>OV049859.1:5587000-6886000 GCA_920104075.1 Melanargia galathea | reverse complement strand
CATTTCACCGAACCGAACAGCGAACATTTCGGCGAACTTGTTACGCTCAATGTGGACGGCGCGCTTGGAGCGCTTGAGATGGGTTACTGCGTAACAGTTCGGCGAAAAGTTTCGCCGAACTGTTACGCAGTAACCCATCTCAAGCGCTCCAAGCGCGCCGTCCACATTGAGCGTAACAAGTTCGCCGAAATGTTCGCTGTTCGGTTCGGTGAAATGTTCAAGTCTGGACGCACCTTAAGACTTCTAACAAACTAGGTGCCCTACGCTTTGACCCTTTTCATATATTCAGGTAGGTAGTTCCAAAAACAACCCTGGACATTGATAAAACTCAAAAAATGTTAAGGATTTTTCTGGAAAATTGTATTCATGAAAACTTCCATTCATATTTGTGTGGCATATTGTAGATTTAATATCTTTATTTTCTTTTTCATTCCAGCAAATTAAACGTTCCTCTCTATTTAAATAAATATTTCTCTTTCTAACACCTGCAACCTCGCCCGGATAACAAACAGAGTACCTACCTACCTACTTGAATCTCTCTTACCATCTTTACTCTCTTCAGCAAAACCTCTCGCGATAAAATATTCAACCAATTTTATCTTCATAATATTATTATATTTTTATCGTTTCTTATGCTACACATTGATATATTAATAAAACATAGGGGATGTTTTATAGTGGGATTCGTATGTTAAAAGTTTACCAATAGGTAGGTATCAAGTCTAGACAAACAAAAGCTTTGAAAATTCTTTCGGGTATTATACGTATTTACATTAAAAGTAGTAGATCAGTAAAATATTTTTGAGACACGGGAATGGCCATATATCTTATTTTTAATATGTAATCCGTATGTATAGATTATGTAAGAATGGGTATGTAATATATTTTTCACATCAACGGCATATTAAAGCTTATATAAATTCAGGGACAATCCTCTCTATATTACATTCTTAACATGGTCTAAGGGCGGCTAACCAGCACACCACATAAGCTAATACAACCCTTGATTATATAAGTGCCTGGGGAAGGGACAACAAGCTTAATTTCGCGGCTCACAAGACTAATGCCATGGTCCTGACTAAAAAATTAAAATTCGACACACCACAACTTAAAATGAACGGACAGGAGATTGCTCTAACAAATGAAGTTAAAATCCTAGGCCTAACTATCGACAACAAATTGACTTTTAACAAACATATATCTAACACAACAACAAAAGCACTAAACATTTACAAACAACTGGCTCGAACGGCCAGAACTACATGGGGGTTAAACCCAGAAGTTATACGAACCATTTATGTAGCCGTAATCGAGCCAATTGTCATGTATGCATCGAGCGTCTGGGCTAAATCCGCAAAAAAGATAACCGCACAAAAACAACTGAATACAATTCAACGAGGATTTGCTCAGAAGATCTGCAAGTCCTACAGGACAGTTTCGTTACACGCGGCGTTAATCTTAGCTGGACTGATACCTCTGGACTTGCGGATCTCTGAGCATGCCCAATTGTATGAAGCTAAGCACGGACGTCCCCTCCAATGTCTGCCTGAAGATAGAAAATTAGAGGAGCGTGTCAGCTTCCTGGAAGCAGAACATCCCTCAAAAATTATTCCGATGGACTACTCCAAACTAATAGACCTTCATCCTGCAACCATCGAGGCACATAAACTCAAAGGAACCTTCATTTTTACCGATGGAAGCAAGATAGAAGGGAAAGTCGGAGCAGCCGTATCTATCTGGAATGATGGACGAGAGACTGCTTCCATGAAGCTGAGACTCGAGCCGTATTGCTCCGTCTTCCAGGCGGAGCTATGCGCACTCAAAAAAGCATTAGAAAAAGTATCAGAGAGGGAGGAGGAAGTGTGCATCTTCAGCGACTCCAGGTCATCCTTGGACTTGCTGAAGAGCCACACTTCGTTCCATCCCTTAGCCTTTGAACTAAGAAAGAACATAGCCAACCTTCAAGGAAAAGGAATTAAAATAAGGCTTTTTTGGATCAAGGCACACGCAGGCATTGGAGGGAATGAGCGCGCTGATGAACTAGCTAAACAGGCGGCTTTACGTAACAAGACCAAAGCATATTATGATGCATGTCCAGCCTCCTATGTTAAGAGACAAATTAGGCAAGCAACTCTTGACATCTGGCAGAAAAGGTACAGCGAAGGAGAAACTGCACGAGTAACAAAAACTTTCCTGCCAGATGTAAGAACGGCACATAAAATAATAAGGGAAATTAAAATAAACTCTGTGAAAAGTCAAATACTTACGGGACACGGCGGATTTGCATACTACCTACATAAATTTAAATGTAAGGACAGTCCGTCTTGCCAGTGTGACCCAGAGGCAACTGAGGATATACTTCACTTGCTTCTGGATTGCCCAAGATTCGCAAGGCAACGATACGAAGTTGAGAATCAGTTGAATAAGAATCTTGATATAGAAACACTGAGAACAATAGTCGAAAAAAGGGATACAAGAGAAATATTCTTTAAATTTAGTACAAAAATAGCCGGAATAATTATACGAGAAAACAAATAATAAACTAAATAAAAATACATAATTGCGATAACAAGAAATACCTGTCAAAGACTCTGACCGCCAAGTCGGAGGTGTGTCGAAATCGCATAAATCGTGCGATGATTTAAAAAAAAAAAAAAAAAACCAGCACACCACAACCTTAGAGTAGACGGTAGCTTTTAGTGCACCATATTGTGAGTACGGACGCTGAGGTTTACTCGAGTATAGGAATTAATACTTCCAAATTTTCTGGTAGACTTTACTTGGAAAAAATACGCCGCCTTGCAATCCTTGTGTTGCAAGGTCGTGTCTG
Organism: Melanargia galathea; assembly: GCA_920104075.1. Taxonomy (NCBI): domain Eukaryota; kingdom Metazoa; phylum Arthropoda; class Insecta; order Lepidoptera; family Nymphalidae; genus Melanargia; species Melanargia galathea. Next base: position 6,883,170 of record OV049859.1, on the reverse strand, counting down.
TTCTCCAATCAAAACAGGGTTTTTTATTAATATCTATAGGCGACACGCGACACGACTGTGACTGTAAATTTCTTTATTCCACCATAACTTCTAAATTCCTGAATAGATTTGGATATAAGGGTATCGTTAGAATCCTTATATCATCCTGAGCGACACTGGCTATTGTCTTTTACTTTTTAGTTCGTTTTTATTAGGGCAGTCGTGTTTTATATTTTTTTTAATAATAGGTTGTTTAAGCAATTATCTGCAATCAGATTTTATTTCAAGTTATGATGCGGCATAAAATGGCGCGCGCTCGACTAAGATTCCCTTTTAATTTGAAGGAACAAAAATTATGTCAGATAGGCTCGAGATTTTTCATTATTAAATACCTATGTTAAGTAGAAATATCGCACAGCTGCTTGTGGTGTATGACCCTATGTATCGCACAAGGACAAGACGGCGCTGGGTCATGGCACGGCGGCGTGGGGGGCGGCCGGCGCCGCGACGTCGGGTCACCCTCTTTATGGCGCGGAATATTCTTGATTGTAAAGCCGTATTCAATCTAGTTCATAAATCCACAGAATCGTATAAAACCTTGCACGATTGTAAACATGCGTAAGATTGTATTAAAGTGTCACAAGTTTTATGAGAATATTAATTACGAGTCGCAAGTAAGCTTTCTTACTTCCTCACTCGCATTTTTATAAGTTGGCATTGTGGCTAATTCTGTTGTACACAATCTCTAAACCTAAACTAAAATGACAGGTCTAAATTTATTCCTATCTCTTTCACAGTGCTCACTGCGGAAAAGGATAGCAATAGATTTAGACCTGTCATTTTAGTTTAGTTTAGAGAATTGTGTACAACAGAATTGGCCACATTAAGTGCTTAAGTAGTGCATGCCATACCTACAGGTATTAACAATAATAATTAGATAGTATCGGAAACAATTTTTGCGTGTTTTTTCTGCAGTATTAAAATACCTACCACGCAGTTTTTGCGGCGAAATACTTATTGTAATGTAACGTATCACTACTCACTACATAGTATAAAACAAAGTCGCTTTCGCTGTCCCTATATCCCTATGTCCCTATGTATGCTTAAATCTTTAAAACTACGCAACGGATTTTGATGCAGTTTTTTTTAATAAATAGAGTGATTCAAGAGGAAGGTTTATAACTAGAAAAATTAGACCCGGTAGGTGGCGCTAATAGCGGGCAGGACGACGTCTGCCGGGTCCGCTAGTAATTTATAAACCTTTATTGCGCATCTATGTTCAAAATAATGAGTATTTATTTTGGATGATTGAAAATTACATAATTTATGCTTCAATACCTATCTACAGAGTTCGAATCTTAACTAAGTAGCAAAATAAGTACGGGATCAAATAAGTTTTTATTTTTCATATACTAGGTAGGTATATTATTAGAAAGCTTTTACCAGCAATCGCATAAAAAAATAGCATATTCACGGTTCCTCACGTTTTATGTAAGAGGGGAAACTGTTATAGGGGTCAAGTTTGAATACTTTGTTCGTTCGAAAAGCTCTATTGGTTATTTCTTTCGATAAAATCTACATGTATTTATGTCGAATTTTTCTAATCTTAAGAACTAGGTAATATCGTCTGAAGTCTGTTCTGAATATCTCCTCCATCTTAGGAAGTATTTCCAGCATCGAACTATTAATTTCCAGTAAGTAGGTATAGCCTATAGGTATTTAACCAAAGCATCTCTGTTATTTTTCATCTAGCCATTTACATGGGCGGAAATTTTTCAAATATAAATTGCAGACGGACAAATGCACGCGCGAGCTGTAAATAAATTATGTTTTTGGGAGGGCGTTAGGGCCTAGCTGGTTAAGAATTATTGACCCAATTTAGTAGTAATGGATAGTTTCATAGAGTTTTAGAATTTTTGTAATAAATAATAATGGACTTTCAGTTCGAGACAGGCTATTTATTATCATTTACAGGGACAGTTTAACCCGCACCCCCGTGACGCGTACCGTCTGCCCTTACTAAAGCGTCGCATGAGCGAACCCAACGCTAGCGTTGTCCTAGACCTAGGTGAACGACAGACGCGACGCGACGTAATACGTCTCTGTAGAAAATGACAAACTTATCTACGCGACAAAGTAGGCCGCCCGCGTGAAAGCTCAGCTATAATCCCCCGGCACGTAAGTCGAGCGGTGACCTTCAAGTGCGCGCAGCGTCGTACGAGTGAGCGGGACACAATACGATTGGAGAGCCAATCAGCGCTTACGAGGGATCCGCGAGAGCTAATCAGTGCTTACGAACGATCCCCACGCCCTCCCCGCGACCCCTCACACCGCGAGATACCTCATTTTCGACTTCTGCGCATTGAAGGTCACCGCTCGACTTATTTGCCGTGACTTGTACTGGTTGATATTTTCGCGTCGCGTCGTGTTATGTCGCATTCTCGCGTTTGTCGTTCACCTACTAGTATGACAAATGTTTACGATCGTCTCCTCCTTTATTTCGTTTCTTCTTCTCCTAAACGGTTTGATCGATATTGATGGATTTTTGTACTTAGGTATGGGATCACCTGGTTGGTTCTTAACAACCCCTCTACATTTTTTGTATGTGGCAGGACAACGTCTGTCTACCGGGTGCGCTAGGAGAGACTGTAGTAGATTATTTCAGAATTCTTTAGGTACAAAAAGGTTATAACTAACTTATAAACTACCTCATCAATTGCGTTAGCCTTTATAGAGCTTAAACAAAGTCTACGCAGCCAGGACAGGGCTAAGTCCGCTATGAACCAGTGGTAGATTCATTTGTCGATTCGTAAGCGCTTGTGAAAGTTTATCTGAATAAAATTGAAGATTATATAAATGATAAAAAGGCGTGGATTTGACTCGTTCCAGCAATGCGCAAGACGGCAATTCATTCATGTACTTAACATAAAATTGTTATATTGATATTGTAAATTTGGAAAAGAGCAACCGCCGAGTTTCTTGCTGGTTCTTCTCGGTTGGAATGGCATTCCGAACCAGTGGTAGATTCAGTTGACTATTCAAAAGTACTTGTAAAAGTTTATTTGAATAAAAAACTTTTCTATTCTATTCTATTCTATGAATATTTTAATATTGGTAATCTAAGGCATTTTTATAGTGAAAATAATACTTTGGAATGTACGGTAAGTCAAGACAAAATATTATGACTGACATTCTCTAGAAAAAGTGAGATTTTATCTTATAAATTGTAATCAAATAATATGTTTGAGCGAGATACGAATTGATTTTCTTTTCATCCTACGCTACTCATTTGCCTCTATTATCTGGCGCCCGCCGTTCAGGCCTCGATACCATGGAATAAATAGAGTCACCTTTCGGTCTTAGACATATGTACGCGCGATAAATATTTTTAATATATATTTTTGAGATCTCTTCGCGGTCCACATTCGCAATTAATATGAAAGTACACTGATTGAAAAATTATGGGTCACTACGACTTAATACATCAACAATTCACACATACTTCAATAAATTCATGATCATTGATCATGAATGCAGCCAGGAATTATTTACGTGAGAATAAAGCTGGCCTAAGCCTTTGGCAACCGAAGAGCTTGTCCATTTATAAACAGAAAATAAAATTCTCGGTCACGTTTAGATACTTACAATATTTCTCATTACGGCAAAGGAGATTCGAATTGATTTTCTTTTCAGCCTACGTTACTCATTTGCCTCTATTATCTCGCGCCCGCCGTTCAATATAGCTTCTGAAAATTGAAATTTTCGTGAGAATTTTCGCATTGTCGTCGAACAAAAGTTATGTTTTGGTTTTCTCGGCAGCAACAATTTAATGGAATCAATTTTATGATTTCACAGCGCTTATTTTCAGCAGGTTACATACCTATTCGGCATTATTTCAAACAACTCGTATAAGGTTATAACGTCCCCCTGCTCGTTCAGCCTGCCTCCACCATTTTAATTAACACATCCATGTGTATCGCTGTTGACTGGTTTGAATATGAATTCTACAGTATGATGACCTCAGAGGATAGAACTTGCAGTCGGAGGGGAGTTATGACGTATGAACTATGAGTTATGTAGTTTCACGACCTCCTTGACGCAGTGGAAACACTGTAATCTTAAAAGTGTTCGATAGATCAAGGTCTCGGATTCGATTCCCGGCAGTGGCAATTTGGGATTTTTTAATTTCTAAATTGTCTCTGGTCTGGTCTGGTGGGAGGCTTCAGCCGTGGCTAGTTAGCCAGTAGTTAGTAGTAGTAGCCTACTGGCAAAGCCGTGCCGATAAGCGATTTAGCGTTCGTGTAGCTATCGGAAACAAGGAAGGTAATACAATATTAGCGCTAAATTTTCAGTAGCGGTCCCTTTATACCTACCCTGTTTTATAAATACAATTCTATACTATTTTATAGTAACAAGTATAAATTTAAAATTTAAAAACCCCCAACATTCGCCATTTTGTGGCGGCGGCCATCTTGGATTTGCAATAGTGCTATTCTACTATATCAAGCCCTTTCATTTGATACCCATATTAAGGGAGTTGTGAAAAAATATGTAATCCGCCATTTTGTAGCGGCGGCCATCTTGGACCGATTTTCATCAAACAACACTCTCGACTAATTCACCTTTCAAACAAAAAAAAACCGCATTCAAATCGGTCCACCCGTTTAAGCGCCACAGGGGAACAGACAGACACACACACACACAGACACGTGAAACTTATAACACCCCGTCGTTTTTGCGTCGGGGGTTAAAAATATGGATATTTCGAAAACCGTTTCATAATCCGTCGTCACCGCAATACGAGTATACCTACTTACTATTTCACAAGCAAAGTCGCCTCCCTCGTGTAAACTATTTAAACCTGCTTACCACGAAGGATGAATAAAGCATGGCTGTTATATTATCACGTCGTTAGTATTACCACTTTTACGAGTTTGTCAGGATTTCTCATATTTTTTCAATCGTCTGGAGAAACTCTATTATATTAAGTATCCCGTAATTAGACGGTACATTATCGATTTCATTATAGATTTCATTATAGATTTCATCAGACTGTGTCATCGTTTTTCATTCAAAAAATATTCCCTTATAGATTCAGCCCTCGTGAACAACTAATATGATACGAATAATTAATTATTGTGTCGTAAAAACTCGGCTTCTTAAAATAATAAAATTACTTCAATATATATACACGGTGAAAATTTTATCGTCTTCCACAAGCAAACCAGTTAATGTATCCAGTGCCTAATATCTATTAGTGTAATAATAATATAAAATAAAGAAAATTTGAATGACTAATATTAAAAAAAAAATAAACAAAAACGCATTATTTAAAAACACCCTATGGCTAACATAATACTACAGACCGCGGCGCGGCGACTCCTGATCTTTGAGGTCATTCACAGGGACATTCATACCTACTTATAATAAAAACCTTCCCTTAGAACCTACCTACTTTTTAAGGTGAACGCACACTTATCCGAGCCGAACGCGCCGAACGAATCGAAGTCAAGGAGGCCTCGCATAGATCCGCACCAGAAGAATCGACCGCGTCGAAAGAATCGACCGAAAAGAATCACTCATTGTTTTAAACAATGAAGAAATAGTACTCGCGCGTTGCTCTGTCGTACGCAACTGATAGAATGCGAGCGCATCGGTCGAGTCGACCGCATAAGCCGCGCCGAATCTGATGACGTCATCCGATTTCGTCTAGGATTTCTGTTCTTTCAGATTCGGACGATCCCACGCGGAGAAGTGTGCGAGGTTTCTTGAGATTTCATATACATAATTCTAAAATTCGTTTCGTTCGACTCGTTTGACGCGTTCGGCTCAGACAAGTGTGCGTTCACCTTTACGGGCGTAGGACCGTCAGAAACCATTTATAATTTATTTTTCAATTTCATGTTATTAAGCGGCCGTCAGATGTCCCGACCAACTTTTCCGACAAAACAGTAACACATGTTTGCCTGATTTGGTTACATAACTTGTGAATAATATCAATGCCAGCATCTCCTAAAGCTTTTAGAATTTCTGCTGATATTTCTAAGTAACAATCTATTACTAGTAGTATTTAATTATTTTTTTGAGTTTTTTTTCATTAAGTTTGCCAAAAATTTTACGTCTTTGTTTTATTTTTAAAACGCTATAAATTGGTTTTTAATCCTGTAGTGGCTAACATTGCTTTATTGTAACCACTTTACTTAGGTACGGTGATTTTAAATCTCGCGGTTTTCTTATCCCTTGGTGGGTAGGATACCCACAGCGTGGGTTCGATCTCAGGCACACACCACTAACTTTTCGGAGTTATGTGCGTTTTAAGTAATTAAATATCTTTTGCTTTAATGGTGAAGGAAAACATCGTAAGGAAACCTGCATGCCATAAATCAGTAGATTTGGTCGGGACGTCTAGCGAACATTTTATACAGGGGGCGGGGCATATTACATCACAAAGAACACCGCGTGCGCATCGTTGGCTATCGGTTTCCATCAAAGAAAAGCGCGAGCGTCGACATTGGCTGACGGTCCACGTGGACTTTTACAAAATACGCTTCGCTATTGGTTGGCTATAATTTCACTTGTATGATAAATCTTTCCTTGAACTTGTATCCAAGTTCAATGGCTTGACCTAGTTTCTAAAACATTAAACAGGCTGTTTCATAAATGCTTTAAATTTTAATAATTTTTTATCACTAATATGTGTATTGTCCGGAACTAATTTTGAATATTACCTAAAGATTTCTTACATCGGATACCTTACTGGGGCCGCTCTTGATCGACGAAGCTAAAGTCACCGTGTATAAAACAAAGTCGTGTTTGTTCGAACACTTATAACTCGAGAACGGCTGGAGCGATTTTCATGTTCATTGATTTGTTGTATTTGTCTCCATTCCGAATAGCATAATAACTATTAGAAACATTGGAAAATTGACGAAAAAATAAAATAAAAGAAAAAAACATTTTCCCATACAAAATGTTCACGGGTTTCGTAACTGTCAAACATCCCGTCGCGTAGATACGGTAAAATCTCTCTCTATTTCTATTAAGTTTTAGTTATAATTCTTCTGTACGTGTGTTTGTCACCTAATTCCTCCTAAACGGCTGGACTGATTTGTATGAAATTTTGTGTGTATATATCAATGGGTTCCTGGATGGTTTGAAAACACAATTACCGGGTATATACAGGTAACCTACCGGGTCTCAGCAGGTGGCGCCGATGTCGGTATGTCACCGGGCAGGACGAAGTCTGCCGGGTCCACTAGTATTAAAATAAAGGATCCTTCCAACAACAAAATATTTTACAAATGTTTAGTTATTTATATTTTCTACTAGCATGATACCAAAGTTCTGATTATTATCTTGTAGATACTTTTATCCGTTTCGATGAATAGAATAGAATAGAATAGAAAAGTTTTTTATTCAAATAAACTTTTACAAGTACTTTTGAATAGTCAAACGAATCTACCACAGGTTCGGAATGCCATTCCAACTGAGAAGAACCAGCAAGAAACTCGGCGGTTGCTCTTTTCCAAATTTACAATATCAATATAACAATTTTATGTTAAGTACATGATTGAATTGCCGTCTCGCGCATTGCTGGAACGAGTCAAATCCACGCCTTTTTATCATTTATATAAATAATCTTCAATTTTATTCAGATAAGCTTTCACAAGCGCTTACGAATCGACAAATGAAACTACCACAGGTTCGGAATGGTGCTTACAATTCCACACGTGAAGAAGGGCAGACAAAAGTAGCCCCATTTCCGACGGTGGCACCCGATGCAAGCTATGTCTGCGACTATTCATCGTAACCAAATGGATGGTATGAGAATGCACACGGGACAAAATAAGACGCATTATAAATTTTCTAGAGTATTTTCTTTAGTGTTGTAGTTTAGTAATTAAGATTGAGGCTCAAATTTGAAGTATGCTGTTTCATTAACCCCAAAATAATATTTTTATTTATTTATACCTACTACGTTTTTAACTTTTTAAGTAAAAGAGTGCAGAAACCACGAAACAATACCTTACTAACAAAAACTAAATATTACAGCATATTTTTTATACGCAGACTGTACGTTATATTTTTAGTGCACAGTAGGGTTTACGGAACCGGTCCTATTTTTGAGAACCGGGAATTTCGGTTCTTTTACCCAAAGGAACCGGGAATTCCCGGTTCTTTCGGGATTTTTCGGTTCTTTGTAGTTTTTTTCTTTATACAACAAGTTTTACACTTTAAAAGTAAAGCACAATGAAATATTTAAGTAATTTTTATTGGAACTAATATTGTGTGAGTTTAAAAATCAGTCTTTTCATATTTTGCTTCTATTTTCTATAGTCCAGTAACTTTAACTTCTGAATACCTCGCCTCAAATCCGGTAGTTCTGATGTTTATGATGTTGGCCCAATGAATATTCCAAGTTTGTGAACTCGAGCCGCGCCGAACGCAACTTTGTCCAAAATCGAAAAGACCGCGTAAATTTTGGATTTTTTCAAGGCGTTTTAAAAGTAAAATAGCTAAAATTACTACAATTTAAGACCAGAACCAGCTCTGTAGTCTGTACATTACTTACTGAGATGCTCGCGACTTCGCTCGCGTGGATTCTTAATCTTAAAGTTCCATTTCCTATTTAACCAGCTTGGGGGTAGTTTTTCCAAAATTCCTTAAACACGTATCGGTTGCTAAAGCATAAAATCTAATACTACAACTCTTTATTTTTAACCAAAAATCTAAATACCAACTTTCATAGATTTAATTTGATAGATGACGTGAAAAATGACGCACTGTCATTTAAACTTTCATCCCCTATTTAACCCACTTGGGGATAGAATTTCCAAAAATCCTGAAATTCATATATTTTTTTAATCGAAAGCTTAAATACCAATTTTCATGATTATCACTTGAAAAATGACCGACTTTCATGCAAACTTTCATCCCCTATTTAGCCCCCTTAGGGTTGGAAGTTCTAATAATCCTTTCTTAGTGTGCGCTCACATTGAAAAAGCTTGCAAATTCAATGTAACATTAATTATGTGTTTCGTCGACTACAGTAAGGCCTTTGACTGTGTGAAATGGACAGTTCTCCAGGAAATGGGAGTCCCAAAACATCTGGTCGGAGTGAGTGGCATCGACAAGACGACATCAACACCTTTCTCGTTTGGCGAAGAAATTCGTCAAGGATGCATCGTATCTCCTACTCTGTTTAACATCTATGGAGAGAGCATCATACGCCGGACTGGGATGGTGGAATTACCATCAATGGCACTAAAATTCTAAACATTCGCTACGCCGATGATACCATCCTTTTCACAGCTAATGAAGTTGAAATGTTCCAACTCATGAACAAAATGGAGCAACATAGGCCATAAATTGGTCTAAAACCAAGATCATGGTGGTGGATCGTGCTTGTAAGCTATAACTCAATGGAACACTCAATTTAAAACCCATTGATCACTTAATTTACTTGGGTTCTAGCATCAACAATAACAGGTCTTGTGAAGCTGAAGTTTACAGGAGAAACGGAATGGCCAAGGCTGCAATTTCTCAGCTCGATAGGACATGGAAGGATCGTAACATCAGTAATAAGACAAAAATTACACTCGTCAACACTTTATTCTTCTTCATTTTCCTATACGGGGGCGGAGACATGAACATTAAAAGCTGGAGATCGTCAGATGTGGTGCCGGAGGAAAATGCTCAGAATCCCTTGGACTGCATTCAGGATCAACCAATCGATCCGCGAAGAACTCAAAATTGACAAAAAGCCGAGGCTCTTCAACTTATACCTGAGGAGGATCTTTGAGTTTTTCGGCCATATCGCTCGTAAACCCGGCGATAACCTACAAAAACTTATAGTTAGGTACCGGGAAAATGAACGGCAGGAGATCGAGAGGCAGGAGTCCAATTCGCTGGACTGACCAGATGCGCACCACTCTTGAATGTTGCCGAAGCGGTTCACGTCGTTAAAAGCCGGAACAGATGGCGCAACATCGTCAGAAACTTTTTCAGTTGCTTCTTTTATGATGTATGGGGTAAATAGGGGAAGTTTGTATGAAAGTCTGTCATTTTTCAAGTTATATCCATGAACATTGGTATTTGAGCTTTCAATAAAAATAAAAAATATTAATTTCAGCATTTTTAAAAATTCTATGCCCAAGTGGATTAAATAGGGGATGAAAGTTTAAATGACAGTGCGTCATTTTTCACGTCATCTATCAAATTAAATCTATGATAGTTGGTATTTAGATTTTTGGTTAAAAATAAAGAGTTGTAGTATTAGATTTTATGCTTTAGTAACGGAATTTTGGAAAAACTATTCCCAAGTGGGTTAAATTTGCGCGCACTGCAATCCGAAAACTGAGTAAGAGAGCGATAGCACACAACAGCAAGCGAGGTAGACTTGTAAGTTACCACGCGCCATTTATTTTACCGCTGAATTCACGTTAGTTTTGAACTTTTGAACAGTAGAAAGTATAAAAAAGTAAAGTTAGTGTTGTAAAGATTATGTATGTAAGTAGTAGCGTGAATCGTGTCATTAAAATAAAATTCCCGAAAGTACCGAAAGAACCGGGAATCAAATTTGATTTCCCGGTTCTTTTTTACTGACAAAAGAACCGGGAATTCCCGGTACTTTCGAGACCGGGATTTCCCGGTTCTGAACCCTAGTGCACAGTCTACCAGAATAGTCTCTTTAAAGTTTAAAATTTCGACAATAGTGATATAAGAGCCATTTTACGAACAATATTGAAAATAAGATTGATATGGTCACCCTACGGGCAGGTAGAGCGTGGCGTGATGCGGGGGTGGGGTGTGCACCTGGCTCCCCTGCGTTTACAACTACATATTCCCTTGTATATTTACCCCTGGCGATGCTCGAGTTTTAATTGTTTATATTCGAAAGATCAAGTTTTTTTTTTAAATTATATTTTATCACCATAATACTTTGTATACAAAATATATTAATATCTTAATATCATCAGCATATATGCTGAGAAGGTTTATTATTAAATCTATTATCTACCTGAATCTAATATGTATAATATCTTATCATGAATAATAATCTTTATAATGTTAAATTACCTATCCCTAAAATGACCTACCTAAATGACCAGTACCTACTGAATTTGTTAGTAGGTATTATTATAAGTAATAACAATCTTTATTAATGTAGGTACCAACATGTCTTGTGAAGAAACATGATAGGTACAAACTATTTAAAAAGATTGAAAGAAATCATTTCCCAGAAAGGTGATACTGATATTTGTAACGAAAAATAAACGGTTCTGCCAACTTAATATTTAAGTGTATTATTTTTGTGTGCCCTTTTAAGTACATAATATGCAATGTGGCAAAGAGGTACCTACGCAGACTTTAATTTAACAGATAATTGGATGAATAAACACACAGACGTACGTACGTCTATATAATTAGACTTATACCTAGATAGAGGATGTAACTGTGCATCAATAATAAAGTGTTCACCGTGTTATGTTGTGCGGAAATGTGTCCGCCTGTATGCATTAGGCAGGGATTCACAAACTTTTGTAACATTTTTTTTATATTTTAATAAAAACCGGTCAAGTGTGAGTCAGACTCGCGCACCGATTTTCCGTACTCCAGAAGTATAAGTACAATCTGTTTTTCATTAGTTTGTCTTAAAAGGTAAGGTGCTAATTAAGCTAGGCCTCTAAATTGTATGAGCGCTCATACAACTCAGAGGTCTATCTTAATTGGCTCAACTATGTATGTATGGGGACACCCTTTAATTTCCAACTTTTTTTAGTTTTTGGAATTTTTCCTTTATTTGTGCTGTAAGACCTAGCTTTTTGCCTTTCATAAATCTACGTCAACTGGAACTACCATTTAGGTTTTCGACCCAAAACCTATAGGGTACTTCCGGTTGACCTAGATTTTTCAATTTTGGTTAAAAGCAAGGTCTTACAGATCAAATAAAGGAAAAAATCCAAAAATATAAAAAAAGTTGAAAATTAAGGTAAATTTTGGTACTTACAAGTTTTCGTGAAAATCTAAATCTTAATTTTTAATTTTTTCTAAAATCTTTTTATTGTGTGGACTCAGGACCTTAATTTTTATACACCTAATAGGGACTATAGGCCTTAGTTTCTGGTATAAGCAACTTGCTAAGTCTACCCGTTCCCGAGAAAATCGGTGGTGACACACGGACAGACGGACAAGAAAGTGATTTTACCTATATGATGTATAATAAGGGGCTGTTTACACGGGTGACTTAAGGCCGCACAACTTTCGCCGCACGGCGAAAATCGACCGTGCAATTCGGCTAGGTCGAAGGTGACTAAAATCGTCACTTCCAAAACCAGGCGACTTTGGCCGTGTGGCGGGCTGCATGCGATTGGTGACTAAAATCGCCAGTGCAAATTGCTCAGTCGCAGCCCGCAGGCGATCGCTTGCTTGCGAAATGAATAAGCTGTCTGCGATTTTTATCGACCGTGTAAACGATGTGACGATTAGATTTTTAACAAGCGATGCAATGGCAAAGCGATGTAACATAGCCTTCCTCAAGAATTTTTCAAATCCGACTGGTATTTCCAGAGATTAGCACGTTCAAATAAACAAACAAACAAACTCGTCCGCTTTATTATACTAAGTATAGATTTAAAAAAAATATCAATCAAATCGGCGCGAACGAAATAGCGGACGATCAGAAACCCGCTCATAACTTTTTCAATAAAGTCCGTTAACAAAAAGAGAATCGGCGTGGGATTTGAGGGCGCTGCTGCGCTAATTTACTTTTTTTGTTTAGCGGGCAATACAGTAGGTAGGTACAATACTATAGCGCGTTAGTTCACTGTTTGGCCACGCCGATTCTCTTTTTGAATAGACTCTTAGAGACATTTCAGCGCACAGGTTGAAAATCGCTGGCCCATTAAACATTGTTTAGTGGGCGGTAGCGGGTAGTGGTAGCGGCTAGCGGGTAGTCGCAGTGCGGGCCCGGCCGGTGCACACACGCGCACGCGCCCGCCACGCCGCACGCCGCACGCCACGAATCATGTGACAATGCAAAACTGCTTTACGCGAACCAATTATTTATTGTAAACAACTCACGGAAATAACAGACTGAACTTCAAAAATGTGTAAACATTTAGTGCTGGTGCCTTTGGACACGTCTGATACGGGTAAGTACCTATCTATCTATACCTATGTAAAATATTAAATAATATTTAAAGTTACATTATGTTATGCCTCCGTCATCAATTCATCATCATATTGGCATGTCCACTGTTGGACATAGACCTTCGCTAGTTTAAGTACAATATCCAAAATCAAAAGGTGACGATTTTTTATTTATTTTTTAAATATATGTACATACATAATAATATGTAAATCATCACTAATAATTATGATGATAAAAATATGTGAATATGTACCTACCCCACAGGCATACCTACCCACATAATTGATTTGATATTCTTTATTTAATAAGAAGCTTGAGCTTAAAACATTTATTTTTGTAATAGGCAAAAATATTCTGGAATTCTTGAATTGAATTTCTTTCGCCACTTCAATGTATGTAGGTCAAGTAGTAAGTATCACAGGTAATTTAGATACAAGCTCAAACAGAAAACCAAACAAATGTGTTAGCAAGCTCCTATCATAATATTATAATCGAAGTGAAATGGTGAGCCTGCAACTTTATTCCCAGAAACTGTTTTAATGCCGACAAAACTGCAAACACTTTCAAACTTCTCTCAGCCCACACTCCACTAGCTGGGTACTTAAATTTGTCTTTTTTTAATTTAAGAAATTATATTTACTTAAATTTGTCTTTTTTTAATTCAACAAATTTAGGACTTTGGAGTTAGACTTAAGGTTCATAATAATTAGACTACAAGCTTTTGGCTGTAGCTCACCCGCGTAGTTTTGCATTTGTCTAGTCTAGGTCATAGCATAACTCATAATGCGCAGAACCAAAAATTAATTAAGATTAGATTTAGAGAATGTCTAGACAATAATATTTAATATCCCTTTTTAATTAAATTGTAGTTCTATAGGTTCCTTCTACCTACCCACTGCCTCGTAGAATCTACCTGCGACTATCCATTAGAGAAGCAACTTTAGTCTTATTTTACAACTAGCTTTTGCCCGCGGCTTCGCCCGCGTGAATTTCGATTTTTCACAAATCCTGATGGATAAGTAGATTTCTGGTCCACCCGCCCCCCGCCGCGCGGCGGCGTACCGCGGTACCGCGTACGGCGGGCGCAGGGCGCAGGGGCGCGGCGCGGCGCGGCGCGGGGAGCGCGAGCGTCGGCCGTCGCGATCGCGCGCAGCGAAAATACCTATCAGGGTGTTTTTAACATCTGTATTTACCGATTTCAACACAACTCCTTTTTTGAAAGTCGGTTAAAAAAGTAGCCTATGTTACTCCTTGGTTAATCCTCTACTTGTCTGTGAAAGTCCCGTCAAAATCGGTTCAGCCGTTCCGAAGATTAGCCCGTTCAAACAGACAGACAGACAGACAGACAGACAAAAATTTTAAAAACGTGTGATTCGGTTATGGTATCGTTCAAATAACCATATGAGCTTAATATGTGGTAGTTATTTCGAAATTACAGACAGACACTTCAATTTTATTTATTAAAAAAAATTAGTATAGATATAAATATTAGTGAATAATATTATAACTGTCGTCGTTATCGTCTTGTATGCCGAGCATATATAGGTCTCTTGCTGGGATTAGACACAGATCACGATCTTGTGCCACTTGTATCCAGCGGCTCCGAGCGATTCACTTGAGATCGAGCTGTCAACATATTAGGAGCTATGTTATAATATGTATAAAAAATATTACTATGATGGTTTCCAATTCGCGGTCGCGCCAATTGTCCCATATCAGAAGCCCATTTGTTTTTATTAGAACAAATGCTTATTAATCGATTGTTTAAAAAAAATATTTGTCGGAATTGAATGTCGTGCCAAGAGACCACTTAGCCATGGAAGAATTAATACCAATCGAGCCGGCCGGCAAGGCAATAGAGGGTTATTATAGTCTGAGATCTGGTGACTAAATAGATAAAACGTAGAATACATATTCTCAAATGTGACAGTGACGGATGTTCGCACTCGCAGCTTTAAATGTTTGTGCGAAATTGCTTATACAATTGATATAAATATTGTTTTGCAGGGTTCCTTTCAAGTCCACTTTAAGTAGTAGTTAGTATAAGTAAATAGTAGGTAGTATCCTTAAAAAGGTAACTGTGGTTTCATGTTCAATAATACTGTAATTAAAAAATAGGCCATCCATTGATGAAAAGCAGATGCAAATTCCCACAGATTTGCATCTACTCTTTTGAACAGTTGTTGAGATTTGCGCGCACAGAGACAGATAAACTCGGCGGATGGACTTTATTTTACAACTCGATGATGCCCGCGACTTAGTCCGCGTGGATTTAGGTTTTTAGAAATTCTGTGGGAATTATTTGATTTTCCGGGATAAGTTTCCTATGTGAATTTCCGGGATGCAAGCTAAGTACATCTGTACGAAATTTCGTATACCTAAATCGGTTAAACGGATGGAGCTTTAAGAATCCTGTGGGAACTCTTTAATTTTTCGGTGTAAAAAGTAGTCCTATCCTATGTCCGTCCCCGGGATGTATGCTACCTCTATACCAAATTTCATCAAAATCGGTTAAACTGTTGGGCCGTGAAAAGCTAGCAGACAGACAAACAGACAGACACACTTTCGCATTTATAATATTACTATGGATATTTAGTGATTTTAACAGTTTAGTGATATATTTAGTGACATTAACTCTTTGTCTATTGGTGATATTGACATCCCGACCGCAGTGGGTTTCGCTCTTGCTACGCGCCTGCGCGCTATGACGCTATGACGAATGTATTCCTTGTTAAAACAAGACCACCGAGAAACACGAATACTTGTTACTCGCAATAACATATCTAAAGTTTTGTTTTGCTACCGCGTAATTCCAATGAACTTGACAATTGAACACTGCAATAAGGATGAGGTTGCCGAAATTTGAGCCGCGTAAGTCTAGATACGTTGTATTGTGTTACATAGTTTTGACGGGTAAGTGTTTTGCAGCACAATAACACTCTTTAAGATATCTTTTGGGTTAAAACTTGAGCTCATGCACGAAGGTCGTAATATTCCTATTTGTTATGAATAATATTGACGTTTATTTAATGTAATGTATTCTCAGTTGTGGTGATTGGCTGCATTTATGGTATATTTAATCCAACGATGCATTTGAGCCAATAGCGAGAGAGTTATCGTCAAATCAGGATCGTCACACTGTCTAAAAATGACAGTAGCTGTCTGTCATTTTTAGACGATTGACCCGCTGTGTTGATGTACTGTTTGCGATTGAAACATGATGATGTGGTGACCCCCTTTTAAGTCACAATAGATAGAGGCATCTACGGATACCTATAAAATTTTCAGCAAAAAAAAATGCCAAATATGCAGCCGAAAAGAATTTTAAAAATGTAGCGCCTGATACCAGGAAGGTGCTAGCTTAGAAAACTTTGATTTAACCCCTGGATTTAACTGAAATTAGAAATTAGTAGGTATAGAGAAAATAGGTATACAAAAGTTATAATGTACCAACAGATAGGTATATTAACGTAGCGGTAGCAGGTCGTAGAATTCAGAAAAATGTTAAAAATACACAATATTTATACACTGTTTTTTTTTCTATAACGTTAAAGACGAACTGTATCAAACTAAAATTAAAGTGGCAGCATTGAACCCGGGTTAAGATATATATAATACTAGCTGACCCCAGCGACTTCGTTCGCGTGTTTATAGGTTTTATACAGGATCGGATCGGATCCCATAATTCTTTTATTTACCTAAACTAAATGTAGCCTAAGTTACTCTTTATAACATCACCTATCTGCCATTGAAAGTTCCGTCAAAATCGATCCAGCCGTTTCGGAGATTAGCTGGAACAAATAGACAGACCGACAAACATAAATTTAAACACACGCCAGTTTAAAATAAGTCGTACGTTTAAAGATCCGAGGCCCAAGTTATTTGAACCCAATACTGAGGGTTGTAATGTCTGTCATTTCGGAACTAAAAAACCTATAACCTTGAAATATTTATAGGACAATATATAAAGTACTACAAACTGTGGTACTACCTTTCTAACAAAAAAAGAATGAGTGAAATCGAACAACGCGTTAATGAATTACAGCTAAATACGCGTTTTAACTTTCATCCCCTCTCCCAAGGGAACCGTGCTGAATTTCGGGATAAAAAGTATCCTATGTCCTACCTCGGAGTATAAACTCAAATCGTACCAAGTTTCATTCGAATCCATTCAGTAGTTTCGGCGTGATGCGCGGCCAAGATACAGACAGACAGACAGACAGACAGACAGACAAAAATGAAAAAAAATTCAGTTTTGGCTTCAGTATCGATTATAGAGTGCCCTCCAATAAAAATTTCCAAAATATCTTCAATGTACAGAAGTGGATCTGTTACAGTTTTATTATATTACAAGCGGACACCCGCGACTTCGTTCGCGTGGATATTGGTTTTTGAAAATCCCGTGTGAATCATTTTGTTTTCCTACGCTCCTTTGAGCTCATAGATTGCTAAAATCTGTTAAAAGTTCACTGGCGGATGTTTAGGTAGATCAAAATATAAACATCCGCCAGTAAAAGTCCCATCAAAATCGATCCAGCCTTTTTGAGATTACCCGGTGGTAATCTGTAAAGTATATCCTTTCTAACAAAAAAATAATGAATGAAATCGGACCACGCGTTAATGAATTACAGCTAAGTACACATTTTAACTTTCATCCCCTCTCCCAAGGGAACCGTGCTGAATTTCGGGATAAAAAGTATCCTATGTGTTACTCCGTAGTATGAACTTAAATCATACCAAGTTTCATTTCAATCCATTCAGTAGTTTTTGCGTGATGCGCGCACAAACATACAGACAAACAGACAAACAGATAAACAGACAAACAGATAAACAGACAAACAGACAAAAATTTCAAAAATAGCTTTTTTACGTTCTATTGCTTATCCCTAACATCCCCCAGTTATTATTTTGCAAAAATCTTTAATGTACAGATACGGCAAGTCTACGATTTTATTATATGTATAGATATAGATAGATAAGATACTAGCGGACCCGGCAGACGTCGTCCTGCCCGCTATTAGCGCCACCTACCAGCGGTCCAATTTTTCTACTTATAAACCTTCCTATTGAATCACTCTATCTATTAAAAAAAACCATATCAAAATCCGTTGCGTAGTTTTAAAGATTTAAGCATACATAGGGACATAGGGATATAGGGACAGAGAAAGCGACTTTGTTTTATACTATGTAGTGTTTGAGCCCGCCAATCCGTATTGGAGCAGGGTGGCGGGTCCTAAGCTCTAAATTCCTCTTTCCTATGAGGCTGCAGTGGTGGTGGTGGAAAGATATTGAAAATTCGTGAAACAGGCAGGTTATCAATAGTCTCTGAGGAAGTCCGTTTCTAATACATGAAATGCACGTACATCAACAATACATTCAATTTCCCACACATCATAATATAATTACCTACTATTGAACAGAACGAAATAATGTGCCCTTGTTACAGTTGCACGAGGCAAATAAAAAAAAACAGCCAAGTGCGAGTCAGATTCACTCACCAAGGGTTCCGTATTTTAAAAGGAAACATGTAAATTTATATTTGGTTTTATTAATTGAGCGCCTCTCTTTCTCTCTCTTTTATCTCTCATAACTAAATTTTTTTGTAGAGGAAAATTGCAGATTTTTTAAAAACTACGCTAGTCACAGGCATCGTTTTATTTTTCCTGTAATTATAGGTAGGTAGCCCCATAAACGTCTATAAACAATTATTATTATTATTATTGGTTTGGTTTTTTTTTTCAAACATTTTTTATGCCAAATCAAACTCTATGCGACTTTAGGATTAACTTTAGGAATTTAGGATATTAAGGATACATAAAACTATTTTAGAATGTGCAAACGAAGTCCTTTCATATAATAGGTATCCCACTTGAACTAGTAAGTCCACTTTTTAATTTTGACCTCATATTGTGTTCATCCCTTTTTCAACGAAAATAAACTCATTTTTAAATTAACTATTTCACTTGCAATCATTATTTCAAACTATTCCTTCATAAATTTACATAATTTATTACTAAAATACGCAGCTGTGACTAACGGCCGAAAACTTACTAGGTTCTGTTTTGCCATTTTGGTACGGAACCCTAAAAATCATCCTAATGACAGAAAATAGAAACGTGTGTGTACATTTAGTTTAAGCATCTAGGTCATTGAATTTTTGGAAGGTGACTAATTAGTCCATAAAGCTAGGAAATATAATAGCACTAATTTAAAACAACAAGCCATCAGCTAAACAGTTTTATGCTACCCACCATACTTATCTACATTATTCTCCATCCTTACAATCAATGTGAAAATTAACCCGAATAGGCTAGTGAAGAGTTGTAGTTCTAAAGGTGTTATCAGACCAATCGATCGCTCGTCGATCGACGGCATCGATCGATGCTAGAATGGATTGGTTGGCGTCGATCGATAGTTTCTACAAGACCAATCGATCGATTGTCGATCGACGATCGATCGATTGTAGAATGGATTAGTCGTCGTCGAGCGAGCTACTTGATTAGATCCATCAACGTCGACCGGCAGTCGATCGATTGGTTAGTCGAACGGTATCCGTCGATCAATTAAAGCTACTAGACCAGTCGATCAACTTCGATCGACATTGACAAATGCCGTCGATCGACGATCGATCGATTGTCCTGGTAACACCCTTAAAGTTTACTAGTTTATACCGGTATACACAATCAGCAGATCCTTTACTTTACCCTCATGAATTAGGTGGCTCACAACGCCTGCGGTATCAGGATTGAGAGGTAGTTAGGCATACCCAAGTTCAGTAATATTGTATTGACATGGGAAACTTTGTGCGAAGTTCCATGAGAATCCATACTAGAAGTAATTGAAGTATCCTTCGTGAAATTTGAAATAAATATATGAAAGCGAACTGCGAAGCCACATAATTAAATTAAATGTTTATCTGGAATGTTTAATATGTCTGAAAACAATTGGAAAATAAATGAAAAATATATATCAAGAACTAGACTAGAGCGCTGGTTAATTGGACGCCGACATTCTGTGATACGCTGCACTGGACAGGCAGACTGAGCGACGCTTCTAATGAAACAACTTGAGTGTTGCTATTTTAGCGCCGAATGGCTATCAAAAGTGAGAGTGGAGATCTACAGAGTTAAAGTACTTAAATTGTTATTGTATTGGAAAATAGTAGCTTCGTTGTGGCGCTAACAATCGGTAATCAACTCATTTTGATTTCTTTCTTCTACTTCTTAGTTCTTACTTGTATGTAGAGGTCAGCGCGTATAGGTGATGTTTTAAATAAATTGCGCGAAATTATTTTTTTGCACCAAAGATATTGTATTCTCTCTCTTCATGATCCCAGTCTTGCACACTCGAGATCAACGGCAACATTGTGGGCGATTCTGTTGTACACAATCTCTAAATCTAAACTAAAATGACAGGTCTAAATATATTCCTATCTCTTTCACAATCATCCCTGCTGAAGGGGATAGCACTATTTTTAAACCTGTCAATTTAGTTTAGGTTTAGAGATTGTGTACAACAGAATTAGCCACAGTGTCACGTCTATTAAAAACAAAAGTTTCTTCCTCGAAGCAGGAAATTGATTTTTTGAGATTTTTAAAAGAATTTGGACTACAAAAAAAATTTACTTTAATCTTATCAAAATTGCCTTTCATTGATGATTGTATTTGTTAGAAACAGGTGGTCAATTAAGTGTATCTACTAGTAACAGCGCGACTTTTAGCAATTAAAACTGCAATTCCAACATTATTACTCATTATACCGTCTGAAGTCTGGATTGGAGGGCTGGAATTTCTTCATACTTCACATCAACGTTATAAAACCGATGGCAATCGAATAATTAATCATGATCAACCCATTACCGACTCACTACAGAGCACGGGTCTCCTTCTCAGAGTGAGAAGGGTTTTGGCCATAGTCTACCACGCTGGCCAAGCGGATTGGCAGACTTCACACACCTTTGAGAACGTTATGGAGAACTCTCAGGCATGCAGGTTTCCTCACGATGCTTTCCTTCACCGTTAAAGCAAGTGATATATTTAAATACTTAAAACGCACATAACTCCGAAAAGTTAGAGGTGCGTGCCC
The DNA here is from genome assembly GCA_920104075.1 of Melanargia galathea. NCBI lineage: Eukaryota > Metazoa > Arthropoda > Insecta > Lepidoptera > Nymphalidae > Melanargia > Melanargia galathea. Next base: position 6,861,953 of record OV049859.1, on the reverse strand, counting down.
CGGGATCGAACCCACGACCTTTTCCTTCTTCTTTTTTTTCCTTCTTCTCATTTCTGCTAACGGAGACGTGAGGGTACTTCGTTATTAACATTCCAATATCATGCACTGAACTTTATTTCCTCATCTACGATCTTGACACTGAGGAATAACCTTCTGGCTCTTGTCCATATTTCCCGCAATGATAATAATGAAAGAATACTCATATCATATTCTTTCAAACCAAGACTAAGCAGACATCTTTTGGCAAGTATGTTCCTGAGACCTCATGATCGTATGGCTCGAGTTTGTTCGCTTCAGCATCTTTCGTTTTTATCATGCTTGATTTCAGTTTAAAAAAATATCACGATTATGATCAAAATTATTGCCCTCAACAATTTCATTAAAGATGTTGGAGCAGGTGGCCAATTGATGGTATCTATCGGCAACCGCTTAGCGACAAATGTAACCAATTGACTGCAATTCAAACATTGACATTCACTTGAACTGTCTCGTCTCATAATCAACATGTAAAACTGCGTCCACACTTGGCGAGCCCAGCACGAGCGGAGCCATTTTGTTCGCAGCGTCAAGTGTGGATGTTCAACGAGCGTACAACTAACAATATCCTTGAACCTCGTAATTTTTCGCAGCACGCTCGCGACACGCATCGAGATAGTATATATGTATGTATATTCAATTTTTTAGGATATATTTGTAAATAATCCATATTATTTAGCACATTTTACATGGGGTGATTCTATCTAGGTATCATTATTTACAAGCTATAAAAGACCAGTCTATTTGTCCGGGCTTGGCCGCTCTCTTCACGCGCTTCTCCATACAAACGTATTACGCCTATTATTCTAATATTTGTCGCAATAGGTCTAAAGTTAAGCCAGATATCAATTTATATCTCCATTATCTATGCCATAAAATAAAAAATATTAGTAAAATTATATTTATTTTGAAAGTTATGACGCTCGAAAAATCACTATTTTTGGGCAAATTTTGGGGCAACTTCGTGCGTAAATAAACTATATAAGAAACTAGAAAATTGAAAAATCAGCCAAGTGCGAGTCGGGCCTCGCTCTTTCAGGGTTCCGTACATAATTATGAACAATATAATATTTTGGGTCTAAGAAATATTTAATTTCCGAGCTAGACATCGCAACAAACCGTGAAAGAAAAACCCAAAAAAATGTTCGTTTATTTTGGTCACAGCTTATAAACTATTTAATAAATCGTTGTTTTCAGTATTTGTTGTTTAAATAGAGCATATAGTACATAATATACTGAAATATCATATTCCCAACTAGTTTAGTTTTTGAGATAGCCCCCGTCACAAAAATGGTCTAAAACTGACAACTTTGATGGCCTCCCATTCCCTTATTTTTTGAGATAAAAATTAAAAAAATATATATTTGTACTCTACTTAATGAGCTCTAAACAATGATACCCCACAAGCTAGGGTAAAGAAAAATGTTTTTTTCCGGCTCCTTTTTCATGTATGGGAGCCCCCCTGAAAAATAATTTAATTCAATTTCTAATTCAATATTTGATTTTGGGTTAACGTTTTACACTAAATACCAAAATTTCAGGTTTGTAACTCATTTCGTCTGCGAGCTAGAGACCTGTGACCGGCGGACAGACGGACAGACAGACAGACAGACAGACAGACAGACAGACAGACAGACAGACAGCCGAGTGACATTAATAGGGCTCCGTTTTTACCCTTCGGGTACGGAACCCTAAAAACGACCGAAGTCTTATCATAGGTTACTTCATAATAATTACAAATATCTTTAGTTCATGTCAAAAATTGCCAAATATTTGCTAAAATAGGCGAAATTCCAAACCTAGATTTGCATCTTTTTATTTTTCCGTTTTTCACTAAAAATCATGATATCATCATCATCATCATCATGATCAACCCATTACCGGCTCACTACAGAGCACGGGTCTCCTCTCAGAGTGAGAAGGGTTTTGGCCATAGTCTACCACGCTGGCCAAGCGGATTGGCAGACTTCACACACCTTTGAGAACGTTATGAAGAACTCTCAGGCATGCAGGTTTCCTCACGATGTTTTCCTTCACCGTTAAAGCAAGTGATATTTAATACTTAAGCAAAATTTATTTATTTAATTAATTTTTTATTAATTTATGTATATATTTTTAGTACTCTACTGAAGATGTCTCGCTCTCTAAATGCAGAAATCACTGTTTTAGACTCCACTCACCAACGATTTGTCGCTGCCATGGAGAGGGCTCTTAAATATCAATGATGGGACTTTAACGGTAAACGGCAAGAAATTATACAGGCTACTTTTGATCCTATTTAATCTCACGGAAAGACAATGTCGCATGGTAAAAGTTATTAATATAAATTTAAAATGAAAAGAAATATTCACGTTTCCCTAGGAAAAAAAAGACATTCATAAGGTTACAATTGCGATTTATATCTAACTCCCAGCATCCGCTCCCAATGCTGAATTGATTGACACTCGTATTGTGCACATTGTTATCCATTTACACTTTATTCTTCGACCTATACATTTATTCAATGGAAAAATAAGGTATGAAACTACATTGTGCAATATCACTCATAGATTGAGGCATTATGTTCGCTTACTGTACACATAATATATATTCACAACACTATTAACCATTGAAGTCCTTCCGCTTTCGAACATTTAATGAAACCGTATTACCATTTGAGAATACTCTGTAGAGTCTGCTGAATTGTGTAATGAAGTAGTCAACTTCATCCCGAGGGATTATCCTTGATCCAACTCTGTGAACGCAAGATTCTTATTTCGCTAGTAGGTATCGTAGAAGTTACACATCGTAGACCAGTAGTAGATAAACTATTATTTCATGACTCTTGTACCTAGTATAGGTAAGTTTACAAAATACATTCAAAGAGTATTTTCCTTGTTGATAATCTCCCTATCATTAATTACGAGAAAGTCTGATTGAAATAATCAGTGTCTGATGAATGCATTACCGTTGTTTTTGAGTCTCATCCGTTGTTATCACTGTGGTATACGTCTCCAATAAAGCTCTCAATAAATGTCTTTATTGGTATGCGAAATTTATCTATCATCGGAATTCTGATTTGTGTGTTAAATAATGACTACGAATATAGTGGTTACAGTTACAAGTTCAATATCACTTTTAGACTTTGAACATTATTTGTAGGAATACGCATAGTTAATTCATTCTGGACACAATTTTATTGTTGTTTTACAAAACTGGAACTTTCTCAATTAAAATAATGAAGATACTTTTTGTAAAAAAACATCATTCATCTACCTAGTACCTACCTATCGGATGCAGACAAGGGTATCGTAGAACGTAGACGCGTTCTAGTCAAAAATAAAAATCAGCACATTTAGGATTAGCCTTAGTATCTTTGCCGTTCATTAAAAGTTTTTTACCAACGATATTTAGTACTTATTTTATCTGTTGCTGTATATAGTTGGTAAATGGATTAATATCTTGCTTGTTCTACTAAGCAAAAGGAAAGGCTCTTCAGGTTCATCATATTTCTATAAGAAAGTTACTCAAAAAATATTACAATCTGGTGTTTCTCGTCCTATGTAATTTTTATTCATAGACAAGCGGACACCCGCGACTTCGCGTGGATATCGATTTTTAAAAATCCCGCGGGAACTTTTTGTTTTTCTTAAACTCTTTCGAGCTCATACCTTGCTAAAAACTGTTAAAAGTTCACTGGTGGATGTTTAGGTAGATAAAAATGTAAACATCCATAACTGAAAGTCCCATCAAAATCGATCTAGCCTTTCAGAGACTACCCGGTAATCTTTAAACTATCTCCTTTCTAACAAAAAAAGAATGAATGAAATCAGACCACGGGTTAATGAATTACAGCTAAGTACACATTTTGACTTTCATCCCCTCTCCCAAGGGAACCATGCTGAATTTCGGGATAAAAAGTATTCTATATGTTACTCCGTAGTATGAACTTAAATCGTACCAAGTTTCGTTTCAATGCATTCAGTAGTTTTTGCGTGATGCGCGCACAAACATACAGAGAAACAGATAAACAGACAAACAGACAAACATTTCAAAAATAGCTTTTTTACGTTCTACTACTTATCCCTATCATCCCCCAGTTATTATTTTGCAAAAAATATTTAATGTACAGATACGGCAAGTCTACGATTTTATTATATTACTAGATGATGCCCACGGCTTCGCCCGTGTGGATTTAGGTTTTTAAAAATCCCATGGGAACTTTTGATTTTCCAGAACAAAAAGTAGCCTATCTGTAGTAACCCGTCACCAAAATGGAAAAATTCCGTGGGATCCCCACGATTTCGGAATGCAATTCCTTACAGCATCAGGGTTGAGGAGTTGAATATGTACCTACTCGAGTTCATTCAACGATAAAGTCTTTAATTGGTACCCCCAATATCTATTTAAATAGCCGACAGTTCCTAAATCCCATTAGTTTTGGGGATCAGTTCCCCTACAGCATCAGGATTGAGGAGTTGGAATCCAAGTTTTTTGTAGGACAGTGTCGCAATATTTCTCTATCGATTAAAAAAATTACGCAAATCGGTTCAGAAATCTCGGAGATATCGGTGTACATAGGTAGAAAAACACAACTCCTCCTTTTTTGAAAGTCGGTTAAAAAAGTAGCCTATGTTACACCCTGGTTAATTCTCTACTTGTATGTGAAAGTCCCGTCAAAAACGGTTCAGCCGTTCCGAAGATTAGCCCGTTCAAACAGACAGACAGACAGACAAAAATTTTAAAAACGTGTGATTCGGTTATGGTACCGTTCAAATAACCATATGAGCTTAATATGAGGTAGTTATTTCGATATTACAGACAGACACTTCAATTTTATTTATTAGTATAGATAGTATAGATGTATAGATAGATAGAATCTATACTAATAAATAAAATTGAAGTGTCTGTCTGTAATATCGAAATAACTACCTCATATTAAGCTCATATGGTTATTTGAACGATACTATAACCGAATCACACGTTTTTAAAATTTTTGTCTGTCTGTCTGTCTGTCTGTCTGTCTGTCTGTTTGAACGGGCTAATCTTCGGAACGGCTGAACCGATTTTGACGGGACTTTCACATACAAGTAGAGAATTAACCAGGGAGTAACATAGGCTACGTTTTTAACCGACTTTTAAAAAAGGAGGAGTTGTGTTTTTCTACCTATGTACACCGATATCTCCGAGATTTCTGAACCGATTTGCGTAATTTTTTTTTAATCGATAGAAAAATATTGCGACACTGTCCTACAAAAAACTTGGATTCCAACTCCTCAATCCTGATGCTGTAGGGGAACTGATCCCCAAAACTAATGCGATTTAGGAACTGTCGGTTATTTAAATAGATATTGGGGGTACCAATTAAAGACTTTATCGTTGAATGAACTCGAGTAGGTACATATTCAACTCCTCAACCCTGATGCTGTAAGGAATTACATTCCGATCGTGGGGATCCCACGGAATTTATCCGTTTTGGTGACGGGTTACTACAGATAGGCTACTTTTTGTTCTGGAAAATCAAAAGTTCCCACGGGATTTTTAAAAACCTAAATCCACACGGGCGAAGCCGTGGGCATCATCTAGTAGATAGATATAATTAGGTATTGTGGTACTATACCTGCCATGTTTTCGTTACTTTGACTCGGTAATAATATTTTATTTCGTTTTTCTTGTTGATCATAGCAAAAGTGAATACAAACATGTCATTCCCAGAGGCTGAGCCATGGTAACAGTAGAAACTAGGTACTTATATGCAAAAAATTCAAAATAATTATATGGTCAAATTATACACCTTTCTAGGATTTCTAGGAAAAGCTTCCATTTTTTGTTTTATAGTTCTATAAAGATGATAGCAAAGTAAATAATTATGAACAATATAATATTTTGGGTCTAAGAAATATTTAATTTCCGAGTTAGACATCGCAAGAAACCGTGAAAGAAAAACGCAAAATAAGTTCGTTTGTTTTGGTCACAGCTTATAAACTATTTTATGAATCGTTGTTTTCAGTATTTGTTGTACAAATAGAGCATATAGTACATAATATACCGAAATATCATATTCCTAACTAGTTTAGTTTTTTAGATAGGCCCCGTCACAAAAATGGTCTAAAACTGACAATTTTGATGACCCCCCATTTCCTTACTTTTTAAGCAAAAAATTAAAAAAATATATATTCGTACTCTACTCAATGAGCTCTAAACAATGATACCCCACAAGCTAGGGTAAGAAAAAAATTTTTTTTTCCGGCTCCTTTCTCATGCATGGGAGCCCCCCTGAAAAATAATTTAATTCAATTTTTAATTCAATATTTGATTTTGGGTCAACGTTTTACACCAAATATCAAAATTTCAGGTTTGTAACTCATTTCGTCTGCGAGCTAGAGACCTGTGACCGGCGGACAGACGGACAGACAGCCGAGTGACATTAATAGGGCTCCGTTTTTACCCTTTGGGTACGGAACCCTAAAAAGCACAATAGGTTTAGGTATTTTTTTACCAGGGATCATACAGTCTTATGTGATTTTTAAATACTTTTGGCAAATAGCGGAATACTTTTGGCAAAGTCAAAGATTTTTTGGCGAAGCATTTGTTGACGATTTATTAGACTGATAAATTAAGTTTATCTTATTCTTTAGCAATGAAGAAAACGTGTAAGCCGGCGATGCTGGGCAGGATCTGGCATGCCAGTAGACGAGCTCTAAACTTGGAACATTCTCCTCCACACGTATTTGCCTGTTGCCAGTGGCAAGATGGCACACGACCGGCTACGTTTTACCTCCTATATAGGTAAGCCAAGAAATTTTTTTCAATTTTTCAAGCCAAAACAGCTGAACAGATTTCGACATATTTCAATTTTCAATGCATGTTTCATTTCGATAACTTGCATCCTATGTAACAACGTTACTTCATCAAAAAAATTAGAAATTTTGCATCCCGGAAAAGATTTTTCTCGGGAATGGTGTCCCTTATTGCGTTTGCATATCGTATCATATCAGTATCATAATATCAATGGGATGAACCCATTGATATTATGATACTTGGCTCGCATACTTATCTACAGGAGACAGACAAAAATTTTGCCCGTGAATACCGATTATGATATGCATGCGTTCTGCCAGTGTAAGTGTTCACTCACACTCGTACCTACTTATTTTAAAAAGTGTAGGTTAAACATTTTAATAAAAATTTGATAAAAAAGTATTAATTAAAAATTTTAAAAAACCATTTTGTGGTGGCGTCCATCTTGGATTTGCATAGTGCTATTCCACTAGTCAAGCCCTTTCATTTAATACCCACATTGAAGGAGTTGTGAAAAATATGTAATCCGCCATTTTGTAGCGGCGGCCATCTTGGACCGATTTTCAGACGCACACGCACACGCACACGCACACGCACACGCACACGCATACGCACATGCACACGCACACGCATACGCACACACACACACACAAGCACACACACACACGCACACACACAAACACACAATGACGTCACCTTCTCTTTTCATTTGTTCACAGGTGGCTACTATTTCTCACTGTATTTTCGATCGGTATCTCAAGTTTCGCCTGTCAACGTCTACCGCGTCTGTACGACGGACCTAAAGTGGAGTTGAACTACTTCAAATGGTTCATCTATTTCACCAACTGGGGGTACTTGCTCATCGTGCTGCAAGCCGGCCTGGCGCTGGCCGTAGTCCATCGTTACAGAAACCAAAGAACTTTCAATTTACGTAAGTACCTATTAGGATAAATAGTAACCATTATTTTACGCAACGCCACACTTTTAAAAACCAGCCAAGTGCGTGGCGGGCCACGCGGAGTGTAGGATTCCGTAGTCACAATCCTCGAAAAACAGATATGACTCCTTAACCTGTGAACCCTACTTAGCCATGATAGTTTTCCTTTAAAATTGATTATATTATATACTACTGCTGTGAATTTTTTCAAGTTCCTATAGGCTATATGCTGCCATTTGGCTGATAGAGGGGGGGGGACACTTGACTAATAAAAATTAGTACTTTAAAACATCATATTTTACAAACGGATCTAGAAATCGAAAAATGATGTTTCCACACCCACAGTATTTTTAAAAAACCTATTCAACGATACCCCACACTATGGGGTAGACGAGAAAAAAAATATTCATCCCCACTATACATGTAGGGGAGCTACCCTAAAAAAAATATTTATCAAAATTTTATTTCACCACTTTGTCGACGTGATTAATATTTATACCCATGCCAAATTACAGATTTCTAGCACTAATAGTCTCTGAGATTAACCGAGGACGGACGGACGGACGGACAGACAGACGGACGGACGTCGGACATGGCGAAACTATAAGGGTTCCTTGTTTACTACGGAACCCTAAAAAGTGGGTATGTTTTGGAAGGATTTATCTTCTTGAGCAATTTTTAGCAAATTAAGCTTGTGTTGTGTTTCCCTATACAATATACATAAAGAAACGTCAAGTTAATATTACGATATTTTTTTCTCAAACTCAATACTAAGATGATCAATCATTTTGTCATTTATTTCCCAGTTCCTCGAAGAGCAGACACACTACCGTCACATATGAATAATATGTGTATGTAGACTTACTCGTAAGTCGTAACTCGCTCTTATCGTGTATAAAAATTAAACTGCTCTTGACTTTTGACGACCTCCCTGGCGCAATGGTTAGCGCAAAGCGCTGTGGATAAGTGGGAAGCCTTGGGTTCGATTGCTGGAAAGGGCAATTGGGAAATTAATGATTTCTACATTGCGTCTGGTCTGGTCTGTGGGTCGGCTGTGGCTAAGGGTCGTACCCTACCGACACAGACGTGCCATCAATAGATTTAGCGTTCCGATACGATGACGCATATAAACCGATTAGGGGTTTAATAATCACAATTCACGAAGTTTGAGAACAGTTATATGTATTGTGATTAAAGCAATGTCAAAGAGCTTTGCGTGATTTTTTCCGTTAGCATTTCAAAGAATTTCTGACGCTGATTTGGAACAATCAACTTGTATCATTGTGTCGCGTGTCTACACAGTAATCAAATGTTTCGATATTATGGTCACGTGATCAACGGAGAGAAGCCATATTACTAGAGGCGCAACCCTCATGCAGTAGAGCGAGGCCATAAGGCGCGTAGTGATTGAAGAGTTTGTCGAATTGTATGCCACAATGCTGGCGCGACAAAAAACGCGACGTAGGTACATACCACGGAATTTTCTGTAGGTATATGTAAGTATATAACTATGTGGTGTCCCATATACAGGTTATTCTGTATATGTGCATAGGTATACTATATGACACCGCAGTAGTAATGCAGTGACGCCACAACGCGTCGTGGTACAGCGCACAGTGTGGCAAACCACGAATTTTACTATTTCGGACCCCTCAGTGGCGCCGCAGACGCAAGGAAACGACACCGCAACGGGCAGTGTGGCATCGCCCTAAATACAAAAGTCAGGTTGCGGCCATTTTATGGCCATCACTGACTCTAGTGATAATAATATGGCAACTCTCTGGTGGCATATAAAAAGTTACCAGGCAGAAACAACTTTAATAGAAGTTCCTCCAGTGAAATACAAATTAAATTTTTTCTTTCCCAAAGATAATATCATCATCTGTCATGGTTTCCCGAATTAATTAATGAATTCTCGTTTTGTAGACTGTCTTGCCGAAACATTAATTGTTCGATATTATTTTAATTTTGTTTCAAAACTTCCTAAAATATCTTTGGCTTTAATTTAGATTCCATTAGAAAATCTAATGTTTCCTTTTCCATTTTTAATGTTAAAAAGGACGACTTTGTTTGTACATCTGTAGTCTCACTGTCTATCACAACTTCGTATTTTAAATACATATTTTTTTGTATTCACTTTTACTGTATTTAGGTTTACTGTTTGCTGACCAACGAGGCTTTTACTGCCTCCTTGGTCTAGTGGTTAGCGTACTTGACTGCAGATCACGAGGTCCCGGGTTCGATTCCCGGGTCAGGCAAATAATTGTTAGGTATCGGGTTTTTCTGTCAAGAAATTCTCAGTACCAGCCCGGAGTTGGTAGTTGGCGGTGTTTCACCCCCGTGCCTCGGAGAGCACGTTAAGCAGTCGGTCCCGGTTATCATCCCTATCATGTGACAATAGTCGTTAAAGCCCGCCAACCCGCATTGGAGCAGCGTGGTGGGTCTAAGCTCTAAAATCCCTCTCTCCTATGAGAAAGGAGGCCTGTGCCCAGCAGTGGGACGTTAAAAGGCTGTAGTGGTGGTGGTGGTGGTGGTATTTAGGTACTGTAGTTATTACGTAGATAATATACGTGTGACAAAAGTTTTTTTTTTTTCTAGGTTAATGTAATTATAATTTGGTACGTACGATCTACCTCCTAAAGTTTTTATCTTTGAGTTTACATGACAATCATGTTTAAAAATACAAAAAGCGATTTACACTTTAATGTTGTCTGATCTGATAAATTCTATGATTTCAGTGCTACACTGCGTTGTGATCAAATCAGTTGCCGCAGCTTATTGTTGTATCCGCGACATTGAATTTTATCCAATGTCATGGCTACAGACAGGCCTACAGTGGATATAATAATTTTTCCTGACGATTATAATAGTTTATAGTTAGTTCCTCGTTAATTATTGCCTATTATATTTGTCCCGTTGTTCTAAAAACCCGGAAAAACCACTCGGACACACCTATATTAATATTAATATTATGCTAACTTCCATTATATTGTAATAATATGTACTATTATACCTACTCTCTATAAATCTCAGGCTAACTCCTGCACTGAATTTACTTATGGTATTCTTGCCGTAAAAATGCATTTTAGCCAATAGCTAGAGAGTGACGGCCAATCAGAGGCGAATGCATTGGTCACACATCATTTTTAAACAATCGGAGGGTAGAGGTGGATATGATCGTCACACTATAGCAATCATTTTTACATAATCGGGGGATAGAGGTGGATGTGAACGTCACACTGTAGCAAACATTTCCACACAATCGGAGGGTAGATGTGGATATGATCGTCACACTGTAGCAATCATTTTTACATAATCGGGGGATAGAGGTGGATGTGAACGTCACACTGTAGCAATCATTTCCACACAATCGGAGGGTAGAAGTGGATATGATCGTCACACTGTAGCAATCATTTTTACACAATCAGGGGGTAGAGGTGGATGTGATCGTCAGTGTAGCAATCGTTTTCATACAATCGATGGCTAGAGATGGATGTGATGGTCACACTGTAGCAAACATTTTTACACAATCGGGGGGTAGAGGTGGGTGTGATCGTCATGGTGTAGCAATCATTTTTACACAATCGGGGGGTAAAGGTGGGTGTGATCGTCACGGTGTAGCAATCATTTTTACACAATCGGTGGCTAGAGGTGAATGTGATCGTCACAGTGTAGCAATAATTTTTACACAATCGTGCATGGGGCAGAGGTAAAATCATTTTGATCGATCCTCGGTGTATTTGGTGGCCCAATCGTGATGCGGTTGATTGATACAATTTTGCGTCAATTAAACTCCTAGTGAACGGCCACCCGTCACAATTATCCTTATTGGTTCCTCATTCCTATTCTGACGTCCGAACCGATGCCGTAACAAATGATAATTGATGTGCCGACCGCCGCCGGCCACATGTGGGTGACATTATTATCCGGTCAGTTGTTACTGCGGAAAGTATTTTGCTATGATCAGAAGCCAGATAATTATTTTCATACATTTTTTATTAACCGCACAGTAAATAGAGGCGGGCCGCAGCGCAACGCACTGGCGGATCGATTAGACTGTATGTGCGAATGTATAGAGCCTAATATGCTTTGATACGGCGAAATGCGTTGTGACTGTAATTTGCGCGGATCTTAAGAGTCCTCTCTTCAGTAGCCCCAAGCCCCCAAGTAGCGCATGAGAGCATGCTATTTCATTCCACATTATAGTACAGCAGCCGCCGAACAAAATTTTTAGTGATGAATAACAAGCTGAACTTTCGTGAGTAGGTTCGTTTCGACGAGACGACCAACTTTTTACCCGACTGGGTATATGTGTTTCACCTGTGTGTATGTATGTCCATTCCTATGTCCGCTTGAAACTAATCAACGGCTCAACGGATTTTGATAAATGATACGTTATTAGATTTGTCTCAATGACGCGAGTGTTATAGGGTACCTAAATTTAAAAAAAAATCAAAATGGCGGACTTTATGCGCTTTAATGTGCGAGCTGAAAAAAAAAATTTCTTCAAGACCCTCGAGTGGGGTATCAAAATAAAGGGATTCAAAAGGCAAATACGAAAATGTATAAATTTATATATTTGGAAAGAATTTGGAGTGATAAATCGTAGAAAATGACCGTTTCCTATGTCAGTTCGTAACTACTTAACGGCTCAACCTATTTTGATAAATTATACGTCATTAGATTTGTCTTGACGGCGAAAATGTTACTGGGTACATAAAATTCATAAAAAATCAAAATGGCGAATGTTATGCACTTTAATGTGCGGGCTGAAAAAAATTTTTTTCTTCAAGACCCTCGAGTGGGGTATCAAAATAAAGGTCTTTAAAAGGCGAGTACCAAAATGTATACAATCTATATGTTTTAAATCAATTTGGAGTGACAAATCATGAAAAACAAAATAAATAACAACTACACTGTAAGTGGTACGGTGGTAGTTTATTAATTTTTTAGTTCGTTTTTTAGCATGGCAGTCGGGTTTTTTTAATTTTTAAATTATAGCTTGTTTTATCTATGAAAATTCTCGATGGAGGTAGCTTCTCGAGTGGGGAGGCTTTAAAAATTTCGATTCGTATGGGTGGGAAATCGTTCCACTAAATTTGTAGGACTATGTAGCCATTTCATTATACAAGTATTTACTAAGCTGCATACAAAAAATCAGCTAGTTATTTAATAATGTTTAATCATTTTTACAACCTCATTATTTGGAAATTTTCGGAGTGGAGGACGCTGTAGAATATTATTACTAACAACCTGATTTTTGTATGCAGCCTAATAAATACTTGTATAATGAAATGGCCATATAGTCCTACAAATTTAGTGGAACGATTTCCCACCCGAGCGAATTGAAATTTTTAACACCTCCCCACTCGAGAAGCTACCTCCATCGAGAATTTTCATAAATAAAAAAGTTGGTCATCTCGTCGAAACGAACCTACTCACGAAAATTCAGCTTGTTATTAATACTAAAAATTTTGTTCGGCGGCTGCCGTACCATTACGGGCGGGACACACTCAAGAGCGAAATGCGTTATGTTTTCACAAAGCAATTAAATTTTAAATATTAGGTTCATTGTAGGTACTAAAGAATTGTTTTTAAACAAATTAATCACATTTTGAAATTATAATAACTAGCTAAAGTACGGCTTCAAGTGCTGGATGCAAGAAACCCATGTCCAGCCTTGGACGTCATCGGTATAGACGACGAAGACGAGTCTTCAATGAAAGTTAAACCTAGCAGTTAGTTTCACTGTCTTGGCGATACCTTAGAAGGGTCTGGACGATACCTTAGACGGGTCTAGACGATACCTTAGAAGGGTCTTAAGGATACCTTAGTTCTTGACGATTGCCTCTGTTTACTTAGCATGCGAAGACGAAGAAATCCCGATGGCGAGAAGACAGCGCACCCCCGCGCTGTGCCGGGCGTACTGGCTGGCGCACACGATTGCCACCGACCTGGCTTTCGTCATCACGCTCATTTACTGGACCCTGGTGCACGATCCGAGTAAGTTTTTCACGTATATTTATATACTTAGATACAATATATATTTACCTTTTCGAAAGCTTTCTTGTTTAGTTGTAACAGGAATTCTGTACACCATAGGTTATCTTTAAAAATGTGTACATGCAAACATGATAATATGAATAGTAGGTATAGAATCGCGCGAATTACAGCCAGGCTGAGCCACACCGTGTTTCATTCCTAAACTGCGCTTAACCCACATTATTTATACACTAATCTATACATATAATAAAATCGTAGACTTGCCGTATCTGTACATTGAAGATTTTTGCAAAATTATAACTGGGGGATGTTAGAGATAAGTAATAGAACGTAAAAAAGCTATTTTCAATACAGTTGTTTAACATGGCGTACTTTCAGAGGCTATAGTTATGATTCGAAAATTAAATCTTTTGCACAGGCATGTTTTGTTTTACGCGGTCGTGACTTTTGTTTTACGAGCTCGATCATTTTGTTTTGCAGTTTATTTTTAAATTTATAAGTCAATTTAAAAAGTTTAGTAGCAAGGAGTTTTCATACATAGAATAAAATCGGATAGATTTTATACGAGAAAAAATTAATAAATGCGTACGTCTTAGAATTCTCAAAATTCTTTTAAATGTTTGTTTATTATAATTAATTATATATTTAATTACCATTTTTAATTTAATTATTTTCACATTAACATATCTCAAAAATCGAATAGGCTGTATACGCGTAGACCGTTGCCTAGTTTCGTTTTAAAATGTCCAGTTGCTAAAACGCGAATTTTATTTTTTTATTTAAATTTTCTGAAAGTTTTTATTTTTTGTGTGATAAATTGATTATTTTTTGTAAATATGAGTTCAAGTACAAGCGATATTATGGAATTAACTCCACCTGATATTTTATGTGGGGCAAAAATGACGCAAGATGGAATTTTGCCCCCAAGATTCCTACAAAGATAGGTACGTACGTATGTATGTTGAAATAAACATTTGATTTTCCGATTTGTTTTTTTACTATTTCCCACAACTGTATTGAAAAACGTCGTGTGATACACGGGTGTATCGGTTATTGCAAACTCGTGACATTAAAAACCCTCACCTTCGGTTCGGGCTTGTTAATGACAGCTCGTTTGCAATAACCAACATTCCACCCTTGTATCACAATGTACTATTTTAAAATTTTTGTCTGTTTATCTGTTTGTCTGTTTGTCTGTATGTTTGTGCGCGCATCACGCAAAAACTACGGAATGGATTGACATGAAACTTGGTATGATTTAAGTTCATACTACGGAGTAACATATAGGATACTTTTTATACCGAAATTCAGCACGGTTCCCTTGGGAGAGGGGATGAAAGTCAAAATGTGTACTTAGCTGTAATTCATTAACGCGTGGTCCGATTTCATTCATTCTTTTTTTGCTAGAAAGGAAATACTTTAAAGATTACTGGCTAATCTCTCAAAGGCTGGATCGATTTTGATGGGACTTTCACTAGCGGATGTTTACATTTTGATCTACCTAAACATGCGCCAGTGAACTTATGACAGTTTTTAGCAAGGTATGAGCTCAAAGGAGCTTAGGAAAGACAAAATGATTCCCACGGGATGTTTAAAAACCAATATCCACGCGAACGAAGTCGCGGGTTTCCGCTTGTACACTAATATTTTTGATTGGTAGGTAGATATACCGATTTCTCTAAGATTGATGGACCGAAGTCGATTTAATGTTTCCTGAAATATAGCTTGTTTAAATGTAAACTTTCAGGAGTCCACGAGATCAACACGCTGAACCTGCTGGTCCACGGCGGCAACTCGCTGGTGATGCTGCTCGAGCTGGGTGTGACGGCGCATCCCGTACGCGCGGCGCACGCGCTGTTCGGCGCGGGCGCGGGCCTCGCGTACGGAGTCTTCAGCGCGTTCTACTGGGCGGTCGGCGGCACCGACCGACTCGGCTTGCCGGCCATATACCCGGCCCTTGATTGGAATAAACCTGGCAAGTTACTGTCAAAAATTAAACCGCTTTCCAAACTCGTATCAGAATCGAAATATTATACAGGGTATAAGGGGACTGATCTCGAAACTTAGCGCTATTATTCTAGTATGGCGTGCAAAACGCGGTGACAACTTAGAGAGAGCGCTCACGGAGCGGTTTGGAATCGCGCCCGCCGCGGCTGCGGGAGAGAGGTTAGATGTTTACCTAACGTTCGTTAAACTCTAGCGTCAGCTGATTGCATTACATTGCGAACTTTAAAAAATTTTAATTTTTTTTTCGCATTTTTTAATGTGGTAGGTACCGTGTCAGTAATCACTAGGTACTAAGTATTACCTGTCGTCATTTTCAATAGCTTTTGCCCTACACCCGTTACTATTATTATTGAAACACTATAGGTAGGTAGTTAGGTACTACGTAATTTAAATTTTCGACCTTATACGTGAAAACTCTTGATAAATAAAATATGGTTTTGCTCAAGCAATTCGTGGCATATGGACCACGAACCATTAGTAGTGATGTCATAAATATTTTCGCGAATTAAATTACGACTGATTAGGTGATGACTTGTCATCTTGATCTTGAACTTTATACACACCAATTAATTTAATGAACTTAATGTAGGCCACTTAGACCATGAAGCTGTGTCAAAATAGCAACCCAAAATGATTTCATAGTTTTAGAAGTTTCTACTATCTAGTGATATGATATTTTTCAATAACATTACTGTTCAGTTGTTAACTCTTAGAAATACTCTAGGTATAGGTATCTACATTACCTACTTATCTATGATTTCTGCTGAGGGTTCCTATTTCATTATAAACACATAGTTACTTACACATCCGTACTAGGAAATCAGTATAAGTAGGTAGATAGGTATCGAGTTTATTTTTCGCTATAGATAGCAAATAGTTTGATAATTACGAATATGGTTGTGTTTTGTGACACCTGACCGCTATTGTAGATATCAAATATTCTATATAATAATATATTCTATCTTCTTCTTCTCTATATATTATAACAAGTATAAATTAAAAATTTAAAAAACCCCCGACTTTCGCCATTTTGTGGTCGCGGCCATCTTGGATTTGCATAGTGCTATTCTACTAGTCAAGCCCTTTCATTTGATACCCATATTGAGGATGTTGTGATAAAATAATATGTAATCCGCCATTTTGTAGCGGCGGCCATCTTGGAGCGATTTTCATCAAACATAGCTAACAACACTCTCGACTAATTTACCTTTCAAACAAAAAAAACCGCATTCAAATCGGTTCACCCGTTTGAGCGCTACAGGGGAACAGACAGACACACACACACACACACACACACACACACACACACAGACACGTCAAACTTATAACACCCCGTCGTTTTGCGTCGGGGGTTAAAAATCAATGCTACTTTTCGTTGTAATTTTATCAATTAAGAACGGGCTGACCTATCCAAACCAAATGTTTAGGCTTTGTTCGGACTATTTAGTAGATGGTTTATGATTGTGAAGTTTGCACAAAACTGGTCGAGCGGTTCTTCATTTATCAAATTTTTTGTAACAAATAAAAATCTATATAACTATATGAAAATCAATCGATACGGTAAACTCTCTCATCCGTACCTAGTATAGTATAATTCTTCCGTACGTGTGTTTGTCACCTAACTCCTCCTAAACGGCTGGACCGATTTGGATGAGATTTTGTGTGTATATTTCAATCCTGGATGGTTTGAAAACACAATTACCGGGTAGGTACAGGTAACCTACCGGGTCTCGGCAGGTGACGTTGTGTCGGTATGTCACCGGGCAGGATGACGTCTGCCGGGTCCGCTAGTATTCTATATAAATATTCGATAGGTATAACATATTCTATACAATATATCTGCCCTTTTGTCTGCCCTTCTTCACATGTGTAGAATTGTAAGCACCATTCCGAACCTGTGGTAGATTCATTTGTCGATTCGTAAACGCTTCCGAAAGTTTATCTGAATAAAATTATGATTACTTATATAAATGATAAAAAGGCGTGGATTTGACTCGTTCCAGCAATGCGCGAGACGGCAATTCAATCATGTACTTACCATAAAATTGTTATATTGATATTGTAAATTTGGAAAAGAGCAACCGCCGAGTTTCTTGCTGGTTCTTCTCGGTTGGAACGGCATTCCGAACCAGTGGTAGATTCATCTGACTATTCAAAAGCACTTGTAAAAGTTTATTTGAATAAAAAACTTTTCTATTTCTATTTCTATTTCTATTTCTATCAAATCTCTAAATACATACATATTATAATATACTTACCTAGTTAGCTTGCATCCTGAAGATAAGCTGCTCTTTATTCTAGAAATTAAAAGTGCTACCACAGCCTTTTAAAAAACTTAAATCCACGCGGATGAAGTCGCGATCAACAGCTAGTTTTTCAAAAGTGAGACACTTAAAGTGTATTCCCTTGTCGAGGACTAGGTACGTATACAACGTTAGTTTTACTTTACGCAAAACCTGAAAGTAGTTTGTTCAGAATCAGTAACAAAATCGAATCCAACCATTTTTATATAGTGTTATATTTTTGTCCAAAATATTTTGAAATCTTACAAGCTTAGACACAATGATTTACCGCGCATCAGCTGATGGTCGGCACACAGCGGCGGTCATTCAACTCGCGTCGATCGCTAGTCCCTGCGGCGACGGCTTGCGGTGACCATTTTTTTCGAGGACAACGACGCAACATAACAAGCCTATAACTTCGTTACTTTTCATTATATTTTTTTGAAATTTTGTATAAATATTCATAATGTAAAAATATTTGACACGTGTTTCGGTTTTTGCGCAAAGTAAAACTAACGTTGTATACTGATAGCCTGTCTCATACACATATTGATTGGAAAAGTGTGCGTGAAAAATTATTTCTCACTTGTGAAAAACTAGCTGTTGATCTCGACTTCGTCTGTGTGGATTTAAGTTTTTTAAAAAGCCGTGGTAGCACTTTTACATCTCCACTTTGTAGGTAGGTACATCTCGACAACGACTTTCGACAACACTATTAACGTGAAAGTAAGTAACTTTTGTCTTTGTCTCTTGACAAAAGTAAGAAAGTGACAAAACATACGTTTAGGCTATCCGATACTTATCAGAAGGTGGTGAAAGAGGCCCTAAAATGCCTAAGAGCTTTAAGTCTGTTTTACACTGAATTTATAGTGTTTCGATGGTACTCGAACTTCGAAGTATATCAACGTCATTGAGATGTGCAGGGTCGTACTAATATAAGTATACAAGAGTGCGGGCGACGTATGAGACGCACTAAGGTACTGGCACATACGAAGGCCCGGCCTCTACGAAAGCCCACATTGAAAAAACGCACTTGCCACTGCCTAAAGCATTCGAAATTTCGGGCCCATATTCACCTTGACCCCACATTGAATGTTAATTGGCGCCAAATCATTTCCGCACCGCCATTTTTTTACATTTCGTTCATTTCTCTCTGAACGCTGTCGATATCGCGTGATTATAATCTCGCTGTCATTGTTTTTGCCAATTTTTCCACAAATAGCGTCAGTTTTCGAGTGATTCTATCATCATATTGTAAAATAATCATGGGAGACTAGAATGCGATGCTAAGTTTACCGATTATTTAGATATTTGTGATTATAAGTTAATTTTTCCGCCACTATGAAAAATCCGTAGTATGGCCCGGGCCTACGTAGAGGCCTATGGGCTTTACTATATCTATGAAAATGTCAAATGCACTTGGATTGTAAATACTTAAGTACTAAAGTATAAATAAAACGAATTTAGTTTGTTTAGTTTACAAATTTTTTACGATTTTTTTAGCAGTTAATCATAATTTTCATTGATAATTTGTTAAATTATTGATAGTTTTCAATATGGATAGGTACTTTATTTTTGTAATATTTGTACTAATTTTTGTATGTTTGCATACATTTTCAATTTATTAGTTTTTTTTATTAAAAAGTTGTTGATAAAGCTGTATAGCTTGTGAAAATAAAATAAAAAATATTCAATAGCTCTAGTAAGGCCCACTTAAAATTTAAGTGGAAAATGAGAACTGATTATTTTGATTCTTAAATTAATACTGTCTAGAGTTACGAATTTGTCATTAGAAATAATTGTTTTTTTATTGGTTTAAAGTAGAATTTTACTTTTATGACTATTTTTGTTTTTCATACATGGGTCAACGCCCAGTGTGCAATTTTTTCATTATATCTCTAAAGTATTGGTTAAATAACTTATATCTTAAAATGTTAAACGTGATTTGTTAATTATTTTGTAGAAATATTAAGTTGATGTTAAGTAACAGTTAGTTATAAACGGGCCTTAGTAAGGGACAGTGCCTTTAACAAGGCCCACTATAGTGTTTTTTAAAAACACTCTTTAATATAACTTTGAGTAATTAAATTATAGTTTTTGGATTATTTTTAGAAGGGCAATAAAACATTGCAATATTACACATAGTTGTTTTTGTTAAATCTTTAAAACATTATTTTTTATTGAGATTTTAAATAAGGTGGGCCTTCCTATGTGCCAGTACCTTAGTCGATGAATCCGTGACTATGGGACTAATGCTTTGTCGTGGATAGTCCACGAATAGATTATTGATTGAAAGTAATAGGTACTCTTGGTTCCAGGCTCGGCGTTCGGGTTCGTCGCGCTCTGCGCCGCGGTGATGATGCTCGCGCACGGCGTCGCTACCTGCCTGGCCTGCGCGCGCAGCAGGCTCGCTGCGCGGGTGGCGCCCGCGCGCTCCTCCGCCGACCGCTTCGCGCTGCCCACGCACTGAGCTATGAGGAAGCGGGTCTAATCACTGCTTTTAGTATACGATTCGAGTTCGCGTAACAACTATAGTTCGCGACAAACCAAGAAAGTGGGTGACGTATGAGGAGCGGGAGGCCACCCGCGTTCCTCGCACGCGTCGATTACTTCCAGTCTGGGACTTGTTATAGCGAAGACATTAGGATCCGAGACTCTATTGTAGTCTGTAACTTTAAGTTAGGTACCTAAAGGTGCGTCCAAACTTGAACATTTCCCCGAACCGAACTGCGTAACATTTCGGCGAACTTGTTACTCTCAATGTGGACGGCGATATACGCAGTTCGGTTCGGGGAAATGTTCAAGTTTGGACGAACGTTAACGTGCTTTGTGCATTGGTCGTGTGTGTACGTCGTGAGTTGACATTTGGCTGATAGACATGATAACTTCGGTGTCACGTTTTTAAGTGTAATTTTTCAAGTTAACGTTACATGTGCGTATAATCTGTCATTTAGTACAGGATGGGCAAGAAACGAATTGGAGACTGACCTATTTCCATATTAATAAATTATTTGAGCAGCAGAATCACTTTGTACCGACCTGCTTGAAGTGCGATGAAAAATATGTAGACCTAAATTATGATTCTTTATTCAAAAAGAGCGAAAAAGTAGAGGGTAGAGAAATGCACTCAGAATGCAGCATATGAAAAACCTTGTTCCGCATTTATGTTTATTCTAATATTTAGTTTTTTGTAAAATTTGCTTATTTCACTTTAACAACTGGCAATGGTAAATTATTGGTTGTAACCTGAAGATATTTACAATAACAACAAAAATGCCAATAAGCAATTTACCGTCGTATATTATTTATAGTGCATTGCTGCTTTAGATTATAATATGTAAATTATCTACTGCAATTAACGCCAAACGTTTTATGGCCAAAGACTAAGCGTATTTTTAGTGAAAAACATCGTATATGGTACTTACCATGTATAATATTACTTCACAAAAGGTAGAAAGAGCACAAGAACTCTTCTATTAAAACATCTTGTTGATCCCAGTCTCCTAAAGGTCAAATACTGGGATCAATAAGATGTTTTAATACAAGAGTTCTTGTAATAAGTAAAGTAAAGAGTAGTAATAGCAAAGAGTTGTAATAAATAAGTATAGAAAAGTGAGAGTAAAGATCCCTTAATCTAAATCTTGTAAAGATCGATCCATGAATAAAGATCGATCTACTATATCTAGTACAATTTCATAGATATACGGCGAGGTCAAAATAATATGGTACCCACTCGCATTTTAGCCATCCACTTACATATTTTTATTAGGATTCATTTATTATGAACAGTTTTCTGAAGTTGATATCACCAGTATTGTAATTTTAAATACCTAATGAATTTGTCCTCAGAAAGTCCAGTATTGTTTATAAATTATTCAGTAAAATATAAGTAATTAAAAGGCTATGGCCAATAAATAAAATTTATCATTAGACATTAAGATGATTAAAGGATAAGCGATATTAGTGATACTTTTATTCATAAAAAAATTATATACTATTTGTACGATTATAAAGTATGTTGTCTTGTAACGTTGAAACATCTGATAGTATCGTTCCCTTCAATTGAAATAAGGTATATACATATAATATATATGTATATGTAACGTATTGTTTATATGAATGGATGACGGCATATAATGGCGTGACGTATATACATATATCATATTCCCTATAATTAATTAATGTGCGTAGTGTTCAAGTAAATAAACGATTAAGGCCGTGTAATTCTCATTACTGTCTTGCTTCTCAATACGGATCATCCCGCTTCTGATTTGTAACATTTATTTATTAAGGCCCTGTTTCACCACCTTCGGATAAATGTCGGATAGCCTAAACGTAAGTTTTGTCATTTTCTTACTTTAGTAATTATGTCAAGTGACAAAGGCCAAAAGTTGATAATAAGCTTTCCAACGCTTATCTGACGGTGGTGAAACAGGCACTTAATCAATAAAATAATTGATAATGCTTATCAATCAAATATTATAAATGTTGATCTGTAAGTAGTTATTAGCCCTTATTGTATAACGTTAACCATTTGGTCGTCAATTATTTATCTATTCTTAATCTGAACTAAACATATAATTATGATTGCTAAGTAATCAATCATAATTATTGATTGAAATTATATTTGCGTTTTACCATACTATATAGATCAATATAGAGGTTGTATTATAAATTATTATACTTAACACAGTGATTGTATGTGATCTGTAGCCATAATGTTATCGTTCCTAGCCTGAATATGAAATATGTTCTGGTAAAACTGTGATGCGTTTCTCACGCAAGTAGGATTTAAATGTGCATCTTAGTTTATAAGTTTGTTCGAAATGAACAGTTGGCGTCACGAAAAAGAGCTCTGACCTAGACGTGAGCGTGACGGTGCGCCCGTGGAGGTGTCCATGCAGCCTTGTGATGGGTTTTGTCATTCAATCTTTCGTTTCGTGTGCAGTAAAATTATGCAAAGACACATCCCCTCCACTGTCATGAGAACAGAGCTACTTACCAGCTAACAGATATCAACAGCTGTACTAATGAAATAGTAGTTAATTTCTTCATCGAAAACTAGGTTTAAGCCAGTCACATATTAATAGAAATTACCTGTTAGAAAAATAACATTTTAAGAAATAATATAAACATTGATATTGTTTTGTGAAATTGCGCATTACGCATGCCACCACAATCCGAACGGTATTGTTTATATTGTATTACACATTTCAATTATTCGAATTTAATTTGAACTCTTGACCTGTTGTCGAAGAAGCGAAGTCGTGCGGATATGCTAGTGTCTATTGGCTGCCATTGCCTGAACGATCCGCTGATTGAACAGCTGCAGAACGTCTAATTTTTAGTACCAATTTTTCCATCGAAACGCTTAAAAGTGTCGACGAGTTTGTGAGCATGGCATAGCTGCCTACTTTGCTGCCTAGATAGACGCTTTCAGCATCGTTCGACTATATCCGCAAATATAAATAGTGCTGTAAAATAAAAGAATTAGGATACCGCGATAGAATAATACCGCGAATATTATATATATAGAATACTTATCAGTTTCTGCATTACCGTGAATTCGCCAGTAGGTACCTGTCAAATGGCCATTTCACATTCACGTTTTTAATGCCGAAAAACGTAGGTACCTGCGTATGTCTGGTAGAGACTAGATGCTCAGGCAAAATTAGCCAGTGTGTGCTCAGCCTTAGAATTTAGATATATTATTAGAAGCAATACTCTCAGAACATAGTATTCTGAGGCAATACTTTTGTATGGCATGACTGTATTTTAATACGCAATAAAATGGAATACCTTTTATGAATAATAAGTAATGTTCATTTATGAATAGCTACAAATTATTAGCAGAAACTCGAATATAATAACTAAGTAAGTATATTACGCATTTGATTTTGATTATGTATTATTATGATAATTAATCGTGATAGTAAAAAAGAATGTTCATAATTTAAAGCGTTTTTATTTGTGTTATCATTGACATCATCAACACCACGACCCGGTTTCTAAATACTCAGTCCTGACTCCTGATGCTGCAGGATATTCAGCAATTCTAAGCCGTGGGGATTCAGTAACTGTTAATTGTAAACACTAAAAAAAACTTAAAAAAATATATATATAATATATATTATGTATATTTTTTAAACCGACTTCTAACGACTACTTAATTAGGTATTAGGAAACTACTACTAGGTATTAGGAAACGACGAAACCGACATGCTAGGTAGGTACTTTAACAAATGTGTACCTACTAATCTAAAATTATTTTTTAAAGCAGTGGCGTTGGAAGTCGGTTTTTTCGAAAATATATTATTATAAATAAAAATAGTTTTGACGCCTTGCAAGAAAACAAGGCAAGTTTCTGATAAATATATTCACTACTCACGTTCACACAGGTGCTTAGCACATAATTATACTGTGATTTCTAATTCCGTAGAATTCTGGTGTTACCAAATATAAAACAATTCCCACAAAAAGATAAAAAATTCAAAACTTATGCAAATACAAATCAACTGCCGCATGTAGATTTGACAAATGCCTGACAGACACTTCATGGTGATAATGTCATTCGACATACATTTGTTCAATGTGCTTCTTTTGTTTTCTATTGCTGTTAGTGTGCACTTTCTAGTTTCCACTCTAAGCGATTTCAATTTTAGGGCGAAACGACTAATATTAATTATTATTACGCGGCTTAGAGCTTTAAATGTTGACAGTGAATTAAAGTAGTTTGGGGTAAAATCGTATTTTGTAGATGTTAACCCTGTTTTCGATACAAATATCCAGTGGCGTAACTACAGGGTGGCATTTCGGCAAAATGCCACGGGCCCCGAGCTGAAAGGGGCCCCCGACCCGAGAGGGCCGTGAGCATCAGAGTATCCTAACATTTAATATATTAATTAGGTATTTATCATCAATGATCTTAAATAATTTTATTTCTTGAAGCTTCCCTGAAGTGTGGACTGCTTTTCTGTTATTTTTAATAATTTCTACATGTGACTACGGCTAGTGCCAAGCGATCATTTTCAAAATTGAAATTGATAAAAACTTATTTCAGAAATTGTACAAGATAGAAGCTTTTAATAGCAGTTAACATTTTGTTCTAATGGTGCTGCTACACTGGTGTTAGAAATGTTGCATAAACATTATTTAACATTGCTAACATTTATAACATTAACAACATTTGTGATATTTGTTAGATGTTTTCAATGCTCCCACACTGGTAATGTAGCGGCCACATATACGGGCATATACGGCATGTACCGCCGTTTACCGTAGGTGTAGCCACGATTATCAGGATATGGTATTGTCAATAGCCATATACCACCATAGCATTTGACGTTAAGTCGGGTGGCGATAAATTTTGGCACATCAAAGAAGTTTAACAGGAGAATCATAGCGTTAAAGTGGCCACATCTACGTTCGCCAGTGTGCGCCGCGACTCGCGAGCTCGACGGGAACGTACGTGTTGGTACGGGAGAGAAAGAAAGAGAAGATGGTTGACGGTATCTCTCCGAGAGATACCGTCAACCATCTTCTCTTTCTTTGTAACCATTTTTTCTTCTTTCGGTAATGACAAAATATATTCTATACACATAATAAAATCTTAGAACTGCCGTGTCTGTACATTAAAGATATTTGCAAAAAAAATCACTAGAAGACAGTAAGGATAAGTAATAGAACGTAAAAAAGCAATTTCTGTTGTAAAAAAATCTGTTTGTCTGTATGTTTGTGCGTGCATCACGCAAAAACTACGGAATGGATTGAAATGAAACTTAACGCGATTTTAATTTATACTACGGAAGTAACATATATAATTTTTTATTTACCCGACTGGGTAAACATATGTGTTTCACCTGTGTGTATGTATGTCCATTCCTATGTCCGCTTGGAATTAATCAACCGCTCAACGGATTTTGATAAATGATACGTCATTAGATTTGTCTTAATGACGCGAGTGTTATAGGGTACCTAAATTTAAAAAAAAATCAAAATGGCGGACTTTATGCGCTTTAATGTGCGAGCTGAAAAAAAATTTTTTCTTCAAGACCCTCGAGTGGGGTATCAAAATAAAGGGATTCAAAAGGCAAATACAAAAATGTATAAATTTATATATTTGGAAACAATTTGGAGTGATAAATCGTAGAAAATGACCGTTTCCTATGTCAGTTCGTAACTACTTAACGGCTCAACCTATTTTGATAAATTATACGTCATTAGATTTGTCTTGATGGCGCAAATGTTACTGGGTACATAAAATTCATAAAAAGTCAAAATGGCGAATGTTATGCACTTTAAGGAGCGGGCTGAAAAAAATTTTTTTCTTCAAGACCCTCGAGTGGGGTATCAAAATAAAGGGCTTTAAAAGGTGAGTACGAAAATGTATACAATATATATGTTTTAAATCAATTTGGAGTGACAAATCATGAAAAACAAAATAAATAACAACTACACTAAGTGGTACGGTGGTAGTTTATTAATTTTTAGTTCGTTTTATAGCATGGCAGTCGGGTTTTTTTAATTTTTAAATTATAGCTTGTTATCTCAAAATTCTGCATGGTTCCCTTGGAAAAGGGGATGAAAGTTAAAATGTGTACTTAGCTGTAATTCATTAACAGGTAGTCTGATTTCATTCATTCTTATTTCGTTAGAAAGGAAATACTTTAGAAAATAAAAAAAAAATTTCGTAAATATTTCAAGGTCATCAGTTTTGTAGTTCAGAAATTACAGTCATCACAACTCTCAGTATTCCATATAACTTGGAACCCGGATTGCACAGGAACCTTTGGGTATCTGGATTATCATCTGGGGTGCATTGCAATTTGTGTTTGTCTGTCTCCAAAATGCTGGACCGATTTTGATGAGACTTTCATTGGGAAAACTTTAGTGATGGGAAAGAGCTATTAAAAATTAATACTCATTACTGCAGTTCCATTTTACGTTTCCAGCGTGACTTTTAACAGTATGAGCTCAAAAAAGTTTAGGACAAATAAAGAGTTTCCATGGCATTTTCAAAAACATAAATCGCGGTCGAAGTCGCGGACATCCTCTAGTCAAATAAATATACGGGCAATAAGGGCATATATGGCATATACCGCCGTTAACCGTATGTGTGGGCCACTTAGTAACACAAAAAAGGCGTAGAACCACTCAGCTCTTTGCGGTTTTTACCGGTGATAATTATCGCATAGTTTAAAGCATTTTTGGGCATTAACATTAACGTAGCTGCAACATAAAACACGTTTAATATTGTTGCATGTTGCGCGGGCGTCTTCCCTCTCTTGCGTTCCGCACGTCCCGCAGTCGCCCAGGTTAATGTTGTTTAACAAATGTTATAATTTGTTATACTCGTTGCAAAATGTTTCATAAACATGAAAACATTTAGAACTTTGCTAACATTTGTGACAAAATGTTAACTAACAATAATGTTTACTAACATTTGTAACTGCGGTGTGGCAGCACCATAAGGCGAAAATTGCATCACATTTTTTGTTACAGAACAAAATGTTCATGAATGTTCGGACCTAACTCGACCTAAAAACAATGTACTTAAGGTCCATTTTACTTTGACGTTATAGTGTTTAATATTCGCTGTGTATCAACGTTATCGAAATGTGCAAAGTCGTACTAAGTATACAGATCAACCACTTCGCAACCGCATTCACGAGTCACTCCATCAAAGAAATCCAAATTATTCTATCCCAAAATAAAAACGTATTGCCAACAGACAGAACAATGAGCCCGTGTCCCAACAAAAGGTTGTGCGCGATTACTCAACGAGTGTGGGAGTGACTTTAGCCGGCGCGGCGTCGGCAATCGGCATCGGAATGAGTGGCGATGCGTGAAGGCGAATTTTTCTCGCGAACCTTGAAACAGCGGCACGCGCACACGCATGCACTATTTAGCAGGGCTGCTTCATTTTATAATGACTAAGTATTTGTATACCTTGAACTTGATTTACTGACCATTTCAATCTGTGCATTAAAAAACAAATCGACTTCAATTTTCACATGTAAATTATGTACTTCATTATACACGTTATATGTATATATAGTACTATGTATGTGTGAAAGTCTACTGTTTACTAAACTAGTTACTAAAATAATGTGCACTGATCGCGAGATATTTACTGTGGTCCGTCGAGGTTTTGGTCCTTCATCTGCAAAAATTTTCATCAGAATTTCATCTTTCAATGGAATCAACCTGACGGCATCGCTTTCAAACAAAAGTAAGTAAGAATTGAGAACCTCCTCCTTTTTTTAAGTCAGTTGATATAATTAAGCTCATGATATGGTAGGTGTCGCGAAGCGCGTATGCGTTCGCGAAATGCACAAGAGCAAAGTTAGCCGTACTGCTCTAAGGTCAGTGTTTAGTTTATGAATGTAATGTTATCTGTGATTTAGCAGAGTTCGCTCGAAGTTCGCTCTATGCTCTATAGTCTGTGGCTATTACGAATCAGTCATTTTTCATTCGCTATAGTACATTTGAATTGGGGCGCGACAAGGTGGCTGAACGGTATTCCCATTTTGAACGTGTATCGATGTAATCCGCTCGGATCCCGTACCGTGCGCGCGTATTTATATGTTAGTATATCGTGGTTTGCTTAAATGGAATTTATAAAGTCACATCAAGTCTTATTTCCGTTATTCACGAGTGGTATTTAAATAGCGCTGCCAACGCACGACCATCTCTTCCTGAGAACAACATGCAAGCAGAGGCGAAGTCTGGCAGACTCATCTCTTCGAGCACCGAGCGGATGGCGAATAACTTAAGCTAAGTATCTAGACGTTAAGTGCCTGGACGCTAAGTATCTAGATCAGTGATAGGGAATTTATTCTCGATGTGGTTGGCCAACCAAAGTTTAAACGGAGGTCCTCCTCACCATGCCTTTGACCTGGCGGGCGTATTAGATCAGCTAGGAAGTGGTCAAGGACTAAGTACTGGCTGCAACGAGGGATCTTCTACCCTTAGTAGGGCTCATAAGTGTTTGAGCGCTGCAAAGGAGGTTACCGGAAGGTGCGCCGGGGGTCGTATATCGTAATCCCTCCGGGTACCCCTACGGGTTTCCCAGGGAAACATGGCTCGGGGTCATTGGGATGGTGTGGGATGGCCTACCGCACGTTTAAGAAATATAACATAATCACTCTCTCTAGAACTAGGGGCATCATACAGTGATGTCATGGTTAACTTACTCATGCAGGTCGCCGAGGAGCTAGAGCAAGATGGAGAAGGGGGAGCGGAAGACGCGAGGAGACCGGCTGGAGTCAGACTCGCGTCGCAGCATATTACGAAGGTATGACTCCATCAGATATAAATTAACTCGGGGGGCATTCCTTTCCACTCGTTATCACTTACTCATTATTGTAAACCCTCTAAGGGCCCATAGGGGCTCTCAACGACTTAATAACGCGAAGCAGAATTAGGGAAAGGAAGGGCCTTCCCGACATGGTGGAGTCGTGCTGTGATTTTGTAAAAAAAAAAAAAAAAAAAACCCGATATGGTGGAGTCGTGTTGTGATTTTGTAAAAGAATCCGATAATGGTGGATTGTATAGAGATTAGTAAAAGAGACTGGAACTTTCAGCACGTGGAGTCATACCAGATTTAAAAATACCAAGTCGTTTCCGCTCCCCAAATTGTGTAAAAGATGGCGTCGAAGTATCTTTATTTTAAATGTGTGAAACAAGGTGCCAGGCTATAAAGATTGTTGCTACCTACCTATAGAGAAATTCAACAAATTTTTATGTGAAAAACATAGTGGGTAGGGTGTGCGCCTTTTTGTAGCATTTAGCCGTACGAGGTTACGCTGTTCGCCGCGAGGCGGCACATGGTCGCAGTTTCAACTTTAAAAGCGAGGGAAAACGGCAAAAGGTACGTTGGCAGCATTGATTTTTACAAGTTAGTGTAGAGAGGTCAAATTGCCCGCGCAACTCTATGGTGTATACTATGATACGAATTTTCAAGAGCGGACGTGGTCTTTTTTTTTTCAACAGAATAACGGGTTAGTACCAACTTGATAAAGACGAAAGGGCCAGAGTTGCCAAAGATAATATCCAATAAGTATGAGCGAACTTCGAACTAATTTTATTAATTTTGGATATAAGTTTGGTGAATAATATTAATTTTAATTGTTATTTATTTAAAGGTGATATTCCAATAGTTACGACGTACAATTAAAACCGGATACAGAGAAAGTTCGCAGCGCCATAATTTCAAGGGTAACACTTAAAGATGGCGGAACTTTAAAATACAACGTGAAATTTTTCTCTGTGCAACGAAATTAAATATTAAATGTAGATGGAATAATTCGAAGTCTAAAAGTGAAGGCAAAGTGAAACGATACCTCGTAAAGCTAATTTAACAATAAACAATTCGACAATAGGTATTTATCCGATCTTTATAATATGTGAAAATATTAAGTGAGCTTCGTAAATTTAAGTGAAATGTAGTGAATAAATTCAGACCTTAAAGAGGAATTTATAGTTTCTACATAGTGTCTAATTACTTTCAGAAGGGAAACAAAGGCTGCATTGATAATAGGAGTGACATAATTCTCCCAATATTTAGTTAACAACCTCTGAGCCAAAGGGGTAAGTTCCACTGTTTTCTGTAGTAAGTAGACAAAGTTTCAAATATTAGACCCTTCTTATTAATAGTATCTAACTCTGAGAGTGATTGTTTAAAGATTTTAAGATTTAATTAGCTATACTAGACCTAATTAAAGGGTTAACGTTTCATTTACAAGTATACTGAATGTGGACAATTTTCTGTAGCATGAAAGCTTAGGTTATTATTTTTGTGAAATTATAAACCTTGGAAAGGAATATAGGTATACCTAGTTATTTAGTAGAGAAGTGAAGGGGGGAACCTTAAGGAACTTTCCAAGTCCCTATGTCTATACTTTATATGCCAATCTTTGTACATACCTATACCTAGGGTCAGTGACCTTATCAGTGAATATAGCTAGCTAAGTTGATAATTTTGTTTGACTTGAATAAATTGATGAAATATAGTGGTGAATATACAAGTCTACCTTTGGAAAAGGCAGTGAATGATGAATTCTAATTAATTATGAGGATAAATGAATTATTTTTGTTATTTTGGATCAGTACTGAGTTTGATTCTGAATAAGCATGTATATAGAGACTAGTAAGAGAATTTTACTTTACTACTCGCCTAGATTTTACTTTTAATTGGTATCTTGATACGATTTGAATCTAAACAATAAACGTAGACAGTAGATTGATATCCTAGACATAATGGCAGAAGTTTAAGAGAATTAAAATTAGAAATTGAGCGATAGAATTGAGTGTAGTGTTTGCGAAGCGAATAACAACCTTTTTCAAACGAACCCAAAGAGAGAATCATTCATATTTGTTTGTTCATATACCCCAACAGGTGTCTTGATGTTTTGACTTGTATATTAAGGGGCCTATTCCCCTCATATATACAAAAATAAATGATTAATTAAATATATGGATTCATAGTACAGGAGTAGGTTACTTACATGTCGAGTGAATTAAATAATTGAATAATTTGAAATAATTTTTTGTTTTGAGATTTTAACAAAGGGTTAGTCCAGACTTATATCTTTGGAAGATAGTATAAGAGAGTGAACAAGATTTTTATTTTTTTTTAATGAAATTCAGATACAGCGGTTGCTAAGTGGAACGGGTACACTTCATGGCATTCATAGAGTGTGCTTCAACCTCAAAGTAAACATATCATAGACAAGGACAATAAGGTACGCGACTATAAAATATGGTATTTACCTATAAAATCAAAGGTGAATAATCGCATAAATTATTATAAAATACTCATATTTAGAATTTTTTAATTTTAATTTTGATTTTAATTTTTTTTTCTCTTTCTCTTTCTCTCTTCATAAGAGAGCAATGCCTATGCAAGTCAAACATCTGTTACAGAGGATTCATCATGGATGAACTATTACTAACACGTCTAAAGCTTCTGGCTACTCAAATACAAACTCTCTCAAATCAAACTTCAGATCTCGGCTCTCTGAATACTGACTTGATCTTTAATGCGGAAGTACTTAAGACTAAATTACGAAGTCTCTTGACGAGGTTCAATAGCGATTTAACAAATTATTTTCGGATGGTCAATGTTCCAGCGGTTGATGAGATAAGCGAGATTAGCGAGATCCAACTTAAGGCAGAAGAAATTCTGGCGGAGTTAGAAGTCAAATTGAGATTATTTCAGAACAACACCAATACTTCAGCAGTAAGTAAAGCAGCGGAGACGACAACATCGTGCCGCTTACCTAAATTAAACTTACCGGAATTTGATGGGGATATATTGAGCTGGCACCAATTTTGGGATCAATTCCAATCGAACATCCACAACAGAAATATAGCAGACGTAGATAAGCTGTTGTATCTTAAGGCCTCGTTGAAAGGAGAAGCGAAGAAAGCTATTGAGGGCCTCGACACTACAAATAAAAATTATAGCATCGCTATTAATACTTTGAAGGAAAGATACGGGAAAGACTCCCATTTAATAGATGCGCATTACTCGGCATTATCAAGAGTGGCAACATCGGATTCAACAATAACATCGTGTAGGAAAGCACTCAATGAAATAGAAAAACATCTAAGAGTTTTAGAATCACTAGGTGAAGATGTAAACCATAATCACCTACGCCATCTCATTTTTAGTAAATTTCCGGAAGACCTCATTTACGAACTAAAACTGAAAATTAAAGACGAATCTGTGAATGAGATAAGAGCAGAATTAGAGAAACTAATCACGGCCAGAGAGGACGCTAACCGAATTACCCATATAAGTAGTACACAGGCAACGGAAAATTACACCGTGGAAGCGTTACACATCACTCAGAACAAACGAAAGTATAGTCCACACAGGACGGAAAGGACACCATATAGAAATGATGATAGAAGAAATGAATGGAGTACACGACCCAGAAGAGTAGAACCTCAAAATCTGAAGAAGAGATGCTTTCTACCAAGAAAGGATACCGAAGGACAGACACGAAACACAACCTTTAAAAGAAGAAATAGGACGGAAGATGAGGTACCGAGGAAAAGAATAAAACCATTCTGTACATTCTGTAATGGAGATCACTTCAGTGACCGATGCGAAAAATATAAGACCGCTAATGAGCGGAAAGAGGTAATCAAAGATAAGTGCTACGGGTGTCTCCGAGGAGGCCATCTTATTTCGAAATGTCAAGATATTAGAGCTTGTTATCATTGTAAAAAACGGGGTCAACATCACAGGGCTCTGTGCCCAAAGAAATTCTCATCCACAACTGAACTCGCAGCTGTCTCAGCGGTGGATAGAAGATGACATACGGTTCTTCAGACAGCTGTAGTAGCCGTCAGGAGAGAAGGAGTTGAGTCTAGTCGAACACGATGCCGTATACTATTCGATACAGGATCTCAGAGGTCTTACATCACCCAACGGATAGCGAAAGAATTAAATTTATCAATAGAGAAGGAAGAAAGCTTATCAGTTTATACCTTTGGTTCCAGGAATCCGCAAGAATTCAATAGTCCAGTTGTTCGACTAGAGTTAGAAACTAAATCTAAGGATAAGAAAATTATTTATGTAAATATCGTACCAGTGATTTCACAGGGAGTACCCTACAGCGAAGAACTTAATAAGTGGAAAAATAAATTAGAACTTGCAGATGATGGATCGTTAACAAATCAAGTTGATATTCTTATTGGGTGTGATTATTATTATTTATTTGTTCGTTCAAGGAGAATTAAAATAAAAGAGGATTTATATCTAGTAGATTCCGAGTTTGGATGGATACTGTCGGGTCAGGTTCCGTATGAGGAGATAGAGAGTGAACATATGTCGGTTGTTACATATTTCCAAGCAGAGATAGATTTCGGACTGAACAAACCTGACATGCCTTTAGATCAAGGAAGTATAGCTTTCCTTTGGGAGCTTGAGTCGATCGGTATAACTGATTCACCTAAAATTACTAGAGAGGAAGAAGCTATTAGGAAATTTAATGAAACTACCAAATTAATTAACGATAGATATTATGTTAGCTGGCCATGGAATGAATATCCTCCAACGTTAACATCTAATTATGGATTGGCATTTGGTCGCTTAGTAAATTTAATCAAGCGCTTAGATGAGGAAACTCTCAAATCTTATAATAATGCTATACAGGAACAAGTATCAAAGGGAATAGTCGAAGTAGTATCAAATAAAGAACAGGTAAATCATCCAGTACACTATTTGCCACATCACTGCGTCGCTCAAAGGGGCAAACCCATTAGAATCGTTTATGATGCCTCATCGAAAGTTAAAGGTAATAAAAGTTTAAATGAATGTCTCTATTGTGGTCCGTTGATGTTAGAAGATTTGACGTGCATATTGATTAGATTTCGAAGACATAATATTGCTTTGTCAGCAGATGTAGAGAAAGCATTCCTCCAGATAGGATTACATGAACAAGATCGTGATGTAACTAGATTTATTTGGTTGAAAGATATTCAGAAACCACCGAGTAAAGAAAACATAGTATGTTTACGATTTTGTAGAGTACCCTTTGGAGTTATATCTAGTCCATTTCTACTAAATGCGACAATTAAACATCATCTTTGTAAAGGAAATGAACACCTACAATTAATTGCAAAGGATATCTATGTAGATAATTTAGTAACCGGAGTTCAAACGCAAGATGAAGCAATACAGTTATATGAAGAAGTGAAAAGTACTTTCCAACGAATATCGATGAACATTAGAGATTGGAGTTCAAATTCGAGACAGTTCTTAGAAAAGATACCCGATGGTGTTAAAGATAAAGTAGTGAAAATCTTGGGTTTAGAATGGGATTTAAAGAAGGATACTCTGCACCTAAGATTCAAGATAAATACAGAAGCGAATTCTAAGCGTGAAGTTTTAAAAGTAATAGCGTCGGTATACGATCCTTGTGGATTAGCAGTACCGCAACTTTTGTCAGCAAAACTATTTCTCCAAAAGCTTTGGCAGACCAAAGTCAAATGGGATACAACACTTTCAAAAGAAAACCAAGTTGAATGGTTGGAAATAAGGAAAGAATTGGAGACTATTAGAAAAATATCGATATCAAGATGCTATTTAAAAAATGTAAGAAGCGAAGAGTATCATTTGCATTGTTTTACAGACGCATCCCTCAAAGCATATGCTGCTGTCGTATATGTAACATATGGTTCAAAAAGAAGTTTTGTTATCGGCAAAACAAGATTAGTCCCTATAAAGGATCAACAACACTTAAAAATTCCACGATTAGAGTTATTAGGAGTTCTTATCGGTTGCAGGCTTATTAAAACCGTTTTAAAAGCATTTTACATGAAAATAGGATTTCAAACGTTATGGACCGACAGCCAAATCGTCATAGAGTGGTGTCAATCTAACAAACTACTACCACCGTTCGTGGCTAGAAGAGTTGAGGAAATAAAAAGTAATAAAGAACTCGTGATTAAGTATGTTCCCTCAGAATTAAACCCGGCGGATGTTGCGACCAAACCAACGAGTTCCAACGAAGACAAAGAAAGGTGGCTTAAAGGTCCTCAGTTCTTATCGGAATCCAGCAATCGGACGTTCTCTATGAAAGATAAGACGCAATCTTTTTTTCTCTCGGCGCGGGAGGTTCTACCGAATACTTCCAGAAGAAGCGATAGTAATCGGGAAGCAGAGGACAATTTAGCAGAAGTTAACAGTAATAGTCACAATGAACCGCTTTGTATTACGGAAAAAATAAAGAAGCTCCAAGCAGAACATT
This sequence comes from Melanargia galathea, assembly GCA_920104075.1. Lineage (NCBI taxonomy): Eukaryota > Metazoa > Arthropoda > Insecta > Lepidoptera > Nymphalidae > Melanargia > Melanargia galathea. Next base: position 6,826,143 of record OV049859.1, on the reverse strand, counting down.
TTGCCCATGAAGTAGCTGGGAAAGAAACTGATTTAAGTCGCAATCTCAAGTTATTTAAAGACGTGGATGGACTGCTACGTTGCAAAGGACGTCTTCAGAATGCAGATCTGTCATTTGACAAACGATATCCAATACTGATTCCTAAGGAATGTGATTTTACAAATAACTTAATAAAGAAGGTCCACAGTGATAATTACCATGTAGGGGTAAATCACACACTTAGTCTCATCAGACAGTCGTACTGGATACCGCGAGGCAAATCACAAGTGCAGAAAGTATTGAAAAAATGTCCAAGGTGTGTTAAACACGGAGGTGGTCCGTTTAAGTTGCCAATTACCCCACCGCTACCTGCAGAAAGAGTAGGCTACAGCAAACCGTTTACTTTTATCGGGATAGACTATATGGGTCCAGTGCTCGTCAAGAATGGCCAAAAAAGATGGATTTGTCTATTTACTTGTTTAGCGGTGAGAGCTGTTCATTTGGAACTAGTGCAAGATCTTACAGCCGAGGAAGGGTTATTAGCATTGAGAAGGATGATAGCAAGTAGAAAGATTCCAAAACTCATTACATCAGATAATGCGACACATTTCAAACTTATAGCAGAGATTCTCGCAAAACGATATTGTATTGACAACAAAATTCAATGGAAATTTATTCCGCAATTGGCGCCATGGTTTGGCGGATTCTACGAACGACTTATGGGAATAATTAAAAATTGTATGAAGCGTACGTTAGCAAAACACATGCTCTCCGATAGCCAGTTAGCTACGGTCATCAAAGAAATTGAAACAGTGCTGAATTCGCGACCACTCACATGTGTAGATTCGGAATTGGACATAATTCTGAAACCAGTTGATTTTCTTACTCCTGGAAGTTGCATTACTATAGAAGAGTCAGTGGAAAATTGCCTAGAAAGGGGTACGTCGATTAAAGTTGATCTTATAAAAAGTTGGAAAAAAGGTCTTAGTATCCTAAAAGAGTTCAAAGAAATGTTCGTAAACAGATATTTGCTTAGTCTTCGAGAAAGGTATAACCACTCGCATAAAGAACCACGCGTCACCTCAAAACTATCTCCAGCAGTAGGACAAATAGTTCAGATAAAAGGGGAAAATAAAAATAGAGAAACCTGGAGAGTCGGTAAAATCGTTTCATTGAAAAGGGGAGGTGATGGCTTATGTAGAGTGGCCATAGTGAAAGTTGGAGGCAAGGAATTTACGAGGTCAATAGCTCATTTATACCCGCTTGAAGCCCAAGAATCAGAGGTAGAGGTTGAAGAGAGATTCATGGGAGGAAAGAAGTCTAGCGAACGGGCTCCTGTAACTGGAAGCGAATCTTTGAAGGAAAATGGAAATAAGCTCACGGTTGTCTTAGACGAGTTGGATCAGGAAGAGAATTTACCATCCATGCATACAGAGGAACCCGTTCAAGACGACGTAGAGGTCGAAGTAGTGGATCAGGGAATCAGAGAGTCTGCAGAAAATGTTGTTGGTACAGAGAGAGCAGAGTTAGAAGGGAACCATGGAAAGGAGGATGAATGTCCGCGAACTAGGTCGAGGAGAGTTGCTGCCACGAAGGCTCTTGAGAAGATCAAAGAGTGGACGAGTAACTTACTATGCCTGTCATAAATTTTTGTTCCGGCCGGGTGTGTCGCGAAGCGCGTATGCGTTCGCGAAATGCACAAGAGCAAAGTTAGCCGTACTGCTCTAAGGTCAGTGTTTAGTTTATGAATGTAATGTTATCTGTGATTTAGCAGAGTTCGCTCGAAGTTCGCTCTATGCTCTATAGTCTGTGGCTATTACGAATCAGTCATTTTTCATTCGCTATAGTACATTTGAATTGGGGCGCGACAAGGTGGCTGAACGGTATTCCCATTTTGAACGTGTATCGATGTAATCCGCTCGGATCCCGTACCGTGCGCGCGTATTTATATGTTAGTATATCGTGGTTTCCTTAAATGGAATTTATAAAGTCACATCAAGTCTTATTTCCGTTATTCACGAGTGGTATTTAAATAGCGCTGCCAACGCACGACCATCTCTTCCTGAGAACAACATGCAAGCAGAGGCGAAGTCTGGCAGACTCATCTCTTCGAGCACCGAGCGGATGGCGAATAACTTAAGCTAAGTATCTAGACGTTAAGTGCCTGGACGCTAAGTATCTAGATCAGTGATAGGGAATTTATTCTCGATGTGGTTGGCCAACCAAAGTTTAAACGGAGGTCCTCCTCACCATGCCTTTGACCTGGCGGGCGTATTAGATCAGCTAGGAAGTGGTCAAGGACTAAGTACTGGCTGCAACGAGGGATCTTCTACCCTTAGTAGGGCTCATAAGTGTTTGAGCGCTGCAAAGGAGGTTACCGGAAGGTGCGCCGGGGGTCGTATATCGTAATCCCTCCGGGTACCCCTACGGGTTTCCCAGGGAAACATGGCTCGGGGTCATTGGGATGGTGTGGGATGGCCTACCGCACGTTTAAGAAATATAACATAATCACTCTCTCTAGAACTAGGGGCATCATACAGTGATGTCATGGTTAACTTACTCATGCAGGTCGCCGAGGAGCTAGAGCAAGATGGAGAAGGGGGAGCGGAAGACGCGAGGAGACCGGCTGGAGTCAGACTCGCGTCGCAGCATATTACGAAGGTATGACTCCATCAGATATAAATTAACTCGGGGGGCATTCCTTTCCACTCGTTATCACTTACTCATTATTGTAAACCCTCTAAGGGCCCATAGGGGCTCTCAACGACTTAATAACGCGAAGCAGAATTAGGGAAAGGAAGGGCCTTCCCGACAGTAGGAGTGATCTATGTTATTTTAAAAAGGTGGTCAACCTTAATATCCTGACATGCAAATGGCTCTAAGTTCGAGAAATGTTTTTAAACTTGTGACAAATTAATTATTTAAGTAGGTATGTTATAACTAATCAAAATATAGGTAATGAATCTGTGACAAATGACGCGGCTATTTCAAACGCACCTCGACCGAGGCAAATGCGCATCCTTCAGAAGAGGCAACAACGCAGTGGAGAGCGAAGCAAAGCCTGCGAGGCTCCGCATCTAATCTGGACCCGGCTATTTTACGAATACATTCACGCACAAGTCTCAAGTTCTCAGCGCTCGAGTATCCGAATTTGATCAGAATACGTAATAACATCCGGCCCTGGTTGACAGCCCTGATCTCGCATCATCTGCTGCGACCGCGAGCAAATCATCGGTCCGTATACATTTAGCGTAGTGCGTGTAGCAAGGGACTGGGTGTAGTAACAGCAGTCGCACGTTGTGTATGCCGGCGCGCGCGGGCGCGCACTTCATAATTAATTTATTAATAAATAATTAATTTAATTCAACTTAATAAATTCAATACTAAATATTCAGTATAATATAAAGGATAATATATTCAGATAAGACAGTATTTATAAAGCACTAGAACGGCCGCGTTATTGTTTGTTTTTGAAATTATTACTTATTTATGAAGTTAATGATTGAAAATAAATTGGATTTTCACAGCAATAATTTCAGCCTCTTGCAGTGCATCTAGTAATAAAATGGTAAGAATAAACAATTCATGATTCATTTGTATGTAGGTAGATACTTAGGCCAAATCGTGGCTCTTGTGATAAGTCAAGACTCTACCACCGGTTCCGAAAGCAGACTCTGTTGGGAAGAGTTTGACTTCCGAAGTTACAAAAAAAAATTATTTTCAGTGAAAAACATTTATCTTCATTCATCCCATAGCAACGCTTTCAATATCTGTCTTTACCCGGTATTACGCGGTTACGCGGACATAACGCGGAGTCGACATAACGTGTAACGTGGATGGTGTCCCTAATAAAATTGTACTTACTACTAAACGACATCAAAATCGGTTCAGCGGTTGGGCCGTGAAAATACATGAAGTAACCTTATTGTCTCTACTCTAGTAAGTAGGTACCAACAATTTTTCTAAATATTTCCCGGATAACCTAGATCACCCGTCCCGTCCGGATCGAAATCGGTAGAGCTTTTCATGAGGTTAGCCTACCACAAACAGACAGACAGGTTACAATTTTATAAGTATGTTTTTTTTTTTTTTTTAATTTATTTATTTCAAATCACAAAAAAAGTACAAAATACAAAAATTACAATGGAATAGTGATTTCCACAAGGATTCCCTGTGTCGTGGAAATGTCATGTTTGGGTTACGCTACCGCTAAAATAATCACAAGAAGCAATAAATTAGTTCGAAATTAAAGACGGGCGGACGTTTTATTTACCTAGGCAAGTATTTTAATAAATAAGTACCGTTGAGATAAAAGTTAGTCAAAAGTTAGATAAATATTCCTACACGTCCCATTACTTTAATATGGAAAACAGTCACGTACAGTACAACAGTATCTTCATTCTACATATTGGACTATACCTACTTATATCAATAATTTTGTAGACTTTATTTATCTTGTATCCAATACAATAACATAATGTAAATCACGACCGCCACAACCCTCTGCTGGGCACAGGCGTCCTCTCATAAAGGAGAGCGGGATTAGCCACGCTGCTCCAATGCGGGTTGGCGGGCTTTTACAACTATTGATATCACAATATGATAACTTTATTATTTTTCATCCAATAAAAAATAAAGGTTAAAAGTAAAAGCAGTAGTTAAATTACAACAGGTTCAAAGTAATATTTTGCGTATTTACTTTTTATTGCAATTGTTATCAATCTCGTAAACGCTGGTAGTCAATTTTGGCTGCTATATCTACCTACTGTCAAAATGTACAAGGGCAATACGGCCGTTTGGTACCCTATTGCATTTATGCAATAATAAAACAGCTTATCTTATTAAACCGTCAACATTTTTTATTGAACCATTCTACATACCTACTCGTAGTACGTACAAGTAACATAAATGCTCCTTTTAAAAATAATATTTGTTACTAGATGATGCCCACGGCTTCGCCCGTGTGGATTTAGGTTTTTAAAAATCCCGTGGGAATTTTGATTTTCCAGAACAAAAAGTAGTGTCCGTCTGAACCGCGGGCGCTACCTCATAAAATCAAATGAAACCTTATCTATAATTTAGTAGTTTTTTAGTAGTATTTGGTAGTTAAGATAAAATATTTAGTAGTTCAATATAACCAAAATTAAATGAAAAATAAAGTGCGCCGCCAACCTGACGTCAGCGGCAGTTGGCGGGTGGAATTTTAACGGCGTACAATACTTTGAAAATATATATGTCAAATTTTAGTAGTCTTTTGGTAGTTTAATAAAATTACGTTAAATCTTATTCACGCCTTTGTTTATAGACTAAAAAATATATTTTCTTTTTCTTCATCGGAAACGCCTGTGGAAATTATCATAGCAATCTTTCAGCAGAACTAATTATCAATAATTGTACTTGTTACATAATAGATGCTAATAAAATTATATTAAAATAGAATTAATATTATATTTTTAGACATATTTAAAGCAAAAAAACATAGAACTTACAAATAATGACGTTATTAGGTTTGGGTAGTATTTAATCGTACACCTATTACTGTAACAAAATATTCCGAAAGTAGCACCTAAAATACTTACCTACACTCAAATTTTTTGTTCAACTACAAATTAGCCCTTAACTGTAGTCTGTAAATCTCACCTGATGGTAAGTGATGATGCAGTCTAAGATGGAAGCGGGCTAACTTGGAAGAGGTATGCATATCTACCCCTGATTGGTTTCTACACGGCATCGTACCGGAATGCTAAATCGCTTGATGGCACGGCTTTTGCCGGTATGGTGGTAACCAGTCACGGCTAATAAATTGTCTCTGGTCTGGTGGAAGGCTTCCTTCCACCAGACCAGAGACAATTTAGAAATTATAAAATCCCAAATTGCCTCTGCCAGGAATCAAACCCGGGACCTCCCACTTTACGACCACAGCGCTCCGAATGTCGGCCACGGCGGCCAATCTCAATAGTGGCAGGGCCAACTACGCAGAAGATATTATAGTGCACAAGTGTGTGCGCATACGCAGAGCACTACGCAGGAGATAGTATAGTGGACAGTTGTGCAATATAATACCTCCCATAGTGCACATTTGTGCACTGTAATATATCCTACAGTGCACACGTGTGCACTATAAAATCTCCCTTAGTGCACACTTGAGCAATATAATCTCTTGCGGTGTGACCTATGTACATATACACATATTGTGCACTTGTGCGCTATAATATCTCCTATAGTGCATACTTGTGTATAAAAATTGCCATTCCTGTACCAAAAAAAAATTACTGCCAATTTCCGGGCTGGCACCTGAGAATTTAGGGACCTGGGACCTCCCACTTAAAAGACCACAGCGCTCACCACTGCACCAGAGTGGTCGTAATAATAGTAAATCGCTAAATAGATGTTACCAAATGCAGGTGACGGAGCCCTTTTTCTGGGTGGTATAAAAATAAATAACAACGAAAGGGATCCATCGCCATCCCCTTTTCTCTATCTATTACCTATCCGAGTCTGAGTGCCGCAAGTCCCAAGCTCGCTTCGCTCGCTCGGACCCTAAGTGAGGCCTATTTTATTGTGCAAGTCAGTATACTTATTTAAGTACTAGCTTTTGCCCGCGGCTTCGCCCGCGTGAATTTCGGTTTTTCACAATTCCTGAGGGATAAGTAGATTTCTGGTCCACCCGCTCACCGCCGCGCGGCGGCGTACCGCGGTACCGCGTACGGCAGCGCAGGGTGCAGGGGCGCGCGGCGCGGCGCGGGGAGTTCCGTGCAGCGCGAGCGTCGGCCGTCGCGCGCAGCGAAAATACCTATCAGGGCGTTTTTTAACATTTCAACTCCTTTTTTGAAAGTCGGTTAAAAAAGTAGCCTATGTTACTCCTTGGTTAATCCTCTACTTGTCTGTGAACGTCCCGTCAAAATCGGTTCAGCCGTTCCGAAGATTAGCCCGTTCAAACAGACAGACAGACAGAAATTTTAAAAACGTGTGATTCGGTTATGGTATCGTTCAAATAACCATATGAGCTTAATATGTGGTAGTTATTTCGAAATTACAGACAGACACTTCAATTTTATTTATTAGTATAGATATAGATTAGTATAGATTATACGTTTAGTATTTTAGATGTGCAATATCAAATTGCACATCTAAAATATTAACTTTGTAATTAAATTAAGTATCCCATTAGGTTTCCCGCCTTTATTATTTTTTTACCCGACTGCTTCAAAGCCAAAAGGAAGGGTTATGAATTTAGCAGTCTATGTATGTATGTTTGTGGACGATTTTTGTATGAGATTCTGTGTGTACCCCCGTAGCGCCTAAACTACTTGGCCAATTTTGATGAATGAGGTGTCAATTTATTCTTTGTTATGGTCCGGGTGACATAGGCTACATTTTATGTATGAAACAAGTATAAATTAAAAAAACCCCCTGACATTCGCGATTTTGTGGTAGCGGCCATCTTGAATTTGTATAGTGCTATTCTGCTGGTCAAGCCCTTTCATTTGATACCCATATTGAGGGGGTTGTGAAAAAATATGTAATCCGCCATTTTGTAGCGGCGGCCATCTTGGATCGATTTTCATCAAATATAGCTAACAACACTTTCGACTCTTTCACCTTTCAAACAAAAAAACTGCATTCAAATTGGTTCATTCGTTTCAATTGGTTCATCACTACAGGGGAACAGACAGACACACACACACACACACACACACACACACACACACACACACACACACACACACACACACACACACACACACACACACACACACACACACACACACACACACACAGACACGTCAGACTTATAACACCCCGTCGTTTTTGCGTCGGGGGTTAAAAACACGTTGGGTAATACGGCGTTCCTGAATATTCTTCTCCTGAAGACAAGAGATTAACGTCTCTAAACGAGAATGAGATTTGCTATCTATTTCTTTTTATATCTGTACTGTACTTTTTATACCTCAACTCAACCGTACCAACTCAAACTGTAAATGACTGTACTTTGTACGTGCGGTCGAGTTGACCATCAAAAAATATTAATAAAATTGAATGTGGACAACTCGACCATTCGGTCAATTTTATTGCGGTCGAGTTGTACCATAACCCCGTGTTGGGGTTTTAGGTATTTTGTAACTTGACATTAGAAGCTATGTTCCTGATCAATTATTAGGTAAGATATCGTTGATTTGAATATGAAACAAATAAAGAGAAGATATGCCGTTTATGTCGTAAAAATGTGCAAAACGCAGTTCGCTTACATTTCATTTTAGGAAGATGTTTTGGAAACATATTATCAGAACCAGGAACCTAGATAAATACAATTTGAATCCAATAATCGCATAATATTATGGTGGAAATATTCTCAAATTACAAATTATTTTGGTATTACGTTGTATGGGCAATCCATCCTCTGCTGGCCTCTAGTCAGGGCATAATCTATCTCCATACAAAATTATTTCAGCCAAATCGGTACAGAAGTTGCGGCGTTAAAGTGTAACAAACATACACATACACATACTTTCGCCTTTGTAATATTAGTGTGATTAATTCTATTTTAATATAATTTTATTAGCATCTATTATGTAACAAGTACAATTATTGATAATTAGTTCTACTGAAAGATTGCTATGATAATTTCCACAGGCGTTTCCGATGAAGAAAAAGAAAATATATTTTTTAGTCTATAAACAAAGGCGTGAATAAGATTTAACGTAATTTTATTAAACTACCAAAAGACTACTAAAATTTGACATATATATTTTCAAAGTATTGTACGCCGTTAAAATTCCACCCGCCAACCTGACGTCAGGTTGGCGGCGCACTTTATTTTTCATTTAATTTTGGTTATATTGAACTACTAAATATTTTATCTTAACTACCAAATACTACTAAAAAACTACTAAATTATAGATAAGGTTTCATTTGATTTTATGAGGTAGCGCCCGCGGTTCAGACGGACACCAAAAAGTAGCCTATCTGTAGTAATAAACCCGTCACCAAAACGGAAAAATTCCGTGGGATCCCCACGATTTCGGAATGCAATTCCTTACAGCATCAGGGTTGAGGAGTTGAATATGTACCTACTTGAGTTCATTTAACGATAAAGTCTCTAATTGGTACCCCCAATATCAATTTAAATAACCGACAGTTCCTAAATCCCATTAGTTTTGGGGATCAGTTCCCCTACAGCATCAGGATTGAGGAGTTGGAATCCAAGTTTTTTGTAGGACAGTGTCGCAATGTTTCTCTATCGATTAAAACAAAAATTACGCAAATCGGTTCAGAAATCTCGGAGATATCGATGTACATAAGTAGAAAAACACAACTCCTCCTTTTTTGAAAGTCGGTTAAAAAAGTAGCCTATGTTACTCCCTGGTTAATTCTCTACTTGTATGTGAAAGTCCCGTCAAAATCGGTTCAGCCGTTCCGAAGATTAGCCCGTTCAAACAGACAGACAGACAGACAGACAGACAGACAGACAGACAGACAGACAGACAGACAGACAAAAATTTTAAAAACGTGTGATTCGGTTATGGTACCGTTCAAATAACCATATGAGCTTAATATGAGGTAGTTATTTCGAAATTACAGACAGACACTTCAATTTTATTTATTAGTATAGATGTAGAAAATTAAAAATAAACAAACCATTAGTGTCTATTCAGACGGACAACATTACAGCGGCAAAACAGTGCCGTGCAGTGGCCTTACAGTAGTTGCGAGTCACGTGTGAATGGTCTCTACACTGCAGACCATTCACATCCTACGCGGCTTTTAGCGGTTTTAGCGGCTGCAATTGCGCTGTCCTAGCCACAAATTATTATCTACCAAAAATGAGATTTTTGGTAGCGAATAGCGATGCTGGTAGCGAATAGCGATGTAGTCTACGATGTACCTACAGTATACACGTGTGAATGGAACTAAGAGTTTCCATACAATTGTGAGAAAATTGTGGCACGTCTATAAGGATTCTGAGTATAACCTTTAGTTTGCATGGTTTCAATCTGGTTTCAATAAGAAAAGATAAAAAGTATCAAATCTTGTTTTGATTGGAAAATACATAAAGAGCGAAATACGCGAGCTAGCGAGTAGGTAGGTAATACTTATGACAAGAAAAACCAGAACACTTAAAAGCTTATAAAATGACTCGAAACCAATAACCAATTTATTCAAGAAAAGATTGTGTTCCAGCATGATACTAGCACAGTTGTGACACTAGTTTTATCTAGATTCGAAGGATTCTAGACCCTAATATTTTATTTTATACTGAAATATAAAAGCCCTGAGTGTGTGAGTGCCTTAAGTGCATAAGTGCCCTCGCCATGACATAAAGAGGTAAAAAATGGATTTGCATAATATTATTATGTTGAAAAATAAAAATGAATTTGTATGTACTTAATATATACTTAGTATTTAATACGTTGCCAGTTGCCACACTTCTAGATCCTTAAATGTAAAAAAAATATGTTCCATTTGAAACTGTGACAGGATATTGGCTAAAACCAAGTTCGGTTAATAAAACCGTGTGCTAATGTTTACTTCATGTTAACTTTAAAAGTAAAAAATTGGTACCTATAAATTAATATAGAAATCTACCTAATTCCTAACGACTGGCATTTCAAACTACATTGTAAATTTTATTCCTGGCAAGCGAATCAAACGTACCTAACGTGGTGTCGCCAGGTATGGACCAGGCACCAGTAGCTGACCACCTTCACCGTTTTTAACAAAAATAAGAGCTAGATTAGAGTTTTACCGCTGGCAACATTTAAACCATGTAGAATAGGGATCTGTTTGTCATATTGACAAATATCATATGAAACGGCCATTTTGTTTTAAAATGGCAAGGCGAACAAAATGTTGTGTGCAAATATCTTTCGATTTCAATAGTTTTCTTAAGCAAATCGCTAAGAAGGTGAATAAACGTTTTGATCGATGGATTCTCGTTTCTGATTAAAATGTAAATTTACAATGATTAAATCACTTAGATATAAACTTTAAAACATGCTTGTGAAGGAATAAATACAACATAGAGTTATTTTCAAGTTTTAGAGGGGATGTCCATTACTGGATCGGAAACACTTCAAAAATCCAGTCATGGACCTATCTATTCTTATCATTTAAACACAATTACAAGTCAAAATTAAACTTGTATAGTTTAACTAGCTTCTGCCCGCGTGAATTACGGTTTTTTAATCCCCGACGCAAAAACGACGGGGTCTGTCTGTCTGTTCCCCTGTAGCGCTCAAACGGATGAACCGATTTGAATGCGGTTTTTTTGTTTGCAAGGTGAATTAGTCGAGAGTGTTGTTAGCTATGTTTGATGGAAATCAAGATGGCTGCCACCACAAAATGGCGAATGTCGGGGGTTTTTAAAATTTTTAATTTATACTTGTCACAAATCCCAAGGGAATCGTGGATTTCCGGTTCCCGTTCCCGCTCCCTTATGCAACTTTTATAGCTACTTTCAAGGAGGTTTGCTATAGTAATCTACCTATAACCGTAGCTATAGATTTTTGTTTTTTCAAAATCCCGTGGGAACTGTGGATTTTTTCAGGATAAAAAGTAGCCTATGTGTTTAGTCATGGCATAATCTATCTCCATCAAAATTTCAGCCAAATCGGTTCAGTTCGGTATAGTAGAAGGATTGCATCTTAAAATTTTTTTTCCTTCAAATCTTATCAAGTGGGGTGTCAAATTAAAGGAGTTGAAAAGGTGATTCCGAAAATATAATTTTTTTGACTAAAAAATATTGCGATCAAAAGTGAAAGAGAAAAAAAATTATCACGCAGTTGATATTTTTTATTTTTTAACAATATTACACTTGTTTTAAAAAAATAATTATGGTTTCCATGCAAAAAAAAAATCTGATGGGTGGGAAAGTGTTAAAAAATTAATACCTATTATTGTAGTTCCATTTAGATGCGCCACTTTTAACATTTTTTAGAAATGTAGGTATGAGCTCAAAGGAGCTTAGAAAAAACAAAGAGTTCCCGCGGGATTATAATAAACCTAAATCCACGTGGACGAAGTCACAGGCATCCGCTTGTATGCAATATGGGGCCTAGCTTTATATTAATACAAAATAAAGAAGTGTTAATAGTAAAACGTGTCATACGAGTAGCTATGAATGAGGAACCTTCTTTCACCTAAAAAGAAGATTCTCCATAGCTAAGGATCACCTTTTGCCCTCTTGGACAGTGTCCAAGTAATTATTACGCAAGAAGAAAGGAAACCTTTTACAGGTAACAGGTCTAGAAAAACACTTATTCATCTTTTCAAAAAACAGGCGAAAATTCCTCGCTGCTTATGTGAGCGGTATCGTGCTGCATCAGGATTAAGAAGCTGGGACTCAGAGGTCCGTGATTCAATCTAAGCTTGGTACCAAAAAATGAAGTCATAGTGGACAGTTCCCGAATCCCTTTAGTTTAGGCGGGTAGTACCCTACAGCATCAGGATTAAGAAGTTGAAGCAAATAAAAAATTATGGAACCATTTTGTAAACGTCCTCAAATAGACAAGTGTTAAATTGAAATGTGACGAACCTTGGTTGTTTCTACGTAACTTTGATATTTATATATTATTCGAAATAATCAAGGAGCGGATCAACAAATTCTTTAAAAGCCGGCAACGCATTAGTGGTTCCTTTGGTGATGCAAATGTTCATGGGCAGCGGTAATCACTCAACATCAGGTGACCCGCTTGCTCGTTTGCCCACAGTCCATATAAAATAAAACAAGAGATAAAGTTCGTAAACTAAAACCCATCATCATCATCATCATCATGATCAACCCATTACCGGCTCACTACAGAGCACGGGTCTCCTCTCAGAGTGAGAAGGGTTTTGGCCATAGTCTACCACGCTGGCCAAGCGGATTGGCAGACTTCACACACCTTTGAGAACGTTATGGAGAACTCTCAGGCATGCAGGTTTCCTCAAGATGTTTTCCTTCACCGTTAAAGCAAGTGATATTTAAATACTTAAACTAAAACCCGACTACTCATAATAGTATACAAGTATAAATTAAAAATTTAAAAAACCCCTGACATTCGCCATTTTGTGGCGGCGGCCATCTTGGATATGCATAGTGCTATTCTACTAGTCAAGTCCTTTCATTTGATACCCCTATTAAGGCAGTTGTGATAAAATATGTAATCCGCCATTTTGTAGCGACGGCCATGTTGGTTCGATTTTCATCAAACATAGCTAACAACACTGTCGACTAATTCACCTTTCAAACGAAATAAAACTGCATTCTAATCGGTTCACCCGTTTGAGCATTACAGGGGAACAAACAGACACACACACACACACACACATATACACACAGACACGTCAAACTTATAACACCCCTTCGTTTTGCGTCGGGGGTTAAAAATAATAAATTAGGAAAACGTGTATTCAATTGTGTGTTAAGTATGTCTATCTAAAACTAACTTAATATTCCAATTTAGCTGTGCGAACGTCACTTCTCGATTTTTTCGCATATAAAATGTAGCCTATGTCACCCCCAAACTATAACAACGAATCAATTAACACCTCATTCATCAACATTGGCCCAGTAGTTTAGGTGCTTCGCTAGAACAAAAAATTGGATACAAACATACATACATAGACTACAAAAATCATAACCCTTCCTTTTGGCTTTGCAGTAATCGGATAAAAACGAACTGTCCATCACTGGGTGTCCATAACTGGATTTAGACTGTCCATCATAAAGATTTTTACATATTTCAGTTGATCGTTTTTAGGTTTCCATATTTCAAAACTCGTTCGACTATTTCTAAATTTTAGCAGTTAGTGAGAAGCTCTGTATATCTAAGTATATCATTGTAAAATTATAACACTCTAGATTAAATAATAAAAAAGTTATAGCTCTTCATGTTTGACTCGGCGCTTAACCCTGTCCATAACTGGTGCCACCACGTTATCTACTTAGGTTAGGTACTATCTATTTATGAATTACATCCCAAAATAGCCGTGCACATTGAACACAATGCGAATATCCTATTAACCCGCGAGCACCGCGCTATGAGCATTTTGCTCTCAGTTTTAAAACACGCGCCATTTTGTCAAAATTATTCGTACGTACATCGTTCATTTGGTAGCTGAGTTTTTTAATAAATATTCGTCTTACGTAGATCCACATTCAATTTTCTTTCTCCGCGATTTAAAAACATTGAACTCTCATACAACCTCCAATTCACTCATAATACCTAATTAAGATGTAGATTTTTGTAAAAACATTTGTTTTATATCAATTTTCCCACAAATTTTCAAATTTTTAGGTTAGTTCCGATATCGTGATTAGTGATTCAGAGAGATTATAGAGTGGTATTTGGTAACTATACCTACATAATAGACCTATGTAATTCGCTTTTAATATCTACATACATATACAGTGTGTCCGGGATCGAATTAGCGATATTTTAGGGACATATTCTACAACTCATTACCTCTCTGAAAATACCACTTATTAGGGCCTGCCCCCCTCCCCCTCCCAGGGACAGCCATTTCAATTTGGTGTGCGTTTTTGTGGATATGTGCGCACAAAAAATGTAATAACTCGAAAGTCTGCTGATGCACAGGTCTTCAAATGACCTTATTCGATTGGATACAATATTCTCCATCACTAAATACCAAACAATAGAATAAAATGTTAAAATAACTCGATCAAAAATGCTTCGGAAAAAAAATATTTATTTAAAAATATTGAAAACTACAAGTTTTTGCTGCATTTTGCAAAAACGAGGTCGTTAAGATTGCATTGTTAAGTATTAAATCGACAGTTTTTGAGATAAACAATAAAAGGACATAAAAATTTTGACTGTAAGTTATTTACTTTTGGAGATATTATTGTTTAATCATAACTTAACCGCGAGCGCGTAAGTTCTTATGATATTCGAATGTGGGTTTCCATCGCATACCTCGGGCGATCAGGTAATAATAATATTGTTTTTGATGAGTCAGTGAATGAGGTTAAAACTAAGGATCGGACCCCTACTTCAACTGATTAAAAATTCGTATAAAAAATTGAAATATCTGAAATTTTATTTTTTTGTTCCTGGCAAGGAGGCGTTATGATCGCTACTTAAGTTATTACTCATTTTTGTTTGTGATTCAGGTTTGTGAAGTTTGCTAAGTTTAAAGACATGCGTACTCGATATTATTATAGCCATAAGAGAGCATTTAGATGTCAACTATTCGTCTTGGATCGGACGTGGCAGCAATTCAATGGAATGGCCAGCTCATTCTCCAGACCTTACACCTTTGGACTTCTTTTTATGAGGACCTATGAAGCAGAAGGTCTTTTATATGGTACCAAATACCAGAAAAGAATTATTGGAGACGATACTGTCCGTTTCAGATAAAATAAGTTTGTATTTGGACATGATCCAACGATCCTCCTAACATGAAGCAACTAGCTAACAGAACAGAGGTGGTAATTTCGGTTTGTGGCGGAAATAACCTTGTTTTTAGGATATCTGATTTGTGTCACATACACAAATCAGAGTTATTGAGTTTATAACTAACAAAAATTTAATTATAAAGTTAAGATTTTTTTACCTTATTTGTAGTAAAAAAATGATGAATCTTAAATTTGGGTTCACTACTCGTAATTCATGCTTGGGGACGAAGTACTTACAATTACCAATATCTCCAGAAGTAAGTAACTTAAAGTCAAATTTTTTATGTCGTTTTGTTGCTTATCTCAAAAGCTGTCGATTTAATACTTAATAATGTGGTCTTAATGACCTCGTTTTTGCAAAATCTAGCAAAAACTTGGAGTTTTCAATATTTTTGACCAATTTCTTTTTATTCCGAAGCATTTTTGATCGAGTTATTTTAACATTTTACACTATTGTTTGGTATTTAGTGATAGAGAATATTGTATCCAATCGAATAAAGTCATTTGAAGACCTGTGCACCAACAGATTTTCGAGTTATTACATTTTTTGTGCGCACATACCCACAAAAACGTACACCAAATTGAAATGGCTGTCCCTGGGAGGGGGAGGGGGGCAGGCCCTATTAAGTGGTATTTTCAGAGAGGTAATGAGTTGTAGAATATGTCCTTAAAATATCGCTGGTTCGATCCCGGACACACTGTATAATATAGGTTATAGGTAGATTTCGTTTAATTAATCTCATTCCAAGGTAGTTTATTTTCCTTCCCTTTCTTTGTCTTCTTGTAAAGTTATTCGTACTTAAGTCTTAACAATGCCCTTTAGCTAAAGGTTTAATCAATTAACAATCATACTTTTTTATAGGTATCAAATGCAATAAAAATTTCCCAGGCTCCAAATGGCACAACTTAATTTTTTCTCAAAGTTTTCTCGAGTATCATTTTGCTACACACGTGTATAGTATTGCTTTCAACTAAAGGCATTCATTTGTTTGAAAATTACAACAGCTTGGAATCTATTTCTTTATCCAAGATTTTATCCTTGACTACAATCTTGCTTGATGAGGTCTAGTTTGGAAAGCACTTGCTTAGAAGATGTCAGTTCATTGATAGGTAGGTATGTACTCCGAAACACGCAGTCATCGTCCTGAAAGTGTACTTCACCCCTTGCAGATGAAAACTTAGTGCAAAAGGATATAAATGAACATATTAATATCAAAATACATATACGTCTACACAGTACTTACACAGTGGTTACAGTACCTATTTTCACGAAATAAGTACCTATCTATCTATCAATTTTAAAATTGCCAGCTATGACAATACCATTTCATATTCATAATTTGTTTGTGTTTTCAAAATTTCCCCAGACATAGTAAACCAATTGCAGAACATCCTCCAAACACTCAAGCCAGTTTTATAACGCATTTCCCTCGATTTCTACTAAGACCGTGAATCAATTACCTACCTAGCTAAGTAGATGCTTCGGCACGCAACTTTTGTTAAATGAGGGAAACAACATGGTAAACAATAATTTAAATAAATCTTATCAATGCAATTTTCTCAACCGCTCAACTGATGAACGGATATCCCAAGCAATCAAGTAAGAATTTAACCGAAATGATTTTAAAGAATTGGTTGGCATGCTTTGCAAGATCAAATAATTAAACCTAACGTTCAAAACTTCAAACCGGACGTAAATTATACAATAAAATAACACACTAATTAAATAAAATTGACTTGGTAACGTTAATAAAATTAAACTTTATAAATACCTATATTGTTTTTTTGTGTGAAGATCAACATATTTTGGACGCTACCACCTAAACTTAAAAATATTAACAAAGAAGTAAAAATACAACGCGGAAACCATAGAAATGTAAAAAGTATACCTACTTAATAAAAAACTTCTTTGATATAGCGTAGGTAATCATTGTTACCACTACCTGCACTACAGCCTTCTCAGAGGAGAGAAGGATTTAGAGCTTAGACCCGCCGCGTTGCTCCAATGCGGGTTGGCGGGCTTACATAATCATAGTTATTTGGATATAACTCTTATATTTTAAAGACTGTTAAAATTATTTGAACGGCAGCGTAATCCAAATAGATTTTTTTTCGATGGGACTTCCATAGGCACATAGCGTGATCAAGGCTATTTTTTATCCTGGAAATATTTATTTAAAGTATAATGTCGTTGCAATACCTTTTAAGGACGATATAGGTGACATTTTTACGACTTAACTTCTGATAGGTAGTTCTGAACCTAAGATATTGTAATATTATATATAATATATATATATCTATTTCTGAACCGATGTTGACGTGACACAGACATAGAACCTGAGAAATCAATAATTTTCTACGGGATTTTTAAAAAACCTATCTAATAGGTAGGTACCTAACTAATTTCACGCGGACATGATCTTAAATAGGAAAACAGAGGTAAAAACCGGTAAACACCTTCATTAATTCAAAATTCATCTAATCTTATCTTCTATCTGTATGGCCTACTACTGTGCTACTAATAAGTAGGTATTATGCCTAAGCATATGAAAAAAAATTTTTTTTGAAGCGACAAAATTATTCCGAAACCCAGACGAAATTGGGGTCAAATACCTACCTACTTACCTACTAGCTTGTTGCCAGGACTTGGACGCGAATGGCGAGTCTAGACGTCGTGTCGCGATTAAAGGCAACTTGCTGAGAGGTTAAATCATTTCTCACGGTCGTTCACACAAAACACATGTACCTACATTTAAACCAAATTTTGGGTTAAGGCTGAATAACTGAATTGTTTTATCATCATGAGGCTGACAGGCTGTACGTTGAAGTAATACGAATCGCGCATCTCGACGCGGATCACTTTAATTATAGATTAAGATAGGGGTCATGGGGATATTGTTAATGTTCCGTCATTTGTTACAGAGTCATTGTACGCAAGGGAGTCGTCTAATTCTACAACCAAGAGCCCAACAGTGAACAGATCGAAACAACTAAGTGAATAGATATTGTAAATGAAAATGTCTAAATTAGATAAATGGAAGGAAGAAGCGCCCGCCAATTTCTACGCATGTTGTACAGCTGCGTTGAAGGAGGAGAACGAAACAGCAGAAATATTCGGGAGGTCGTGGCGAGGGAGGCTGTCGCCATTGTTCTGGCGAGTGCCAATATTCCTCTGGTCGGCGATCATCATCACCTGGTCGACGACGTACTTCTGGGGCCCTCGGGAAATGTTCCTGCTCTACATGACGCATTGGGGCCTGATTCTGATCTTCCTCGAGTCACTTTTCGGCATCGTAGTCACCGTTAAGAAACATCGTGGCACTTTACCGGGTAAGTTTGACGTATCTAGTACTAAGTAGTATATCTATGACTAGTAGCAATAATCTAAAAAAAATATCGAACGCTCAATTTTATTGTCTCTCTGTGTCCGGCGGACTAATCATCAAAACGGCTAATTCGATTTTGATGGGACTTAAGCAAGCAGGTAGAGGATTATGTAAAGCGTGGTCTAGACTCTAGGCTACTTTTTATTGTGTTCAGAAAAAGGTTACCTATGGATTTTGAAATCGACGCGGGCAAAAGCTAATATTTAATACATATTTCTCAATTAAGTAGGTAGATGTAAATTAATAAAAGTTTAACTAAGAAGCAATTTTACTGTAGAGCAGATAATTAAGAGCAAGCTCCTGGGTGTGACAACATAGTTGCAACACGTAAATAGCCAATGCTCCCATTCTTTTATCAAAATTAATGCTAGTGGCACATGGTGTCATCAATCCCGGCAGCTAAGCATATACGAGTATAATATTATGTATGTACGGGTTGTATATGAATTAAATTATTATCTGTTTTGAAATAAATATATTGCTATTAATTCGGCTATTTTAACTTTACATAAATAAAAGAGAGTCCTATGACATTTTTTTTGTCGGATGGCTAAAATACTACATATAAAAATAATGTATATTATCAAGATCCTTACTATAAAATAAAAATTTAATACACTATTATGCTTTATACAATATAATTTAATTAATCACTTTATTACCAAAAATGGTAAGGCCATTTTATATATTTTGACGTATAGGAGTCATGTACCTACCTACCTAAGTAGATATATACTAGTGTGTTTTTAATAGTACCTAAGTATTCAAGTTTAATTACAAAAATAATAAATCTGTGAGAAAGTAACTTTAATCATCATATTAGTCTTTAAGTTTATCCGAGTCATAATAGTCATAAGAGTCTTTATGTTTATCCGAGCACTTCCTTGTTTCTTTTGCTGCAAAATGCATCATCACAAAGTAAGAAACTACGTCAGGGAAATTACGTAGTTTGTTACCTACGTGTCTTGAATATTAATATCGGCCTCACAGTGGTATAAAGATGCAAGGTCTGTGACTGACCGTTTATCGAGTCCATATGATGATAGAAACACGCGTTATATCATAACGATTTATTTGGATAACGCTATAACATATAATTTTATGTATTATATTTATTTATTATATATATGTATATATATTTACTATAGTTTATATTTTATCTAGGTAGACCGTATTCATAATATGATATTTATGTAGTGTATTTGCATGTATAATATGTATATTTATATATATTATATAATATAATACTTTTTAACTAAGGATGTATTCCTTTTAAACTAGTACCGTAAGACCTATACCACTTACTACGCCTTACTCACAATCTTGGGAAGCTGGAAGAAATCTCTTGTAGAGATTAGCTTTGCCTATGTCCACATCCTCTATTTATGTTTTTGTAACTAATTTGGTAAGTACATGAATAATAAATAAATAAAATAAATAACAGTTCTTAGATCAATATCAGTCAAAAAAAGATTTCGACGGAGCTCCATGCTCGTTATAACTAGAGGGATGCATGAGTTTACTGTGCAATTACCCAACTTACTATCTGTAACGTATATAAAAGTTTATCTGAATAAAAAATATGTCTATTCTATTCGGCTTTGCTTCAGCTGTCCACAAGATAGTTAAGCTACTTCTTGTAACAATTTTGTTTTGAAAAGAGCAACTGCTGAGTTTCTTGCCAGCTCTTCTCAGCAGAATCAGCATTCCGAACCGGTGGTAGATTCTTGACATGTCGTAAGAGCCACAGGTTGGCCTACGTGAAATAAATGATTTTGAATTTTGAATTTTAAACAGTCCATATTAGTATTATAAATGCGAAAGTAACTCTGTCTTTTTTTTGTAATTTTTGGTCTATCTACTATCAGTCTGTTTGGACTATAAGTAGAGTCGATGTGCACGTCGTGAGTTGGGAGAAGGTCACTCCACCGAGGGACTCTTCTCATGGAGCTTATATGTTGGCTTTTATTATCCACAAGACAACTTTTCCACTGTCGTTCTTTTGAGCCTATTGATTCTGCTGCATGTGGTTAGTGACACTGCCAGACTGTTCACATGGCCTTCTAGCTTGGTCTTGTTTTTTGGCATTCTGGCCTTATTACCTCTTTAATCGTAGGCATTGCAAGATATTCATCCATTTCTGTAGTTTTAGTGAACCATTAAGTATTGTGCGAACTTTAGTAGTAGTTGTAACTCTGTCTGTCCGTTACGCATTCACGCCTAAACCGCTGAACCAATTTTGGTTTAAAGATGGATTGGACTTTGTGGAAGGATATAGGCTATCTTGTATCCCGGAAAAACCAACGGTCAAAATCCACACGGGTGAAGTCGCAGGCATCAGGTAGGCTAGTATTAACATAAATACAAAAGGTAGAGTTTATGGTAGGACTACGAGAGCCACGAATAAAACATTTTTCATGATAAATCAAGAATTAAGTAAACTTAAGTCTAGTATACATAAACCAACGTAAGGATATTTCCGAAATCTGATAACAATGAGCGTTGATAGAAGTTTAACTATATAATTTTTTTTTGTTATGTACCCTGGGATCCTGTATATTATACACGAGTTTAACTCGCATTTAGCCGGATTGTTCCACTTAATATTAGCCGTTAATTATTTAGCCGTCAACAAAAAAAACGATATCAGTCTCATCCAGACAGATGATGATAATCTCAGTGATCCGCACAGGATCTTGGGCTCCGCATTTATGAAAGGCCATGTCCTTGGGCATTCTTTTTGGTCTGAGCAATTGCTCTGAAAATTAAAAAAAAATTAATCGTTGCCATTGGTAAGAAATTCTGTAGGTGGGTATATTAAATATTAATTTATGGAAAACGGCCTTCAGATGAGCAGGTCACAAGTCTTCGATACATCATCATCATCTGTCTATCTCTCAGCGATAATAACAGTGGGTATGTCTATTATAATGAGAGTTTAAATCTAAAAGCACGCCATTGACCTTACGAAATGCGTAAGAGATTTTATCGCACCATCAATTTTAACGTCATTATGTTACATTGCAACACCAAAACTAGTAAGTAATTATGCGAATAACATTAAAACTTAAAGAGACTGGCTGACCGTGAAAATTGTGCCTAAACGGGTCAACACGTTATTCGGAATAATCTGATAATATCTGAGTTGATCTTGAATAAGAAATGAATAATTTTTAATTTATCAAGGTCCCACGAAATGTAAAAGTAAATTATTCTGGCATTTTTATTACTTAACAGGTTGGTGCTGATGATAGGAATCCACTTGCTCAAGTCTAAGAATAGAACAATCGGATAGAGGTAGAAGAACTAAGCATAGGAGTTTACAACTCATATACGGATATTTACTGAATTTCAATTAGGTAGGTAGGTATGCGGTCTTCTGTGGAACTATTAGATGGAAATTACTTAACTTGTGTGAATGGAAGCAAGAGGGTGCTTGGAAGACCTATTAGGTATACATATTTTCGTGGTCGAGGCCAGGACTTACTTGTTTTTATTAATAAATAGCTATTATTTATACAAATAGAATTGTTAATATTTTTTTTTGGATATTTTATTTATGTTCCAAACCTAATTTAAAATCTAACGAACTTTTTGTGATGAAATCTGCTCATAAATAAGTAGATTATTTATATTTAATCGTGGAAGTTATAGTATGTCTATTAATCATATTAACGCAGTCATAAAGCTAACTTGTAAAATAGCAGTTAAACGCCTCTTTATTGCCTCTAACTTCGTTTACTCCAAGTTCACTAGATCAAGGTGATAGATCATCTTCTGTTTGCGTACGAGATATATTTAACAATTAGAATATTAATTTAGGATCTCCAATGTCGTCAAAATGCATTCGTTATAAATGTATCACAGCATTATAAAATTAGGGCTAGCATAAAATCCTAGTGTAGCAAACTTTTCTCCCTTTAGATATCATGAAATAATACTTAATAATATAAATTAAAATTGAATTTCAGATGACAAAGTGCTGCCTTGGTACGTCAGGACCTACTGGGTGTTGTATAATATCACCGTTCCCGTCGCCTTCCTCGTCACGCTCTTCTACTGGGCTGTTTTGAGAGCTCGTACGTATCTCCGATTACTTAACTTTGCGTCTACTACACCGCTGACCTAAAAATTCTATAATGATTTGTTTGGAGCTCCAAGAAGATATATTTATCAAATAGCAACGCACATTAAGACACAGAAATCTGATTCCAAGATATTATATCGTCGTGAAAATACCATTGCGACGGTAGGTAGTTTCCTATTATTCGTATACTTTCGCGACGATACCGCACTTTATCTTGAAAATTTCACTATAAGTAATGCTTTCGCAAATTAAAATTTTCGCATGAAAATTCCCGGCCAAACATTGCCAATTTTTCTAATTGCTGTAGCGTGAAAATTAACCTCTTTGTCACACAAAAACCTTTCCAACTCATGTTTTAGAACCACAAAAATACCTTCGCGAAGTTTGTGAAGATAATCACTTTCGCGACGATATATTATTCGTAAATGTAATGTAGGTAGTCTTTGTTATAATTTACTTAATTATAAGTATATACGAAAATATTAACAATTCATTCGCGGTTGCTAGAATAGAAGTTTCGACTTCGTTTTTGAAGTTTTCTTTCTGCTCTTCTGCCACTTGAAGAAAACCAACTATATTTTTCAGCGGGAAAAAAAATCAACTACGCGCCAAATCCCATACTGGACATAATGCTTCACGGAGTGAACTCGGGGCTGATGTTTGTAGAGCTGGTGATGTCCGCGCACCCGAGCCGCCTGCTGCACGTCATGCAGCCGCTCTACTTCGCACTCGCGTACCTGCTCTTCACAGTTGCGTACTTTATTTCCGGAGGACTAGATCCGTAAGTATCTGTTCATCTGCACTAAGGATTAATCTATAGACCGTACTCTGACTCTACTAGACGTGAGACAACCGTTCTACTTCGCACTCGCGTGCCTGCTCTTCACAGTTGCGTACTTTATTTTTGGAGGACTAGATCCGTAAATATATCTTGATCTGCACTAAGGATTAATCTATAGACCGTACTCTGACTCTACTAGACGTAAGACAACCGTTCTACTTCGCACTCACGTACCTGCTCTTCACAGTTGCGTACTTTATTTCCGGAGGACTAGATCCGTAAGTATCTGTTCATCTGCACTAAGGATTAATCTATAGACCGTACTCTGACTCTACTAGACGTGAGACAACCGTTCTACTTCGCACTCGCGTGCCTGCTCTTCACAGTTGCGTACTTTATTTTTGGAGGACTAGATCCGTAAATATATCTTGATGAAGAGATACTTACGTATCTCTTCATCTGCACTAAGATTAATCTATAGACCGTACTCTGACTCTACTAGACGTAAGACAACCGTTCTACTTCGCACTCACGTACCTGCTCTTCACAGTTGCGTACTTTATTTCCGGAGGACTAGATCCGTATGTATCCTTCATCTGCACTAATACTGAGATCTATAGAGCGTACTCCGACTACTCATACATGGAACTGAGTTAAAACGGGAAATAAAAATGTCCCTGACATAATTTTTTTTCGTTTTAACTCTGTCTCAGATCTGAGTAAAGTCAGAGTAGATATATGTCTCAGCCTATGTATTACTTATTTTTAACCAACTTCAAAAAAAGGAGGAGGTTCAGTACAATTCAGAAATTTTCCTTTACGTTACTAAACACTGCGTTAGATGAGCAACCATTACGACTATTTGAATCACTATTGCAATTTGTGGCACAAAAGACTGACATATGACGTATTTTACAGACTTTGACTTTGCAAAGTAGAATACATTAATTAATTTATTTTATAAAACTGTGTGCGCTAACGAACTAAATCAGACCATATAAAATTTCACCTAAATACCAAAACTAAAACGATGGTGTCCGTGACTTAATTTTTCGTACTACTCAATTAGAAACAGGTTGTAACGTATCATTAAGATTCATATCCGACTAAAATACCAGCAAATAAAATGTATGAAATGTAGATCGGAAATCCGAATTAGCATGCAAAATTGCATAGACTACTTAGTTTCCGATCGACCTTATCGCACCTTATCTTAGGCCATTAAAAGATTTTCCCAATGAGATTTTTGTTACCAACCCAACGGCGTCTTATGTAGATATGAATGAATAAATGAATGAACTAACTGATGAACATACTTTTACACCACAAAACAAAAGATATAGAAAATTTTAATACTACAATGAATATAATAATATAATATGTGCATGTATTTTTATATACATAATTATATTGTATTATGTATATGAAAGATATTACAAAATGAAGATGAGTATCTACTACAGCAAAAAATCAAGAGGACCCAAGTCCACATCGAAGATTGTATTTAGGCTGATGCATAAAAACATTAAATGGATGAATTGGGAGTTGATATATAGACATAATTTTTGAAAAAATAAGTAGCTAAGATCTATGCATTCAAGGTCCAAAACAACTACTTAATTAAAACTAAATAGGTAACGTATACACAGAAGTCTGACATCTACTTGCTAATTATCTTTCGGCAACTTGCGAAAAACATTAAACTATGCATTTGTAGGTCGCAACATAGTTTCTACTTTACTAAGTGCGTTTATTAAGGGCCACCACCTTAGACTATATCCAGACGGAGCACTATCTAAGAAAAGTAGCTCGCTGAATGCGGCAATGGAATACCGAAATATGTAGGTATTAACTACATGCAAAGACGTGTTAGAATAATGATGCCAGATTCATAACTTTTACTAATATTATTGAAAAAAAAATATTTTATACAGTCTAGAGTTTTGCTTAAATAAATATACATGCATAACTCTAAGCATATATATTTATACCCGTGTACGCCAATATGGCGTACCTTTTGTAGCCGCACTTCGCTGGTACGCGCTGCTCCTTCTAGGTCGTAGCGCAGCGGAGACCAATATTAATTCATGGGCCACCACATTAATTCGAGTAGCGACAGGTTACCGAGAGTTCACATATACCTACTTTTTATTTATTTTTTTGTTATCTTTATTGTGTATATTAGCACCTCGGACTTCATACTGATAGCATTTTCTATCAGGCTACTTTTGTGGGAATCATAAGAAATCATAGAAAAAAAAGCTAATCTAGGCACGTAGAATCCTAGACTAACCGTAGTTACTATATTTTAACGATCCGCAGTAGCATAAAATTTATCGTTTCTAATTTTAATGTGTAAAAAATTATTAATCAAACTTAATTGCACAGGTGACAGACTATTAGTTTTATCCATTGATCTATTAACTAAGAGATCTGAAGCTAAAAATTAACTTGAGGTACAGTTATTGTACTCACCTAACCTAAATGACTCCTGTCTAGGTGTAAATGAAACACCGAATCGCACTTGCTTTTTATTATTTCTAAGCATGTCACTAAATTGATTGTCAAATGGACTTATTTGTAATAAATTTAATCCTACCAAATTAAATAGGTACGTCTCATAAACCATCATTACTTTATGGATTGTTTAGATATTGTTTTTGCATGTTTTATGTCAATTGACCATTGAATTTAGTCGCATCATAATTTTCCAAAAACATACATTACGAGGCTGATAATTTTTTATTATTTTGGTGTTCTTCTTCCAAGAATTTATAAATGTTTGATCTTAAGTTATTTTTGATAAATTTTCCGTAGTTTTATTATAATGTCCTGTGCTGTGAAAGAATGTAATTCCTATAGGGGCCGAAAAGAAAATTTTAAAGAAACATTATCATTTCATCGGTGAGTTTTGATAGTTTTGTATGTAAATATAATCTAAAATTATGTAACGTTATTTGTAGTTTTTGGAAATCGTCATCGTGTTCAATTCTACACCGATTTTTGCCTATTTTTTAAATATTTTCTGTTGACTAATAAAGGTTATGTTTTTTAGCATAGTGATGTACTAAAATTGCATATCGATTACGTGCGATAAAATTTTTAACCTCCGACGCAAAAACGACGGGGTGTTAAGTTTGATGTGTCTGTGTGTGTGTGTGTTGTGTGTGTGTGTGTATGTGTGTGTGTCTGTCTGTCTGTCTGTTCCTCTGTAGCGCTAAAACGGGTGAACCGATTTGAACGCGGTTTTTTTGTTTGAAAGGTGAATTAGTCGAAAGTGTTGTCAGCTATTTTGATGAAAATCGCTGCAAGATGACCGCCGCTACAAAATGGTAGATTATTTATTTTTCACAACTCCGTTAATATGGGTATCAAATGAAAGGGCTTGACTAGTAGAATAACACCATGCAAATCCAAGATGGCCGCGATCAAAAAATGGTGAATGTCGGGGTTTTTTTAAATTTTTGAACATTAGATTCCGTAGCCACTACACACAATGAATACTTACGTGTATTTCCGCGTGCTAGATTGTTGTATCATGATCGCTAAATTTTTATTTGTTACAGATTTCCAAAGAACCCAAAAATAAGAAATGAATGGGCACAAAGAATAAGACCGCAATATTGGACATCGCAGAAACACAGTCATATTTGTTCAAAACACTTCACACTTAATTGATTTGTGCCCAAAAACAATTTAAAATGGAGGCGCTTAAAAGCAAACGCTATTATTTTTGCCGCATATAGACACATTGGTAATTATAATAATATCAAATATTTGTAATAATACCATAATTTCATGCTAGTGTTGTGTGAAGGTGCAAAATACATGCAAATACTAGGGTTGGACTTAATAGTCTTTGGCACGAATTCAGAGATAAAATAGTCATTAGTGATAGATGTTTGGTCCACGAGTATAATGCTAACACTCTTATAATAAGGTAATTCATCGTTTTCAAGAAAACACCGAAAATCAATTCTAACCTCAACACTGGATGATTTACCCTCTCCCTCCCCCCATCCCATAACCCATATCAAGGCGGCACGTTTTAAAAGGTTTACCCTAAAAGCTATTATTGGTGTATGAAAAACGCTGAAGCGAAACGTGAAAAATGTTCTACCACGTCTGATTTTTTTAATTTAAGGCAAGAGAACCGTTACCAATGGATGTCTGTAATGCAGAAGAAAATTCCGCCAATGAAGTTTCTATTCGCACATTAACTCCGTTAACATTAAACGTAATAAACGTAATAAACGACGTATAAACATTAATGTTCAAAGAAATTTAGTAAGTGTATAATATTCGTTCGTTCGTTCGTTCGTTTCAAACAATGGACGTCCACTGCTGGACATAGGTCTCTTGCAAGGATCGCCACAGCACACGATCTTGTGCCGCCTGATTCCAGCGGCTACCAGCGACTCGCTTGAGATCGTCTGTCCATCGAGTGGGGGGGTCTACCTACGCTTCCTTTGCTGGTGCGAGGTCGCCATTCAAGCACCTTGGGACCCCAACGTCCATCGGTTCTTCGTGCAATGTGCAACGTGTGCAATGTGCAAATTGCACGAAGTATAATATTACTACCTATTAATATAAATAGGTTTAATATTTTGTATTTCGAGACAAAACAATTCACTATTGTAATCTACATAGTACTTTCAGGAAGGTTTTAGTATATGTATAACACACCTAGTTACCATTCGTATGTGCGAAGTTACACGCATAAATGTACCCACATGTCACTAATATTTTTGACTGGTGCACCGCGGTTCCTCTGAGATTGCTGGACCGAAGTCGGTTTAATTTTTCTTAAAAATAGCTTGTATGATCGTATTTTCGAAACACCGTTTATAAAGTTTCATCGACTCCAAAAAGACTCGATTTTATTTCAGTTCTAGAAGGCACAACAAAGGTTCTAGAAGGATATGTACATATATTTTGTGTTTTTTATATATATATATGTATATTTTTCGATGTGTACACTAAAACCTTTCTGAAAGTATGTAGAGTATGATAGTGAAAAAATCATCAAAATCGGTTCATTAGTTGCGGAGATAATCGCGAACATACTTATATACATACATATATACATACATACAACCTCTTTTTTTTAAGTCGGTTAAAAATATACTATAATATGAAACATATTATTCTTGTATTTCCTAACAAGATGATGCCCGAGACTTCATTCACGTGAGCTTAGGTTTTTATTTTATTAATCTTGTAGGAACGCTTTGATACTGCAAGACAAAAGTAGCCTTAGATATCGGTTCCCGGGATGCAAGCTGTCTGTGTACAAAATTTCGTCCAAATCGGATGGGCCCTGAAAAGGTAAAAGACAGAAAGACATACTTTCGCATAATGTAATATTAGAGTATGGTCCACATATTTAAACACGCATATTGTATTTGTGTCCCTATAGATCCTCACAGTCAAAATATCGATAGTTACATCACTAGCACGTCACGTGTCATCGTCAAGTGTCATTAAAAAACTTGTGACCACAGACAGATGTAAACTTGACATCTATTTAGAGTATATATTACAATATCTTAGGTTTTATCCAAAAATATTAATGCTTCTTCTACGGACCATTAATAAAATGTACATCGTTTTATACATACCCATCAAAATTAATGGATGATTCTTTACTTATTTCAATGTAGCTAGTAATTATTATGTTGAAATATTGTAAATACAAATTCGATAAGCCTTGGTAGGTTATGGTACCTACACCTACCGGTCTTATCTGTTCGTGTTCATCCTTCCTTTCTTCAAGGCCATGCCAGCAAAAGCAGACACGTTTGGTTACAAGCTGTTTACCTAAATAATGGAGTCGTTCTAACTTTTGTAGGTAGGTAAATGAAAACCTTGTCCGTATTTGTTCGCATCAATTCAAACATACAAGCATATCTAATGTTTACTGATTTTATCATCATGTGACATGTCTAACCATAGATAAATGACTCTTATTCCTTACAAGCGGATACCCGCGACTTCGTTCGCGTGGATAGTGATTTTAAAAATCCCGTTGGATCTTTTTGGTATTCTTAAGCACCTTTGAGCTCATACCTTGCTAAAAACTGTTAAAAGTTCACTGGCGGATGTTTAGGTACATAAAAATGTAAACATCCGCCAGTGAAAGTCCCATCAAAATCGATCCAGCCTTTCAGAGATTAGCCGGTAATCATTAAAGTATCTCCTTTCTAACAAAAAAAGAATGAATGAAATCGGACCACGCGTTAATGAATTATAGCTAAGTACACATTTTAATTTTCATCCCCTCTCCCAAGGGAATCAAGCTGAATTTCGGAATAAAAAGTATTCTATATGTTACTCATACATAGTATGAACTTAAATCATACCAAGTTTCATTTCAATCCATGCAGTAGTTTTTGCGTGATGCGCGCACAAACATACAGACAAACAGACAAAAATTTCAAAAATAGCTTTTTTACGTTCTATTACAGTTTATCCCATCCCCCAGTAACCAGTTATTATTTTGTAAAAATCTTTAATGTACAGATATACGGCAAGTCTACGATTTTATTATATGTATAGATATAGATATCTATACTAATATAATAAAGCGGAAGAGTTTGTTTGTTTGTTTGTTTGTTTGTTTGAACGCGCTAATCTCTGGAAGTACCTATCGGATTTGAAAAATTCTTTTTGTATTTGGTAGTCCAACTTTTGGGGCAGGTTATAGGCTATTTAATATCCCTAAAATCCTCCCCTAAAGGGGTAAAATGGGGGTAGAAAGTTTGTATGAAAGTCCTATGTTTTTAAAGTTACAGACCTGAAAATCGGCATTTAGATTATTAGTTTTAAATAATAAAACTCTGTATATTTTATTTTGAAAAATCTTCCCTTAAGGGTGGTAAAATAGGGGATGAAAGTTTTAAAGGGAAGTTTTAATTATAATTTTGCTATTATCAACTTGAAATTTGGAAGGTAGGTTAATTCTAGGGCTTAGATATCAGCCTATCACGAAAATCCTCCCCTAAGGGGGTGAAATGGGGGTAGGAAGGTTATGTTTTTGAAGTTACAGATATGAAAACAAGCATTTAGATTAAAATTTTTAAATGATAAAAACCTGTATAACTTATTCTGGAAAATCTCCCCTTAAGGGTGGTAAAATAGGGGATGAAAGTTTTTATGAAAGTCCTATGTTTTTAAAGTTACAGACCTGAAAATCGGCATTTAGATTATGAGTTTTAAATAATAAAACTCTGTATATTTTATTTTGAAAAATCTTCTTTTAAGGGTGGTAAAATAGGGGAAGAAAGTTTTAATGGAAACTAAAAACGATCGCAGCGCCCTCTGGCGGCCTAACTTGAAGCAATCACAGCGCCCTCTGGCGGCCTAAGCCGGAAACTTGAAGCAATAGCAATGCCCTCTAGCAGCCAAAACTGGAAACTAAAAACGATCGCAACGCCCTCTGGCGGCCAAAAACAGAAACTAAAAACGATCGCAGCGCGCTCTGGCAGCTAAAACTGGAAACTAAAAAAACAATTGCAGCGCCCTCTTGCGGCTAAAACTGGAAACTAAAAACGATCACAGCGCCCTCTTGCGGCCAAAACTGGAAATTAAAACGATCGCAGCGCCCTCTGGCGGCCTAACTTGAAGCGATCACAGCGCCCTCTGGCAGTTAAAACTGGAAACTAAAAAACAATTGCAGCGCCCTCTTGCGGCTAAAACTGGAAACTAAAAACGATCACAGCGCCCTCTTGGGGCCTAAGCCGGAAACTTGAAGCAATAGCAGCGCCCTCTAGCAGCCAAAACTGGAAACTAAAAAACGATTGCAGCGCCCTCTGGCGGCCTAACTCGAAGCGATCATAGCGCCCTCTGGCGGCCTTAGCCGGAAACTTGAACCAATAGCAGCGCCCTCTAGCAGCCAAAACTGGAAACTAAAAAACGATTGCAGCGCCATCTAGCGACCAAAACTGGAAACTAAAAACGATCGCAGCGCCCTCTGGCAGCCTAACTTGAAGTGATCACAGCGTCCTTTGGCGGCTAAAACTGGAAACTAAGTAATGATCGCATCGCCCTCGCAGCCATCATTCGAAATTAAAAAAAACGATCGCAGCGCCCTCTAGCTGCCTAAGTCGGAAACTTGAAGCGATTGCAGCGGCTGAGATGTTTGGATGTTTGGATGTTTGTTACTCTATAACGTCGCAACTTCTGAACAGATTTGGCTGAAATTTTGAATGGAGATAGATAATGCCCTGACTTAAAACATAAGCTAAGAAAAATCCACAGTTCCCACGGGATTTTGAAAAAACCTAAATCTACAGCTATAGGTAGATCACTATAGCAAACTACCTTGAAAGTAAGTATAAAGGTTGGAAAAGGGAGCGGGAACGGGAACCAGAAATCCACGATTCCCTCAGGATTTGTGAAAACCCGAAATTCACGCGGGCGAAGCCGCGGGGAAAAGCTAGTCTTTAATATGTCAATAAATATTATATTGCAAATGGGTTGACTAAAAATTTTAGTCCAGAAGTATGATTAATTAATAATTAATTTTTTTTTAACATTTCGCTAGTGGTTTCAAGGGCGTCGCCAGGTAGGGGCAGGGGGGGGCAGCTGCCCCCCCCTAGAGATTTGAGAAAATATAAATATGCTATAGTTTGAAAAGAAAATTCTGATTTTTTTAATATGTTGGTAGGACTCCCAGTAGTCTCCAATTTTGCAGTTTCGGAAGACATGTATGTGCTAACTTTGCAGCACTTGAAAAATATGACTGGCCTATTTACACTTTTCGCATACTATAATATCACCAGCTTGCCCCCCCCTTGGCCAGCGGCTGGCGACGCCCTTGAGTGGTTTGGTTAATAGACAAATTCTATACCAATCGAAAGTATCACAGATAACCCTCCATCTTTAAAACAAACTCATATTAAAAATCGTCTATCACATGGCTGCAGTTCATTTTCAGGGTTCCGTACCCAAAGGGTAAAACGGGACCCTATTTACTAAGTCTCCGCTGTCCGACCGTCTGTCTGTCGGTCTGTCTATCCGTCTGTCCGTCTGTCACCAGGATGTACTTATCTCATGAACCGTGATAGCTATACAATTGAAATTTTCACATGATAATATATTTCTATTGCTGTATAACAACAAATACTAAAAAATAGAAAAAAAAGAGGCTTTTCATACAATAAACGTGATTTTTTTGCTCGTTTTTGCTCGATATTGATAACGGCAACAGGCAGTCACTTGAAATATTCACAGAATATTTAGTTATATATTGACTTTAATAATAAATAACTAAATTAAAATAAAAGAAATATTTAAAAGGCGCTCCCATACAACAGACATGATTTTTTTACCGTTTTTATAGATAATGGTACGGAACCCTTCGTGCGCGAGTACGACTCGCACTTGGCCGGTTTTTATTTACCTTATCAATAGTTTAATTAGATAAATAGCTCCTTGGATTTTAAGAAAGATGGGTTTTAATTAAGATAGCTACGCTTTAATTAAGATAGATAAGCTACCTACCAAGTAATCTTTCTTGAATTGATTGTAGATAGTAGGTACTCAGCAATGACCATAACCTATAGATTTAAAGGCATATGTAATGCGTTTGCACAATATCATTGCAAAACTGACACAAATTATATGTAGGTAGGTACTCATAATAATCATTTATAACTTCTACGTCCCGTTTTCGACCTTTACACAAATATTTCATTAGGGTTACTGCAACGCATTTCAATATCGCTTATATATATAGTTCTATATATTCTGTTTACTTTTATCCCCTCAAATTGCTTTAATTTCTTGTTTCTATGGGATATTGTTTACTGCCATCAATAAAATAGAACCGCTTAGGTACTTATATTGTAGTATTTTATCGACTATAAAATGATTATTTCCTATTTTACTTTTTATAGTATCTTTAGATACTAGGTACAATGAAAAAAAATTAATGTTTCTGTATTGTATGCAAAAAAATATCGTTGAAACTTTAATACTTGAATCAAACTTCAGTTCAGCTTTGAGCTTTTATGTAAATTGGCAGGTAGGTAGGTACGTAGAAGGACAAGATACCTACATTCTTTTTTTAAATTACTTCAACTGCTACCTATTTAAAAACCCGATCGTCTTTGATCGTTAATCGTTATGAGGATAAGTGACGAGGCCACACTGTGTTTCTTGATTTCTTCTAGTATTTTATATCCCAAGGTTAGATTAAAATTAATATCGTTTAGTAAATTATTATCTACCTATTATTTCCTGTTATCATTTTTATTTATTTAAATAGTCTTATTTTACCTTATAAGTATTCTAATTTAACCCAACGTAATTTTTTAAATTTTATTATTTCTTCAATCCTTTTTGAGGGTTATAAAAATCTTTCAGTTAAATTCACAGTTGTAATATTGGCTAAAATGTTCTTATATAACTATTAAACCTAACTAACTGACTGACTGATAGACAATGCGCAGCTTGAACCGGACACCGATATTTGAAATGTGGAGGAAATATTCCTTGAGTAGGTACTAGAAGGATTTTTTTAAATTTCATCCCTTAAGTTTGTATGAGTAAATTTCTTTTTTATTTAAATCCACTCGGTGATCATATGTTATAAATTCTTCTAATCAAATCAAAGCGCATGAATATATTTTGGGTACAATTTATAGACAACCCTACGCAAGATCGTTAGATGCAAGTATTGATGCCTATTGAAGCTGTTATTGTGCTGAATCATCCGTGACGAAATATAAACCCTAGAGATAGAGTGATATGTTCTGTTAAAGAAAAAAAAAAGTTGAAAATTAAGGTAAATTTTGGTACTTACAAGTTTTCGTGAAAATCTAAATTTGCCCATATCTTTTTACTGTGTGGACTCAGGACCTTAATTTGTATACACCTCATAGGGACTATAGACCTTAGTATCTGGTATAAATTTCAACTTGCTAGATCCACCCATTCCTGAGAAAATCGGTGGTGACACACGGACAGACGGACAGACGGACAAGAAAGTGATTTTTGATTCCGTACCTCAAAAGGTAAAAAAAGGAACCTATAAGAGTTCCTTTTTTTACCTTTTACGGTACGGAACCCTAAAAACTTAAGTAAGTAGGTAAGTAATATGTTTTAGAATTTTCACACAATATTTAGCCAAAACTTTACGTTTGGCTTCAAATAGAAAAATAATCGGAATAAATAGAGAAACATTTTGAAACTCTATAACTAACAATATCGGCTATGTCTTTTGTCCATTTTACAACTTATAAATACTTAAAACAATTTACTGATACGGATAAGTATCAGTAAATTGTCGTAAAATAGCAAAAATATATAATTAAAATTAATTACCTGGCTGGTTCAATTCCTGGTCTCAAGCTTCTAAAAGCAATTCTTTTTTTTTTAGAAATCTACATTTCCATGGTAATAACAATAGGTACCTAATAAATCATCATCATTTTCCTTTTATAAAAACGTTGACCTTATTCGTATTAGGAAAGTCATCCACAGCAAGTCAAGGCAAAACATAATCTAATTACTACTTCTTGCATACTAATGCACAAAGTCATTGACTGTTCATCACGCTCCAAGTGTAACGTCACTAAGGGCAGGATATTAGAAATAATTACAACGATTAACCTCTTAACAAGTACCTATCTACCTGCGCATATTCACAATAAGTGATTCAGTAGAACAAGTATAAATTAAAAATTAAAAAAACCCCCGACATTCACCATTTTGTGGTGGCAGCCGTCTTGGATTTGCATAGTGCTATTCTACTAGTCAAGCCCTTTCATTTGATACCCATATTAAGTGCGTTGTGATAAAACATGTAATCCGCCATTTTGTAACGGCGGCCATCTTGGACCGATTTTCATCAAACTTAGCTAACAACACTCTCACGACTAATTCACCTTTCAAACAAAAAAAACCGCATTCAAATCGGTTCACCCGTTTGAGCGCTATAGGGGAACAGACAGACACACACACACACATACACACACACACACACAGACACGTCAAACTTATAACACCCCGTCGTTTTTGCGTCGGGTTTTAAAAAGATCAGCAGCGATCAGGACTGATGGTTATTGTAATGGGAGACTTCGATTACCTAGATATTAGGGCTAGTTTCAACTTCTGGGTACCTACATACAACCAACAAAGGTGCACTATTAAAACCCAAACGTTACCCACAACGCCATGTTAACCAATTCGGAGCAAAGTTCTGTACTACTGCTTCTTCCTTACATTCATCCATCTATCTTGATTCTTGAGCCACAACATCGCATACTGGTGAGCATGATTGCTTTCCTTCCCGTACACATAGTACAAGTTAGGATACCTCGACAACGATGATTTTCGAGTATCTCAACATAATAAAGAAATAAAATGGCGAAGAAGCTAAACGTGATCGTGATTAATAAACTTAGCATTTGACATTTCCGATTTTTATTATGCAAAAGTCTCCGCGAAAACAAGGCAATTGATGTACCTACATGGATTTTACTTTGTTGTTATATTTAGTTTAAAATTCTACTGATACTCTTGATACTACTTGATACTCGGAACCTGTATTCAAAATATGTAAGAAAGACCCAGGCTGGTCGGTGAATTGTGCAAACTCGTAGTACTACGAGCAACTCTGCTGAAGTTGTTAAGCTTGACACACACACGTGTGTCTTGATTACAATTTCACTACATAGTATAAAACAAAGTCGCTTTCTCTGTCCCTATATCCCTATGTCCCTATGTCCCTTTGTATGCTTAAATCTTTAAAACTACGCAACGAATTTTGATGCGGTTTTTTTTAATAGATAGAGTGATTCAAGAGGAAGGTTTATATGTATAATAACATCCATTAAATAGTGGAGAAATACTGTTATTTTTGAGATTTCTAATGTGATGTCGTAAATAATTACATTTTTTCCGCTTACATTGCAAACGCAGGCTGAACCCTACGAGATTTATCAAAATAATGTACTAAGTATTGTACACATTGAAAAGGTCTACAGAAAAGTCCGCGATGGTATATGTCTATCTCTTATGGATATCCCACAATAACATTTTTTTGTCATTTACTTTTTACGACAAATAATGGCTAATTTTCGAAGCGATTTCAACCAATACAGCATTAATCCTTATCTAATTAAATACCTTAAATGCATTGTTGATTTTATATAAATCCATATGGCCCTTTACAGCATATGATTTAAATGAATACTTTCGAAGATATTACAGATTTAAAAATTGCGGCGGCAGGAGCGTGCCTATAAGCGCGTCGGCGGCCGCGGTTCTCCCTATAGCCCAGTGTCGATAATTTTTGAAAACAAAAAAAAAAAAATCACAGTACGTAGGATGAAACCCATTGGAAAAGGAGGAGAATATTATAAAAATACAAGGAAAAATAATTTAGGGGCGATCTGAGCTCGGGAAAAAAGGGGGGGGAGTTTTAAGGGTAAAAAACGGTTTATCTCGATTTCCGGCAAAACTAGAAGTCCTATGGAAAAAAATCAAATGGCAAAGTTGTAGGTAATAAAAAGATCTACAACTTTTGTATTTACACTTTTTTCACATAACCTCAAAATTTATGTGAAAAGTTCAAAAAACCAAGTTTTTGGTTTTTTATTTTTATCTTTTAAAATAAATATTTTTTTTTTCACGGAATCTGGTGAAAACTTACTGTTTTATGTCCCAAATACACTAATTTATTTTATTTGAAATATTAGTTTTTCTCCTTATTTTTGACTTAATATCGACTTAATTCTGACAGCTGTCATTGTCATTTACAGATGAGTTATTTATATGGAGAACAGGGTTAACATCTACGAAGTACGATTTTACCCCAAACTACTTTAATTCCCTGTCAACATATAAAGCTCTAAGCCGCTTAATAATATTAATTGTTTCGCCCTAAAATAGAAATTGCTAAGAATGGAAACTAGAAAGTGCACACTAACAGCAATAGAAAACAAAAGAAGCACATTGAAAAAAATTATTCAAAAATGGAAGTCGAATGACATGATCACCATGAAGTGTCTGTCAGGCATTTGTCATATCTACATGCAGCAGTTGATTTGTATTTGCATAAGTTTTGAATTTTTTATCTTTTTTGTGGGAATTGTTTTATCTCTGGTAACATTATGAAACGTCAGAATTCCACGGAATTAGTAATTCGGGTATAAGGTGAGATATAGTAAGTTCATTGTGGAAAATATCGTAAAAAGTCAAGCCGCCTGGGAGCTTTCATCGAAAACGCTGCCTAATCCCTGAGCGGGTAGTACCTACGCATAATATGCTCTACTACCCGTGCGAAGCCGGGGCGGGTCACTAGTAATATAATAAAAATATATTTCTTTCATCGAACTATTACGCTTAGAATGGAAGTTTCTAACAAATTTCCGCTCGAAACGTAAGCTATAAACCAACCCATGTGTGCCCTGTAATTACATTTGCCGACACGCACACAAGCGCATGAGTACCTTGAGCACTGACGCGACGATAGACGTATCGAGCCTTATAAGAGCAGGTAGTAGTGTATTATCTATGCTTATAAGGCCCGTTAAAAACGGCTTATCGCCGCGTCGACGACTGCCTTTCTTTACCTATTTATTCTAAGATTTCTTTTCAGATGGGGCAATGCATTTATTTACCCGGTTATCAACTGGGCGAAACCGATACAGACGCTCGTCGTGGTGACCCTGACTGCACTGTTCTTGGCCTTGATGCACATCCTCACGGTGGGCGTCGCCAGAGCGCGCGACTTCATCGTCAGGAAATGTCTTAGGGACAAGAGTGGAGAGTACAATGATGCCTTCGAAGCTTAGCCGTACGGTTTTGATGTTAGTGATGGTTATTCTAAGATGTTACAAACGATGATAAAAATGTCTTGAACAATAAAATACCAACTAACGCAATTTGCGAGACGAATATGTGCAACGTATAAGAATAACAAACAATATAATCAGAATGGACTAACATGACATGATAATCAAATATCCTGCGAAACAATGAAGTAGGGATCCGATATTGCTTCGAAATTAGTCAACTTTAGGTACCTGAAAATATTTTGTAACGAGAAAAATAGCTGAAAGTTACAATTCAGTGATGCTCATTAGAATACTTGAAAGAGGAGGTTCAAGTTTAGTTACTTAATTTAAATTATTAGTTTAATTGTAACGGCTAGAAGGAATTCAGGTTCGCCGATTAGGATTTGGTTTACAAATTATGGTCTTAGTGTAAAAAGTACTAGGTAGGTATTATGGTGTGAGGAACAACGAAAATTATGTCTATAAAAAACATTAACAATTTATGCTTGATGGAAATTTATTTTAATGTAAAAAGATTTACTTAAAAAGATTTACTTAAAAAGAAAAAGCCATTATAATAATGATCAATCATATTTATTCGTTCCATTGATAAAATAATCACCATTTTGTTTGGCGTTTGCTTTAAGAAGTAAACTGCAGTGTTTAATAGGTTCTCACCATAACTAATTACGACATCTATAAATTATTTCGATTGTTGCTTAAATGTTTCATAAACACATACCTACTTATAAAGTTTAAAAGAATTATGAAATGATGACCGATGCATTGTATCGTCAATGAACTTTATCGGATAATGCAAATAATAAGTTGTAGGTTTGTACATTGTACAACAAATAAACGCATTAAGTGTCGAGTAGGTAGAGTAACTTCTTGACCTTGTTGTAATTGGACACATAATTGTTTATATGTTTTCTTTAGGCTTTATTACATTTATTTAATTAATGGACTTATAAAAAATACTGTGATTTTAGTGTAGATTTGTAATAAATAGTAACCAAGTGATAAAATAAAATTTTGTTTTTTGACAACCTTTTTTGCAAGTAAATAACTACTTATATTAAAACGAGTATTTCAGGTGGTAAACCTGCTGTGTTTTATTTATCATTTGTCAATTATTATTAATTGAGAACTTCTAACGATGATTAGTTGGAAAACATTTACTTTACACTTAGTAAACCCCCTGTCTTTTTGATGGAAAATCGCTGTGGTGGAACTGGTGGAACATCAATGCCTGCATAGAAAAATCTATTTCAAATGTATCATCCTCATCAAATCATGTCCAATTCTTCAAAGTAGTGTGAATA
Source organism: Melanargia galathea (assembly GCA_920104075.1). Taxonomy (NCBI): domain Eukaryota; kingdom Metazoa; phylum Arthropoda; class Insecta; order Lepidoptera; family Nymphalidae; genus Melanargia; species Melanargia galathea. The sequence continues at coordinate 6,786,399 of OV049859.1, read as the reverse complement.
TAATTTTGGAATTCTGGAAGCAGTCCAAGAGCAGCAAACCTAGCCTAACCAAACAGTTCAGGTGAATTACTGTTTGGTTAGTTAGTTAGTTAGCTTGTAGCTAGAACTTGGATGAATCGATTTGTTTTGTACCTCATTTCCATTGATTTTTTAAGGAAATCATAATAAGTTCTCATATTAATTCTTCCATTTTCCTTTCCCACTTTAAGGCTATTCACCTCATGAATGATCTAATTTCCACATAATCAATGTTGATAATAAAAACTTAGGTAGAGTGCCAAAAAGGAATTTTTATATCAAGATTTTTGATGATGAATCACTTAATTTTAAAACTCATTGAGCTTCCACAGAATACGAAGTAAATAATTTTACTCATAGATAAGACTAGCCGACCCCCGCGACTTCGTCCGCCTGGATATAGGTTTTATATAGGATCGGATTGGATCCCATAATCCTTTTTTGCACCTAAACTAAATGTAGCCTAAGTTACTCCTTATAACATCACCTATCTGCCATTGAAAGTTCCATCAAAATTGATCCAGCCGTTTCGGTAATTAGCTGGAACAAATAGACAGATCGACAAACATAAATTTAAACGCACACCAGTTTAAAATAAGCCGTACGTTCAAAGATCCGGGTCCCAAGTTATTTGAACCCAATAAATGTCTGTCATTTCTAAACCAAAATACCTATGACCTTGAAATATTTACGGGACAATACTTAAAGTACTACCTTTCTAACAAAAAAAGAATGAGTGAAATCGAATAACGCGTTAATGAATTACAGCTAAATACACGTTTTAACTTTCATCCCCTCTCCCAAGGGAACCATGCTGGATTTCGGGATAAAAAGTATCCTATAACCTACCTCGGAGTATAAACTCAAATCGTACCAAGTTTCATTCGAATCCGTTCAGTAGTTTCAGCGTGATGCGCGGCCAAGATACAGACAGACAGACAGACAGACAGACAGACAGACAGACAGACAGACAAAAATGAAAAAAATTACAGTTTTGGCTTCAGTATCGATTATAGAATGCCCTCCAATAAAAATTTTCAAAATATCTTCAATGTACAGAATTGGATCTGTTACAGTTTTATTATATTATAGATAGATAGATTATCAGCCTTCTGAAATTGATCAAAATCTCACCTCACGTAAGGCTTCTTTTATAGACAAGCAGGTTTCCGGTAATCGGTACCAAAAATAAGATGTATTAAGCTATTATAGTATTAGAAGATTAAACTAGGGAAGGTATTAAAGTAGAAAGAAAAGAAAGAAAAAAAAGAAAGAAAATTATTTTATTTGATCACACAGTTAATTACCAAGAATGAAAAGAAATAAAATATAGTTAACAAAAAAATATATCTATTCTATACATATAATAAAATCGTAGACTTGCCGTATCTGTACATTAAAGATTTTTGCAAAATAATAACTGGGGAATGTTAGGGATAAGTAATAGAACGTAAAAAAGCTATTTTTGAAATTTTTGTCTGTTTGTCTGTTTGTCTGTTTGTCTGTTTATCTGTTTGTCTGTTTGTCTGTATGTTTGTGCGCGCATCACACAAAAACTACTGAATGGACTGAAATGAAACTTGATATGATTTAAGTTCATACTACGGAGTAACATATAGGATACTTTTTATCCCGAAATTCAGCATGGTTCCCTTGGGAGAGGGGATGAAAGTTAAAATGTGTACTTAGCTGTAATTCATTAACGCGTGGTCCGATTTCATTCATTCTTTTTTTGTTAGAAAGGAGATACTTGAAAGATTACCAGCTAATCTCAGAAAGGCTGGATCGATTTTGATGGGACTTTTACTGGCAGATGTATACATTTTGATCTACCTAAACATCCACCAGTGATTTTTTAACAGTTTTTAGCAAGGTATGAGCTCAAAGGAGCTTAAGAAAACAAAATGATTCCCACGGGATTTTTAAAAACCATAAATCCACGCGAACGAAGTCGCGGGTGTCCGCTTGTATACAATAAAATTAAACTAAATCTAAAATAAAAGTAACAATTATTGTCTGTGATCAAATACAGGTCTCCCACTCAGCATCGTGTTGCAGCAAGCTGCAGCGCTGGTTTTCAGTAGGAGCCTTACTTGGGTGTCATCACGGATACACCATGCAACAATTATCTATCAATTACTACTGCCTAATTAAAATTAAATGATAAGAGAAAAAAAAAGCGAAATACAAATAAAAAATAAAATAAAAATGAAAATGAAAATACATAGGTAAACAATAGCGCAAAATACAAAAACAGTATCACAAACACAACCGTTGCCCGTAGACAGCGAGAACGTACCCTAAGTGCTGGAACGATTAATTTATATTTTATATTTTTATATTTTTAGACTAGGTACCTACTTTAATAGTTTAACACCTTTCCTACTACTACTTTAAGTAGTAACGGTACCGATAGGTTTAAAATTTAAATACGTACACTAAATGGGATGGGGACTTTTTACGTTACGAGTACCTATCGATGTTTTATAATATTAGGTAACTACATCTTTATAAGAGCTCCTTAATAGGATGAAGTACATTTTATTTCAGAAAATATCTTCTTATCTTCTCTATATATCCTATTAAGTCACGTCCATTTGCAGTGTAAGTTAAATAATAATACAAATGTCTGATAATATAATTGATATCTCAATTCGACGAGTCAGTATCAGCTGCTATGATATATATTAAATAATCAGGAAACATTAGGTTGAACGGTAATCTACTTTAATTTATTAGAACATCTAATGGAATTCAAACAATATTATGTTGTATGTTTGAGTAGGTAACTTAGGTAAGTAAATTAAAAGGGTTGACTTGCATCCACATTATTTATGTGACTCCTACAAGATTAATGTTATTTCTAAGTTTTTCGTGTTTTAGAAAACCTTTATAATATTACTAGCGGACCCGGCAGATGTCGTCCTGCCCGGTGACATACTGACATCAGTGCAACCTACCCGGTCATCAAAGTACTAATATCGCAATTAAAAAATAAGTGTTGATCGTAGAAGGGTGAAAATTTAGGATTGTATGTATTTTTGTGTGTTGTATCATAAAAAAATAAAATTTAGGGGTGGACTACCCTTAACATTTAGGGGGATGAAAAATAGATGTTGGCCGATTCTCAGACCTACTCAATATGCTCACAAAATTTCATGAGAATCGGTCAAGCCGTTTCGGAGGAGTACGGGAATGAAAATTGTGACACGAGAATTTTATATATAAGATATAACACACACATACAACATTAATTGATATTCCTTTTGATGCTCATTTCAATAATACAATAACAAACAAACAAGCGTTCAATGAAGAAAATTGAGAAGATCCAGAACCAGTGCCAAGTGAAATAAGTAACTAATTAAGCAGCATGTAAATACCTAGATAAAATATAAGAGCAATATTGTATTTTCTTAGGCTGATTAATTAATTAGGCTAAATAATTTCAATTCACAATACAAAAAATTACGTGAGCAAAGTAGTACAGAAATAATAGTTTAATTAGTTTGTAACAAAATTCTATCGCATCGATCGCAAATCTTATCTGCAGTAGGTACGCCGGCAGATAAGATTTGTACAATCCGTATAATGTATTTACACCTGACCAGTCCCTCTAACCTGAACAAGGGTAGTCTATGGTGGAGTGTAAAGGGTAAAGCATTCAAGGGTTGAGTTGAGTACTCTAAAATGGGCGGAATAAAAAACTACTGTAAACAACAGTTCCAAACTAGTATGTGGACTTTGCAATATGAATCATCATCAGATTTCTATTTGAGCTCTTTCCAAAGAAACCTTTCACCCTTACCTTCAATTTTCATTAGAGGGTTCCTATTCTTGGGCAGCCTCGCCATCATACTGGCGTCCATTATACTCACATCAAATTTAGGTGTCGGTGCATATTGGCCGATTTATTTAACCCATTGGGGTCTTGTGTTTATATCTGTTGCGTGTGGATTTGGATGTGCCATAGCTGTGATAGCGTACCTTCATGGATCTATCGGTAAGTTTAATATATAAACTAGAATAAAATATAAAGCAGAAGTCTGACAACGTTTCATTTTGCTTAGTTGTGAATCAGGATCAAATAAACCCCTAACTTTTACTTGCTTTTTATTAGGGTTCCGTACCCGAAGGGTAAAAACGGAGCCCTATTAATGTCACTCGGCTGTCTGTCCGTCTGTCCGCCGGTCACAGGTCTCTAGCTCGCAGACGAAATGAGTTACAAACCTGAAATTTTGGTATTTAGTGTAAAACGTTAACCCAAAATCAAATATTGAATTAGAAATTGACTTAAATTATTTTTCAGGGGGGCTCCCATACATGAAAAAGGAGCCGGAAAAAAAAATTTCTTTACCCTAGCTTGTGGGGTATCATTGTTTAGAGCTCATTAAGTAGAGTACAAATATATATTTTTTTAATTTTTATCTCAAAAAATAAGGGAATGGGAGGCCTTCAAAGTTGTCAGTTTTAGACCATTTTTGTGACGGGGGCTATCTCAAAAACTAAACTAGTTGGGAATATGATATTTCAGTATATTATGTACTATATGCTCTATTTAAACAACAAATACTGAAAACAACGATTTATTAAATAGTTTATAAGCTGTGACCAAAATAAACGAACATTTTTTTGGGTTTTTCTTTCACGGTTTGTTGCGATGTCTAGCTCGGAAATTAAATATTTCTTAGACCCAAAATATTATATTGTTCATAATTATGTACGGAACCCTGAAAGAGCGAGGCCCGACTCGCACTTGGCTGATTTTATATTAAACTTTCTTACACTTCAGTAAAGTGTTTATTTTTTGCCTTTTTTACAAGAGAACGCCTTGTATAATATATATATATATATATTACACAACATGATAATGTAGATTCTCCTAAATAATTAATTTATATAATAATTCTGTTACTCTAAGAAATATGTACCATAATATGCGGATACAAATAAGGTTCACACGCACCAACCTATTTAAATGTAGTAAAGTCTTGGAAGTAGGAGAATTTAAGTTGAATTTCTCTAAGTACCTGTCCTTTTCCTGACAACCCTAGAATAAGGGCCTGATTCACCACCTTCTGATAAGTGTCGGATAGCTTATTCACAACTTTTGCCTTTGTCATCACTTCTCATAAAGCAAGAAAGTGACAAAACTTACGTTTAGGCTATCCGCCACTTATCAGAAGTTAGTGAAACAGGCCCTAAACCTCGTGAAAGTGACAGCTTTAAAGATAATTTATTTTCCACTGTATGTTGAATGGAAGCAGGCGTTACTTTGCGGAATTCCATGATATACAATGAATATAAAAATTATTTTGCTATAATCCGCTAACAGTGACAAATTCGTAGGCACAACACCACACAATCTTGTAGGCACAACACCACACAATCTTGTAGGCACAACACCACACAAATTCACCACAAAACAAACTCGACGATCGTTTCGCTCCGACACCGGAGCATCTTCAGGAGATGTCGACTTCACAACGGACGATTGCAAAGTGACGCTCGTGTCGAATGAGCGGTCTTATATATTCTATCCCCGCTTAGTCATCTACCCTCCTTTCACTTTCTCTCTGGCCACGCCCCCTAAATATGTTGAGCAACGGTGAAGATGACACATTTATTTGCTCATTCAGCAATTCGACACTTCTACCGCTGTGCCCAACTATTTCCAATTGTTCCAACACGCACAGTCTTAAACTTTTACAGCATGTGTGTAAAATTTCAAATGTATGACCCTCGTCTGTCCTATGTCCACTATCCAAAAGATGTTTTGCGAAATGAGATCTTTGAGGCTGGTTGTTTCTAAAGGCAGCCATATGTTCTTTATATCGAGTTACAAAATTGCGCCCAGTTTGACCAACATGGTCAAACATGGTCAAACTGGTCAAACTGGGCGCAATTTTGTAACTCGATATAAAGAACATATGGCTGCCTTTAGAAACAACCAGCCTCAAAGATCTCATTTCGCAAAACATCTTTTGGATAGTGGACATAGGACAGACGAGGGTCATACATTTGAAATTTTACACACATGCTGTAAAAGTTTAAGACTGTGCGTGTTGGAACAATTGGAAATAGTTGGGCACAGCGGTAGAAGTGTCGAATTGCTGAATGAGCAAATAAATGTGTCATCTTCACCGTTGCTCAACATATTTAGGGGGCGTGGCCAGAGAGAAAGTGAAAGGAGGGTAGATGACTAAGCGGGGATAGAATATATAAGACCGCTCATTCGACACGAGCGTCACTTTGCAATCGTCCGTTGTGAAGTCGACATCTCCTGAAGATGCTCCGGTGTCGGAGCGAAACGATCGTCGAGTTTGTTTTGTGGTGAATTTGTGTGGTGTTGTGCCTACAAGATTGTGTGGTGTTGTGCCTACAAGATTGTGTGGTGTTGTGCCTACGAATTTGTCACTGTTAGCGGATTATAGCAAAATAATTTTTATATTCATTGTATTCCACTGTATGGTGCAAGTGGGCCTAAGTTGTACATGCCTACGAGCACTTTTTGTATTTGAGCGTTACATATAGCGTTTAAATTATTTATTTTCAGATGATACTTTTGGACTGCCATGGTATATCAAGGTTTATTGGGTGTCGTATAATATAGCGATGCCATTAGCTTTGTTCATCACCATTTTCTATTGGATATTTTTAGCGAATGCCAGTAAGTATGTCTGAGTATTTTATCAAAGTATGTAAGTGCTGAATACGTGTATTATAAAGACCCCCGACATTCGCCATTCTGTGGTGGCGGCCATCTTGGATTTACATAGTGTATTCTAACTAGTCAAGCCTAGCTAAGAACACTTCCGACTAATTCACCTTTCAAACAAAAAAAACCGCATTCATATCGCTTCACCCGCTTGAGCGCTACGGGGGAACAGACAGGCACACACACACACACACACACACACACACACACACACACACACACACAGACAAGTCAAACTTATAACATCCCATCATTTTTGCGTCAGGGGTTAAAATTTGGTACACTATACTCGAAAAGTGCTGGACCATGCTACAAAATAGTTAGGTATTATTTATTTTTCTAAATTCTTACTACCTAGTTATTTTACACCATTCGCTCAAATCTATCCGTCCCTATTTATCTTCTAAAAATATTATTTATTAAATAAATTTTTGTCTCCACCAGCTCAGGATTTCGCGGTTAACTTCGTTCTGGACCTCTTCATTCACGCAGTGAACAGCGTGTTAATGCTGGTCCTCCTGTTCACCTCTCGCCAGCCCTCCAACGCCCTGCACTTTTACTTCCTCATCGTGCTTTCCGTCATCTATATTATGTTCACCGTCATATATTACGCCGCTGGCGGCACCGACCCGTAAGTTTTTAAATAAAATATCTTAATTTTTTAATTTTTACAAACGATAATATGGCGAAGCACGTCCATACCCACCAAATGCCTAGACATAGCAGTGTCAGCAAGTGGTACTAATTCTTATTTTTCTTGAAATATCGCTCTTGTTTACACATAAAATATTTACACGATGAAATCCTTAATGCTAAGAAATGGCTCCATCGTGCTTAGCAATTGATGGTTATGGTTCCAGAGTGAAGGACCCGCTCAGAATGCGTGCTAATTCAAGTACCTAGTACCGTCCGCTGAACCTATTAATCTAACTAATGCTGAGCCAAGAAAAAGCAAAAATTTTCTTAAATCTTTGATCGATATTTTTCGGAGGAAATGCTTGTTTAACTTAATTCATCATCATCATGTCAACCCATTACCGGCTCACTACAGAACACGGGTCTCCTCTCAGAGTGAGAAGGGTTTTGGCCATAGTCTACCACGCTGGCCAAGCGGATTGGCTGACTTCACACACCTTTGAGAACGTTATGGAGAACTCTCAGGCATGCAGGTTTCCTCACGATGTTTTCCTTCACCGTTAAAGCAAGTGATATTTAAATACTTAAAACGCACATAACTCCGAAAAGTTAGAGGTGCGTGCCCGGGATCGAACCCACGACCTCCGATTAGAAGTCAGTCGTCCTAACCACTAGGCTATCACAGCTTTAACTTAATTAATATTTACTTAATTTATATTAATACTTATTGTTTTTAACCTTTCCTAATAGGTTAATAATACCTAGTTGTCGTGTTTAATAATATACTTAATTAATTTAAATAGACTAAAAGAGGAAGAAATACTGAAAAAATATTTTCTTTTTACAGATTCGGAAACGTTTTCATATATCCTGTATTGGATTGGTCAAATCCAGGAGCATCAGTGGTTATGCTCGTTATTTCCATTGTTATGGTCACCGTGATCCACTTCATCACAGTACTGCTCACTCTCGCCAGGGACGCCGTCGCCCGTTCTTGTGGAAACGATAATAATTTTGATCTAGCCTATTGATATGACTCTCATAATATACATACATGTGTTCTTGGGAAAATGTACTACCCAAATAGGAAATAGATATAAGATATTAAATACTATAAAATACAAGTAAAAACAAGTAGAATTATAAAATTAAATTATATCATTATAGGTACTTGATTGATGTTTAGATCTGGGAGGGCGGCAGTGCTCCCGCCAAGTCGAGCAAAAATATTATTTATCAGCTCCAGTGTTTAATAAGGTTTGTATATAAGTATGTACAAAATTACAACTGAATTATCGATATGTTTGTGGAACAGTGGATGTGGTGAGCAAGAAGTCGTTTTTATCGTTACAAATTGTTCTAGCACTTACTCTACTAACTACCTTAAGGGCTTATTACACTTTCCCAAATCTAATACCTATCCTAATTAGGAACCCTAATTAGGATACTGATTGACGTAGTACGTTGGCGACCATACTTTTTCTAATTAGGTTACGTTTTAGGGTGCTAACTTGCTAAATGCGATTACACTTTTCTGAATTTAGTAACTGAATCATTTAGACGACTAAAAGGAAAGTGTAGGTAATAAGCTCTTTGGTCGTATACAATATCTACTTTATTATTTATATAGGTAATTATGTATGCATCATCAACATTCAATTATGTATCATTTAGTAAGAATCATTTTTGTTGAAATTAGTTCCACCTAAAAGCGTGTTTCACTTATTTCCACTTTTAAGTAAATACCTACCGGTGTTTAACTTGTTAAGAAAACTATAATATAATTTATTACTTATATCTAAAATGTAGAAACTAAATGAGAATTACTTATATTATTAAATATATATATCTTCTTCTTCTTTGGGTGTCATCTTCTATCGAAGGTTGGCGACCATCATGGCAATTTGGACCCTCGACAGTCGACACAGCAGCACGAAATAGGGAACGTGTGCTCTTGTTGTACCATTGGCGCAGGTTTTTGAGCCAAGATGTTCTTCTCTTTCCTTGTATCTTTCCCTGGATAATGAGCTGTAACAAGTCATATTTGGGACTGCGCATTATATGTCCTAGGTACTCCAGCTTTCGTCTCTTAATGGCATTAATAACTTCAACCCTCTTTCCCATTCTTTGCAGCACTACTTCATTGCGTATTTTGTCTCTCCAGGATATTCTTAACATTCTTCTGTAAACCCACATTTCGAAAGCTTCAACTTTTTTGCACATGGCCTCTGTCAGAGTCCAAGCTTCGACGCCATACAGAAGAATGGAGAATATAAAGCAGCGTGCAAGACGAGTCCGAAGTTTGATGTTCAATTTCCTGTCACACAGAAGTTTCTTCATTTTGGTGAAAGAATGAATATATAGGTGAATATATATATATATATATATCTTTATACTAGGTACATATAACTTTACTTTAGATATTTCATCAATAAAAATGTATTTGCACCTTGTTTTGAAAATGCCACTAAAGATAATTTTTTTCTAATTTTATTTTATCTTTATGGATCCAAACATTATATTTTACCTTTATTAGCTATATGAATTAGATATATGCCGATAGCGCGATAGCGTGCAGGATAGAATAATTATATTCAATAATGCATTTTTATTGTTCCGCATTCATGAATATGATGACAGTAAAAATAATCTTTTATCCGTCGTATTTAATTTTATTTGACGAATTTAAATGTACATTGTACATAATGTAGGTATAATAGGATACAAACGATTTTTGTATTAATATTTTTTACTTTAGTTCGATGGCTGCTAAGACCAAGCTTGTTATTGTTCTTAGGCATGCTCGAGTGACCACTGTCCACATACCTACCTACTACCAACTACCAAGTAGATAGATATTAAAAATTAAACCTTCATTGACCTAGTTAGTAGTTACTCAATCCAAAATAATTACTTACTAAACGAAAAATGAAGTATAAAGCTTTGATCAAACTGAGGCGTCTCCCGCGCGGGATGCGGGACTGTAGTCGTTCGCGCCGATAACGTCATATAACTTGTATGGCGGTGTTCACATTGACGCGAATGGTCGCTCGAGTTGCAGCGAAACCAAAGCGGGAAGCCGGCGGGATTTTGTTTTGATCTCACAATGCCGGTTTTTATTTTATGTTAATGCTTAATTACCTCAAATGTTGTGATTCTTCCTCTGCTACTGCTAACAACAGTAAAACTTCATCTTCGAAATCAAGAGACATGATGCTTCTCCATTGAGGAACCAAAAATGACACGCGGGAATTCGCGTCAGTTTGAGAGGCTAAGCGAGCGAGCGACTCGCGCGAATTCGCGTCCCGCTTCCCGCGCGGGAGACGCTTCAGTTTGAACAATCCTTAAAAAAATAAAGTAGATAGATCAATAGAATTCGGTAATCAGCAGGATCTGTAAAATACAAATCTAGAATAGTAAGTAGGTACTTAGGTACCTACTAGATAAATTTTTCTAATTGAAGAAACTGCAGCAGAAAAGCAAAAATTCAAAATGATCCATAATCCTTCACAATCCTTTAATCCTAATTTTCTTTAAAGTTGTTTACTGTTTTAACTTAGAAATTGGATAAACCGTAGCCAGATTCTCGTATTTATAGTAGGTACGTATGTAATAAGTAGTAGAAATTCTGTAATCGCAGAATCTTATTTACTACTTGTGAAAAAATATCACTGCTCGAACTCACAGAAATTACATCTATACTAATCTATACTATCTATACTCTATACTATCTATACTAATAAATAAAATTGAAGTGTCTGTCTGTAATATCGAAATAACTACCTCATATTAAGCTCATATGGTTATTTGAACGATACCATAACCGAATCACAAGTTTTTAAAATTTTTGTCTGTCTGTCTGTCTGTCTGTCTGTCTGTCTGTCTGTCTGTCTGTCTGTCTGTCTGTTTGAACGGGCTAATCTTCGGAACGGCTGAACCGATTTTGACGGGACCTTCACATACAAGTAGAGAATTAACCAGGGAGTAACATAGGCTACTTTTTTAACCGACTTTCAAAAAAGGAGGAGTTGTGTTTTTCTACCTATGTACACCGATATCTCCGAGATTTCTGAACCGATTTGCGTAATTTTTTTTTTAATCGATAGAGAAACATTGCGACCCGGTTCTATAAAAAATTTGGATTCCAACTCCTCAATCCTGATGCTGTAGGGGACCTAATCCCCAAAACTAATGGGTTTTAGAAACTTCCGGTTATTTAAATTGATATTGGGGGTACCAATTAAAGACTTTATCGTTGAATGAACTCGAGTAGGTACATATCCAACTCCTCAACCCTGATGCTGTAAGGAATTGTATTCCGAAATCGTGGGGATCCCACGGGATTTTTCCGTTTTGGGGACGGGTTTCTACAGATAAGCTACTTTTTGTTCTGGAAAATCAAAAGTTCCCACGGGATTTTTAAAAACCTAAATCCACACGGGCGAAGCCGTGGGTATCATCTAGTAATAAATAAAATTGAAGTGTCTGTCTGTAATATCGAAATAACTACCTCATATTAAGCTCATATGGTTATTTGAACGCTACCATAACCGAATCACACGTTTTTAAAATTTTTGTCTGTCTGTCTGTCTGTCTGTTTGAACGGGCTAATCTTTGGAACGGCTGAACCAATTTTGACGGGACCTTCACATACAAGTAGAAAATTAACCAGGGAGTAACATAGGCTACTTTTTTAACCGACTTTCAAAAAAGGAGGAGTTGTGTTTTTCTACCTATGTACACCGATATCTCCGAGATTTCGGAACCGATTTGCGTAATTTTTTTTTTAATCGATAGAGAAACATTGCGACCCTATTCTATAAAAAATTTGGATTCCAACTCCTCAATCCTGATGCTGTAGGGGACCTAATCCCCAAAACTAATGGGTTTTAGAAACTTTCGGTTATTTAACCCTAGAACACTTTAAGCTTCGTCGAGTCGACTACGCGAATTCGAAAAGTGTCGTAAATTTTGAGTGCGTGGTCGCACCCATTGCAGCTCCCGTGTAATCTCAATTGGCCCCTTGTTCCCTCGACGGACGGTGGTGTTTTTTGTGTGGGGGGCCTGTAAGTCTCGGAGGAGCAACCATGACTCGTCGCATAGACGATGGTTAGTAATAACGATACATTTTGTTTCTAATATTTTAAGTTTATTTTTTAGTCAGATAATAGTGATGAAAAAAATTCATACTTATGCCCACACTTCAAACTGGCCTGCACGATTCGATTACACAAATTATGAATATGCCAGGAAGTAGTAGATCAAGTTTGACACTTGAGACTGATGAAAAAAAAGCTGCAGGTCATCCTATCGCGAAAAAAAGAAAAATTTGTGCCATATGTCCATCAGCAAAACGGAAAAAAAGGATGACGAAAAGTAGTAGCTTCAAGTGCAAAAAATCATTGTGTGGCGAACACAAAATTGATATGTGTCACAAATGCTTTAGTTCATAGTTTTTTACCAAAATTTTAACTTTTTTTATTAATTCTATGTCTTGGTTTTGATTATTTTAGCTTTAATTTCAAAGTATTTTGTTCTAGTTAATAATAAGTAACCACTTAAAACCAAATATCTTTAATTAAAGCAAAAAATATGATATTAGTAAAAAGGCTGATTATGTAATTAATATGTGATTGGATTAAATTAGAATGTTATATTTTTGTTAGTTGATAATTGTATGAAAAAAATAATGTAAAAGAAATAAGTATTTTATTCAATAAAACCTTATAGACCTACTTGTTTGACAGCGAAGTCGAAATGACGAAGGTTAGTAATAAGCGTTGAAATATATAGCTTAGTGTTCTAGGGTTAAATTGATATTGGGGGTACCAATTAAAGACTTTATCGTTGAATGAACTCGAGTAGGTACATATCCAACTCCTCAACCCTGATGCTGTAAGGAATTGTATTCCGAAATCGTGGGGATCCCACGGGATTTTTCCGTTTTGGGGACGGGTTTCTACAGATAAGCTACTTTTTTTTCTGGAAAATCAAAAGTTCTCACGGGATTTTTAAAAACCTAAATCCACACGGGCGAAGCCGTGGGCATCATCTAGTCTATATAATAAAGCGGAAGAGTTTGATTGTTTGAACGCGCTAATCTCAGGAACTACTGGACCGGTTTCAAAAATTCTTTCACCGTTGAATATGTACAATGTACATGATACTTGAGTGCTATAAGCTATATTATATGTACCACGGGCGAAGCCGGGACGGACCGCTAGTAAAATATATGTATCATGACTATAGTTTAGACAAAAAAAAAACTACCTACCTACTTATATTTATAAGCATCTCTACTATGGAACACATGATTTATGTGTGTGATTGTAAATATTATAAAAAAAGGTAATAAAATAAAAATAATTGTAAATAGGTCCTACTTATAAATAAATTATTTTTTTATTTCTCGTATAACAAAAACGTTTTTAATTTGTATCTAACCTTACAAAACTAATTAGCAAAATACTAGTTCCACAGTTGGGCGCGTCTTTAATAAGAACAGAAAAGTAATTTTATTTAGGTACCTAGGTAGTTAGGTTAGGTACATGATATTCAGGAGACGTACTAAAATAATATCTAGACTAAAAAATACGTTTATACACTTATCTTATCATCAGTGTGTACGAGGGACAAGGAAACGAATGTATCCTAATCCTGGTAAAGATTTAAAAAACACCTAACTAACTTCTATAATGTACTAGCTGACCCCCGCGACTTCGTTCGCGTGTTTTTCTTTGCTATAAACATTGATATATGCTATAAACCTCACGGAGCCCGAGACCTTTCCAACGAATGCAAAACCGTGGAAATCGGTTCGTGCGTTCTGGAGTTGTAGCGTCAGGAAGGAAAACCCGACTTATTTTTATATAGTAGATTGTCGCGTGTATGAATAATACCATAATTCTCAAAACTCCTCAAAAAAGAAATCAAAAGAATACACATACCGGATAAGATTCGGAACTCGAAACTAAATAGGTAGGTAGGTAGATAACAATTTGGCATCGATAAACGTATTGAGTCACACGATAATGCAATACGAGACGATACGATAACTGATAGCATCCTATTCAGGCGTTGGTGTTAGTGTGCCATTAATAACCATGAGTGCCATAAAAGAATACTTTAAGCAAGAATGCAAGTTGCTTATGTTGGGTTTGGAACATCCCAAGCCTTCGGATTTTTATACCAGCGTTTGGCAAAACACCCGCTCCGCGGTCCCACTTCTGTTATGGAGGGCGTTGCTTTTAATAACGTCGGTGGCAATAGTAATTACCTCGTTTACTTTTTACATAATAAGTCAATTTTCAGTTGGATATTGGTTTATTTATTTGACACATTGGGGCCTGGCGCTGATGATTGCGTCCACTGGATTCGGAGTTGCGACGTCTGCTCGTGTTTATTTCTATGGATCCATCAGTGAGTATTATTCTCATCTTTTACTTATTTTCTCGAGATACTTTCTCCATCTTAAGCATTCTACTTACGACACTGCGGCAGGGCCGATTTAGGAGGCTGCTAGTGAAGCAATCTAGGGTGGTTCCTACACGTGGGTCTGCCGCTTTCGGATGCATATCTGCTCCTGCCGGCCGACCTAGGAGGCGATCTAGGATCCGACCTAGAATGACCCTACACATGTTTAGGAGGCAATCTAGGATCATCCCCACTTTTTCACCCTAAATCGGCCCTGCTTCAGTTTCTTGAGTAGAGCTAGGTACATACAATTATAGACCATCTTCTGATGGGGCTTAAGTTTTCATACAACTTTGAAAACTTAAAACTTTAACAGTTGACTTTAGGTAAAATAAAAATAAGTGACAGTATGATTTATTCTAAATTTTCATTTCTTTTAAACTCTCCAAAACAACAATAGTTTTCTACACCAATATATCTTGTATGATAACATTTAGGTACTTACTTCAATATTTTATAGTCATTATGGCACTCAATAAAAAAGAAAAAATTAAGCAGTGCAGACATCAGCTTTGTTAGGATCCTAAATTTTCTTAAATCGCTTCTGTGACTAGGTACAATTGGTGGTACCTACTAACTACATCTGTTGTCAAGATTATTTTTAACATTAACATTACTAATTAGTAATTACTATAAGAAAGATAATATTTTAAATTTTTTATATTGCCTCAGTCGCCTTTGATAAAAAAATAATTTTATTCGGAACACAACATTTGCTATATTATAAATATTTTTTATGACAGGCGCTGATTTGAACCTGCCGTGGTACGTGAAGACGTTCTGGGTCCTTCACAACGTCGCCGTCCCCGTAGCTTTCCTCATCACTTTGTTCTACTGGACGTTGCTCTATAGCGGTAAAATTAATTCATTTTCAGACAAGACAAGTTTAGTCTTATTTCGTAAGTTATCTAGCGTGTGGATTATTATAACAAAAAGATACCTATAGGTAAAAAAATAAATTAAAATCCCCATGAGGCCCATAAGGGTAAAATATCATATCTAAGAACCGAAAGTGAAGCGTAAAACAAGCAAAAAACCTGCATTAAAATCGGCCCGTACTTCAGCATAATGGTAGATAACGTCATAAAAACGAGAAACATAATATTATAATCTTTTACGTTATGCATCCATTGCAGGTATAAAAATTATTTAATTTCTGTAAACGAAAAAATGTACTATGTAATCGATTTTAGAAAATCGTTTTTAGACAAGATTATGCTTCTGTTAATTGGAATTTACATTGTAATAATATGTTGCAGTCGATTTCCAAGAGGAGATGGACCGCGGCCTGGACATAGCCGTGCACGCAGTCAACACGCTGCTGATGCTGCTGCTGCTCGTGAGCTCGGCGCACCCCACCCGGCTGCTGCACATGGTTCATCCTTTCCTCTTCGCCCTCACTTACGTGGTGTTCAGTGTCATTTACTACCTCGCGGGGGGAATTAATCCGTAAGTATTTATTGAATTTGTCCCCAACTTAGACTACTCGTATCCACTATTATCGTATCCACTGCCATCATAGCTCTTTAACGTCTCACTTTTGGGCACAGGGATCTGAGCTTTGGGAGCATTAAGGTACTGTACGTTAGTACATAATAATTCGATGCAAATCTTAAAATTCGAATTCATAACGGCCTCTAGGGACGCCGTATTGGCCTTTGCTTGGGCTTTCTTTGTTTATAAAATAATACATATCGATATTAAGATATGAGAATGACAGGGTCCATACCATAATACAATACAATACGAGACAATGGCCTCGTGTACCTAATCACGGTTTATCCGCTTTTGTTCGCACGGAATGTTCACATCAAACATGCAATGCTTGCTACGAGTTGGTACATTGCACTTTGAACATTTCGTTTATTATTATGTGAAATTATGGTCTTACTATGAAGTCTGAATGATGGTCCTTTTATTATGACCTAGGTATCTGTCGTAGCGGTAGCCTTTTATTATGACCTAGGTATCTGTCGTAGCGGTAGCCTTTTATTATGACCTAGGTATCTGTCGTAGCGGTAGCCTTTTATTATGACCTGGGTACCTGTCGTAGCGGTAGCCTTTTATCCTAATTTTTTCTCTTGAAGCATCAGCTGCATGAGCTGTTGTCTACGTTTGACAGTGCATATTATCCGTCGTTTGTGCTGGTTAAGCACCGTTGACCCAAGTTGGTAGCTTGGTAATTGATTTTGGAGGTCCGAATTTGGCGTCTTCGTTTCCTCCGTGTCTCGGAGACCACATTAAGCCTTCGACCCCTTTAGCCGGGATCTTTTTATCTATACATATAATAAAATCGTAGAATTGCCGTATCTGTACATTGAAGATTTTTGCAAAATAATAACTGGGGGATGTTAGGGATAAGTAATAGAACGTAAAAAAGCTATTTTTGAAATTTTTGTCTGTTTGTCTGTTTATCTGTTTGGGGCACTTCTCCCAAATTCTGGCAAAAGCATGTCACAAGCTGGAGAACGTAGGTTAATAAATACCCAGGGTTATGTTATTTTTTTTGTAGATACTAGACAGTGTCCTCTATACCTGCCATCAAGAAAAAGAAGATAAATGGGATGGGATCTGTGTTAAAAAAATTTTTGAACCTCTAATTTCTCACTACCATGACTGTCACATTGCTTGGGTCGTCGGATACAAACCCATTTAATTCGAAATTGAGTGGTTAAAAAATTCTTAAAAAAATATGGTCAATTAATGGATAACTACCCCTTAGAATAAAATAATCAGTTTGAAAATATAACTAAAAATAAATAAATTACAAGGTAGTGAAGTCTGTCACACGACTTTTTCATAATTGCCATGACCTGACACAAACACTATCACAATAATGGTACTATATGTAGTACAACGATCATGATAAGATCAATTAACAGAGCATTGGTCATTCTAGCAATATGTTTTAAAAGAAAAAGCGTACTTCATAACGTTGAGAAGATAAAGGGAAATAATGTAGTAAAAATGCACTTTGTCATTTAGTCCTCCTCATTCATAGATATTTTGCCAGGCCTAAAGTACGCGTTATATTTTGTTGTTATTTATTCTTGTCATGTCAAATGTGTTTCTTTTTCACACGAGTAGCCTACAAAAATTTTACTGTGTTTCTAAATTTTTTAATAAATTAATAATTAGCAAATTTTCATTACCATGGTCCTAATTACCATAATTACCATGGTTTTTTTAATTAATTTTAATAGTAAATGGGGGGTATCTCTCTCATTTATCATAATTTATGAATGGTTTTGATAATAATGACGTTATATAATTATTTTTAGAATTTTCAGATGTTTAAACAATTTAAATTATAGAAATTTGAAAAAAAAGTCAAAAATGACAAAAATACTGAAAACAAAGGAGTTTATAAGAAGATAATAATAAGCATAATACAAGTGTGATATTTAAAATAATAGAAAAACTACCTAACTTGCTATGAAAATATATGAAATAAATATATATTTGGACTGAAATGACGACATGACAACAAAAAATACAATGTAATGACAGTAAAAAATGGAAAATTAATAATAATAAAAAAAAATAGAGACCTATATCAGTATAAAAATACTAAGAAACTTGCTCTGATGTAATACCTACATAATGCCACAAATTGCATCCAAATCGGTTTGGTAGTTTCCGAAAAAATTGGGCTCACAATTTTACAGAAAAACATTTCCTGCTATGCTTCTGGTAGTCTATACCTACTAGAATCATAAAATATATCTAAAATATGCTTTGAGGTAATTTATAATCTACGTAGCGAATAATGAACTGCATTTGAATCTGCCCAGCACCATTTGAGGAAAATGAAAACATGTAAACACATAAAAATAACATATACAATTTCTCTCCCCAAACGTATATAGCGTTTCCTTTCTGTTGTGGATACAACACTTATTAATATTCATTTATTTAATAATAATATTTATTTATTAAAAAAAATGCTTTTTATTATAAGAAAAAAAATTATAATATGCACTCTTGATTTAAACTCCTTCTTGAAACTGATGTAGGCACAACTAACTAACTTGTCATCTTATTAGCCACAAGTTCATTCGGAGACCTACATGTTCGGAGGACACATAAAAGTTATAGAGCATTTGCTGAAGCTATTAAAAGTTTAAGAAAATGTTAGTCTTTGTTAAAGTTTATGTTCTGTCCCTTCTAATAATCAAGCATCTTGAAGTATTCTTCCAGCGCATTTTGAGCAAAGAGAGTCTTTGGTGGATTGCATTAACTTGTTTCAGATTGCAATAAAGCGAATACACAGGCATGTTCACCGTAGTTCCTACTATGAAAAGTATATCCGTTATCGATTCTAATGAGATCTTTGATATGAAAATCGTATCCAATATCAAATTTGCAAAGGTTTTCTGCCTCTCGCACTTTTAACAGACATGCCATTTGAACTACCATGGAGCACCGTAACCAGCTATGTGATGACTCTGCCGAATACCAGACCGATTCAATAAACCTGGTACATTTTTGTGTTTGAAGAGTCATTGGCTCAATCACTAATACAGGCAAAATTACTTTGTTTATGGCACTGACTCAAAGTTGCTTGTATCGGTCTTCTATCGGATAAAATTTGAAATGTGCTCTCAGGAACTTTACAAAATTGTTCCTTCTCCACCGTTCTACTACGGAACAGAGAGAAGCAATTTGTAGAAATTTTCTTGGAAAGTCCAACTCCACCTAGATTTCACCATTTTGTCTAACTGTCTGCATTCAAACAGATATTGAAGCTTTCTTGAATTGTACATCTTAAAACACTTCGATTTCAAGCTAATCTACTTGCGATCGTTGCATAGCCTAAGTTTCAATTATTTTAAAGCCTTTCTCATAGTGTGTAAAAGCGAGAGAAACGATACTAGTCATATTTGTAAGATGTCTGTACAATCTGCTATCAACGAATTTTTTGTTGTTATCAGTACCCTTTTCGAAATCAATAACATCGTGGAGTCTTCGTGGTATATGGTTCTTAATCGGGAATGTGTTCTGTCCACTTTTTTAAATATAAAAAAATTATGCTCCTGTTCACTCTCAATTATGCTCACACCACGCCTTTTTGGGTCTAAAATTATCTGTTTAGGTCTTCAAAGCTGCACACTCATTGCGTCCAGTAGCTCAGAGTCTTTTTCAGAGGATTTCAACATGAAACTCATCCACACAAACATCCGGAACAGGTTTACTCTGGAATTTACACCTCAGTTGTTATGCTACGTAAAGTGGCTTTCAAGGTTCTTTGGCTGAATACTAATGGTTGTAACGCTCGAGGTCCTAAGTTTTATTGGTCAGCGATTTCCTAGACTTTAAGCAAACACCTTTTTCGGATACTTTTCTATGGCTTTCTAGAGTTTCTCATCACCATGATTAATAACAAATTACCATAGGCATAATCTAATCGCCATATACCAGAGATAATTACCATATCGCAATTTATCATTACCATGACCATCATAATTACCGAATTCGTTATATCTCCTAGGAAACCAGGGTACGATAAAGGCCTTCTTCATCACCGATATCAATTTAGGTACCCCTTTGAGGAGGTATCCTTAAATAATCAAAAATTAAAAAAAAAAATTTTTTTCAACCTCGTCACTTTTTGCCAGAATTTCGGAGAAGTGCCCTTTGTCTGTTTGTCTGTATGTTTGTGCGCGCATCACGTAAAAACTACTGAATGGATTGAAATAAAACTTAGCATGATTTAAGTTAATACTATGGAGTAACATATAGGATACTTTTTATCCCGAAACTCAGCACGGTTCCCTTGGGAGAGGGGATGAAAGGCAAAATGTGTAATTAGCTGTAATTCGTTAACGGGTGGTCCGATTTCATTCATTCTTTTTTTGTTAGAAAGTAGATACTTTACAGACTACTTATCTCCGAAAGGCTGGACCGATTTTGATGGGACTTTCACTGGCGGATATTTACATTTTGATGTACCTAAACATCCGCCAGTGAACTTTTAACAGTTTTAGCAAGGTTTAAGCTCAAAGGAGCATAGGAAAAACAAAATGATTCCCATGGGATTATTAAAATCAATATCCACGCGAACGAAGTCGCGGGTATCCGCTCGTGTTTTACTTTTGTACATTTTTAGGTTTTACTGCAATCGTAAAACATAAAAATCAGAGGAATAACTCAGGGAATATTCAGCAATGAGAACAGAAATCTGCAACTATAGGAGAAGCATTCTCAGTAGGTAAATGATTTATAGAGACGATCAAAGGAGCCCGATTGAAAACATCAGCTATCAATAAAACTGTATATAAATCGAAGTTGTTCTCTTTCAGACTCGGTGACCGTTGGATATATCCCGTGGTGAACTGGGCTGAGCCCGGCACCGCCACTGTAGTGGTACTAGTGACGGGCCTGCTGCTCGTGGTCCTGCACTTCGTCACAGTGGGGCTGGCCGCGGCGCGCGACGCTCTCGCCGAGCGCATCATGCGGCCCTCGGTCACCGTCCACGCGGACGAGAGTGTGGCTCTACGCGCGGACACCGCGCAGACTGAAGCAAATACGCGATGAAACATTAACATACATACAACTCGCCGATTGCACTACGTTTTTTATTTCTTTATTTATTTACAAGTGCAGTGTTATTATAGTATTTATTGGCGACCCGTGGACTGAGCCCGGGACTGCTACCGTAGTAGTATTAGTGACGGGCTGCTGCTAAGTAGTCCTGCACTTCGGTGACGAGAGTGTAGCTCTACGCACGGACGCTGCGCAGACAGAAGCAAATACGCGATGAAACATTAACATATAGGGGAAGGTGTTGCATGACGGGGTGGTTAAGGTTTGATGATGAATAAAACACAGTTTTTTGTATTCAACTAATTAACTTTATTCTTTAACTATTCTTTGGTTATCAATCTTTCAGTTTAAGAAAGAATTAAACATTTACTTAAAGTTTTAAAAATAATAAATCAACAAATACAATAAAAGTCCTTTCTCCCCATTTTGCCCCACGGGTGGGGCAAGACAGGGTACCCCCATGGGCAAGATGGGGTACCTAACAACAAACAGGTATATCTAATTATTTATCGGCTTGACAGTGGAGACGTATATGTATGACTTCATCGTCGTCGTCTTCTACATCGGCACACGAGCAATGAGCCCATTTACTACATACCTAACAACTTATCCATCCTTCCACTGATTCCAATTATAGTTCAGTGCAATACAAATATGCAGGATTTTTGTTTTCTCTTCTGTATCCTCTGATTCTGATGAAGACTGCCTTTTTTGCTTTTTTTGTTTCTTTTCTAGTACCTATTTTGTCCAACTTTTCTTACCTTTAGTTTTAGTACTTGCTACATCCTTAAGTTTTTCTTCTCTTCCTTCTCTTTTTCTACCCATTTCTTCTTTTTATTACTATCTTCTAGACGACTTTTTGTACCGGGAGGACGTAATAATTGCAGTACTTGTACGTTGTCTTGAGACAAGAGTCTTTTATTTTGTGATTGGCATAATAATTATTTATTTTGGACTAACCAATAACAAAACCCCATCATGCCCCTTATCATTTTTCTCAAAATATTTTAATACTGTTAGAAGCATTATTTAAAAAAGCATGAACTAGAATACGTATCTTATAAACAGTTAAATTCTGTCTCAGAAACACTCGCAGCTGGCTACGATATTTTATTTAATTATGGTAATGTCACGACTAGTAAAAATTAGAAAATATTAACATTATCGTGCATTTCACAAATATCGCTATAACTTTGTCACTACACCACTCGTTTAGGTGACTCACCACACGCCGATGACGGCGGTGACAGCACGTCTAACGCATATGCTCAATACTGATTGGTGAATTGGTATCACGACTTACAGCCAAAACTTCATCTTGCCCCTCGCCCCGTGTTGCCCCACCTTCCCCTATATACAACTCGCCGATTGCACTACGTTTTTTATTTCTTTATTTATTTACAAGTGCAGTGTTATTATAGTATTTATTGGCGACCCGTGGACTGAGCCCGGGACTGCTACCGTAGTAGTATTAGTGACGGGCTGCTGCTAGTAGTCCTGCACTTCGGTGACGAGAGTGTAGCTCTACGCACGGACGCTGCGCAGACAGAAGCAAATACGCGATGAAACATTAACATATACATACAACTCGCCGATTGCACTACGTTTTTTATTTCTTTATTTATTTAAACACCGGATTTAAAATCCGATCCACCGAAATTGATTAATCCCATGGAAATTAGAAATAGAAATTGGAAATTAGATAATAAAGACAAGATCTTATTTCTGTACACTTAAGTAAGATTCATAGTAAAAAAACTTGTAGAATATCAACAATTATTAAAGTATCACAATTATAGTTTTACCTTCATAAAGATAAACTTTGGTAGTATTTTTAACATTGATTAAATTTACAAAACAAACGAAATTGCTAAACTAATCTGTATTACTTGTATTTAATTAAAGTATTTAGTAATTTATTATCTTGTAATAATTAAAAAAAAGACGGTAGATATTTTAATCTGGTGGTACTCACAAGATTACCCTCAATTTGGTGATTATTAGAACGTACGTCATCGTCGTCGTTTCAACCAATATACGTCCACCGCTGGACATAGGTCTACTGCAAGAATCGCCAGGACATGATCTTGCGCCGCTTGTTTTCAGCGGCTGCCAGCGATTTGCTTGAGATCGTCCGTCCATCTAGTAAGAGGTCTTCCCACGCTTTGTTTGCTGGTGCGAGATCACCATTCAAGCATCTTTGGACCCCGACGTCTATCGGTTCTTGGAGCAATGTGCCCCGTCCATTGCCAATTTAGCTTCGCGACTCGATGACCTATGTCGGTGACACTGGTTCTCCAGCGGACCGCCTCATATCTGATTTGATCCCGCAGGGATACTCCGAGCATAGCTCTCTCCATTGCCCGCAGAGCCTTCTTACAAGCCTTCTTATGAGGACCATAGTCAGCCGTAGCCTGTCTCAGATCCGTTAGTTATCACTGGCAACATGCATTGTTCGAAGATTTTCGTCTTTAGATACTGGAATATTAAACGAAAAGACATCTCGACGCTGCCCAACCGAGTTGGATTTAGCGGTTGATCAGGTCGGTCTTGAAATTGGGCCTACCTTGCTAGACCATGTGTTCCAGGTACTCCTCTACAATTTCGAGTGCTGAGTCTCAAAGATTAACATTGTTCTTTTCATCTTACTCATGTCGATTTTTCAGCTCATCTGTTGAGAAAGTCTGCTAAGATCATTGAGCGTCATATTAAGGTCTCCCAAAGTCTCTGCCATATCTAACGACTATATAGTCGGCATCGCCGCAGCTAAGTAATGTACTCACCGTTTGTATTGATGTCAAGTCCAATCCAGTACAGGAGCTTAAAGACGTCTTCCAACGCAGCGATAAACTGCAGCTTCGGGGTGATAATATCTCCCTGACGGACTCTTCGCTGCAATTGGATTAGCTTTTTAGTCTGGTCCTGTGGAAAAAGTGGCGTTTTTGTACACGTAGCTACTTCAGCGCTGCTTGCCTTGTTGTTTTTAAGCTGCTTGAGAGCCATACTAATTTCGTAAACGCTGAAATCCGGGATATCTTCAGTATAGTGTCGGGTCAATTTTGCTGAGGGATCTTTAGCCAAATCTTCCACCGGTTTCTGTGTTCAACTGTTCGTAAAACTTCTCAACCTCTCTCGAAATCTCAGGTTTTGATAAAATAATCCTAGTTAGCATAGCCTTCAGTCGCGTCAGCTACCTCTAACCGATCTCTTGCGAATACCTTTGAGCCCTTATTATGCTCAATGGTCTTCTTGATTGATTAATATCAATTCCAGTGGCTTTGTTCAATTACGGTGGCTCTTCGTTTTGCCACCAGAGCCACCGAGATTGCGCCACTGGACTAAGAATCAGTGTCAAAACTAAAATTTTAAAGAAAACGTTATTCACACGTTATTTTTATTTTACAATTATGACTAAATACCTTTAATGTAAGCCTCCTTATAATTTCTTTTTGATCTACTTTAAACTTTTACTAATACACGTGACATCGGAATTAGATAATTTTGTATTCCTGCGCCACCGCAGCAAGTACGTCTTTTGTGGGAAAATTATACAGCATGGCCTCACACACTGTTTCCAAGAGCACAACCGAGCTGTGTGGGGATGGACTGTAAGGTATCTTCAAAATCGTGTCGTAACAAGTACTGAAGTATTCAAAACGCGCCACTGATATTGGCTTTTGTACTTATTAGGACATTTTTTAAAGACTTTTTTAGTTTTTATACTTACAGTTTAAATTAGTTCTTAAATATGTATTAAGTAGTTGTCTTATTAAAAGTACTTATACTTTGACTTTTAATTGTATGCACTAATGTGAAGTTTCGTGGGTTGTCACTTTTTAACGAAAATAAAATAGGGATGGGGTACAGGTGATTGATTTGAATCATTCAATTATTTTATTCAAATTAAAGTTTATATTTTAAGTAATTATTATATTTTATGTACAAAGTGTACCTATGTATATGTATATATATATATACATATATCTTTAATATTTAAAACAAAGTCTGGTTTATTCGAACACTTATAACTCGAGAACGGCTGGACCGATTTTCATGGTTTTTGATTTGTTGTATTTGTCTTCGTCCCGAATAACTGTTAAAAATATTGGAAAATTGACGAAAAAATAAAAGAAAAACATTTTCCCATACAAAATGTTCATGGGTTTCGTAACTGTCAAACATTGAATGTTCATCCCGTCGATTCGGAACTCTCTCACCCGTATGATGGGGTGACCATGGTCCCGCATTAAAGACTAAAATTAAAGCAAATCCCGCATTAAAGTTGAAAAAAAATAATCAAAAATCAGATTAAGTTCATAATCATCATCTATTTTTTTTATTGAACTACAAGTTAGCCGTTGACTGCAATCTCACCTGATGGTAAGTGATGATGCAGTCGAACACGGAAGCGGGCAAACTTGAAAGAGGTATGCATACCCCTGATCGGTTTTTACACGGCATCGTACCGGAACGCTAAATCGTTTGGCGGCCGGCCGGCACAGCTTTGCCGGTCGGGTGCTAACCAGCCACGGCCCACGGTTAAAGCCTGCCACCAGACAGGACCAAAGACAATTTAGAAATTATAAAATCCCAACTTGCCCCTGCCGGGAATCGAACCCGGGACCTCCCACTTATAAGCGCTTACGAGCACGAAGTAATCAATGTAAAAATATTAATATTATGTATTGTAAATAAAATAAATTAAAAAAATAAATAAAAAAAAGACCAAAACCACTGCGCCAGGGAGGTCAAAATCATCTAGAAAATTATAAGTAGGATTCCAAAAATATGTAAATATGTTATTATAATGTTAAATATATTTTTTTCTGAATAACTAGTAGATATTCTTTTAAAAATATTTTTTTTTTTTGTAATAAAAGGGCAGTAGCAACTTAGCATGTTAACTATGACAGATATCGTCAACACACATAGGCTGTTATTGCAATAGAAATAGTACTTCTTACTTTTTTTTTTCAATTAAAGCTCATATAATTAATTGTACCAATAGGATGCGTTTGCCACAAAAAGTCAAGATAACAAAATTGTTAATTTGGCTTTTATACGTAGGAGCCATCGATTTACTTAATAGATAAATAAAATTATGATGATAATGAAAGAGTAACTTTGAACGAAACTTTTGTGAATGAAATTGAATGAATTGAACGTATCACATCACTATAGAAATGGGGTTGGCAACATTATTTTACGAAATGACATTAGGTAACGTCAGATTACTGCAGATAATTAAAAGTTTGACTATAGTTCTAAAAAAACATTCCTTTTCAATGAAATTACTTCACCAAAAAAAAATTTAAAAAAATATGTAAGAGTTTGGAAAATGCACCGTAATTAGATTTTAGGTCTTAATTTTTTATTAAGAATTTTATATATTAAATACCTTATATACTTTAATATCATGTAGATCACAATTTAAACTACACATATAAAATATAATGTTATTGTAGTTTACCACACATTAATTTTTTCAACCTCGCCTCAAAAATGCACTTGGGTTACCCACACCTCTTTCATCGTCCTGTCCTTTCCTACGGTTCTTTCCCAAAATCTGAAATTGCCATTTTTTGACAATTTGATTGAATTTGACAAGAATTTGATAAAACATCAATTTTATCACACATTGTTTACTAAAATGAATAAAAGCCTACCTTATATTTTAATTTTAAATAAAATATTTAGTTTTAAATTACGATGAAGATTAACAATTTAGACTCTAAGTGGAACTATGTGAATAAGATTTAAATAGCAACGTAGTCTACTTAACCTACAAAAATATCAGCAACTTAAGAATGTACTTAAGTGAATTCTCGTAAGTGTTCTAAGTACCTTAATTTTAAAAAGTGCCTACGAGTTCCCTGGTAGAGCTTCCTACACAGAGCATGCATGCCGTGCAATCTGTTTAGAAAGAGTCCGATTTAGTAAGAGACCGTTTAGTTCTTGTCCGATTCCGGTATACCCAATACCCAGGCCTGTTTAGGAAGATAAATAATTATTTTCTCAATCGTCTCAAATCTACAAGCGGTTGCTTCTCCCAAATGTTTAATTTCCTTTTCTAGTCAGCTATTTACATCGATGTAGATATTTACATCTTAGGCTGCAAATAGTGCAACGATAATAAGCAATTGTAAGAGACTAGGTAGGTCAGGTAGGTACCTAAACACCTTCATTTACCTACCTACTTACATAAATAGATACATTGAAAAGGAAATGACTATGAACATTTCCATGACGTCTTAGTTTTTAGGGTTCCGTACCCAAAGGGTAAAAACGGAGCCCTATTAATGTCACTCGGCTGTCTGTCTGTCTGTCTGTCTGTCCGTCCGCAGGTCACAGGTCTCTAGCTCGTAGACTAAGTGAGTTACAAACCTAAAATTTTGGTATTTGCTGTAGAACGTTAACCCAAAACTAAGTAAATATTGAATTAGAAATTGAATTAAATTATTTTTCAGGGGGGCTCCCATAAATGAAAAAGGAGCCGCAAAAAAAATTTTTTCACCCTAGCTTGTGGGGTATCATTGTTTAGAGCTTATTGAGTAGAGCACGAATATATATTTTATTTAATTTTTTGCTTAAAAAATAAGGAAATGGGGAGCCATCAAAGTTGTTAGTTTTAGACCATTTTTGTGACGGGGGCTATCTCAAAAACTAAACCAGTTAGGAATATGAAATTTCGATATATTATGTACTATATACCTACTGTATTTAAACAACAAATACTGAAAACAACGATTAATAAAGTAGTTTATTTTTTCACGGTTTGTTGCGACTTGCGATGTCTAGCTCGGAAATGAAATATTTCTTACACCAAAAATATTATATTATTCATAATTATGTACGGAACCCTAAAAGAGCGAGGCCCGGCTCGCACTTGGCCGGTTTTTATAAAGTTCCGCGAATGAACTTAATTATTCTTTACTAGCTGACCCCCGCAACTTCGTTCGCGTGTTTATAGGTTTTATATAGGATCGGATCCCATAATTCTTTTATGTACCTAAACAAAATGTAGCCTGTTACTCCTTATAACATTGAAAGTTCCATTAAAATCGATCCAGCCGTTTCGGAGATTAGCTTGAACAAATAGACAGAACGACAAACATAAATTTAAACGCACACCAGTTTAAAATAAGCCGTACGTTCAAAGATCCGGGTCCCAAGTTATTTGAACCCAATACTGAGGGTTGTAATGTCTGTCATTTCTGAACTAATAAACCTATGACCTTGAAATGTTTACGGGACAATACTTGAGTACTACCTTTCTAACAAAAAAAGAATGAGTTAAATCGAACTACGCGTTAATGAATTACAGCTAAATACATGTTTTAACTTTCTTCCCCTCTCCCTAGGGAACCGTGCTGAATTTCGGGATAAAAAGTATCCTATAACCTACCTCGAAGTATAAACTCAAATCGTACCAAGTTTCATTCGAATCCATTCAGTAGTTTCGGCGTGATGCGAGGCCAAGATACAGACAGACAGACAGACAGACAGACAGACAGACAGACAGACAGACAGACAGACAGACAGATAGACAGACAGACAGACAGACAAAAATGAAACAAATTGCAGTTTTGGCTTCAGTATCGATTAAAGGATGCCCTCCAACAAAAATTTTCAAAATATCTTCAATGTACAGAATTGGATCTGTTACAGTTTTATTATATTATAGATTGAACATTTAAACCAAGTAAAAGTGTAGGTATAATAGAACGTAGGTAGGTACATACCTACCTATATAGGCACCTAACATTTTCTGAGCAATGGATTTCCACCCGCCTGATTTCTCCTTGACACACGAAGTTGCTTCACGGTGTTTCCTATTTGACAATAGGTAGTGTACCGAATAGGTACATTTAAAATTAAAACTTGATTAGGTACATAATTATCATTTTTAAAGACATTTTGTAGATCATCACCAAAGTGTAGGAATTGTTGTAGGAACATAATTATTATTATGCAGGTTCTACAATAATCATTAGATATTATTCATCATCATCATCATCATCATGATCAACCCATTACCGGCTCAGTACAGAGCACGGGTCTCCTCTCAGAGTGAGAAGGGTTTTGGCCATAGTCTACCACGCTGGCCAAGCGGATTGGTAGACTTCACACACCTTTGAGAACGTTATGGAGAACTCTCAGGCATGCAGGTTTCCTCACGATGTTTTCCTTCACCGTTAAAGCAAGTGATATTTAAATACTTAAAACGCACTTAACTCCGAAAAGTTAGGTTAGAGGTGCGTGCCCGGGATCGAACGCACGACCTCCGATTAGAATTCGGCCGTCCTAACCACTAGGCTATCACAGCTTCATCACCTAGGCTATTCAGCACAGATATTATTATTACACTAATATTAAGACGAAAGTTTGTGTGTGTGTTGAAAGTGTACCTACTTTCTTGAAAGTAGGTAGGTATAACGGTTGGAAAAGGGAGCGGGAACGGGAACCGGAAATCCACGATTCCCTCGGGATTTGTGAAAAACCGAAATTTACGCGGGCGAAGCCGCGGGCAGAAGCTAGCTACGGCCATATCTTTAAAATCAACAAACACAAAGACGTTTAGTAGGTATAATGCAAATCAGAGTAATGTTAAACAATACTTAATGGAATTCAGCGGTGACCCAAATCATTGATTTCAAATAATGTTTCTTAATTAGGTAACAAAAAATTACATAATTTATAAACATTAATTGCGTAAGTTGGTAGGTATCAGAAGTTTTGAAAAGAGCAACAACTGAGTTGGTTTCTTGCCGGCTCTTCACAGTTCTCAGTTCTCATCAGAATTCACGTTCCGAACCGGAGCAGCCGTAGAGTTTTGACATAGTTACAAAACATAAGGTAGCTAGGACATAAAAAACATACTTACTTGTACCACAAAATTTTGTATTGAAGGCAGAAAATATTTGTCGTGCATTCATTATCTTACCACCAATGTCCAATGTACCTACTTACTCTATGGGTAAAACCAACGTTTAGCAACTTTGGAATTCCACACGTGTCGTTTTGAGCTTATTGCTATCGTAATTACTAAGGCAATATCTTGACATTGAGGCTCAGGAACCAGTTTGGATCTACAGAACAGCTGATTACATAAAATAAAACAGCACAGTTTACGCAAGTGCACCGCCGAGTGCGGCTGCGGGCGCAGTCATCAACTCCTTGTCTCGCCGTCGACCGCTCGCTATATTTATTTCGTACCTATTCGCGCCTTTGTTTTCAAACATAAACTAAATCCGCGATCGCGATATCTAACCAAAACAGAATAAAACTTATCAGATTATTCTCTAACTTCTCACCGCACTCCGTCATTTTATCGCTCGCGATGCGGTCGACTGTGAGCTGAAAAATTTTCTGGATCATAAAATATAGGTTAGGTATTCGTATTTTAAGATAGTTGATCATTGGTTAGCGATAATGATACTTTATCGATAACGAATCTGATTAAGTCTCAACAAGATCTCACTTTACCTGCGTATTCGGTGTGTTACGAAATGTTTGTCAAGATACATAAACTATCTTACGTTTGTCCGCAATAATCGCAATAGCGCCTGAGCCGTTTGAGGAAAATGCTCACGACTGGAAGTGTTCGTCAGTGACATAAAATGGTGAAATGTTCTAGGAAGAGCGTCTCGCTCTCCGACTTGTGGGTGACGTGTCATGACAGTTTATCGGACTTCTACCTCACGTCATGGCAGCGTGGGTATTCGCCGCTGCCGATGCTACTGATCCGGCTGGTGCTGGCGGCGGTCGCGCTCGCCATCTTCGTGTGGTCGATAGCGAACGCTCCCACGCCCTACTGGCTCATATACCTGACGAACTGGGGTCTGCTGCTAATCACTCTGTTGACTCTCAGTGGCACGCTAGTATCCATCTTCGCTGTTTCTAAACGGATACCTGGTTAGTCAATTTTCAGTAATCCATACTAATATTATAAATTGCGAAAATGTGTCTGTCTGCTCTGTGTCCTATCGTGTAGGTATACCTATACCCGATCTTGTCGGGAATATTTAAGAAAATGGAGAAAGATTGCATCCTGGAGATAGATAAAGGATATACTTTTAATTCCTGAACACTTTGAGAGTCTCGTTTCAAAAGCTTAACTACTGAGAGCCTAAGGTTTCATCTTTTATTTAGAAAACTAGATGATGCCCACGGCTTCGCCCGTGTGGATTTAGGTTTTTAAAAATCCTGTGGGAACTTTTGATTTTCCAGAACAAAAAGTAGCCTATCTGTGTTCTGTAGTACTAGTAACCCATCCCAAAAACGGAAAAATTCCGTGGGACCCCTACGATTTCGGAATGCAATTCCTTACAGCATCAGGGTTGAGGAGTTGGATATGTACCTACTCGAGTTTATTCAACGATAAAGTCTTTAATTGGTAGGTACATCCAATATCAATTTAAATAACTCTCAGTTCCTAAATCCCATTGGTTTTGGGGATCAGGTCCCCTACAGTATCAGGATTGAGGAGTTGCAATCTAAATTTTTTGTAGGACAGTGTCGCAATGTTTCTCTATCGACAAATCGGTTCAGAAATCTCAGAGATATCGGTGTACATAGGTAGAAAAACACAACTCCTCCTTTTTTGAAAGTCGGTTAAAAAAGGAGCCTATGTTACTCCCTGATTAATTCTCTACTTGTAAGTGAAAGTCCCGTTAAAATCGGTTCAGCCGTTCCGAAGATTAGCCCGTTCAAACAGACAGACAGACAGACAAAAAGTGATTCGGTTATGGTACCGTTCAAATAACCATATGAGCTTAATATGAGGTAGTTATTTCGAAATTACAGACAGACACTTCAATTTTATTTATTAGTATAGATAAGTATTGTATGTCTTATCGCTCTGGGATCTTGGACTGTAGCCCGTAGGTAGTACTATTATATATTCTGTGCCCGTAGGTATAATATAATAAATAATTATTGATATACCTATTCCTACTTATAATAATTACCTACAAGAAAAATTCACACACTATTATAAAAACTACATACCTATATCTTCCTACGTTAATGGCAATTTTATTATATAAATGAGTAATAATTAAACAACTACTACTACTACTTAGATAATGGCCAGCATTTTTATTTGATGACTAAGAAACAGAAGTTTCCTACGAGTATGATTCCAGCATCGATATCAAAACAGGCACATATTAATTTCTAGATCCAGTTTTTAAATCAATTTTTATCCTACACATTAGCAGTTCATTACATTGCTAAAGTTAGAAACCTATATTATTCCGAAGAAATTGTATGTTAGTATAATTTATTAAAACTACGAGGTGATTCACGAAAGCTTGAATTTCCAATTTACCAAAATGGATAAAAAAGCTTTTGGATTTCCCGGAAGCTGTGAACAATCTTGTGCCACTTCACCTTAGGTACGTTAGGTACGCAATGTTTTAAAATAGGTAGGTACCTACGAGTATTTCCCTTTCTGATAAACTACACTAATAATATTTTAAAGGATAAGTTTGAAGATAGGAGAGGAGGTAGGCCGTATTAATCTCCGAAACTACTCATTCGATTTCCAAAATTCTTTCACCAGCATTTAGTATGGAACTTCAGAGAGGACTGATATTATTTATGTTACAAATACATAGGTACTGTACTGCAAATAGGTACAGTATATACGTAAGGGCTACGTGTAGGCACATTACAAGCATGATGCCCATTATCTAGTTAGTACCTATTCCCGATAGTTACTTATTTTGCTAGCAAACTTCGATATCCTTGCAGAAATGTTAAAAAATTAGGCAGTAAAAGAATCGGTACACGACCTTGAGATAGTAACTGTTAGGCTGGTAATAGTTGAGGTCACACCATCAGCAGTCAGCTCCGAGCTTTCACGTAGTAGGTACCTACCTGTATTTACTCTTGCACGTACAATATTTACCATCAAATAGAAGCGAAAACATCAATAGATGATTGCAATGTTTACATTTCACTGCATGCTCACAACGACCTTTGTCTAGCTGAGCCAGCTAATCATCGTTTCATGTACTGTAAACAGCGTTTTGTTCTCGTTCTATTCACGCCTTCTCACACGCCCGCTCGCTCGATTACTATTTACTATAGTATGCAATGCAAGCACCACGCGTCGATTGCCGTCACACGTTGGCCCACATGACTCTCATTATTATGTCATATTATTACTACAGCCGCTTACATAGTAACTGTGTCATATTCCCATTATCAAATTACCAATTCAACGAATATTTTCGATACATATTTAAGACAAGTATTGTTTTGTTAGATGGACTGGATGGAGATGCTTTGCCATGGTACGTGAGCATGTACTGGCTGTTTTACAACATCGGGTGCACAGTTGCGATCATAATCACCGGCCTCTACTGGATCTTGCTCTACAATCCTGGTGTGTATGGTACCTTCTTCATGTTATTAGTTTTGCATGTACCTACGGCACATATTTATTAGTTCCCTTCCGTGATTAGAACCACCAAGACGTCGTCGCGAGGGTCCCCTACCCTTATGTCATTGATACTGAATATCCGTTATGCGGGAGGAATAAAAATATTAAGTGTCACAAGCGTCAGCTGCTTTGATATTGGCTAATCAAGCTTGCGCTACTACATTTTCACTTTCAACCGCTGAATCGCATCTTGAAGCATTTATTAAATGGACTAAGTACTTCAATTGAGTACTTACTTTAATTTTTTTATAACGAAAATAATGAGTCTCAATGGTTAACCGGGCAAAGGTGGACTGAAATCCGGAAGGTCGACATCTCAATTCTGAAACTACAGTCCGTTGTACTACCGTCTAATTTGGATTGGACGAGAATATTAATCATGGTGAGGGACTGAACTACTACACCATATGTACTTACTATTATTATTAGAGACTAGATGATGCCCACGGCTTCGCCCGTGTGGATTTAGGTTTTTAAAAATCCCGTGGGAACTTTTGATTTTCCAGAACAAAAAGTAGCTTATCTGTAGAAACTCGTCCCCAAAACGGAAAAATCCTGTGGGATACCCACGATTTCGGAATACAATTCCTTACAGCATCAGGGTTGAGGAGTTGGATATGTACCTACTCGAGTTCATTCAACGATAAAGTCTTTAATTGGTACTCCCAATATCAATTTAAATAACCGAAAGTTTCTAAAACCCATTAGATTAGGTCCCCTACAGCATCAGGATTGAGGAGTTGGAATCCAAATTTTGTACAGAACAGGGTCGCAATGTTTCTCTATCGATTAAAAAAAAAATTACGCAAATCGGTTCAGAAATCTCGGAGATATCGGTGTACATAGGTAGAAAAACACAACTCCTCCTTTTTTGAAAGTCGGTTAAAAAAGTAGCCTATGTTACTCCCTGGTTAATTCTCTACTTGTATGTGAAGGTCCCGTCAAAATCGGTTCAGCCGTTCCGAAGATTAGCCCGTTCAAACAGACAGACAGACAGACAGACAGACAGACAGACAGACAGACAGACAGACAGACAGACAAAAATTTTAAAAACGTGTGATTCGGTTATGGTAGCGTTCAAATAACCATATGAGCTTAATATGAGGTAGTTATTTCGATATTACAGACAGACACTTCAATTTTATTTATTAGTATAGATATAGGGGTGTTTAGCCTGATGTTAAGACTTCCGTTTCCCTTTCGGGAGGACCGAGTTCGACCCCGGCGCGTACACTTCAACTTTTCGGAGTTAAACTTGTACGTTTTTAACCCCCGACGCAAAAACGACGGGGTGTTATAAGTTTGACGTGTCTGTGTGTGTGTGTGTGTGCGTGCGTGCGTGCGTGCGTGTGTGTGTGTGTGTGTGTGTGTGTGTCTGTCTGTTCCCATGTGGCGCTCAAACAGGTGGACCGATTTGAATGCGGTTTTTTTTGTTTGAAAGGCGAATTAGTCGAGTGTTGTTAGCTATGTTTGATGAAAATCCATCCAAGATGGCCGCCGCTACAAAATGGTGGATTACATATTTTTTCACAACTTCCTTAATATTGGTATCAAATCAAAGGGCTTGACTAGTAGAATAGCACTATTGCAAATCCAAGATGGCCGCCGCCAAAAAATAGCGAGTGTCGGGGGTTTTTTTAATTTTTAATTTACACTTGTAAGCAATTTAATATTACTCGCTTTGACGTGAAGGAAAACATCGTGAGAAAACCTGCATGCCTAAGTGGTTTCAATAGCGTCTAAAGTATATCAATCCGCATTTGGCCTGCGTGGTGGACTACGGCCTAAACCCTCCTCATTCTGAGACCTGTGTCCTGTAGTGGGCCGGTAATCGATTGATGATGACGATGAAGTTAAGTACCTACTTACTTAATTTGTACTTTAATTTGAAACGATTTTTTCAGAACACAGAGAGGGACAAGACGCTTCACAGTTCTGGCTGGACCTGTCGACGCACGGGTTCAACTCGTGCGTGGCGTTCGTCGAGATCGTCATGTCGCGGACTCCGCTGCGCTTGCTGCACATCTACCAGCCGCTGGGGCTCGGTCTGTGGTACGCAGCGTTTTCCGGGATCTACTACGCGGCCGGCGGCACCGATGCGTATGTTTCTTTTGCCATGTTTAAATATTAATATCAATAGGTCGATCTAGGTCGAATCGATCGAACCTAGGTCGTCTGCGAAAATGCTGCATCAATCATTGTTACAAACTCAATTTACCTATTGGCTGGTGAAGGTTCCTTTGCAAGCACTGTTCTTTCGTTGGTAGTTTTAGTACGTAGTACTATTATATATCCTGTGGTTTTAGGTCCATAGACATTATTACGTCTATTGCGTGCTGTTTGTGAGTAGATATTGTTTCGTGGAAACTCAATTTTAACCCCCGACGCAAAACGACGGAGTGTTTGTAAGTTTGACGTGCGTGTGTGTTTGTGTGTGTCTGTCTGTTCCCCTGTAGCGCTCAAACGGGTGAACCGATTTGAACGCGGTTTTTCTTTTTTGAAAGGTGAATTAGTCGAGAGTGTTGTTAGCTATGTTTGATGAAAATCGATCCAAGATGGCCGCAGCTACAAAATGGCAGATTATATTTTTTTCACAATTCCCTTAATATGGCTATCAAATGAAAGGGCTTGACTAGTAGAATAGCATTATGCAAATCCAAGATGGCCGCGCCCACAAAATGGCGAAAGTTGGGGTTTTTAAAATTTTTAATTTTTATTATTCTTACTAGGACTGGTTGCAAATGGATGTTGGGGAAAAAACAAAATCCAAAATAAGTACGAATGATTTTTGAAACCGCAGACATATATTCCAGTTCAAGATGGCCCGTTAGACATAACAGTCTTTACCTATGTGTCTAAAATTTAGCTAAGTACATAACTAGGTAGTTTACCTACATAGATAGGTCGAGACCAGTAGCACACGAGTAGATATTATACAGAGGAAAAGCTACCTAAGAACGTCCAAAATTTATACCTATTCTGATAGGGTTGTCACCTGTTGCATGTGAAAAATTATGGGTAAAAATAAAAATATTATATACTAGTATACATAATATAGCAAGATATGTAATAATGATTGGAAAAATATGTTTTTTATATTACATTACTATACTATATATAAGTTATATAGTTACTTAGGTAGGTAGTAGGTACTTACTAAAACTAAGTGTGATAGCACATGCATAGATATCCCTAGTGACAGAACTAGATACTTACTTACTTTAGTAAAATGAATGAATTGAGTACCTAGTTACTTAGGCAGGTAGTAGGTACCTACTAAAAGTCAGTGTAATAGCACATGCGTAGATGTCCCTAGTGATAGTATTTAGATACTTACTTTAGTAAAATAAATGAATTAAATACCTAATTACTTAGGTAGGTAGTAGATTATAAAACCGTAGACATTTTTATGAACAGATACCTACTAAAAATAAGTGTGATAGCACATGCGTAGATATCCCTAGTGACAGTACCTAGAATCTAGATACTTACTTACTTTAGTAAATTGAATGAATTAAGTACCTAGTTACTTAGAATGACCCGTTAGCGCGGTTGGCAGTGACCCTGCCTTCCGCTCCAGGGTCGCGGGTTCGATTCCCGCTCCGAGTCTGGGTGTATTTATAATATGTATGTATAATGTATATTATATACCTTTATATAAAATATATATATGTATTTATATGTAAATATGTCTATCAGTCGGCTATTACCTATAACACAGGCATGAAGTTGCCTACTTTAGGAATAGACGGCCGTGTGCGTATGTGTGAGTATTTATTTATTTATTTAATTATTTATTTAGATAGGTACCTTAGATAGGCCCATCGCGATGGCCCACTGCATAGAGGATCTATAACACATTTTAACTTACAACCCGTTTACTAAAAGATAGGACCTCGCTGACAAGTTGCTTTGACTCGCTCGCTCGCAAGACAATACTAACACAGCATACCTGGGTATGCTGTGTTAGTATTGTCAGTTTTTCACAAACATTTAAGTTTCATACAATACCTAAATATTCTTAATGATGCTTTTTTGCACACCCTACCCATGCGTCGCAGTGGCGTCATCGACGCCAGGTCCAATCTTTTAGTAAACGGGTTGTACCTGGCAATGTTATTACTCAATTCTATTCAGTAGAATCTGCTTTTTGAACCAGTAGTAGAGTCTTGACATAGTATCATAAGTGGCACATACTATCCTACAATAAATAAATTCATGTCATTTCAATTAATTTCATTTCATTAATTTTATTGTATAGATATGTAAAGGTAGGTATACTTACTTCGCTTGATCTCTAGGGTACACAAAAAAAGAGATTGGAAAAGTGCGCACAACCCACAGCCCTGTCATTTGTCTACCAACTGTCCTACCAGCGGAGCGTACGTGAACCGTTGGTGAGAGCTCGTGTGTGCGTGAGCGGCGCTATGTGTGCGTGTACCTACAGCGGGCCGCTTCTAGGTAGCTTTCTCTCTGTATAATATCTACTCGTGTGCCAGTAGCGACCTAATAAAATGTAGGTAGGTATGGCACCGATAGCATTCTGTCACACTACTCGCCACGGCCCACGACAATGTCAGGCTTGCACTTTTATGCTTGACCAACAATGTAACGTAAATGTCTGGATATATAAGTAGGTACAATGTAATTTTAATTTCCGCGTCGCGTTGTCAAGGTCATTTAAATTTTGACGAAACAACGCGCGGTAGGTATTTAGATAAGTCAGGACCTAATGTACAATCTACGCTGGACGTGCTTATAAAACGTCGTAGAATGTAAGTAGGTGTTTATTTACATGAGCTAGTCACCGAAAGCAAATAATTAAAAAAATTTATTAGCTAGGTAGGTATTTGGTTACTTAGGACTAATGTAGGTTAGCCTTAAAGATCCGGGTTCTCTACCGCGTTTTTCCTACATTAGGAAAGTAATTAACTAGGTACCTACTAATTATACATACGAGGAAACGAAAAGGATAAATTCGGGCCTCTAGGTACAATCGGTTACCAACTTGGGTCAACGTTGCTTCACCAGCGCAGACTGATATGCATGGTCGCAACTAGACCACAATCCCTAGTCGACAAGTAGACAAGTTTGACGTGTCTGTGTGTGTGTGTGTGTGTGTGTGTGTGTGTGTGTGTGTGTGTGTGTGTGTGTGTGTGTGTGTGTGTGTGTGTGTGTGTGTGTGTGTGTGTGTGTGTGTGTGTGTGTGTGTGTGTGTGTGTGTGTGTGTGTGTGTGTGTGTGTGTGTGTGTGTGTGTGTGTGTGTGTGTGTGTGTGTGTGTGTGTGTGTGTGTGTGTGTGTGTGTGTGTGTGTGTGTGTGTGTGTGTGTGTGTGTGTGTGTGTGTGTGTGTGTGTGTGTGTGTGTGTGTGTGTGTGTGTGTGTGTGTGTGTGTGTGTGTGTGTGTGTGTGTGTGTGTGTGTGTGTGTGTGTGTGTGTGTGTGTGTGTGTGTGTGTGTGTGTGTGTGTGTGTGTGTGTGTGTGTGTGTGTGTGTGTGTGTGTGTGTGTGTGTGTGTGTGTGTGTGTGTGTGTGTGTGTGTGTGTGTGTGTGTGTGTGTGTGTGTGTGTGTGTGTGTGTGTGTGTGTGTGTGTGTGTGTGTGTGTGTGTGTGTGTGTGTGTGTGTGTGTGTGTGTGTGTGTGTGTGTGTGTGTGTGTGTGTGTGTGTGTGTGTGTGTGTGTGTGTGTGTGTGTGTGTGTGTGTGTGTGTGTGTGTGTGTGTGTGTGTGTGTGTGTGTGTGTGTGTGTGTGTGTGTGTGTGTGTGTGTGTGTGTGTGTGTGTGTGTGTGTGTGTGTGTGTGTGTGTGTGTGTGTGTGTGTGTGTGTGTGTGTGTGTGTGTGTGTGTGTGTGTGTGTGTGTGTGTGTGTGTGTGTGTGTGTGTGTGTGTGTGTGTGTGTGTGTGTGTGTGTGTGTGTGTGTGTGTGTGTGTGTGTGTGTGTGTGTGTGTGTGTGTGTGTGTGTGTGTGTGTGTGTGTGTGTGTGTGTGTGTGTGTGTGTGTGTGTGTGTGTGTGTGTGTGTGTGTGTGTGTGTGTGTGTGTGTGTGTGTGTGTGTGTGTGTGTGTGTGTGTGTGTGTGTGTGTGTGTGTGTGTGTGTGTGTGTGTGTGTGTGTGTGTGTGTGTGTGTGTGTGTGTGTGTGTGTGTGTGTGTGTGTGTGTGTGTGTGTGTGTGTGTGTGTGTGTGTGTGTGTGTGTGTGTGTGTGTGTGTGTGTGTGTGTGTGTGTGTGTGTGTGTGTGTGTGTGTGTGTGTGTGTGTGTGTGTGTGTGTGTGTGTGTGTGTGTGTGTGTGTGTGTGTGTGTGTGTGTGTGTGTGTGTGTGTGTGTGTGTGTGTGTGTGTGTGTGTGTGTGTGTGTGTGTGTGTGTGTGTGTGTGTGTGTGTGTGTGTGTGTGTGTGTGTGTGTGTGTGTGTGTGTGTGTGTGTGTGTGTGTGTGTGTGTGTGTGTGTGTGTGTGTGTGTGTGTGTGTGTGTGTGTGTGTGTGTGTGTGTGTGTGTGTGTGTGTGTGTGTGTGTGTGTGTGTGTGTGTGTGTGTGTGTGTGTGTGTGTGTGTGTGTGTGTGTGTGTGTGTGTGTGTGTGTGTGTGTGTGTGTGTGTGTGTGTGTGTGTGTGTGTGTGTGTGTGTGTGTGTGTGTGTGTGTGTGTGTGTGTGTGTGTGTGTGTGTGTGTGTGTGTGTGTGTGTGTGTGTGTGTTCCCCTGTGGCGCTCAAACGGGTGGACCGATTTGAATGCGGTTTTTTTTGTTTGAAAGGTGAATTACTCGAGAGTGTTCTTAGCTATGTTTGATGAAAATCGGTCCAAGATGGCCGCCGCTACAAAACGGCGGATGATATATTTTTTCACAACTCCCTTGATATGGGTATTAGGGTTCAGAACCGGGAAATCCCGGTCTCGAAAGTACCGGGAATTCCCGGTTCTTTTGTCAGTAAAAAAGAACCGGGAAATCAAATTTGATTCCCGGTTCTTTCGGTACTTTCGGGAATTTTATTTTAATGACACGATTCACGCTACTACTTACATACATAATCTTTACAACACTAACTTTACTTTTTTATACTTTCTACTGTTCAAAAGTTCAAAACTAACGTGAATTCAGCGCTAAAATAAATGGCGCGTGGTAACTTACAAGTCTACCTCGCTTACTGTTGTGTGCTATCGCTCGCTTACTCAGTTTTCGGATTGCAGTGCGCGCAAATTTAACCCACTTGGGAATAGTTTTTCCAAAATTCCTTAAACACGTATCGGTTACTAAAGCATAAAATCTAATACTACAACTCATTTTTAACCAAAAATCTAAATACCAACTATCATAGATTT
Source organism: Melanargia galathea (assembly GCA_920104075.1). NCBI lineage: Eukaryota > Metazoa > Arthropoda > Insecta > Lepidoptera > Nymphalidae > Melanargia > Melanargia galathea. Next base: position 6,745,245 of record OV049859.1, on the reverse strand, counting down.
AATTTGATAGATGACGTGAAAAATGACGCACTGTCATTTAAACTTTCATCCCCTATTTTTTAAACTTTCATCCCCTATTTAACCCACTTGGGCATAGAATTTTTAAAAATGATGAAATTAATATTTTTTATTTTTATTGAAAGCTCAAATACCAATGTTCATGGATATAACTTGAAAAATGACAGACTTTCATACAAACTTCCCCTATTTACCCCATACATCATAAAAGGAAGCAACTGAAAAATTTTCTGACGATGTTGCGCCATCTGTTCCGGCTTTTAACGACGTGAACCGCTTCGGCAACATTCAAGAGTGGTGCGCAGTTGCAGTTGCAGCAGCATCTGGTCAGTCCAGCGAATTGCACTCCTACCTCTCGATCTCCTGCCGTTCATTTTCCCGGTAACTATGTATAAGTTTTTGTAGGTTAACACCGGGTTTACGAGCGATATGGCCGAAAAACTCAAAGATCCTCCTCAGGTATAAGTTGAAGAGCCTCGGCTTTTTGTCAATTTTGAGTTCTTCGCGGATCGATTGGTTGGTCCTGAATGCAGTCCGAGGGATTCTGAGCATTTTCCTCCGGCACCACATCTGACGATCTCCAGCTTTTAATGTTCATGTCTCCGCCCCCGTATAGGAAAATGAAGAAGCATAAAGTGTTGACGAGTGTAATTTTTGTCTTATTACTGATGTTACGATCCTTCCATGTCCTATCGAGCTGAGAAATTGCAGCCTTGGCCATTCCGTTTCTCCTGTAAACTTCAGCTTCACAAGACCTGTTATTGTTGATGCTAGAACCCAAGTAAATTAAGTGATCAATGGATTTTAAATTGAGTGTTTTATTGAGTTATAGCTTAGAAGCACGATCCACCACCATGATCTTGGTTTTAGACCAATTTATGGCCTATGTTGCTCCATTTTGTTCATGAGTTGGAACATTTCAACTTCATTAGCTGTGTCGTGAAAAGGATGGTGTCATCGGCGTAGCGAATGTTTAGAATTTTAGTACCATTGATGGTAATTCCGCCATCCCAGTCCGGCGTATGATGCTCTCTCCATAGATGTTAAACAGAATAGGGGATACGATGCATCCTTGACGAATTTCTTCGCCAAACGAGAAAGGTGTTGATGTCGTCTTGTCGAAGCTTACTACCCCCTGACTATCTGAGTATAGGGTTTGAATCACTCCGACCAGATGTTTTGGGACTCCCATTTCCTGGAGAACTGTCCATTTCACACAGTCAAAGGCCTTACTGTAGTCGACGAAACACATAATGAATGTTACATTGAATTTGCAAGCTTTTTCAATGTGAGCGCACACTAAGAAAGGATTATTAGAACTTCCAACCCTAAGGGGGCTAAATAGGGGATGAAAGTTTGCATGAAAGTCGGTCATTTTTCAAGTGATAATCATGAAAATTGGTATTTAAGCTTTCGATTAAAAAAAATACATGAATTTCAGGATTTTTGGAAATTCTATCCCCAAGTGGGTTAAATAGGGGATGAAAGTTTAAATGACAGTGCGTCATTTTTCACGTCATCTATCAAATTAAATCTATGAAAGTTGGTATTTAGATTTTTGGTTAAAAATAAAGAGTTGTAGTATTAGATTTTATGCTTTAGCAACCGATACGTGTTTAAGGAATTTTGGAAAAACTACCCCCAAGTTGGTTAAATAGGAAATGGAAGTTTAAGATTAAGAATCCACGCGGGCGAAGTCGCGAGCATCTCAGTAAGTAATGTACAGACTACAGAGCTGGTTCTGGTCTTAAATTGTAGCAATTTTACCTATTTTACTTTTAAAACGCCTTGAAAAAATCCAAAATTTACGCGGTCTTTTCGATTTTGGACAAAGTTGCGTTCGGCGCGGCTCGAGTTCACAAACTTGGATTATTCATTGGGCCAACATCATAAACATCAGAACTACCGGATTTGAGGCGAGGTATTCAGAAGTTAAAGTTACTGGACTATAGAAAATAGAAGCAAAATATGAAAAGACTGATTTTTAAACTCACACAATATTAGTTCCAATAAAAATTACTTAGATATTTCATTGTGCTTTACTTTTAAAGTGTAAAACTTGTTGTATAAAGAAAAAAACTACAAAGAACCGAAAAATCCCGAAAGAACCGGGAATTCCCGGTTCCTTTGGGTAAAAGAACCGGAATTCCCGGTTCTCAAAAACAGGACCGGTTCCGTAAACCCTAATGGGTATCAAATGAAAGGGCTTGACTAGTAGAATAGCACTATTGCAAATTCAAGATGGCCGCCGCCACTAAATGGCGAATGTCGGGGGTTTTTTAAATTTTCAATTTACACTTGTTTTTATTCATCTATAACCCGCGGCACGTAGATCGAACACTGAACAAAACGTGGAGGGGATAATACACAATACTTACCTTACTTACTTACTTACGTAATAGCTTACCCCCTCCACATTCCTTCAGCGTTCGATGTTCGTGTCGATGTTTATACAAGTGACCCCTTGACTGCGATCTCACCTGATGGTAAGTGACGATGCAGTCTAAGGTGGAAGTTATTATAATAACTCTGCCGTATTTAACTGCCCATACTTACTTAACAAATAATGTAATAATTGCAGCATGGGGAATCATTTCGTGTACGAAGTGCTGGACTGGCGGCAACCAGGCCGCGCGCTGGGCACGGTGGCCGCGTCCGCCGCCGGCCTCGTCCTCCTCTACGTCTTACTGTGGAGCGTCACGCTCTGCAGGGACAAGATATCGACTTCTCTAGTTCGCACCACGAGCTTAGAACTTCCCTTTACCCCGCCAGACCGACACTCGCCGAGTGGGATGGTGTGATGATGATAAACAGTCGCTAGGGTCAAGCCATTAGGTACCTAATCAGGGCTCAGTTTAATTTTTTTACTATAAAACATTTTAATTAGGTAGGCATTTACCTATTTTAAGTAGTTAATTCCCTATCTTTTAAGGGTTGTTTTTATTTTATTAGAAAAGGAATGATTTTATTGTATAAGTAGGTAAAGTAGGTATTTAGTAGGTGATTGTAATATGTACTTACGTAGCACATACGCCTAGGTGATAGCTTGGTTATTGGTTAAGACTTCGGCCTCTTTTTCGGGCGAGTTCGATCCCCGGCACGCAGTCTAAAGTTTCAGAGTTTAAAGTTACATTTTAACCTTTTACTCTATCTGATAATAATGATAATTTATGTATGTAAGTAGGTGTCTACCTACTATGCGAATATTACAAGTTTTTAAGATTTTTGATGGGCATTGTGACTTATATTTTGTTTAAATTACGTAACATAATTCAAATAATTTATGTAAATATATTTTATCTATAGCCACCGAGTGAGCTAAATATTATATTTACTTTATTTTATCTTAACATCTATTCTCTTAAAATAATTGAAAAATAATGGTAGTACAGTGAAGTAAAAAGCATGTTTTTGCATTGAACAAATTATACCTACACCTAAAGTTATGCATCGGTAGTAGCTCAATGTTTTAATATTTACATAATTAGTATGTATGTATATTTATTTATTTTTATCTCGTTTAAAACCTGTTTTATGAGATTTTTATAACATGTGTGTAATTAATAAATAATTAAGTATAGGATAAGTTTAATTGAGCGTGCATGAATAAAGTTACCTCTTAGAATAAGTAATAAAGAGTTACCTACTCTTGAACTTATTACTTTGCTCAGAGTATGCATCCTATGTGCTCTCAGCTGGGCTGTAGACATCTCAGAGCTCTGCCCACATTTATCGTCGTAGAATCAGCTTGAGTTTAGTCGCCTCACGCGACGGTGCGACGCTGGCGTCGCAGCGTCGAATTGTCGAATGTCAAATTGTATGTCACACCGTTCGCGTGTCTTCTTCATGTGCCTCTCCATTACTGAAGGTCAGCAGGCAGTTTTTTGAAATTCTCCTTTTCCATGGCTAGGCGGAATAGCCACAATAGGCCATACCGCTGGTGGGGTTGTATGACACTAGTGGCTGGCCAGCCCCGGATCTTCAGTTTTTTCGAGGCGGGGCAAAAACTGAAAAATGCCGCCCCCACCAATATTTTCGGTATACACCAGTAGGTATCGGTCACCAGTATAAACTATGCATTTTTTTAAATATTTTCAATAGTTACATTTTGAAAGCAGACTAAAATTGTTTATTTTTTTTTCTAAAAAAGTGAAATTTTAAGATTTGGACAATTTTTGACCGCGATGTTGGGGATATTACTCATTTTACGGGTAGAATTATAGAAAAAATGGTGTACCAAATCTAATTAGCTTTATTTTAAGGACAAAACGATGTCTCTAGGCCATATACTTAGTTTAAAGTGTGAGGAGGGAAAAGTATACTTTTTTACATTACATTAATCTCTAGGGGGGTGGGGGGGCTCATCTTAACGTCTATACACGTCAATGTATTTTTGGAAAAAATATAGGCTACACAGAGAAAGAGCAGCTTTTTGCTCGGCACTCTATAATGTTCTTGTAATGCAGGTATGTTTCTTATTATAGTAGTTTAAACATACATATATTTGGTGGATGTATATGGTTTTTTTCTTTCAAACTATCTTCAAAACAAACTAAAGTGAAAAATGCAGTTTTCTTATTTTTTGAATTTTCAGGATTTGTAAATAAAATATATGGCCTAAAAATTTCGTTTTATGTTTAAATTAAATTAACTTAATTATATTTACTACAACATCTTTTCATATAACTTAATCTGTAGAATGAGTATTTTCCCCGATATCGGAGTTTAAAATTCACCAAATCTTAAAATTTAACTTTTTTGGAAATAATTGTCAAGTTTTGAAGAGCTGTATCTCAGTAAATATTGAATTTTCAGAGCTGGTTCTTGTCTTAAATTGAAGCAATTTTAGTTTACTTTAAAAAAGTATTGACATTTTTACATTTTTAGGGTTCCGTACCCGAAGGGTAAAAACGGAGCCCTATTAATGTCACTCGGCTGTCTGTCTGTCTGTCTGTCTGTCTGTCTGTCTGTCCGTCTGTCCGCCGGTCACAGGTCTCTAGCTCGCAGACGAAATGAGTTACAAACCTGAAATTTTGGTATTTAGTGTAAAACGTTAACCCAAAATCAAATATTGAATTAGAAATTGAATTAAATTATTTTTCAGGGGGGCTCCCATACATGAAAAAGGAGCCGGAAAAAAAAATTTTTCTTTACCCTAGCTTGTGGGGTATCATTGTTTAGAGCTCATTAAGTAGAGTACAAATATATATTTTTTTAATTTTTATCTCAAAAATTAAGGGAATTGGAGGCCATCAAAGTTGTCAGTTTTAGACCATTTTTGTGACGGGGGCTATCTCAAAAACGAAACTAGTTGGGAATATGATATTTCAGTATATTATGTACTATATGCTCTATTTAAACAACAAATACTGAAAATAACGATTTATTAAATAGTTTATAAGCTGTGACCAAAATAAACGAACATTTTTTTGGGTTTTTCTTTCACGGTTTGTTGCGATGTCTAGCTCGGAAATTAAATATTTCTTAGACCCAAAATATTATATTGTTCATAATTATGTACGGAACCCTGAAAGAGCGAGGCCCGACTCGCACTTGGCTGATTTTTTTAAAAACGCATAGTTTAGGACTTATATTGAAAAATCCAAAAAAGTGCCAATTTCGCGGTTTTTCGAGTGCTGCAAACTTAGCACAGGTCTTTCGAAGCTGCAAAATTAGATTAATAGGTACTACTGGTAGTAGTCCTAACATCATATAAAAAAATCAAAACTTGCCGTTTGATTGCGATTTTAATGTAAGATTTGACTGGCCTAGTAGATTCGGCGTGATTCGTGGCCAAGATTATAGACAGACAGACAAAAATGAAAAATTACAGTTTTAGGTCAGTATCGATTAGGTATACAGTGCCATCCAAAAGAATTTTCAAAATATTTTCTATGTAATACAAAATTGGACCTGTAACAGTTTGAAATATGTACTTACCTGATACCAAAGAATTCCTGATTAACAGTGGCGGATTAGATGTCGACAGCGCTCTAGGCAGCACCTCATCGGCGCCCCTGATTGGCTGAACTAACGGCTAGTTCTGATTTTTTAATATGTTGTTAGGACCAATAAAAGTCGTGTAGATATAAGTACCTAGTTACTAATCCAAATTTGCAGCTTCGAAAGACCTGTGCTAACTTTGCAGCACCTGCTTACTTAATTTTGGCGCCCCTTGTAATCTCGCGCCCCTAGGCCTAGTTTGCCTTAAGGATAATCCGCCATAATTGACCTATAGATTATTTTACTACTATACTGCGCGTTCAATCATCGCAAAGTTGCGATAATGCTGTACTCAGCATTTGAATTTGCCGCCCTCTGATTCTGCCGCCCGGGGCACGGGCCCCGGCCTGCCCCCCCCTAGATCCGGGCCTGTGGCTGGCCACAAGTCGCGGAATAATTTTTCATACATTTTATATGATACCACCGCACACTGAGCCACACGAGTAGAAAATCTACAGAGAGGAAGCTTCCACAAGCGGCCCACTATAGGTACACTCACACAAACACACTCACCAACGGTTCACGGACGCCCGCTCGGTCCCCCAACCGGTACAGTTGGGTGACAAACGTGCGCATGTGTGAGTGTACCTACAGCGGGCCGCTTGTAGAAGCTTCCCCTCTGTAGGGTAGACTGGGTACGGTTGAAACGGTGGACGGTTGAAACAAAGCGAATATCTCGACACCGTGTGTGATGAGGTTGATGGTTACAAGGGAAGAACGAAGCGGACGACAAGTCCAAACACGAATTTTGGTGTTGTGTCGCCCTTCGCGCGCTGTACTTGTAGATAAGAGGCCTCATTGTGTTTTTTGACGTAAAAGTAAGTATTTTATGTCCGTACATTTTTGAAATTATAATGGTTTTATTAAAGTTAGAGTACTGAGAGTTTTGTATCGTTTTTATTGAGGTTTGTAGAATGTGGTTGTATGATTAGTATTTATTTAAATTTATTATTATTCTTACTGCGAACAATTTTATACCTAGAAGGTTGGGGACAGTTGAAACATTTTTTGTGGGTACGGTTGAAACAATGTATTTATTTTATTTTCTTGTTTCAAAGATGCCAAAGGGAGACTACGAGATGTCAAGCTGACTTATCGATGTATAAGTAAGCATAAGAAAGTGTAAAAGCCGGATCTTCGTTAAGAACAGCGGCAGAAAAGAATGGACTGAACCACTGTTCCCAGTTGAGGTATACAATGTACGTAAACGAGATGCGACTGGTGGCAATGAAAATCAAGAAATGGGATATAAACCTCACAATCGGGTGTTTAACCAGGAACAAGAGCGTGAACAATCTAAATATTTAATTAGATGTGCAGACATATATTTTTGCCTAACTAAAAAGGATGTCTAACTAAACTATGCTAAACTAAAGGATATATAACTAGAAAGTCGTAAAATGTTATTAGACGATGAATAAAAAAGTTCATTTATTATATTTTGTATTATTTGCATGTGTTTCAATTGACCCCAGGCACTGTTTCAACCGACCCTGGCATGGGGACGGTTGAAACAGTTTCCCATTTTTTTAAGATTTGATTTTACACATAAAATACAATACAGTGATCGCAAATAACATTGCCCATTCGTAGACAGATATGTGGTCTTTTATTTGATATATTTCTTTCAATGCTCGCTTAACTATTCTCGACGAAATGGACGATTAACGCTAAAATGTTTCAACCGTACCCAGTCTCCCCTACTCTGTGACTGAGCGCTCGAATGGCCGCGTTCGAGCTCAAGTCTACACTAGTCGTCTCCACAAGTGGCCCAATGTGCGCGGGCTGTTAGCAACGCACCACAGATTGTTTTGTATAGAACGCCACAGCGCGGCGCCCGCACAGAAGCAACGCTTCACCGCACCTTGTGGTACCACTCTACTTGTACGGTAGAACGCTTTTCGCAGTCGTACAGATTTCGCGACGATTTAATGTGGGGAGATCCTAAGGGCGAATAAAAAACTACCACATGCGCACTAATCCAACTTCTTATTTTCTAAACCATCGTTTAATTTTCGATTCTATGAAAATTGTACGAATGACAAAAATTACTCGAAACCCCTGTATATTGTATGTATACATTTTAAGTTTCTCCCTTGTATTGTACTTAACTATTTAAAAAAAACTATTTGTTTCTTCTTTTTTTAATATAAAATATGAGTTACCTAATCTACTTTGTTTTATTAAAATTGTAATCTATACTAATATAATAAAGCGGAAGAGATTGTTTGTTTGAACGCGCTAATCTCAGGAACTACTGGACCGATTTCAAAAATTCTTTCACCGTTGGATATGTAGGTACGTGATCCCTGAGTGCTATAGGCTATATATTATGTACCACGGGCGAAGCCGGGGCGGACCGCTAGTGCAATATGAAATATCTCTTGGTGTAAAAGTAGAAACTTAAAAAAATGATATTTAGGAATGATTTTAGAAAAAGATAAATTATATTTTAAAAACATTTATTCCTACAATAAAATAGCAAAGTCTGCACATTAAAACACAAAGCAATATAATTAATAACAAACTAAACAATGATATGTGACTAATTTAAGATTGACTTAGCTCGACGTTACTGTGCGATGTAATAATTAATATAACTTTTAATCCAAAATACGTAAACAAAACACAATATAGCAACAAAATATACTTAAGTTAATTTATGTAAATATTATAATTTAGAATTTCGTTAGCAGCTCCCTATATTTTCTTGTAACTTTAAATAAACAAACCACTTGTAAATTATTTACAAATTCATACCATGCGTCCGATGTTTTAAATTATTCCGCTAGGTACTTTTAACTGTATCGATAGCCCTGAAAATATTAATATCAAATTCTCATGGCAGCAAACAAATCCAAACAGACGCTTTTTTATAGAAAATGTATGTATTTTGTTCTGGAATTATAAGATTTATTGAAATATTGAATTTATCCTGAATTTCTTATCCAACTCAAAAAAGATACATTTTTATCGTCATTACATATCGATACCAGAAATTTCAATTGTCGTAAAGAACATGGACAGGCCTGTCCTTTACGACAATTGAAATTTCTGGTATCGATATAATTATATTTACAAGATATCCAAGAAGATATTGTGAAAAGGTTGAAAAAACGTATGACAAAAGCTTCGAATTTCACAATACTTCAGTGTCCATGGAGTTATTTGACAAAAAACCTGTGTCTTCTATGGATTTTATGAGAAATTCACGATAATTCCAATACAATTTTAGGTTAAAACAGATTACATCAATCTTGTATCCCGTTAAGTATGTTTGCATCATTTTCCATGACAAAACGCACCCTATATGTTATATATGCTCCCAAGTATATTTTCAAGTTTTTGCTAAAAATTAATTGTTTACAACCCCGGCGCCAGGCAAACATTGGAACAAAGACTTAAAGGACTTTGGTTTATTTGACTTTGCAAATAGGTTCGCTTCATTTATATTTGAACTTTAAATGCGTGATGTGCGGTCTAAAAACCGATCATCATCATGATCAACCCATTACCGGCTCACTACAGAGCACGGGTCTCCTCTCAGAGTGAGAAGGGTTTTGGCCATAGTCTACCACGCTGGCCAAGCGGATTGGCAGACTTCACACACCTTTGAGAACGTTATGGAGAACTCTCAGGCATGCAGGTTTCCTCACGATGTTTTCCTTCACCGTTAAAGCAAGTGATATTTAAATACTTAAAACGTATTTAAGTTTTTTTTATTAAATTTAAAAACCGATACCGTCGAGTGGCAATGTGCAAATGTGTGTTCAAACTTTGAAAAAATACCAAAGACATCTTTGCCATACAAGTTTTCAAATAAGTGTTCAAATGTTTATGCTGTGTGTGGCGCCGGAGTAATATGAAGGCACTTTAATATTATTTAATATTGTGATATTCTTATCACTTTATTGCTGTAATATTTTTATATCAAATAAATTAATTGAGCAAAATATAGAAGTAATTATGTGTAATGTGTATACACAAACTTCTGACGGTTCAGTAAGATTTATATCTCTATTTATTAGATACTTTTATTAAAGGATTAATATAAAGTGACAACCACAGATAAGGAGCTTTGCATATATTAAAACTTTAAAAATCATAAATTTTAACAAAAAGTACATTTTGGACAACAGTCTCAAAAATAAGCATCTCATCATATTATGTTTAAAATATCCAAAATATATTTTCTTATGTACAGTATAGTATAATTATACCTAACCTAGAGGACTACGTAATAAAACTTAAACCTAACAGGCGATGCTTAGTTTAATCCAAGGATGTTTCGATCAAGGTAACGATATATCGTAGCGATTTATCAGTGCAAATCTCAAGCAAATCTTTACAAATAAATCGAACTTGTGTATAAATAAATAATTTTAAAGTTATGTGAAATAAACAATTTTGAATCTGTAGGTTTATGCAGAGTTCGTACACCTCGAGAATGCTACTAGATTTTGAATATCGATAAATTACAATATCAGTCAGTACTTTACTATCGTACATTCAGTACTTCCAATTTTTATTTTGCAAAATTTCGGCTTGAGGCGCTGGCTGTAGATGTACGGACGAACTCAAACCTTAAAACAAGCATTTTAGGTGCATTTCACTGCAAACTGCAAACTCGGCACAAACCCCACTGAATTTGAATGTTTCATACGAGAGATTTCTTTGAGAAAAGACAATCGACGCAAATGTCGATGGCGTGTCTAGAAGAATCCGATTTATCTGTGCTTTTTGACATCGATATGATAAAATATATCGTCACGCCTGTGGGAGCTTAAAGGCTCCCCCACACAGGCGCGTTATTATAGGTCGATAGTATCGGACGACGATAGTATCGCAGGAGTTCCTACTTCCATTGCGGCGTTATTATCGCAGCAGTGTGTAACTACATGACCATCCTAATACAAAATGTACTGGAAACAGATATCGCAATAACGCATGCGATATTATCGACCTATAATAACGCGCCTGTGTGGTGGAGCCTTTAATCGTGACATGACGACTCTACACTTGAATACTAAAAATTGTATTTGTACGTAGACATAAGACTAGTCTATGTCATCTATGTCAAATAATAATTAAGATAAGACAATGCAATAGAGATCTTTGTTGAATTACAAGTATAAGGTATGTTGGTAATACGTACCAGCAGTCATGTAATTTAACTAGCCATCCTTTCTCTATAACAAACCTTTACATGCTTATACTATACATAAAATTAACTAAGTCTTACTATAACAATGTTGTACAACATACATATCAAAATCGTTATCACAAACATTAGACGACTACGCTACAACGAACAAAACGTAAACCAATAATTTTTAGAAGGCGTGTGGAGATCATAGTTTCTTGGCATCCTCAAGCAAGAAGTGTAATTTTTTAGGAATAAACTAAATAGTTAGATTTTCTTTTTTTTATATTTAAAATATTCGAATTATAATAATTGAATTAACCCGTTTACAGAGTTTTACTTATTATTTTTATTGTTTACATTAATTGCAAAACAATGTGAATGTGATGGATATTCGTATGGATTATTATTGCACATACTCGTGATGTTCAATAATAACTGGAAATATTACTGTAATATAAATATTTGAGAGGTTCAAAACACTCTTTGCTATTATAGTTATCGGAAACAAATTGAAGTTGTTCCGGGGGTATTTCGTATACTATTTCATCATGTTATGCGAAGTTTTCCTACCTTATCTTATCTATTAATGTTACATGTGTAAACCTTAAACATTTGCAAAATTAAATATTTTAATATTGCACCATAAAATTCATACTTCATTATTTTCGTATAATATTTTATAATAATATGCACATTCCTTTGTACTTAAAATATTCGTAATAAATATAATATAATTTCGTATTGCCCGTTGGTGTTGAGACTGGCCACGCCGAAAAAAGTCCAAATTGCGTTATTTTTAATTAATTGAAGTAGGACTAATTTGAGAGTAGAATTGAATCAAAGAATCCTAGCGCGCGCGCCATACAAACAAAGTTTAAGCTCTTTAGTGACATTTGCACCGACGCGACGCTGACGCTGTACTTACAGCTCAGTCATTTAAATACTAATATAGAATATATTTAAGTTTAACCTTCTTGTTTAAATATAGAATGAGACAGGCCCAGCCTTGGCTCATCATCAGCCACGAGTATCAGTGATACGATACCGGATTAACCATAGTAGCAAGAGTAGCAATAGCTACGGGCCCCGCACGAAAGGGGGCCCCGCATATTTAAACCCACTCATCTTTGCCTGAGCGTAATTTTTGAGTGGAACTTATTAAGATGCAAAAAAAAGATGTGGTATATTGAATTTACTTGATGACACAAAAACGTGAAACGTTACAATTTTTGTTACTAAGAGAATCCACGTCAGACAACCGGTAACCGAATAATAATAATTTCCTTGGCGTAAATAAAACACCGAATTTCATAATTATGGTAAACGTACCTTCATATACGTATATTCAATTATACAAGCAAATTTTTGTAGAACTAGTGTTCTACAAAAATTTGCTTGTATAATTGAATATTGAATTGTTTTTTTACCACTCTATACTTAAGAACTCATAGTAGCAAATCAAGGGCTCATTCAAAGAATTTGCTATGGGCCCCGCGCTTGCTTAATCCGGCACTGACTGGCAGTGACGTGAAAGTGTAAAAAATAGATATGGGCGATAGCAGTCTCGCGGGCAAGGCTCGGAACCGGTTCAAAATAGGGTATTTGACAACATTGAAAATATACTATTGATTGTGGTCATCTTATCAGATAATAGCCTAAAAAAGACATATTTCATTCAATCACACTAAATTATGTAATTTTACGCGATATTTTGCACGAAATAAAACATAATAATTTTTGAAATTTTATCAGGAACGTGAACGCTCTGGGATTGTTTGTGACGTCAATTGATTGCGCGTAACTTGGTTGTTATAATTGAAGTTTATCAAGTCAACCGAAACTAAACTTTATACTTGAAAGAATAAGATTGATATTAAAATGAGTAGGTATAACAATTTACAACTTTACGATATAGCAGTCGCCTTGCGTAGCGTCTCTGTCGCACGCACCGAGTTCCGAAAAGGAGCGAGCGAGAGAAGTGACTTGCATAGCGATTTGTGACGTCACGCGTATCATGTATCAGAAATGTCGTTTTTGGCGTGGTTTTCAAAACTTAAACTTTATCATTGATTTAATTCTTAATATTGTAGATATTGCGAAAAATATCAATGTAGTGTGTATTAATAAGTAATAAAGAATAATTTAAAACAATTTCCAAAAATTAGTCAAATACCCTATTAACGGATTAGTAACGGTTATTAGTCCTTCCATGGACAGGAACCGATGGAGACAGATCGTCCGCTCCACATGCAACCCTGATGCTGACCACGACCCTCAGACATGAGAGACCGACCAGAGAGAGAGAAACGTTTATTAAAGGTTTAATTGATTTTATAGTTCGGAGTGTAAAAGTTAAAAGCCGGTTTATACCGGTTTATACCGCAGGGATAGAAGAGACGCGGAGCGGCCGCGGTGCTATATGGGTACGTACCACATGGCCGCACGGCAAAAACCGTTCGAAACCGTTTAATTGTGGTTTAAGGTAGAACGAAACCGAAATGAGAGTTTCATTATGTGTGTTTTATTTCATTACTCAGGCGTTAACCGGTTCGGATTTTTGACCGGTTTCCGAGCCCTGCTCACGGGCACTGGGCGTGGGGTAGTGAGCACTAGGAGAGCAGTCTCACGGGCACTGGGCACTGGGTAGTGAGGAGTACGAGAGCAGCCTCACGGGCACTGGGCGCTGGGCAGCGAGGGGTAGGTGAGCTCCTCGCCGCTCAGCAGGAACACGCGGAACGACGCCTCGTCCACCGCGTCCGTGTACAGCTCCTCCTGCGACACATCATCGACGAACTTGAGCCCCAGATGTCGGTAATACCCCGATAATACCCCCTTCGCTACACTACACTACTACACTATCCCTTTCGCGGTGATTGTGAGAAAAATCTTACTCTATTTGTGGTGATTCTGGGAAAAATCCCACTATCCATATTTGTGGTGATTGTGGGAAAAATCTCACTATACCTATATTGCATAGCAAACCAACATATAACCAATGTTTGTGCAATAATTCTTCTTTATGACAACATCTCATTTATTCTATAAAAGTAATTGAAAGTAGATGGATTTAAAATAAATACCTAATAATTGACTCCGTCTTTAATAGCCCGGTCAAATTAGACCAAAAATAGAGGTGAGGTTACAATAATTCACACTTGGCTGAAAATTGGTAGGATTGTTCAAAACACTATTATAAAATTAGTTCCATACAAGAAATTCCGGTTATCCCCTTTTTCCGTAGGCGTTTTTGTGACCTTTGATCCTGAGTAAATTTTTTTTCCAGGTGTCGGATCGATGAGGACTTTTCACATTTCATTTATAATAGTTTTTTGAACAATCCTACTAATTTTCAGTCAAGTGTGAATAAACTGTGTGTGACCCTTAGCAAATTTTTTTCCAGGTGTCAGATAGATAAGGACTTTTCACATTTCATTTTTAATAGTGTTTTGAACAATCCTACCAATTTTCAGCCAAGTGTGAATTATTGTAACCTTGGATGTCTAAATTGACCGGGCTATACTTAATGACATTTATAGCATTTTTCAACTTTGAAAAGTTTGTCATAATATTCTAATTTGCACAAATTTTTAAAAGTAACTCATTTCGCTGGCGAACTATACTCGGGTACACATTGGTGGAAACTTTGTCACACATTGATTAGCTTGGCAATGTGGCTAATTCTTTTAATTGCTTTCCATTTCTGCAGGGAACATTTTAAAAGAGATAGGAATAGAATTAGACCTTCATTTAGTTTAGAGTTTGTGTACAAGACAATTAGCCCCATTGTCGACCCAAGGTTCGAAAGGGATAACCGGAATTTCTTGTATGAAACTAATATTCTGGTTATCCCCATTGAGACTCTCAATCGATATAGTGAGACCCACCGAGGAAACCGTTCCCGTTTCGTCCACGATAAAGTGGAACTAGGGTGGCGGGGAAAGCGGGGGAAATTGAGAAAGTGGGGGAGGTGGGGGAAATTGATTAAATGGGGGAGATGGGGGAAGTATCTCCTCGTATCGTACCTGGTCGAGATGCACGGAGGGCGCGTCGAGCAGCAGGTCGGCGTCCAGCGCGAGCACCGCGCTCTCCGCCGCCTCGCCCTCGCCCTCGCCCTCACCCTCGCCCTCGCCCTCGCCCTCGCCCTCCGACACGCGCGCGCACTGAGCCATCTGTCTGCAGTGACACAACACTCATAACCACATACACCAAACCATAAATTATTTAAATTATTACAGCAACAAAGTAACAGTAAATAGAGATGACATAATGTTCTGTTTTATGTTTCAAATAACAATACTTGTTGGTTGAATTTGTTCTTTAAAGAAATAAAAGCTGTGTCACAAATTAAAAAAAAGTCTGTAAAGTCGGTTTACGGACGATAATTTTACGTGATAACGTCATAAGAAAACATTATAGAACATATAATATATAGGCCGATCGTGCCTCTCTATCGCTTGTTCCGCGCTCTCGCTTGCACGCTCAGCTCAGGCGGAACGTGACACTTTTTCGTGCGTGCAGCCGGTGTTCAATTTATAAGACGTCAAAAAAGAATAGTCACTCGGCATGACACAAGAGAATTCACAATCTTTCACTATGTTTTATGTACTTATACTTAGATAATTACAAATTAAAACAGTATAACGATGAAGAGAGATTTTTATTTAGAAATACAGAATCAACGCTTGGCTAATGATGTCATCCCCAATTCTGTGGAGAATATTCTGCATTGAAAAATCGATATCAGCACTATTTGATTGTTAAATTCTTTTTGACGCATGCATGTTGCATCGTTTGTGTCACCGTACCCCGTACGAATACTTCTTTACCTTTCTATCTGTTTCAAATACATGAAAAAAATATAAAAGTAATCGTGTAAAACTTACTCGCTATCTTCATTGTGCAGCACATTGCCATGAAGAAAGAGGTCGCTCCTCACCGTGTATTTACACCCCCTTTCGGACCCCTCAGACTGTTCCACCTGCAGAAAATTTTGCTAATACTTTCTCGTAGCCCACATGAACAAGTCAATACATTTCCATAAAATGAAGAGAAGATTCATGGTGTTAATATTATAATATTGAATATACTATCCAATAAAATATCGACTAAAACGAATCAGAGCAAATATTTTTTAAAGCCCTCAAGAAATGACTGCAAACTATGTAGTTGTATCATAAAATTGAAAATTTTAACGCGTTACGATACCCGCGTATACAGGCATTTAAAGTCACAAAACTGAGGGTGGTGTTTGTAACTTGCAGCCCAAATAGATTTTATCTTATTATTCTATATTGTAATGGGTTTTTAAATGCCTAAAATAAATAACATATTATTATTAATAATAATAATACTTACGTGCACATCTTCCTCCAGCACGTACGCGTTGGGCTGGTAGTGCAGCGCGCGCGGCAGCGGCCACGTGCAGTGCGTGCGCGCCGCGTGCCCCTCCTCCTCCGTTTCAGCCACTTCTCCCATCTCCCCCACTTCTTCCATTTCCCCCACCTCCCCCACTTCCTCAATTTCCCCCGCTTCCCCCGCCACCCCTAGCTCCTGTTTAGCGTGCACGATCTCGCTACTCTCACTCGGTTCCAATAAACTAACCTGACGAAAAAATATAAGTTTAGAAATGTAAAACAATAATATCAATTTTATTTCTATGCAGGTATGTACATCAATTTTTCAGAGATTTCTGAACCAATTTGTGCTTTGATTTTTTTTTATCAATAAAAGAAGTTTACGAAATGGTCCCATAATTTTATTTTATGTAACGAATGTAAGGGGACCAAAAACAAAGACAGGTAAAAGTAGTGATGATTACTGACAAGGTACTACAAAAAGAAACGCAAAAAAAAAATTAAAATATTTCCTGTATTTTTTCAAAGTTCTCAATGTAAGGCAATCAGCAAAACGAACGTTGGGTAAATATCTAAAGGTGCGTCCAAACTTGAACATTTCACCGAACCGAACTGCGTAACATTACCGCGAACTTGTTACGCTCCATGTGGACGGCGCGCTTGGAGCGCTTGAGATGGTTTACTGCGTAACAGTTCGGTGTAACAATTGTTCGCGTAACAAATGCCGTCCACATTACCGTAAGTGTTACGCGGTGTTGACACGGTTACGCAATTTGGTTCGGGGAAATGTTCAAGTTTGGACGAACCTTAAAGTTGTCGCCGAGTTGTGCACGCTATACATTGCCGGTTTGAAAATACTAAAATACATAATAATAGCGTTAAGAGCAGTTTTACCTTTTCTCTGAAAAATCTGAGATTTCAAGCTCCAAATTTAGCATCGTAGGAGAGACTTTCACATATTTCAATACATGTTTTAAATAAACTAATCCTTCATATTGACATTTGTCAGACCATATTTACAAAAACTATTTTATTTATTTTGTAATGATCAATTTCCCACACCTCGTTTTAATAAAATAAATAACAGACTCAACTTTGAAGCTCTATATCTGTCCTTTAAAGTCATCTGATTTACTTGAAAAAAATACTTAAATATCAGACATATAGTCCTATTGACATATTACAGACCAGAATATAGATTTTTTATCAAATTAATGGGTAAAAAAAAATGAACTTCCGCCTAATTTCCCGAATTATACGGTTACTTTAACACGATTTTTTGTATTGAAAAAAGCATAAATTCAATAAAATTTTTATGTAGAAATAAATTATGTTCTTTAACAAATCTATGTATATAGTTTAATTAACAATCCATTTATTTGATCAAACATAAAAACTTATTAAACATCACCCTAAATTACAATAAATAGCTACGCATTGTCTTAGCTTATTTAGTATGCGCCCGGCGCTCGTTGGGGAAGGACCTGTGCAAATTTTGCCACCATCCAGATGCACGTACGAGAGTCGTGTAAACACTAATTTATACAACGACTGCAAAGTTTTGAGCATGAATATTTTTCTAAAAAATATGCGTGAGTAGTAAGTAATAGTGCGTATTTTTTTAAATAAGTGAAATTACAGCATAGCACCTAGGACAGTCACGGAAATATAATATTATAAACTAATATTCCATTTTGAAATCCAAGATGGCCGTCGTATTTTTTTTTAAGAAATTATCTTCTATACATATCTATACATAATATAATAAAATCGTAGAATTGCCATATGTGTACATTGAAGATTTGTGCAAAATAATAACTGGTGGATGTTAGGGATAAGTAATAGAACATAAAAAAGCTATTTTTGAAATTTTTGTCTGTTTATCTGTTTGTCTGTATGTACATTTTGATGTACCTAAACATCCGCCAGTGAAATTTCAACAGTTTTTAGCAAGGTATAAGCTCAAAGGAGCTTAGGAAAAACAAAGAGTTCTCAATGAGAGGGATTTTTAAAAACCAATATCCATGCGAACGAAGTCGCGGGTTTATCCACTTGTTTATAATATGGGTGTCATTTCATTTCCGAAGTTTTTTGGTGGGACTGAACATAAAAAATGATGTTCATTTTGGAATCCAAAATGGCCGTTGTATTTTTTTAAGGAAGAAATCAAAAGAAGAAGAAAAAAAAATTATACGAAATAGCAAAATTCGCCCCCTCCTCCCAAAAAAATATACTAGGTACCTACCTAATGACTACAAACACCTGTTGTTTATTACTAATTACTGTAATAAAAGTCGCACTTGCACTTCTGACTAAACCGACATTTTAGCAGTAAACAAAGATTGCATACTTTTTATTGTTCTATTGGTAAACTTTAAATAATTGTACTCTTATCAGAAAATGTATCCAAGAACTTCAACAGGTGCAATGCAACAGCTCTGTAATGTTATTTTCAGACAGATGATTTGAAATATGTATAATAATAATAATAATTGGTAATTGTTAAATAATTAAAAAGGTGATTGTTTCTTTTATTAGTTAGTTTAGAAAAAAATGGTTGAAGGCTAAATATGCGTGATACCTATGATATAAATACGGAACCCTACATGTCATTATAGAGAAGAACATCATATTATCCTGGTCGCTTTTGTTTTGTAAGTTGAACGTAGATTAATGAAATACTTATTCGATAAAGTCCCACGCGAAGTCATTTTAAAAATATTTTATAGTAAATATATAATATATAATACTACAATATCAAATAAATAATTTATAAATTTTATTTACATACAAGTAACCTTTTTAATACAAGTACCAAAACTATAGTCATAGTCGCGCTATATCCAAGTAGTCGTCCGTGTAACTGGCCGCCAGCCTACCTGCCGTTAGATACCTAAACTTCCATAGCGTCAAACTGGGAGAGGGGTCTTAAGTTTTCGATAGCGGTCTCCTTATACCCTTTATACAACGTTAGTTTTACTTTACGCAAAACCTGAAAGTACCTAGTTTGTTCAGAATCAGTAACAAAATCTAATCCAACCATTTATATACCGTGTTATATTCTTGTCCAAAAATATTTTGAAATCCTACAAGCTTAGGCACAATAGTTTACCGCGCAGCAGCTGACGGTCGGCACACAGCGGCGGTCATTCAACTCGCGTCGATGGCTTGCGGTGACCATTTTTTTCGAGGACAATGACGCAACATAACAAGCTTATAACTTCGTTACTTTTCATTATATTTTGTTGAAATTTTGTATAAATATTTTTAATGTAAAAATATTTGACACGTATTTCGGTTTTTGCGCAAAGTAAAACTAACATTGTATAGATTACCATGAACATATTGTCTGCTCCGCCTCTCGTCACAGCGGGGTGGTCGGGGTGGTCGGGCTGGTCGGGCTGGACGTCCTCTTCCTTCTTGTGGACCTTCTTCATGTGCATGTAAAGTGAACTCATGTTCGTGAAACTCTGCTGGCAATCTGCGAAACATTGCACACACAAAGCTAGTTCTGTTCTACACAATCTCTAAACTAAATCGGCCGGTCTAAATATAGTGTTATCCTTTTCACAATGTTCCCTGCGGAAAACGATAGCATTACATTTAGAGCTGTCAGTTTAGTTTAGAGATTGTGTAAAGCAGAATTAGGGCGTTTGTGCACTTACTCGTTTTCGATTCGTTTTCGATTCATGTTCGTTTTTTTAATGAACATCATAAAAACGGATACGAAATTCACGAATGACATTTGTGCACTTAATCGTGATTTCACTATACGTTTTAAGCATTTCGTAGATAAAACCGTGTTCATAATGTGTGCTGCATTTAATCGTCGTCAGTTTAATCTTTTCGCACTTCTCTTATACATTCGTAGGCGATCATCACTTAATGACATGACATGACATCATGAAAAAACTTTTTTTAATTACTATCGAAAGAATGTTGCTACTTTCGATTTCATATTGTGTCATATAAAAAAAAGATTCCTCGGCAAGACACACGTTTTAGAGAATGCATAACTCCAGAAAAAATGCTGGCAGTAACACTAAGGTAAGTGATTATGAATATTTCACACGGTACGGTTAGTATCAAAATTATCTAAGCATACGTCATATATTTTGTGAACATCCCAAGTGGACATTACGCTCTTGTAAGAAAACAGTAACAACTAAGTATCAGAAATGATATTTTTTATGAAATGTTCATATTTATTTTTTTTTTTTTTTTCGCCGTGTGGCACCGGATTAAGAATAGTGCCACTCCATCTCTTCCCGTGGATGTCGTAAAAGGCGACTAAGGGATACCATCACCAGGAGACGGGCAGCAGCGTCTTCCTGAGATTCAACCAAAAAACTGCGATCACCAACCCGCCTGCCCAGCGTGGTGATTATGGGCAAAAACCTCCCATGGACAAAACGCCGCAACAAAGGCCCCCAGTTCCCGGTAGCTCCACTATTCCCGATTACGGCAGCGATCGTGGTAACGGTGGGGCAGGGGGTGCTAAGAATCTCCGGGTTACGGCAGGCTGCCACAAACGACGACTCCATCTGGCAACGTACAACGGACGAACGATGAGACTGGACCACCACCTTGCCGAACTCGAAGTAGAGTTAGATCAAATAAACTGGCACATTCTAGGGCTATCAGAAATCCGTAGACAGGGGGAGGATACGATTACTCTAGAATCCGGAAATCTACTGTACTTTCGAGAAGGCAGTCAGCTCTCCCAGGGTGGTGTCGGTTTTCTCATAAATAAGTCCCTTACTAACAACATTGTGGAAATCAGTAGCATATCGGAGAGGGTAGTGTACTTGGTTATTAAATTAACAAACAGGTACTCACTCAAAGTTGTGCAAGCCTATCTACCAACTTCGAAAGCTGCTGATGAAGAGGTTGAGGCCGTATATGAAGATATCTCCAAGGCCATTCAAAACACAACCAAGGCTAACTACAATGTTGTTATGGGGGACTTTAACGCCAAAGTGGGAGTACAAGTACATGCCGATGAAACTAAAGTAGGACCCTTCGGCCTGGGACGCCGAAATCACAGGGGGCACATGCTGGTCAACTTTCTTGAGAAGGAGGGTCTCTTTCTCATGAATTCCTTCTTTGAGAAAAAGACCCACAGAAGGTGGACCTGGCATTGCCCCGGTAACGTGACAAGGAACGAGATTGACTTCTTCATATCAGACAAACGGACTATATTCAGAGATGTTTCTGTAATCGGAAGGGTGAACACTGGTAGTGATCACCGGTTGGTCAGGGGCACTCTGGATATCAATTATCACCTGGAAAGATCCCGATTGATGAAGTCAACGCTCAGACCTTCGCCTCCCGAAATAGCCATGGGGTCCGAACCATTCCAATTGGAATTGAGAAACAGTTTCGCGGCATTGGAAACCATCACTAACGTTGATGAGAAGACCGACACTATTGTGAAAGTCCTCCGGGAAGTGGGTCACAAATACTTCCGGCCACAACGTAAAATCAGAAAGTCCAAACTTTCTCAGACCACTCTCGACCTTATGAAAAAACGACGGGAAATGTCACCTACCAAGCAGAAGTGTTCGTCAGATGAGCTCAACAAGAGAATAAAAAAGTGCATACGACGCGATATCCGTTCCGCTAATACGCTTGCAATTAAAGAAGCGATTGAGCGGAACAGAGGATCGAAAGTCTTTGCAAAGCCTCTGAGAGCGAGCCAGATGACGAAACTAAAGACTCAGCAGGGTGACATTGTCAAATCTAAGATCGAGATAGCAAAGGAAGTCGAGAAATTTTATGGACATCTGTACGAATCACGCGCGGCCAAACCAGCTGATCCACGTGCCGACCCTCGAGCCACACTGACTCGACATTACACCGAGGACATACCGGACGTTGACCGAGACGAAGTTGAGGCCGCCTTGAGACAGCTCAAGAACAACAAAGCTCCGGGGGATGACGGCATTACCTCAGAACTACTCAGAGCCGGAGGGGCTCCTGTTATACAGGAGTTGGCAAATTTATTCAACTACGTCATTCACAATGGCACCACACCGGAGTCGTGGAGCGGAAGTGTTGTGGTCTTGTTCTTCAAGAAAGGCGACAAATCTTTATTGAAGAACTATCGTCCCATCTCACTTCTGAGCCACGTTTATAAGTTATACTCAAGAGTGGTCACAAATCGTCTTGCCAAAAGACTTGACGAGTTTCAGCCTCCGGAGCAGGCTGGATTTCGACAAGGCTATAGTACCATGGACCACATCCTTACTGTTCGGCAGATTATCCAAAAGACAGAAGAATATAATCAGCCGCTGTGTATGGGATTCGTGGACTATGAAAAAGCCTTCGACTCAATCGAAATCTGGGCTGTTCTGGATTCTCTGCAACGATGCCGTGTTGACTGGCGATATATCGAGGTGTTGAGATGTCTGTATAGCGCCGCTACGATGACCGTCCAAATTCAAAATTCCCAAACTAAACCAATCCAGTTGCGCCGAGGTGTGAGACAGGGTGACGTTATTTCACCGAAATTGTTCTCCAACGCACTGGAGGACGTTTTTAAAACATTGAACTGGGAAGGACGGGGAATCAATATAAACGGCGAGGACATCTCACATCTTCGACTTGCTGACGACATCGTCTTATTCGCGGAGTGGAGTCTCCGGCTGAATTAGCCCGAATGCTGCGGGACCTTGATGGGGCCTCCCGTTGTGTTGGTCTCGGCATGAATCTTGAGAAGACTAAGGTCATGCTTAACTCACGTGTCATGCCGGAACCAATAACCGTCGGTGGTACTACACTCGAAGTCGTTGAAGAGTATGTCTATCTTGGGCAAACTCTCCAACTAGGTCGAGACAACTTTGAGAAGGAAGCCGACAGGAGGATTCGTCTGGGTTGGGCAGCATTTGGGAAGTTACGTCAAGTCTTTTCGTCATCTCTGCCGCAATGCCTGAAGACAAAAGTCTTTGACCAGTGCATCCTACCTGTGATGACATATGGAGCCGAGACGTGGACACTGACCGTGGGGCTTGTCCACAGATTCAAAGTCGCTCAACGGGCTATGGAGCGAGCTATGCTTGGAGTCTCTTTGAAGGATAAAATCAGAAATGAGATTATTCGGAAAAGATCTAAAGTAACCGACATAGCTCGCAGGATCAGCTCGTTGAAGTGGCGGTGGGCAGGTCACATCTGTCGGAGGACCGATGGCCGCTGGAGCAGACGTGTCCTCGAGTGGAGACCGCGAACCGGCAAGCGCAGCGTAGGGAGACCCCCGGCTCGGTGGTCCGACGACCTTAAAAGGGTCGCTGGCCGGGATTGGATGCGAAAGGCAGAGAACCGGACGGTGTGGCGCACCCTGGGAGAGGCCTACGTCCAGCAGTGGACGGATATAGGCTGATGATGATGATGATGTTCATATTTTGCTGATAGTTTTTGACTACCAACCACAGGTATGGAAATTTTGATTATACTACAATATTTAGACAACAAACGATTTATTTTAATGCCAAACTAAGTAGGTATTAACTTTTAATAATAATCAACTGCTTTGAATCATGTTTTGTTGGAATTCAAGAAATGCAAATACCTATGTTTTCCAAATACCTCACAACATCAGGACTCATCTCTGCCCTCTTTCCACACACCATTCCACTCGCGTCCTTATTTTAAAACGATTCGATGTGAAGAATTCACGAATATATAAACACGAAAACGAATCGAAAACGAGTAAGTGCACAAACGCCCATACAGTTATAAGGAAGGCTATGTCGAATCGTGTTTTCACGAAACACGAAAACGAATCGAAAACGAATAAGTGCACAAACGCCCTTAGTACAATTATTACATAAATAAATTGTATAAAAAAGTGTCTGTGTGCAATTCACACACGGCAGAAGTGAAGCTTATATTCAAATTTTTCGAATGTTCCAAAATATTATGTAAATATTACCTATAATAAACATTAAAACCTATTATAGTTTGTTTTTGAAATAAAATTTGGGTTCAAAAACGGAATGCAGACGGAGAGCGTAAGTGGAGCGTCATGGAAACCGACTTGTATTCGATTTCATTCTCTCGCACGCTACATCCTATTTGAATATGTATTTATGTTTGTCCCTCTCTGGCACTTGTGCAGCGCAGGGTTTCCGAGGTGGAGAGACCGCGACGCGCGACACTAACCTTAAATAATAATTGTAGCGGTCGCGATTCGTATCACACAGTCTACCTTAAGTGTCGCTGCGATGTGTATTGTGTATATTCTAACATATCTGCTGGAAAAATATCACCGGAAAAAAAAATGTCAACGATTAGAACGTGGTCTCACGCTACGCACCTGGTCTGGGGCAGGCGTGGCGTGCGCGGCGCGGCGGCGCGGCGTGGCGCTGCGCGTGGTCGCGCAGGTGCTCGCGGCGCAGGAACGCGCGGCCGCACGCGCCGCACGCGTGCCGCCGCTCGCCCGTGTGCCGCCGCGCGTGCCGCAGCAGCTTGCTCGCCGTGCGGAACGACCACCCGCAGTTCTGCACCGCCACACCCGACACCGTTACTACTTACTATCGTTCTTATTCATTTCAATGATAAAGAATAAGTGTCTAAAGCTCGACGTGGGGCTCGCTCTAATTAAGGGTGTGCAGTAAAATTGGACGCGTTGTAAGTTTTACAGCGCAACAGGTACGGGTACAGTGTGCGCGAGGTCTCACCGGGAAGAGGCACGGGTAGGGGCGGTCGCCGGTGTGCGCGCGCGAGTGCTCGCGCAGGCGGCAGGGCTGGCGGAACACGCGGCCGCAGCCCGGCCACGGGCACGCCAGCTCGGCGCGCCCCGCACGCACCAGGTGCGCGCGAGCGTGCGCGCGCAGTCCCGACGCCCAGAAGAACCGCCGGCTGCACTCCGTACAACTGTAAACGCAACATTTCATTCACCAAAATGAATATCGATATTGTGGCTAATTCTGTTGTACACAATCTCTAACCTAAATTAAATTGACAGGTTTAAAAATAATGCTATCCTTTTCCGCAGGTATCGTTGTGAAAGAGATAGGAATATATTTAGCCCTGTCATTTTAGTTTAGGTTTAGAGATTGTATACAACAGAATTAGCCGCATTATTCGACTGTGACAATTGATATGTGATAGCAGATTGATCTATTCATGTTTCGGATATTTTTAACTAGATGGCGATTGGCGGTGTATTAGAATGACTACTAAATTAATGTGAGGATAACAAGCTGTGGTGTTTCATTTATACTCGAATTTTGTTCTCTCGAAAGTTCTAAATTGTTTATGTTAGAAAAGAAACATCCATGCCTATTACTGACAAAATCTTACCTGTAGAGTGCTTCATCTATTGTATGCTCTTCGTTCAAGTGTTTCATGAGGTCGTCCCTAACATGGAATATTCTTCCGCACATCTGCTCCACGCCACTTGCGAGGACCCTCTTAACCGGACACTCCACAGTGATCTGTCTTTGTGGCTTTACATTCTTATCCTTATTATGTACACTCATAATATGTTTGTCTAATTTCTGTTTGCTCAGGAATTCTTTATTACAGTTTGGTGTATCACACTGAAAATTCATTTATTTTTAAATTCATACTGTATTCATCATTTTGAAGTCATATGTAAGATGGTGATGATAAAAAATAAACCCCGGCTAAGTTTGGTGTGGGTACTTTTAAGACCAGGGCGCGTTTGGAACCCTCATAGTTAAGTTTTCGTAACTAATTACGTATCACCATTACCTCAATGTTCTTAAATTTATGTTCAAAAAGTGTACACTGTACAGTGTATCAACTTTATAATAAAAATATCCCAAACAGACATATTTATAAACTCTGTCTGTGGATACAATGTTCATGGAATTCAAATCAGAAATCAGAAGAACCAGAGTTACCGACATAGCTCATCAATCTGCCCCGGCCATTGCCACATCAACAAAATTGATGTGGCAATGGCCGGGGCAAATTGTTCGAAGAACTGATAGACGTTGGGGTCCTAACTCCCAAGGTGGTTGAGTGGCGACCTCGCACCAGTGAACAAAGCGTAGGGAGACCCTCACTAGATAGACGGACGATCTCAAGCGAGTCAGGCTGCACAAGAACATGTTCTGTGGCGATCCTTGCAAGAGACCTATGTCCAGCAGTGGACGTCTATTGGTTGAGACGACAACGACGACGAATGATGAACATGAATGAATTAATCAATAGAGAAATGTTAATTTTATTTACCTTAAATTTGGCAGTTATCCTTATTAACTGTTCAATAGTGTTAAGTGTTTGTGTGTTATTAACTGGTGTGAGAGTTGCCTCCTGCAATACTGTGGACTGTTGCTGTACTGAATGTTCGGGGTTTGATATCACAGGTACTTCCAGTTTGTGCTCAACATATCCTATGAATCCTGACTGTGTGTCACCAACTGAAATCAAAGACAAAAAGGCATTTTCATATTGCACCATTACCAACTATATGAATTCTCCCCAAACAAGATGGTGCAAAAACGAACACCTAACTACTCCTATTATAATGTACAATTTATTTTTTAGATTATTTTAATGTACAATTTTCGAAAATTCCCAATCTACTACATATATACACTATGTTTTATATCCGACTTAAAAAGGTTATCAATTCAACAGTATTTATGTAATATTACTGGATCTGGTAAATATTCACATACCTATAAGGGCCTTATAGGTATGTGAATATTATAATTGAACTGTTAAGTGTGTGGTGAAGTCTTTCATCATTTAGATTACTACTTGTTTTTTTTTAAATCTACAATACTATATGTATTATATTCTATGGTGACATATATTTAGAAAAAAAATTATGATGTACCTATTAGGTTTGATCTATATTTTGTTTATATATACATAACAACAATATCAATAATAGGAAACTTAGCCATGAACTTGTACCAATAAATAAATTAACAGGAACAGATGTCTGCCACACACTATTCCCTACTAATAGTCAGGTAAAAAGTACTGTAGTGAGACAATTGAGATTGAAGGTGATAGAAAGATGGTATCTTTAGAAGAACAAACAAAGCAGGCTCAGTAAAAATATGTATCTCTTACTATGTTTAATTATAATTGTTTCAGGATCTTGAATCAAGTTTAAACACCATTTCTGTTCTGCTTGAATTTCCATATCTTTATTTTGCAAAGTATCACTTTTAAAAACTGGAACATTCTGCAAAGAATTGTACTTTATATCCTACTGACACCAACTCGATTTTAAAAACATTTTACAAATAATAAAGAATGAAGACAAAATACCTTATTTATCACGTCACCTACTAAAAATGGTTGCAAGTTTTCAGTTTGACTTTGGCTAATTTCAATGTCTGAAAGAAATGAAATAAATATTATCAATTAATAAAAATATGTGTAGCATTGCTTGCACAATGCACATAATTAGGCGATTTCACGTAATCTCTTAAACTAACCTAAATTGATAGATCTAAAAATAGTACTATTCTTCTCTGCAAAAAAGGACATTACATATTATATGAGGAGCTGCCGAACAAACCGGCATAATTGCATAAAATAAAATTTTACAAGAGAAGCAAAAAATGTGCTCAAAGCTGTTAAGACTTTTATGAAGCCAACAAACTTTGGATGCAATTATGATGCAGTTTTAGACTATTTTTGATAGTTATATTATAAATAAGTTGAGATTCTTATTCAGCAGCCAAAAACCACCAGTTTAAAAAAAAACATATATTGACCAGAGGTTTATTATAGAGGTAATTATGCTGTTTTGTTCGCCAGCTTACAGCTATTACATTTAGTCAATTTAGTTTAGTTTAGAGATTATATACAACAAAGTTAGTAGCATTGTCTAGCAAAAAACATTGTTTCATAAACCTAGCAAGCATTACATGGGGTTGTACGAACTAGCAAAATTCTGTAGATGCCATCAGTGCCTTCTGGTATCAATTACCAGAAATTGTCATATAATATGCAGCAGTCCTTATTAGGTTTACTTAACATAATAAAATTTAAATCCCTATTGTTGGAAGCATGTTTTGGATTGTTTCCTTTTGATACCATCACCACCACATCCTCTACAACCTTTTAACATCCCACTGGCCTCCTCTCTTATAGGAGACAGGGATTTTGAGCTTAGACCTGCCACGCTGCTCCAATGCAGGTTGGCGGGCTTAAACAACTATTGTCACATGATAGTGATAATAACAGGGACCAACTACTTAACATGCTCTCCAAGGCACGGGGGTGAAACACCACCAGCTTCCATCTGCGGGCGAGAATTTCTTGACAGAGAAACCCAATACCTAACAATTATTTGCCCAACCTGGGAATCAAATATCTTTTGAAACACCAGATATATACTTACTATTTTGTTGGATGGTATCAATATAAATTAAACTATTATGTGCACTAATATTCCCTCCCACCACTTGAGTATTGCATAGGCCTAGTGTGCCAGTATCTGCTTTATGTACTGGTTTCTCAGTAGAATAATCAATGTCAGCATTATTTACAAACTTTTGCCCCTCTAGTTTGTTGCTTTTTGGGTCGAACACAAAGGATGAAGACAGAAGAGATTGCACATCTTGAGATTCACAAGCTTCAGGTTTGTCCAGTGTGTGTATTATTGCAGACTTATTAAGCTTAGGTTTTCTTCTGAGGATGTTGGGTTTTTGGAACTTGCTCTTGTTAGATTTCATCTCGCGAGAAACGAACATGATTGTTGTTTAAATTCATTTATTCCTTGATTTGAATGTCAAATTTAATAACCTGAAACAAACTTTATAATTTACTTAAGTTTACTTCATACAAATAGACTAAGTAGTTATAGTAGCTCTTACTGTTTTAAGTTATTATTATTAAGAATTATAAGTTTACTGTTTTACGAGAGCCATAAATCAGTAACTTATTACTTTTGTAAGACACAAATAAATCATGCCTTCAAAACAACACATCAAACTCAATTGAAATCAATGTATTGTAACAAAGTTACAACTTACATTACTTATTGAGAAAATTCATAGTGAAATTCGAAAAGATATAGTGGATTCAAATTAATAAGATTAGAATAATACAGGGCCTTTGCACTTCAAACATTTTTTCATTTTAAGAAAATTACCCCGGGCGGTTACCACTTCCCTAAAGATGGCGCTTATCTTGTATTTATAGTCTGTGCCTCTTTATCTATGATGCCACTGAAGTAAGTGTTCGTTCAGAAGTTTAAGTTTTAGTCTAATTTATTTTAATGTCATTTAATTAAACAGTTCAGCTAATAATATGTAAAATATTTTTTTGAGAGTAATATGAGTTAGTAGGATAAATTTCTAAGTTAAAACTCACATAACAGTCATTGTAAATATTTCTATATAAGTTGGAAGTTTAATGAAACATTTATGATTTAATTTCTAAACGTAGCGAACGGCCATTTCAGTTTGACCAACATTGACAACAATAATTAGTTTGACATTGAAGTTTTTCTAGTATGACAGTTGGATAATTATTGTGTTATTGGTGCTTCGTTAGTTTTTTCTTATTTTATTACTATTTCGCCATTCTTGGACTCCAATTATCTGTGCATTTCATCTCGTGATCGTGGACGTGATCGACTCCGATTATCTTTGCATAAATAACAGTGACCCACGCATGTAAAAAAGACTCGATTAAAAAGCAGAAAATTATCAACATGCGTTTCATTTCCTAACATCTGGAGACCACCTCTTACAATTTTAATGTAAGTATTGTATAATAATAATTTATCTTAATTATTACAAGGTCACATCATTCTTTAGTGATCTTGTAATAATTAAGATAAATTATTTTATACGATACACAAGGACAATAGTATAGTATAATTATATATTATAGTACCAGTAATACCTATATATATAGTACTATAGCGTTGTAGTTATATATATTTTAGTTTAGCCACTTCCCTGTGGAGGTCGCTTTAGGTGAACAGGCGAGTGCAATCTCTAATAAAGTATATATAATGTACTCTGTGGATTAATATATATCACAGATATATATCTGAAACATTCGCAGTATAAAGTATATATAATGTACTCTGTGTTCGCAGTCTTCGCATTGTTCAATAAAAGCACAGAGCCACAGACCAAAACATTAACATCACAGACCAATAACATATATGATTAACATATACCACAGATCAGTATCACTAATATAGGTACCTACTCAGGGGGTGTAATGGTGTAAAGGTCTAGGAACAAGTATCTATGGAAGCGAAATATTTTAGACGAAATCAAACATCTCTTTGACTCACTCACACGTACCGATTTTAAGCATAAGAAAGAAAGAGAAGTCTGCTACTATCAGTTGTCCTACTTTAAACAAAAATAACCACTTTTTCCTAGAGTCTGACGTAGTTCAACCGTGGACGTAGTTTAGCAGAAAGGACCCAATCCACAAAATGGTAAAAATGAGTTATACAGGGTATAAGGAGACCGCTTCCGAAAACTTGTCGCTATTATTAGACTACCTAAACACAATCCAGTATAACCGCAATAACCTTATAGCGTAGGTATCACGCGCAACAACGTGACTGCGCGAGGTCAAGGTAACGCAAAGTTCGCTGTCCTCCAGCGTCAGCTGATTTTATTTGGATTACTTTTAACTTTAAAAAAATACAGGCAATATTTTTTTTATTCCCCAAAAACGGGAATTGCACAAAAAATGATTTTTTTGTAAAAACGACTTTTTTCACATTTTTTTATAATATCTTATCAGTAATCTTTGGACACGTCTCCCAACGTGAGAATGACTCCATAGAGCGACTTGTCATACAGGGCAAAATAGAGGGCACCAGAGGGCGAGGAAGGTCGCCTATGCGATGGACCCACCAAATCAAATCAGCTGTGGGCGGTTCCTTGCACGATTGCACCAGGCTGTCGGCCAGCAGGGAGAAGTGGCGAACACTCGTGTGGCGCATAAATCTGACCTTAAAGACGTCACTTCTGGATGACCACGACCGCTCTGTTAAGAGTGAAACGAAGAAGAAGATCAGTACTTATCAGTACTATCACCTATCTTCGTTTTCGAGAGCGTTTCGCATACACCTATTCAAAGAGATCCTAAAGGTTGTTTCTTTCACTCAGAAAAAAAGATCCCTGATCCTACAATGTTATCATGGTTTTTTATGTTATGTATGAAATTATGTGTGCGTTGGGCGTTTGGGCGTGCCTAATAAACTCGTATGTTTGCTACGAGAATTTCTTATAAATCATACCTTCCGTTACCGCCTGGACCAAGAGCGTCACCAGCTGATGGGCAAAGGGGGGGACTAGATAAATAATATATACGGAGGATGGAAAGAAAAATGAATTTTAGGTCCAGTCGAGAGGTTATGAAGGTGTAAAGCAAGTATTACAAGTTCTTGAATTGACGTGAAAATCATCATCATCATCATCATGATCAACCCATTACCGGCTCACTACAGAGCATGGGTCTCCTCTCAGAGTGAGAAGGGTTTTGGCCATAGTCTACCACGCTGGCCAAGCGGATTGGCAGACTTCACACACCTTTGAGAACGTTATGGAGAGAACTAGACTGGCCCGTTGGCGCGGTTGGCAGTGACCCTGCTTACCTCTTCCGGGTCGCGGGTTCGATTCCCGTCCCGAGTCTGGGTGTATTTATGTAAGTATATAAGTATGTATTATGTATTTAAACATTTATATTTATATGTGTAATATATGTAAATATGTATATCAGTCGGTCGTTACCTATAACACAGGTATTAAGTTGCCTACTTTAGGAACAGCCGACCGTGTGTGTATGTGTGTATATTTATTATTATTATATTATTATATTTATTAACTCTCAGGTATGCAGGTTTCCTCTCGATGTTGTCCTTCACCGTTAAAGCAAGTGATATTTAAATACTTTTAAAACGCACATAACTCCGAAAAGTTAGAGGTGCGTGCCCCGGGATCGAACCCACGACCTCCGATTAGAAGTCGGTTGCCCTAACCACTAGGCTATCACAGCTTTTATTTGGAAGACGTGAAAATAGTTATTAATTATAAGTCAAGTGAGTGAATTTAGGACTTTGTTTGCATTTGGCTATACTCTGATTTTTAATTCGGTGGAAATCTGACGTTTCGTAATGTTACCAGAGATAAAACAATTCTCACAAAAGAGATAAAAAAATCAAAACTTATTGTTATAAAAATCAACTGCCTCATGTAGCAAGTGCCAAGCGGGAGCAGATAGACATCTGCCCCCCTAGAGATTTGATAAAATTCATAATTTTATCAAATCTCTAGGGGGGGGGGCAGATGTCCCTATCTGCTCCCGCTTGGCAACACCCATGGCCTGGACGGCATCTTATCATCTCCGAGACCACTTGGTGCTTGAGTCCCCCGGCAGTGCTGTTTCCTCTCTTGTATGCGCTATTTACCAGCGACATACATTGCACCCCAGATGTTATGTTAGCCTAGTTTGCGGACGATAAGATGACATATACGACCCATACCCAATTCTCGGTCGTTCGATCTCGACTCCAAGTTACGGCTAGTCATCTAGGGTCTAGGCGACTGGTTCCGCCACTGGAGGATAGAGGTCAACGGTGAAAAAACGTAACTGTGCTTTTTACAGGAAAGTGTGGTAGCAAGTACTCCGGCAAACGTGCCGTGCCGAATAATTTCTATACGGCGTTCTTTTCCCCTGGCAAGACAAAGCCAAATATCTAGGTGTGAACTTAGACGATAAGATGAACTTTGCCGCTCAAAGACGTAAAGCCCCAAAAGGCAGCATTTGTGCTCAAGTTGTGCATTGTGATCGAGCAAAGAACCTGTATTCGCTCAATAATGTCCTGCACATGCATAGTATTTGCACATATCCCTCCCTTCTCGATTAAAGCAGACTAGGTAGTTTTGCAAACACTGCAGAATAAGTTTCTGCACACGGCAATGGGTGCCCCGTGGTTTGTGCGCAATATTGATCTCCAAGATCTCGATCTCCCTGTTCTAGCCCAACACTTTTCAAAGAATTACCTTGAGAAAGCTGCCCGCCATATCCCTTCCTCTGTTACGGGGACGTATGGATTAGTCTATTGCAAAACTAGCATTCCAACGTCACGTAAGCCGAGTTTCGAGACTCACAGGAGACACCCTTAAGACGATGTTCTCCCCGATTTTTTTCAAGCCCTTGGGCTCTAGCTCCGCTGGCAGAGTTTCTGCGCTCGCTTCCCCCTAAGGGCCTAAACATCCCGAAATAAATCATTTTTATTTAAAAATATCAATTTGTTTAGAAAGTTTTGTTTTTAGTTCCTTTCTGAGCATTAAGAAAAATACCCCGTAGTGTTAAAACCAATTTAGCAGAAACGACTCAAACCCAAATTTTCCCCGATAACCGTAAGATACGTCAGTCTTTGAAGTACAATAAAAATATTAGTATTTTTGCCCATATTTGACAATATTTTCAACTATTCCAAAGACAATATCATTGCAGCAATTACCATCCAAACTTCAAACCTCGATTACTCAGAATAACTTTTTATGGGTTGGGTCATTTCTACTAAGCTACGTCCAGTTGACTGTCAATTTCTCGTAGGGTAAACGGCAAGTATTAACGACCCCCTTAAGATAATTTTAAAATCGATATCAATTATTAACAGTAGTATATTACTAAGTAAATTACAAAATAGCACTAGCTTTCACATTTTTATTTGTTGTTTGTTATTTTATGTTACTTACATATTCTATAGTTTATATGCACTACCTTAAATGCTTTTAAATATAAGATTACCGTATAATAAATATCCATATGCCTATTTGTAGGTACTAACTATAACATGTACTAATTAAAAAGCGGTGATAGCCATCATTTGCCGTAACAGTTAAGAAAAACCTGCATGCCTGAGACTCTGCATAATGTTCTCAAAGGCTACCAATCCACACTTGGTCAGCATGGTGTACTTCGGCATAAACCTTTCTCATTCTGAGACGAGACTCGTGCCCTGTAGTGGGCCGTTAAGGCGTTCATAATGATGATGATGAATTATAACGTGTCTGAGAAGTAGTCTTTAATAGAATCATATCGCGTTTGAGCATTAGTGAAACTTAACCGCGTGTTATTCTCTCATAATACACCTATTCGACTTTTACAGCGAAGCTGCATAAACCGTGACAAATTAATAAAGGGATTGTCAGATAAAAAATTTCGCACAACAAAGCACTTAGAACTTAAAAAATTACAAAATAACGTAATTTGACTTAGTTATGTGG
This sequence comes from Melanargia galathea, assembly GCA_920104075.1. Taxonomy (NCBI): domain Eukaryota; kingdom Metazoa; phylum Arthropoda; class Insecta; order Lepidoptera; family Nymphalidae; genus Melanargia; species Melanargia galathea. The sequence goes on along the minus strand of OV049859.1, from coordinate 6,710,512 downwards.
ATGCTCTATAAGTCGGCAGTTTAACGTCTGTGTCACGTTTAAAAATTCGTAGACATGTCAAACGAAGTAATTTCAGTACAATATTTTTTCTTCTAATACTTGATTCTTTTGACTTTTTGAGTCAACTAATAGTATTTGCTTTTTGTATAAAGAAGTAATTTTCAATTTATTTAAAAAATAAGTACTAATTTGCCTAAGCTCGGCACCTTTGTGCCTTTTTCCAGCATTTGTGTCCTCAAAGTCGGCCCTCACGTGTCTGAAAGAAAATCATATTTTACCCGCGACGTCGTCCGCGTAAATTAATGTTTTTCTTAATATTTATAGGAACTCTTTTCTCCTTTTCATTTTATTTTATTTTCCCGCCAAATAAATACCCTTCTCCAAAATTAATAGAACTTTTGAAGAAATGGATAGAATTTTTTTCAACAATCAGACAATTTTTTTGTATAGACAACATCAAGTTTATCCAATAGGATAAACAGGATACCTCACAATAGGATACCTTAGAAATAACCCAAATTCTAAAAGGTGGCACCCCCTGCCGACCCCAGGTACCTCATATTACTGGTTTTCCTTAGTCCACCACCCTTGTTTTTTCTTTAAATACGTAAAATAATCGTGTTATACTACTATTACAAGACATCAAATATTATAACAAATTAAATTGCAACAACAAGTCTTAAATATTATTCATACGTAATTTATATCTTGTCAAACGACGCTCGGAAAGCAGAAATTTTATAAGAAATTAAGCGATTTACGCACTTGCACTCGTTCTAAGCGATAATTGAGGGATAGGGATGCAAAAAAATGCTGCCTTATTCTAAAACTATTTTCCCATTAGAGCAAGCTATATGTACACATAAAATACTCAGTGTGCCTAAGCGGCACCCAAAATGTTAATATTTACAAACATAGAACTGAGTGCCGACTTTTGCTGGGCGGCTTTAGGAGCATCCACCCTATCACCAGACGGTTAGCAAAATACAAATTTCTTGTCAATCTGTCTTTCAAGATGACACTGAAATTATATTGCGATCTTTTTTTTGACAGTGCATATTGACATAAGCAAAAACGAAAGATATAATAAGTATTTATTCATTTTAAATAAGTTCTCTCTAGGAAGAAGAGGGGGTGGGGTATAATTTCTCTTAGGTAAAGGTAAACTCTCTTAGAAGAAAATCTCTTAGAAGAAAATTTATACCTACGGGGGCTGAAATTGCCATTGTTAAAACATTCTGATAATAATTATACAATTTTAAGCATTGCAACACTAACTTTTCTAAGGTCATATCCAAGAAGGTTATATTCTTTATGTAGATACTGGAATCTGCGCCTGAAACATTGTAGGAAAGACAAAGTCATAATTTAGCTGGGCTATTTTTTCTCTCTAGTTTTTCTGTACCTCACACACTTTATTTAAGTAGTTAAGAACGAGATAAAGCCTTCTTTGTCGAGCTTCAAACAAAATGTTTAACATTTTGTTTGAAGCTCGGCAGGGTGATTCAGAACACTTCGATACCACTTCGAACCATCAATCGATTCGGTAAGTTATCGTACGATAAGATGTATTTTCAATTCACCGTCGAATTGCCCGTGTCAACTAGTAGTTGACATAGATAACCTATTCCTCTTACACTCAGGCGTACTTATTTATATTATCTCGCTTCTACGTTAAATTTCCTAGTAGTCAGAGCGGAAAAAAACATAGGTTTATACGTAGACAGAGAAACAGATAGACTAAGTCTAAGATATTGTAATATATACTCTAAATAGATGTCAAGTTTACATCTGTCTGTGGTCACAAGTTTTTTAATGACACGTGACGATGACACGTGACGTGCTAGTGATGTAACTATCGATATTTTGACTGTGAGGATCTTTATGGACACAAATACAATATGCGTGTTTAAATATGTGGACCATACTCTAATATTACATTATGCGAAAGTGTGTCTTTCTGTCTTTTACCTTTTCAGGGCCCATCCGATTTGGACGAAATTTTGTACACAGACAGCTTGCATCCCGGGAACCGATATCTAAGGCTACTTTTGTCTTGCAGTATCAAAGCGTTCCTACAAGATTAATAAAATAAAAACCTAAGCTCACATGAATGAAGTCTCGGGCATCATCTTGTTAGGAAATACAAGAATAATATGTTTCATATTATAGTATATTTTTAACCGACTTCAAAAAAGGAGGTTGTATGTATGTATATAAGTATGTTCGCGATTATCTCCGCAACTAATGAACCGATTTTGATGATTTTTTCACTATCATAATCTACATACTTTCAGAAAGGTTTTAGTGTACACATCGAAAAATATACATATGTATATATAAAAAAAAACACAAAATATACATATCCTTCTAGAACCTTTGTTGTGCCTTCTAGAACTGAAATAAAATCGAGTCTTTTTGGAGTCGATGAAACTTTATAAACGGTGTTTCGAAAATACGATCATACAAGCTATTTTTAAGAAAAATTAAACCGACTTCGGTCCAGCAATCTCAGAGGAACCGCGGTGCACCAGTCAAAAATATTAGTGACATGTGGGTACATTTATGCGTGTAACTTCGCACATAAGAATGGTAACTAAGTGTGTTATACATATACTAAAACCTTCCTGAAAGTACTATGTAGATTACAATAGTGAATTGTTTTGTCTCGAAATACAAAATATTAAACCTATTTATATTAATAGGTAGTAATATTATACTTCGTGCAATTTGCACATTGCACGAAGAACCGATGGACGTTGGGGTCCCAAGGTGCTTGAATGGCGACCTCGCACCAGCAAACGAAGCGTAGGTAGACCCCCCACTCGATGGACAGACGATCTCAAGCGAGTCGCTGGTAGCCGCTGGAATCAGGCGGCACAAGATCGTGTGCTGTGGCGATCCTTGCAAGAGACCTATGTCCAGCAGTGGACGTCCATTGTTTGAAACGAACGAACGAACGAACGAATATTATACACTTACTAAATTTCTTTGAACATTAATGTTTATACGTCACTCCGTTAATGTGCGAATGGAAACTTCATTGGCGAAATTTTCTTCTGCATTACAGACATCCATTGGTAACGGTTCTCTTGCCTTAAATTAAAAAAATCAGACGTGGTAGAACATTTTTCACGTTTCGCTTCAGCGTTTTTCATACACCAATAACAGCTTTTAGGGTAAAACTTTTAAAACGTGCCGCCTTGATATGGGTTATGGGATGGGGGGAGGGAGAGGGTAAATCATCCAGTGTTGAGGTTAGAATTGATTTTCGTTGTTTTCTTGAAAACGATGAATTACCTTATTATAAGAGTGTTAGCATTATACTCGTGGACCAAACATCTATCACTAATGACTATTTTATCTCTGAATTCGTGCCAAAGACTATTAAGTCCAACCCTAGTATTTGCATGTATTTTGCACCTTCACACAACACTAGCATGAAATTATGGTATTATTACAAATATTTTATATTATTATAATTACCAATGTGTCTATATGCGGCAAAAATAATAGCGTTTGCTTTTAAGCGCCTCCATTTTAAATTGTTTTTGGGCACAAATCAATTAAGTGTGAAGTGTTTTGAACAAATATGACGGTGTTTCTGCGATGTCCAATATTGCGGTCTTATTCTTTGTGCCCATTCATTTCTTATTTTTGGGTTCTTTGGAAATCTGTAACAAATAAAAATTTAGCGATCATGATACAACAATCTAGCACGCGGAAATACACGTAAGTATTCATTGTGTGTAGTGGCTACGGAATCTAATGTTCAAAAATTTAAAAAAAACCCCGACATTCACCATTTTTTGATCGCGGCCATCTTGGATTTGCATGGTGTTATTCTACTAGTCAAGCCCTTTCATTTGATACCCATATTAACGGAGTTGTGAAAAATAAATAATCTACCATTTTGTAGCGGCGGCATCTTGCAGCGATTTTCATCAAAATAGCTGACAACACTTTCGACTAATTCACCTTTCAAACAAAAAAACCGCGTTGAAATCGGTTCACCCGTTTTAGTGCTACAGAGGAACAGACAGACAGACAAACAGACACACACACATACACACACACACACAACACACACACACAGACACATCAAACTTATAACACCCCGTCGTTTTTGCGTCGGAGGTTAAAAATTTTATCGCACGTAATCGATATGCAATTTTAGTACATCACTATGCTAAAAAACATAACCTTTATTAGTCAACAGAAAATATTTAAAAAATAGGCAAAAATCGGTGTAGAATTGAACATGATGATGATTTCCAAAAACTACAAATAACGTTACATAATTTTAGATTATATTTACATACAAAACTATCAAAACTCACCGATGAAATGATAATGTTTCTTTAAAATTTTCTTTTCAGCCCCTATAGGAATTACATTCTTTCACAGCACAGGACATTATAATAAAACTACGGAAAATTTATCAAAAATAACTTAAGATCAACCATTTATAAATTCTTGGAAGAAGAACACCAAAATAATAAAAATTTATCAGCCTCGTAATGTATGTTTTTGGAAAATTATGAAGCGACTAAATTCAGTTGTCAATTGACATAAAACATGCAAAAACAATATCTAAACAATCCATAAAGTAATGAGACGTACCTATTTAATTTGGTAGGATTAAATTTATTAAAATTTAACAAATAAGTCCATTTGACAATCAATTTAGTGACATGCTTAGAAATAATAAAAAGCAAGTGCGATTCGGTGTTTCATTTACACCTAGACAGGAGTCATTTAGGTTAGGTGAGTACAATAACTGTACCTCAAGTTAATTTTTAGCTTCAGATCTCTTAGTTAATAGATCAATGGACTAAGTGACGATTTCTTTCTCATTCGCACTAGAAAGAGAATACAGATAAAGTTACTAATGTGATAAACAGAGACGCAGCTATCTTATTTTCTGTCCCTCATCGTGTAACCGGTTTTTCAAGGTTTTGCAACTTTAGTTGCAAAACAAACTGCCAGTTTGTGGTTACGTAGTGGTTATATTCTCTTTGTTCGTGGTGCCACTGTATTTTTTATTATTTATTTACTTACTTGTTTTCAGAAAACGTTTGATACTCATATTGCATATCGTTTATTACAAGTATTGACTAAGTACGATGGTACGTTGTCGTATTATTTCGTCCAATAGTGATAGTGATAAGAAAATTGCCGGAATATCTTTTCACGCGTAAGTAGTGACCATTTTATTGTTTGTAATCTCATAAATATACTGTTAGTGTTAATTCCATAAACCTTATTACGCAGAAACAAATTATTGTATTAAAAATCGCTAAATAGAAGGAAATTGTAATGTTTTTATTATTCATAACCTAAATTTACTATCTAAGTGTGTTGCCACCTTTAGGTATATAACGTCCCGATTTTCAGTAAAAATGTACATATTGAATTATTTATAAACCTGTAATGCTTTGGTATCTAAAAATATTATTTACTAGCTGATTGATACTCGTTCGCGTGGATTTAGATATTTTAATATAATTATAACTTTTCCGGGATATAAAGTAGGGTTCAACTTTAGTTCAGCAGACAGTCAGCAGGCAGTTCCATTTTTTTATAGATAGGTTTTGATATAATCAAACTAACACCGAAATATTTTCCCGCGATTCGTAATAGTTTTCGAGAAATATATATTTTTTTTTATTTACAAAGGGTCTAGCCGGACAAGGTATAGCAAATCGGCCCCCAAATGACAACCTATATCAAAACTTATTTTTAACCCCCGACGAAAAAACGACGGGGTGTTATAAGTTTCATGTGTCTGTCTGTGTGTGTGTGTGTGTATCTGTACCCCTGTGGCGCTCAAACGGGTGAACCGATTTGAATGCGGTTTTTTTTGTTTGAAAGGTGAATTAGTCGAGAGTGTAGTTAGCTATGTTTGATGAAAATCAATCCAAGATGGCCGCCGCTATAAAATGGCGATTTACATTTTCAAACTCCCTTAATATGGGTATCAAATGAAAGGGCTTGATTAGTAGAATAGCACTGTGCAAATCCAATATGGCCGCCGCCACAAAATTGCGAATGTCGGGGGTTTTTTAACGAACGATGCACAAACGCTATTGACATAAGTTACACTGCCGTACTCCGCTTTGACCTTCAGATATAAAAAATGAGCGCAACTATTACTATCGTTTAAAGTGACATATCTCGGAAACTATTAAAGCTAAAAACTTAAAACCAATGTGAGGTTTTAGGTAAACTTTAAGAGCATGTTTTTATTTTTTCTTGATTTTTCAAATAGTTACAAATATATAAAGGGTGTAACAGACATGTTGTCTAAAACGAGTCCCACACATTTAGTACATGATTCTAGGTTCCCCATTCGTCGGATTTTCATTTCATTGATCATTACAAAATAAATAAAATAGTTTTTGTAAATATGGTCTGTAAAATGTCAATATGAAAGATTAGTTTATTTAAAACATGTATTCAAATATGTGAAAGTCTCTCCTACGATGCTAAATTTGGAGCCTGAAATCTTAGATTTTTCGATGGCAACGGTAAGATGGCTCTTAATTATAGGCAAATTTTCTTAACTGAGGAAAATATTTTCTCTCTGTGGTATCTTTACTAATATTTTTTTTTAAAGTCCTTATTGGCTGGTTTAATGGATCACAACATAGCAGCGGATTCTTCGTTTATCATATGATGAGCTTTAAATTCTCTACAATTTTCGATAGCTCTGCAGTCTTCTTTTTTCACCCGCCAGGTTTTGGATCTTAGCACAGCTAATGTCTGCTTTCTGCTTTCGGCTAGAAGATCTCTCCTAGACAACCTTTTATATGTTGAATAGAAGCAGGCGTTACTTTGCAGAATTCCATGATACACAATGAAAACAAAATTACTTTGCTATAATCCGCTAATAGTGACAAATTTTGCAAAGACTTTGCAATCATCCGTTGTGAAGTCGACATCTGAAGATGCTCCGGTATCCGGAGCGAAACAATCGTAGAGTTTATTTTTTGGTGAATTTGTGTGGTAGTGTGCCTACAAAATCACTGTCACTTAGCGGATTATAGCAAAGTAATTTTGTTTTCATTGTAAACCTTTTATATGTATGCATTTAAAAAAATAAAATAAAATCAATTCAACTTCTTTTTTAGTTTTATTTAAAAATTCGGGAAAGAATTTTCCCTATTCCATCTAATACCCCAAACAGGGGAGCGCAGTTATTGTGGCAACATTAATCTATAACCTTGTCATTGACGTCATCGTTACGTCATGTTATCTCTATCCACAGACGTATAAAGAGAAGCAGACCTAACATAACAAAAAAATTGGCGTGCCAATTACGCCTACATACAAATTTCACACACACATTGACAGTAAACAGGGCCGAACTCATGCAAGCGAGGGTGAGGGACTGAACTCGTAACGCGGAATCAGACTTAGGCGTCGTCGCCGTATTAGAAAGCGATTACGCGGTCGTCGCGGTTGATTTTGTATCTATAATCGCGCGAACATTGAGATTATTATTCGAGTCACTAGGCCCTTGAAAGTATAGTCAAATAACACTATTGCCAGATTAGTATAGATAGTAAAGCGTAGCGTAGTGACTGACCTGCAGGCCTATAATTATTAAGTATCTGTGATATGAAATTTATTGTAGATACTAATCATTAATCTGTGATGAAATTAATTTGAAAACTACGGTAAAGTGGCATCAAATTGTTAAACCCTTATTTTACATTCTGTAACCTTAATTTCCAACTGGGATGCAGTTCATCATCATCAGATGTTACACAATGTAAAATGATGGTTTGATAATTATTTGATGGGCACATTTTCATAGGTTCTAACGTTTTCGTTACCACTGAGATACAGAATAGGCCTGCTGATTTATGATTCGCTTCGTGCTCTATGTTATGACGTGACACTTCACTCGAATGAAATAGGTAGGTAGTTAAACTAGTGAAACGCTAGTTTGTAAACTATTTATCAAACTAACTTTTTACTAGTTTAACTACCTATTTCATTCGACCTACCTTACCTATGTAAAATGAGTAAAATAAATAAAAACAAACAAAAGTTTCAATTATTTATTTTTAAACAAAACTAAGTATTTTCTTAATAATTTCATTCCGATAGATTGCTTTGCTTTGCATTATGCTTCATTCTTAAATCAAAATAAAATTTAACAATCACCTTAATCATTATTTGCAAATGATTGAAATCATGTTCATCATTGGTCTTAAACTCACTACAATTATTCGATAAATCAGCTATATACATTATCATGCTATTATAACTTATATATTTTCCTTTAATCATTTTCAAAACTTCTTCACACGATTGAATTATTTTAATCAAACCATTCGATGGGTAAATCAAATCTCTCCTGTCCTTTTTGTTGTCCACTAAATGTGCTTTAAAATGCTTAGAACATAGTACACTCGATGATTTGGGTTGCCAATTTTTTTTATTCATGTTAGTCAACCAGGCATTTCTTAGTTTTCGTCCTTTGGGAACCTGAAAAATGATTTCATTTTTATAATTTGTCCGTACCTACTTTTATCTAATCAACCTTCAAAATATACCTACTAAACAAACCTTGAGCCTGAATACGGCCCTGTAAAATTGCACAAGTATATGAAACATCAAACGAGATCAGAGTATTAAATTATTGATAAATATTGCAACAGGGATCTACTAGAACCAAAATTACTATAACTATTTACGAGTTTTGGACATATAATAAATAGGGACTGCTTCTAAAATGCCGAACGATTATTATTAATCTCACAGTAACCATGTAAACAAATTACGAGACTATGGCACATGAAAACTTACCGATAACAATTAATTTCAGGTGTTTTCCTTTATGAAGAATTGCTGCACAGAGGTGCACTACACTTAACCATTTTATTTTAGTATTCTTGGATCTTAAGACTTGATTTTAATGCAAAAATAAAATAATAAACAACTCGCAGGATAAGATCTTGTTTTTGACATCATTTGACATATTGCACCGCCATCATGCTAAGCTGTGCTTAGCAAGATGGCGGTTTGCCTCAAGACCTATTTTTTCTATGAGTGCGTAAGTGTTGCAACAGAAAAAAAAGAGATAGAGTATTATATTTTTGTTTGGAGAGAAACAAGCGAAGATATTATTTATTCTTTTAGATGTAGTTGTGAAGATTATGTTAGGTCTGCTTCTCTTTATACGTCTGTGTCTCTATCTCAGTCGCGGTTACACAGTACCTAAGTCTATGTGGTACTCTGTCTACGGGTTTATAGGAACGATTAAAAAAAAAAAGTTTCAAGTGGGCAGTTTGTGTCGCGGACGCCGTTGCGCGGTCGGGCGTACAGTTTTTTTTATATTTTCGCGTGTTTTAAAGTGATTTATGAGTATTTTCGCTGTGTTTTCGTATATTTATCGAAGTAAGTAAACAATTAATGTGTTTTTAACAATATTTCACCATAGAACACAACATTTTTTTGTTTACGGAGACCAAAATATTCGTTTCTAATATTTTGGCAGTTAAAAATTGAATGTTTGTCTTCAGTTTTAATATTTTTTTCGTATTATCTTATTATTCGAAATTAATAAGTTACATAACTAATAATCGACCGGAATTAGAAATAAAATTAGCAAAATACAGTTAATCAAGCAAGGATCGCGAATTTTCAAAAAAAATTACGCCTGCCGGCGCCAGGCTACTTTGCAGAATCAAAGTGATGTAAATAAATATTTTTGTATAGACGAGTGTATATTTTTATGTATTTTCCTATTGCCTTATATCTAATTAACGTAATTTGAAGTTAAGGTTGCTCTCCTCACGTGTTTCTCTATACAAACGTATTACGCATATTATTCTAATATTTGTCGCAATAGGTCTAAAGTTAAGCCAGATATCAATTTATATCTTCATTATCTATGCCATAAAATAAAAAAAATTGTAAAATTATATTTATTTAAAAACGCTTGAAAAATCACTATTTTTAGGCAAATTTTGAGGCAACTTCGTGCGTAAATAAACTATATAAGAAACTAGAAAATTGAAAAACGACCAAAGTCTTGTCATACGTTACTTCATAATAATTTCAAATGTCTTTAGTTCATGTAAAAAATTGCCAAATATTTGCTAAAATAGGCGTAATTCCAAACCTAGATTTGCATCTTTTTACCCATTTTTCACTAAAAATCATGATATCCCAAGCAAAATTTATTTATTTAATTAATTTATTATTTATTTATTTATTTATTTTTAGTACTCTTCTTTACTGAAGATGTCTCGCTCTCTAAATGCAGAAATCACTGTTTTAGACTCCACCCACCAACGATTTGTCGCTGCCATGGAGAGCATTCTTAAACCCCCTAGGTTACCGCTTTAATCTTCAAGGATTTATTTTTAAACACAAGTGGCGCTCCGAAACGCGCTATTTCAATATTTATCGCGTCGTAATACGATACCAGAGTCGCATATTGAAAAACAAAAGACTGTATTCTATAGCCTCATTCATAGTAAACGTAAAAAACAACACTTGACAGCCTCACAATATCAAGTGAAGTCATAATAAACGCTTTTATGAGGCCCGCCGCGGGTGGGCACCGGCCAAAAGTCATAAAAAACGTACGGGCAAAGTCAAGGACCATACAGACAAAGCCCAGCGCTTTTGGGCCCTGTATCGGTTCAGAATAACCGTATCAACCGGGAAGTTGTCGAAACCGAAACCGAATCGAACCGACGTAGATATCGTTCGATTGTCATAATCGCTATTCACAACAACTTTATCAAACGCTATCAAAAGCTATTCACAACAACTTTATCGAATATTTTCCGAACATCCAATATTTTTTTACGATTATTTATCGAAAGCTACAGGGCATTCGATATCCTAATCTTTTTGTTCATCTACTCGTCAGATAGGTACTTTTACTGTTATTTCGTGAAAAATATGTTCGGAGCTGCAATTAAAATAGATAGCAATAGCCGCAGTAAATCACCGAGGCGAAGAAGACGCGGTGAAGAGGATTTTTAAGAGACGTAGGTATCTACGGACATTGCGTGATACCTTTAACCCATTTGAGGCAAATGCCTCAACTTTTATGGGAAAATATAATAAAACTTTCGCCAGAATTTGCGTTATTTTTACTAACTAATAAGAGGGGGCATTACAGGAGGCAACACGTAATCATGTAGATTTAGATTTTAGGTATGTACATAATTACCAACCAATGCTTACAGTTAACCAATGCAGTAGTATATTGCTTGCCGTCTGTCCGGACAGACAGACAGGCAGATGGACAGCGGAGTCTTAGTAATGGGGTCCCGTTTTACCCTTTGGGTACGGACATCTGTGTGGTATTTACGAGGATAGCTGTAATAATACTTTTGTAGTACATTTCGACGTTTTTCTCTCTAAATCAATAATTTAATGTTATCATTTTAAATAATGACTTTAATTACCTTCAAGATGATTAAAAGTTATTTTTTAATGCTTAATATGAATGTATAATAAGTAAAATTTTGGTAAAATAACATACTTTATAAATGCACATGTCATAATCGCAATGTATCTTATCGATACCGGTATCGTAATCGATATCCAATTGTATGCTTTTATCGTTTAGAATTGCACGAAAAAAAAATTTGGATACAAAATCGATACCAAATCGTATCGACACGGTAAGTTATCGAAGTGTTCTGAATCGCTCTGCAAATTCCATAGGTTCTATGATTCTTGGTCAATAAAGTGTTTTTAAGTTGGTAGTCACTGACGTAATAGTACGTAATGTTGGTAATAAGTGTTTTTTTCAAAATGGCGTCTTTGTTATTGTGTGGTTATGTTTTGTAACTCGTAACAATTAAAAATATTTAGATTTCTTGCGATCTTATAAACTTTAAATACGTCGAGTCGAGCTTCTGTTACTCTGTTTGTGTTTTATAGTTTATTTATATTTGAGACGTTGATTCTGTTTCATTGAAACAAGACTCGTATGTGGAATTCTTTGCTCGTATGTTTTATTTCATTATCTGACCTGACAAATAAAACAAGGAGAAATGTTTTAAATGTGACTGCTCGCCGGTAAAAACAACATCAAGTTGATTCGATTTCCTAAAACCTGCTTAGGGAATCTTGCGCTGTACGTATAACCTAACCTAACTTAGTAGATTTATACTTACTAAAATTCATTCTCTATAAATTATTCTTAAACAGACACAAGCACACCTTTTGATATTTATAGTGATATCAACAGGTGTGCTTACTGCTTATGTCTATAGTTTCCTGCTGAATATACTGATGTGTTACTGTCAACCATTTTCCAGACATTGCAGATACTAGTTAGGAAAAAAAATATTGGTAGCCCACCCTTAGTGTTTACTATTTATTACCTATAGGGTAGTAAAAATACTTTCTTATATGTTATGGTATATATTATTTGTAATAATTAGTACCAATTAATCAACAAAATCTAGTCTGCCAATCCGCTTGTCCAGCGTGGTACACTATGGCCAAAACCCTTCTCACTCTGTGAGGAGACCCGTGCTCTGTAGTGAGCTGGTAATGGGTTGATCATGATGAATCAATAAAATTGTTTCTTTTCAGATGTGAACTAAGTATGTGATTGAACAGAGGTTTTACTGATTGTACTAAACGGAAGTTACAAAGAACTGCTGTTCCATGTGATGTAATTGAATATGAAAATATTAACAGCATTGTAAATAGCGTCTCATACATATTATGTTTAAAAAGATTTTGTATGTATTTGGAAAATAGATCGCTTTCAGAAGAAGTGTCAGCCACCGCACTCAAAAAAAAAATCCTTAGACATAAATCAAAATCATAAATGATTTGTTGCCCGTGGTCCCTTCGCGTAGTCCCTCGAAGGGACCACGGGCAATTTTTTTTACCCGTGGTCCCTGCGGGAAATATAATGCGACCGAATTTAAAATGTAATAGTCTGATACTTTACATCACTACCAAGAAGGTTATAAGTATAATTATATTCTATCACTACATATGAACAAAGTGAAGTAAGTACATAATTATGAACATACTGACATAGTTAGTCGAAAATTCGTGTTCGTAGTTTCTAACAAATTTTTAACCGACTTCATAAAAAGGAGGAAGTTCTCAATTCGACGCGTATTTTGTTTTTGGCGAAGAACGTCCAGCAAATATTCTTATTTTTAACCGACTTCCAAAATGAAGGTGGTTCTCAATTCGATGCGTATTTTTTTGTATGTATGTACACCGATTACTCCGAGATTTCTGAACCGATTTGCGTGATTTTTTTTAATCGACAGTGGAAGTTCACGAAATGGTCCCAAAAAAATGTTTACTTACTGCCCATCTAAATAGGAATTGGGGCAATGTTCATTACGAATTCATATTCTAGGTACCTTGTATTATTATTATTAACTAGACGATGCCCACGGCTTCGCCCGTGTGGATTTAGGTTTTTAAAAATCCAGTGGGAACTTTTGATTTTCCAGAACAAAAAGTAGCCTATCTGTAGTAATAAAACCGTCACCAAAACGGAAAAATTCCGTGGGATCCCTACGATTTCGGAATGCAATTCCTTACAGCATCAGGGTTGAAGAGTTGAATATGTACCTACTTGAGTTCATTCAACGATAAAGTCTTTAATAATTGGTACCCCCAATATCAATTTAAATAACCGACAGTTCCTAAATCCCATGAGTTTTGGGGATCAGGTCCCCTACAGCATCAGGATTGAGGAGTTGGAATCCAAATTTTTTGTAGGACAGTATCGCAATGTTTCTCTATCGATTAAAAAAAAATTACGCAAATCGGTTCAGAAATCTCGGAGATATCGGTGTACATAGGTAGAAAAACACAACTCCTCCTTTTTTGAAAGTCGGTTAAAAAGTAGCCTATGTTACTCCCTGGTTAATTCTCTATTTGTATGTGAAAGTCCCGTCAAAATCGGTTCGGCCGTTCCGAAGATTAGCCCGTTCAAACAAACAGACAGACAGACAGACAAAAATTTTAAAAACGTGTGATTCGGTTATGGTACCGTTCAAATAACCATATATGAGCTTAATATGAGGTAGTTATTTCGAAATTACAGACAGACACTTCAATTTTATTTATTAGTATATATATATTTTGTTAGAGTTTTTAATTGCGAAACGATCAAAAAAAGAATAATATATTAACTGACGACGCAGTTATGACTGATACATTTTAAATTCGGTCGCATTATATTTCCCGCAGGGACCACGGGTAAAAAAAATTGCCCGTGGTCCCTTCGAGGGACTACGCGAAGGGACCACGGGCAACAAATCAAATAAATGTGCATTGTTAGAAAGAAAACCTGTTGTTTTATTTTGAATCCTAACTAAAACTTTATTGATAAGGCATTTTGACTCGAAAGAGAACTTGGTGTATTTTATTTCACCAGTTCTCTCTCGAGTCAAAATGCCTTATCTAAAAATATTATTTAGGTTAAGTAGGTAGGTACGTCAAAGAGTTGTTGGTGGGCTGAATCTAGATGGCGCTGAACTGTTCTCATTTTTTTACTATGGAGTTTCCATTCTTCTCTTGTTAGAGAGTATTTGTGTTCTGTGCATATGACACAAGATCATAGACCAGTGTTGCCAGAAGGTTACTTTTGTAACCTTTTAGGTGATTTTTAACCCTGTCAGGTTACTTCTAGGTTACTCTACTCAAAAGGTTACTTTTAGGTGATTTTTCGGGTCTTGTAGAATTATTAATTCCTAATTTGTTTGTATTAAGTACTAGCTGATGCTTGCGACTTTGTTTGCATGGAGTCATACAAATCTCATCCTCTATTTTACCCACTTGGTATACCCACGTCTTGATATAACTTTAAAAATGACGGACTTTCATACAAACTTTCATTCCAAAGTTTATCCACTTGGGAGAAGAAATTCCAAAAATCCAGAAATAGGTATATATTCTTTATTTTTTATCGCAAGCTCAAATACCAATTTTCATGTATATAAGGTTGGGTCGCCTAAGTTCGGACTTTTTTGAGTCAATTTTTGACCGTGTTGCAAAATATTTTTTTTTTTTCATTTAATACAACTATTTTCCAAATAAACTATTAGTGGAAGTTATTAGCAATAAAAGCAATTATCTGATCCACCTTTTATTTTATTTGATAGATGGAATAGATTGTGTGAGACACGCCTCAAAGTGACAGAATATTTTTTCTGACTACTTTTCAAGAAACCCGTGTGAAGCCTAAGTTCGGACTACTACTTAATTTCACTTCTGTAGCTACAGCATTAGAGTGCACAGAAGAAAAATATCCGTTCTTTAGTTGACAATAACGTAACACAAAGTCGTAGTATAATTCCACGTGATGTGACTAGGACAGGTAATTCTTTTTTTTTTTGCGTTTTTTAGTCCGATCTTCCCTCCTCAGCCTAACGAGAGCTAAATTGAGTTTCTCAAACTTTATACACTCATCCGGGGAGCTTTCTTAAGATAATGACTTAAGACCGGACAAACATAATTATTTGCCAAAACTCGATCGTTGAGAGTAGATGTCGGTATGCCGTATAATTTGGATGCCGCACAGTTTGAAAATTCTTTACTTTAAACTCTTTCCACAGCTTCTTTCAAATCATTTTCGGTAATCGGTATAAGTGGTCGCTCGAAGTGTGCGTCTCTGATATTTTGTATGCATGATTAATCAGTAACCATTAATAAATTCTTAGTCCTAATCTCAGGAACTACTGGACCGATTTCAAAAATTCTTTCACCGTTGGATATGTACGTGATCCTTGAGTGCTATAGGCTATACATGTACCACGGGTAAAGCCGGGGCGGACCGCTAGTTTGAAATAATAGTTATTATTTATTATTACATGCAAATAAGTAGATTAGAGTAAATAGAATCATATTCTAACAGAAAGAGAACTTGATGGTACCATGATTACATGATCCGTATTTTAATTTATTTCACCTAACTCACAGATGTCAAAAGAATAGAGTCCATCCAGTAAAAGTTGTCCCTGAAATCCAGCACGAAAAACGGAAAAATTGTCTTTTTCCGTATTTATAGATCATTAAAATTTTACACTCATACATAAATTTAAAGTGTATGATGTCTCAAGTATTCCTTAGTGAAGGTACTTATTTCCGTGAAGAATTCCCGCGCCATATCAGGGACATCTTGTTGACCAGACTCTACATTTTTCATAGCATGTCAGCTTAGTGAACTTGCTTAAAAACAAAACAGATAATAGCTTAACTAAAAATTCATCATTTACATAGGAAGTAAATAATAACATAGATAAGAAGATATTATGCGTACCTAATTACCTTTTTGTTATTCCGAAAACGGTAATTCAGTATCAATTTATTTTGATCAATTTAAGTAAGTAATTTATTTCGATCCAAATATTTTGAGAACCACTGCTTTTTTTTAAGTGCCTTAAGGTCGGATTATTATAGTCCGATCTTCAGCAAGGGGAGGAAAGTCCGGATCTAGGCTTACAAACGCCCTGGGCGTAAACAAAGTATACAAATCTATAGAGTATTTGCTAATTCTACGCGAAATTCAACTTAAAAAGCATTAAAATGATAAAATACTTATCATAATTTCGAAACAAAGTTTTGGAGGAAAGACCGGATCACTAAAATTTCACTAAAAACGGCATATTTTTTTCCAAACTCTAGTGCACGCGTGTTTCTTATCGCAGCGCCGTTCGCGGAATGAAGGGAGAAACAGAATAAAATGGCGGACCAAACTGTGTTGCCACCCGTGATAAATATTGCTTCATTTGCGGTAAATTCGATGCATCCGTTCTTATGTCACATCCGATCTTAGGCGACCCAACCTTAACTTGAAAAATGACAGACTTACTTACCAACTTTCATCCCCTATTTAACCCTCTTAAGGCTCTTAGGGGTGGAATTTTCAGCAATCCTTTCTTAGGCCTCTTGTTAACACGCCGCGGAAACCCACGTTTTATAATTATGAATAACGCGCCGGACGGCGCGCCGTGTCCGGCGTTATCCATTTAAAATGTGAGTTTCCACGGCGTGTTAAAAGAGGCCTTAGTGTGCGCCTACGTCATAAAAGAAAGCTACTGTAAGTATTTCAAGTTTCTAGTTTCTAGCTTTTGGCTGTGCGTTGATGATCAGGCAGTCAGTCAGGAAAAGCTTATGTATATTAGTACAGATTTCTGTTACATGTGATTCTAAAAACACTATAAGTAGCTAGTGTTTTGTATAAAAAAAGAACTGAAAACTTGGTGAGTGTAGAAATTAGTATGTAGGTAGGTACTAGAGTTTATCCGCTAAACTCTGTACTTATTTCGTTTGACGTGCTCGCTTGCCGCCTGCCATCTGCTATCTACTCATTTAAATAATTAGCGGGAACTACCAACACTGCACTCTATATGTTATTACAACCAACATCTATTCTATCAACTTTTGATACATATCTACTAGAAAAAAATGAAAGGTTACTTTTTACACTAAAAGGTTACTTTTTTGTTTATTTTAGGTAACTTTTGAAATGTCGTGCTGGCAACACTGTCATAGACAACGAAAAATAAACACACGTCACACAGTAATGCACAGGATTTAAATTTTAAAGTTTAATAATTATTATAAAAAAATGTTCCTCCTCATTACAATTAGTGTGTTAATCTAAACGTTATTAATTTTATTTTATGTATCGTACAAACATTCATATTTTGTATTTTTAAATCATGGAAGCAAAGAATTCCATGGAAGAAGTGTTTGATATTGTTTACGATTTATCTGACCCCTCATTATTGGATATTATTCTATCGCGTTTGGATGAAATTCAAGCGGAAGATGACGATTTTATGCAGGTAAAATCAATTTCTTAAACCAGTGCACTCGGAAGTTTTATAACCCTAATCGAGTGCTACTGCTAACTGGCACGTGCAGTCTGTGCACTCCTTGACACCTCGCACTGTGGCACCTCGCTTTAATGAAGACAAGAAATAACGAAGTTGAGTGCAGAGTCAGCATTTGAATTGTTACTATTCCAGGCCAGGTTATTTTTAAATACGATTTGTAAAATACCTATTTGACAAACTTGGTAGGTATATGTGTTTCCTAGTAAAGGTATGGTAATTCCTAATTTATTTTTGAGTACCTACTTATTTTAATTTCACCAAGTGACAATTTTTACTCTGGTATTTACATTTAGTGCCTGAATATCTCTTATTGGGAAATAATTTCCTGAGCATACTTTACATTTTCATCCTTTAACTGCATAATGCTTAGAGACATTCTCTTTCAACTTTTCAACTCTTGTTTATGAAGTATTGTTTTCATTAAACTTAATAATAATTTATTTACAATGATAATTATTTTTAGTTACTATTAGAAAAACAGCATAAAATGATCGTAACATGGCATCAGCCTTGGTATCAAAAGTCTACAAGTCTTACTAGAACATTGCATCCAGATAATGATCAAGAAACATTTAGAGCTGGTTCTATAAGTTTTGAAGAAAGTAAAAAGATACAAAAGAACTGGAAAAAATTTCGGAAGGTATGCTAAGTTTTATTTTTTAAGAACCCTAAATTAGTCCCAAGAGGCAAGTAAAAAGCGTCACATATTTACGATTTTTGTAGGACTAAAAAGGTTTATTGCCACAAATGATATGCAGATTTAGCGTGGTCTTCTGATCAGCAGTGTTTGGTCAGTTGATAAAGTGGTGGCCAGTGATATCACAAAGATAGTGATATTGGTTACTCTTGCCACCACTCAGCTCTTGAAGTTGGAATGTGTCCATTATGAAACCAGTTGAACTTGTAAGATATCAAGTTAAATAATAATAGGTACCTATTTAAATGTTTAGTAAAAGTTGCTGAGGGTGTTTGGCTGTCATTTTCATATTTTAAGAAATAAACTCCAAAAACTAGATTTTTCGGGAAAAATATTTTCAACATATAAATATTAAACATGTAAAATAACCGAGACTTAAATATACTAAAATAAGCCATTTCATTTACATATAGATAAAATATGTTGCCAGAGAACATTTTGGATATGTCTCTCAATAAGTTCAAAGGTTTTATTAAACGCAAATTAATTGAAAAGTCTTACTATAGCTTAAAAGATTTTTTTAATGACAAAAATCCATGGACATAGATTGCTCTAAAAGCCAACAGTTCAAATCATTTTTATGGCTATTATACCATATTGTAAGATGGTGATAATAAAAAAAATTAAACCCGGCTGAGTTTGTTGTGGGCTCTTCTCAGACCAGGGCGCGTTTGGAACCCTCGTAGTTTTAGTTTTAAGTTTCCGTAAATAATTATCACCATTGCCTGTACCTAAATTGACGTTCAAAAAGTGTACAGTGTACCAATTTTGAATAAAGTTTATTTGATTTGATTTGATTTGATTTATATCCCTATACACAATATTTATTCTGAAGTACTGTAATTATTTGCTAAAATGTGATATTTTCTGATTTAGACATTTGGTGTTCCAAATAAACCAATATGTCTTGCAAGATGGAGAAATAAAGAGAAGAGTCGGAACCCTTCTACACCTGAAGAACGAGTAAGAAGATTTGTTATATCCTTCTTAGCACAGGGTTTAGAAAGAAGTCTTTGTCAAGTTTATAAACATGTTGTGACCCATTATGGTAGCCCAGTTAAGGGTAAATACAAGGAATATGAAGAAAACATGATGGATGTGTGCGCTTATCACTGTCCCAAGAATGCAGTTCCATATTTGGCAGCAGTTCTAAGTCGTGAGCCAAGAGGCATTTATAAAAGACTTTCGGAAAAGTTAAATGGTAAAATTTAAATACATTACATATTCATAATACCTGCATAATATTCTGCTGTTAACTAGGAAGAGTCAGGGCATAGTATATTCTTTATTCAACTCCAAATTTTGTTTCCTTTTTACTATTATAAGTTTATACTACAATGTGGCTAATTCTGTTGCACACAATCTCTAAACCTAAACTAAAATGACAGGCTTAAATATATTCCTATCTCTTTCACAACGCTCCCTGCGGAAAAGGATAGCACTATTTTTAAACTTGTCAATTTAGTTTACGTTTAGAGATTGTGTACAACAGAATTGGCCACAATGTGGCTAATTCTGTTGTACACAATCTCTAAACTAAATTGACAGGTCTAAATCCTTTTCTGCAGGGAGTACTGTGAAAGAGATAGGGATAGATTTAGACCTTTCAATTTAGTTTAGTTTAGACTTTAGAGATTGTGTACAATAGAATTAGCCACAATTTTTTTATACACGTAAATATTATGTTACAGGAAAACCTGAGAAAAAGTCTTTGAAATGGACCTTACCATTGGCAACAAAATTTTTAAAACTAATCATGCAATATACTGGTGAAACTGTGGTTGACAATTTAAAACAGAGGCGATTTGAGAAGTCAGTTTGGTTAAATCTGGAAAAGAGTATAGATCAATATTACATTTATCTGCAAGAGTTTTGGCATCATAAACTGCATGTCCAACTATTTGTTAAGGCAGATGTGAAAATAAATAAACTAAGAAGAAAAATTTTTAAAGTGTAAGTAATGCATAATTATGCAAAACGACAATAATTCACATTTTTCCTGAACGAAATCTAATAGGCAAATTGTTTCAAAGATATGCAATAGCACTGAACCACTATAAATGTAACTTATTTCCTTTTCTAATTATTAACTAATATTTATTAATATAATATCTGCGACCTACTAAGTATCTAAAAATATAATAACAAATTACCTACAACAAGTGTAAATTGAAAATTTAAAAAACCCCCGACATTCGCCATTTAGTGGCGGCGGCCATCTTGAATTTGCAATAGTGCTATTCTACTAGTCAAGCCCTTTCATTTGATACCCATATCAAGGGAGTTGTGAAAAAATATATCATCCGCCATTTTGTAGCGGCGGCCATCTTGGACCGATTTTCATCAAACATAGCTAAGAACACTCTCGACTAATTCACCTTTCAAACAAAAAAACCGCATTCAAATCGGTCCACCCGTTTGAGCGCCACAGGGGAACAGACACACACACACACACACAAACACACACACACAGACACACAGACACACAGACACACACGCACACGCACACGCACACACACACACACACACACACACACGTCAAACTTATAACACCCCGTCGTTTTTGCGTCGGGGGTTAATTACATAAATAATATATTATAATAATAATATAAAATGTATTATACTTGAACATAGATCAATCTACTAATATTGCAGTCAGGCATTGCTGTATCCATGAAATGATGAGAACATGAAGTGATCAACATTTAATTTATCCTTTGGAGTTTAATTAAAACATTTTGCTCTCTTTTTTCTTTTGGCCACAGTGAACGAAATTATGAATCTGTGTTTTCATATAAAAAGTAATGTGGTCCGAAGAATGACACCCCATAAGCCAGCGTGAGAAAATTATTTTTTGTTTCCTTTTCCACATATTTATAGGATTCTCAAAAAACAGATGGCCTGATGGACAGTTCTGACAGACAGACAGCTGAGTGACAACTAAAGGACTCAGTTTTACCATTTTTACTGTAAAATAATGCCTAGTTACTTATACTATTAACTACAGCGACTTCATAAAAATGCCTATGACTTTACCTACAGTTGTTTTCATAAATATGTTATACTTACAGTATTTTTTATTGTTTTAGATTAAAACTTTATCCTTACAAGGTGTGGACCGATATTCAGTGGAAAGAAGTAGCTAAGCATTTTCCAGATGGGTTTAGTCATCGATTTTTAAACAAAGTATGTTATAACGTGTTATACAGATCTTTCCAGGGAATACTTAATCAACCACTGGAAGATGTTATAAATCATGGCATACAAAGATCTAAATTGGTTCCCAACAGAAGACTGAAAACTTTGGTTTTAAATGAAAACCAGGAATTAGAAATTATAAAGTACAACAATAAATTGTTTTAATTTGACAAAATATGTTTCATTCTTTGGAATTTGCTATAAATTATGAATTTTAATAGCTATGTTTTAATGTACTAAGGAACTTCAAAGTTCTAATATGTACAAAAACCTGTCATTTAATTCCACTGTTTAATTCATTCGTTGGGATTATTAATTTGCTAGACATTTGAATTGCTTTTTTTTTTATTTTGACATTTACTTTTACATTACATTTACATTGACATTTACTTAGACATTTGCTTTTTAAGATTTAACACACAGATATGTATTTTTTAGACTACTGATTAAGGCCGGAACCACACTTATGTGTCGTGGCGTGTCATGACGCGCCAGAAGCCTATCGGTTTCTTAGGCTGCCGGCACACTTATGTGTCGTGGCGTGTCGTGATGCGCCGGTTTCATACATTTAGTAAAAACGACACGCCCTACAAGTGTGTCTCTAACCATACTTAATATATGAAACCGATAGGCTTCTGGCGCGTCACGACACGCCACGACACGTAAGTGTGGTTCCAGCCTAACGTTTATCAGCACCAAAACACACAAAACCACCCAATTCATTCATTCGAGAAATGCTAGTAAGCCTATGGAAACAACAATGAGAATTTTGGTCAAGTTGAATTTCAAAAAATGTTTGTATACTAGGGCTCAATAATTGTTTCCAAGGTTCAAGGGATAACGATGACTGTACAATTTATGTTGTTTTGTTGTGTGATGGTGTGTCTTTCTGATTGTTAGGATTAGACTTAAGTAATATCAAATATATTAAATTACTTAATTAACTTTTAAATAAAAATCGCATTCTGTAGGTACTTAATTGAATACTTATTATTAATTATGAATATGCCTACATATAATTAACTAATTTTTATTTACAACTTACAAGACAACTTTTGAGAAACAAGTAATTTGCTTGTATATCTTTATATAAAAAAAAGTTAATTAACCAAATGAAAGTTGAATCGCCAGTAAGGCTTTCAATGGACTTTAAACAAAATAGATCATGCTTATTTAGTACACCTTTTTTCAGAATCGGTTTATGATGTAGCCGACTTAAAATACTATTGGATTCTATTCTTTGTGTGTGTAGATTTGTACTGTTGATCCATTTAAATTGTATTACATCAAAACGGCTTTCTATCTGGTATGCAGGAGTGGCAGGAACCTCATAATAATCCACTGAAATGAAAATTCATACAATCAGTCTACTTAGTAAGTATAGTTGACGCCTTTGTTGACGCCAAACAAATATTCGCCTCTATTCGACACCGCAAAACGCGTCGTAATAGCATATTTTAAGCTATAGGTCTCACTCAAACAAATATTCGCCTTTGAATATGACCGCAAGGCACGTCGCAATTTAGCATAATATTTTAATAGGTATCAGTAGGCCACTGTGGACGGACAGAAAAGGACTGAGCTAGCGCCATCGATGGCTGGCGCAAATCTGCGCGAGTTCGCTGTTCGCGCTGCCGCTCGCACGAAGCAAAGGGATGGGCATTTCCGCCAAATTGCAAAATTTGAAAGATTAAAAAAAATCTTTAGATATCAGATTATGGATGGCTTTAATATATTTCCACAACCATTATAAAGGTCTCACTTCTGTGTACAAGAATTATTTTGAGAAGTTTAATAAATATTCCATGTTGAAAAAATGGTATGGACACAAAATACACGGTAAGGACACGCTAAAAAAAAACTGTAACATTATCCAATTAAAGTAACTGCAGTCAATAGAAAATCGAAGAAGGAAATGTTTTCATCGTGGGTTTTTTCTATTGCCATCATAAATAATTAAAACTCGTAAGGAACGGTAAGGACATTAAAGTACGGCAATGACTGCTTTACAGTCGGAACTCGGATGTCTGAAATCTGACTTAATCTCTCTATGTCATGGTTAAAAATCAAAATAATATATATAATCAACATTTTTACTGTAGGTACGTAATCAAAATATTATAAAAATAGAGGATGCCCGCGATTTCGTCCGCGTGGATTTAGTTTTTTAAAAATCCCGCGGGAACTCTTGGTTTTTCTTTTGAGCTCATACCTTGCTAAAAACTGTTAAAAGTTCACTGGCGTATGTTTAGGTACATCAATATGTAAACATCCGCCAGTGAACGTCCCATCAAAATCGACCCAGCCTTTCAGAGATTAGCCGGTAATCTATAAAGTATCTCAAAAGAAAGGTCTAACAAAAAAAGAATGAATGAAATCGGACCACGCATTAAGAATTACAGCTAAGTAAGTACACGTTTTGACTTCCATCCCCTCTCCCAAGAGAACCGTGCTGAATTTCGGAATAAAAAGTATCCTATATGTTACTCCGTATTATGAACTTAAATCATGCCAAGTTTCATTTCAAACCATCCGGTTCGAAGGACCAAAAGATGTGGGGTGCAGTTCTTTGTGGTGTATTGGTAAATGATAGATTTGATTATTGATGATAGTGGACTTGTATTGATTAATGATATGATTTTGATATGATAGGAGTACTTTCCGCGTGGCCGGTCCGAATTGTACTGTCTTTGCCGACCGCTCTCGCGAGCAGGAGGCAATGGCGTAAATTGCTGAGTACGCGGTGTTCGGTTACACGCAGTGACCCGAACAATTACTTATCCCTAACATCCCCCAGTTATTATTTTGCAAAAATCTTTAATGTACAGATACGGCAAGTCTACGATTTTATTATATTAAGTATGTATATTGTATAGAATAGAAGAAGATAATTGACATCTTAATCTATCTCAAGTTTTAAAGCAATTTGTGTTAATAATAATTAAAATTGTGCTAATAATATAAATTAAATTAAAATTTTCCTTCAGATCTCCAGGTGTTATTTTTAGCCCGGTCAATTTAGACTTCCAAGGTTACAAAAATTAATATTATAAATGAAATGTGAAAAGTCCTCATCGATCCGACACCTGGAAAAAAATTACTCGGGGTCAAAGGTTGCAAAAACGGGTTTTTCGCGATTTTCAGCAAAACGGAAATGAAATGTTACATGAGCTTTGCATTTTTTTAGAGGACGCAATTTTATTTTTGGGACATATGTGGGGGTTAATAAAAGCTTAACCTCAAGTTTGTGGGGTCGCCACCCTTGTCCCCTGGCCACCATCTTGGAAAAAGGGGTGAAAACACTTTTTTCGCGATATCTCGGAAACTATGCGTCTTACAAAAAATTTGAAAAGACATAATTTGTAGCAAATTGTTTTGCCTACAAATATGTTTATATAACTTTTTGCCCTAAATTAAAAATTAAAGAAGTTATCTGGAAAAAAGTAAAAAAATTATTATAAAATCTTTTTTGCTCCGGATTCTCATGAGCATTGACGAACCCGGTCAACTTTGGAGTGCAGTAACAGCGTTTTAAATGAATAAAATTAAAAAAAATGACTTTTCTGAGGTAATTTTTTTGTAAAATGTATAAAAAAAAGTAATAGAGCAAAAAAGATTAAAAAAAAATCTCACGTTTTGCTTATAACTTCTTTAATTTTTAATTTAGGGCAAAAAGTTATATAAACATATTTGTAGGCAAAACAATTTGCTACAAATTATGTCTTTACGATTTTTTTGTTTCCGAGATATCGCGAAAAAAGTGTTATCACCCCTTTTTCCAAGATGGTGGCCGGGGGACAAGGGTGGCGACCCTACAAACTTGAGGTTAAGCTTCTATTGACACATGTCCCAAAAATAAAATTGCGACCTCTATAAAATGCAATATTCGGTCCTTAAATTGTAACATTTCAATGGACTATAATTTTATCATAAAATTAGTCCAAACAAAAATTGTAGATCAGATAATTATCTATAAAAAATGACTTAATACTTTTTTTCGTAAGAGCTACCGTTTTTGAGATATAACGATTCAAAAAGTTGCAAAAGTTGTAATCGTCATAATATGCATAAGTAATAATACAAGTAATATATAGTTTTTATTAATTTTCCATTTCTTTCTTATCATCCTCCTTTCTCTTTCTGGCATGTCTGCAATGCTTTTAAGTTTTTTTTGCTTGTTTTCTTTTTCTTTAACGCTCTCTTTCTTTTTCCAGTAATTCTGCATATTTTTCAAGATTTATATATTCATATCGATTCTTTTTATTTATTCGTCGTTCTTTCTTTATTTGCTGCCGTATTCACGTTCGACATTTTAATATTTTTGGGTGTAAATATCGACGTAATAAATAATTTATGTTTTTGAAGTCTCTAAATCAGAGGTTCCCAAACTTTTTTTTCTCATAGACCACTTTTAAAATTTAGCTAGTTCCGGTGGACCCCCTGCAAAATTTTCCCATAGATTTCTTCTAAAAAAAATTTAAAGAAATTTCGAAAAAATCTATGGGACCATTTTGCAAACAACCTCAGCTGTCAAAAAAAATCACGCAAATCGGTTCAGTAATCTCGGAGAAATGGGTAAAACAAGTAAATTTACATAGAAAAAATTACTTGGAATCGTCTGGATGACGTCACACGCTGGAGCGCCGTGTGAAACGAAATTATTCGTGAAAGCACAATTTTAAAGTTCCATTTATTACTATATTACTTTTCAATTTCTGAGATAATTTAATGATTCTTTCAATTTTTTTTTATTTTACATAATTTTTTATAATTAATTAAAAAAAATTGGAAACTTGTCCATTGATTAATTAATTGATTGTGCTGTGAGTGGATGTCAAAAAAGTAAAATTCTGTGAAGTTAAGTTAATTACTGAATATGGAATATGCAAGTTTTTACAAGTAACAGTCCCTGAGCATCTTTAAATATTATCTGCCTACATTGTTACGTAAAGTCAAGCCAACATTTTAGTTCTTCACTACCGAAAGCAGATACATTTTCGTGATACGCTTACGACTTGTGAACCCCCATTTTTTATCGCGCCAACGTAGACCCCCATCGAGTCTCCCAAGGACCCTTGGGGGTCCACCTGGACCACTTTGGGAACTACTGCTCTAAATGATGCTTTGATCATAAGAATAATTAATAATACGAGTTAATAATACGAATAGAATCTCTAAGTGCAACAAACACTGCATTTTAAATACCTACTTCTCCCTTCGTCAATAAAAAGCCCATCGAGACAGTCAGATTAATTATTATTAGCAACAGAGCAAGAGGAGATGGAGCGCTGTACCATCTCCAAGAGGGGATGGTATTTTTGTATGAAATGATGCTTTGTGAAGGTGGGCGGGGTGAAGGGGAGACACCTACTCACAATGATGACGACATCATTTGCTTGTTCACGCCAGCTTCTCTTTGTATGTGATGCAATTAGTCATTTCCGTAGCTATCGTGTCCTTACCGTAGCTTCTGGTTAACCACGGTAAAGACAGTACCGGTAGTGACATTTTGAACATTTTCTGATAATTTTGTACTTAAATCAAGGATTTCTAGTTTCTAATCACCGGATAGACATTCATAGTACTATTACATTCAATCTTATTCAATAATAAACAGGATAAAATGTTTATTTATTAGTACATTTCACTCTATGTAGGTAAGGACATTTTTTATAGTTTCGCAAAAGAATGCATCCTGAGACCGGATTATGCAACACATCCGCCACTCACAGCATTCATCAGCGTGCTGATGGCGAAAGCTTCGCATCTCTCTAACTGAAGTGGGGGGCGGGTGAATAAATAACTTGAAAATTGAAATATTGTGTGTGATTTGGTAATGACCGATTTTCGAGATACACATATATTACAACCAAAATAATATATACCTACACCATATAGCATTATGTTATGACATGGTTCGATATCAGTAAAAGGCGTTTATTCTAGGAATGTTAGTATGAAGTCAATTTGTTTGCTCTTTTTCTTGTAAATTCGTAATGAATGTAGAAAACGTAGTTTGTTACACTAGAATTTGCGTCGACTAAGGTATAATTTTTGTTGTTGTTTAATATCTATAACAGATAGACTACTGTTACTAACAGACGATGTAGAGAATGGATTTTATAACATTATTAAATTTAAAAGTCACAAAGATAATGAGTATTTTGGCTGCTAGCTAATTGTTACATGATTTTTTGTCGTTGGCGGAAATGCCCGGATGACTATTCATTGTTTGGCGTCAACTCTACCTATAACGTGATAGCAAAATTATTATTAGGTACCTACAAAATGCTATCAAAAGAAAGCAACAAAATAAAATAGACCGTATCTATTACTCCGTGAAACTTACTTGGAAGTTCATCGTCACTTTCCAATAACTCTTCTATGTTTCTATTCATTTTAAAATTATATTTTAAACGTTGAATTGATCCTAGCTGGTAGTTGGTAAACCGAGCCCTTGAATACGCCTTGAATCCTGATTCCTGTCTCCTGAAGCACAGATTATTAGGTATTAGTTGTCCTGAAGTCAGTGTGACCACATTTAAATTGGTCAATCTACTTCTGTAGCTTAAAAAAACTACCGAAATATACCACAGTCTTGGTAAAAACTACCACAAATCTACCTCACTAATATGATAAAATAGAGATGAAATAAAACTATATTTCATTACAGTCTGACCAACAAAAGTAGAAAATCATAAAATGCCGATAATTTTAAATGGCAGCACCAATTTTATGTCAAACTTCTGATAACTGTCACTCATTACTGTCAGATGTGTGACTGTCAATTGTTATTATTATTTCACGTAGGCAAGTACCTACATACCTTAGGAAGTTAGGTGTTCCAGAAATTACTTTGAAGTTTTTTTTGGTGTTTAGCTGAATTTTCATGTTCCTTAAGAGACGCTATCCGTGGAAGAATGTTGCAATTGCAGGCTTTACAAAAGGCGTTGTCTCCTTCCGATGATTTAGTCAACCACTTTGAAAATAAAGGGGTTTGCTCCCACTCCATACGATATTGCCTTCTGCAGGGGCGTAGCTACCACCGTATCTGCCGTATCAATTACATGGGGCCCCCAAGCCACGGGGGCCCCCGATGTGCGTCATTATTGTCCATAGAGGCAGAATCTTTAGAAAAAATTTAAGTCATCATCAGCTATTTACCAAACCCCCCAAACAAATTTTTATACGGGGCCCCCGTCAAGGTACGCTACGCCACTGGCCTTCTGTATTTTCTTTTCATGGTGATAAATTAAATTACAAAACTAAGAAATCGCTCTCGATATGTGCTCTTCAGCTCATAATATTCGTAATCTCGTGTTAAGTCATATATATAGGTACATCAAGTTAAAAGTTTACGTAGACGTGCCTACTTGCAAACGGGCAAAGAAGATAAGCAAAACAAGACTAGTAATGGCCTGTTATGGACGGGGAAACCCCGCCCCGAAAATCTTACTAAACAGAAGGTTTCCATATACTTGATCCAAAATCTACCAAATCTACCGGGAAAAAAATCAAAAATGTGTAATTATACCATAATCTACCCAACAATTTTTAACTACCACAACAAGCCTTAAATCTACCAAAAAAGTAGAAATCTACCACATGTGGTCACGCTGCCTGAAGTCCTGATGTCCTGATAATTACCACAGACCAATAACATATAGGATAATTACTATTTATTATTCCCGAATTACTAATTCCCTGGAATTCTGACGTTTCGTAATGTTACCAGAGATAAAACAATTCCCACAAAAAAAGTATACGTGCCTATACGTGGTATACGTGCCTGATACCACAGACCGAACAACTATAGATCGACCAGAATCTCATGAAAAATAGGGAAATTAAATTTTGTAGTAAGCAACACTAGGTTAACTCGGCTGCCCTAGTGATAAACAAAGTAATTACATTCAGAACACCTTACCTGGGATCGTTTCACGAAACGAAAAATCGAGCAACTGCATTTTAAATACAAAAACAAAGTAATCAACATCCAATTACTTTGTTTTTGTGTTGTGCTTGTTGTTTACTTGGTTTTTGCATTTATATTGTTGTAAGTTAGTGAGTGCAGTTACTTTGTTTGGGCAATTTAAATTTCAGTAAACGGTTCAAGTTATTTGAAATATTAAACTGTGGTAAAAAACTACTCGACATAAAACTTTTGTTAATGCAAGAAGTCAATTTCACAAAAAATGTCAGTTACTTTGTTTATCGCTAGGGCAGCCGTAGTGTTGCTAACCTTGGACTTTCATTTCCCTATTTTTCATGAGATTCTGGTCGATCTATAGATACCACACTCAACGTTGCCAACTTCCACGGTCTGGATAATGGATTACCCAAAAACCTAACTGAAAATCCCCAATTTTGGGGAAAAGAAAATCGATATTCCCCACATTTTCCCCACAAGTTTACAGCAAAGAAATAAAAGTACTGTTCATATAGATCAAATATATTTATTACTTCTACTTAAGTATTTAACGATTTTAATCAAGATATTGGCTCTTCATTGCGCCTTTGTTTTGTTAACATATCATATTTTGATGGATCAAATTTTAGGCTGCCTCATTTCTTCTTAATACCTTTTCTTTAAACCCTATACACCGAGACAAGTTAGTATAGCTCTCCCTGTTACGTAAACCCATACAAATGACAAGAACAAAAACGTCAGTGGGCGTTAACCATTTTAAGTACGCGTACAATCGTACATACTGCGCTTACTATTCTATTATGTCTACTGAGAGAAAAAATTAAGGTACCTACGTAGTTCCTAAAACCCGAAGATTTAAATTTAAAAAAACGGTTTTCTTAATTTAATTTAATAATATATCACTAACCAATCACAAACGAGCCTCTGATAACCATACTAACTTGTGTCGCTGGATAGGATACAGTGTAATTGTCTAAATTCCCTGCATTTTCCCCACATAAACGCTCTCCCCACAAATTACCCAATCGGACCGAAAATTTCCGCAGTTTGGGGAATTCCCCACAGATTGGCACACTGTGTGTGTGCCTGTGCCTTGAAAGTCGAAATTCGAGTATAGATAGACCACATTTTCTGTGAAATGGCAAAAAATGAAACTACGGCTGTCATCTTAGAATTTCATACAATTTGACTACAGGTTAGTGTTGTCCGTTCCTTAAACATAAAATACCTACCTAATTAATTATAATTATAAATCTTTTCGGAAATTAATATAGAATCCGTAATTATTTCTTAGCATTAATGATGCCAAAAGCTATTAAAAGTGATGTCTGGAATAGAATTCTGAAAATAAAGATATTTTTTGCAGAATCAGGCTCCGATTATTTCATAATAAAATCGAATAAATACAAGCGAGTATCTGCTGGTACAGTATTATCAAGTGCAACCGGTTTGAGAGCTGTTAAAACCCATTTAAAAACAGACTAAATTTATCATCAGTATACTTACGTAATATGTAAAATATACACATTAAAGTAACGATAATATATTAATGCGTCTTGGCGGGAGTGCATGTGATGCGATGAGTCGTAGTGAATCCCAGATTAGGATTACTAGTCGCGGGCGACTTCTCGTACCTCATAGTACATACATACGTACTGTTATGGGATTTTCGTAAATTTGTCGAATAAACGATTGTATGGCAATACTAAGGCGATACTAGCGACCTCCCTCAGTTCACAGATAGAATGGTCGCACTATACCCTACCTACTACCTACCTAGATC
Source organism: Melanargia galathea (assembly GCA_920104075.1). Lineage (NCBI taxonomy): Eukaryota > Metazoa > Arthropoda > Insecta > Lepidoptera > Nymphalidae > Melanargia > Melanargia galathea. Next base: position 6,679,034 of record OV049859.1, on the reverse strand, counting down.
ATGTAGGTAGATTAAGATACGTAAGATACCACTCTGTGGTAGATACTAATCATTAATCTGTGGTACGGTACCTATATACCAAAGAATATACCTACAGACTTTGATTATCCACATACATGCCCAGATTGAGCATGTAACTCACGAGCGCGCCCTAAAAAATGTACACTTAAATTGGTAGGATCGCTCTCACCTACTTCAGTGTCACTTAATAAACTACGCAGTAAACAGCTCCCGAAAAATAAAAAAATATGCCGGTTTGTGCGGTGAAATTATGTCGTAATTATCCTTCACAACAAAATAAGAGGTCGAAGATCTCATATCATCAGTAAGTTTTTACATTTGCGTATGTTTTTTTGAGAAAATAGGATTTTTAATCTCGATGTTTTATAGGTACGTCGAACTGGCCGGTGATACCAGCTGAGCATGATTGTGGTATTTTGCACATTATTGTGAAATTTGCACATTATTGTGCAAAAATATATTGTTGTATGTTATACGTGTGTGAACATTAATAATTATTAATAAAATCAATTTGTTGCCAGTAGTGAGGTAATTTGCCACAAATATAGGGAAGTCCCGGAATATAGTAAATATTTATTATTAATATTATACTTACTGAATTTTGACCTTCAATAATTTTTTTAAATAATAATTATTCTAAATAATTATGATTATAAATATAAATTATATAAATAAAAATTAAAAATAAATTTTCTAATTAGTTTATAATTATTATTAATACTTAATGTAGATTTCCAACGGATCCAATACTAAGACATCGCTGGACAGCTGTCATCAGAAGGACACGACATGACGACTGTTGGAAACGTATTATAAAAGTATTTGACTAAATCAAGAAATAATTTTTATTTAGTATCTAGTGTTACGAATTTGCACCGGATTCAATTAGGTATTATGAATCTTAACTCCCCAGGGACAAGAAACTTACAAAATTTCAACAAAATTTGTTTGTAATAAAAAAAATCCTAGAACCTGACTGCAGCACCACCTACCGGGTCCAATTGTAGATACAAACTATCTTCTTACCCACACAAACACACACCAAAAATTCCATCAGAATCGGTCCAGCCGATATTTAAATAATGAGGTAGATACCTAATGAATATTCTGTAATCAAGTAATTACTAATGCTCTTTCCATGGCAAACTATTGATTTACATTAAACAAACAGTTTTACACACACGTAGATTAAAGATAAATAATTAATAAAAACAAAATTTTATCCTACACCATACTTGATTTATCTATAAAAATTGTGCAATTGTCCAAATACCCGGTATCCCTAGGCGCGCACACATTTGCGATTCGAGGTTGTATCGTACGCGCCCCGCTTACCGAGTCACGCACACATTGGCAGTAGTCGCGGCCGTGTTGATGAGTATTGCTATTTCGCGTTGCTCCCTCTTGGGAACTCTTTGCCTACAGATATAGTCCAGTAACTTTAGGATTTGCTAGTATGGGTATGAGTAGCTTCCTTTTATGATTTAAGCGCACATTAAGAAAGGATATTTAGAAATTCTACCCCTAAAGGGGTTAAATAGGGGACGAAAGTTTGTATGAAAGTCTGTCATTTATCAAGTTACATCCATGAAAATTGGTATTTGGGCTTTCGATAAAAAATAAAAAATATAAATTTCAGGATTTTTGAAAATTCTATCCGTAAGTGGGTTAAGTAGGGGATGAAAATTCAAATGAGACCCCGTCACGTTTTCGTCATTTATCGAGTTATATCCATGAAAATTGGTATTTAGATTTTCGGTTAACCTTTAAGTACCGACGTGTGGTCTGACAGACACCTCGAGAGGTCGAAAAGTCTGATTACCTATGTTAGCGAAAAACTATCCTACTGTGCTTCTCTCTACCCCTCGGGCAGTCGCCCAGCAGCGTTCCTGCAGAGTGGCAGCGTCAGCGCGTATGATTTCGGTAAGTTTTGATTTTTATAAGATCACGAGTGGTCTGTCAGACCACTCGTCGGTACTTATGTAACTTTTTTTGGATGCGACTTTTTTCAGATTATATTGTTTTCTCTTTTATTTTCAGTCAGTTATAACAATGGATTAGCCAGGTTCTTCAGACATGAAACGGGCAGCCATAAATAAAAATAAAAGTGTTCCTGTAGGTGAGAAAAGATATCAAACACTGCTTCAATATAAAGACCACCAAGAACATTTAGTGGAATAGCTAAATGAGAGTTTAGAGTCCGAATCTAAGGATATCTACCCAAATTTTACTGCTGGAGAGTGACCATAATTCAGCACCTGAATAGACTGTGATACTTGTATGAAACACGTGTGCCTACAATGTAGTAAGCCTATGCAAATACTGTTTGTAAACTTTGATAGTTCCTGCAATTTGATACCCTGTGATTTTTGAGAAAACGGTTGGTTATTAAGGTTTTTTATTTTTTTATTATTTATGTAGCTATTAATCTTTAAGAAAAAATTGTGTTTAAGAAAAAATAATAGTATTACTGATACATATGAATTATTAAGATAAAAGTTAATTTTTTCAAACGAAGAATCTATGAATGCTATATTAATGCTTATAATCAGTAATAAATGTAAAAACTTCTACATTTTGTTTTACATACACAATAAGTAGATATTTAACAATACATAGAAACTTTTTTTTTAGAAGAATAATAAGAAACACAAAAGTTTTCGATTGGAAAACTATGGTGGTCTGGCAGACCTCACGTCGGTACTTATGTGACTAAAATAGTACGTCGGTACTTAAAGGTTAAAAATTAAGAATTACGTGTTGAAGGAATTTTGGATAAACTACCCCTAAGTTGGTACAATGGGAGATGGAAGTTTGTATGAGATTAAGAATTCACGCAAGTGAAGTCGCGAGCATCTCAGTAAGTAATGTACCTACAGAGCTGGTTCTGGTCTTAAATTGTAGCAATTTTATTCTACTTTAAAAACTCCCTGAAAAGGTAGTGTCAAGAACTAGTCCTTTTGGGTTATAATCGCCAAAATCTGAAAAAAATCCGAAATTTTCGCAGTTTTTTCGATTTTTAACAAAGTTGCGTTCGTCGCTCGAGGTCACAAACTTGGATTAATCATTGGGAAAACATCATAAATAAGTCTGCAAAAAATCAGAACTACCCGATTTAACGCAAGGTCGTATTACTAAAGTTACTGGACTAATACCTACAGTACGAGTTACGACCTATCTGGACCTATCTATGTTGCCATACAACTAAGGCCAATCAATTTAAAAAATGACTTTAATTACCTTCAAGATGATTAAAAGTTATTTTTTAATGTTTAATATGAATTTAAAAAAGTAAAATTTTGGTTAAATAACTTTCATAAATGCACATGTCATTCGCAATGTATCTTATCGATACCAAATCGTATCGACACGGTAAGTTATCGAAGTGTTCTGAATCGCCCTGCAGCACTGTTCACTCTCGAGCATAGAGATAATAATAATAAGTAGAGTAGGCATACCTACCTTAAAAACGTGCCAAAAATACACTCACACACGCACAATCCTACATCTAAAATGGCGCGTGTTCATTGTGATGTCTCAAGTTGTGCGTGTGTGAGTGTTCATGTATACATTTTAGGGAGGCCATCTTAAAAGAAGTGCAATAAAATTTCTGCCACGATCTGTTTTATTGTTATGTTTAAAAATGTAGTGTTGTCTCTTACACACTTATGAAAATTTTGATAAGCTTAAGCTATTTTCCGATCCACTATTTTATATAGGACATTATGCCAAGTCCACTTCTATAGGTTCATGCTCTCGAGTCAAAATGCCATATCTAAAAATATTATTTACAGTCCATACCATACACCAATGCAGTATTTGTAAACAGAAATGGCGTCAGATCACGTGATCATATTTGTCATTGTACTCATAGTGATGGGAAGCAGAAGCAGGCAGATTGTGAATGGACGATTGAATGACATAGAGATAATAATAATAAATAGAGTTGGCATACCTACCTTAAAAACGTGCCAAAAATACACTCACACACGCACAATCCTGTAACATAAAATGGCGCGTGTTCATTGTGATGTCTCAAGTTGTGCGTGTGTGAGTGTTCATGTATACATTTTAGGGAGGCCATCTTAAGTCACGAGTCTGCCGCAAACTGTTTTATTATTATATCAAAAATGTAATGTTGTCTCTTTCACACTTATGAAAATTTTGATAAGCTTGAGCTATTTTCCGATCCACTAATTTCTATAGGACATTATGCCAGCTCTATTTATTATTATTATCTCTATGTTGAATGAATACATTCTTAAATCGATTATCGAAATAGAGTGATTTTAAAAGCAACCTTCTATCTTTGAAAACGGTATTATTGAAACCTTTCAAATCGGATACTACATTTAATATTACTAGCTTTGTAGCAAGTTTTGTTACATAATGTTTTATCTGGTTATATCTGATTTAAAATAACATAAAGCTTTTTATAAAAATATATATGAATTGATGACAATTTAGGCAAAAATTACTTAAAGAGTAAGAAATAGTTTTATTTGAGGGGGGGGTGCTCATCTAAAAAAAATCCAAAATCTAATACAAGCCAAGTCGTCGAAAATAAAAACTAAAGAGCACCAGAGAACACCCGAAACGATCAGACCCGATGCAAACATCATCGAGTGCAGTGCGAGCGAGACAGTTGACCACGCAACGGAAAGCGGCGGCGACATAACAGCGCGGCGCATCGGCACTCGCCATTGGCACCACAAACCGAAGACGACCGAAAGTATCGGTCTCGGTGAAATTTGATATGATGATAGTTAAGCGTTGGGAAGGACATAGGCAATACTTAGTTTAGGTATCATGCAAGCGAAGCCACGGACGTCAACTAGTTAAAAATGTATGTGAGTAAAAGTCGGTTCATTAAATAGGCAGCAAATGTTATCATTATGGCATCGTTACCGAGTATCTCTATACGCAGACTTTCAGCTGGTACCTAATTTTGGCAAATTCCACAGTCGAATCGATGCTAAAAAAACGATGCCGGCATCGGATGCGCCTTACTTAACAACGATAACAAAATTAAACGAAAACGCCCATTTTGTTTTGTAATACACAGATAATACACTGACCGTTATAAAAATTACTTCCGATTTTACCCGAATTTTAGAATCGATTAAACTCGTTCTCACTCGTTCATAATATTCACTCTATGGTTCACTTCTTCTTTTTCTTTTTCGGTTCGTCCCATAGAGGTAATAATAATAAGTAGAGTTGGCATACCTACCTTAAAAACGTGCCAAAAATACACTCACACACGCACAATCCTGTAACATAAAATGGCGCGTGTTCATTGTGATGTCTCAAGTTGTGCGTGTGTGAGTGTTCATGTATACATTTTAGGGACATCTTAAGTCACGAGTCTGCCACGATCTGTTTTATTGTTATGTTTAAAAATGTAGTGTTGTCTCTTACACACTTATGAAAATTTTGATAAGCTTGAGCTATTTTCCGATCCACTATTTTCTATAGGACATTATGCCAAGTCCTCTTCAGATAGTCGATGGTTCGTCCCTTTCGGGACAGGCCAAGATCGTTGACCACTCTATGGTTCACTTTTCGTTCAGCACTAGGCATTTAGTCTATATCTTATGTCAATCTCCATAGTAGGTCAATACTCTGTGGTTTTATTTTACGATTGTGGACTAGATTTTTGTTAAAATATTTACGTAAACTGCTAAAAATGAATTGGTTTTGTGTGTAATATAAACTTAATAAGTTTTACTTTGGGAAAAAAAGATCATTGTGAGTGATTTGTTTTAAGCAACAGTGAAAATAATGTACCGTGAAACCGTCCAAATTTGCCCGCTTTTTTACAATCATGTTGATTTCCAACAAAAAATTGTATGTTCTGCTATACTTTTTAATTTCTAAGGATATACTATCTGGTCATAGAATTGCGTTACAGTCACAAATACAGACTTATTATAATACGATTTCAAGCAGTTTAATATTTTGATGGTGGGCAAATTTACCTTCACTTTCGTCCATGTTTGCCCTTACCAATTATTTGCTGAACTACAGCTCTTATGGTATTTGTGTATAAGAACTTCTAAAAGTTTGAGGGCAAAACTGTCGTTATATCATGAGTATAAATTGCCAACTAATAATAGATTCGTCTAGAAACAAGTGGGCAAATTTACCTGTCAATCTCCGTTTGTTTTCATATTAACAAGTGGTAAATGTTAGGGTCATCAAAACCTGGTTGACAGTTAAGGAAAATTAATAAATCTTTTTATCGAAGAAATTTTTTATTCAAGTACCCAAGTACACTTATCTGGCAGTCTTAATATTTCCTAATATTTGGCAAATTATCATGTGACGCAGATTTATTTTATTAATAATAGTCCGCCGCGGGATACCAAATTGACGTTCAGCTTCTCTTGACGTTACTTGATTTGAAGCAACTGCGTCGCATGCGATCTGTAGCATTTCTTGCGAATAATTCCGATACACACTTGAACCCAGTATTCTCCTCGATTTGCGTTCTCGAATTCGAGGTTTGTAATTGTTAATTTTTTTCTGAAAAACAATTATACGAATATTAATGGGCATTGGCAATAGGCACCTTCTATTTCACAAGCTCAAGTCAAGTAGGTTGGACTTTATCTCATTTTTAAACGAAAATACTATAGTTTTTGTTTAAAAAAAAAAACAAAACAAAACCCACCACCATTAAAAACATCAAAATTAAAAACGATTCAAAATTATTTTAGAAACCACTTTTTAAAACTCTTCCTATTTTGATTTTGAATATATTATGTATTTATTTAAACACAATAAGTACCAATATGAGATTTGCATTAAACTAATAAATGAAAAAGTGACAACCCTTGCACTTTTTTTTGGGCGGGCAAAATTGACAACCAGGAGTCCTAACACATGCGGTTTAATTTGCCCATCATCATAATTCTTGATTTAAGCTATTTACATGATAGAATGCTTAAGAGAAATGTTCTAAAAACCCTTTTCTTCAATATATAATTAAAAAAACTCACATTTGTGTTTGCCATCTAGCAATATAACATAAAACATGGAGCATAAATTGGCCCGCAATAAAAATCACTTGCACTTACGACACGTCCTGACAAGCAACTGAGTGATGGTTTTGAAAAAACGATACACAGAGTTGCCATAAATATAATCTATTTTCTGCTAAAATACAAAAAAATAACTGAAGTGAAATAGTAATTTTTTTATATTCAATTCTCTTAATATTTGTCTCAATGGGCAAAATATTCATTAAGGGCAAAATTGGACGGTTTCACGGTACGCAAAAGTGAAATGTCGTGACGAGTATGGTTTGTTTACTTATTAACCCCCGACGCAAAAACGACGGGGTGTTATAAGTTTGACGTGTCTGTGTGTGTGTGTGTGTGTGTGTGTGTGTGTGTGTGTGTGTGTGTGTGTCTGTCTGTTCCCCTGTGGCGCTCAAACGGGTGGACCGATTTGAATGCGGTTTTTTTTGTTTGAAAGGTGAATTAGTCGAGAGTGTTCTTAGCTATGTTTGATGAAAATCGGTCCAAGATGGCCGCCGCTACAAAATGGCGGATGATATATTTTTTCACAACTCCCTTGATATGGGTATCAAATGAAAGGGCTTGACTAGTAGAATAGCACTATTGCAAATTCAAGATGGCCGCCGCCACTAAATGGCGAATGTCGGGGGTTTTTTAAATTTTCAATTTACGCTTGTACCATAGAGATAATAATAATAAGTAGAGTTGGCATACCTACCTTAAAAACGTGCCAAAAATACACTCACACACGCACAATCCTGTAACATAAAATGGCGCGTGTTCATTGTGATGTCTCAAGTTGTGCGTGTGTGAGTGTTCATGTATACATTTTAGGGAGGCCATCTTAAGTCACGAGTCTGCCGCAAACTGTTTTATTATTATGTCAAAAATGTAATGTTGTCTCTTTCACACTTATGAAATTTTGATAAGCTTGAGCTATTTTCCGATCTACTATTTTCTATAGGACATTATGCCAACTCTATTTATTATTATTATCTCTATGACTTATACTGCATTGGCTTATGTTAGGTTAAGTATAGAACGTCCACATTTGAATCTCCCGCCGTCAGAGTTGTTGGTGGACTGAATCTAGATGGCGCTGAACTGTTCTCATTTTTTACTATGGAGTTAAATATTACAAGTTAGCCATTTACTCTATCTGCACCACCTGCACTTCGCTTCATATGCACATTGAAGGTTGTGAAATCACAGAACAAAAATACTCTCTAACGAGAGTGTGAAATTCATTATGCACAACTTGTGCATAATGAATTGATATTTCATTGACCTAAGTCAAGTGCAGTATAATGTAACTACTTTATTGGTGATCATTAATTCAAGTATTAGGTATTTTTTACATACTTACCTGTAATATAATTCAAGTCTCCTTTTGTTTACATCTCTAAATAAAAAAATGAATAGAGTGTACAAAAACATTAACCATGTTCAAACTCCTCTAATAACTTGGGGTGATCCATTAACTAACAGTGAGAATGTAATAATATGCATAACAGGAAATCCTGGGATATCAGATTTTTATATAGATTTTGCTTCAGAACTTTATAGATGTACATCTACACCTGTTTGTGTCATTGGTAAGTTCTTTCTAATACTTTGGTACCATTTGGTACATTAATTAATACTTACAGTAAGAACCTATGGTTCTTATGTATTATGTACTTACTTATAATATAATTTTCAATACATTTGCTGGTAAAATGAATCTTATTATGTAGGGTAGGTACATTAGTGTCAAAACTGTAGACTTGTGCGATTAAAATAAGTAGGTACCTACTTAACACAGTGGGCCACATGCAAAAGCGGTTAAACAACTTTCAAAGTGTTGTAACGGGCGCTGCTTGGTGCCTCCTGCTAACTTCACTCGTGACGTCAGCGGGAGGCGCCGAGCTGCGTCTGTTGGTTCCTTTTTGAATAGGGTTCTAGAATTGGTTCCAGGGATTCTCCATTCCATTGACTATTGAGTTTAATCAATATGGCCGCCAAATAGAACGGCCGTTTTTAGGGTTCCGTAGTAAACAAGTAACCCTAAGGCCCTTCTCCCACGAGGCTATCTCCCGCCGTACAAATTCGCCATTACGACGCGTCCGCGTCGCGTCTAGTCCTGTGTCAATCGTTCATTCTCTGCGATTCGATCGTTCAAGTATTGGTTAGCGCCACGACCCGGGTCATTTGGGTCGTTCGTTCATTTGGTTCGTTTGGTTCACGGTTCAATTAATCATTATAGCTCATCACGAAATTATGACCCACTAGTTGGGACGTTGATTCTCCGGTCTTGATTGCGCGCGCTCGTTTCTATAACTGTAGTCCGACGGTTCAAATCACTGCATTATTGCAATATTGTTACCCTTTGTATGCACTGTTATGATGTTTCTTTTTGATTGAGCTTTTAAACGTGTAACAATAAGAACTAGAAACCTTATGCATTTCATACACACGTGTCGCCTAAATGACGTAGGTAGATACAATTATATTATATATAACTAGCTGATCCCCGCGACTTCGTCCGCGTGGATATAGCTTTTTATATAGGATCGGATTGGATCCCATAATCTTTTTTTGTACCTAAACTAAATGTAGCCTAAGTTACTCCTTATAACATCACCTATCTGCCATTAAAAGTTCCGTCAAAATCGATCCAGCCGTTTCAGAGATTAGCTGGAACAAACAGAAAGATTGACAAACATAAATTTAAACGCACACCAGTTTAAAATAAGCCATACGTTCAAAGATCCGGGTCCCAAGTTATTTGAACCCAATAAATGTCTGTTATTTCTGAACTAAAAAACCTATGACCTTGAAATATTTACGGGACAATACTTAAAGTACTACCTTTCTAACAAAAAAAGAACGAGTTAAATCGAACTACGCGTTAATGAATTACAGCTAAATACACGTTTTGACTTTCTTCCCCTTTCCCAAGGGAACCCTGCTGAGTTTCGGGATAAAAAGTATCCTATGTCCTACCTCGGAGTATAAACTCAAATCGTACGAAGTTTCATTCGAATCCATTCAGTAGTTTCGGCGTGATGCGCGGCCAAGATACAGACAGACAGACAGACAGACAAAAATGAAAAAATTACAGTTTTGGCTTCAGTATCGATTATAGAGTGCCCTCCAATAGAAATTTTCTAAATATCTTCAACGTACAGAATTGGATCTGTTAAGTACAGTTTTATTAAATTATAGAAGATAGAAATATATTATTAATTCCTCAATAGGCAATAGGCATAGTGAATGATCTGTACATAGTGAACGATCTGTACATAGTGAATGATCTGTAATCAATATTTTTTAGTTTCATCTGACATCTTCGCGATTGGTTGAGCCGGTTCGTTCAAAAGGAATGATTGCAATCACCAATACTTTTACGAGACCCGGGTCAAATGACCGAATCGTTCACGATTGACACAGGACTAGTCGCGTCGACAAGACGTTTGACGTCTTCAACGACGTTGAAAATTTAATATATGTGCACAAAAATATCGATTTTAAGAAAAAAAGTGAATGTCATAACATTAATCTAAGAAATAAAGCTAAACTTGTGTTGCCCACTACTAGGTTGCGGAAAGTTGGAAAATCATTTGTCGGTAATTCTGTACGTTTTTATAATATGTTGCCAGAGGCCCAGAGAACATTTTGGATATGTCTCTCAATAAGTTCAAGGGTTTTATTAAACGCAAATTAATTGAAAAATCTTACTATAGCTTAAAAAGATTTTCTTAATGACAAAAATCCATGGACATAGATTGCTCTAAAAGCCAACAGTTCAAATAATTTTTATGGCTATACCATATTGTAAGAGGGTGATAATAAAAAAAATAAACCCAGCTGAGTTTGTTGTGGGCTCTTCTCAGACCAGGGCGCGTTTGGAACCCTCGTAGCTTTAGTTTAAAGTTTCCGTAAGTAATTATCACCATTGCCTGTTCCTAAATTGACGTTCAAAAAGTGTACAGTGTACCTACTTTGAATAAATGAATTTTTGAATTTGAATTTGTACCTAAGTATTGAATCGTAAACTAGGTAGGCACTTACCTATTTAATTTTCTTTAGTACATAACCTAAATTATATTTCTTTCAAAAATTAGTTTTTACAAAATTGATTAAGTATTTATTTAAAATGTTCCAGGTCATGCGGGTCATGAAGACAGCTGTGATAAAAAGTACAAATATTTATTTAATCTTATGGACCAACTGGAGCATAAATTAGATTTAATTGAAAATCATATTGATCAAAATAGTAAAATACATCTTATTGGTCATTCAATTGGTGCCTGGATGATTCTTGAATTGTTACAGAAGCAAAGTCAGTTGAATGAGAAAATTTCTTCTGTAAATTTATTGTTTCCTACAATACAAAAAATGGCAGAATCAAAGAATGGTAAATTTGTGAATGGTATGCTGAGGAAATTATACAAATTTCTGTTATTTTTAAGTACATTATTGTATTTACTACCCCAGCGTGTATTGCGTTGTCTCATTAGTGTATACTTAAGGGTGAAATCTTTACCTTCGAAATTTAATTCTGCAATTATAAAAATATTAAATCCTGACGTAGCAGCAAACATCTTCTATCTGGCATTTAATGAAATGGATACGGTTAAATCATTGAATACTGAAAGCATGCAAAAAATTAAGCATATAACAAATGTTGTGTATGCTAGTAACGACGGCTGGGCGCCCCTCGAATATATGGAGGATTTGAAACAATTCGAACCGCAGCTGCAAATTATAGAAGCTCAAGATGTGGAACATGCTTTTGTTTTGAAATCCTCTGAGAAAGTAGCAGGTATAGTAGCCGATTTTATTACTACAAAAACCAGCACACCTTCAGGGTGTCTGTCCACTGGAGTGGACTAGCGCAATGGTAGGAAAATAGGTACATTATTCAATAGAATTTCTCAAAAATCACATCGCTGCTCCTAGCTTCATAGGACTTAGCTTTAGAGGAGAGTAGTTTCAAACATTTCAACCGCAGAATGTATGCGGAGCTGGGTGGAGTGAGTTTGTAGAGGGAGGAAATGAAATTCAGGGTTGTGACGAGTTGCGGAATGCTGCCGGGTTCAGAGGGGGGTTTCCCCACTTCAGGACATAACTACACGATTTTATATTAGTAAAAATAATAATTATGGAATAGACTCAGTTTGGTGTTAGGGTAGGCTAAGGTTTACTCATAGTTGACAGCTATTGTAGTCATAGTTATGTTTAAAATAAAAATAAATAGTAGATATGTGCACTTAAATTTATTGAAACCATAGACGTAATAATTATTATATTATTTACTATATTTTATATATTGTTGGAATTGTATTATTACATTGTCAACATTATGGGGCCAAACATTCAACTGTGAACCAATATGCATGAAAGATGAGGCTCGATTTATGCTTGACTCAAGCATTGCTAGCTTCAAATATCATGCAGATTGGACAGTAGACTTGAACATGCGTAGGGTCCCTAATAGTAATAACATAACCATTTGTGAAAACAGCACCTTTACATAACCACACCACATCCATTTACATACAGTTGCAATAAACACAGATGGCAATGACTGACTAATTTTGGTATAATCTATATCATTTTATTCAAATTATAACGGATTAACATTTTAACACTTTTAAGTCGTGTATTTAATAATTCATCATAAATTAAGATGGCGAAAATAAGTACCAGTGGAACGACAAACAAATGAGTATCTCAACAAACAATGGCACTTAATTAGGAATAGTAGAAAATAGAAGTTATATAATATAAGTAACGTTTCTATTACCAAGGTGAATAAAAATTAGGAAGTCCAATATAGAAAGATCGTAACAGTAGGTTGGGTAGGTACACATACATTTTAATTTATAATCTTGATTTTGTAGATAACCGTTTATTTTTGTTTTAATATATCTTGCTATTGTATGGTAAGACCACATAATATTGTATAGTCTACAATAGGCGAAGTAACTAAATTATAGTATATATTTTTATTTTAAGTAATAATTTGTCTATAATTTTTTTTCAATATAACATGTATTTTATCCCCATAGTATAAATAAAAAATTAAAACCAAAAGAAAGCATGTTGAACGAATTATTGACAATATAGGCCCACGCAGGCGCAAGCGGGAAGACATCGTTTGTCGCAGTAGTTACTTTGATTCGATCTCGTGGTTTTCCATTTAACGTAAAATTTCTCTTAGATTTAAACAAAGTTTTTCCAAATTGTCCAAATAGTAACTTTTGATTTTAGAAAACGATTATTGGGCTCCTATATTATGCACCCGCGATGAATCCGTGAAAAGTCTTAACGTCATGCTTTCATCCACATGCTTTTATTACTTAGGTACACATAAAATTATATCATAGCCTCAGTGACGATAACATACTAGATACATTTCTTTTTCCGTTAAATTAAAATGAATTCAATAATTACATTTTTTTTTCTCTAATTCTATATAATACCTGTAAATGAAAGATTTTTGCTGTAAGTACATAGATTTAAATTAACAGTTTAAATCACAAGAAATTGTTACAAAATAACCTACGTGTTAAAATCGTTTATCACTTTTTTGTGACCACAAACTCCTCAAAACATATTCATAACGTTTTTTAGTCGTGGTGCGATCACACATCGTTGCGATTAAGGGGCTAACAGGGTACAATAAACCATTAATTAAAATAACTAAATACAACGCAAAGCACAGATCTATTTAAATTTAGTACTAAACATAACACTAAAATAATTGGTCTCCTATTTACATAATAGTATTAATAAAGTAACATAGGTTTTAATGAAAATAATTACATATGTGATTTCATCTTGCACGAATATGTTACCACCTAAAATAAAATGCAGTTAAACTTTGAAAACATAGGTAGGTACATAAACTATCTATATTATGGTTTTATCTATCTATTTTTAACGTCTACATAATTTATATTCATTATTATCATAATTTTGGTTCCCCATTAATGCTTAAATCGAAACGTAAAATTTATCAAAATAAAATTAAATGTTCCTAATATAAAATAACTTTCAGTAGCATATGGAAGCCAACAAATAAATTTTAAAGAAAACGTAGTTATTTTTGACACATAGTTATCCAGATTTCAAATCTGTTTTAATTTTTAAAGTAAGAACCAGATCCCTCGACATGAATTGCTGCTGAAATGAACTAATTGTAAGTATTTCGGATTGGTCTAAACAAAAACACTACAGGCAGATTTTTAAATGTTTCACAAATTCGTAACTACCCTTCAAATACGAATGATCTTTGTATATGTATCAAAATCTACTTAGCCCTTCAATTTTTTTCAGTAGATAATAACTAAACAGTTCCTATAGTACCTATAACGAACCTTTGAAGCGATAATAGCAATCTTATATATTGGTCGATATTGTTGATTCTTGCTGTACCTATCAGCTGAATAGATATCAAGATATCAATATCAACACTGAAAATTGAATAGCAACATTAATTGTACTAATACATTGGTATGAAATAGAATGGACAGGTTTAAAAATAATGATATTACATTGAGCTGTCAGTTTAGTTTAGGGATTGTGTACAACAGAATTATCGTCATCATCAAGTTTTATGGAAGCAGTATTTGTTCACAACAGGCCTTCATTTTACCACCAGATTAACGAATAAAATTCTAGTATCTCTAATACATCATCAATCATAAATCATAATACATTGATAAGTATAATAATTACCGGTGATCATAGGTTAATTTTAATAATAATAATGTATCCAGCAAGTCAAAAAATTACTTGTAATGTGAAATGCATACTGTATATAAAGTTGTGCTTGATTTTGTGAACACTAAAATTGCTCGTCGCGCGTTCGTAGTGAAATGACTGTTCAATAAAGCTGGGTGCACATTGGAATCTTTTTGACCGCGGGTAATTTTGCCTCACCCATTCGACCTCACACTTTACAAAGCGAGTTTGTCAGAAATAAGTCTATGCCTATGCTTCTATTACTGAAGTTTACAGACGGTCGGCTCGTTGCACGGGCACCAGGTTTGTGTGTAAACTCTAAAGAGTTGCAGTTTGCATGGAGTCTGCGTGCAGTAGGTACCCTCAGCATGACTTTGCGCATATCAAGAACTTTGATACACTTCGAGTATCTAAACACTATTACGTCAAAGCAAAATGGACCTCAACTATATTGTTTTAAGGCCAGAGTTTATCCATACATCTACAGCCAGCACCCCGAGCGGAAAATCGGCGAAATAAAAATCGTTAGTACTGAATTTGAATAAGAGGTTTCAAGTCCGCTTTACGCTACCGTCGCGTCGTAGTGTTTCGATACTCGAAGTGTATTAACGTTGTCGAGATGCGCAGCCGTAATTCTATAGTTGGGACATTACAAACGTGCAAACCAAGTCATAAATCATTTTTATCGGACTTCTCGCTCGCACTTACAGGCCTTATGGAACTGGAACCTGATTATGCGGTGTTATGTGTAACAATAATAAGAATTTGTCGATAGTCGATAACAGGTTCTAAAGAGCGAGTTAGAGCCCTCACACTATGATTGTAAATTGTAATGTTTTATGACTCAGTTCGCACGTTTGTAATGTCCCAACTACAACACAGTGCAATCGATCGGTTGTTGTGACGACTGCTATAGAACTGCATCCAAACTATCCTCGAGCAGTCGATGCAAGTAATTTTAAGGCTATCTAAGGCAACGGCTGCCTGTTAGATGCGCGAGAGGATTGACGGTTGCGTAACAGGTGTAACAAGGGCTTGAAACCGGTTTAAAATTAACTGGTTAGTAACGGTTTAGTTGATTTTATCCGGTAAACGGTAAACCGTTTAATTGTGGTTAAAGGCAGAACAAAACCGAAATGAAAAGTTCATTATGTACTCAGGTATTAACCGGTTCGGATGTTTTACCGGTTTCAGAGCCCTGGGTGTAACAGACAACAGTTAAATACGTCATCCCTTTTGCACCACCCAGCTGCTTCAAGAACAGTCTCTTTAAACTCTTTAAAAGGTAATGTGGCCGATTCTGTTGTACACAATCTCTAAATCTAAACTAAAATGACAGGTCTAAATATATTCCTGTCTCTTTCACAATCCTCCCTGCTGAAGGGCATAGCACTATTTTTAAACCTGTCAATTTAGTTTAGGTTTAGAGATTGTGTACAACAGAATTGGCCACATTGTCTTAAAAGCTAATGTTCATATGTTTATATATAAATGTAATGTTTATATATACTTTATGAATATATGTTATGAGTATTATTTATGAATATACACCTTAAAGATTTTTTATTGGAGTGGATTTGTCGTAACAAGTGCATTAATTTTAATAATAATTATTAAATAATAATAATTAATTTTAAATCAAAACTTCGAAATTACACCAGATACGAAATAATAAACTGTATGAGTAAAAACCAATAATAAAATCTTTAAAAATGTAAATATACGGTTGTTTTTTAGATTTATTTAATATGTCTATCTTTTGTAATGTACCATCTGTTGCACCTAAATGTATTGTAGTCAAATCTGTTTAAGCAACATTAATTGCATTTTTATTGCTATAAAAAAGTGTTATATTATTTGGCATATTGTAATTTAAACATTGTTTTCAAGCCAAAATTGAGCAAATCATAAAAAAATCCATAATTTCAAATTCTTATAGTATCCCGTGGAGCGAGAAGTACTTGATAAATTATATCCATTGAAAATGAGAAGACCATTGGCAATATTACTTCGAACACAACATATACGTCAAATACCATGAGCGACAAAAATTTTACTTGACTATTTTAATTTTTTTATTTATAATGAATAAATAAAACTGTTCATTAATGATTATGAACAAATAAATTGTAATAATATTTTGCTATAATGTTTTTTTAATAAATAAGAGTACCTCACCTAACAAGTAAGACACATTATTAACTAAACAACAGAATGTGGCTAATTCTGTTGTACACAATTCTCTAAACTAAACTAAAGTGACAGATCTAAATCTATTGCTATCTTTTTCCGCAGTGAGCACTGTGAAAGAGATAGGAATAAATTTAGACCTGTCATTTTAGTTTAGATTTAGAGATTGTGTACAACAGAATCGGCCACAATATTTACTTATTTCGTTAAATTACAATTTTGAATACTTAATGATTGCCGTAGATACTATAAAGTTAAAACAGGTTTAATTCTGTATCAATTTTCTCTAAATGTATTAAATAGAACACTAACTTTTATTATATTTTTTGTTAGCATTTAGTGTTTTTTGTTAAGCTAATTTTATGTCAAGTAGAAAGTTGTAACATGCTAAGCAGAAGGAAAGTTTGACAATGGTCTTCTCTTCTGAAATCTATATATTATATAAAAATGAATCCCTATTTTACTTAGTCACGGCATGACGCCTAAACCGCTGAAACGATTTTGATGAAATTTGGTATAGAGGTAGACGAGACCTTGGAAAAGGACATAGGGTACTCTTAAAAATTACTGACATTACAGCAATCGAAATAATGTAGGAACTAGCGAGATATCGTTCGATAATAATAATAATTATTATAATTATAATTAATCCGTTTTAAGTATTTTAAAGCTACAAATTATGTTCAAAATATTTATCATATACATCATAACAATTAAAACGCAACCGTCGATACACATTCGGCACACTCGTATGTATATATGCGCACAACCGCTCATATTATATTTAAAGATAATTACAATATTATAAAAACCATACGACTATCATACCGAAACGCTCTATATCCATCGAATATGGTACAATCGTAATTTCGAAACCTTACATCTAGGGGGATATAAAATTCGCACTAATAATACTCGCTCGCGACGACACGAGGTGCGTTCAGCACGTAGTCTCCAGCAGCGGGTCGGGCGCGGCGGGCGCGTGGGGCGCGTGGGGCGCGGCGGGCGCGCGCGGAGCCGCCAGCGCGCGCTGCGACGACGACTTGTACAGGCGCCGCGGCCGGCCCTCGTCGTGCGAGTGCGCGCGCGGCGGCCCGCGCGGCAGCAGGCGCGCCGGCGACGCGCGCGGCGAGCACGTGCACGCGCCGCGCCAGCACTCGCACGGCGCGCAGCCGCACGCGTCGCACACGCCGCCCGCCGCGCGCTCCAGCCGCGCGCGCCTCTCCCTCGCGCCGCCCGCACCGCCCGCGCCGCGCACCGAGTCGCGCGAGGCCGCGCGCCGCGCCGGCTTGCGCACCCACGGGTCGAGCTGGCGGCCGGCGCGGCCCAGGTCGAGCTCGCTCATCTTGCGCCACGGGTCCGGCTCGGGGCGGCGCGCCTCATCGGCGAGCGCGTGCAGCGACGCGTCGGGCGAGGAGCGCTCGCTGCGCACGGCGCGCGGCAGCGGCGCGGGCGCGAGGCCGGCGGGCGGGCGGCGCGGCGAGGGCGCGGGCGTGGCGGCGGGCGAGGGCGCGGGCGAGGGCGCAGGCGAGGCGCGCGGGCGCTCGGAGTGCGAGCGCGCGCGGGCGGCGGGCGAGCGCGCGGCGGGCGTCACGTCGCTGAGCGAGCGCAGGTGGATGCGGCGGCGCGCGCCGACGGGCGAGTCGGCGTCCGTCACGTTGATGCTGATAGTGTGCGCGACGGCGCGAGGGCTGCGGGGTTCGGGGCCGCCTTCGGTCGCCGCGGTCGCGTCGAGCCGGGCCGCGGTCGCGTCGAGCTGGGCCGCGGCGCCGTCGAGATTGACACAGTTTTTTTCGGGGCCGGCCCGGCTGGGCCCGGCCCCCGCTAGCTAGAGGAGTCTCTCTGTCGCCGAACTCGAGGTTCCGGAGCTCAGTGTCGACGCGGGATTTTGTTCTTCTCCTAGAACGCCATAGTTTTCTGATGACATTCTTTAAAGCTCTATATTGAGATGTATGATTTTCACAGAAATAATGAAATAGAATATTTAAAGAAAGACTATCACTAAAACTTTAAAAGAACATTGTTTATCACCTTGAGTCGTCTGGCCCGTGGCCGGCAGTCTTTGTCAGTTGAGCAATTCTACTGAAACAAATCTTTTCAGTCTTTCTAAATATTGATTAAAAAGCTCCACATCATTATGTCCTGCACCCTAAAACAGAAGATTATTGTGAATAAAATTGAACTATAGTACATGTTACTACACTGTCGACATCCAGAATTTGACTGAATAGAAGATTTTGCTAGTGAGGTCTGTGGCAAGAAAACGTCTGCCTGTCTGAGTCCGCTAGTAAAATATAAATTATTGTGACAAATTATATCTACCTCCACCCATAATGGTTCCACTGCACGTGGGCACCGCTCGTATATGGCCAGTCCATGGGAGAAGTCTATCACCTCATCTTCAGTTCCGTGGATAACAAGAACTGGAGAGGTCACTTTAGGAATTTTATCAATGCTGCAAAAGAAAACTTAGTCTATAGCAAGTTTGTGAGGGGTTACAGCAGAGTACAGTAAATAAAGTAGCAACAATCACAAAATCAATAAATAGTAATGTTAAATAATTGAAATAATTACCAAAGTAATCAATAACTATTAAATATTTTATCAATTAATAACCTTTTCAATCAGTCAACTAGGGTCAATGAAAGTTGAGGATAAATACTTAAGTTTGTTTAGATTAAAATATTGCACCTACATGAATGATATTTTATTCATAATAACACATAATCTGAACCACTTGTGGCTTATAATAAAAAAATAAAAATCCTACTAATATTATAAACTAGCATCTGCCCGTGGCTTCATCTGCTTGAATTTTTAAACAAATCCCGAGAGAATCATGGATTTCCGGTTCCTGTTGCCGCTCCCTTTTCCAACCTTTATACCTACTATCAAGGAAGTTCGCTATAGTAATCTACCTATAGCTGTAGCTATAGATTTCGGGTTTTTCAAAATCCTGTGGGAACTGTGCATTTTTCCAGGATGTAGCCTATGTGTTAAGTCAGGGCATATTCTATCTCCATTCAAAATTTCAGACAAATCGGTTCAGCAGTTGCAGTGGAGAAGAGGAACAAACATACACACACACAAACTTTCGCCATTATAATATTATTGTGATTATTGTGATTGTGATTATGGTGATGTGAAAGTGAGGATGTTTGGATCTAAATATGGCCATAAAAATAATTTAATCTGCAGTGTGTGCAGCAGTTAAACATTGCCATTAGCAACTTTACATATTTCAGTTCAAAAAAACTATGCATTAAGTATTATGTACATAAAATATAAATTAAGGACCCATTCTTCATTGCAATTTCAAAAAAGTAATATTATAGGCATAATATTACTTTTTTGAATTTACATCCTGTCTTTTTCATAACGGTATTGTTGATTCAGAAACAATGTTGATACAAAGTGAATGTGAACAAAACAAACTGAATACATCAGATGACTCATCATCTTCAGTTGTACTATAGTATATATAAAAAGAAATCTGAATTTACTCAATGACTGATTCATCAAACCCTTTGATCAAGAAAGCTGAAATTTTTGCTATTTCCCTGTATAATGTAGACAATAAGGACTTCTAATTCCACTCAGGACAAAGCTGAAGGTGGTTGCTAGTGTTTGTATGAAATTCATTTAAGAAATCTGACTCACCTCGGAAAGGCATCAAAGAACCATGTCCTCTTAGTATTGGGGAAGGCCACACGCATGCCAGACATGAGAGGGGAGTGCAGCACCACTGCCCCGACCTCGTACCGCGCTGCTAGGTCCACTGTAGGCACGGTTCCAATGCTTTGCCCATACAGTATTATATTCTCTGGGCTAATACCATATCGCGTTCGTAAGGCTTGCCAAGCAGCGTCGATATCGGCATATAGATTTTTCTCCGAAGGCTTTCCGCCGCTTGCACCATAGCCAGAATAGTCATAGCTGAATATATTACAATTTATCCTAGTACCTAATCCTAAATAAAAACTACTCATTTGTCCCAGATCTACGGCGTTGCCGTGAGAAAACAATATTGTGAATCGAGCGTTGGGGCTGCAACGAACAAAGAGGCAAGCTATTCTGTTGCCTCTCGACGTTCTCGAGTAGAACCCTTCGATGCTTTCTTTTTCGCGTTCCGAATATTGCCATTCTGCTCTTTCCGTAAGGGTTAACGAGAATTTGGATCCAGTCTCATCGGGTGTGAATGTATACGTGGGTTCGGGTGGCAGGAATGCAAGCTTAGCCGCGATTTTCCCTGGGCATGGCGGACAACAAAACAGGCAACAGAGTTCACTGAAACTTAACCCGTTCATAGTGAAATTTTAATGTTATTCATCGAAATAATCATTCATACATTATTTATTTACTAAAGATCACAACTCACGAATTAAAAGTCATTGCGAAATTAAAAAAAATTCACTGTTTCACACAAATTTCACTGAGTTTGACAGTTAGAAAACATTTCATGCCAGCCATTTTTTATAAAATTAAAAATCACAGACAGCTCACCACCCATAGAGAAAATAATAATAAATAGAGCTGGCATAATGTCCTATAGAAATTAGTGGATCGGAAAATAGCTCAAGCTTATCAAAATTTTCATAAGTGTGAAAGAGACAACATTACATTTTTTACATAATAATAAAACAGTTTGCGGCACACTCGTGACTTAAGATGGCCTCCCTAAAATGTATACATGAACACTCACACACGCACAACTTGAGACATCACAATGAACACGCGCCATTTTATGTTACAGGATTGTGCGTGTGTGAGTGTATTTTTGGCACGTTTTTAAGGTAGTTATGCCAACTCTATTTATTATTATTTTCTCTATGTCACCACCACAATCATCTTTGTAACTGCACAGATACTAGGTATTTAGGGCATACCATAGACGAATGCAGTAACTTTAGAAACGCGTCAAACATTGTCTGCAGAAGTAGGTACCTACAGAAAATTATACTTCTATATTGTGTTCGGCACTGCAGAACTCTCGTTCAAGCACGGCTTCGAATGAACGTGTTTAATTAAAAATAAATATGTAACGAACCACGATTAAGAGACCATGGTATTAGTCTGTTCAAAAAGAGAATCGGCATGGGATTTCAGGGCGCTGCTGTGCTTACAACAATGCGACCAATCTATCTGTGAACTCAGGAGGTCGCTACTCGCTAACTTGTCGTTTTAACTTTTAGTGTTATTTAAACATTACTATGCTGTAATTAAATTAATCCCTACTAGCACTAAATATTATTCCGAATTGCCCGTGTCAACTAGTAGTTGACATAGAACTATACCTATTCCTCTTACACTCAGGCGTATTTATTTATATTATCTCGCTTCTACGTTAAATTTCCTAGTAGTTAGAGAGGAAAAAAACATAGGTTTATAGGAACGATTAAAAAAGAAAAAAAGTTTCAAGTGGCAGTTTGTGTCGCGGACGCCGTTGCGCGGTCGGGCGTACAATTTTTGTTTTATAATTTCGCGTGTTTTAAAGTGATTTATGAGTATTTTCGCTGTGTTTTCATATATATTTTAACGAAATAAGTAAACAATTAATGTGTTTTTAACAATATTTCACCATAGAACACAACATTTTTTTGTTTACGGAGACCAAAATATTCGTTTCAAATATTTTGGCAGTTAAAAATCGAATGTTTGTCTTCAGTTTTAATATTTTTTTTTTCGTATTATCTTATTATTCGAAATTAATAAGTTAAATAACTAATAATTGACCGGAATTAGAAATAAAATTAGCAAAATACAGTTAATCAAGCAAGGATCGCGAATTTTCAAAAAAAATTACGCCTGCCGGCGCCAGGCTACTTTGCAGAATCAAAGTGATGTAAGTAAATATTTTTGTATAGACGAGTGTATATTTTTATGTATTTTCCTATTGCCTAATATCTTATTAACGTAATTTGAAGTTAAACTCCCTAGGTTACCGCTTTAATCTTCAAGGATTTATTTTTAAACACAAGTGGCGCTCCGAAACGCGCTATTTCAATATTTATCGCGTCGTAATACGATACCAGAGTCGCATATTGAAAAACAAAAGACTGTATTCTATAGCCTCATTCATAGTAAACGTAAAAAACAACACTTGACAGCCTTACAATATCAAGTGAAGTCATAATAAACGCTTTTATGAGGCCCGCCGCGGGTGGGCGCCGGCCGAAAGTCATAAAAAACGTACGGGCAAAGTCAAGGACGTCAAAGTCAAGCTCGGAGCTATCGGGCAAGACAAAAGATATAATCTTTATGCTGGGCAGGCATCCGCACGTCTTTCGCAAAGATTTCTTGTCTCAGATTAAGTATCAAGCTCTCTTTGCTCTCCTGCCAAAGTCACAAAGCAGGTAGTAGTGTATTATCTATGGTCACTCCAGCTATAATCCTCGCAACTCGCTGGATGGATGGATACATGGATAGTAGATGGATAGTTATTGAATTATTTCGGTAGTTTCCTATTGTGAAAATAAAATACTTTAATAATTTATACGACACGTTTATTTTACATTCTCTACAAGCAATCTCACACAGGGCAGTAATGTAATGGCCGAAGTACCACAGACAACGGACATTCTAATTTTCATCTGTCAACGTCACATTGTCACCTGTCATCTGTCATCACAGACAATCAATCATAGATGACGGATATATAAACTTTGATCCTTAGAATAAATAGGTAAAGAAAGGCAGTCGTCGACGCGGCGATAAGCCGTTTTTAGCAAGCCTAAAAGGCTATCGTCGCGTCAGTGCTCAAGGTACTCATGCGCTTGCGTGCGTGTCGGCAAATGTAACTACAGGGCACACATGGGTTGGTTTATAGCTTACGTTTCGAGCGGAAATTTGTTAGAAACTTCCATTCTAAGCGTAATAGTTCGATGCCTTGATCAGCTTTTATAAAGACGGAATTTATTTAAAACCGAAATTCACGCGGGCGAAACCGCGGGCAGATGCTAGTGTTTACATAAACTGTATAAATCGACCAGAATCTCATGAAAAATAGGGAAATGAAATTCCAAGGTTAGCAACACTACGGCTGCCCTAGCGATAAACAAAGTAACTGTCATTTTTTGTAAAATTGACTTTTTGCATTAACCTTTAAGTACCGACATACTATTTTAGTTACATAAGTACCGACGTGAGGTCTGCCAGACCACCATAGTTTTCCAATCGAAAACTTTTGTGTTTCTTATTATTCTCCTAAAAAAATGTTTCTATGTATTGTTAAATATCTACTTATTGTATAAATTAAACAAAATGTAGAAGTTTTCACATTTATTACTAATTATAAGCATTAATATAGAAATCATAGATTCTTCGTTGGAAAAAATTAACTTTTATCTTAATAACTCATATGTATCAGTAATACTATTATTTTTTCTTAAAAACATTTTTTTCTTAAAGATTAATAGCTAGATAAATAATAAAAAATAAAAAAACCTTAATAATCAACCGTTTTCTCAAAAATCACAAAGTATCAAATTGCAGGAACTATCAAAGTTTACAAACAGTGTTTGCATAGGCTTACTGCATTGTAGGCACACGTGTTTCATACAAGTAAGTCTGTTCAGGTGCTGAATTATGGTCACTCTCCAGCAGTAAAATTTGGGTAGGTAACCTCAGATTCGGACTCTAAGCTCTCATTTAGCCATTCCACTAAAAGTTCTTGGTGGTCTTTATATTGAAGCAGTGTTTGATATCTTTTCTTACCTATAGGAACACATTTATTTTTATTATTATGGCTGACCGTTTCATGCCTGAAGAACCTGGCTAATCCATTGTTATAACTGACTGAAAATAAAAGAGAAAACAATATAATCTGAAAAAAGTCGCATCGAAAAAAAGTTACATAAGTACCGACGAGTGGTCTGACAGACCACTCGTGATCTTATAAAAATCAAAACTTACCGAAATCGTACACGCCAACACTGCCACTCTGCAGGAACGCTGCTGGGCGACTTTCCGAGGGGTAGAGAGAAGCGCAGGAGGATACTTTTTCGCTAACATAGGTAATCAGACTTTTCGACCTCTCGAGGTGTCTGTCAGACCACACGTCGGTACTTAAAGGTTAACAAAAGTTTTATGTCGAGTAGTTTTTACCACAGTTTAATATTTCAAATAACTTGAACCATTTACTGAAATTTAAATTGCCCAAACAAAGTAACTGTACTCACTAACCCGGAATATAAATGCAAAAACCAAGTAAACATCAAGCACAACACAAAAACAAAGTAATTGAATGTTGATTACTTTGATTTTGTATTTCAAATGCAGTTGCTTGATTTTTCGTTTCGTGAAACGATCCCAGGTAAGGTGTTCTGAATGTAATTACTTTGTTTATCACTAGGGCAGCCGAGTTAACCTAGTGTTGCTTACTACAAAATTTAATTTCCCTATTTTTCATGAGATTCTGGTCGATCTATACTAATAAATAAAATTGAAGTGTCTGTCTGTAATATCGAAATAACTACCTCATATTAAGCTCATATGGTTATTTGAACGCTACCATAACCGAATCACACGTTTTTAAAATTTTTGTCTGTCTGTCTGTCTGTCTGTCTGTTTGAACGGGCTAATCTTCGTAACGGCTGAACCGATTTTGACGGGACTTTCACATACAAGTAGAGAATTAACCAGGGAGTAACATAGGCTACTTTTTTAACCGACTTTCAAAAAAGGAGGAGTTGTGTTTTTCTACCTATGTACACCGATATCTCCGAGATTTCTGAACCGATTTGCGTAATTTTTTTTTTAATCGATAGAGAAACATTGCGACCCTGTTTTATAAAAAAATTGGATTCCAACTCCTCAATCCTGATGCTGTAGGGGACCTAATCCCCAAAACTAATGGGTTTTAGAAACTTTCGGTTATTTAAATTGATATTGGGGGTACCAATTAAAGACTTTATCGTTGAATGAACTCGAGTAGGTACATATCCAACTCCTCAACCCTGATGCTGTAAGGAATTGTATTCCGAAATCGTGGGGATCCCACGGGATTTTTCCGTTTTGGGGACGGGGTTTCTACAGATAAGCTACTTTTTGTTCTGGAAAATCAAAAGTTCCCACGGGATTTTTAAAAACCTAAATCCACACGGGCGAAGCCGTGGGCATCATCTAGTATACTTACTTAATAAATAAAATTGAAGTGTCTGTCTGTAATTTCGAAATAACTACCACATATTAAGCTCATATGGTTATTTGAACGACACCATAACCGAATCACACGTTTTTAAAATTTTTGTCTGTCTGTCTGTCTGTTTGAACGGGCTAATCTTCGGAACGGCTGAACCGATTTTGACGGGACTTTCACAGACAAGTAGAGGATTAACCAAGGAGTAACATAGGCTACTTTTTTAACCGACTTTCAAAAAAAGGAGTTGTGTTGAAATCGGTAAATACAGATGTTAAAAACGCCCTGATAGGTATTTTCGCTGCGCGCGATCGCGACGGCCGAAGCCCGCTCCCCGCGCCCGCGCCCCTGCGCCCTGCGCCCGCCGCACGCGGTACCGCGGTACGCCTACGCCGCCGCGCGGCGGGCGCGGGGGGCGGGTGGACCAGAAATCTACTTATCCCTCAGGATTTGTGAAAAATCGAAATTCACGCGGGCGAAGCCGCGGGCAAAAGCTAGTAATATAATAAAGCGGAAGAGTTTTTTTGTTTGAACGCGCTAATCTCAGGAGCTACTGGACCGATTACAAAAATTCTTTCACCGTTAGATATGTACATGATCCCTGAGTGCTATAGGCTATATATTATGTACCACGGGCGAAGCCGGGGCGGACCGCTAGTCTATAATAAAACTCCTAATATAAGCATGTAAAATAATTAAATTTAAAACAAATTATAGATAATATGCACCTCAAAATCAAAATATATTATTCCTCTACTTGATGGGAAATACTCAAGAACTGGTATCACTCAGCGCACGCCCACATGAACCCGTCAGGGTATATAGTATTTTGTGCACATGAATCAGCGCGCTTGTTAGATAGGTACGCGCGCCTACGTACACGTCAACGTGTGTGCGTAATACGCACACAGCGCTTTCAAAGTTGGCCTGCCTGATACTTTTGCTGCGATTGCAGCGCTTCACGCAAACTAGAGAGTCATTAATCGAAGTTTGCATTGTTGGATTAGGTGGATTTTGTATTGTTCTGCACTTTTCATTATTGGTCGCTTACAATTCAATTATAAAACTTCATTCCATAGTATATTATTCAATTTATTAAATTAAATAAGTAAATATGTAATTTATAAATTAAATTAAAATTCTATTACATTTAATATTACAGATATTTTTTCGCCACTAGGCTCACATTTGTGGGACAAGTGTGGGTAAAGTATAAATCACATAGCTACATGTTAGACAAGGGTTAGACACGTAGACAGAGTATAGTATAAACAAGGCATCAGCGTATATAGTATGAGATAGCAATAGTTGGACACAACTTTGAATTACACCGCATTTGGACTATACCAATTTTACATACATTTTGGTTAATGTTGATAAAAAATAAACTTTAATGTATAAAACTTTAATTAACTTGCAGTATAATACCACATTTATTAAGAAACTCTATATGACACCACAACATTGTCTGTCATCGATGGCTAACAACAAACAGATACCTAATGGAGACAAAAAATTATAACTTGTCTGCTCCCACATACATATTTTGATATTACGTTTTCTCACTTTAGTAATCATTATTCTTTTAGTAGCAAATCTTTGTCGTACTCTGTCACCTAGAATCATAGAACCTATGGATTCTGAGCTCCAAACAAAACGTTGAAGCAAAGTTTGGCCTTCAACAGCGTTTACCTATTGCCGTTATCAATATCAAGCAAAAACGAGCAAAAAAAATCACGTTTATTATATGGGAGCCCCCTTAAATATTTATTTTATTATGTTTTTTAGTACTTATTTGTTATTATAGTGGCTATAGAAATACATCATCTGTGAAAATTTCAACTGTATAGCTATCACGGTTCATGAGATACAGCCTGGTGACAGATGGACAGACAGACAGACAGACATCGGAGCCTTAGTAATAGGGTCCCGTTTTACCTTTTGGGTATGGAACCCTAAAAAATAGCCCAGGTGAATGACCTTGTCTTCACTACAATGTTTCAGGCGGTCTCCAGTGCCTACATAGAATATACTTATAACCTTCTTGTTTGGCACCATAGTTTATACTAGTCTAGTACGGCGCGTGGGTGCGCGGTCCGCTAAAGCGGACCTCAAGTAGTTTTTGTTTGAGCACGTCCTACCTATCTTCAATACCCTGGCCGTGCTCTTTACCCGTGTCCAAAATCTTCAATTATCAGCTCTCTCCATGTTTTTCTTAAGCATTATTGCTATATAAAACCATCAATGAAAAAAAATATTTGTGTGGAAAAATAAATTCAGCCATCTTGATTTTTTTTCTGTTCATCAAGTAGGATAGACCATTAGGTATTGAATATTGATCACCTTTTGCCCAGAAACCACTCTTCCATATTTTTATACTTAGTGGGATAGACACCAACGAAAAGCCGCCATCTTGAATCCGCCATTTTAGGTTTTTTTCAGCTCAGTGCCAATTGGATAAGGTTTCGAGTAATTTTTGTTTGAGCACCTCTCACCTATCAACAATACTCTGCCCGGGCTCCTCAACCATCTTCCAAAACCTCAATTTCGTTTTCCCATATTTTTCTTCTTTGAGAGTTCTGCAAAGAACCGCATCAAAGCCTATGCAAGGCTTTGATGCGGTTCGGTCACAACTTGTAGTCTCTTCAATATTCGCCATACATTTTCTATTGAAAAATAAATTCCGCCATATTGATTTTTTTTCTATTCATCGAGTAGACCTTCGGATCCTGATCATCTTTTACTAAGAAACCACTCTTCCATCTTATATACCCACCTAGATGGATACCAACGAAGTTTGTATGGTGACCATCTTTTTTCGCCATTTTGATTTTTTTTCAGCTCACTGCCAATTGGACGACGTTTCGAGTAACATTTCGGGCTCAAGCAGCCCCAACTTATCTTCAATACCTTAAGCATGCTCTTCACCCGTCTCCAAAATCCGCAATCAGCAGCTCTCTCCATATTTTTCCTCCGAATGAATTTTTGTCTTCAATACGAAACCATTTGTGAAAAAAAAATTCATACAAAATTTTATAGGAAAGGTGATCAATGAGTAAGTCAGTCACCCAATCAGCACGAGCAGCTATACTTGTGGCACGTGACCAAAATCGGCACTATTCTAATGCCTCCCATCTTGCAGGTAAGGGTATTCCATACCTAAGAATCCTAATAAAATTGTTGTGTGTATTATTATTAATATATATATAGCTGCTCGTGCTGATTCATTCACTGACTGACTGACTGACTGACTGATTGATCACCTCTCCTGAACAATTTTGTATAAAAATTTTTTTTTTCAATAATGGTGTCGTATAGAGGACAAAAATTCATTAAGAGGAAAAATATGGAGAGAGCTGATGATTGAGGATTTCAGAGACGAGCGACGGGCACGCTTAAGGTATTGAAGATAGGTGGCGGGTGCTCGAGCAAATGTCACTCGAAACGTCATCCAATTGGCAGTCAGCTGAAAAAACTTCAAAATGGCGAAAAAAAGATGGCCGCCATACAAATTTCGTCGGTGTCCATCTCGGAGGGTATAAAAGATGGAAGAGTGGTTTCTTCGCAAAAGATGATGATAATCTAAAGGTCTACTTGATGAATTGAAAAAAAATTCAAAATGGCGGAATTTATTCTTCCATAGAAAATGTATGGCGAATATTGAAGAGACTACAAGTTGTGAACTATGCAAGGCTTTAATGCGGTTTTTTTGAGAACTCTCAAAGAACAATATGGGAAGACATGATGATTGAGGGTTTGGAAGTTGGTTGAGGAGCCCGGGCAGGGTATTGAAGATAGGTAGGAGGTGCTCAAACAAAAAATACTCGAAACATCATCCAATTGGCAGTGAGCTGAAAAAAAGTCCAAATGGTGGCCATACAAACATCGGTGTCTATCTCACCAAGTATAAAAGATGGAAGAGTGGTTTTTGCCAAAAGATGATTAAGACCTTAAGTTCTACTTGATGAGCAGAATGATTCGAAGAAAAAATATGGAGAGTGATAATGATCGAGGATTAGGAATAGGGGAGAGATAGATGGAGGCTGCTCAAACCAAAATACCCGAAAGCGAAACCTCGCGGTCCGCTTGCGGGCCGCGCACCCACGCGCCCTACTAGTTAATATATATATAGCTGTTCGTTCTGATTCACTGACTCATTCATCGCCTCTCCTGTAAAATTTTGTATGAAAAATTTTTTTTTCACAAATGGTTTCGTATAGAGGACAAAAATTCATTAAGAGGAAAAATATGGAGAGAGCTGATGATTGAGGATTTCGGAGACGGTTGAAGAGCACGCTTAAGGTATTGAAGATAGGTGGGGGGTGCTCGAACAAATGTCACTCGAAACGTCATCCAATTGGCAGTGAGCCGAAAAAAAATTCAAAATGGCGAAAAAAAGATGGGCGCCATACAAATTTCGTCGGTGTCCATCTCGAAGGGTATAAAAGATGAAAGAGTTGTTTCTTAGCAAAACATGATCAGGATCCAAAGGTCTACTCGATGAATACAAAAAAAATTCAAAATGGCGGACTTTATTTTTCCATAGAAAATGTATGGCGAATATTGAGAGAGAGTATAAAGTTGTGAACTAGGTATGCAAGGCGATTGATGCGGTTCTTTGGAGAAATCTCAAAGAAAAATATGGGAAGACATGATGATTGAGGGTTTGGAAGATGATTGATGAGCCCGGGCAGAGTTTTGTAGATAGATGGGGGCTGCTCAAACAAAAAATACTCAGAACCTCATCCAATTGGCACTGAGGTGAAAAAAAAAAACCAAAATGGCGGATTCAAGATGGCGGCTATACAAATTTCGTCGGTGTCTATCTCACCAAGTATAAAAGATGGAAGAGTGGTTTCTTTGAAAAATATGATCAAGAACTAAAAAACAAGATGGCGGAATTTATTTTTCTACACAAAAAAAATTTTTGATGGTTTCGTGTAGAAAACAAAAATTCATGCGGAGGAAAAATACGGAAAGAGCTGAAGATCGAAGACTTTGGAGACGGATGAAGAGCACGGCGAGGGTATTGAAGATAGGTGGGACGTGCTCAAACAAAAACTACTCGAATCCTCGCGGTCCGCTTGCGGGCCGCGCACCCACGCGCCGTACTAGTTAATATATATATAGCTGCTCGTGCTGATTCATTGACTGACTCACTGATTGATCACCCCTCCTGTAAAATTTTGTATGAAAAATTTTTTTTTCACTAATGGTTTCGTATAGAGGACAAAAATTCATTCGGAACAAAAATATGGAGAGAGCTGATGATTGAGGATTTCAGGGACGAGCGACGGGCACGCTTAAGGTATTGAAGATAGGTGGGGGGTGCTCGAGCAAATGTCACTCGAAACGTCATCCAATTGGCAGTGAGTTGAAAAAAAATTCAAAATGGCGAAAAAAAGATGGCCGCCATACAAATTTCGTCGGTCTCCATCTCGGAGGATATAAAAGATAGAAGAGTGGTTTCTTGACAAAAAATGATCAGGATCGGAAGGTCTACTTGATGAATGGAAAAAATATTCAAAATGGCGGAATTTATTTTTCCATAGAAAATGTATAGCGAATATTGAAGAGACTACAAGTTGTAAACTATGCAAGGCTTTGATGCGGTTCTTTGGAGAACTCTCAAAGAAAAATATGGGAAGACATGATGATTGAGGGTTTGGAAGATGGTTGAGGAGCCCGGGCAGGGTATCGCAGATAGATGGGAGGTGCTCAAACAAAAATTACTCAAAACCTCATCCAATTGGCACTGAGCTGAAAAAAAAAAACAAAATGGCGGATTCAAGATGGCGGCTAACTAAACTAACTAAACTACTAGTTAATATATATATAGCTGCTCGTGCTGATTGGGTCACTGACTCATTGATCACCTCTCCTGAACAATTTTGTATGAACATTTTTTTTTTCAATAATGGTGTCGTATAGAGGACAAAAATTCATTAAGAGGAAAAATATGGAGAGAGCTGATGATTGAGGGTTTCGGAGATGGGTGAGGGGCACGCTTAAGGTATTGAAGATAGGTGGGGGGTGCTCGAGCAAATGTCACTCTAAACGTCATCCAATTGGCAGTAAGCTGAAAAAAAATTCAAAATGGTGAAAAAAAGATGGCCGCCATACAAATTTCGGCTTCGGCTAACTCGGAGGGTATAAAAGATGGAAGAGTGGTTTCTTAGCAAAATATGATTAGAATCCAAAGATCTACTCGATGAATAGAAAAAAAATTCAAAATGGCGGAATTTATTTTTCCATAGAAAATGTATGGCGAATATTGAAGAGACTACAAGTTGTAAACTATGCAAGGCTTTGATGCGGTTCTTTGGAGAACTCTCAATAAAAAATATGGGAAGACATGATGATTGAGGGTTTGGAAGATGGTTGAGGAGCCCGGGCAGGGTATCGCAGATAGATGGGAGGTGCTCAAACAAAAATTACTCAAAACCTCATCCAATTGGCACTGAGCTGAAAAAAAAAAAACAAAATGGCGGATTCAAGATGGCGGCTATACAAATTTCGTCGGTGTCTATCTCACCAAGTATAAAAGATGGAAGAGTGGTTTCTTGGCAAAAGATGATCAAGAACTAAAGATCTACAATTTGATGAACAGAAAAAAAATCAAGATGTCAAAATTTATTTTTTTCACACAAAATATATATGACGAATACTGAAGAGACTATAAGTTGGGAAACTATACAAGACTTTGATACGGTTCCGGAGAAAAAAATTTGGAGAGTGATGATGATCGAGGGTTTGGAAGATGGATGAGGAGCACGGCCAGGGTTAAAGATGCTGAAAATGATACAAGAAGGTGGAGGCTGCTAAAACAAAAATAATACTGAAATCCCCGCGGTCCGCTTTAGCGGGCCGCGCAGCCAAGCGCCCTACTGGTTATATATATAAAGCTACTTGAAGTAAGGTACTGATCACCTCTCCTGAACAATTTTGTATGGAACTTTTTCACCATACTTTCCGTGTATGTAAAATTAAAAAATTCTAGGTCAATAAAATTATAGAGAGAGCTGAACGTGGAAAACTGACTAGGGTGCCCTAAGGGATCTCAGAAACTATCAGTCGGAGAGGTACCGTCCCGAAACAAAAAATGTTCAGAACCTTGGGCCATTGGGTGAACCGGTGAAAAAAATATGGCCACCAAACAAAAAAAATTTTCGTCTCCATACAAAAATTTCCTAATTTTCAAGAGGCTCTCCAGAACAATTTTGTATGGAACTTTTTTCCCCTTACTATTTATATGCGTAGAACTTATAGGTCTTCTTTCAGGAA
Source organism: Melanargia galathea (assembly GCA_920104075.1). NCBI lineage: Eukaryota > Metazoa > Arthropoda > Insecta > Lepidoptera > Nymphalidae > Melanargia > Melanargia galathea. Next base: position 6,645,644 of record OV049859.1, on the reverse strand, counting down.
AATTATGAAACTTCATGAATGTGGAAAATTTATCAGAGTATCCCAAAGGATTTCAAAAACTATCAATCATAGAAACATGGTCCAGAAAGCGAAAATGTTCAAGAGCTTGGTGGCCGTTTGGTGAGCCAATAAAAAAAAGATAGGTACCGAACAAAAAAAAATTTCGCGTCCATACAAAAATTTTTTTTAATTTTCAAGAGGCTCTCCAGAACATTTTTGTATGGAACTTTTTTCTATCTCTAAGCGCATGCATAGAACTCATGAGTGTCCTTTCAGGAAAAATTCGAAACGTTATGAATGTGGAATATTTACCAGGGTGCCTCATGGGTCCTCCAAAACTACCAGTCATACAGACATGGTCCCAAACAAATGTTATTAAAAACCTTAGGCCATTGGATGAACCGGTAAAAAAAAGATGGCCACCGAACAAAAAAAAATTTCCTCCATACAATTTTTTTGTGTTCTTTTCAAGAGGCTCTCCAGAACAATTTTGTATGGAACTTTTTTCCCTTCACTATTTATGTGCGTAGAACTTATGGGTCTTCCTTCAGGAAAATTATGAAACGTCATGAATGTGGAAAATTTACCAGAGTACCTCATGGGTCCTCCAAAACTACCAGTCATACAGACATGGTCCCAAACAAATGTTATTAAAGACCTTGGGCCATTGGGTGAACCGGTAAAAAAAGATGGCCGCCGAACAAAAAAAAATTTTCTCCATACAAATTTTTTGGGTTCTTTTCAAAAGGCTCTCCAGAACAATTTTGTATGGAACTTTTTTCCCTCACTATTTATATGCGTAGAACTTATGGGTTTTTCTTCAGGAAAATTATAAAATGTCATGAATATGGAAAATTTACCAGAGTACCCCAAAGGCTCTCAAAAACTATCAATCATAGAGGCATGGTCTCAAACAAATGTTGTTAAAGACCTTGGGTCATTGGGTGAATGGGTAAAAAAAAGATGGCCGCCGAACAAAAAAAAAATTCTCTCCATACAATTTTTTTGGGTTCTTTTTAAGAGGCTCTCTTAGACATTTTTGTATGAAACTTTTTCCCCCCACTACACGTATAAGTAAATAGAACTTAAAAGATTTTTTTTCACAAAAAATACAAAACGTAGTAAATGTGGAAAAATTACCAGAGTACCCTAAGGACCCTCAAAAACTATAAATCATATAGGCATGGTCCTGAAACTAAAAATGTTCAAGAGCTTTGGCCCTTTGGTGAGCCAGTAAAAAAATAGATAGCTACGGAACAAAAAAAAAATCGTGTCCATACAAAATTTAAATTTCTTTTTAATTTTCAAGTGGCTCTCCAGAACATTTTTGTATAACTAAGTAGGTCTTTTTTCCCCACTAAACGCATACATAGAACTCATGTGTGTCCTTTCAGAAAAGACACGAAACTTGATACCAATATTTCTTTCTATCTTTAAACTCTCCAGAATATTCTGGTATTTGGTATGAGTAGTTAATAATTGGTTTATCTGGATCACAATAGTGGAATAGTGAACGACTATTCCACCATTGCGATCCAGACAAACCAATTATCAACTTTTTGAATACTGAAAAAATACTTTACTCAAATGCATGAATACTAATATGACTACGATATTGACATACGACATCAATACTGAGTGATGAGCACATTCAAATCCATGAATACTGAATGATCACTATATTTAAATACTGATAATTCTCTCAGTATTCGAATATAGTGATCATTCACTATTCACTATTCCATTATACTTATTGTGCTCTAGAGAAATTAATTATATTATTAGCATTCTGAGTATGTAACAAGTACATTTAAATGCGTGAATATTGAATGACTAATATACAAATAATAATATATACTCATGAACACTCATCTATTAAATCAACATTCTGCTTTTCAATCCTTAATATTCGTGCCAATAGTTGTTGACCTTTATAACGAACTTTAAAATAAGTACCTGAATTACTTTGATTTAAGGGTATTAAAATAGCATCGTATTGATCGTATCCGATAATTTTAACCAAGTGAAGACCGTATAATCTTTTTTCAGTAATAATTATTTCTACACAATCTCCAATATTTAAAGACATGATGATATTTTTTTTTCCTTATGAATAAATAAATAGTTACTTCATCATTATAATCGTATGTTATCGAGGATGTATTCAATCACACTAATGTAGAATAGAATACGTGTCTCTGATATAGAATCACTACATAGTATAAAACAAAGTCGCTTTCTCTGTCCCTATGTCCCTATGTATGCTTAAATCTTTAAAACTACGCAACGGATTTTGATGCGGTTTTTTTTAATAGATAGAGTGATTCAAGAGGAAGGTTTGTAAGTAGAAATTGGACCCGATAGGTGGCGCTAATAGCGGGCAGGACGACGTCTGCCGGGTCCGCTAGTAGAATATAAATAAAACTTTGTTAGGACTTGGTTTTATTATTAGAAAAAATAAAATTCGAGTTCGATAATAAAATATATTTATTTGCATACTAAGTAATAAGTTTACAATTTTACATAATAATTGAGTACTTAGATAATTTATATATTAATATATTAATAACTATTATTATTTATACAAAAACTAAGTAAATGAACATTTTTTAAACGCTAGTTTCATCAATGCAGGACATACTTCGTTGGATTTTTGTTATTAAACTGTGAGCTCCATTATAGATTTCGTCGAATAGTAAATTATCACTGTCAACGACATATTGAGCACAGATTGCTTCACATTCACAAAACATTGTGTTTCGTAGTTTTGCTGCATCATATATTTCTAATCTGATAATTTTGGCTCCATTATTTGGAACTTTTATGTATGAATACACAACATTGGCTTTTTTCTTTTTTAAAGTAGGAGGGATGTCTGATCCATTATTTTCCCTTTGGAAATAATTACTAACACGTTGAGTAAGGGCCGTATTGGGTTGAAAGTTAAAAAGATCATTCGAATCCTGAAACAAATAAAAACAAAACTGGTTTATGAATATGCAATTTGAATAAAAAAACCTAAGAGGTAGTTATGTTCATCAAAATAAAAATAAAGTATTTCTATTCAGATTTAAATACTTAATTATAAAAATCAGGTCTTACCGACATGTTGTAGATCACGTTCTGATGTCCCGTACAATGCAATGAATTTTTACAAGTTTTTTCGCGACTTATATACTTTTTCGAAATTATCAATAAAGTTCAAAATCGTAGGTTTTATTATTCAAAGATCGTTCCCTAATTGGAAATGGAATGTGAAATATGAATCCCGTAGACATTGCGTCGCCCGCGCGGCGGTGGCCAGCGCGCGCGTGGATGTAGGGTTACATTCAGATCGAAATATTACGGACTTGTCTTAGGCTGTATTCATGCAAAGAAAATGCTTGTTATGTAATTGAACAAAAACTATTGAATAAAATTACATACTTTACTTATTACGTACCTACGCACAAACAAATCAACAGATAAACTATTCTTATTGTTTTGTATGCTACAATATTATGTATAAGTAATTTAAGTTATCCGAAAACTAGTCAACTAGTTTGACGACAAACTCAATGTTTTAAATAATATTATATTAATAGAGAATATATAACTTAATAAATAAAAATAACTTACTCAATATAATGCTTATCCTGGTAATCACTTCATAAAATATGGTAACCTATTCATTCTCTAAGATAAATGCTTTGTAAGCAATAATAATATAAGACTTACATTAAGGCTCTAACACATTATCCTCGACATATTATAATGTACATTCTGTTCATCTGCTCCCTCATAACTCATAAACGATATTTTTTAGAATAATTAAATGTTTTGAATTCCATGATAATAGTGAAGTGTAAAATAGTAAAAGGTGACATATAAAACTCTGTTGCTTTATAATGAATTACTGATGGCCCACCACGACTTCACACAGATAGCGTATTACAATTTTTGTAGGGATCTCTAATTTTTGAAATATAATATAGTCTATTTATGTCACTCAGGAATAATGTAGCTTTCTACTGGTAAAAAAATTTTCAAATTGGTTCAGTAGTTTTAGAGATTACCTCCTACAAACAAACTTACAACCTTTACCTCTTTAATATATTAGTATCTTAGATTATAATTTTACAAATAATTATCTCAAGTGAATGGTAGTGTGAAGGAGCCTTTTGGTGAAGGTGGGGATTTTTCATGACAAATCATTTTCGGCTTATTTAAGGAGTTGAGCGGGATGTTAGTGCAATAGTGCATCATTGTGTTATCCTGAAGTAAGGATACAGGTGTCTAAGCTGGTAGATTTTCCAAGTGTATATCTTCTCAATCAAAGATAATGTAAGTACTTTTATATTTATTCATACATAGGTTAGAATACTTCCAGTGTTCGATTAAACTTTTTTCTTTAATTATAATAATATTATGCTATTTATGTGCTAATGGTTAGCTTGTCGGACTATGGTTCCGGGTTCGATTCGCCGGTCGGTTCAAAAATTGTTGTTATGATATAGATGAATACTAGATTGAAAACACTTCTTCTTTGATTATAATAATAGTTTATTTATATGCTAATTCTTAGCTTGTCGGAGCATGGTCCTGGGTTCGATTCCCTACCCGGCTCAAAAACGACTGTAATGAAATAGATGAAAACTAGAGTGAAATTACTTCCAGTATTTAACTTTTTTTCTCTTTAATTATAATATGATGTTATTTATGTGCTAATGGTTAGCTTATCGGGCTTTATTCTGGGTTCGAATCCCTGGTCGGCTCTACATAATATATTGATAAGAGATATTTTTATCGTGATATTCTCAGTACCTACTCAGAGTCAGAAAATAGAAGTTTTTACCATCATTCCTCAGTGAATGCATTAATTATTTATGCCCTCTGTTCTAGTTATTACTGAATTACTAGATTAGTCAGTGTGTTAAACCATCTTTCCAGTTATTATTCCTAATATTATAACATGATGTGAATGTAGTTGATAATTACAAGATCAATTCACTTTATATTCATAATACTGCACTATTTACCAAATGTTATGAACATAATATTGTGCTGTTATAAACATAATATGAGATAATAGAATAAAAAATATATTTATTATGCAATTACTGATACGTGGCGAAGGTTTATATGAATATCTCAACACAAATGAATATTTGAATACTTTCTAAGTATTAAGTATATTTTTTTTTATTACAGGTCACGAGAGAATGCTGAGACGTTGTTCCCATCAGAAGATGAGTTGCCGCAACCTTCACCGCAGCGTGAACTTGAAAAGAAATCGAAGAAAAGGACACACGACAAATTAATAACCGGTGAACCAACAAGTCCTACATCGACGCGTACTTCAAAGAAAACGACGAAGTCAGCTATCAATCCCATCGCACCGCCACCAAAAAAGATCACTGCATACGATCTTTTCGGTACGGATAGCGAAGATGATGAGACTGAAGAGACCTCTACACCTACTGCGGGTAAAAAAATACAGCCTTTAGTTTCGTATTTAACAAGAAGACTTGCTAACGGTCACTCCAGACAATCTTTCGAGGATAAGACAGGAACGCACTTCATTGATCTGAAAGTGTACCGATGTGACGAGGTCGATAATGTCCAGCCTGTAAATAGGTGGCGTCATGCCATCATATGTGTTAAAAACCGCACGAATGAAGACACTGAGGCATGGCGCCACTTAACAAACTTTATCATAGCGACTCGAAAAGAATATAGAGCGCGCGCTCCCACTTTTATCGGCAACTATTATTAGAAATTATTATACTACGTCACACAATATTCTTTTTAAAAATTGTAACATATATTACAAAATTAATAAACTAGTATAACGTTTTGTTGTTTTTTTTTGCAGTGATCCCTACACCAAAAATCAACTTAACGAGATGTGAAAATTGTCACGTTGATATACCTGAAAATAGATATCAATATCACATAAGAACTAATTTACATAAGTCAAATTGTTTATTGAATACCAAATATGATAACATTGATATAATTACCTCAGCTTTTAGAAATAGAATAATAACTTATAAACTAAGTCCTTCTGAGGAATACCTCACACCAGAGGCGTTCCTAACAGATAATGAGAAATATGTTATGAAAATAATCAATAATTGTTTGAAAAGATTTCAAAGTGTCAAATTAAACTTCGAGCTTTTTGTTTTCTTTTATCTCACTAAAACAGGAGAAAAACAGATGAAATCATTTAACACGAAATATAATATCATAAGCAAAGGTACTAACATTCGTGAATTATATGTAAATACAATTCATACATTTGAAAAAAAAATATCAGAATTTCAACATCGCGAATCTGGTTGGACTTGCGAATCAATGAGCCATTTAGAAATAAACGTAAATAAGTATTCTCCTTTTAGAGGTGGCTCTTACTTAGCTTTACCAAGTGTAGTTAGAAATACTAAAAGTTGTATAAATATACACAACAATGACAATCATTGTTTTTTATGGTCTATAGTTGCTGCATTATTTCCACAAAAGAACAATGTTTGTAGACCTAGTTCATATCCACATTATTCAAAAGTACTAAATACAGATGGTATGTCATTTCCACCATCGTATAAAGATATTAAAATATTTGAGAAAATAAATAACCTGAGTATTAACGTTTATGGATTGGATGATAAACATAATGTAACTGGTCCTTTGTATATAACTACAGCAAGAAAAAGTAACCATATAAATTTGCTATTCATTCAAAAGAATGGTAAAGGCCATTACTGTCTAATAAAAAATCTTTTGAAGTTGGTAAAACGGCAAGTAACTAATCACGCCGGTAATATGTATTTGTGTGAGTTATGCTTACAGACTTTTGCGAGTAAAACAAAATATAGTTCTCATAATTGTAATGAAATATTGACTGAATTACCGGAGAAAAACAGTTATTTACAATTTAAAAACTATGAAAGGCAGCAAAAAATAAATTTTATTATCTATGCTGACTTTGAAAGCATTTTAATGAAATGTAACGAAAAAAAATCTGAGAATACTCGTTTATATGAAATTCATCAACCATCCTGTTTTGGTTACTATATTTGCTGTTCTCATAATCCTAAATTAAATAAATATGTTACATACAAAGGATCAGATTGTGTGCAAGTATTTGTAAAATATTTAATAAGGGACATTCAAGAAATTTATCGCATATTAACTAAGAAATTACCTATGACACCGTTAACATTAGAACAAGAAACTAGTTTTAAAAATGCAACAAATTGTCATATCTGTAATAATTTACTTCTTGATGATAAAGTACGCGATCATGATCATGTTACTTCAGAATATCGTGGCGCTGCACACTCTCATTGTAATTTAATGTACAGAGTGTGTTCGTTTGTGCCTGTAGTTTTTCATAACTTAGCAGGCTATGATTGTCATCTTTTTATTACAGAGTTAGCAAAATATGAGGGTTATTTTAAAATAATACCGAAAACAAAAGAGAAATATATTACCATCACTAAAGTATTAAATAATAAATATAGACCTTCAGTCCCTATTCAAATAAAATTTATAGATTCTTTTCAATTCCTCAATTCAAGTATAGATGTGTTATCTAAAAATTTAAACGATAAAGATTTTGTAAATTTATCAAGAGAATTTCAGGATACAGACAAGTTGAAATTGTTACGTCAAAAAGGTATTTATCCTTACGAGTACATTGATTCTTTTACAAAATATGAAGAAACTGCTCTTCCTGCAAAAGATTGTTTTTACAATAGTTTGAAAGGTGAACATATAAATGATAACGAATATAAACACGCTCAAAATGTTTGGAATCTATTTTCTATTAAATCTTTGAGTGAATATACAGATTTATATCTTAAAATAGATGTATTACTTCTTTGCGATATATTTGAAAATTTTAGGAATACTTGTTTACGACATTACAAACTTGATCCGGCTTATTATGTCACGGCTTCAAGTTTAACTTGGGACGCGATGTTACTATATACAGGTATCCGGTTAGAATTAATCAATGACCTAGAGATATATGAATTTTTAGAAAAAGGAATACGCGGAGGATTAGCCCAGTGTTCACTTCGTAACGCTGTTGCTAATAATAAATATCTTTCAGATTTTGATGAATCTCAACCATCAACTTACTTGATATACCTTGACTGCAATAACTTGTATGGTTATGCAATGACTAAAAAAATTCCTATATCGGACTTTCGACTTTTATCCACAGCCGAAATTGATATATTAGACATTGCAAACATATCAAATGAATCAGATTTTGGATATATTTTAGAAGTTGATTTAGCTTATCCCGAGCACTTACATAGCACACATAGTGATTTGCCTTTTGCGGTAGAAAAATTCACTCCTCCGGGAGGCAAAAATCCAAAATTAATAGCAAATTTGTATGACAAATTTAAATATGTGATACATTACGTTCATTTAAAAGAATGCTTGAAGAATGGGCTTATTATACGAAAAATTCATCGCGTTCTAACTTTTAGACAACAAAACTTTCTACAAAAATACATTGACTTAAACACTCGATTACGTCAAGCATCATCATCTGATTTTGAGAAGGATTTTTTCAAATTATTAAATAATGCTATATTTGGAAAAACTATTGAAAATAAGAGAAAACAAGTTAATATTAAGCTAGTGACGACGTGGAATGATTACAGCAATAAAACCAACAAGCAGCTTAGTGCCGAAAAATTGATTGCGAAACCCAATTTAAAAAATATTACAGTTTTCTCCGAAGACTTAGTTGCAATTCATCTGAGTCCGGAAAAAATAATACTTGACAGACCTATATATATCGGTTTCACGGTTCTGGAATATGCAAAACAACACTTATATAAATTTCACTATGACTTTATTAAAAACAAATATCAAAACAAGGTACGACTGTGTTATACGGACACAGATAGTCTTCTATACCTTATAAAAACCAATGATTTTTATAAAGATATGAAAGATGAAATAACAAATTTTGACACTAGTAATTTTGATGTAAACAATTGCTTTAATATGCCTAGAGTTAATGCGAAAATTCCGGGTCTATTTAAAGATGAACTTGGTGGTGAAATCATTACTGAGTTCACTGGATTGAGAGCTAAACTTTATTGCATAAACAGTAAAAAGATCCAAATTAAAAAGGCAAAAGGTGTATCTAAATCTGTAACAAAAAGATTAAAGTTAAATCATTACAATAGTACTTTATGGAATGATGTAAATTACAGAAGTAAAATGAATATGATTAAATCGATTAAACATATATTGTATTCTCAAGAAGTAAATAAAGTAGTTTTGAATAAAAGTGACGATAAAAGGCAAATACTTTCAAACCAAATTGAAACCCTACCTTGGGGTCATTGTAGTACAATATTTTAAATTTTAAGATATGAAATTTATAATAAAAATTGAGACCATTACAAAGTGTTAAATTAGACTTTTAAATTAATTATAGTTTGGTTTATGTAGACAGCAGTATTATGTGAAATTAAGTGTATAAGTGAAATGTGTATATTATTCATAAGATTAAAAATATAAATATATAATTACGAGTATATCCATCTGTTTATTTTTATAAAACCTTATACCTTAATTTAAAGACATTTTACACAGAATATAAAAATCATTAAGGATTTTTTTTATCAAGTTGAGTGTTATATCGTTTTATCTATAAAAGCCTTACATAAAGAGATTTGAATCATACGTAACAATGAAATTGATCAAACAAGATCTTTCACTGGAAATAAGTACCCTAGATAGTATATTAGAAAACAAATCATATGTAAAACACAGTGAACTATTACCTAATTCTATCCGTTGCATCATTTGCGGACCATCTAACTGTGGAAAAACGAATGCTATGCTTAGTTTACTACTACACCCTAATGGACTTAAGTTTCAGAATATATATCTGTATTCCAAAACAGCGTTTCAACATAAATATAGATTTTTGAGTGTTGTTCTTAAAAGTATTCCAGAAGTCAACTTTTTTGTTTTTGATGGTGGCAACATTATTCACCCTAATGAAGCTTTGCCGAACTCAGTAATTATATTTGATGACGTTGTCTGTGAAGATCAAACTAACATACGTAACTATTTCGCGATGGGAAGACATAAGCAGCTAGACTGCTTCTACTTAACACAAACTTACTCAAAGATTCCCAAACAATTATTACGCGACAATGCAAATTTCCTGATTTTATTCAAGCAAGATGATATCAATCTGAAACACATATTTGAAGAACATATTAATTCAGATATTCCTTGGCTTAAATTTAAAAATCTTTGTACAATGGTGTGGAGAAATCCTCATGACTTTTTAGTAATTAATAAAGATTGTCCTTTAAACGAAGGAAGATATCGAAAATATTTTGACACTTTTATTAAATTCGATTAAAATTTAATAAGAATCGTTATTATAATTATAAAGGAAATTAAAAAAAAATCATTAATAAACATTACCTCATAACTCACACACGTAGATTTGGTAGCATGGATCAGAATATTAAACAACAATTAGTGCGCTCGGTTAATTCTATAAAAAATAAATTAAAACATATACGTAATGTGCAGGATCAAACTGATTTGACACTTAATAGAATAATGAAGCCTATAACCGAGCCCTTGAAGGTTTTAGTTGATAAATCTAAACCTATCAATGTTGATATTACGGACTCAGAAAATATTTATTCTCCTACGAAAAACAAAGATTTCAACTGTAACAAATATAAATCATTAAATGAAGGTACAGATAATAATTCAGAATATAATGAAGATATAAATAACAGTTATTACAAGTCAAAACAAGCAAATTTAGATATGTCTTTACAGAAGGATGATATTATCGATATTTATGATAGTATGGACATACCGTTTGGAGTAAGAAAAGAACAAGATAAAAATATAATGATTGGAGATTCAGTTGTAAGATTCACTAAAAATGAAAATGTTTCAACTGGGGATAAGATTATAATGATTCACATCGGTGAGCGGTCATATGAATTAACTCCTGGCTTAAAAGAACTTTTATTACGCAAAAAACCTAATTTATCAATTATCTCGGAGACAGATAAACTCGTTTACAAAGATATTTTACATTATACTAATGTGCATAAGAGAGATTATAATGCTAGCGGGCAAATTAAAGGCGATAAAGGTATAAAATATCGAGAAATAATAAAACCATTATTTTTTGATAAAAAGAATATTTCGAAGCAAGGAGGTAAATTGCCTACACTAAAAAAATATAAGTCTAACACAGATTTAGTTTATTGGGATAACCCCAATGAATTGGTTGATAGGTTAAAATTATTAATTGCTTCAAAAAATGCTGGCAATACTAATCACGACAACGAGATCATAGCAATAATTGAAGAGTTAAAAGAAGCCGATATCATCAAAGAATAAAAATGATTACACAATGAACAGTTATTTAGTATTTAACTAGCTCTCTAAGATGAACGTTGATATTTTTGGACACTATTTGAATAAAAGACCAAAAATTGATGATACAGTGTATATAAATAGATGTCCTTTGAAAGTATTAAGTAATGGTAATTTAGATGCTGACAATAAAATAATAAAAAATTTGCACACTCCTGTTGATTTTAATGACAGCGTGACAAAAGAATATGTCGATAACGCTATTAAAGATTGTACCAAAAAAATATCTACTGTGAATGACCTAGTTACAAATATACTTACTAGACTAACTCAACTGGAAAAACATTGGAAGCGGTAATTTTATAAAAATGAGCAAAAAAGACGTAATAAATGAAATTCATAAATATGCTAGAGTAAATTTTCCACGAAGACCGGTGGAAATGAAAGATATAGATGACTTGTGGCAAGCTGATTTGATAGATATGCAGAATTTTTCTAAGGAAAACTCGGGTTATAAATACATTTTGGTTATTATTGATACTTTTTCTAAGTACGCTTGGGCGATTCCATTAAAATATAAAAGTAAAGAAATTGTATGTAAGGCATTTAAAACATTATTGAAACGAGGACGTAAGCCTAAAAACTTACAAACTGATTTTGGTACTGAATTTTACAATGATAATTTCAAAAACTTGACAATTACATATAATATAAATCATTATTCAACTTATTCTACTAAAAAGGCATCAATTGTTGAGAGATTGATCAGAACATTAAAATCAAAATTGTATAAAGAGTTTAGCCTAAAAGGAAAATACAAGTGGGCTGATGGTACTTTAGATAACATTATTTACGATTATAACAATACACATCACCGTACTATTAATCTGAAGCCATCCGAAGTCAGTACAAGTAATAAAAGATTGATTTTAGACAGATATTATCTTCAAAGGCCTCGTTCAAAAGCTATAAATAAATCTAGACATTTGAAAATGGGGGATTTTGTGCGTATAAGTAAGCATAAAGGTGTATTTGAAAAAGGATATACGCCTAATTGGTCGACAGAAATTTTTCAAATTTGTAAAGTGAATGATACAAATCCAGTTACGTACTTAATCAAAGATTCTAAAGATCAACCTATTTTAGGCGCATTTTATAGTCAAGAATTACAAAAAACAAAACATCCTAACATATACCTTGTTGAAAAAGTTTTTAAGAAAAAAAGAAACAAAGTATTCGTAAAATGGTTAGGATTTCCTTCTACTGAGAATAGCTGGATTGATAAGACAAATATTATTTTATGAGTTCAATTAAAATTTCTATTTAAATAGACTATTTTTGTCAGTTTTAATCAGTATATTAAAGAGTATGAGCAAGAGCAGTCTCTTGAATTGGTTTATAAATCATTTGCCTTTTGAACTCCATTTACCTGGATATAACTATTGTGGACCAGGTACAAAATCGCACGAAAAGAGAGGTATTAACCAGTTAGACGAATATTGTAAAGAACACGACATAGCCTATCAGCAATCATCTGATTTGAGTGATCGACATAAAGCTGATATAAAACTGATGAACATGGCACGGAATCGCATAACCGCATCAGATGCCAGTTTAGGGGAAAAGATAGCAGCACATATAGTTAACAAAGCGATGTTAGCAAAAGTTAAATATGGAGCTGGTTCAGGAGTTAACAAAACTAAAGTAAAAGATGTTAGTTCAGGTGGTGGAATTAAGAAACAATTAAAACACATTATCTCGCATACAAAGAAACATATTAAAAAATTTAAACCTAAGGGTAAAAAAATGGCTATCAGATTAGCAATGGCAGCTGCTAAGGAACTAGCAACGAACACAGAAGTGAAAATTCCCCGTATTATTCCTATTCCAAGAACGGGAGGATTCCTACCATTAATACCTATTTTTGCTGGGTTATCTGCCGCTGGCAGTTTAGCTGGTGGTGTTGCTGGAATAACTAAAGCTATTAATGATTATAAAGCAGCAGAAAAGCGTCTGGAAGAATTAAAAAGGCATAATGAAAAAATTGAATCAGTGTCTATTGGAAAAGGATTAAAACTTAAGCCCTATAAGGAAGGTTATGGAATCACTGTAACTAATAAAAAAAACTAAATGATCGGCTACCCAATAGAGCACTCACTAACATAGATATTATGAATTATTCAAGCAATATTCCTTATTTTCGCGGAGTATTTATGAGAGATGAGTTACCTGAATACCCGTACAAAAAAGAATGTGGTATTGTTAATTTAGATAGTTCAAAAAATCCTGGTAGTCATTGGGTAGCTTATGCAAAATACAATAATCATATAGAGTATTTCGATAGTTATGGTAATTTAAAACCACCAAAAGAATTAATTAAATATGTTGGATCCGAAATGTATTATAACTATGATAACATTCAGCGAGATCATCCATATAATTGCGGACATTTATGTTTAAGGTTTTTGAAAAAATTTTGGAATGATAAGAAAATAAATAAATAAATAGATCGTTAGCACTAAATTTTGTTTAGTATGTAATCATGTCGATTGCAATAACCATCTCAGGTAAAAGTTCATTACTTGAATCTAATTTTCAGCCTCCTCTGAGCATAGACGATCAATATGAGTGTGGCTTAATTTACTTTTCAGCTCTTAATTCAATACCAAACATTAACAAGAAAAATAATGTATTTGCTTATGGAACTGATAAAAAATTAAAAATACCAGATGGTACTTATGATCTCTATGATATAGCTGATTATATTCGAAATAATGTCACAGATTGCGATATTATAATTAAACCAAATAACAATACTTTAAAATGCTTAATATATTGTTCTAATACAGTGAATTTTGATACAGATAATAGCATTGCGTCTATATTAGGTTTTCGAAATGTTAAATTAGAAGCAAATAAATGGCACGAATCCGAGAAGCCGGTCAACATTCTTCCTTTATCCCTGGTAAGAGTCGAATGTGATCTTATAAAAGGATCGTATACTAACGGATCTCCATCTCATATTTTATATGAATTTGTACCAAACGTTCCGCCTGGATATAGATTTATAGAAGTTCCGAAAACTATAATTTACTTTCCTGTGAATAAAAATATTGTATCATCAATAAATATTAAAATTCTTAATGAGCAAGGTCAGTACGTTGACTTCAGAGAAGAGTGTTTTCACCTACGCCTCCATTTAAGAAAGCAGGATGATTGTGTTCAATAAAAATCCAAATAATCTTATAAAACGCATTATTACTCCTCGAGTCGAGCATCGTCGCAGACGTATACAATTTCATAAAACACTCACAAGGAGTAATAAAGAATTTCTTCGCTTACTCGGATTCAAATTATGAATATACTTCAGGTTACTGATTTACCGCAATTTGATAACTCGATTGAAAGTTATGAAATTCATACATACAGCCCCTATAATAATAGTTTTAAGGAAAATGATGAGATTCGAATTCCTGTACACCAACAAGATATCTACATATTGCCATCTGCCAGTTTTATTTACATGGAAGGGAAAGCGGTCGTTATTGGTAAAGATGATAAACCCATTAATACGCCTGTTGAGTTTACTAACAATGCAATGATGTTTTTGTTTCAAGATATTAGATATGAGATAAATGGTGTTGAAATAGATCGTATTAAAAATCCTGGAATAACAACTACAATAAAATCGTATGTGTCTATGAATGCTGGTCAAAGTAAAGTCGCAGCTATATGGGGTTGGAACAGAAATGGATTCAAAAGCAATGACGGTTCTTTTAGTGTAATTATTCCGTTAAATAAAATAATGGGATTTGCTGAAGACTATAATAAAATAATTATGAATTGTAAGCATGAACTTATTTTGAATCGGAGTAATTCTAATCTAAACAGTGTGAAACTTGATGAAGCTAACGATATACGGTTAGATATACAAAGAATACAATGGCGTGTCCCTCATGTGAAAGTATCAGATCGTGAACGGCTTACGTTACTGAAACTATTGGAAAAAGATAAACCTATTCAATTAGCTTTCAGAAATTGGGATTTATATGAATATCCATTCTTGCCTAGGACTACAAAACATTCTTGGTCAATTAAAACCGCTTCACAGTTGGAAAAGCCTCGTTATGTTATATTTGCGCTACAAACTAACAGAAAAAATAATAAGTCTATGGATAGTTCTTTATTCGATCATTGTAAAGTAACTAATGTAACACTATTTTTGAATTCCCAGTATTATCCATACGAAGCTCTAAATCTTAAATTTGATGACAATAAATATAGTATATTATATGAAATGTATACAAGGTTTCGTCAGTCTTACTACAACGTTCCTGTAGACCCGTTGCTTGATTTGTTAAATTTTAAAGACAAAGCTCCACTTTTTATTATTGATTGTTCAAGACAAAATGAAAATTTAAAAACCGGTCCAGTAGATGTGCGTTTAGAAATAGAATGTTCGCAAGATATTCCTGAAAATACGACTGCTTACTGTCTTATTATAAACGACCGGTTAATAGAATATAAGCCACTGAGTAATATAGTTAGAAAATTATCATGAATGTTATAATAGTAGATGTGCAAGGCTTTAAAACTGATGAAAATGAGTTTATTTTAAAAGAATTAGCTATTCATTGGAATAACCGCATACAAACTTTCCTCATCAAATCACCATGTCCATTTTATGATTTAACAAAAACTGAAAGGAAACAAGTTTCTTGGATTGAAAGAAACAGAGGAATCCTTTGGAATGAAGGATATATACCGTATTCGAACTATAAATTTATTATTCAGAAGATTTTAAATGGTAAAACTATTTATGTCAAAGGTGTTGAAAAACGACTATGGTTAATGCGAATGTTAGAAAATAGCACTATTTACAATTTAGAAGATAAAGACTGTCCGAATTTGCTTAGTTTGCATGAAAAATATTCCAGTGAGTCATATAGTTGTATTTTCCATACAAAAATATGTGCGTTAAAAAATGTATTATGTTTAAGAAAATGGTGTTTAGAAAATAAATTTTTTGTACTATGATTATTTTATTTTTTATTTCCATAACTTTAATAAGCCTATCTATGAACTCTCATTCAACAATTTTTAAATGTAGAAATTCAGTATTCATTGGTATAATATATTCATTGGGTATTAACTATTCAAAATCGAAGTCATTACTCATTTTTCAAATATAGAAGTCATTAAGTATTCCTATATAGTAGTCATTAAGTATTCAAATTTAGTAGTCACTCAGTATTAATACATTCGAGTGAATTCAGTATTCAAAAAAGTTGATAATTGGTTTGTCTGGATCACAATAGGGGAATAGTCGATTCACTATTCCACTATTGTGATCCAGATAAACCAATTATTAACTACTGGTATGGCCTCCCATTTCTTTATTTTACGAATATTGAAGAGACTACAAGGCCCGCGAGCTGCTTGCAGCTCGCGCACCGAGCGCAACACAAGTTTAGATTTACATACAGTGTGACAAGGATCTTTTGGCACACGAATGACATTATTTTAGCAGGGGGGCGTAGTTGTTGCACAACTATTCTGAGGTATGGTAGCCCTTACCTGCAAGATGGAGGCATTAGTTCCGATTTTGGCCACGTGCCAAAAGATCCTTGTCGCACTATACTGTCTCGATGCGGTCGGTACATTCTAAATACGAAGTTATAGTTATATTAGCCGATGCAAATTTTTTATTCTGAACTACTTGCCATACGTATAGCTGTTGACGCCAAACAAATATTCGCGTCTGAATATAACCGCAAGAGGCATCGCAATAGCATTTTTTACATATCAGTAGGCGTACAGAAGGGAGGGAGCCGGCACGAACCTGCGCGAGTTCTCTCTCGCACGAAGCTTAGGGACGAATATTTGTTTGGCTTTGGCATCAACTATAATGAGCGCACGTAGGTAAATATTTTCTTTATGTAAATAAAATTTTCCGCAAATTAAACATTAAATTAAGGCTGTGCGATGTACTTTCAGTGTAAATATATAATCCATTCGTTCTTAAATGGTAATAATAAATTAGTATGGAAAACGTACCACCTTAAATAAAGCAAAAACTGTAAACATATCTGTATGATCTGAGTTCGTATGTAGGTAATTTATTTTATTCTTATCTTTACAAATTATTAGGCATTATAAAAATATAAAATGTATATTAGGTAGATACAGATAATTACCTAAACAAAATTTGTGCGCGCGGCGCGGCGCTAGTGCGTGAAGTTTGTACAGTGTTACTGTTACAGACACAGTCATTGGAGCTAATTCTATTATTTATACAAATATAATTATGTGTTGATAGGTATTAGGTACCAACAACCAAATTTCGAAAATGTACTTTTACACACACAAGCTCAGAGTCGCGCACAAAAATACAGTGAACTCTCCCTACCATGCGGACGCACTAATCCGCCGGATTGGTGCGCCCGTGAATGGTATAGATCAACCAGAATCTCATGAAAAATAGAGAAATTAAATTTTGTAGTAAGCAACACTACGGCTGCCCTAGCGATAAACAAAGTAACTGACATTTTTTGTGAAATTGACTTTTTTGCATTAACAAAAGTTTTATGTCGAGTAGTTTTTTACCACAGTTTAATATTTCAAAAAACTTGAACCGTTTACTGAAATTTGAATTGCCCAAACAAAGTAACTGCACACATCTAACCCGGAATATAAATGCAAAACCAAGTAAACAACAAGCACAACACAAAAACAAAGTAATTGGATGTTGATTACTTTGTTTTTGTATTTAAAATGCAGTTGCTTGATTTTTCGTTTCGTGAAACGATCCCATTCCCAGGTAAGGTGTTCTGAATGTAATTACTTTGTTTATCACTAGGGCAGCCGAGATAACCTAGTGTTGCTTACTAAATAATTTAATTTCCCTATTTTTTATGAGATTCTGGTCGATCTATAGGCGTAGCTTATATTAACTTGTGCATAGAAAATGCGAAGCTACCCATTTTTAGTATTAAATTAAATTATTATGTTTATGTACTAATATAGCAAATATAAAGTAGGTATTACTTTAGTGTTTGTTAATATATTATGCTTCTTTTATCTCTCCATTTGTTATTTCAAATATAATGATCCCTGTATTATAATCTCAAGTTCATAAATTAGATGATTCAAATTCTTCATTCGGTATCCAGAATTCGAGGGCAGCATCACAGGTGCCAACGGCTAGAATTCCATTTAAATAACGCAACTGAAACCACAATAAAACAGTCTGAGCATACAATATTCCTGAAAATAATAGGATTTAGGAAAGATCAAGGGCCTTACAGTTCTTGTCATGAAAGTTATATGCAGCGAAAATGTGTAACCCTCATCTTGCAGTTACTCGCGGCGCAATATAACAGATAAGTTGTACGCACACGTATTCTGCACAGCATTATGTGTTTTTAAGCAAATCGGTGCTAAGTCGCTTGTAATTTATACGCAATCCCTAATAAACTAAATTGACAGGTCTAAAATTTTCAGTTTCCTGCGAAAAAGAACAGTATTATGTACCCAGTACGATCAAACGGAGAGCGTCGGAGTGCAGCGGCAGTGAATGCATAGATTACGATACCTACATGTCTTAAGTAGTCGATAAAGCACAATAAATCATCATCATCATCATGATCAACCCATTACCGGCTCACTACAGAGCACGGGTCTCCTCTCAGAGTGAGAAGGGTTTTGGCCATAGTCTACCACGCTGGCCAAGCGGATTGGCAGACTTCACACACCTTTGAGAACGTTATGGAGAACTCTCAGGCGTGCAGGTTTCCTCACGATGTTTTCCTTCACCGTTAAAGCAAGTGATATTTAAATACTTAAAACGCACGTAACTCCGGAAAGTTAGATGTGCGTGCCCGGGATCGAACCCACGACCTCCGATTAGAAGTCGGTCGTCCTAACCACTAGGCTATCACAGCTTTTACACAATAAATATCATGCATTAATAGACTACTTTACAAGAATCGTATAGGTACTATTTTATAGCTCATCATGTAAGTATCACACACAAGCTATAAAACAGTAAATCCACACCACATCCACACTTAGCAACACAGAACACTTGTCTGTGTAGCCTGTATATGTACATTTTCACACGGATAAGCATTGCAAGTAAGGGTTTAAGGTCATGCGTGGTAAAAAGAAAACTGAACTACTTACTTATATACATATAATTTAAAATATTGGGAATTCTCGCGACTGCTCAGCATTCCGAGGAACGGCATTTATGTGTCACATGCAAATATGAATTTTATAATGAAATTATATAATTCAGTTTTCTTTGTTGCAGTGCTGCTCCGCTAAGTCTGAATCGTACCTACATTTTATTATTTGGATCAATTTGCTTGTAAACTTTCGTGACAATAACGTACTCCCCATTTACAGGCAAAGAAAAGAAAATACCTTTGTGACATCAACTGTATTGGTGTGAATGCTATGGTATTGTTTAGGCGGACTGCTATTGTATAAAAATTTGATTTCCCCTCTATCTGAGCAACATATCAGTGTACCTTGACCTTGGTAACAACCAACTATCTTGTTTGATCGTTCAGTCTCTGATTCCGCTTCTGGCCACAGTTCATGTGACCTTACATATTTGTGATCACTAGGACTGAAGAGATGTAGAAAGCCCTTGGAATCACTGACATACAAGGCGTAAGTATTCCAACTCACACACACTGGGTACGCCTTACAGGATGGTATTCTTATGTCGCTCTTCATTATTTTTCCAGCTACTCTGTCAAATATAGCTACAGATTTGTCTTCACTCACAGAAGCAACTAGATTGCCATAAGTAGTAAGAGCTAATACAGGTCCTCTATGAGGCTTGTAAACATTTACAGGCTTAGGTCCATTCCTAACATCGAACGTTAATATCTTCTTTGAATATAAACCAGCCATTACATTGTAGCCATATGCTATCACGGACAGTGCTGACATGCCGCACCTACAACAATGCAATTTCAAAATTCAATTTACATATATGTATTATATCAATGAAATATGATGTGTATTATTTAAGGAAAAATCCTTATAATATGTACTTATTTTATTCTATTTTATTGTTCCTACACAAAAGCACTTGTGAAATAAAATATTAAATAATGAAGGACAAAGGTTATGCTTATCTTTCCAATATAAAATTTCTTCCAAGTACCCTCAAAAGTAAGGTGAAATTAGAAAGTAGTGTTATGTAACAAAAAAAGAAATTAATATTCCTTAAATAACTAGTAAATAAACTACATAAAAATATAAATGTAATAATAATGATAAATAAATGGTATTGAAAGATAATGCAATTTCAGTCTGAAGTCTGACCACTAACCAGCTGCTACTCTCTGCCTATGTATGTAACTCATTTCCAGAACTAATTAGAAATAGTTTGCTCTAGGAATGAGTTCCACAGGTGATTAGGTTGTATGGAGAATTTATATATTATGTATATGCATATATTTTTTATTCATTTTAATTCCTAGAAAAGAGACATACTTACTGAAATGTTTCTACACATTCAAATTCACTGCTTATATCCCACGCTCTGACAGTATTATCCCATGATGCTGAATAAATATAATTATCTTGGTCATCACTTTTAGCAAGATCCCATACCCATCCTGAATGAGCATCGTGCCTTACTTTTGTTGGTTTTAAATCATTTAGAACAGTATCAACTCCGCAGCTCTCATCTAGTTTGAAGTCTATCACATTCCACAATGCTAAGCACCTGTCTCTTCCACCTGATATACATGTCTTACCTTTCTAAAAAAAACTTGATTAATTTTCTATGTGATAAGGTGATCATATTAGTGTCTAGACAGAGTTTAGACTCTAGACAGACGGACTGCACTCAAACTGTTGAGTTTGCAGTTGACATAACTGCATCAAAACTGCCAACTGATTATGTGAACTCCATGTGCAGTTGCACTTCTCACGTATAATATATTATGACCAGTGATCAAAATTGATGGTGCAATTTATCATGATATCATAATGTGGATATGCCAATTCATAATTTTTTTTTAATATTAGCCCTTACTTTTCCTTGGTTTCCTTACTTTATTAGTACAGCATGAAAAAGAGAAATCTCTTCGATACTGAACATTATATGAGGTTTCAAAATCTCGCAAAACAGAAATCCCACAGTCATATCCATACTATTTATAGTGTCCCAAGTCATTCACCCTAAATTGCACTACCTATTCTGATTGTTGGTTATGACCCTATTAAAATGCTAACAGGCACATTTTATGTCTAACTTTACTCAACACCCACCACAACAGCCCTTTAAGGTCCCACTGTTGGGCACAGGCCTCCACTCTAATAGGATAGGGATTTAGAGCTTCGATCCACCACACTGCTACAATGCAGGTGAGCGGGTTTTAATGATTATTGTGGCTAATTCTGTTGTACACAACTAAACCTAAACTAAAATGACAGGGCTAACATATATTCTTATCTCTTTCACAGTGATACTTGCGGAAAAGCATAGCACTATTTTTAAACCTGTCAATTTAGTTTCAGAGATTGTGTACAACAGAATTGGCCACAATATTGTTACGAATGAACCTTATTACTAGTGCATTAAGGTTCATAATCGCTCGTCACCTAATAAATACCTAACAACCCATGTTGTAAACAACAAACAACGCGGCTGTTCTGGAATAAACATCGATAGGGGTGGAACTTTCTAGAAAACGCTTAGTCACGCGGTAACGGGTATATAAAGGGACCGGCGAGCTGACGGAGAGCAGTTCAGTTCTGAGAGCCGAGCGAAATACAAGCGAAGGAAGCGATCGGAAGTGAAGAGGATTGGAAGCGAACAAACGTGAAGAGGAAGTCTACAGGAAAATCAAGATTGCAAATTTGCAGCGATACAGGAAAATCAAGATTGCAAATTTGCAGCGATACAGGAAAATCAAGCAGCGATACAGGAAAATCAAGATTGCAAATTTGAAGGGGTGCAGCGGACTGTTTTGTCGGCCGTTCACGAAGTCGGCGGCATGGTGGCTAAATTGCGAAAAGAGTTGGACCTCATGGACGAGCGAGTCACCTGCCTAGGAACGGACATAGATGGTGTGAAGACTGGCCTCAACGAGCTACAGAAAAAGGTGATACGTCTTGAAACGACAAGACTAACGTCAAGTGGAGCGATGGGCGCAGTTCAGGGACCTAATGTTAAGGTACCCCCATACGACGGTAGCACCTCCTGGCCCGCGTACCGGCAACAGTTTCAGACTGTTGCTACTGCCAACGGATGGACGGACGAACAGTGCTTGACTGCCCTCACTGTCGCATTGAGAGGGCAGGCTCTAACTGTTCTGGAGGCCTTTCCTACTTCAGGCTGTGGATACAAGGAACTGTTGGATGCACTCGAATCCAGGTATGGGGAGCGACATCTGGAGCATGTGTTCCGCGCCCAGCTGCGCGATAGAGTCCAGCGGTCTGGAGAGGGTCTCCAGCAATGGGCGTTGGAAATAGATAAGCTTGTGCGGAAAGCTTATCCATCGGCCGACGATAAGATGGTAACCGCAAACATCGTGCAAGCTTTTGTCGATGGAATTAAAGACCTGGAGGTAAGAGCTGCCGTGAGGCTTGGTCACCATGCCTCATTAAAAGAAGCATTGGCGCATGCCTTAGAGGTCGAAGCAGTTCGACACGACATTCGTCAGACTCACAGACTACGTGAAGTTGTCGAGGAGGTGAAAGAGGTTAAGACCTCATTCAGGAAGAACTTTGGCGCTGTGTGCTATAGATGCGGTGAGAAAGGGCATTTGCAGCTGAATTGCCCACAGAAAGAGTCGCAGATGTCCCGACTAATGAAAATAGAGAAACGGTTGGAGGAGCTTGCGAAGAGAGGTGAGGATGCAAGGTCTCAAAATCAGGGAAACTAGTAACAGCCAGGACTAAGGGGCGAGTACTGGCTGGCACGGAGGGAGCCCCAGCAACGGTTATCTCACAGGTATGCGATGGGAACAATTTAGCAATGCCAAGCACGGATAAATCAGGTTCTTGGAAGGATCCTACAGTCTATGAGCTTCTTAAAGACTGCAAAAGCAACCTGACTTATTCACAAAGCATCAAGGCAAAGAAGTTTCTATTACGCTACGCGGACATCTTTTCTAGTCAAGAAGGAAACCCAGGGAGAACATCGTTAGTGCAGCATAGAATCGATACCGGAAATGAGGGACCCATCCGTCAGCGGGCGAGACGGCTACCAATCGCGAAGGAAAAAGAAGTCGAGGATATGCTGAAAGAAATGGAAAGGAACAAAATAATAGAACCATCCGCAAGTCCCTGGTGCTCACCGGTTGTGCTTGTGAAGAAGAAAGATGGAAGCACACGGTTCTGCGTGGACTATAGGCGGCTCAATGACATCACAAAGAAGGATAGTTACCCGCTACCTAGAATCGATGACACTCTGGATACTTTGAGTGGCATGAAATGGTTTTCGACTCTAGACCTAAAATCAGGTTACTGGCAGGTAGAAATCCATCCAAAAGACAAGGAGAAGACAGCGTTTTCAACGGGAAAAGGATTATGGCAGTTTAATGTTATGCCTTTTGGATTGTGCAACGCACCTGCCACCTTCGAACGACTCATGGAATGTGTGCTAGCAGGATTAGTAGGAGATGCCTGCTTGGTGTATCTAGATGACGTCGTTATCATGGGTCGAGACTTCGAGGACCATTTGCAAAACATGGAGCGAGTCTTCGCCAAAATACATGGGGCAAACTTAAAACTTAACCCGAAGAAGTGTCAGCTATTTAGGAAAGAAGTGAATTATCTCGGCCATGTTATCACAAGTGAGGGCATCCAGACTGACCCGGCGAAAATTGAAGTGGTTAAAAAATGGCCTACCCCTAAAGACAAGACAGAGGTAAGGGCATTTTTGGGTTTGTGCTCTTACTACAGGCGTTTCGTCAAGGGGTTTTCTGAGATCGCAAAACCGTTACATAGACAGACGGAAGAGAAAAGACCATTTTGTTGGGATGAAGCCTGTGAGGATTCCTTTTCAAAACTGAAGGAATACCTATGTGAAACACCAATTCTGGGATACCCACAACCGGAAGGCCAGTTTATCGTCGATACCGACGCGAGCAACACCGCGATTGGAGGAGTGCTATCCCAAAAGCAGGGAGATAGAGAAGTCGTTATGGGGTATTTCAGCAAATCACTGTCAAGACCGGAACGGAACTACTGCGTGACACGGAGGGAACTTTTTGCAGTGGTAAAAACATTGCAACACTTCAGCAAGTACCTAATCGGCCGAAAGTTTTTACTACGTACGGATCATGCAGCATTGAAATGGCTACTGCAATTTAAGAATCCCGAAGGTCAAGTTGCTCGGTGGATTGAACAGCTCCAGGAATATGACTTCGAGACTCAACATCGCAGCGGAAAGTCACATGGAAATGCAGATGCACTTTCTCGGAGGCCATGCCCGGAAGAATGCAAACATTGCATCAAACAGGAGTCGACGGAGCTATCATTGAAACTTACCAGGACGAGTTCCTTAGGACCCTGGGAGGATGATGCAATGAAGATGGCTCAAGAGGGTGATGAGGATCTACGGCACATCATCGTGTGGAAGAAAAGAGGAGACGCCAGACCAACATGGAGTGAGGTTGCACCTATGAGCGTTATCACTAAGGCATACTGGGCACAGTGGAGCAGTCTTACTCTACAAAATGGAATACTCTACCGAAAATGGGAAAAGACTAACGGTAGGGAGTTCCATCTTCAGGTAGTCGTTCCGAGAGCCAAGGTACCCGATGTCCTACGTGAAGTGCATGACGGAGTTTCGGGAGGTCATCTTGGCGTCAAGAAGACACTAACGAAAGTACGGGAGAGGTTTTACTGGCTCCATTGTCGGGAGGATGTGCAGGACTGGTGCCGTAAATGTACCATTTACGCTGCCGTGAAGGGACCGCAGACAAGGAGTAGAGGTAACCTGCAGCTGTACAATGTTGGTGCACCCTGGGAACGTATAGCTATTGATGTAGCCGGACCATTCCCTGTGACTGAATCAGGGAACAAATACTTCATGGTTGTTATGGACTACTTCACTAAGTGGCCGGAAGTATTCGCGATACCTAACCAGGAAGCTACAACTGTTGCAACTAAGCTCGTTGAGGAGGTTATATGTCGCTTTGGTGTACCATTGGAAATCCACTCAGACCAAGGAAGGAACTTTGAATCGCAAGTGTTTCAGGAAGTATGCAAAATTTTAGGTCTGCATAAGACACGCACAACTGCATACCACCCGCAGTCTGACGGAATGGTTGAAAGATTCAATCAGACGCTTGAAAGGCATTTGGCAAAGTTGGTTGACGCCCACCAAAGAGACTGGGACAGGTACATTCCACTGTTTCTCCTCGCCTACAGGACTGCAGAGCATGAGAGCATAAAGGCGACTCCGGCGTTAGTCAATTATGGCAGGGAACTACGGTTACCAGTAGACTTATTGATGGGAGGGACACCGGATGAACCTTGCACCGTACAAGACTACGTCGCCAATCTGAGAGAGAAAATGCGAGAAATACATGCTACAGTCAGGGAAAACGGATTGCAATCAAGTGAGAACATGAAAACCAGATACGACCGGAAATCGAACACGAGCGGATTCGAGGAAGGCGCCTTAGTCTGGCTGCATAATCCGACTCGTCGAAAAGGGAAATCTCCAAAATTGCAAACCAGATGGGAGGGTCCATACAAAGTGGTTACCCGTATTAACGACGTCACGTATAGGATTCAACGTCAACCAAGGGGAAAATTTAAGGTTGTACACATCGACCGCTTAGCAAAACATTACGGAAGCAACAGTGATGCTCGGGACGAGCATCGCTAAGAGGGGGGCAGTGTTACGAATGAACCTTATTACTAGTGCATTAAGGTTCATAATCGCTCGTCACCTAATAAATACCTAACAACCCATGTTGTAAACAACAAACAACGCGGCTGTTCTGGAATAAACATCGATAGGGGTGGAACTTTCTAGAAAACGCTTAGTCACGCGGTAACGGGTATATAAAGGGACCGGCGAGCTGACGGAGAGCAGTTCAGTTCTGAGAGCCGAGCGAAATACAAGCGAAGGAAGCGATCGGAAGTGAAGAGGATTGGAAGCGAACAAACGTGAAGAGGAAGTCTACAAGAGGATCTGGAGTACCAAGTGGAATACGGAAGTGCAGAATAAAGTCTGATCAAGGGTCACCAGGTGTTTTATTCCAAATCTTCGAACCCCAGCACGTAACAATATCACATTAAAGTGATAATAACATGCTCTGCCAGGCATGTGAATTAAACACTGCTAACCCAACTCCAGGCTGACTCTAAGAATTTCTTGACAAAAAAACCTTATTAGCCCAACCCGAGGATCAAATTCAAGACCTTGTGAGCCACAATTGAACATTCTATAACTACAAGACCAACAAGGCAGTGCAATTTCACTTACAACTAAGTTCCAGCAATGTTCTATTAAAATGTCATTTGTACATAACTAATGTTAGCCAGAGTTATATTTGAATAGGGTAGTACTGTTATTTTTAATATAAATAAAGTAAAAGAACTTACATTTACCAAGATTACTGCATCAACAGATGCATAATGTACATCTTTAATAACAATGTGGCTCATTGTCTTGTCGACATCACACCATTTATTCTTCTCACCCTCCATTTCAATACATATTTTAGTCCAGTCCACTTCATCTTCAATCCAATTGTCTTCATTAGATAATGGTGGAAAACTGCCACTTATTTTACAAATTACTCTATGCTTCCACAGGCTGACGTCAGCTAAAATATCATCAAATCGCCTACATACTTTGCCTAGAACAGTTTTAAGAAATTCTGCATCCAAATATGAGCATATTTTCAATATAATCTGGAAATAACCATAATTTAATTAAATATGACAATCACAACCACAACAATTGAATTTAATTCTTTGTATACTATCTACATTCTATTAGTAAAAAAATACATATCTGACAAGAGAAATATTTCTTGAGTATTGTACGGGTGCACTATGGAGGAATTTTTGAAAATCCATCCCTGGAGGGGTGACAAGGAGTGGTAAATAAGAATATTTAAACTTAACATTTTCATTAAAACGTAAATCCTTGTGGAAAAATTCATGGGAAAAGCTAGTGTTTTCATATACCTGAATTGTTGCATAAACAGTATAAATTTTAAAAAAAATTGGTTTAACATTCAGACAAGTTATTTTTCGAAAAATTTATAGAAGCAAAAGTTTTACATTCTCTCCTCACTTTGGACTGATAGTTTTGTAATGTAATTATGTCAAAGGGTAGTCACCAAACCTCAAGTGGCATGCTTTCTAATGAGGGTTCAGCAGCATTATAAACATCTTCAGGTTCAGCAAGTGCTTTATTACATTCACTTTCAATATCAGCAATTTCTTCTTTAACAGATTGCAGTATATCACACATTTTTCATTTGCTGCCACCTCACCTTAAATGTACCTAATAAACACAGTAAACTTGGATGACTAATATAAACCTACTGCAAGTATCTTTTTAAGGTAATCAGAATCTTGTTTCAAGGGTACGATACGTTTCAGTTTGCTAACTGTTCTGAACCTCATATTCGTGCAAAACAATGTCACTCATATAATTTACAGCTTTTCTTGATTATATCATGTAGGTAAAAGTAGGTAATTTGTCTGATTTCTTTAGACCAAATGGACTTTCCGAAGTTTCTAAAATGTTTAATGTTTTGATTTTGATAACTAAGAGAAAGTTGGAAATGTTATTTTCCAAATCGAAAACGATACTTATTGTTAAAAATAGAAATATACTTAATACTTACACACTTAAAACCTTTTATTTATTTTTATATAAGTTCAATAATTCAGCATATTTTTTTTTTTGTTTTCAATCCTTTTTAAAAATATTAAATACTCTGATCTGACTCTGATAATCAGGGGGTGTAAACTCTCTTAGAAGAAAATTTATACTAGTGATGTGCGGAATCGATTATCAATAATCGATTAATCGATTAATAGAATGATCGATTGCAATCGATTATGGTTTTGCATAATCGATCATGATCGATTATAAAGATATACGTTAATTACCAAACTTTACTACCAGCTTTCTGTTATTAATTTGCTTGCTAAAGTATAATATGGTTTGGCAACCATATCATTGCAAAAAGGGGATTCCCTCAAAGTTAGTTTTTAGGCTTTGTTCACACCAAACGGATAGTCAGCCACCGACTGTGAGCGAGCGTTATGCAGCTTACAGCTTTTTCATACATACTCAACTTTTCGAACACACCGAACCGACGATACGCCTTTACCAACTGTAGTGAAATTACCCCCGCTATGAGTATCTATATATGTACAAGCTGTGCCTCGCGATGTTACCCGTGATTAATAAGTTTGTACACATAAAAATATTTGAACAAAATCATCTAAGAGTAACTTAGCAACGAGAACGACAGCAAATTCATGCAAAAGCATACAAATGCATGCAACGACAGCAAACTATTGCTATAATTTGTTATGTGAGCGTGATGTACCTAAGAACAATCGGCGTTTAACAGCAACTATCTCGTTTTTGGAAGTCTATATCTATTTAAGTCCCTCAGGAACACTTTTCCGGGATAAAAAGTAGCCTATGTGTTATTCCAGGACATAACCTATCTCCAATCCAAATGTCAGCCAAATCGGTTCAGTAGTTGCGGCGTTAAAAAGTAATAAACATACACACATACATACACACACACACAAACTTTCGCCTTAGTGTGATAAATAGGTACCTAATAGGTATGTATATTTAATTTTGATCAATTACATTATTTTTTAATTAATCTATTTAATTTTCTAATTTCAATTTCAAAAAATTTAAAAAATAGTGTTTGTTTTTCTTTTTTCAGAACAGTCTAAAAGGTTATAATATATATGTTGCTACTAAATGCAAGGGTTCAGAATTTTTTCCAGAAAGTAGAATTGTTTTTTCAGTTCTTTCTAAGAATTATTTCATAATCGATCAATAATCGATTAATAATCGATTATTATTTTATAATCGATTAATATAATCGATTGATCGATTATCAAAATAATCGAATCGGCACATCACTAATTTATACCTACGGGGGCTGAAATTGCCATTGTTAAAACATTCTGATAATAATTGTACATTTTTTAAGCATTGCAACACTAACCTTTCTAAAGTCATATCCAAGAAGGTTATATTCTTAATGTAGATACTGGAGTCTGCGCCTGAAACATTGTAGGAAAGGCAAAGTCCATAATTCAGCTGGGCTATTTTTTCTCTCTAGTCTTTCTGTACCTCACACACTTTATTTAAGTAGTTAAGAACGAGATAAAGCCTGTTCAAGGCCACATTTCTTTGTTTCAACATTTTGTTTGAAGCTCGGCAGGGTGATTCAGAACACTTCGATAACATAATCATCAATCGATTCGGTAAGTTATCGTACGATAAGATGTATTTTCAATTCAGAATAACCGTATCAACCGGGAAGTTGTCGTTCGAATGTCATAATCGCTATTCACAACAACTTTATCAAACGCTATCAAAAGCTATTCACAACAACTTTATCGAATAATATTTTCCGAACATCCGATATTTTTTTACGATTATTTATCGAAAGCTACAGGGCATTCGATATCCTAATCTTTTTGTTCATCTACTCGTCAGATAGGTACTTTTACTGTTATTTCGTGAAAAATATGTTCGGAGCCGCAATTAAAATAGATAGCAATAGCCGCAGTAAATCACCGAGGCGAAGAAGACGTGGTGAAGAGGATTCTTAAGAGACCTAGGTATCTACGGACATTGCGTGATACCTTTAACCCATTTGAGGCAAATGCGTTAACTTTTATGGGAAAATATAATAAAACTTTCGCCAGAATTTGCGTTATTTTTACTTACTAATAAGAGGGGGCATTACAGGAGGCAACACGTAATCATGTAGATTCAGATTTTTGGTATGTACATGATTACCAACCAATGCCATAATATATCTCTCGGTAGAGAGTAGTATATTGCTTGCCGTCTGTCCGGACGGACAGACAGGCAGATGGATAGCGGAGTCTTAGTAATAGGGTCCCGTTTTACCCTTTGGGTATGGACATCTGAGTGGTATTTACGAGGATAGCTGTAATAATACTTTTGTAGTACACTTCGACATTTTTCTCTCTAAATCAATAATTTAATGTTATCATTTTAAATAATGACTTTAATTACCTTCAAGATGATTAAAAGTTATTTTTTAATGCTTAATATGAATGTATAATAAGTAAAATTTTTGTAAAATAACATACTTCATAAATGCACATGTCTTAATCGCAATGTATCTTATCGATACCGGTATCGTAATCGATATCCAATTGTATGCTTTTATCGTTCTGAATTGCACGAAAAAAAATTTAGATACAAAATCGATACCAAATCGTATCGACACGGTAAGTTATCGAAGTGTTCTGAATCGCTCTGCAAATTCCATAGGTTCTAATATTCTTGGTCAATAAAGTGTTTTTAAGTTGGTAGTCACTGACGTAATAGTACGTAATGTTGGTAATAATTGTTTTTTTCAAAATGGCGTCTTTGTTATTGTGTGGATAAGTTTCGTAACAATTAAAAATATTTATAGGTTTCTTGCGATCATATAAACTTTAAATACGTCGAGTCGAGCTTCTGTTACTCTGTTTGTGTTTTATAGTGTAGTGCTATTTATATTTGAGACGTTGATTCTGTTTAATTGAAACAAGACTCGTATGTGGAATTCTTTGCTCGTATGTTTTATTTCACAAATAAAACAAGGAGAAATGTTTTAAATGTGACTGCTCACCGGTAAAAACAACATCAAGTTGATTCGATTACCTAAAACCTGCTTAAGGAATCTTGCGTGGTACGTATAACCTAACCTAACTTAGTAGATTTATAATTACTAAAATTCATTCTCTATAAATTATCCTTAAACAGACACAAGCACACATTTTGATATTAATTATAGTGATATCAACAGGCGTGCTTACTGCTTATGTCTATAGTTTCCCATTTTCCAGACATTGCAGATACTAGTTAGGAAAAAAAAATATTGGTAGCCCACCCTTAGTGTTTACTATTTATTACCTATAGGGTAGTAAAAATACTTTCTTATATGATAAGGTATATATTATTTGTATTATTTAGTACCAATTAATCAACAAAATCTAGTCTGCCAATCCGCTTGGCCAGCGTGGTACACTATGGCCAAAACCCTTCTCACTCTGTGAGGAGACCCGTGCTCTGTAGTGAGCCGGTAATGGGTTGATCATGATGAATCAACAAAATTGTTTCTTTTCAGATGTGAACTAAGTAGGTATGTGATTGAACAGAGGTTTTACTGATTGTACTAAACGGAAGTTACAAAGAACTGCTGTTCCATGTGATGTATTTGAATATGAAAATATTAACAGCATTGTAAATAGCGTCTCATACATATTATGTTTAAAATGATTTTGTATGTATTTGGAAAATAGATCGTTTTCAGAAGAAGTGTCAGCCACCGCACTCATAAAAAATCCTTACACATAAATAAATGTGAATTGTTAGAAAGAAAACCTGTTGTTTTATTTTGAATCCTAACTAAAACTTTATTGATAAGGCATTTTGACTCGAAAGAGAACTTGGTGTATTTTATTTCACCAGTTCTCTCTCGAGTCAAAATGCCTTATCTAAAAATATTATTAAGGTTAAGTAGGTAGGTAGGTAGGTACGTCAAAGAGTTGTTGGTGGGCTGAATCTAGATGGCGCTGAACTGTTCTCATTTTTTTTCTATGGAGTTTTCATTCTTCTCTCGTTAGAGAGTATTTTTGTTCTGTGCTGATAATTCTCTTCTCTGGAATTCTGACAGCTGTCAATTGTCATTGTCATTTACAGATGAGTTAGCTATCATAGAGATAATAATAATAAATAGAGCTGGCATAATGTCCTATAGAAATTAGTGGATAGGAAAATAGCTCAAGCTTATCAAAATTTTCATAAGTGTGAAAGAGACAACATTACATTTTTGACATAATAATAAAACAGTTTGCGGCACACTCGTGACTTAAGATGGCCTCCCTAAAATGTATACATGAACACTCACACACGCACAACTTGAGACATCACAATGAACACGCGCCATTTTATGTTACAGGATTGTGCGTGTGTGAGTGTATTTTTGGCACGTTTTTAAGGTAGTTATGCCAACTCTATTGTCTGTTTACTTTATGTTAGCTATAGACCATAGATATAATAATAATATAGAGGTGCCCTAATGTCCTATAGAAAATAGAGGATCGGAAAATATCGCTGCTTATAAACTAAAGGTCTACATCTCACAATTTTCCAAATTCACTTTTATTTCAAAAATAGGGTCAAAATCGCCCATATTTTCATTTCGCTAAGACACTCGTCAAAATTGGCCTTTAAATCACAATAATCTACGCATACGCGCTTTTGGCATTTTCACACATTGGTAGCTAAGTTCAGAGCAAAACGGCCATCTTTTTAGTTGCATCTCGACAGTCGGCGCAAACGCATATCACTTTTTAGCTAAAGGGCCACATCGCGGAATTGTGTGTGTATATTTTTATTTATATATATTTATATAATTATAATATATTAACGTGGTGTCGCCAGGTATGGACCAGGCACCAGTAGCTGACCACCTTCACCGTTTTTAACAAAAATAAGAGCTAGATTAGAGTTTTACCGCTGGCAACATTTAAACCATGTAGAATAGGGATCTGTTTGTCATATTGACAAATATCATATGAAACGGCCATTTTGTTTTAAAATGGCAAGGCGAACAAAATGTTGTGTGCAAATATCTTTCGATTTCAATAGTTTTCTTAAGCAAATCGCTAAGAAGGTAAATAAACGTTTTGATCGATGGATTCTCGTTTCTGATTAAAATGTAAATTTACAATGATTAAATCACTTAGATATAAACTTTAAAATATGCTTGTGAAGGAATAAATGCGACATAGAGTTATTTTCAAGTTTTAGAGGGGATGTCCATTACTGGATCGGAAACACATCAAAAATCCAGTCATGGACCTATCTATTCTTATCATTTAAACACAATTACAAGTTAAAATTAAACTTGTATAGTTTAACTAGCTTCTGCCCGCGTGAATTTCGGGTTTTTAACCCCCGACGCAAAAACGACGGGGTGTTATAAGTTTGACGTGTCTCTCTCTCTCTGTGTGTGTGTGTGTGTGTCTGTCTGTTCCCCTGTAGCACTCAAACGGATGAACCGATTTGAATGCGGTTTTTTTGTTTGCAAGGTGAATTAGTCGAGAGTGTTGTTAGCTATGTTTGATGAAAATCAAGATGGCCGCAACCACAAGAATGTCGGGGGTTTTTAAAATTTTTAATTTATACTTGTCACAAATCCCAAGGGAATCGTGGATTTCCGGTTCCCGTTCCCGCTCCCTTATGCAACTTTTATAGCTACTTTCAAGGAGGTTTGTTATAGTAATCTACCTATAACCGTAGCTATAGATTTTGGTTTTTTCAAAATCCCGTGGGAACTGTGGATTTTTTCAGGATAAAAAGTAGCCTATGTGTTAAGTCATGGCATAATCTATCTCCATCAAAATTTCAGCCAAATCGGTACAGTTCGGTACAGTAGAAGGATTGCATCTTAAATTTTTTTTTCCTTCAAATCTTATCAAGTGGGGTGTCAAATTAAAGGGGTTGAAAAGGTGATTCCAAAAATATAATTTTTTTGACTAAAAATATTGTGATCTTTGTGAAAGAGAAAAAAAATTATCTCGCAGTTGATATTTTTTATTTTTTAACAATATTATACTTGTTTTAAAAAAATAATTATGGTTTCCATGCAAAAAAAAATCTGATGGGTGGGAAAGGGTTAAAAAATTAATACCTATTATTGTAGTTCCATTTAGATGCGCCACTTTTAACATTTTTTAGAAATGTAGTATGAGCTCAAAGAAGCTTAGAAAAAACCAAGAGTTCCCGCGGGATTATAAAAAACCTAAATCCACGTGGACGAAGTCACAGGCATCCGCTTGTATTCAATATGGGGCCTAGCTCTATATTAAGACAAAATAAAGAAGTGTTAATAGTAAAACGTGTCATACGAGTAGCTATGAATGAGGAACCTTCTTTCACCTAGAAAGAAGATTCTCCATAGCTAAGGATCACCTTTTGCCCTCTTGGACAGTGTCCAAGTAATTATTACGCAAGAAGAAAGGAAACCTTTTACAGGTAACAGGCCTAGAAAAACACTTATTCATCTTTTCAAAAAACAGGCGAAAATTCCTCGCTGCTTATGTGAGCAGTATGGTGCTGCATCAGGATTAAGAAGCTGGGACTCAGAGGTCCGTGTTTCAATCTAAGCTTGGTACCAAAAATATGAAGTCATAGTGGACAGTTCCCGAATCCCTTTAGTTTAGGTGGGTAGTACCCTACAGCATCAGGATTAAGAAGTTGAAGCAAATAAAAAATTATAGAACCATTTTGTAAACGTCCTCAAATACTTAGACAAGTGTCAAATTGAAATGTGACGAACCTTGGTTGTTTCTACGTAACTTTGATATTTAGGTATATATTATTCGAAATAATCAAGGAGCGGATCAACAAATTCTTTAAAAGCCGGCAACGTATTAGTGGTTGCTTTGGTGATGCAAATGTTCATGGGCAGCGGTAATCACTCAACATCAGGTGACCCGCTTGCTCGTTTGCCCACAATCTATAATATAATAAAACTGTAACCGATCCAATTCTGTACATTTAAGATATTTTGAAAATTTTTATTGGAGGGCACTCTATAATCGATACTGAATCCAAAACTGCAATATTTTTCATTTTTGTCTGTCTGTCTGTCTGTCTGTCTGTCTGTCTGTATCTTGGCCGCGCATCACGCCGAAACTACTGAATGGATTCGAATGAAACTTGGTACGATTTGAGTTTATACTCCGAGGTAGGACATAGGATACTTTTTATCCCGAAATTCAGGACGGTTCCCTTGGGAGAGGGGAAGAAAGTTAAAACGTGTATTTAGCTGTAATTCATTAACGCGTAGTTCGATTTCACTCATCCTTTTTTTATTAGACAGGTAGTACTTCAAGTATTGTCCCGTAAATATTTCAAGGTCATAGGTTTTTTAGTTCAGAAATGACAGACATTACAACCTTCAGTACTGGGTTCAAATAACTTGGGACCCGGATCTTTGAACGTACGGCTTATTTTAAACTGGTGTGCGTTTAGATTTATGTTTGTCGGTCTGTCTATTTGTTCCAACTAATCTCCGAAACGGCTGGACCGATTTTAACGGAACTTCCAATGGCAGATAGGTGATGTTTTAAGGAGTAACTTAGACGAAGTTTAGGTAGGTACATAAAAGAATTATGGGATCCGATCCAATCCTATATAAAACCTATAAACACGCGAACGAAGTCGTGGGGGTCAGCTAGTATAAAATAAAACAAGAGATAAAGTTCGTAAACTAAAACCCATCATCATCATCATCATCATGATCAACCCATTACCGGCTCACTACAGAGCACGGGTCTCCTCTCAGAGTGGGAAGGGTTTTGGCCATAGTCTACCACGCTGGCCAAGCGGATTGGCAGACTTCACACACCCTTGAGAACGTTATGGAGAACTCTCAGGCATGCAGGTTTCCTCAAGATGTTTTCCTTCACCGTTAAAGCAAGTGATATTTAAATACTTAAACTAAAACCCGACTACTCATAATAGTATACAAGTATAAATTAAAAAATTAAAAAACCCCTGACATTCGCCATTTTGTGGCGGCGGCCATCTTGGATTTGCATAGTGCTATTCTACTAGTCAAGTTCTTTCATTTGATACCCATATTAAGGCAGTTGTGATAAAATATGTAATCCGCCATTTTGTAGCGACGGCCATGTTGGTTCGATTTTTATCAAACATAGCTAACAACACTGTCGACTAATTCACCTTTCAAACGAAATAAAACTGCATTCAAATCGGTTCACCCGTTTGAGCACTACAGGGGAACAGACAGACACACACACACACACACATACACACACAGACACGTCAAACTTATAACACCCTTCGTTATGCGTCGAGGGTTAAAAATAATAATTTAGAAAAACGTGTATTCAATTGTGTACTAATGGAATAAAAGGCGGGGCAAGCGGCTAGTGGCGCCAACTGTTATGTCTATCTAAAACTAACTTAATATTCCAATTTAGCTGTGCGAACGTCACTTCTCGATTTTTTCGCATATAAAATGTAGCCTATGTCACCCCCAAACTATAACAACGAATCAATTAACACCACATTCATCAACATTGGCCCAGTAGTTTAGGTGTTTCGCTAGAACAAAAAATTGGATACATACATACATAGACTACAAAAATCATAACCCTTCCTTTTGGCTTTGCAGTAATCGGATAAAAACGAACTGTCCATCACTGGGTGTCCATAACTGGATTTAGACTGTCCATCATAAAGATTTTTACATATTTCAGTTGATCATTTTTAGGTTTCCATATTTCAAAACTCGTTCGACTATTTCTAAATTTTAGCAGTTAGTGAGAAGCTCTGTATATCTGAGTATATCATTGTAAAATTATAACACTCTAGATTAAATAATAAAAAAGTTATAGCTCCTCATGTTTGACTCGGCGCTTAACCCTGTCCATAACTGGTGCCACCACGTTATTAAATTCTTCGTTCGACATCACTGCACAAAAAGTAAATGTAGTATACACTAGCTGATGCCAGCGACTTTGTCCGCTTGGATTCTTATAAATCTCATCCTCTACCCTTACCACCCCCTACCCACTTGGGGGTAGAATTTCCAAAATTCTACCCCCATTCATTCTTTATTTTTAACTGAAAATAGGTACAAATACCGATTTTCATGGACATAACTTGATAAATGACAGACTTTCATACAAATTTTCATCCCCTATTTAACCACCTTAGGGGTATAGTTAATTCGCATTAATCCTCTCTTAGTGTGCGCCTACGTCATAAAAGGAAGCTACTGTGAAAATTTCAAGTTTCAGTGGGTTAGGCAGTGCGTTGATGATAAGTCAGTCAGTCAGGAGAAGCCTCTGTATATTATTATAGATAGCGCTGCTCAAAAGTACTGCGTTTGGCAACTAATGATGCGTGTGCCATATATAAACATTATATACTTACCGGGTGTGTGTGCACTCCACCTCGAGTGGCGGTCGGCGGACAACTGAACGCATTTTTTTGGCTAAATCGCTTTACACTTGCCTGAATTCAGCATGCTAACTGATTTAGATCGGCAGTGTGGCCAATTCTGTTGTACACATTCTCTAAATCTAAACTAAAATGACAGCTCTAAATCGATTGCTATCTCTTTCACAATGTTCCCTGCAGAAAAGGATAGAACTATTTTTAAACCTGTCAATTTAGTTTAAGTTTAGAGATTGTGTACAACAGAATTAGCCACATTGTCGACTCTGACTGTCTAATTAGTGTGTCTTACTGTCTGAATGCCTTTACACTTGTCTTAATCTAGAGTCTTTTTCATTTAGTGCACTGAATTCAGCCAAATCTAAAGGGCCTTTAAACAAAGTATTTATAGATCGACCAGAATCTCATGAAAAATAGGGAAATTAAATTCCAAGGTTAGCAACACTACGGCTGCCCTAGCGATAAACAAAGTAACTGACATTTTTTGTGAAATTGACTTTTTGCATTAACAAAAGTTTTATGTCGAGTAGTTTTTTACCACAGTTTAATATTTCAAATAACTTGAACCGTTTACTGAAATTTAAATTGCCCAAACAAAGTAACTGCACTCACTAACCCGGAATATAAATGCAAAAACCAAGTAAACAACAAGCACAACACAAAAACAAAGTAATTGGATGTTGATTACTTTGTTTTTGTATTTAAAATGCAGTTGCTTGATTTTTCGTTTCGTGAAACGATCCCAAGTAAGGTGCTCTGAATGTAATTACTTTGTTTATCACTAGGGTAGCCGAGTTAACCTAGTGTTACTTACTACAAAATTTAATTTTCCTATTTTTCATGAG
The DNA here is from genome assembly GCA_920104075.1 of Melanargia galathea. Taxonomy (NCBI): domain Eukaryota; kingdom Metazoa; phylum Arthropoda; class Insecta; order Lepidoptera; family Nymphalidae; genus Melanargia; species Melanargia galathea. Next base: position 6,607,190 of record OV049859.1, on the reverse strand, counting down.
ATTCTGGTCGATCTTTACATTCAGACCACCTTACCTGGGATCGTTTCACGAAACAAAAAATCAAGCAACTGCATTTTAAATACAAAAACAAAGTAATCAACATCCAATTACTTTGTTTTTGTGTTGTCCCATTAATCTGTGATCATAATTATCCTATATGTTATTGGTCTGTCTCTGTGGTGTGGGCATCGTGGGCATAATCTAGAGGGGGTGGGGTATAATTTCTCTTAGGGCCATCTTAGGCCGGCCTCACACAGCCGGAATGATTCAGAATCTGAAATTTTCAGATTCTGAATTCCGGCTGTGTGAAACCGGGCTCAGACACATTTTGTCAGATCGATCTGAAAAATTAAGAATCTGAAAAAATCAGAATGTGTGTGGGGAACAGTGAAATTGTATGCATTTCTGGGCTTTCTGAATTCAGATTCAGAATTCAGATTCTGAATTCCGGCGTTTCAGATTCTGAATTCCGGCGTTCAGGCTTTAAGTAGGATAATAATAAAAAAAAATTTAAAGGTAAGTCATGATAATTTAGCCACTTTTAGCCACATTTTGAAGGCGATTTTTGTTACAAAACTAGCCACTTTTTTAAATGACGTAGCCACAAACTAGATTGTCCTAACGGCAACACTGTCCACAGAACATAAATACTCTCTAACGAGAGATCAATTCTGTGGTTGTTTTGTTTGGAGCGGTTTTCATTTATCAGAATAAAAAGGTAAATTATTCAATATTATTATTTAATTGATTATAAATATTGGACTACGCACGCATTTAAATAATTGTGTTCAACAATTAGGTATATATTATATACTAGTCACTAAAAGAATATAGTATACAAGGCACTTATAACCTGTTGTAGGAAGAAAGCAATCATGAATATTACGACAAAAGAAAGTTCCTCACAGTCAAAGTCACATGGTGACGAAGAGATGGATGTGGATGAAGAATTAACCAATAAATTTTTGAGTGGAGAAATGTCTTTTGCGGAGTATTCTAGTGAATGGAATCGCCCCGAAGATGAAGACGACTTGGAGGATACAAGAAGAAATGACGAAGAGAACACACATTCAGTCCAAGTAGTGGAGAAAAGTTTACAAAGGAGACGGAGGCACACCCGCCTTTCTGCAGCATTAGTGGGGCTAATGGGCGAGGCAAATATACGGTTTGCTCGAGGAGACTTGGACATGGCGGAGCGTATGTGCCATGAAATCATAAAGCAATTACCTACAGCTGCAGAACCTTACCAAACATTAGCCCAAATTTATGAGCATGATGTTGATAAATCCCTGCAGTTCTCATTGCTAGCTGCCCACCTGAGTCGATCTGATGCTGAGGAGTGGTGGAGGCTCGCTGCTATATGCAAGCAGAGGGATGACAAGAAACAGGAAATGATTTGCTACACGCAAGCCATCAAAGCAGCGCCTCACAACTTGGACGCCCACATGAAAAGACTCGAGTTCCTGACAGCTTTGGAAGACATGAAATATCCAATAAATATCTTGAATATTACAAGAGTGAAATGTTATCACAAGATTGTTTCCTCAATGCCACCGAGCGAAGGAGAGGTGATAATGAAGTATGCTAAACTGGCCGTTGCCCTGTACCACAACAGTGAAGAAATAGAAAGAGCATGTGAAGTTATGTCCACAGCATATAAAAAATGTTCATCAATATTTACTCTTGAAGATATAAACATTTATTTAGAGTTGCTCATTTCTGGAAAACAATATCACACTTGTATAGACGTGTTTGTATCCAAAATAGGTGTTGAAATTGAAGCAGAGATACAAACCGTTAAGAATTCTATTGGGCAAATAGAAGAGCACACTAACTATTTGAGCTGTGTTATACCCAGCAAAATGGCTATAGATTTGAAAAGTAAGTTATTAGTGTGCTTCATTCATTTGGGTTCTTTGAGCCTTGTGGAGACTCTGTTGAATGACTTTTTGAGTAATGATGTAGATAAAGCTGGGGACCTTTATATGGACATAGAGGAAGCTTTCTCCTCAGTCGGTCACTATGAGATGGCTATTAAATTGCTGGAGCCATTAGTGAGAAATACTAACTTTGATTTGGGAGCCGTGTGGTTGAAACATGCAGAATGCCTGCACAAGTTAGGGAGGGTAGACGACGCAATCGAGTCTTATTACAAAGTTTTGAAACATGTTCCACAGCATCCCAGTGCTCGGAGGAAACTATTTTGCATACTCGAGAAAAAGGGACGCATAGAGGATGCATTGAATATTTTGCAACAAGATTATAAATTTGTTGTTAGTGCTCAACTATTGTATGAACAATGTCAGGCCTTAAAGAAGTACAACGAACCTTTGAAGTATTTGGAGGTCGGTGAAGCCTTGCTGTCAAGAAATTTGACCAAATTCAGACACAAAGAAGAGTTGAATCTTGCTTGTAGAGTAAAGGGTGGCGTAGATCTTATCTTCAATTTCCGTGCTATGAGAGGGGAAAGCACTTATCATGAGGAAGACATACAATTTGATGATGAAAAAACATTCAAAATTACTCCTAAGGAAGAATTTGCTTTTTTTAAAGAATTGATTAATATTGCATACCAAAACAGATTATATCCCACTATGCAAAGAATAACATTTTTAGGTTTACTTTCAAAGGGGCTGTCCTCTTATCGTACACCTGTTGAATTTTACTGCTTTCAAGCTTGCCTATTAAATAGTGACTTTCCTAAAGCTCTTAGATTCATCAAAGAATATGCAGTAAAGAACCCTGGCCAAAAAACATTCAACTTGTTAAGTTACGTCATCAACACCTTAGAGGAAAACACACATGGTAAATTTCTATCGAGACTCTTTCAAAAGGATTATAATATTGTAAAGCATCTTTTCTTGGGTAATAACTATTTAATATCAGGCCGGTATCTCATAGCTCTGAAGTACTTCTTGGAATATCATAACCAAAGTAGAGAACCGTTATCCGCCTTGTTGATAGCAGTCACCATATTGGCATTAGCAGGGCAGAAAACAGTTGATAAACACCACAATTTAATTTTACAAGCATTCTCATATTTGCTCACATATAAACAACTCAGAAAGTGTGATCAGGAAGTCAACTATAACATGGGCAGAGCCTATCAGATGTTGAGTATCAACAATTTAGCTATTGAGTATTATGAAAGAGCATTGACTTGTGACCCTATCGCAACTTGTAGCAAGCATGGAGTCATAGATTTAACAAAAGAGACTGCTTACAATCTTTATGTGTTGTATAAAGATCAATCACCAGACATTGCTAGAAGATATATGCTAAAGTATTTAGTGATATGAAATAAACATTTAAAACTATAAAACTGTGTTTGAATATCTATATTGAATATCTGATCTACATTTGACCCAAATATAGGGTACTTAAATATTAAATTCCTACCATGCCGGAAAAAGCAGTGTCACCAGACCTAGTGCACTAGGTGGACCGACGACAAACGCGTTTCATAAGGTGCCGAGGGGTACACGCGGCGCATGAATGCGGCGTGTGGAAGTCACTGCAAGAGACCTATGTTGAGCTTTGGACGCCTATCGGTTGACAACGACGTCGATCGTATTTAATATTTTTATGGATTTAATTTGAATATTCTTTTTAGACTCACATGGAAACTAATATGAGCAATACGGTGACCATACCAGCGAATGAAATATTATTCGGAGACTTATGTAGTGTACTTGAACAAATACATAAAAAGAAGAAACAAAGGCCAGAACAAGATAAAATATTAGCGAAATTCGTTAATAATTTTAGAATGAGAGTGGCTAGAACAGTTGGTGAAAAGGTAAGAAGATAAGTACCTAATAATTATATGTATATAGAAAATTTAGATAGGTAAGTACCTAAGTATATCTATATCTATTAAAACAATCCTAAAGTATGGTAAGCAGGTATTTTTTTGATAGCGCAATGGCATAGCGTCTAATGAGAAACAAAAAACGTTTATAAATACTAAACCTACGTACTAACCCAAATACAGCCCCAAATAGCAAAGAACCAATAAACCTAGAAGTACCTACCTAAAGTTATGTCATCATTAGGTAAACAATGGCTGCGGTACCTATATAATGAATTCTCAAAAATCAACATCTCTAAAAAATAGGTAGGTACGAGTAGGTAGGTATGTTGTATTTTCGCTAACAACAGATTTTTTTCAGGATTCCAGTTTTTTTCCTATTCTAAGATTACTTCTGCCTGAGTGTGAGCGCGAAAGAAGTGCATACAATTTAAAAGAAACAAAACTTGGTGTTTTATTGGTCAAAGTATTATCACTAAACAAGCAATCATCAGATGCCCAAAAGTTGTTAAACTTTCGTTCTGTCCATTCCGCCTCGCATGAGAGCGACTTTGCCAGCGTAGCTTTTTTCGTTTTGAATACCAGAGCACAACAAACTACGCCACAGTTAACAGTGGGTACTGTTAATGAAATTCTAGACAAAATTGCTAAGGATGAAGTTGGAAATAAAGGACGTAAGTATCAATTTAATCGTTAGGTAACAGTTCGATGTAGGGAATAGCAACATTCTTCGCCAATCTAAATGGCCGTTATGAACTTATTCGCTTTTCGATGCACGGAACGAAAAGACAACATTGCAGCTATATTTAACCACAAGCGGACACCCGCGACTTGGCGTGGATATCGGTTTTTTAAAAATCCCGCGGGAACTTTTTGTTTTTCTTTTGTGCTCATAACTCGCTAAAAACTGTTAAAGTTCACTGGCGGATGTTTAGGTAGATCAAAATGTAAACATCTGCCAGTAAAAGTCCCATCAAAATCGATCCAGCCTTTTAGAGATTACCCGGTAATCTTTAAACTATCTCCTTTCTAACAAAAAAAGAATGAATGAAATCGGACCACGGGTTAATGAATTATAGCTAAGTACACATTTTGAGCCAGTACTTAAGATCTTTCAGCGATTGTTCAATTCCGTCATCGACGAGGGTATAACGCCAGAGGCATGGCACAGGAGCGTTGTGGTTCTTTTCTTCAAAAAGGGTTATAACACCTTGCTGAAGAATTACACACCCATCTCGCTGCTGAGCCATGTCTATAAGTTGTTCTCGAGAGTCATTACGAATCGTCTCGCTCGTAGGTTCGACGACTTCCAGCCTCCCGAACAGGCCGGGTTCCGAAAAGGCTTCAGTACCATAGACCACATCCATACGCTGCGGCAGGTTATACAGAAGACCGAAGAGTATAACCGGCCACTTTGCTTAGCGTTTGTGGACTATGAGAAAGCCTTTGATTCGGTGGAAACTTGGGCTGTATTGAGATCACTACAGAGATGCCGGATCGACTATCGGTATATTCAAGCGCTGAAGTGTTTGTACGAAAACGCCACCATGTCAGTCCGTATACAGGATCAGACTACAAGACCAATCCAATTGCAGCGAGGAGTGCGACAGGGAGACGTCATCTCCCCGAAGCTCTTTACCGCAGCATTGGAGGACGTCTTTAAGCTTCTGAATTGGAACGAACTTGGCATCAACATAAACGGCGAGTACATCACTCACTTGCGGTTTGCCGATGATATATTCGTGATGGCAGAGTCTCTGGAAGATCTTAATATAATGCTCAACGACCTCAGCAGGGTTTCTCAACAGGTGGGCCTAAAAATGAACATGAGTAAGACGAAAATTATGTCAAATACTCATGTTCCGCTTCACCCAGTAATCGTTGAGAACTCGGCGCTCGAAATTGTAGACGAGTATATATACCTGGGACATACAGTCCAGCTAGGTAGGTCCAATTTCGAGAAAGAGGTCAACCGCCGAATCCAACTCGGATGGGCAGCGTTCGGGAAGCTTCGCGATATCTTCTCGTCTAAAATTCCTCAATGCCTGAAGACAAAAGTCTTCGAACAGTGCGTGTTGCCAGTGATGACATACGGATCCGAGACATGGTCGCTAACTATGGGCCTCATAAGAAAGCTCAGAGTCACTCAGAGAGCGATGGAGAGAGCTATGCTCGGAGTTTCTCTACGCGATCAAATCAGAAATGAGGAGATCCGTAGAAGAACCAAAGTCACCGACATAGCTCAGCGGGTTGCGAAACTGAAGTGGCAATGGGCGGGGTACATAGTTCGGAGAACCGATGGACGTTGGGGTCCCAAGGTGCTGGAGTGGTGACCTCGCACCGGGAAGCGCAGTGTTGGTAGACCCCCCACTAGGTAGACCGACGACATCAAACGAGTCGCAGGGAGCCGCTGGATACAAGCAGCGCACGACCGTGACGTGTGGAAGTCCCTTCAAGAGACCTATGTCCAGCAGTGGACGTCCATTGGTTGATAACGACGACGACGACGACGACACATTTTGACTTTCATCCACTCTCCCAAGGGAACCATGCTGAATTTCGGGATAAAAAGTATCCTATATGTTACTCCGTAGTATGAACTTAATTCATGCCAAGTTTCATTTCAATCCATTCAGTAGTTTTTGCGTGATGCGCGCACAAACATACAGACAAACAGACAAAAATTTCAAAAATAGCTTTTTTACGTTCTAATACTTATCCCTAACATCCCCCAGTTATTATTTTGCAAAAATATTTAATGTACAGATACGGCAAGTCTACGATTTTATTATAATATGTATAGATTAACCGCTGGTAGTACGCACACCTGTCACCTTGTCCATACCTCTCTCGTGTAAGCGTGGTCTGTACCCAGCTGTGGGATCATAAAAGGCTATAGTGTTTGTGGTGCACAGTGGTAGATATTCACTTGGATAAGTAGCTACCTACAACTTAAGACTTTCTGGTGTCAATGAGGAAATTTATTCCAGCAATCCTGGACGAGACATTCAGTTACGCGATAACGAAGTTAACAGCACATGAGTGTAAATGGTTTCTTCGCATGATATTAAAAAATTTGAAGCTCGGCATGACTACCCACCGCGTGTTATCATGCTTTCACCCCGACGCTCCAGAACTGTATCGAAACTGTAGCGATCTTCGTAAGGTGAGATTTAAAGATTTAAGGAAGAAAGCTAACTAAAAGAATACTTAAAAATAAAATAAGCAGGCGACCTTAAAGGCTTGTCCACCGTTAGGTATACTAAGACGATTCCAGAGGTAACCGAGCGTGGTGCGGAAGGAGTGAGTGGAGTGGTGTTGCGTCAACTGTCACTGCTTTTGTGTAACACAGCTATCTCGGCAACCGTCTCTGCTATACGACAGGCCTATTTACCTACCTATTAGTTCTGTCATTGCCCCCAGTAGGCCCACCACGGTTAGCACCATCGGCGTAGTGAATGACGGTAGGGTAGGTTGTGTAATGAGTAACTTTCAAAATTACCGATCCTAATTCGAAATAGGTACCCGCGTGTGGTGTGTGCAATTATATCTATACCTATCTTTGTTTCTGCTCTGTGATTGACACACTTTCATCTTCATCATTCTATTATATTATTTCGGTCATTTTTACCTGAACAATACTGACTAATTACTGCGTAAAGAAGCGACACTCACCCCACCCCCTCCCCTTAACGTAAAAGTTCGCCTATAGTTGGGACATTACAAATGTGCCATAAATCATTTGTATCGGACTTCTCGCGTGCACTTAGTGTGTAACTCTGCAGTGAATTTATTAATTTTTATTTATGTTATTTTATGTTATTTTTAAATATTTTATTCTATTGACAGATACTTAATCAGACCATGACAGAGTGCTTAGTCTAAATTTGAAGCGCTCCAAAACTAAAAGTATACTAGAAGTATACTATTGATCGAATCACAAATGACTTCAGAGCAAAATGAACCCAAAGACTCTTATTTTAGGTCCGTTTTACTCTGAGGTCATGGTGATAGGATCAATAGTATACTTATAGTATACTAAAAAGTTTTGGAGCGCTCCAAACTGAGACTAAGCACTCAGCAATTATTTGGCCACTTTGAACTTATTTTATTTTGTACCAGTCTTGCTTCATAATAAATTCCAGTCTACATTCTCATAATTTAATATATGTAATGATTAAAATAATATAAATTCATTCATAAAATATAAATAAGCATGCAAATGAATAATATTTAATATCTAGTACCTAATGATAATTTAATAATTTTAATCCTATTCTTATTGTATTTTTAATATTTATCATTTTATTGTACCTAAAATTGTATTTGCAATACCCAGACAGACAGGGTCTCATGTACCTACTTATATTTAGCTTTAAGCACCCACCATCAACTAATGTAAATGTACATGAAAGCAAATAAATAAATGAATATTATATCCCGTTGACATAAGGAGACTTATGGAACTGGAACCTGATTCTGTGGTGTTGTATGTAACAATAATAAAGGAGGAGGGAGATCCCTCACAACACTATGATCTGTCATCTTTATAACTCAGTTCGCACATTTGTAATGTCCGAAGTATAGTAGTGTACTGTATAATGCATAACGTTGTCTTTGTCCCGTTCGATTTACATATTATAGTGTTGTCCTTGTAAGTAGTAGGTAGTTTCGCTTGTATGAGGTGTGCTTTAGGTCTGCGAAGAACTGGAGGACGGCGACACCCGGCCGCTAGAGCTCGGCGTCCAGTTGTACTTCGCGGTGAGGCCGATGTTGTCCGAGCGGATGGACGTCACGGACATACGGCTCTCTACAAACACCACCTACCTTGTCGAAGATAAGTTTGATGGAGAAAGGTTTCAGGTAAGTTATAAATATTTTTCTTTAGATATACTTAGATCTCGAACACTGAAAGCTTTACATTACAGGCTAGGGCAAAAAACGCGCAAATTTTTCTGCGGTGTCCTGTCCGGCTCAGATACCTAAGGACGGTAGGGTACTCGTAACATTTTTGCACGTTTTTCCGCACGCTGAATTCAACTCGAGTTATCTCTCCCTCCCGAGTGAAGATCCACGCGTAACTAATTAAGTATTGGGCCACTATGGCTCCCGACTTGTGTAGGTAGTCGGTATAGTATATGTACGTGAGTCGCGACAAGGCAGGAGGCTCTAAATTCAGCTCCGTTGATTTTAGTGCCATAACCCACTGGCGCGACACGTCGCGCGCGGCAAGCCTCGGGCAGGGGCTGTCGCGTGCGGTTTTATTTTTCATATAAACTCTATGCAAACGCTTGACACATAACCCACTAGCGCGGCACGGTCGCGCTGTCGCGCGCGGCTTGACTTTGAATGAAAAACCGCGCGCGACATCCGGCAGCGCGCTACACGTTTTTACATGTAGGACGTTCTAAAAATAGAGAATGTACCCAGTATCTATATTTCACTTTTTTGCGACGGCAATTGTAATAAAACAATAGTGCTGCGATCTCTTCGACCTAAATTTTGAGACAGTGTTTTTTGCCGCGCACTGTCGCGCGTGCTGCCGCGCCTCGAAGAAAACGCGTGCGGTAAGCCGCACGCGACGTGTCGCGCCAGTGGGTTATGGCACTTGATAATGCCGATTACAATGATGATCCCAGTGGGACAGATCCACACGTGCAGAGAACTCGGGTAACCCGTCGCACCTCATAATAGTATGTCGCTCAAACTCTTGCCTTGTAGCGTACACTCTACCACTAGTAGGTACTAGGTCAAGCTGAATTCAATATAATTAATAGGTTGGTGAGAAAGTAGTTTTGTATATTTTTGTATATGTAGTTGTACCTACCTGAACCAATTTCTTTGGTTGAATTCAGTTTGTGCTTGGCTGCAGGCTGGTTATAATACCTACTTATCTATACTAATAAATAAAATTGAAGTGTCTGTCTGTAATATCGAAATAACTACCTCATATTAAGCTCATATGGTTATTTGAACGATACTATAACCGAATCACACGTTTTTAAAATTTTTGTCTGTCTGTCTGTCTGTCTGTCTGTCTGTCTGTCTGTCTGTCTGTCTGTCTGTCTGTTTGAACGGGCTAATCTTTGGAACGGCTGAACCGATTTTGACGGGACTTTCACATGCAAGTAGAGAATTAACCAGGGAGTGACATAGGCTACTTTTTTAACCGACTTTCAAAAAAGGAGGAGTTGTGTTTTTCTACCTATGTACACCGATATCTCCGAGATTTCTAAACCGATTTGCGTAATTTTTTTTTTAATCGATAGAGGAACATTGCGGCACTGTCCTACAAAAAATTTGGATTCCAACTCCTCAATCCTGATGCTGTAGGGGATCTGATCCCCAAAACTAATGGGATTTAGGCACTGTCGGTTATTTAAATTGATATTGGGGATACTAATTAAAGACTTTATTGTTGAATGACCTCGAGTAGGTACATGTCCAACTCCTCAACCCTGATGCTGTAAGGAATTGCATTCCGAAATCGTAAGGATCCCACGGAATTTTTCCGTTTTGTGGACGGGTTACTACTTACTACAGATAGGCTACTTTTTGTTCTGGAAAATCAAAGTTCCCACGAGATTTTTACAAACCTAAATACACACGGGCGAAGCCGTGGGCATAATCTAGTCTACCATTAGAAATAATACAGTTAAGAAAAGAAATAAAAAAGTATACTTAAATTCATTTGCGACGCGAACTTGGCCGATTTTTACAGATAGTACCTACCTATATAGCTAATGTTGAAGCTATAAAATCACCATTTATACATTGTGAACTAGGTAATCAATAATATAACAATACCTATTTTTTGTTTTGTGCCATATAGATGCATATGGAAAACAACATTTTTGAATATTTTTCGAGGAAGGGTTTCGCTTATTCGAAGAAGTATGGCAAAACATTTGAATCAGGCATATTGACGCCGGATTTGAAGACTTGCTTTTCATCTAATGCTCAGAATTTTATACTCGATGGCGAAATGATGGGTTGGCATAAAGAAAACCAATGTTTTGGTTCTAAAGGTAAGTAACTAAGTACCTACTTATTTTAATATTCATGTTAGAGGTCGCCCTTCCAGCACCTATTGGGACCGAAAAGTCCCCTTTTCGGAAGAAAAGGCCATATATATATAACATAGCCGGGGCGTCAAATCCATTTCCTTTTAAAATACTGTACGGTCACATACTTTTAATTGATTATTAAAATGTAGATACATAAGACATTTTTAAACCGTGTGTCCCTCAAAGAGCATATTTTTGTTTTAGGAATGTCTTACGATATAAAGAAGATAACGGAACATTCATCATACCGAGCCTGTTACTGCGTGTTCGACATTCTGTATTACAACGGCCAGTCGCTGGTCGGGCCGGCGGACAAGGGCGGGCTGCCTCTCCACGAGAGAGTCAACATACTGGACACACTCTTCACGGACGTGCCCGGAGTCATACAGCACAGCACACGAGAAACAGTCAACGATGTGTAAGTGTGTGATTATAATAATTATGTCCGCCATCTTTGATTTGAAAAAGTCATTTTCGACATCAGCATCCGAAAAACTTTGGGAAATGACGTCCATAGCAAGCTCTTCAAAAAAAAAGATAAAAACAAGAATCAAAACAACAATGTTTGATTTAAAAATGGACGTCATATTTTTATTTTTCATTTCCGTATGCAGCACCCCGAAAACCCTCGGAAATCATATCCGTATCGACTATCGATTGATACCGGTGGCCTATTTGGCTCAATATTCCATCTATATTCAATACAAAAAAAGTGTTTTTTCAAGAATGTCCATTTCGAGGAAGAAAAGTTTTATATAATTTCAAAATCTTGATGCGACTGAGTGTACAAATTTTGGTTGAAACGTAAATAAAGTTAAATACATACAATATACATAAAGCATGCAATGTGTACCTACATACGTGTGCGTGTATGTGAGTGCGTGCGTGCTCTTGCATTTACGCGTTCATATAGAGTAGGTAATGGTTCTTAAGTCTTATACTCACTGCTTTCTGACCATCATATCTATTATCTATCTATCTATCTATCTATCTATAATAATATAAAGTAGCTTGTCCTGACTGACAATCAACGCACAGCCAAAACCACTGAAGCTAGAAACTTGAAATTTTCACAGTAGCTTCCTTTTATAACGTAGGCGCACACTAAGAAAGGATTATTGCGAATTCCATCCCTAAGGGGGTTAAATAGGGGATAAAAGTTTGTATGAAAGTTTGTAATTTTTCAAGTTATATCCATGAAAATTCATATTTAGGTTTTCAGTTAAAAATAAAGAGTTACGAGTTTAAAGAAATTTGGAAAAACAACTCCCAAGCGGGTTAAATGGGAGTTGAAAGTTTGTATGAAAGTCCGTCATTTTTAAAGTTATATCAATGAAAATCGGTATTTGTATTGTCGGTTAAAAATAAAGAATTACGTGTTTCAGGAATTTTGGAAATTCTACCTCCAAGTGAGATTTTTAAGAATTCAAGCGGATGAAGTCGCTGGCATCAGCTAGTTATGTATAAAAGCGTATTCTTGTGCTAAATAAGTAATTGTCGTCGGTAAAGTAACAAGTAACGATTCCATATAGCTCAATATCATTGGTTTTTAACCCCCGACGCAAAAACGACGGGGTGTTATAAGTTTGACGTGTCTGTGTGTGTGTGTGTGTGTGTGTGTGTGTGTGTCTGTCTGTTCCCCTGTGGCGCTCAAACGGGTGGACCGATTTGAATGCGGTTTTTTTTTGTTTGAAAGGTGAATTAGTCGAGAGTGTTCTTAGCTATGTTTGATGAAAATCGGTCCAAGATGGCCGCCGCTACAAAATGGCGGATGATATATTTTTTCACAACTCCCTTGATATGGGTATCAAATGAAAGGGCTTGACTAGTAGAATAGCACTATTGCAAATTCAAGATGGCCGCCGCCACTAAATGGCGAATGTCGGGGGATTTTTAAATTTTCAATTTACACTTGTTTCGTAGTTCGGATGTGGTGAGCGCACTCAATAAGGCTATCGACAACCAGGACGAGGGCATCGTGTTGAAGGACGCCAACTCCTACTACATCCCTGCCCAGCGCAATGCCGGCTGGTTCAAGATAAAACCCGAGGTAGGCGAATATACCTAGCTATAGTTAACGCTAAACAAATATTCGCCTTTGAATATAACCACAAGACGCGTGGCAATAGCATATTTTAGATATCAGTGGGCGGACAGAAAGAGAGGGAGCTAGAACTAGCTAGCTCTCGCACCTCAACTCAAAGACTTGTTTGGCGCCAACTACATCAATTTTTAAGAATATTAGCCATCTCTGGAACTCATATTCCTCTTCATTTCAATTTCTTCAATTCCTATTCCTCTTCCAATTATGTGTAATTTTTTTGTTAGAAGTGGATACTCCAATTGTAATGCAACAGGTGGGATTTGAACAGTCGACATTTCGGATTTCACTAGGTACGGCCCTTGTCTAGGTGTATATTGTTATTATTTCGCTGGCTGAGCGACCCAAAGAGGATGCTTGCCTCTGATACTGTAAGCTCTCTTTTATATTTGTCTTGCATCGCGTCGCTTTGTTCCATTCGGATCTTCTAAGGACTTGTACGTCTTACCATGCTTCGTACCAATTGTGCGACCCAATTAAGCGTCTGTGACACAGGAATAGGAGATGGTAACGCCTGTTAGAGCTTTTCAAATTAACAGCAGATTTTAAGGATTCCAAGTTGGTTTAGCCATTTATGTGTATACAGATGCACATTCAGACGTGGTTCATTGTTTCCAGTACACAGAGGGAACTATGACGGATTTGGACTTAGTGATAATCGGGGCCGACGAAGCGGAGAACAAGAGGCAGGGCCGCGCTAAAAGCTTCTATGTGGCCTGCGCTGATGTTGACTCAGGTATTAAATAATAATTTTATTGAAAAAACCTACTGTAAAATGTTGTGCATTGCAACTGCATTTGTAGTTTGTGGTAGTGGAATTCTTATGGACAAACAGATTTTGCATTTATGAGTTTTTGAAACGACGCGGACGTAAGGACATTACTTAGACGCCTTTCAACCGCAGCTTTATTAGCGTTTCAGTACGGTTGAAGTCGGTTTAATAAAATAAAACAAAATAGGCGCCTAGGCGACTCGTACGTCTCTTGGCGTTACCACCTCTATTGCGAAGTGAATAAAGCCGACTTTGAGTTGTTATCAAAAAGACGCTTCTCCACTCTTTTTTTTTTATAGGAATAGCGGGCAACCGAGCAAGCGGGTCACCTGATGTTAAGTGATTACCGCCGCCCATGAACATTAGCAGCACCTGAGGAACCACTAATGCGTTGCCGGCTTTTGAGGAAGGGGACTGGCTCTTCAGCTCGCTGCCGGAACGTACGGATGCTTTGCGGCAGATTACGGCTGAAGTGTGGTCGCTAGCCACACTGTGGCGGATTCGGGGTAGAATCCTACCACAAAGCGGTGATACCATCCAGATTAAGTTGTGTGGTATCAGACACAACGCCCCGTAGAGGGGGCTCAGAGCGTCAGAGCCTCGTTAGCATATTGGCAGGGTGCTCCGCGCGCAGGTGAGGTTGACTTTGGCCACATAGGTGGAATTTAGGCCACTTACACCCCAATCCGTGCTCTCCGATCCGAGTCAGCACTCTACTCCGTGATGGGTGTTGTGTTACATGTTATTTCGATTCAAACGCTCAGACGACATCTTTTATATTTCGTTTCTGCGTGGGGTTATCGGAACAGGCGAGCAAGCCCAGCGGTGGGTGTGCGTGGGCCACGTGTCCAGCGGGCTCTCTCACCAGGAGAAGGAGCGTCTGTGCGCGCTGCTGGAGCGGAACTGGCGCGTCGCGAGGAGTGCGCCGCCGCCGCCCTGCCTGCACTTCAACAAGAAGAAGCCCGACTTCTGGATACTGCCAGAACATTCTATTGTATTGCAGGTAAGTCCAACCAACCCAAACACCCCAACGTCATCCTAAGCCGAGGTCCGAGCCTCATAGCAGGCGGCCTTAGGAAGACGTTGCCCCGCCGATGTTCATCGAGCCCTAAGGCTCACTTCTCCCCCTGGCAGAGCTCCCAGCTCGCCACAAACCACCGGTGATGCTGTAAAGGCCAGTAGGACCAGCAGCATACTCCTTCCGAAAATAAAAGTAATTAGACAAAATTTTTGTCAGCCCTAGCACAGACTACGGTCTATTTGGGTTGCAAGCTGTCAACACCAGCCACTTTTTCTTTTCCTTTTGTTTTTTTGAGTGTTTTGGTCTTAAAACTATGGTGTTATGTTATGTATGTTCGCTGTTTTATCATTTATAAATAAATAAATAAATAATAAAAAATGACGACTGGTGATGTGTCAGGTGCGCGCCACGGAGCTGGTGCGCAGCGCGGAGTTCGGCGCGCGCTACACGCTGCGCTTCCCGCGCGTCGAGCGCGTGCGCGACGACAAGCCCGTCGCCGACGTCATGACGCTGCGGCACTTCGAGCAACTCGTCTCTGTGAGTATATGTCAGGTGCGCGCCACGGAGCTGGTGCGCAGCGCGGAGTTCGGCGCGCGCTACACGCTGCGCTTCCCGCGCGTCGAGCGCGTGCGCGACGACAAGCCCGTCGCCGACGTCATGACGCTGCGGCACTTCGAGCAACTCGTCTCTGTGAGTATATGTCAGGTGCGCGCCACGGAGCTGGTGCGCAGCGCGGAGTTCGGCGCGCGCTACACGCTGCGCTTCCCGCGCGTCGAGCGCGTGCGCGACGACAAGCCCGTCGCCGACGTCATGACGCTGCGGCACTTCGAGCAACTCGTCTCTGTGAGTATATGTCAGGTGCGCGCCACGGAGCTGGTGCGCAGCGCGGAGTTCGGCGCGCGCTACACGCTGCGCTTCCCGCGCGTCGAGCGCGTGCGCGACGACAAGCCCGTCGCCGACGTCATGACGCTGCGGCACTTCGAGCAACTCGTCTCTGTGAGTATATGTCAGGTGCGCGCCACGGAGCTGGTGCGCAGCGCGGAGTTCGGCGCGCGCTACACGCTGCGCTTCCCGCGCGTCGAGCGCGTGCGCGACGACAAGCCCGTCGCCGACGTCATGACGCTGCGGCACTTCGAGCAACTCGTCTCTGTGAGTATATGTCAGGTGCGCGCCACGGAGCTGGTGCGCAGCGCGGAGTTCGGCGCGCGCTACACGCTGCGCTTCCCGCGCGTCGAGCGCGTGCGCGACGACAAGCCCGTCGCCGACGTCATGACGCTGCGGCACTTCGAGCAACTCGTCTCTGTGAGTATATGTCAGGTGCGCGCCACGGAGCTGGTGCGCAGCGCGGAGTTCGGCGCGCGCTACACGCTGCGCTTCCCGCGCGTCGAGCGCGTGCGCGACGACAAGCCCGTCGCCGACGTCATGACGCTGCGGCACTTCGAGCAACTCGTCTCTGTGAGTATATGTCAGGTGCGCGCCACGGAGCTGGTGCGCAGCGCGGAGTTCGGCGCGCGCTACACGCTGCGCTTCCCGCGCGTCGAGCGCGTGCGCGACGACAAGCCCGTCGCCGACGTCATGACGCTGCGGCACTTCGAGCAACTCGTCTCTGTGAGTATATGTCAGGTGCGCGCCACGGAGCTGGTGCGCAGCGCGGAGTTCGGCGCGCGCTACACGCTGCGCTTCCCGCGCGTCGAGCGCGTGCGCGACGACAAGCCCGTCGCCGACGTCATGACGCTGCGGCACTTCGAGCAACTCGTCTCTGTGAGTATATGTCAGGTGCGCGCCTCGGAGCTGGTGCGCAGCGCGGAGTTCGGCGCGCGCTACACGCTGCGCTTCCCGCGCGTCGAGCGCGTGCGCGACGACAAGCCCGTCGCCGACGTCATGACGCTGCGGCACTTCGAGCAACTCGTCTCTGTGAGTATATGTCAGGTGCGCGCCTCGGAGCTGGTGCGCAGCGCGGAGTTCGGCGCGCGCTACACGCTGCGCTTCCCGCGCGTCGAGCGCGTGCGCGACGACAAGCCCGTCGCCGACGTCATGACGCTGCGGCACTTCGAGCAACTCGTCTCTGTGAGTATATGTCAGGTGCGCGCCTCGGAGCTGGTGCGCAGCGCGGAGTTCGGCGCGCGCTACACGCTGCGCTTCCCGCGCGTCGAGCGCGTGCGCGACGACAAGCCCGTCGCCGACGTCATGACGCTGCGGCACTTCGAGCAACTCGTCTCTGTGAGTATATGTCAGGTGCGCGCCTCGGAGCTGGTGCGCAGCGCGGAGTTCGGCGCGCGCTACACGCTGCGCTTCCCGCGCGTCGAGCGCGTGCGCGACGACAAGCCCGTCGCCGACGTCATGACGCTGCGGCACTTCGAGCAACTCGTCTCTGTGAGTATATGTCAGGTGCGCGCCTCGGAGCTGGTGCGCAGCGCGGAGTTCGGCGCGCGCTACACGCTGCGCTTCCCGCGCGTCGAGCGCGTGCGCGACGACAAGCCCGTCGCCGACGTCATGACGCTGCGGCACTTCGAGCAACTCGTCTCTGTGAGTATATGTCAGGTGCGCGCCTCGGAGCTGGTGCGCAGCGCGGAGTTCGGCGCGCGCTACACGCTGCGCTTCCCGCGCGTCGAGCGCGTGCGCGACGACAAGCCCGTCGCCGACGTCATGACGCTGCGGCACTTCGAGCAACTCGTCTCTGTGAGTATATCCTGCTGCACACGGGTTCATTCATTTGCTTAAAGAACAAGTGAGAAACGTTCAGCTCAAAACTTGTTTTGGTGGCGTCAGATAATAAAACCTCTATCCTTCTATCTCGACTCTTCTGACTCGATATATTTTGGAGTACAAAGTGAGGCGTGATGAGGGGTGTCTGTGCCGCGCTATCGCTATCGGTTCCTCAGTCAACCTTCTTTTGGCACTGTAGGAGTAGGTAGGTACAGTTTCCATGCGCGGACACATCTCCACCGTCGTCCAGCCCATCCCTTCCACTGTCGTCCAGCTTCCACGGTTCGGTTAGGAATTATGGACAAAAACTTTTTGATAAAAAGTTAGGTAAAATTAGTGTCGAAATAAGAATAGGTGGTATTGTAATGAAACTGTTTCACACCAAAATCTACTCCATCGTGTATAGACGAGCAGCCCAGTCGTCAAACTGAGCACGAAGCGCGTCAGCGAGCCCACAGCCGAGGCGAAGGAGAGGAAAGTACAGAGAGTGTCGCAGACGCTGCGCGTGGGCGACACGTTCCGCACGCAGCTGTCGGGCGCCGCGGCCGCGCCGGCGACGTCGGCGGCGCTGCGGGCGCGCGAGCTGTGCGTGCTGTCCGACGACGCGCACTGCAGCAGAGCGGAGCTGGTGAGGATCATACACTCGCACGGCGGGAAACATGTTGAAAACAGCGGTGAGTGTTATTACGAACAAGAGGTGTTGGAAGGCGAAAGAAGTCGTGGCTAAGAAACATAAGGGAATGGACTGGCATTAAGACAGTCGCAGAACTATTCCGCCTAGCCATGGACAAGGAGAGGTTAAAAAAACTGACTGTTGATCTTCAGTAATGGAGAGGACTTTTTTATAATGGGGCCGATTTTGGGAATCCTAAATTTTAACATATATCCACGTTTTAAAGCTTCTAGAGTCGATTGCTATAGTTTTTAAGTGGATGTTGGATGTCTGTGTGTCGTATGTGAATATGTGCATTCGAAATTATTAAGCGACTTCGAAAAAAGGAGGAGGTTCTCAATTCGTCGGAATATTTTTTATGTACGTTTCCCGATTACTCGAAGACGCCTGGACCGATTAGGAAAATTCTTCTTTGGTTTGAAAGGGTATAATTTTCAGCGGGGTTATTCTGTAACTTAGTTACCAACTGAAAATAGTTGCCAACGAATTAATAGTTCGATATGCATTGCTGCTTTAATGTGTGAAAATATGAAATCACTGTTTATATTTTTCACATAGTAAAGCAACAATGTATATCATACTAATTCGTTGGCAACTATTTTCAGTTGGAAACTAAGTAACAGAATAACCCACCAGGTGGTCCTATGGTAATAAGGTCAAGATCATATGATTGGATCATGGAGAAATCGAAGGAATCCTTAAAATTTTATAGTATATTGAAGTAGGTTTAATTTTTCCTCAAATATAACTTGTTTTTCGATTACCGAAAGAAACATGAAATTAACATGGGACATTACGTAAACTGATTAGATTTTCAGCAAAATCAGCCAGGAATCTTCGCGGGCACACGTCCAACAATTCCCCAAAGTTTCATCGCAATCGGATGAATTGTTTAACAATGCATAGAGGACATACAGACAAGCATTAATTTTTATTCATAGAGCTATTCAAAATTCAATTCAAAATCATTTATTTCACGTAGGCCAACGTTACTCTTATGACATGTCAAGAATCTACCACCGGTTAGATATGATCACTACAGCCTTTTAACGTCCCACTGTTGGGCACAGGCCTCCTCTCTCATAGGAGAGAGTATTTTAGGGCTTAGTCCCGCCACGCTACTCCAATGCGGGTTGGCGGGCTAGATATGACGTTAAAAATAAAAATACAGACATTTACAGGGCCCAATACCTGGTGCTGCGTGGCTGGTACCATTACGGTCAAAATCCGCAAGTTGATAGCGCTGCGAAGTGAGAACATCATCACGACCGCTTGGCTCCGCGCGCTGCCCGCCGCGGAGACGCCGTGCGCCCTGTCGCCGCTAGACATGCTGTCTATAAAGGATGAGACCAGACTGACCTTATGTATGGATTATGACACATTCGGAGACAGTTACACGCAGGAAATAGATGAAAACACGCTGAGGAAATGTTTCACCAAAATGGATGAGGTAAGTTATTTTATTGTACCTAAGTACTTAAAATTTTTTATCCCTATTGTTACCAAACCTAGATCATGCATTTAAATCTCTCATCACCATCTTTCGGATTGTCTGATACTTGTTCATTGTCAATATTTTCGAATGCTCTGAATTACGCGACAAGATCCACTGATAAATTACGGGACGTTAGCTCCCTTCGCGTATTCTACAACGGGGAATGTTCTGAGGAGTTGTTTGACCTAATTTCACCTCATTTCCAGCACCGCCACCGAAAATGCTATCATCCTCACCACCTGGATCACTGGCATACATCAACCAAGCGTTGCGCGAGGTCATTCCTTCCGCGCATTCAAAAGTTATAAAAGCAACTCCCTTTCGAGGTGTTTCCACATAGCTTTGACATAGGGTTGTTCAAGGGGCGGATCAACAGACTCTTTAAAAGCCGGCAACGCATTAGTGGTTCCTCTGGTGCTGCAAATGTTCATGGGCGGCTGTAATCACTTAACATCAGGTGACCCGCTTGCTCGTTTGCCCGCAATTAATATTAAAAAAAAATAAACGAGTTTCGCACGCAAGGGTTTACGTCTATCTGAAATCCGCATTATCTACGCGCATCTACAGCTATGGTCAGAGCACTCAAAAAGATTGGCGTGGACTTGTATCTAACTTCAGTTTTACAAGTTTACATTTAAAGTACATTGTTCCAGGAGCTACCAATATATTTAACGACAAAAGAAATGTTAGAACTGGATAAGGAGTTGTTTGGACAGAATAACCCGTTCTCTTTCTTACGAGGATGTTCCATACACGTAGTGGATAATCCCCTGTACGCAGCCACAGCACGATTGTATGGAGCTAAAGGTGCGGACGCGCCCGATGCTGCCACGCACGTGGTCGTGCCAAATGGAACCAAACCAGAAGATTTAGAGGCTTTAAATATAAATTCTAAAGCGAAAATAGTAACTGAAGACTGGTTAAAAGAGTGTTTTAAAGAAAAAGCAAGGATTTCGGAAACGGAGTTTTTATTGTGATATTAATTATAAGTATCTACCTATTTTATTGGTTTTAAAAATATTTAGATAAATAAGATAATTAAATCTGCTGTATAATTTAAAAAAATTATACTTGTAAATTGTAACCGAAGATAATCCCAGCGTCTCTCTGATCTCACTCATAATAACACCTTGTACCTATAGACAATTAAGAAAAAACAGTATTTCTCAAACGCCTTTTTTAGGGTTCCGTAGTAAACAAGGAACCCTTATAGTTTCGCCATGCCGTAATTTGGCATGAGTATAAATATTAATCACGCCGACAAAGTGGTGAAATAAAATTTTGATAAATATTTTTTTTTAGGGTAGCTCCCCTACATGTAAAGTGGGGATGAATATTTTTTTTCTCGTCTACCCCATAGTGTGGGGTATCGTTGAATAGGTCTTTTAAAAATACTGTGGGTGTGGGAACATCATTTTTCGATTTCTAGATCCGTTTGTAAAATATGATGTTTTAAAGTGCAAATTTTTATTAGAGTCAAGTGTCCCCCCCCCCTCTATCAGCCAAATGGCAGTATATAGGAACTTGAAAAAATTCACAGCAGTAGGGTATATAATCAATTTTAAAGGAAAACTATCACGGCTAAGTAGGGTTCACAGGTTAAGGAGTTATATCTGTTTTTCGAGGATTGTGACTACGGAACCCTACACTGCGCGTGGCCCGCCACGCACTTGGCCGGTTTTTTTATTATAATTATCACGGCAAAAATAATTGGACGTACCTAGTATATTTTTAACCACACCGAGCGCAGTAATTGAGAACGGTTAAATTGAACCGAATAAGGGTATGTAAGATCAAACGCGCTCGGCCGCGAAATGAATGAGAACAGGCGCATCGAGCGGCGAGCGCCAGACAATGCACGCAGCTGTGTGTGAGAAGGTTTCAAGCGATCCATACAGTCTGTATGCAGATCGTGCTCCATGAACAAACAATTATATGCACACAAGTGGAATATTGTTCCTTGTGTTCATTTAACTTTATTCTCGTATCAAAGAGACTAATAGATCATACTTAAATCTCGTTATAACTTTATCAAGGAGTATTTTATACTACTTTGTAATTTGGATGATTATTTTTGATGATTTTAACGAAATGATGATTGTTTGAATGTATTTTGACGATTCATATTCGTCGTCGTCAACCAATGAACGTCTAACGCTGGACATAAAGTCTCTCATGAGAATGTTATCACTTTACGGTCTAGTGCTGCTTTTGAAATCCATTACAATTCATCAGTTAGGTAAGATAAATTCTCGAAATGTTTTCATGAATCATAAAGGTATGTCCACCTACTCGACATTCTTAATTGTTTTTAGATTAGATTGTTTGGTGGAGAATGCAAATAGAGAGCTTTTTGAGATTTTTTTGAGATTAGTCGTAATATGACGCAGCGGCTCGGTCAGATTTTAGCGAGAATAATAACCGTTAAGGTTTTCAATTTGTCTTACGCGATGTTATTTTGGTAAACTAAGTTACAGGGCAAATTGAAAATGAAACCAAACCCTGGACAGAGGTCAGTGTAACCGGAGCGGTAATTGGCAATCGTCACCCGCCCGTCGCCACTCGAGATCTATCGAGAGTATCGCTTACATCGATCCTTCCGATGATACTA
This sequence comes from Melanargia galathea, assembly GCA_920104075.1. Lineage (NCBI taxonomy): Eukaryota > Metazoa > Arthropoda > Insecta > Lepidoptera > Nymphalidae > Melanargia > Melanargia galathea. The sequence continues at coordinate 6,584,933 of OV049859.1, read as the reverse complement.
AATTGTTATTTCTTTAATTGGAATGACGTGTATGCCTGCCCTGGCATGGCCTGGAAAAACATGGAGAAAATGAATAATTTTATTCATCGTATATTATCATATGTCACAGAATTTTGCGAAAAAATTCGCGCGAATAAATTTCGCAGTGCGGCCTAGGCCTTAATTCAACGGAGTTGAGTTGAGTTGGAGTGCATACAGTTAAGTGTAAGATGCTCTTTAGAATTAGCAGTGTTTTAGTATTATCTATCGCATATCCAACTTTATAAATGGCTGAACATGGTTTTGCTAGATTATATCTATACTAATAAACTAGTAGGGCGCGTGGGTGCGCGGCCCGCAAGCGGACCGCGAGGTTTTGCTTTCGGGTATTTTGGTTTGAGGAGCCTCCACTTATCTTTCCCAAATTCCTAATCCTCGATCATTATCACTCTCCATATTTTTTCTTCGAATCATTCTGCTCATCAAATAGATCTTTAGGTATTGATCATCTTTTTCCAAGAAACCACTCTTCCATCTTGTATACTTGGTGAGATAAACACCGACGAAATTTGTATAGCCACCATCTTGAATCCGCCATTTTGGTATTTTTTTTTCGCCGTGCCAACTGGATGAGGTTTTGAGTAATTTTTGTTTGAGCACCTCCCACCTATCTACAATACCCTGCCCGGGCTCCTCAACCATCTTCCAAACCCTCAATCATCATGTCTTCCCATATTTTTCTTTGAGAATTCTCCAAAGAACCTCATCAAAGCCTTGGATAGTTCACAACTTGTAGTCTCTTCAATATTCGCCATACATTTTCTATGGAAAAATAAATTCCGCCATTTTGAATTTTTTTTCTATGCATCGAGTAGATCTTCTGATCCTGATCATCTTTTGCGAAGAAACCACTTTTCCATCTTTTATACCCTCCGAGTTGGACGCCGACGAAATTTGTATAGCGGCCATCTTTTTTTCGCCATTTTGAATTTTTTTTCAACTCATTGCCAATTGGATGACGTTTCAAGTGACATTTGGTCGAGCACCCCCCACCTATCTTCAATAGCTTAAGCATGCCATTCCCTCGTCTCTGAAATCTTCAATCATCAGCTCTCTCCATATTTTTCCTCTTAATGAATTTTTATCCTCTATACGACACCATTATTGAAAAAAAAAAATTTCATACAAAATTGTTCAGGAGAGGCGATGAATGAGTCAGTGAATCAGAACGAACAGCTATATATATATTACTAGTATGGCGCGTGGGTGCGCGGCCCGCAAGCGGACCGCGAGGATTCGAGTAGTTTTTGTTTGAGCACGTCCCACCTATCTTCAATACCCTCGCCGTGCTCTTCATCCGTCTCCAAAATCTTCGATCATCAGCTCTTTCCGTATTTTTCCATCAATAATTTTTTTTTTGTGTAGAAAAATAAATTCCGCCATCTTGTTTTTTTCTGTTCATCAAGTAGACTTTTAGGTCTTGATCATCTTTTTCCCAGAAACCACTCTTCCATCTTTTATGCTTGGTGAGATAGACTCTGACGAAATTTGTATAGCCGCCATCTTGAATCCGCCATTTTGTTTTTTTTTCAGCTCAGTGCCAATTGGATGAGGTTTTGAGTAATTTTTGTTTGAGCACCTCCCATCTATCTAACATACCCTGCCCGGGCTCCTCATCCATCTTCCAAACCCTCAATCATCATGTCTTTCCATATTTTTCTTTGAGAGTTCTCCAAAGAATCGCATCAAAGCCTTGCATAGTTTACAACTTGTAGTCTCTTCAATATTCGCCATACATTTTCTATGGAAAAATAAATTCCGCCATTTTGATTTTTTTTTCAATTCATCAAGTAGACCTTTGGATCCTCATCATCTTTTGCGAAGAAACCACTCTTCCATCTTTTATACCCTCCGAGATGGAGACCGATGAAATTTGTATGGCGGCCATCTTTTTTTCGCCATTTTGAATTTTTTTTCAGCTAACTGCCAATTGGATGACGTTTTGAGTGACATTTGTTCGAGCACCCCCCACCTATCTTCAATACCTTAAGCGTGCTGCTCACCTGTCTCCGAAATCCTCAATCATCAGCTCTCTCCATATTTTTGTTCCGAATGAATTTTTGTCCTCTATACGAAACCATTAGTGAAAAAAAAATTTTTCATACAAAATTTTACAGGAGGGGTGATCAATCAGTGAGTCAGTCAATGAATCAGCACGAGCAGCTATATATATATTAATAATAAAATTGAAGTGTCTGTCTGTAATATCGAAATAACTACCTCATATTAAGCTCATATGGTTATTTGAACGCTACCATAACCGAATCACACGTTTTTAAAATTTTTGTCTGTCTGTCTGTCTGTCTGTCTGTCTGTCTGTTTGAACGGGCTAATCTTCGGAACGGCTGAACCGATTTTGACGGGACTTTCACATACAAGTAGAGAATTAACCAGGGAGTAACATAGGCTACTTTTTTAACCGACTTTCAAAAAAGGAGGAGTTGTGTTTTTCTACCTATATACACCGATATCTCCGAGATTTCTGAACCGATTTGCGTAATTTTTTTTTAATCGATTCGAAAACATTGCGACACTGTCCTACAAAAAACTTGGATTCCAACTCTTCAATCCTGATGCTGTAGGGGAACTGATCCCCAAAACTAATGGGATTTAGGAACTGTCGGTTATTTAAATTGATATTGGGGGTAAAAATTAAAGACTTTATCGTTGAATGAACTCGAGTTGGTACATATTCAACTCCTCAACCCTGATGCTGTAAGGAATTGCATTCCGAAATCGTGGGGATCCCACGGAATTTTTCTGTTTTGGTGACGGGTTACTACAGAGCTACTTTTTGTACTGGAAAATCAAAAGTTCCCACGGGATTTTTAAAAACCTAAATCCACACGGGCGAAGCCGTGGGCATCATCTAGTTATACATATATTTGTTTATGTAGGTATATTGATAAGACGAATAGTACCTACTGCCATTTATTTGATAAGTTTTTAATACAGTCATAATTCAAAAAGTATCAATTTTCTTAATAAAAACATCTGAGAACTTAGCCGATGCGTAACGACGCCGCCGCCCCTTACACAACCGACCAATAGAAACGCTTCTTGGGCGGAGCTCCCACGGTGCCCGAGGTTTATGTTTGAGAGCAAACTATACGCTGAATCTAATCTCTGAAAAGATATTTCAGCGGAAACACGCGGCGCAGTCGATGAAACTTATTCATTCGAAGGAAAAACTTTCGTCCTTTTAAACTGTATTAAAAACAGAGAAGAGCTTCTCTACCTTATTCAAGTTTCGTGTGAAATGCTTCTACGGCATCTATATTTTTTGGCCACTCACGTATTTGTCGACGAGTAGGTTATTGCGGTGCAGTGAAACAATACTTGGCCAATAAGAACGCGAAGACATGCAAAGCGAAGGCAACTCCAGTGACGGTGAAGTCGGCGCCAGTCGGAAGGCTCTCCGGACGCCGAAGTGCGCCAGGTGCCGCAACCACGGCGTGATCTCCTGCTTGAAGGGGCACAAGAGGCTGTGTCGGTGGCGCGACTGCCGCTGCCCTGGGTGTTTGCTGGTGCTCGAGAGACAACGCGTGATGGCCGCTCAGGTAAAAATTATACTTATTAATATATTAGGTGGGTACCTACTTTTCTAAGTCGAAGAATATTAAAGAGAGTGTTTTCTCTATGCCTAAGAGCATAATAATAATGCCCTGGTCGGTTTTTGTTTCATGGCAGGCAGTCTCATTGGATATTAAGCCTGATTAGATATTAGTAAGGCAAACGTCCCAATATCCGTTAAGTTTTGAACTTCGCTAACTTTGCATGATTGCTATGTTGAAGTTCGTAAACTTACAGTAATGAGAATTATATGACTAGATAGGTAATTTATTCTAGTTTTAGTGCTATTAGTTTATTTCAAATTAAAATAAAAGATAATACGTAATAATACAAAAAAATGTGGAAAAGGGCCGATTGTACCAGTAGTCGGCAGATTTGTACTAGTAAACGTTATTATGTCCCGGAATCCGTTAACTTTTACCGCGAATTTGAACTCTATTGCTTGACGCTAAGGTTCATAAAAATCATTATTACAAATCTAAAATACGTAGAGCTCGCAGTAAAAAAAATGGGTTTATACCTACTTTTTATCGAAAAAGAAGACAATATTATAAAGAAAAAATGAAATATATTATTTGAGACATATTATTATCAAAGGTACGCTTTTCAATACTTCTTATTCTCTACTAGCTTCTGCCTGCGGCTCCGCCCGCGTGAATTTCGGTTTTTCACAAATCCCGAGGGAATCGTGGATTTCCGGTTCCCGTTCCTGCTCCCTTTTCCAATCTTTATACCTTCCTACCTTCTTTATAACTTTCAAGGAAGTTTGCTATAGTAATCTACCTATAGCTGTATCTATAGATTGCAGTTTTTTTCAAGTCCCATGGGAACTGTGGATTTTTCCAGGATAAAAAGTGCAAACGCATACTCTCTCTCCGGTCGTTCCTTCATTGCTGAAGATCGTGGTCCTGGAATACTGCATTCGTATGGATTAATTGTTTCCACCGGCTTCTGTTGGTGGCCATTTTAACAGAGTGATAGAATCTACACCTGCTGGATTCTTTCAGCTGGTCGGACCACCTAGTTGGTGAGTGGCCTCTCGCTCTTTTGCCCTCCGTGTTGCCTGTCACTATTAACTTTTCTAGGCTGTCGTCCCCACGCCGAATGATGTGGCCGAAATATGAAAGCAATTGTGGGTAGCATATGGAGGAAAGCCGAGCGGTGATTCCGAGTTGTGAAAGAATGGGCAAGTTTGTGCGCTTGGCAGTCCACGGAATCCGCAGCATCCGTCTCCAGTACCACATTTCGAACGCATCTATTCTTTGCCTTTCTCTTGCTTTGATGGTCCATGTTTCGACTCCATACATGAAAATTGGGATAATTAAGGCCCGAACGAGGCGGCTCTTGGTTTTATGCGATATACCTTTATTCTTCCATATTCCAATTAATCTTGTCATGGCATTTTCGCCATTGCAATGCGTCTCTTTATCTCTGGCACACAACTGCCATCACTGCAGATTTGGGACCCAAGGTAGATGTAATTCTCCACAACATCCACAGATGGAATTATATTAGTATTGGATAGCTTACCGGTGCGGTCAACTATCATCAACTTGGTCTTACTCCTGTTGATGGTCAGACCCAAATCCATACTTTCTGCTTCTATTTTTTGTAAGAGTTCCTTCATGTCGTCCATGGTGGTGGTAACGAGCACTGTATCGTCGGCATACCGGAGGTTGCATATTCTTTTTCCCTCTATTATTAGAAATCCTTTCTCCCAGTTCTCCATTGTTTTGCGAATTATGTACTCGCCGTAAATGTTAAACAACATGGGTGAGAGGATACAACCCTGTCGTACGCCTTTCTTGGTAGGAAACACATTAGAACATTCGGTGTCAATCCTTACAAATAAGCGGTTGTTGCAGTATAAATTCAGGATAAGACCAACTTTGTGTTGTGGCACTCCCATTTCTAACAGTACCATCCATAACTTGCTCCACATTACACAGTCAAAAGCATTGCTATAATCAATGAAGCACAGTACAACAGGACTATTGAACTCCCTACTCTTTTCTATAATCTGCCTGATATTGAGGATTTGCTCTCTTGTCCCCTTTCCTTTAATAAATCCGGCTTGTTCTTCAGGTATCTGACGATCAAGATAACTTTTTAGGCGCTGATTGATCACATGTAACAGGATCTTAGTGGCGTGCGATATTAGGGCGATAGTTCTATAGTTACTGCATTTAGTGGTGGAGCCTTTTTTATGTAACGGTATAAAAACTGATTCGGTCCAATCCGTAAGCCAATGTCCTGTAGTCCAAACCGCGTTACGGATTTTCGTCATTATGTCAATGCCTTCTTCTTATGAGTTCCGCTGGGATGGCATCTTTTTCCGGAGACTTGTCAAGCTTTAATGTCCTTGTTGTCAGATCTATCTCTGACGTAAGAACGTTAGGTACTTGTTCATCCATGTTCCAACTTATGGATAATGCATCTGGAGTCTGGTTATCGTATAGTGCTGAGCAGTATCGCCTCCAACGCTCTAGAACTTGATTTGTTTCTGTAAGTAACGCTCGTCGTTCATCTTTCTTTGGCTTTTTGAAAGAGATCTTTGGTTTCGTTCTTTACTGAGTGTCGTTCCAATTCTTCGCAAATTTTATTTATTTGATTTAAAACCTAAATCCACGCGAACATCCTCTAGTCTATACTTAGATACTAATAAATAAAATTGAAGTGTCTGTCTTTAATTTCGAAATAACTACCTCTAAGCTCATATGGGTTTTTGAACTGTACCATAACTGAATCACACGTTTTTAAAATTTTTGTCTGTCTGTTTGAACGGGTTAATCTTTGGAACGGCTGAACCGATTTTGACGGGACTTTCATAGACAAGTAGAAAATTAATCAAGGAGTAACATAAGCTACTTTTTTAACCGACTTTCAAAAAAGGAGTACCTAGTTGTGTTTTTCTACCTATGTACAACGATATCTCCGAGAATTATAAACTGATCTGCGTAATTTTTTTCAATCGATAGAAGACCTTTGTGACACTGTCCCATAAAAAATTTGGATTCCAACTCCTCAATCCTGATATTGTAGAGGACCTAACCTCAATAACTAATGAGATTTAGAAACTGTCAGTTATTTAAATTGATATTTGAGGTACCTATCAATTAAAGACTATAACGTTGAATGAAGTCGAATACATATCCAACTCCTCAACCCTGATGCTATAAGGAATTGCACTCCTAAATCGTGGGAATCCCGCGGCATTTTTCCGTTTTGGGACGGGTTTACTACAGATAGGCTACTTTTTGTCCTGGAAAATCAAAATTTCCCACGGGATTTTTAAAAACCAAAATTCACACGGGCGAAGCCATGGGCATCTTCTAGTTATTCAAATAAAAATCCCAAGGAAAGTAACTCATGTTGGTTCCCTTGGGATTTTTATAAACCTAAATCCACGCGGATTTTCTCGCGGGCATCAGCTAGTCTAATATATGTATTTAAACAAGTATTTGCATTATTGCATACACAAATATACGCTTTTTTAGAATTAATATCGCAGTAATATAAGCTCTGATGACCTTATAATCACGGGCCTGTAATATCCATCTTATTTATCAATAATATAGAAATCGTACAGAAAAACAAAAAAGTTTTAAAGGAAAATGAGACCTATTTCAACGCAATAGAGATGTAATAACGGGTTTAGGTACAACGGATATCATCGGGTTGATGCGTGTACCAAAATCCGTCATAAAAATAACGGATTCTGGGTCAAGTAGGGATTTGTGAGTACCAATAGATGTAACATGCAAAAATAATTACATTTCGTTCAGATTCACTGCAATTTAAAAGTTATATCGATAGACTATTTACTCAAATATTTTAGTAAATTAACACTTTTACCATATTTTTATACGCAGCTGCATGAGAACCAAACCAAGATGATGTGGTGGTAGCGTAGTTCAGTGACTGAACTTTGAATTTTCTAAATATTTTCGGATAGGTCACTTTTGTTGTTGTACAGTTTCAACGCCATTAAACTTTTTGATCAATTTTGTCATTAGAATTGTAAAAAACATTACCCAGAATGTATTGCCATTCAAATAAATTTTATTTAGTATTCGTAGAAATTTTAAAAATTAAAAAACTGATGAGTTATCGGGTACTGGGACACTGACGGAATTGCGTACTCTTACCTTAACACTGTTCTCATAGTCTCAATCATTCTCTATTCGCTCACACTCTTATAGTCCGTTGGGACAGCAATAGGTACGACACGATTGGAGAGAGATCAGCCGCAAGGCCGACGGGTTTACGTGCTCTCCGAGGTACCGCATGCGGGTGGAACACCACTGCCACAACTTCTCGACTCCAGACTAATTCCTATACCTATCTATACAGAAAAATCCAATTAACTTACTTATGAGCTTATTTCACGTTTAATGTTATCAATACTATTAGATCGATAATAATTTAATGAACTTCTGTTGCTTAACTAATTAATAACTTTTCCTTAACTAATTAATAAATAATACTTTAATTATTCCTATAATATTATTAATTATTCATCATAGTATAAGGAGGTACCTACCTCCTTATACTATAATTACCTACTCATCTATAAGTTGTGCCTAATTAGTGGATAGTTTTTAGATATTAAGTAATCGTAGAGACAGTTAGTTTACCTTTCTCTAGCAAAATAAATAGAGTAACAAATGGATAGTGACTTTATACCGTTCAGACTTTTTCGCGAGTAACAACCGAAAATGAGTAAAAACGAGAAGTGTTTATTTCCATTCTTGAATTCCACCTATGTAAAGGAAATCTTGAAGTTGTGTGAATCAGTAGAAAATGATTATTTGTGTGATTTAGCTTACGAACAAGCGCTTACAAGTCATCTTTTTGATGAAGTTAAAAATAATACAAAATCATCTTGTAACGAATTGCTAGATGATTGCTACGACGAACAACTCTACAATATTTGTGCGGTTTATGAAAAGGACGATGTTGTTAATCTAGGAGATAATACAAACCATATGAGCAACGGTGGCATTTTCTTTGAATTTGGTACATCAAATAATAACGGAGGTAAAAGAAAGAGAACAGTATAAAAAGTCAAAACTGCAAGAAGGGCAAGACTTCTCGAAATCTTATTAAAAAAAAGTCACAGACCCGAAATGGTTTCGCTGTACGTGCAAAGGTTTGTTTGTGTCCATGTCCTATTTACCGAGCTCTCAGCAACTTAGTTTAGTTCCTAACATACCTACATCGATTTTGTAAAACCGTATCTACGCGTACTAAACGCGTATAGTAGTCTTCCCTGTCCGAGCGCTAAAGCAGTGATAGCCTAGTGGCTACTGTGCCACTAAAGCAGTGATAGCCTAGTGGCTACTGTGCCACTAAAGCAGTGATAGCCTAGTGGCTACTGTGCCAATAAAGCAGTGATAGCCTAGTGGCTACTGTGCCACTAAATCAGTGATAGCCCAGTGGCTACTGTGCCACTAAAGCAGTGATAGCCTAGTGGCTACTGTGCCACTAAATCAGTGATAGCCCAGTGGCTACTGTGCCACTAAAGCAGTGATAGCTTAGTGGCTACTGTGCCACTAAATCAGTGATAGCCCAGTGGCTACTGTGCCACTAAATCAGTGATAGCCCAGTGGCTACTGTGCCACTAAAGCAGTGATAGCCTAGTGGCTACTGTGCCACTAAAGCAGTGATAGCAAAATCAGTGATAGACTTCGGCCTCCCGTCCGGGGGCCCGAGTTCGATTCGCGGCACGCACCTCTAACTTTTATGAGTTAAGTAGGTATTTGCGTTTTAAGCAATTAACTATCACTCGCTTTAACGGTGAAGGAAAACATCGCCAGGAAACCTGCATGCCAGAGTTCTCCATAATGTTCTCACAGGCGTGTAAAGTCTACCAATCTGCACTTGTCTACCGTGGTGAACTACGGCCTAAACCCTTCTCATTCTGAGAGGAAACCCGTGCTCTGTAGTGGGTTGATGGTGATGATGACGATGAGGCACTAAATGTATTTCGGTGACAGGTAGCTCTGCGTCGGCAGCAGAGCGCGGGCGGGGCGACGCGCGCGGGCGACGCGGCCGCGCTGGCGGCGCGCAAGCGGGCCTACCGCGCGCGCCTGCGCAGCGTGCAGGTGTCGCGCCTCCACGCTGCTCCTACCACCTCTTATGGTAAGATACAAGTCACGGCAAATAAGTCGAGCGGTGACCTTCAATGCGCAGAAGTCGAAAATGAGGTATCTCGGGGTGTGAGGGGGTCGCGGAGGGCGTGGGGATCGTTCGTAAGCACTGATTAGCTCTCGCGGATACCTCGTAAGCGCTGATTGACTCTCCAATCGTATTGTGCGCTCACTTGTAAGACGCTGCGCGCTCTTGAAGGTCACCGCTCGACTTACGTGCCGGGGGTTATACTTACTACTCTCAGGAGATGTGACAAGGTGAGTTGCAGCACCGTAACGTGTAGTGACTCTTCGGATTGTATGAGCCCTGGGTTTTGAACCCAGGAGCTGATACAATACACCTAAACCTTTCTCATGAATCACTCTGTCTATTGGTGAAAAACCCATGAAAATCAGTTCAGTAGTTTTTGAGTTTATCTCGAACAGACAGACAGACGCGGCGAGGATTTTGTTTTTTAATATTTAGTGATAATGATAGGTATTAGAGTATAATATATTATTACTTACCTCCTGTACTTACTTCTTATTAGGTAAGTTGAGGAAGACCAATCTATATCCTACCTACTACTTAATATTATAAATGTGAAAGTGTGGATGTTTGGATATTTAGATGTTTGGATGTTTGTTACTCAATCACGCCGCAACTACTAAACCGAATTGGCTGAAATTTTGAATGGAGATGGATTATGCCTTGACTTAAAACATAGCTTTTTATCCCGGAAAAATCCACAGTTCCCACGGGATTTTGAAAAAACCGAAATCTCTAGCTACAGTTATAGGTTGATTACTATAGCAAATTTCCTTGAAAGTAGGTATAAAGGTTAGAAAACGGAGCGGGAACGGGAACCGGAAAACCACGATTCCCTCGGGATTTGTGAAAAACCGAAATTCACGCGGGCGAAGCCGCGGGCATTCTCTAGTTTCTTATAAATGGTTGAGATACTTACATAGGTAGATAGTAAAAGTTTATAACAGCTATAATAGGTAATTTTATATTCGACTACCTATATAGCCTTAATGGTTAACTTATAGTTATATGTTTTCAAATAATAAGCAGAGTTTACAAAGATATTGCCTCAAGATAATAATGTCCGATTAGTCGCACTGCACTCAGCGTTTTGTTATTGTTGTAAACGAGTCGCCGCTGTCGTCTGTTTCGTTTCTCTCCCAGAAATGTCTCGTGCGAATTAGCTGAACAAATATTTAGTTTGGAACATTTGATCTTGTTAAGTTGTATTTGGAAAAGATGCATTCGTTAGCCCTTACACATAACTCGTTGAAATCTCAAAACAAAGTCGATTTCGAAACGTTTTAAAAATAATGTTAGTCACTTTGGTGTTTTTAATGTGCGACTTAAACCCCATTCAACGGAATTGAATTTTATTGCGGCACCAAATTCCATCCACTGAATAATGCTTGTGTGATGTTAAAGTGGTAAGATCCTTTAATGTAAAGAGATACTCTTCAAATTGTGTTCAAACAATTAAAAATAGAGCACCGTAGTAATAAAGCTCGAACGACGCTTCCAAATGTCCCCGCCTCATTATAGAACAAAAGCTGTCATTCAAGACTCGGCAACATTTCACTGTCTATTAAAAAAAGCTGAATATCTTTTGACTATTTTTATGGGCTCTAAAAAATTGGAAGATTGTTTTACAAAAAAACGCAGAGGCGGCTCTTTGTCGGGGTGTCGCGTTACGCGGACTGTTGTCTGTAAACATGTCTTTCCGCTCGGTGAATGATAGCTCAGCGGGTGCCAAAACAGATCTTTTCAGCGGCTGTTTGTAGACAGTGTTAGATACTTGTTTCATTACACTTGTTTCAATATTCTGCTGATCTTACCAGTCGCGCATCGACTGAAACAACTACCTATTAGATATTATGTACCATAGGTATTTAATATTTATCTTCTAAACGAACCTTTCTTCGTATCTACATTCCTATAAGAATTACACTCTCCACTGACGGTTAACCGTAATTTCTCCATGGCTTAAGTTTTGCGACTTTATTTCACCAAGACGGTCGGCGGAAACCGACCGGCCGCGGCTGGGACATAGATACTAGCGCAGAATCGAAGCGCATCAAATCGAATCGAAAATATTTTCACGGCATATTGGCACCTATCTCTACACAAGTATAAATTTAAAATTTAAGAAACCCCCGACATTCGCCATTTTGTGGCGGCGGCCATCATGGATTTGCATAGTGCTATTCTACTAGTTAAGCGCTATGCGCTTCGAGTGCTAGTATGCTATAGCTGGACATTACAAACGTGCGGACTGGACCATAAAACATTACTATCATAGGGTTGTGAGGGCTCTCCCTCGCTCTTTATAACCTGTTATCGTCTATCGACAAATCCTTTTTAGGGTTCCGTAGTAAACAAGGAACCCTTATAGTTTCGCCATGTCCGTCCGTCGTCTATCCGTCTGTCCGTCCGTCCTCGGTTAATCTCAGAGACTATTAGTGCTAGAAATCCGTAATTTGGCATGAGTATAAATATTAATCACGCCGACAAAGTGGTGAAATAAAATTTTGATAAATATTTTTTTTTAGGGTAGCTCCCCTACATGTAAAGTGGGGACATAGTGGGGATGAATATTTTTTTTCTCGTCTACCCCATAGTGTGGGGTATCGTTGAATAGGTATTTTAAAAATACTGTGGGTGTGGGAACATCATTTTTAGATTTCTAGATCCGTTTGTAAAATATGATGTTTTAAAGTGCAAATTTTTATTAGAGTCAAGTGTCCCCCCCCTCTATCAGCCAAATGGCAGTATATAGGAACTTGAAAAAATTCACAGCAGTAGGGTATAGAATCAATTTTAAAGGAAAACTATCACGGCTAAGTAGGGTTCACAGGTTAAGGAGTTATATCTGTTTTTCGAGGATTGTGACTACGGATTACGGAACCCTACACTGCGCGTGGCCCGCCACGCACTTGGCCGGTTTTTTTACTGTTACACACAACACTAGAGAAACAGGTTCCAGATCCATAGGCATACCGCATAAGGTCTATAAGTGTGAACGAGAAGTCCGATAAAAAATATTTATGACTCGTTCGCACGTTTGTAATGTCCCAGTTCTATTGCCAGTATGCCCAGATCTTAAACTGGCACTTGTTGATGTTGTTGCAGGTAGCTTGCGAGCGAGCGACCCCGCGTGGAGCGAACGCTTGAGGCGACGCAAGGTGTTCGCGGACGCGGCGCTGCAGGCGGGCCCGGGCGCGCCGCTGCCCGCGCCGGCCGCGCTGTGCCGCCACCTGCTGGCCGCGCTGCTCACCTCCTATGCGCCGCCGCCGCCGCCCGCGCCGCCCCGCCCCAAGATATCCTTCTCTATAGAATCCATTATTGGCGTACAGTAACACCAACTGGTAGATGTAGGTATACGCAAAGTTTTCTTGAGGCTGATGATGGCCGAAATAGTATTAAAAATATTTTTTTCTGTATTATATTGACCAATAAAAAAAATCTAAAGTTCGGACATTACAAACGTGCGAACTGAGCCATAAAACAGTACGATCATAGGGTTGTGCGTCGTTCACCTCGCTCTTTATAACTTGTTATCGATTATAGACAAATCCTTTTTTACTGTTACACACAACACCAGCGAAACAGTTTCCAGTTCCATAAGGTCCGTAAGTGCGAGCGAGAAGTCCGATAAAAATTATTTATGACTCAGTTTGCACGTTTATAATGTCCTAACTAAATATATAGATAGCAATTGTGACGTCATTATCGTTTCCCACGGTAAACGTTGTATTTAGAGAGATCTTAGCTACTTTTTTACCCGACTGGGTATATGTGTTTCACCTGTGTGTATGTATGTCCATTCCTATGTCCGCTTGTAACTAATCAACGGCTCAACGGATTTTGATAAATGATACGTCATTAGATTTGTCTCAATGACGCGAGTGTTATAGGCTACCTAAATTTAAAAAAAAATCAAAATGGCGGACTTTATGCGCTTTAATATGCGAGCTGAAAAAAATTTTTTTCTTCAAGACCCTCGAGTGGGGTATCAAAATAAAGGGATTCAAAAGGCGAATACGAAAATATATACATTTATATGTTTGGAAACAATTTGGAGTGATAAATCGTAGAAAATGACCGTTTCCTATGTCAGTTCGTAACTACTTAACGGCTCAACCTATTTTGATAAATTATACGTCATTAGATTTGTCTTGACGGCGCAAATATTACTGGGTACATAAAATTTATAAAAAATCAAAATGGCGAATGTTATGCACTTTAATGTGCGGGCTGAAAAAAAATTTTTTCTTCAAGACCCTCGAGTGGGGTATCAAAATAAAGGGCTTTAAAAGGCGAGTACGAAAATGTATACAATCTATATGTTTTAAATCAATTTGGAGTGACAAATCATGAAAAACAAAATAAATAACAACTACACTGTAAGTGTTACGGTGGTAGTTTATTAATTTTTTAGTTCATTTTTTAGCATGGCAGTCGGGTTTTTTTAATTTTTAAATTATAGCTTGTTATAACCAGGGTTTAAAAATGTTGGTTGATGATAATAATCAGTTCAAAATATTGACTGTTCTTCAATTAATTCGGACACCGCGACACGCCGTGTGTTAAGATTATTATTTTTCGACGAAAGTGTGAAAATAAATAATTCTACTTATTTATAAGACAATATTTGTACGTACCGTACTTGTATATTTACCTACCTATGAAATGTGGAATATAATACTAATTTAATTATACAGATATGTTTATTATAATATGATTTAACAAACGACAACTAATGTATTTTCATTTTATTCGTTATACCTACCTATTTGCAATGTACATTTTAGAAATTGAATTCTCTCGAAGATCTTGATTGCGATAGGCAAAGAAAAATCTTCCACCATCGCAATCAGGGGGGTTATTCTGTAACTTAGTTAGCAACTGAAAATAGTTGCCAACGAATTAGTTCGATATACATTGCTGCTTTACCGTGTGAAATTATGAAAACACTTTATATTTCCCACAGTAAAGCAGCAATGTATATCAAACTAATTAGTTGGCAACTATTTTCAGTTGCTAACTAAGTTACAGAATAACCCAGCAGATCAGATCTATCTAAGGGCCTATTTCACCAACTTCTGATAAGTGTGAGATAGCTATCTACAACTTTTGTCTTTGTCACTTGACATAAAGTAAGAAAGTGACAAAACTAACGTTTAGGCTATCCGACATTTATCAGAAGGCAGTGAAACAGGCCCTAAATATTATACTTAACTTTTTGACGTGATAACGTCTTGTAAATCGATGAACGCCGGCTGCACGCACGAAAAAGTGTCACGTTCCGCCTGAGCCGAGCTTGCAAGCGAGAGCGCGGAACAAGCGATAGAGAGGCACGATCGGCCTAAGCGTTCGGCTTCATCAATGTTTTCTGACGTTATCACGTAAAATTACCGTCCGTAAACCGACTTTACAGACAACAAAATTTTTTTAATCAAGTTAGGGTGTGTCAAAAATGAAATCCATGTATCGAACAATGAGTGCTTTATTAACGAAATGTATGGTAAAAGAATGTTTGTGGTGAGGTTACTGTATTACAACCAGAACTTATAAAATAAGTTACCTACAGTTAACAATTTCGCAGTTACTGCGAATCAATTTTATTGTAACACTGACAAATTATGAACAATTTAGAGAAACGACGAGTACAGATTTAGAGAACATAAGTGATTAATATTTTTACAAAGGTAAACGGACACAATCCGACCCGCCCTGCGGATATGAACCAAAATAGTTTTAAATGAAAGACAATATTATAACCTTTCAATGTGGCTAATTCTGTTGTACACAAATCTCTAAACTAAACTAAAATGACAAGTCTAAATCTATTGCTATCCTTTTCCGCAGTGAGCACTGTGAAAGAGATAGGAATAAATTTAGACCTGTCATTTTAGTTTAGGTTTAGAGATTGTGTACAACAGAATCGGCCACAATATACTACTAATATTATAAATGTGAAAGTGTGGATGTTTGGATGTTTGTTACTCTATAATGTTGCAACAACTGAACCGATTTGGCTGAAATTTTGAATTTAAAAAAATAGTTTCCACACAGCAGACAACACACGGTTGAGCTACGTGATCATAGGTCGCATGTGCTGTCTATTTTACTAAACATTTTAAATTTTTCCGAGATTGACAATGCGATGTGACCAGGGGCGTAGCTACCACCGTCCACCGTATCTGCCGTATCAATTATACGGGGCCCCCGACGTGCGTAAGCAAAAATTAACAAAAACTTCCCAAATTTTTGTTTATTTCAGAAATGACAAAAGTCAAAAAAAGCAATGTCGTTTTTTTTTCGCGCAAAAAAAAAGGCAAAGAGAGTATACAACGTTAGTTTTACTTTACGCAAAACCTAAAAGTAGTTTGTTCAGAATCAGTAACAAAATCGAATCCAACCATTTTTATATAGTGTTATATTTTTGTCCAAAAATATTTTGAAATCTTACAAGCTTAGACACAATGGTTTACCGCGCATTAGCTGACGGTCGGCTCACAGCGGCGGTCATTCAACTCGCGTCGATCGCAAGTCGCTGCGGCAACGGCTTGCGGTGACCATTTTTTTCGAGGACAACGACGCAACATAACAAGCTTATAACTTCGTTACTTTTCATTATATTTTTTTGAAATTTTGTATAAGTATTCTTAATGTAAAAATATTTGACACGTGTTTCGGTTTTTGCGCAAAGTAAAACTAACGTTGTATATTTAATTTGAATTGTTTGTAAAAATTTTAGAAAAAGTGACAGATAAGTAATTATGATGAATAAATATTGCTTTTAATTTTAGGCAAACATTTTTTTTTCTTTTGTGAGAAATCTTTACCCTTCATAAGGGCCCCCAAACAAATTTTTATACGGAGCCCCGCCAAGGTACGCTACGCCACTGGATGTGACCCATGGCATTGTATAATAAATCACTATCGTATTTGAACACATACTTACTGTTAATGTCGTCTGTGTCCGCCGTGGGTGTGGTTTCTATACAAAAGTGCCCGTTTACCTTTACACAACACTTTTGTCTGCAAATACGTATTTTGCCTATGATTAGGCCTTGCTTACTAAAGCCCCATTCGCACATATCAGTGAAACATCAGTGCCGCGGTCGGCACAGTGAAAAATATGTCATTCTCTGTAAACTGACACTGAAACACTGCGTCGTCACTGATACGGACAGGTGTGAACGCGTTCATAGAGACATTCTCTATGAACGCGAAATATTTTTCACTGTGCCGGCACTGATGTTTCACTGATATGTGCGAATCATGCTTAAGAGGTAGTGTTACAACAGTTCATTAAACTGTACTCACGATCAATCAATATTCTCCACAGGTTTTTAATAAACATTAAAATTGAAATTAAAATTTTTATTTTTTTACTATGTATCTCTTTTGCAAATGTACGAGTTATTAGTTAATCTCACGTCCAACTTGGCCATGTTAGCCGATATTTTTATAATTTACGAAAATAATTTCATAATTCTAGAAGAAAATAATTAACTGATAAAACGGCGTGAATTTGTTACAAACAGGTGAAACGATAGTCATAAATAAATAATCGGTACAGAAAATACTTATTGTTAGGTATTATAATAAAATATATAACACGAATATCAAAATAGATACGTAAGTACGATTCATATAATTTAGTTTAAAGATGACAATGTGGCTAATTCTGTTGTACACAATATCTAAACCTAAACTAAAATGACAGGTCTAAATCTATTGCTATCCTTTTCCGCAATGAGCACTGTGAAAGAGATAGGAATAAATTTAGACCTGTCATTTTAGTTTAGGTTTAGAGATTGTGTACAACAGAATTGGCCACAATATATAGGTATAATAACGTAAATCATGTAATTTAACCCTACGGATTATACATATAGTAAATTATACATATTTTTATAAAACAATTTAAGTCAAACTGTGCAGTTTTGTCTATATATTATATTAGTACATGGTTATTTTATTATATAACATTTGTACATTCCGATTACATGCACGATTACTACTAGGTACTTTTATGTATCTTGAACGGATATAAAATTTAATATTTGGCGACGTTGTTCCGCTGTGCGCAGTTTGAGATGACAAAAAGAAATTCACATTTTACTTTTCAAATAATTATAATTTTCAGTCTTAATATTTATTGATTGTTTAGTCAGTTCGATACAAGTCTGTGGAACGTGGTGTTTTGTAATCGCCAAATTTATGTACAGTATAATATTATATTAAACTAACGAGGTTTTTTTGTCATAACGCCATTGATGTCTTAACCACAAAAAAATTATTGTTTAAAAGTATGATTTACAACGCAAAACTACTACGCGAATGTGTGTGCCGCATGAAACGCATTCAACGCACTCGTGTCCAAAACACAAAAAAAACATATACCTACTTAATTAGGCTCGGAGCATACTACCGCAGACTCGAAGCGCGTCGAAGCGAAACGAAAAAATTTTCACGGCACATTGTGGCACCTATCTCTACAAAATAAGGCATAAATTTCTCTCAGATAACGCTTCGGACTTTGTGCTAGTATGCCCCGACCCTAAAATACACCTGGAGGATAGGAATCGTGCCTCACGAACGCCGTTTCGCTCACTCACTCTCGCACACGACAACTTAATCAGCTATTATCACGGTTTTAGGAAAACAATACTACGTTCAATAATGTTGTCAAAATCTACTAGCCTTAAAAATAAATTACGAGGACACCCGTATATATTCAAAATGTGTTTCACTTACACAATAATAAATTTTAATTTTTTTTTCGTATATAAAAATATAATAGTTTTGAGATAAGAGCTACCAAAATATTGAACCCTTCGCGTTTCAAATAAGCACGCATAATCGATTTTACGATTGACCGAATTATATGTGTCTGAGGGTGCACTCAGTAGAATACAATCGATCGAATACATGTATATCCAATAATATATAGTAAGTTGATAGTAAATTGGCCGATACTGAATCGCTCACGCGCGCTTGTGGTTAGAATCACAAATCCATCCGCACTGGGCTTCGTTGGCACTCGACAAGGAATGGGACTAGACAGGATTCAGGTTGTAGGAACTGACTAGGATTTCAGGATCCGAGGACGCACGTATGTGGTAAATATATATATAGAAATATTACACACAATTTAGTTGTATATAACAATTAATATTGGTATATAGGCTCCCGAAATTTTCTCGAAAATACTATTAAAAAAGTAACAAGGGCAAAAAATGTACTCCCAAGGAATGTAAAATTTACTGTATCCCCGAAAACCCCTATTATGATCCACTGCATACTTAATCCTACGATTGCAAAATATACTAATGTTCATTCGAACTACTAATTTTCAGATCCCCACATTACACAGGCTCCGATCAAAAACGCTCAATCTGTGCTGGATGAAAATATTCTTTCTCAGCATTTTTTTAAATTGTTTAATATAAAAGCAATGCACGTGTCGAACAAGTTCTAAAGGTTTTTTTTAGTTATTAGTTCAGTTTCGTATATTATATTCGCGAAAAATTTGCTCACAATGCATTGTGGCATCCTTGAATCATTCAAAACACGATGTGATCGGGTTACGTATGGCACTTAAAACAACGGTCACAATTCTGTGGCAAATTCAATAAACCTCGATACGAATTTCGTGTTGTGGTGTGATATTAGATCATAAAGCGTAAAGCAATTTAGAAAAACCATAACACGGCCGGAACACCAGCTGATGGTCCGGCAGCCGACGAACAAATTTTTTAGTGATTAATAACAGGCTGAATCTTCGTGGGTAGGTTCGTTTTGACGAGACAACCAAGTTTTTCCTCTATGTAAATTATCGATGGAGGTGCGGTCTACTCGAGTGCGCAGGTGTTAAACATTTCGATTCGCTCGAGTGGGAAATCGTTCCACTACATTTGTAGGACTATGTAGCCATTTCATTATAAAAGCGTTTACTAAGCTGCATACAAAAAATCAGCTGGTTATTAATAATTTTTATGGCCTTATTATTTGGAAATATTTGGAGTGGAGGACGCTATAGAATATTGTTTTGTACAGAGTAGTAGTATTATTTAGTACAGAGTTAAAGCGAATCGAAAAAATTTCACGGCATACTGATAACTATCACACACACACACTATATATGTGCGCGTACATTCGTACGATCTCGTTGTGCCTTATTTTACAGAAATATGCCAATATGCCATGAAAATTTTTTGCTTGACGCTTCGATGCGCTTCGTCCCGCTAATATGCCCCGACCCTTAGGTGCCGTTAACACGAGTAATGCGATGTTTGAAAGATGTCAGAACGCGTCGCGAGCTATTTATCGTTTAGTGAGCGAATTCGAGCTTTAAGCCTAAAATATATAATTTTATACAGGGTGCGAACGATAAAATATGAGCATTGTGCGGAGGCGATTATTTTCTCAGTTTATGAGATACCCATAAAATTGCAATTGGTACTAAAAGTACCTGGTGAACAAAATGATATTAGTAATTACAATTTTCATCTTCTACTATATAAAAATAAGTCAGGTTTTCCTTCCTGACGCTATAACTCCAGAACGCACGAACCGATTTCTACGGTTTTGCATTCGTTGGAAAGGTCTCGGGCTCCGTGAGGTTTATAGCAAAGAAAAACACGCGAACGAAGTCGCGGGGGTCAGCTAGTTTGTCATAAAGTTTTTCTATTATTTCAGGTTTAGTTAATTATTATTTTTTCCAGCTTTCAGCACTGTAATGATTGTAATGACATGTAAATGATTTGATACATCAAAATAAATTTTAAGGGATTAGTATTAGACAGAAATAAAATTTTGAATTTGAAGCATATCACGTTTATTTATTTTATTGAACTATTTTATCTCATTCTGTCAGTCAGATAACGTAATTATTGTTTCAAATAATCACCTGCGAACATCGAACTATTACGCTTAGAATGGAAGTTTCTAACAAATTTCCGCTCGAAACGTAAGCTATAAACCAAGCCATGTGTGCCCTGTAATTACATTTGCCGACACGCACACAAGCGCATGAGTACCTTGAGCACTGACGCGACGATAGACGTATCGAGCCTTTTAAGGCCCGTTAAAAACGGCTTATCGCCGCGTCGACGACTGCCTTTCTTTACCTATTTATTCTAATCCTGCGAAACTCATTTTGTCATTTGTACCGAAGAACTTCAAATTAAAATATCACGATCGCATTTATTTCATGTTTTCAAGTATAAAGTCGATTGGTTCACCAGGCGGCATAGTAATATCAGTATTTTTTTTTTGAATATCTCTTATATTGACAAAATAATTGCCCGAACACACTTTAACGTTTCCATCCCAAATATATTTTTAAGAAGGGAGCCTGTTCTGTATCTGAAAAATAAAAATAAATGTCACAATAACAAGTGGTTAAAAGTCAGACTTTTTAGCTTTCATAAAACAAAAAAGTAACAATTTTATTAGCATACATTAATATAATAATATACAACTCAATATGTATTTACATATACATAATATTACTATCATTAAATATACACAAATAATAATACTTTATATCAATTGTGTAAGTTTCCCCCCGTGGAAACGATTGTCACATAAAAATTTTAAATAAAAAATTATAATATACATAATATGCTTACTGCATACCCTGCTTTGTCAGAGATACCTACTGTTCGTATAAAATGAGTTTATTTATAATATATTTCAGTACCGAGCAGAATCTGGCCAGCAAATAGCAATAATTCCATGAAGCGAGTGTATATTATGTGTATCACATGTCAATATTATTACAGTAAAAGCTCCTTATTCGCGCTTCCTTCACTCGCGGTTTCACTATTCGCGGGTCAAAAATTTGCGACCCAATCCCTGTATTCGCGGCAAAAATTTTCGTTATTCGCGGATCTAAACGATATATCGGTATAACTGGTGGAATTGTAAGCACCATTCCGAACCTGTGGTAGATTCATTTGTCGATTCGTAAGCGCTTGTGAAAGCTTATCTGAATAAAATTGAAGATTACTTATATAAATGATAAAAAGGCGTGGATTTGACTCGTTCCAGCAATGCGCGAGACGGCAATTCAATCATGTACTTAACATAAAATTGTTATATTGATATTGTAAATTTGGAAAAGAGCAACCGCCGAGTTTCTTGCTGGTTCTTCTCGGTTGGAATGGCATTCCGAACCAGTGGTAGATTCGTTTGACTATTCAAAAGCACTTGTAAAAGTTTATTTGAATAAAAAACTTTTCTATTCTATTCTAATCTATTCTAACTGTACAACAGCATATGTTGTTAAAATATTATGCTATCGATTTCTTAATGAAAATTGATCCGTCTAGAACGAAGTCTTATTTTTAGAAGCAAATTGCTAATGCCACTGCTGACTATCTATTTATCAGTCTGAATTGAAGAAGCTTTTAAAAACTGCCAAGCAAGAAAAAATTACAAAATTCTTTGAACTATTACCTAAACCTGACGACAATAATTAATCAATATGGTCAAAAACTTCAATTAAATTGATTTTTCTATATATATTTATTTTTTATTTCGTCGCCTAGGAACGTATCAGGGGATACGTTGGAATGGTGATGATATGGAATGGCAATTTATATGGGATTATAGGGTATAATCCCATATAAATGGCCATTCCATATTCACGGTTTCTGTATTCGCGGCATATTTATGGAACGTATCCCCCGCGAATAAAGAGCTTTTACTGTATACAATCACAATTCCACGAGGGAAACTTCGACATAATATGTATAAATCCATTAAAACAAAATACAACGTAAAAATACTATTTGGTATATAATATAGCAGAAACCTAGCCGACGTAAAATCTATCAAAGCAGTATATCTACACCGACACGTACATATAATCATACACATAATTATATATTAGTCAAAATAAACCAGTCGCAAATCACAGTCGATATAAATTCTCGATTTTCACTAAGTCTTGTAATTTATATAATAGTAGTTAACACATCAATTTTTAAAATATACTTTAAATAAAAGAAAGAAAGTTTCGCGGAGAAGTTTTTATAAATGCTTTCAAGACAAGGATGTAACCACTTCCAGATATTTCATTTTACAATAATAATAATTTATCGGTATACATTTTCCAAAACTATTAGAAACTTTATATTTAACATCTAAGAGGTTACAATGTTAGTCATTACCGGAGTAAACACAAGCGCAAGAAGGATCCGCTAGCAGCGACCGGGACTATAACTAAAGCTTTAGAGCAAATGACAATCACGCTAATTAAAAAGCCGCAGTGAATCGTTTCACTGCTCGATGTGCGTCGCCGAGTGTTCCATCGGCGAATATAAATCTAAACCTCGTTACAAATGTTAAACTTTTTAAACTGTGGCAATACAATATTGCTGCGACGAAATGAGTTACAATTTTCTGCAACATAATGTTGACAGATGCCTGCTATTAAACCAATTGAAAAAATAAAATCAACCATATTAATTTCCGAGTACGAAGTACGGATATTCTAAGGTTTACGTGAGAATGATGCGCGCACTCGTACAGGCGGACCGCACGGCGATACAAACGTATACAATTGCCACTTTTAGGGCATGTTTCACCACCTTCTGATAAGTGTCGGATAGCTTATTCACAACTTTCGTCTTTGTCACTTGACCATAAAGTAGTGACAAAACTTAGATTTAAGCTATCCGCCACTTATCAGAAGTTGGTTAAAAAGGCCCTTAGTCGGTTTCATACATTGATCGTGAACTATCGCGTAGTGATATTTTGTTCACGATAAATGTATGAAACCACTGTTGCGTCGCATCGCAGGCTGCCTGTACGCGTGCACGAAACTATTTGTGAACAAATTTTACGCGGCAATCGTATGTAACCTCCGTGCGAAAATAAATTTTTTGATATATTTTCGAGGCAAACCGGCTCGACCGGACTGCGCATTTCGGAATGAAATAGCACTCTCTCGCATTTCGCGGCTACTGAAGAGAAAGTTTTGAACGGAAATTAACGGATATGCTGCAATTATGCTAAATAGCTTTCGAATTTAAAAAAAATAATTAGGGCCCGTTTCACCACTTTCTGATAAGTGGCGGGATAACCTAAACGTAAGTTTTGTCACTTTCTAACTTTATGTCAAGCGATAAAGACAAAATAAGTAAATAAGCTAAAAATCACTACAAACGGGTCTGCATATATTGCAGTGCCACGTCTGACAGGCGCGACCTTCAGTTCGTTACAATTTCGATGGATACATAGTACATACATTTGCCGCGCAATTCGATCACACTCCTAATCGACCACGTCTTTGACATCGCCGCGTCGTGGCGGCGCGTGACCTGCGACGGGCGATAACTGCAACTCCTATATAACGTATGAACGGCACGCAAGCATGCAACGTGCGACATATGTGGTTCACGATCACGAACAAGTAAGCCCAGCTCCCCGCGACGCTCCCCGCGCCCCCTGCCCCCGCCCCGCCGATGCGCCCCCGTCCCCGCGAACGTCGGTTCGCAACGGCCCCCCGAGCGTTGTCCGTTTGATACGCTTAATGTAAGCGAGTTTGTCGCGGTGCGGCTCAGGTGGTGGCGTGGCGGCGGGCGCGGCGCGAGAGCTGTCGCCGTCAATGTCTTCCCGACCCGTGCTGACATTGGTTCCCCTGTCGTACAACAAACAAGTGTTATAGCATCACTTACTATACCCTGTCCACCGAAACAAGTTACGCTACTATTCTATTATATCTACTACATAAGTGAAAAAGTTGAAGTAGAAGAAGTGCCTAAAAATCGAAAATGTAAATAATTTTAGTGTTTTATTAATTTGAAATAATGAATAATTTAATATAACGAAAGAAAACACAAGATTAATAAAATATTTACATCATTTATTTTTATTATTAATATATATATAGCTGTTCGTTCTGATTCACTGACTCATTCATCGCCTCTCCTGTAAAATTTTGTATGAAAAATTTTTTTTTCACAAATGGTTTCGTATAGAGGACAAAAATTCATTAAGAGGAAAAATATGGAGAGAGCTGATGATTGAGGATTTCGGAGACGGTTGAAGAGCACGCTTAAGGTATTGAAGATAGGTGGGGGGTGCTCGAACAAATGTCACTCGAAACGTCATCCAATTGGCAGTGAGCCGAAAAAAAATTCAAAATGGCGAAAAAAAGATGGCCGCCATACAAATTTCGTCGGTGTCCATCTCGAAGGGTATAAAAGATGAAAGAGTTGTTTCTTAGCAAAACATGATCAGGATCCAAAGGTCTACTCGATGAATACAAAAAAAATTCAAAATGGCGGACTTTATTTTTCCATAGAAAATGTATGGCGAATATTGAAGATACTACAAGTTGTGAACTATGCAAGGCTTTGATGCGGTTCTTTGGAGAACTCTTAAAGAAAAATATGGGAAGACATGATGATTGAGGGTTTGGAAGGTGGTTGAGGAGCCCGGGCAGGGTATGGCAGATAGATGGGAGGTGCTCAAACAAAAATTACTCAAAACCTCATCCAATTGGCACTGAGCTGAAAAAAAAAACAAAATGGCGGATTCAAGATGGCGGCTATACAAACATCAGTGTCTTTCTCACCAAGTATAAAAGATAGAAGAGTGGTTTTTTACCAAAATATGACCAATACCTAAAAGTCTACTTGATGAACAGAAAAAAAAACAAGATGGCGGAATTTATTTTTCTACACAAAAAATTTTTTATTGATTTACAAAAATTAGTGCGGAGGAAAAATACGGAAAGAGCTGATGATCGAAGATTTTGGAGACGGATGAAGAGCACGGCGTGGGCACTGAAGATAGGTGGGACGTGCTCAAACAAAAACTACTCGAATCCTCGCGGTCCGCTTGCGGGCCGCGCACCCACGCGCCATACTAGTAATTTATGTAAACGTAACGTTTCTACATTCCTATCCATTGCATGCATTTTAGTCTCTACTATACACCAATGGGTAATGTACGCGTCTGCACCGCACGGGTAGCGCAAACAGACTATACACACGACTTGTCTCGGTGGATAGGGCGGTCGGTGTGTGTGTGTGTGTGTGTGTGTGTGAGTATAAGAGTTCGGTCTCACCATGTAGTGGCTCGGTGGAGCGCCTATATGCCGCACATGGCGGAGAGGCGCGCGCTGAGCTGCACGGGGAACTGGTCGGTGAAGCGGCGCCAGTTGTCGTCGCCCACCTGCGCCTTGAACCCGTGCAGGATCTTGGTGAACATCTCCTTGAGGTCGTCCTTGGGGTGCGACCACGAGGCCACCGCGTCGCAGAAGTACATGAAGTCGGGCACCACGCCCGCCGGGTTCACCTGGATCATCTGGCAGATGCCGCGGAACGCCGAGTCCTTCTCGTCGTTGTCGCGGATGTTGCGCAGCGACGTGCACCTGCCGCCGTCCGCGTCGGTCAGACACAGCGCCACTCAGCCACTCACAGCCCTCGCACGCGGAGCCACTAGTGGCGACGCTGAGCGCTCGAGTAGCCAAACCAATCGATCGACGATCAATCGCTAGGTCTGGTAACACGCTTCCGCAACTTGTGGCGGCCACTAGTCGTCGCCACTGTTGGCCCAGTGTGCGGGGTTGACAGCGCCTCGCCTTGTCGCAGCGCAAACTTCACGGCATATTGCCACCTTAACCCTTAACTACAACTTCTTTCTACAGAACGATACCGACGACCGCCCTCGTACGAACTCGTGGTGCATTTTTAGACATTTTTTAGACTTTTATTTCGTAGAGATAGGTGCCAATATGCCGTGAACATTTTTTTCGATGCGCTTCCACTCTGCGCCAGTATGACCAGACCCTTAAGCTCTGGTTTCCTAGGATAGCGGTGCCGTACTATAGCGGCCTTTAAAATACGGACGTCTTTACGGTGACGACATTTGTGTAAAGGTTCACCAGCCGCTATAAAGCATCGGCCACCTTTTTTTAAAAACAAAGGTCAAACGAAACGTATCCAGGAGAGAAAATGGACGACCTTGATTTAGCTTTAATAATTTACTTGGAGGATGAACTATCATCAGAAGAAGAAAATAGTCGTATGAAGGAAGATAATTTATTAAAAATCGTACGAAATCTATTAATATTTCATCCTCGCTGCTCCAGTTAGATTGGAGCTCATTTTGTATGTCTGCTGGTCAAAACAATACAATACATTTTTTTAAATGGCTTCACCGCTATCAAATAAAACGGCATTGAACCATTCGACACCGTCATGAAAATAGCGGCACCACTTTTTGACGTTACGGTATCAATCACCGCTCTGTAGGAAACCGCGCCATTTTGTTTACATAGACAACGTTCTACTGGCGTCATTCACCGCTGTATTACGGCCGCTATACAACGGCACCGCTATCCTAGGAAACCAGAGCTTTAGACCTCTCTTACTAGGACACCATAGTTGCGCCACCGGCGAGTGAACCCGGCCGCCGCCACCAAATCGATTGCGCAACTAAGCGGACACCACTGTGGCTAGCATCCGATAGACGAGAAAATTATCTCTACACTTTTTCTCGTCGAAGACAATAGAGACTCGACTAGAGACTATTGTCTTTGGGGTAGCGTCCATAAAGCTGTATACGTTTTGTTGGTAGCGCAACTGGTTGCGCCACCACTGGTGTCCTAGTGAGATACTGCCCTAACGCCCGATACTCACTTTGCGAAGTGTTTGTGTTTACTGGTAAATTACTGTAAGTGCTAAGTCTTAAGTAGAAAGTTTTAGTGTTAAGTTTTTGTTTCTGTTTAGTGCTTGGTATTTAGTGTTAAGGAAATTTAGTTTCTGTTTAGTGCGTGGTATTTAGTGTTAAGTAAATTTTGTTTCTTTTTAGTGTATGGTATTTAGTGTCAAGTAAATTTTGTTTCTTTTCAGTGCTTGGTATTTAGTGTCAAGTAAATTTTGTTTCTGTTTAATGCTTCGTGCTTATATACTATGTTTAAGCAACTCATCGAAAATATTAATAGTTATTAAACGATCTATTAAACAACGCACACTCAACACTGAGGACACTACTTTGTGACACACTAAACACTTTATATTGACGTAATCATTTATTGAACACTAATTGCTTCGCAATGTCTGTATCGGCCTTAACGCTACTCCAATATCAAACTTCATCGCTAACATGGCATTTACACCGTGTGTTTTATCTATCAGAGACAGACAGTACAGGAAATCTGAAACCGAAGATACAGGAAAACTGTGTTTGAACCTTTGTTCTTTTTTTAACCAAACTTAACAAGCTTTAACTTTTTAATTTCATTACTAGTTATATATTATGAAAATATAATAAATATAATAATATATAAAACAGTACCCACAGTACCATAGTATTATAATTCTTAGTAAAATTAAAAACACCACTTCGGCCAAAACAATTTTCCTGTGACTCATTCGTTTGAAGAATTCCTCATACAGTCCCGCTTAAAAAAATCACTGCGTTTCCATGTTTAGCGTTCGTGCAAAATAATATAAGTTTATCTTAATCGACATCACAATCTGCTGATGCGAAAATCGGTCTGCCGTCGTCACGTCGACGAAGATGCGAGGGAAGGTCACGAAAATCGATTGATACTAATTTTGATTATGCAAATAATGATCGTTTAATAAAATAAAGATTATTCATAATCAATCGATTTTCGTACGGCAATTTTAACCTTCATTAAAATACAAACCTTTTGTTCGAATCGGCGTTTGCAATATCGGTTATGTTTATATTTAAAGTTAAATTGTCACAGCTAGGGCCTTGTGTTTAAACGCGCTTCCTTTACATAAACAACAAGAATAACTTATGAAAGAAAAGGAATTTTAACACATATACGTAAAATTTATTTAATATGCATTATTGTAATTTGTTGATTCCTACATCTTTTTATGACACTTTTCTTTCAAAGGTCAAACTGTTATTCTTTGTTAAAGAAAATTTCTAAAAGAAAAAAATTGTGAAATGAAAAATGACGCTCATGTAAAAACTAAACCATTATAATAAATGCAGTCTATGAACGAAAAATTATAAAAGAGCGAATCTATAAAATGCAAATGAAAAATTCTACGTACGGTTCATCTACAAAATAATTAATTTTAATAATTAAAAGGGTTTTCAGAGAATATTAAAAAATATTAAAGCATAAGAAAATAATATGAGCAATTTAAACGGTATTTACTGAATATATAAATAATCAAAAGATAGGTATAAATATGGTTAAAGTGTCAATTGTAGGTAATTAAGAGTGCAAACAAAATAACATTAATTATATAGACATCGAATATAAACTGCAGTCCAAACAGGAAACAAACACGAACACTAAATATAATGGAAACAATAATAATTGCAAACAAAATTAACAACAAAGTTTATAATAATATTAATGGTGAATTTGTTTCTCAGTTTGGACAAAATAATAATGGATATAGAATTAGCGTTTAATATATATTTAGAAAGCGGATGGTGTTCAACACACATACAGTACAGCACTGAAATTAATATAATCGAACTGAAACCACCCAATATAAGTGGACACGTCACAGCATGCCCGCCTCAACTGAACGATAACAACCAATAGGGGTAAAACAATAAATAATAGCAACAAGCCACGGACAAACACCATCCGCGATCGAAACAATACCAACGGACAACTTATCGGATAATATTAAAACGTAATCGTAAATATAAAGTAAGTAATAATAAAAAAAATTTGACTACAGACCACTGGCGTACGAATTGATGTAAAACGGGTGCGACGTCGTGCGGGCACACATAACCTAGCCGACCGATAGTAATCGCTACGCGCCACGACACGAAAACCGAGAACAAAAACCAAGAAAACAAATCAACAAACCATCCAAAACATATCCAATCAATTACATAAACCGACAGCAACAAATCAGTGGTTACAAAGATAAATAATGCGAAAACATTTTGTAAACTAACAGCTATTAAATTAAACACGGGACGGCGGGCGGCCGGGTGCCGTCAGCCGCGCAAGACGTTACGCGCCCGGCCGCGCGCGCTCGCGCTATGTACAGAGTAGTGTACTGTCCGACCCAACCACTAGCGCATGTTCTCCGATCACAATAGCCTTGTTGTTGTACCACCTTCTGATAAGCGTCGGATAGCCTATACCTAAGTTTTGTCACTTTCTTACTTTATGTCAAGTGACAAAGACGAAAGTTGTGAATAAGCTATCCGACACTTATCATAAGGTGGTGACACAGGCCCTCAATTTCTAATAATATGACAATGTGGCTAATTCTGTTGTACACAATCTCTTAACCTTTAAGTACCGACGTGTGGTCTGACAGACACCTCGAGAGGTCTAAAAGTCTGATTACCTATGTTAGCGAAAAACTATCCTACTGTGCTTCTCTCTACCCCTCGGGAAGTCGTCCAGCAGCGTTCCTGTAGAGTGGCAGCGTCGGCGCGTACGATTTCGGTAAGTTTTGATTTTTATAAGATCACGAGTGGTCTATCAGACCACTCGTCTGTACTTATGTAACTTTTTTTGGATGCGACTTTTTTCAGATTATATTGTTTTCTCTTTTATTTTCAGTCAGTTATAACAATGGATTAGCCAGGTTCTTCAGGCATGAAACGGGCAGCCATAAATAAAAATAAAAGTGTTCCTGTAGGTGAGAAAAGATATCAAACACTGTTTCAATATAAAGACCACCAAGAACATTTAGTGGAATAGCTAAATGAGAGTTCAGAGTCCGAATCTAAGGATATCTACCCAAATTTTACCGCTGGAGAGTGACCATAATTCAGCACCTGAACAGACTGTGATACTTGTATGAAACACGTGTGCCTACAATGCAGTAAGCCTATGCAAAGACTGTTTGTAAACTTTGATAGTTCCTGCAATTTGATACCCTGTGATTTTTGAGAAAACGTTTGGTTATTAAGGTTTTTTATTTTTTTATTATTTATGTAGCTATTAATCTTTAAGAAAAAATTGTGTTTAAGAAAAATAATAGTATTACTGATACATATGAATTATTAAGATAAAAGTTAATTTTTTCAAACGAAGAATCTATGATTGCTATATTAATGCTTATAATCTATACTAATAAATAAAATTGAAGTGTCTGTCTGTAATATCGAAATTACTACCTCATATTAAGCTCATATGGTTATTTGAACGATACCATGACCGAATCACACGTTTTTAAAATTTTTGTCTGTCTGTCTGTCTGTCTGTTTGAACGGGCTAATCTTCGGAACGGCTGAACTGATTTTTACGGGACTTTCACATACATGTAGAGAATTAACCAGGGAGTAACATAGGCTACTTTTTTAACCGACTTTCAAAAAAGGAGGAGTTGTGTTTTTCTACCTATGTACACCGATATCTCCGAGATTTCTGAACCGATTTGCGTAATTTTTTTTTAATCGATAGAGAAACATTGCGACACTGTCCTACAAAAAAATTCGATTCCAACTCCTCAATCCTGATGCTGTAGGGGACCTGATCCCCAAAACTAATGGGATTTAGGGACTGTCGGTTATTTAAATTGATATTGGGGATACCAATTAAAAACTTTATTGTCGAATGAACTCGAGTAGGTACATGTCCAACTCCTCAACCCTGATGCTGTAAGGAATTGCATTGTGAAATCGTAAGGATCCCACGGAATTTTTCCGTTTTGGGGACGGGTTACTACAGATAGACTACTTTTTGTTCTGGAAAATCAAAAGTTCCCACGGGATTTTTAAAAACCTTAATACACACGGGCGAAGCCGTGGGCATCATCTAGTCAGTAATAAATGTGAAAACTTCTACATTTTGTTTTACTTATACAATAAGTAGATATTTAACAATACATAGAAACATTTTTATTAGAAGAATAATAAGAAACACAAAAGTTTTCGATTGGAAAACTATGGTGGTCTAGCAGACCTCACGTCGGTACTTATGTAACTAAAATAGTACGTCGGTACTTAAAGGTTAAACTAAACTAAAATGACAGGTCTAAATTTATTCCTATCTCTTTCACAGTGCTCACTGCGGAAAAGGATAGCAATAGATTTAGATCTGTCATTTTAGTTTAGTTTAGAGATTGTGTACAACAGAATTAACCACAATATAACTTTATGATTTAGTCCAAGGTTTTAAAAGCTTTGAAGTAATCGGACGCGACTAGTAAATGAATACCCAATATCTGCACGATAGGTAGTCTTTTGGTTGGAACGTTTTGTTTATACCTATTGTTAATCTGCCTTTAATGTGTGATCGAAGCGCATGATAGTAAGGTATGATTCCATTAGTTATATACTAAAAGTTTAGCTTGTTCGATCGGATTAAATCAGCACACAAGTATAATAATGAATACACATCAAACATATATACTATTTTCACAATTAAACAACTCTATAATATTTGTTTAGTAATCGGGCAAAATTGTAATCATAATATGATGATCTGATGATCATAATAATCATATATTTATTTTGTTAAAAATCCACAAAATTAATCGTTAACTTATTATTACAAACATAGAGAACCAATAGATAATGAAAACATAGAAAACCAATGTGAAGCTGTGAAGGGAAAAATATATTAAGATAATAATATATGACTGCCACCAAAAAGTACTTTATAAGTTTCTAGCAATAAATATCATATCATCATTGAAAACATAACACTAATATTGAATATAACATGTAGTGAACGTAATTTTGATTAATTAATTATTATCATAGATCACTCACCTGTGTTTTCTAGTAATGTTTTTGGAGTGCTCTGCCTGTTGATAATTTCTACTAAATGACTCAGTACTAGAGGTATATATTTTGAAGTTTCAGGACCTGAAATGGAGATTTTGTTCCAATTTAATTTTTTCCCCACAAGTATATTAAGATAATCTATGTGAAATAATCATAATATCAAACTATAAAAAGTGTGTGTGTGCAATTGAGCCACGGCAGAAGTGAAAGTTATATATTAATTTTTCGAATGCTCCAAAATATTTTTTTTGGAGTCTAAATATGTTTTTTATAGTAATTATTATCCAATAAAAACATAACATGTAAAAAAATGCAAGTCTCGCAACGCAGTTGTTCTACCGCAAAAAGTTGTGAGATTTAATGTTAAAAACCAAGTCGTTCAATTTATTCTCACCTAATTTGATGCTGATCTCGCCGATCGCCCACGTGGCGTTGTTGCAGACGGAGATGAGCTCGGGGTTGAGGTTCATGCCCAGGATGGGCAGGAACTCGGGGATGTAGGGCAGCACGTGCTGGAAGCACGCCTTCGTTAGGTCGCCCAGCAGCGCGAATGACGACTGCCGCACCTGTCGACACGTACCGAAAAACTGTGTAAATGACACCACTAAATTCTGAATTTAATAAGGAAATGGGTCGCCGGTTTTAATTCACCACTGTGACCACTTTTATCCCGTCATCTCCAGAACGAATGGTATCTGATCAAAATTCTGGATCATACAATGTAACCGAATCTCCATTTTATCACAATCCACCTAATAAGTCGTGTTAAGTGTTAGAATTATTAACATAAATTATACAATACAAAGATAACAATAAAAAGACTGAGTTTTTAATTGTCCAAGTACCCACAGTTGGAACGGGTCAAAGTCTCGGGACAGCAACTGAAACACCGGCACATACAAACAAATCAAATATCTAATAATATGTCAGAATTATTCACCTCGGGCATAGGATCCTGCATGCACTGGTACAAGAGCTGCATGAGGTTAGAGTTGAGCACCAAGTGGTTGATGTGTCCGTCCAGGCCCTCGGCCAGGCCGCTGAGCAGGTCCAGCGCCACTATCATGAAGTCCTTGTCCGGCGCCTCGAACTGTTCCGGACTCTGTGTGTTGGCCTGCAATGTTGTTATAGTTACAAGTCCCGGAAAATAAGTCTAGCGTTGTCCTTCAATGCGCAAAAGTCGAAAATAAGTTATCTCGGGTTGTGAGGGGGTCGCGGGGAGGGCGTGGGGATCGTTCGTAAGCACTGATTAGCTCTCGCGGATTCCTCGTAAGCGCTGATTGGCTCTCCAATCGTATTGTGTCCCGCACACTCGTACGACGCTGCGCGCACTTGAAGATCACCACTCGACTTACGTGCCGGGAGTTATATCGCCAAACAAATATTCTTCCCTGAGCTTCGTGTGGGAGCGAACTCGCGCAAGTTCGCGCTAGCTCCGTCCTTTTCTGTCCGCCCACTGATACCTAAAATACGATATTGCGACGCGTCTTGCGGTTATATTCAGAAGCGAATATTTGTTTGGTATATCTATACCAGTTAACAACAAGTGGGTATGTGTGTGTGAGTGGTGTGTGCGTATGCGTGTGTGTGTGTCTATGACATCGTAGCTGCCGAATGGATGAAACGGTTTTGATTTTGTTTTTTTTTGTTTGTAAGGTGAATTAGTCGGGAGTGTTCTTAGCTATGTTTGATGAAAATCGGTCCAAGATGGCCGCCGCCACAAAATGGCGGATTACATATTTTTCACAACTCCCTCAATATGGGTATCAAATGAAAGAAATTTACTAGTAGAACACTATACACTACTGCTAAATTTCAAATCCAAGATGGCCGCTACCACAAAATGGCGAATGTCGGGGGTTAAATATCGCGACATGCACGCGACGTACGAGTGCGAGCGAGATAGACGGACGACTGAGCGGGTTGGACGATGCGATGCCATGCGAGACAGTACAAAAATTTAAAAAAGGATGACTTTGACATTCAACAGCTTTTGTACTACAAAGACAAGTTGTTTAACTTTGGGTAGTAAGACCAAACATTTTTAACAATAGTTTATAAATTGATGAAACACAATAGCGAAAGTGGCTCACAATGTTCTGATTTAGCGTCTGTTCTATGAGTGATACACATCTCTTGAACACCGGTTCGCAGTACGGCAGGAATCCTGACTGCAACGCTGTAGCCACTGATGATAGACACTGGAACAAGTTATCAAATTAGAAATACATTCAATTTGTCAATGCGGCTAATTCTGATTTGCCTGAGCCGAGCGTGCAAGCGAGAGCGCAGAACAAGCGATAGAGAGGCACGATCGGCTTATATATGTGTTTTTATAATCTTTTCTTATGACGTTATCACGTAAAATTATCGTCCTTAAACTGATTTCTTTTAATACATTTTTTTGCATGAAAGCACGAAAAAATCATAATAATTCTTTCATGTCAAACTGATTAAAGTTTCAGTCGATCAACTGGAAATTACATATTCAAGTTGTTGTTTTACTATAAAATAGCATGGTTTAGTAATATAAAATGGTTATGGTATAACTAGCAGATGCCAGCGACTTCGTCCGCTTGGATTCTTATAAATCTCACTTGGGGGTGGAATTTCCAAAATTCCTGAAACACGTAATTCTTTATTTTTAACCAACAATACAAATACCGATTTTCATTGATATAACTTTAAAAATGACGGACTTTCATACAAACTTTCATCCCCTATTTAACCACCTTAGGGGTGGAATTTGCAAAAATCCTTTCTTAGTGTGCACCTACGTTATAAAAGGAAGCTGCTATGAAAATTTCAAGTTTCTAGCTTCAGTAGTTTTGGCTGTGCGTTGATTGTCAGTCAGGACAAGCTACTTTATATTATTATAGATTATAATTTTTTTGTACCCTCCATTCTAAAAAAAATTTTTTTAATGTCACTTAGATCATTATTGCTATCATTAAATAATCAGTGGTAATCAATAACTACAGTGGTAGTGGGGTGAGAAGTGAGAACTGAGAAGTCTCCTGAGTAAGTCACCTCTAAGAGCGGGAACAGGTCCTTGTCCTCGTCCTTGAGCACGTTCCACTTGGTGATGAGCGGCGGCATCAGCAGGTTGATGTACTCCTGCTTGTTGAGGTGGTGGCCTACCGAGTCGGCCAGCGTGCCGATAGCGTCGTACAGGATCAGCAGGTTCTTGTGCTGGTACCTTCATTTTATTTCATGCATTAAATACTATTGAATATTGAATATTACAAAAATGATAAAAAAGCGTGGATTTGACTTGGTCCAGCAATGCGCGAGATGGCAATTAAATCATGTACATTGTACATAGCATAAAATTATTATTTGTTTTTATTTATTTAAAAAGAGCAACCGCAGAGTTTCTCACTGGTTCGAACCAGTACATTGCGAACCAGTGGTAGATTCAATTGACGATTCTAAAGCACTTGTATTAAGTTTATTTGAATAAAAAACTTTATTCTATTACTAGCCGATGCCAGCGACTTCGTCCGCTTGGATTCTTAAAAATCTCACTTGGGGGTGGAATTTCTAAAATTCCTGAAACACGTGATTCTTTATTTTTAACCGAAAACCTAAATACCAATTTTCATGGATATAACTTGAAAAATGACAGACTTTCATACAAACTTTCATCCCCCATTTAACCCAATTGGGGGTGGTTTTTCTTAAATTCCTCAAACACGTTATTCTTTATTTTTAACCGAAAACCTAAATACCACTTTTCATGGATATAACTTGAAAAATGACGGACTTTCATACAAACTTTCATCCTCTATACCTCCTCTATACATCCTCTAACCCTCTTAGGGGTGGAATTCGCAATAATCCTTTCTTAGTGAGCGCCTACATCATAAAAGGAAGCTACTGTAAAAATTTCAAGTTTCTAGCTTCAGTGGTTTAGGCTGTGTGTTGATGATCAGTCAGTCAGTCAGTCAGTCAGGACAAGCTTGTTTATATTATTATAGATATTGTATTGTCAGTTAGTTACCTGCTGAAGGCGGACACTAGCGTCTGCAGGATGTGGCCCAGGTACGGCACCAGCTCCGTGCACGCCTCTTCCTCCAGCGTGGCGAACGCCGAGCACGCCGCCTCCTGCACGCGCTTGTTGTTGTCCAGCACGCGCTTCAACAGCTGCAACAACGAGTCACCATCTCGATAATAGTTAACACATGAGTCTTACCGTCTAGCTGTGCACTAATACAACATCTCCTCGAAGAGGAGGCAGCACACCAGGTACGGCACCAGGTCCGGCAGCTGCGGCACCATGGATATACATACCTCTGCCATGACGGGGCGCAGGTAGAGGTCGTGCGACTGCGACACGATCCAGTGCGAGTAGCGCGACAGCGTCCAGCACGTGATGGCGCGCACCAGCGCCTTGCGCTCGCCCAGGCAGCACACCAGGTACGGCACCAGGTCCGGCAGCTGTGGCACCATGCCACCCATGCAGCCGTCCGCCACCGCGCCCAGCGCCAGGATGCCCGACTCCTGCGGACCGACTTGCACATGTAGCTCAATTATATCATGATCATCATTATTATCAACCCATTACCGGTCTACTACAGGTCTACTTGAGTGAGAAGTGTGAGAACGACGATCATAATGATCTTCGGCATGTTTGTAGCCGTACCTTGATGACCCAGTCGTCGTGGAACAGCGTCTCCTTGAGGATGGGGAAGAGCACGGGCAGCAGGTCGGCGCCGAACACGTTGGCGAGCACGTCGAGCGCGGCCGCGCTGCACTTGCGCAGGTTCCAGTCCGACAGCGAGCCGTCGTCGTCGCCGCCCTCCTCCTCGTCGTCCGACTCGCCGCCGCCCGACATGTTGCTGTCGCCCGCGCCCGCTGTACATCCATCCAATTCCAGTATCGAAACACAATAACTTCAAAGTAAAATAGACTTAAACTGGCTCGTTTAAATGATTACACTCGTGCATGATCGCGTAGAGAACGCGCTCTACCATTCTATTAAATTAAGAATACTCTGGACTCTACATAGTATGTTTAAAATCATATTCTCTATCAAATTTCTTAAAACAGTTAGTAGCAGTTTAGGCAAAATTGATAGCTTGTGTGGAGTTTGACAACATTGCAGCAAATTGTCTGTTTGGACAGTATTGCACTAGAATCTATTAGATAAGTTCAATCAGGGCTGGGCTTTGAAAGATGCGGCGCTGCATCCTGACTGTCAGTTAAGCTAACAGACCAGACAGAGGCCGAGAACTATAGAGCATTTTCTGACTCTACTTAAGACTCTAGAAAGAGTTAAAACGGGACAAACATGTCCCTGACATAAATCTGTCTCGTTTTAACTCTGACTTGAGTCTCAGTAGAGTCAGGGAGACTGAGTGGTTGTTAAGCTCTGGTTTCCTAGGATAGCAGTGCTGCTCAATCACATTAAACTCCATCAAATTTTATTATCCAATCCAATCATCGTCAATCACCACCTCGGAAATCATGCCATTTTGTTTACATAGACAACGTTCTAGCGACGTCATTCACCGCTGTATTACGGCACCGTTGACCGTTATGCTCACCGTTATGTTTGATGGTGTGCGAGCGCGGCTTGTGGAAGCGCGGGCGGATGTCGGACTCGCGGTCGGGCTCGGCGTCGTCGGCGTCGTCGTCGCGGTCGCCGCGCAGCAGGATCACGTCCATCTCCGAGTAGCGCATGCCGCGCACCAGCACCGGCAGCAGCAGCGGCAGCCGCGGGCCCAGCACCTGCGCCGACACCACTCATAACCCCGAATACACAGTACATACAGTACATTGCACTTTACGCGTGCCAAATGACGTCACCACCTTCTGAAAAGTGTCAGATAGCTTATTCACTACTTTTGCCTCTTTCGCTTGACATAAAGTAAGAAAGTGATAAAACTTACGTTTAGGCTATCCAACACTTGTCAAAAGGTGGTGAAACAGGCCCTAAGTGTAGCGACTCACCTGTGGAAAGTATGGCACCGAACGTTCGGTTGAATACTTTCGCAGTGTTTTGCGACAATTTCGCAGGCTAATGATATTTTCATTGAACATAATATTATACTCACTTCTCTGCAAACATTTTGCTCTGCAAGTGACAACCAAAATTCACAAGCTTCTAGTGCTACTCCTTCTTCAGTATCTTGTGTGCGCAATAACATGTACTGAAAATAAAAACATGTTGTATTTGTTGTAAGCTTAATATAAAGCGAATATGTAATACATAATACATAAACTAATTATTATCAAATAAAATTACCTCAATGATGTTCGGTAAATGGGGTATGAGTCTGTCCAGACGAACTTCTAACAACAATACCAAGGCATGGCAGACATTTTTCCTAACATCTGGGTCCTCATCCGGTGCTAAGTGAAATAAGTTCTACAAAAAAGTATTAATTAGTTTTGGTTACTATTATATTAATTAAGATCTATACAGTTCTTCTGCGGTTGGCTTTTAGCACCTGGGCTGCAGTTTTCACTGTGTGTGAGCACTAGAACTGCACACTAACTGCAGTTTGAACAACTGGTCAGCAGCCACATTCAAACTGCAATTTGTTGCAGTTGCAGACCATGACATGATCATAAATTCAACAAATAGACTGATAGATAAGTTTTGGAGCTCAGAGTTTCTTTCATTGAACTATAATGATCAACAAGAATAGGAATGTTAAACTGCTATTTTTTTATTTCTATTAGTGTAAAGAATATTGTGACAAAGGCAGAATAGAAAATGTCAGTGGAAGAAGAACTTTGCAGGGACTCCTTACTGCAATGATAAAAATAAATAATCTATATAAATAAAAGATACAAAAAGTCTATGATTTCAAAGGAACTACCTCTTATTAAGCTCGATTATGATGAGATTTTCTTAGACAGGCAAAGGAGAGATAATTTTCTATTAGAGAGTAATGTAGGTACTTTTTATCCCAGAAATATTTAGGGTTCCTTCATAAAAAAATAGAAACTGTTGATAGTGCTTAATATATATAAGTTGGCATTACAAAGTACATTTATACAGCCTGCTGTTGAACCCATCTTGACAAAATTTGGTGCACAGAGAGCTTGCATCACAGATACACTACTTTTTATCCAGGGAAATAAAATCATTTCTATTGCATTTTTATAACCTAAATGCATGTGGACAAAGTCACAGATATCAAGTAGAAAAATATAAAAAGATAGGTTACCTGTATAAAAGAATCAATGTGTGTCATCAGAGCTTGTGATCTGCCCATAATGAAGTAGTTGACACAAGCAATTGCATGACATCTTATCTTAGGTGACGAGTGCCGAAAGAATTGTAGGAATTTAGGTATCAACACATTTAAAGGTCTATTAAGTGCATCGCTGTCCAGTAGCTCTGCAGTATCTTCACAAATTTTTTGTAGTGCTCCGAATGCTCCCTAAACATAAATAAATGGTTTTGTGTTTTTATAGCATACACAAGATATTATTGGTGATATTCCATTAGGCAAGACTTCTATACAAGTATGACATCATATTTGCATACAAATTACTTGCATTAGATACATATTTTCGAGAACGTGCAAATTG
Source organism: Melanargia galathea (assembly GCA_920104075.1). Lineage (NCBI taxonomy): Eukaryota > Metazoa > Arthropoda > Insecta > Lepidoptera > Nymphalidae > Melanargia > Melanargia galathea. The sequence continues at coordinate 6,544,874 of OV049859.1, read as the reverse complement.
CATGTAGGTTTTACTTGCATACAAGTGGATATGTTTACTAATTGAGGAGTTGACTTTTGCATGTTCAATTTGCGTTTTAAGAATGTACAAGTTCAAACTACCTGCATGCAACTGGTAGCTTGTGTGCAACTTTGTACTAACTTCCATAATGAAATTGCAGCTTATCTTCCAGTGAGCAACCCCAAATAATGCCACATTGAAAATATTGTATTGAATTAAAATAAGTATACTTTACCTCACACACATTGTAATCCTGAGAATCGAGCATTGAACATAATGCAGGTAGAAGTTCCGGCCATGAAGTTAGTTCACCTTTACTAGCAATTGTTGTAATAATGATGCCGACTGTTGCCCGGATCAACGGTGAAGGGTCCCCCACGGCCGACAGACATTCCCGCTTGATAAACTCTGCCACTTCTGGCAAAAAGCTGTTGTACCGAGCCTTCACATTGTTCTTCAAAATCAAACCGCTCAAGGACCTAGTTGGCTCCTCTTCGGTCACCAATTTGGTCAAGACAAAAATTAGGTAGTTATTAAAATCGGGATACTTGTTCAACTCTTCCAATTTCTGAGATTACATTGAGGAAATCGAAATCTGTCAGTGACTGTCATGTCGGAAAAATCGATTTATTTACGAGCGTTGATAAAACGAATTTCGACTGACCAGAGAAATATATAAATAAACAAAGCCAGATTATTAAAGTAATTAAAGCAATAAAATACAAATTAAGCACCAAGCGGTTCAATTACACAAAAAACATCCACGCCGTTATTGTTACAATTCGTAAAAGGATACTTGTTGGACTGCTCTTTGGGTGGCAGTGTTTGGTGATTGGGACTCCTTAAGAAGTGTAAGTATTTGCCTTAATCCTTCTTGTTCAGGTTTCCACTCCATTTTCATAATAATTCTACGAAAATGATTTTATTTTATTCGGTCTTGCAGAGATCAAACCATGCCAAAATTTGACTATTTTATGGGTTACCAGATTAAAAAAGAACGCAAAATGCTTCAACTTCAAGTTGAGCGGAACCCATAAAATGTTTAAAATTGTCTATAGACAGGGCTGCATAACGTTATTGTACCCAAGTAACAAAATAATAACAATTAACGTTAATTTCAGTAATGATACTTTGAAGGTTATTAGGAATAATAATTAAAAGTTCTATAATTAACATTAGTTTAGAATCAATAAACTGTATCACATTACAACATTATTAATGATAGCTGTTATAATAATTTTATCATGACATTGTTAACGTTATTTTTTATCGTTAGTAACCATTTCAATGCATAACGTACCTAAAATTCAAGGGCTCTGGCTACAGGAATGAATATAAATCGAGGTATGGCTGTGTCAAGCACACCGCCGCGCCGTGTTTAATGTGAATGTGTGTATAGTTTGTGCAATTTGATGTTATGTAAGATTATCTTTTATTGTAAAGTGTAACAAAAAAATGTCAAAATACTATTAATATTACCAATTAACGTTAACATTTATACCGTTAATAAAGTTTCAAATTGAAATTAACGTTACTTATTTTGTGACTTGGTAAAGTTAACAAGCCTAGCTTACTCTGTCACGGTATATAGATGTAAGGTCAGTTTAAAACCAATTAAACCAATCCGTTTAAAACGAAAAAACCCGATTAAAACCGAAATAAACCATGTTTTCCGGTTTTAAACGGTTGATATTGATGACTATGTTTTTAACCCCCGACGGAAAAACGACGGGATATTATAAGTTTAACATTGCTGTATGTATGTGTATGTGTGCGTGTGTTTGTCTGCTGTTCCACCGTAGCGTTCAAACGGGTAAACCGATTTGAATGCGGTTTGTTTGTTTGAAAGGTAAATTAGTCGGGAGTGTTTTTAGCTACGAAAATCGGTCCAAGATAGCCGCCGCTACACAATGGCGGATTACATATTTTTTCACAACTCCCTCAATATATCAAATGAAAGAGCTTGACTTGTAGAATAGCACTATGCAAATCTAGGATGGCCGCCACCACAAAATGGCAAATGTCAGGGATTTTTTAAATTTTTAGTATCTTGATTTACCGAGGTAGGGATATAACGGGCTCGGAGTTCCTATAAACTATGTGAAAATTTTTAAATGTGTGATACACTTACTTATTGATACTACTTATTGATACTACTTATTGATAAAATACTTAGCGGGTTGGTCCATCTCAATCCGACCAAGCGTAGATAGTACCTACCACGGAACAGAAAAAACAGGGGAAGTGCAATTCACCAAAATTACTATAGGAACCGCTGTCGCCAAACTCATACAAATATACCGATAATCATATATTACACTACAAGTAACTTAAGTTTAGTCAAAACTAGCCTACGATTAAAATATCGATAACAATGTATTTAGCTAACAACTTCACATCTCTAGTTCACGGCCATTCGATCGGCGCCCGTACCATGAAAGGTCTAACGTTTTAGTGAAGTAAGTAAGTTTAGTAAGTATAGTACAAGTACCGTTGCGTCCTAAGACCGACCGACTCAATGATTGATTTCTATTAAGCAAGCAATGGATTTTGTTCATAATGAGATATGGACTTCTCAATTTAGCACATTTTAAGCATAATGTAAATATACAAAATAATGTTTTCTTGTTTTTTATGGAAAATAACAATAATAGCTTGTATTTACGTGTGAAATGAGATGCCATCTTTCATGTGATTCACTTTTTTTCTTGATTTTTTGCAAACAACCACTGAACAACACGGCATTTTGTTAAAAATCGTTGGACGACATTCGACTAAAGACAGAAACGGTTGTCAGGTGTATTTAACGCCAGAAGAGTTCTCAGGAACCACGCCCCCTTGCCATATCTCTCTTATTCATTTATCTATGGTACCTACCTAAGTTATAAAAACTCTATTTATAAGTTAAAAATTCTGTATTGGTAAATAAACATTTTTTATCATTGTTTTCGAACGATATACATATATCAATTTGATTAAGTTTAAAACCAAACTCACAAACTTTTATGCAGCAAAGATTTATTTTTGTAATTCTTAAATTCTCTAGTTTCAGATAAAAACTTTCAGGGATCTAGGCTCAGAAAATCGAGAAAAATAAAGAAAAGTTTTACAAAATAACTCTGCCTTTCGATACTAGATGGCACTAGGCATTGTGGTTATCAAGAGTATAAAATTTAGAAAAATGGTTGGTGGGTCAATTTAATTTTGAGGGGCTGACAACTACCATATTTTGCTTTTTGCGGAGTGAATTATGATAATATATATGTGAACATATGAGTTCTTATTATGATATTAGTGGACTGTATTTTTTGCGGTTTGAAATACAGGGGATATTTCAAACCGGTTTATGCGGTACGACACTAGCTCTCTTGGCAGGAAAGGAAATGTGGAAAAATGAAAGTGGAGAATGAGATGAAGGACTCACGTGGCCGCAATGGAGATCTTCGACTTCTTGATGCGTCACAGCAGGTCCTTGCAGCACAGGCATGAATGTTCACATTTCACAATCAATTGGCCAAGGATCAAGTGTCTTTCGTTGAAATTGTAGTAGGTAATAATATTACCTACTACAATTTCTTTAATTACAGTATGTGTGTTGGACATTATATATTATTATATATAATGTCCAACACACACTTTTTACATACAAAATGGCGGTTTCCGCGGCAACGACTAGCGTAACGCATGCGGCGGATTCGGCGGTTCGATGCACACTCGTTGCAATAATGAATGGTGTTTTTTCGGTTGCGGTCGGTTAGGAGCGTGAAATTGGGTGAGATGGAAGATAGGTTACGTTAAAAAGAACTAGTGCTACTTCATGTTTGCACGTTATAATATACTTATAATCTGATTTGTCAACATGATTTTCGTTCAAAAAGACCTGCGTTTTCGATACCTAACAATGGTTTTCTACTATTCAACGTCATCTGGTGGAACTTTGCTATAAAAAGTAAAGCTTTATATTATTTGTTCAGATAATTTAAATTATTCAGATAGTTAAAGTTTTACGAAATAACTCTGCTATTCGATACTAGATGGCGCTAGGCATTTAGGTTATCAAGTCTAAAATATAAAAAAATGGTTTTCTACTATTCAACGTCATCTATATAGGTGGAACTTTGTTATAAAAAGTAAAGCTTTTTATTATTTGTTCAGATTTTAATATTTCAGATATTATTGTTTACGAAATAACTCTTCCTTTCGATACTAGATGGCGCTAGGCATTTCGGTTATCAAGTCTAAAGTTTAAAACCGTTTTCAACGGTTTATTTGAGGTTTAAAACGGCAAAATTTTGTTTAAAACCGGTTTATTTACATCTATAGTCTACGGGTCACACTGACGTCAACCACAGACGTCAACTGTCAATGTGCTGTCAATTGTCATACGTGTAGGGAGAAAATAATTCACGTTTTGTAGTTAAATTTTCTTTTAAAATTTTCAATTTAAATGAAAATTCATTATTCTGTTAATTTTTTTATTAAAAATGCCTAAAATTAAGGCTGAGAAGAAATCAAGAATTCACAATGAAGTCGCTAAGCAAGGTACGCAATATTTATTACAATAAAATATGGTTTGGTTATGTTTGTACCTACTTGTACCTTGTATTTCGTCCTAATTTTTATTATTAGATTAATAATAAAAATTAGGACGAAATAACACAAAAATTTATTTATTTTAGGGATTCAGTTCAACAAAGACTTTGGCCAACATATATTGAAAAACCCTCTTATTATAACATCAATGTTAGATAAAGCTGGTTTACGGCCAACAGATATTGCATTGGAGATTGGACCTGGTACTGGTAACATGACAATAAAGATGCTAGACAGAGTTAAGAAAGTGATTGCCTGTGAAATAGATACAAGGTTATTCTTTTAAATAACTGTTTGGTTACAAATCCTACATAATTTTATTCATGATAAATTAAATTTTTTATTTGCAGTATTTATGTATTGTACCTATATATTATCCTATTTAATACCTAACATATATTCATTTAAATGTTTTATTTTTTAGGTTAGTTGCAGAGCTTCAGAAACGTGTCCAGGGCACACCATATCAAGCCAAACTTCAAATATTGGTTGGAGATGTCTTAAAAATGGAACTGCCATTTTTTGATATCTGTGTTGCCAATATTCCATATCAGATCAGTTCTCCTTTAGTTTTTAAGTTGCTGCTCCACAGGCCATTCTTCAGATGTGCTGTTTTAATGTTTCAACAGGAGTTTGCTCAGAGACTGGTTGCCAAGCCAGGAGATAAATTGTACTGTAGATTGTCAATAAATACTCAGCTTCTGGCAAGAGTTGATATGTTAATGAAGGTATGAAGGAGTTTTATTACTAACTAATTTATTTAACTCATTAGAGTTAATTAATAAATTATACTTACTATAAAGATGTTATCAATTTATTCAACATTAATTGAATTTTAGTTGATACTAGTCTTACATCTTATAGATGTATATTGTTGTACAGGTTGGAAAGAATAATTTTAGACCTCCACCAAAAGTTGAATCGAGTGTAGTGAGGATTGAGCCTAGGAATCCTCCTCCGCCAATCAACTTTGTTGAATGGGATGGTCTCACAAGGATAGCATTTGTGCGCAAAAATAAAACTTTGTCTGCCGCTTTCAAACAGAACACCACCATGGCTGTCCTCGACAAGAATTATAGAGTTCATTGCTCCTTAAATAATAAGGTAAAAACTTTTGTTATTATACGTAACAAATATGAATATCACAATAGTGATCCTTCAATATCACAATCTTGTGATATTGAAGGATCGCTATATTTATTTCTGTAATATTTATGTAGATCACATATTATTGTGATCTAATATCATGATAAATATTCAGGACAAAGCATGCCCAATGGATAATAAAGCTAACTTTAATAAGAAGATTCTGCTGTGTATGGATATTGGATAATAATAATTAACTAAGTCATGGGGAGTGTTTTATTTACAATTTAACAAAATCTGAGTTTTCCCGACTATTACTGTTTTCTCTATGCTTCTAGGAAATACCAGAAGATTTTGACCTAAAAGAGAAAGTACAACAAATTTTGTCACAAGCTGAGGCTGACCAATTAAGGGCAAGAACAATGGATGTTGATGATTTCATGAAATTATTACATGCTTTTAATTCAGAAGGAATACACTTTGCATAACAGAAAATGAGTTTATTTTCATTAAATTTAAATATACAGTGCCAAATTTTACCATCTTCTAATTTAATAATTAATACCTACATAATGTTGTTCAGCATTTTACACACAATCGGATATTTGAATGGATCCAGTCATAACAAAAAAAAAGTACTTTTTTTGCCAACAAAACTGCTTTGAATGATGATAACATCTACTTTATCTACTTTTGAAAGACAGATGCGCTGAAACCCCTGTCAGCATAGTCAGAATCCTTGGAACGTTCAGATTTGAATGGGAAACCAGGTTGTCCAGGGAGCACCATTGGTTTAGTTTTTGTAATTCTCCATCCTCCCTTTTTAGTCCAGTCCTATAAAAAAGAAATATTGAATTTTGTGCAAACCTATCATTGCATTGTCATTCAATTTTAAAAAGAAGGGTATTGATTATACTGAGACTAGAAAAGGCTCTGTATTAACTGAGACTATACAGTGTGCAATAGTAATTGAGGCTCAGCCCCCCGATTGTGTAAAACTTGTTCATCATATTCATTTGATGGCCTTAGCATCAAAGTAAAATATTCCTTGAAGGTATTGATTTTTAAAGTCGCAAAATCTGTACAACCGATTTTAACATGGAACGCTATGGAGGGTATTGTACATGCCTAATCATAATATAAGAATGCATACACAAAATTGAGCTCTAATTCAATGCTTTTATAGTTTCTTTTACTTTGACGCTAATGCCATCAAATGAACATGATTTTGATCATCAAGTTTTACACAAATCAAGGGCAGATCTATAGTGTACTCTGACTATGGGATATAAATGTCTCATTTTAACATTCAAAGTATGCTATATAGATCTCATACTCGTTCTAGGGAAACTGACAAGAGTCAGTAAAATCTGAGACTAGACAAGGCTCAGTTATAATTGACACTGGATAAGGCTCATAGTACAGTACTGGACAAAACAGAACAACTGAGACCAGAATAATTTTTCATTGTGGAGTAGTTAACATATTATAGTAACACTAGTTTTTGTTCAGGCTGATCTGTCAAACTTACATTTCCTTGATATTTAAAATAGTAATGTGTGACCAAGACACCAACACAAAGTAAACCAAGCTTTCCTGTGATGTATCTGTAATTTGCTGCACGTTCTTGTCCCTGTGACAAAATATACATAATTATTGAAACATAATAATTGTAATAATATTCTTCTCAATTATCAGTTGATAGGCTAACATGTAAAGTGTGTAATTGGTTAAATCAATTTCCCAGTGATGTGAGCAACCTGCATTGTAGTTATCAAAGTGCAAAATTGTTTCATAGTGCTCCTCTCCTAAGGCTACACTTATCGCTCCAAAAAGCTGGACATTGTTATGTACCATGGAATAAAAAATGTGCTTTATTAAAATTTTCATAGATTCAACCTTACTTACTGGAGACTTAAAATTTAGGTTTGTTTGTCTTCCTTTGCACACAAAGTGATTAGTGATTACTAAAATAGTACAATTATTTTAATAACCTTAGACATTTGTACAATATCCAGTCTTTCTCATAGGTAAAGGTTAGATTGTGGCAATTAAAATCTGCATGCCTTAGAAATGTTAATAAACAGTCGGTATCCCGAACTTTTCCTGCCGAGGTCCAGATTTACTCAGCCCTCTAAAATATCTTTTGAGTAAGCGCAAAACTAAAATAGCTAAGACTATGACAAAATTACGAGCTATGGTTCATTAGACAAAAAAAAAATTCAACATGCTTCTTTCAAAATCTGATCTTAAATTATAGTCTGGATTACCCTAACTCACTTTCCTTACTTTAAAGACATTATTATGTGAAGGAATCGTACTGTTTTCATACCTGTAAGGTTATTATTGTTATGTAATCTTACCAGTACAGGAGCCAGCTTATTAAATAATGTATCCAAAGGTTTGCGGTAAACACGACGTATGGGATTAGTTCGCTCCCTCCAATATTCCTCAACATGTACAGGCTCATTTGAAGCCAGCACTTGGTCTTTTAGCCACTGCTTGCGCCATGCCCGTTCAGCATCAGTCATGCCGATACATCTTTCTCTTTCTGATGCTACACGACCAGCAATGGTCATGGGCTTAACGCCTGCTGTTTGAGCCATCTTATTGCTGTTAGTAACCAATATTTATATTATATTTTGTAAGTTTGTGGTCCACCGTCCAATGTTTGGTTTTTGAACTTTGAGTTGAAAAATTAAAATGACAATTGTGAAGACATTTACAAGATTTTTTTTAAACTGATTTTACGGCTCTAGATTCTAGCTTTTTTGAGAACATTGGCAAGTATAGATCGACCAGAATCTCATGAAAAATAGGGAAATTAAATTTTGTAGTAAGCAACACTACGGCTGCCCTAGCGATAAACAAAGTAACTGACATTTTTTGTGAAATTGACTTTTTTGCATTAACAAAAGTTTTATGTCGAGTAGTTTTTTACCACAGTTTAATATTTCAAATAACTTGAACCGTTTACTGAAATTTGAATTGCCCAAACAAAGTAACTGCACACACTTACCCGGAATATAAATGCAAAACCAAGTAAACAACAAGCACAACACAAAAACAAAGTAATTGGATGTTGATTACTTTGTTTTTGTATTTAAAATGCAGTTGCTTGATTTTTCGTTTCGTGAAACGAGATCGACCAGAATCTCATGAAAAATGGGGAAGTTAAATTTTGTAGTAAGCAACAGTAGGTTAACTCGGCTGCCCTAGTGATAAACAAAGTAATGACATTCAGAACACCTTACCTGGGGTCGTTTCACGAAACGAAAAATCCAGCAACTGCATTTTAAATACAAAAACAAAGTAATCAACATCCAATTACTTTGTTTTTGTGTTGTGCTTGTTGTTTACTTGGTTTTTGCATTTATATTCCGGGTTAGTGCGTGCAGTTACTTTGTTTGGGCAATTTAAATTTCAGTAAACGGTTTAAGTTATTTGAAATATTAAACTGTGGTAAAAAACTACTCGACATAAAACTTTTGTTAATGCAAAAAGTCAATTTCACAAAAAATGTCAGTTGCTTTGTTTATCGCTAGGGCAGTCGCAAGGTTGCTAACCTTGGAATTTCATTTCCCTATTTTTCATAAGATTCTGGTCGATCTTTACCTACAGAATAGTCCTGCAGTCGTAGACAGAGTACCACATAGACTGTGTAACCGCGACTGAGATAGAGATAACATGACGTAACGATGACGTCAATGACAAGGTTATAGATTAATGTTGCCACAATAACTGCGCTCCCCTGTTTGGGGTATTAGATGGAATAGGGAAAATTCTTTCTAGGGAAAATAGGGAAAATTGTAGAGAATTTAAAGCTCATCATATGATAAACGAAGAGTCCGCTGCTATGTTGTGTTCCATTAAACCAGCCAATAAGGACTTTAAAAAAAAAATGCTTAGTAAAGATACCACAGAGAGAAAATATTTTCCTCAGTTAAGAAAATTTGCCTTAATTCTGAATTTTACTAGCCCTAAAGCCTATAATTAAGAGCCGTCTTACCGTTGCCATCGAAAAATCTAAGATTTCAGGCTCCAAATTCAGCATCGTAGGAGAGATTTTCACACATTTGAATACATGTTTTAAATAAACTAATCTATCATATTGACATTTTACAGACCATATTTACAAAAACTATTTTATTTATTTTGTAATGATCAATGAAATGAAAATCCGACGAATGGGGAACCTAGCATCATGTACTAAATGTGTGGGACTCGTTTTAGACAACATGTCTGTTACACCCTTTATATATTTGTAACTATTTGAAAAATCAAGAAAAAATAAAAACATGCTCTTAAAGTTTACCTAAAACTTCACATTGGTTTTAAGTTTTTAGCTTTAATACCTAGTTTCCGAGATATGTCACTAACGATAGTCATAGTTGCGCTCATTTTTTATATCTGAAGGTCAAAGCGGAGTACGGCAGTGTAACTTATGTCAATAGCGTTTGTACATCGTTCGTTAAAAATCCCCCGACATTCGCAATTTTGTGGCGGCAGCCATATTGGATTTGCACAGTGCTATTCTACTAGGCAAGCCCTTTCATTTGATACCCATATTAAGGGAGTTGTGAAAAAATGTGTAATCCGGCATTTTGTAGCAGCGGCGATCTTGGACCGATTTTCATCAAACAGCTAACAAAATTCTCCACTAATTCACCTTTTAAACAAAAAAAACCGCATTCAAATCGGTTCACTCATTTGAGCGCCACAGGGGAACAGACAGACACACACACACACACACACACAGACACGTGAAACTTATAACATTCACAATTGTCCTTTTTTTCTACAAAATAAATTTTAGAGAGCAAAGTTTTTAAGCTGTAATAAACCGGTATCCTGACATGGTATTTTCAAATGTCGTTTTTCACAATTTGTAGCTAATGTGATGCATAGTTCAGTGTCGCCGTAAGCCCTTCAAATCCTCTACTATCATGCTACCAAAAATGGTATAAATTGTAACGAGCTATGTAATTTATTTTAGTGTCAAAAAACTTTCCTGGTTTTTTCCCCTATTCACCCCTGCATCCCTATTCACCCCGTTTTACGGTACATTTTTACTGAAAATCGGGACATTGTATACCTAAAGGTGGCAACACACTTAGATAGTAAATTTAGGTTATGAATAATAAAAACATTACAATTTCCTTCTATTTAGCGATTTTTAATACAATAAATTTGTTTCCGCGTAATAAGGTTTATGGAATTAACATTAACAGTATATTTATGAGATTACAAACAATAAAATGGTCACTACTTACGCGTGAAAAGATATTCCGGCAATTTTCTAATCACTATCACTATTGCACGAAATAATACGACAACGTACCATCGTACTTAGTCAATACTTGTAATAAATGATATGCAATGAGTATCTGTTAGTAAAACCTATTTAGTACACCTACATTCTACATGACTGTATGAACTGTCATTGTGAAAAAAAGAATATTTTATTATAATTAAAATGGTGGTCAAATAAGAGAGTATTTTTATCTTAGTGAAGAACGTATTTTTCTTTAATTATTTAATAGGTTATGGGCTTTATCACGCACTGATAAAATGAACGAATTAAAAGAAATGGAATTCACAATCAAAACATATGGTGTAACTCCATTCGCTGGTGTAAATTATAGCAATTGGTTCTTTAGAATCAAAACGATCCTTGAAGAAAAACAACTGCTAAAATATATAAACCAAACTATAAAATCTAAAGAACTTACTGAAACTGAAAAAATTGAAAATGCGAGAGCCAAAAATATTTTAATACAATGTATATCTGATAATTATTTAGAAGTTATTAAAGACTGCAGCCTAGCCATAGAAATTATAGAAAAATTAGAAATAATATTCGTTAAAAAAGGAATTTCATCACAATTACTAATACGAAAAAAATTGCTTACAATGAAGTTTAAAGAAAACGAGTCTCTTTCAGAATTTATTTTGGAATTTGACAGAGTAGTGAGAGAACTCAAGTCATCAGATGCTAAACCTAGTGATAGCGAAATAATATGCTACCTATTACTAGCTATGCCAGATTCATACGATAGCGTTGTAACAGCCATAGAAACATTATCATCAAGCCAATTGACGCTAGAATTTGTCAAAAGTAGGCTATTGGAGCAAGAAATTAAAAAGAAGAACAGAGAAAATACACTCGATACCCCGGATGATCATAGAGTATTCTATCAGAACAACGCTTCTCAAATGCGCTGTTATGGCTGTGGAAGACAAGGTCATCGTCAATCCCAGTGTCGTATGCGCGGAAATTACTTTAATTCTAGATATAGGAAGCCGCGGGCTAATACCGCAGATGATACGAAGGACGCAGCTTTTATGTCTGGAGATACAGGAAATGAACTAACGGGTCAGTTTTTACACTTTTATATTGATTCTGGTGCTTCTGATCATTTAATTGGTACTGATGAATATTTCTCAGATTATTTGAAGTTAGAAAATCCTATTAAAATAAATATTGCTAAAAAAGATCAGTACCTTTATGCTACAAAAATTGGCAACATACAGACTGATACTTGCAAATTATTAAATGTTCTTTTTGTACCAGAATTAAGTAATAACTTGCTGTCTGTAAGTCGTATCGAAAACAATGGATATGGTATTAAATTTGAGAATAATGTTGTTAAAATTTACAGAAATAATAATGTAGTTCAGAAAGGTACAAGGAAAGGTAATTTATATGATATAAAATTTAGAATCTCAAAGACAGTAGCGCAAAAAGCCTACGCGATACCATCCTCTGATGAGATATGGCATAGAAGATTGTGTCATACATCATTTGATAAAATGAAAATATTAAAAGGTAAGAAATTAATAGAATGTGAATTATTGTCAAACTCTGATATACTGTGCGAGCCATGTTTAAAAAGACGTCAAACGAGATTACCATTTAATAATGATTACAAAAAGACTACTAGAATTCTAGAACTCATACATAGCGATCTGTGCGGTCCGATTAGACCTGAAACGTATGACAATAAAAAATATATTTTGACATTTTTGGATGATTATAGTCATTTTATGATTGTCTATCTGCTGGAAAATAAAAAAGATGTGTTGAAATATTTCAAAATATATGCCAAAATGGTTGAGGCTAAATTTAATTGTAAAATATCGAGATTTCGTTGTGACAATGGAACTGAATATATAAATCATAATTTTAATGAATACTGTCAACAGGAAGGAATTCAGATAGAAACTACTATAGTATATTCACCACAACAGAATGGAAAGGCAGAGAGATTAAACCGTACATTAGTAGAAAAAGCTAGAACAATTTTAGCAGATTCAATTTTTGATAAGGAAATGTGGGGTGAGGCTGTGTATACAAGTGCATACGTTATTAATCGCTTGCCTACAGTAGATAATAAAATACCAGCAGAGCTATGGTATGGTGAAATATGTAATTATCAAAAATTAAAAGTTTTTGGGAGCGAAGCATATTGTTACGTAAATAGAGTATACCGACAAAGTAAAATGACAGAAAAATCACAGAAATTTTACATGATTGGATACTGTAACAATGGATACCGTTTATGGAATCCAATAAAAAAGGAAGTAATTCAAGCGAGAGATGTTATATTTAATGAGGAAAGAATACAAAATAAAAAAGTTCACATAAATACTGAAATACTGGCTGATATAAGAAATAGTAATGATGATAATTTTCAAGATGCGGAAGAATTAGAAAATGAGAAACCCAGCACTTCAGAACAGAATACATTAGGAAATGTTTCTGAAGAAATAACAGAAACAGAGGACAAGAGAACGAGAAAGAAACCATCTTATCTTCAAGATTATATATGTGATGAATTCCATGAATGTGATTTTGTTGCTCTGAGTGTAGAAAATTTAATTAATGATCTAGATGTTCCAAAAAATTTGAAAGAAGTATTAGAATCTAAAGAAAAAGAGCAATGGCTGGAAGCTATAGATGAAGAAATGAATTCACATAGGAAGCACAACACATGGACTGAGGTAGAGAAACCAAGAGATAAGGAAATTATTCATAGTAGATGGGTATTTAGAAAGAAAAATAATAACATTTACAAAGCAAGGCTGGTAGCAAAAGGATACGAGTCTTCAGAATGGAATGAAACCTATGCACCAGTAGGAAAACTATCTACCTTTAGAACACTTTTAGTATTAGCAAATAGAAATAATATGTTTATTGAGCAAATGGACGTTAAAACAGCTTTTCTGCATGGAAATTTACAAGAAGAAATATATATGTTTTTGCCGGAAGCATTAAATAATAATAAAGTATGTAAATTAAATAAATCATTGTACGGCTTAAAACAAGCACCTAGATGTTGGAATGATACGTTTCATGAATTTATGTTGGAAAAAGAGTTTAATAATTCACAATACGATACATGCCTTTATACAAGAAGGGACAATTTTTATGTATTCTTATATGTTGATGATGTTCTTCTTATTCATAGTGATAAGAATGTTATATGTATTTTCCAAAAAGAGTTGAAGTCGAGGTTTGATATGGTGGATTTAGGTCCAATTAAAAGGTATTTGGGCTTAGAAATAGAGAGAGATCATAAGAATAACATCATTAAATTACATCAAAAAACGTATATCGAAAACTTATTAAAACGATTCAACATGCTAGAATGTAAAGGTATAGCCACACCTGTAGAAAAAAATCTTAAATTGACTAAGGAAGATAATACTGAACTCTTTACTAAGAAACCTTATAAAGAGTTAATTGGTTGTCTTATCTATTTAGTTGTTGGAACCAGGCCAGATTTGAGTTTTGCAGTTAGTTTCTTTAGTCGCTTCCAAAGTTGTGCTAATGATAACCATTGGAACTATTTAAAAAGAGTATTACAATATTTGAAATTCACTAAAGATTTAGGAATATATTATAGAAATGACATACATGTGGAATATGATGTAATTGGTTATTGTGATTCAGATTGGGCAGCTGATTGTACTGATAGAAAAAGTGTTTCTGGATTTTGTCTAACATTGTATGGGAATGTTGTTAACTGGGGAACCAGAAAGCAAAAAACAGTATCACTCTCAACAGCCGAATCTGAATATATTGCTCTTAGTTCATTAGTTCAAGAATCTTTATGGTTTAAAGGATTGTTAAAAGATTTACATATAACTTGTGATAATGTTCTAATATTCGAAGATAACTTAAGCTGTATTCATATAGCAAAAAATAGGGAAAGTAAAAGAGTCAAACACATAGATATTAGACATCACTTTATTAGAGATGCAGTACAGAATGGTAGTGTAATTTTGAAATATATATCTTCTTCAGAACAAAAGGCGGACATATTCACAAAGGCTTTGTGTAAGGAATTGTTCACTAAGTTTAAGAATGCCTTAGGTTTGTTAAATTGTTGAATTAACTATAACTAGGCAGTTTAATAACTGTTTCAATGATTCGTGTTAATTATTATTTTGTTCATGTAATGTTTTGTCATAAGTCATATAGCTTATTTTATTTTTTAGTTTGTCTTTATGAGTCGTACTCGTATATATTGTAGAATGTGGTGTTAAGGGGGAGTGTTAGTAAAACCTATTTAGTACACCTACATTCTACATGACTGTATGAACTGTCATTGTGAAAAAAAGAATATTTTATTATAATTAAAATGGTGGTCAAATAAGAGAGTATTTTTATCTTAGTGAAGAACGTATTTTTCTTTAATTATTTAATAGTATCAAACGTTTTCTGAAAACAAGTAAGTAAATAAATAATAAAAAATACAATGGCACCACGAACAAAGAGAATATAACCACTAAGTAACCACGAACTGGCAGTTTGTTTTGCAACTAAAGTTGCAAAACCTTGAAAAAACCGGTTACACGATGAGGGACAGAAAATAAGATAGCTGCGTCTCTGTTTATCACATTAGTAACTTTATCTGTATTCTCTTTCTAGTGCGAATGAGAAAGAAATCGTCACTTAGTCTATCCGTTTCTCTGTCTACGCCTGCAGTTAAAAAAGTCATTGTCACATTTTTTTTCGTAGTCTGTGGTTTGGTGACATTATGGTGTCATTTGTCATGTCAGTTGTCAGGTGCACGTCAGGTGGTGAGAAAATTAAAATATTTTTCATCAAACCGAACATTATTGTTTACGTGCATTATTAATTATTAATTTAAATAGCTTAAAAGTGAGCCACCACAATGCCGAGATTTCACACGGTCGAAATTAATAAAACAGAATGGATTGTACCTGAGAGATATCAAATGCTTACACCTGTAGGATCTGGGGCTTACGGTCAGGTTTGGTATGTATTTATTTAAAATATATAGGCAAAGTGCCAGTATTTATTTTTGAATTCATTTTTTTATCAAATAATGTAGATCACTGCATTCATGTAGCTTATCCAGCAACAAATAGATATTACGTTTGGATAATTTACTTGCACACAGTCTGTGTGGGTGGAACAGGTTCTGTGATAAGTCTAACGTTCCTAAAATAAAGACAATTTATTGATTACATAGTTGTCTATCTATATCATTAATCTGTGATTAAAAATCAAGCATAACTAGAAACCAATTAAATTTTAAGACTAAGAAAATATTTGTCATAACTTTAAATACATACAATTTTAAATTACCATAGCAGAAGATACCTTTGTTTGCAATAATAATTTTGCATTTTACGTAGCTTCAAGTACCTACAGTATGTGTATGTAGGTTCAAGTAAAGTATGGAAATGATTATTGCAGCTCAGCAATTGACACCTTGCATAACATGAAGGTAGCAATAAAGAAATTGGCGAGGCCATTTCAGTCGGCTGTGCATGCTAAGCGCACATACAGAGAGTTGAGAATGTTGAAGCACATGAACCATGAAAATGTTATTGGTAAGTACTCATTCAAAGTGATTGATTTATTTACTCAAGAGCCCAAGATTGTGTGTGAGAGCAGCTATTTCATTCCACATTTACCAGCTAGACATACTCAGAAACAAGATGGGAGATGTTTCAACCAAATCAAAGTTAAGTATTATGATAATTTATGAAGTACTAATTAGTACCTATTTTTTTTACAAATTAAACACATTTATTATTTTTTTTAATTTGTGTAAATTATGCAAATATTGATTGGTGTGAAGTTCTTATAACTAAAAACCTTTGACAGTTTTGTTATTTTTAAATTTTCAACAATTTGATAGATTTCCAATACAGTGTTTAATGGGTGTGTAAATATGTATTTTGGTGGTAGGGCCATATAAATTTATGTTAAGGGAAAGAAATAATTTCAGGGCTCCTCGACGTATTCACTCCTGAGAAGAATCTTGAAGAGTTCCAGCAGGTTTACTTGGTAACGCACCTGATGGGGGCAGATTTGAACAACATAGTCCGCACTCAGAAGTTGTCCGATGATCATGTTCAGTTCCTCATCTATCAGATCCTCAGAGGACTCAAGTATATTCATTCTGCTGGAATTATTCACAGGGTAAACACATTCTGTACAAATAATTAAAATTAAAGGATCTATTTTTGTTTACGAAATAACAAACTCTTATTTAACTCATGATTATTTGAACAATAACAAAACTGAAACACATATTTTCATAGTGTGCTGCGAAACTGAAAGTTATAAAAGAAAACTCGTTCGTTGTGTCATACGTTTTTTGTTGAACATTAGTAAACCAACAAACGCAGATAGGTGATTTCATATTATGTTCTTTTTTTACTTTGATTTTACCTATGTAATTTTGTTTAACTAATTTATTTGTATTTTATAACTTCTTTGTGAAACAGTGTTTTATTTTTAGGACCTTAAGCCTTCAAACATTGCTGTCAATGAGGATTGTGAACTAAAAATTTTAGATTTTGGTTTAGCGAGACCAACTGAAATTGAAATGACAGGATATGTAGCCACAAGGTATGTTTCTTGTTTGTTAGAAAATTAAAATATTACTTAGTAAGGATCAATTTAATTAATTACATGCCCTCAAACTATTTTAAGCACTACTTTTATAATGAAAAAAAAATATCACGTTAATTATATTACAAGACTATACTATAATTTTCCAAGAAAGTATAATTTTTAAGCTCATTTTAAGTGAGGGACGTGTACTCTAGTTGGGACAGCATTTATAACAGTTGGTTGCATTGGTTAAATTAATGTTGAACCTAGTTGGCAACTAGATGGATGACAGAATTTGGAGATCTGAATTAGACAGTTATTATCACTAACATCTGATAATTTAGTAAATTGGTATTGGTAACTGAATTATCTTAAAAACATCACAACCGATGCTCAGAGGGCGAACCTTATAAGACTATATTCAGCAGTATTAGTACAATATGAGTTTGCTAGCACATTTCGACAGCATTTCCAGATTTCGAATATCAAAAACTATAATGACAGAATAAAATGGACCTAAAGCCTCTTGTTTTAAAGATGTGGGTACAGTATTTCCGATTTTTATTTCTCAAAGTTTCCACTTGAAGCACTGCCTGTAAATGAATGGACGAGTTTAAACCTTAAAACAAGCCAGTTTAGGTGTATTTTACTTTGAAGTTATTGTTTCGATACTCGAAATCGATCAACACTGTTGCCATGTGCAAACTCATACTAACCCTACTGAACATAAAGCAATATTGTAGGTGGTACAGGGCCCCAGAGATCATGCTCAATTGGATGCACTATAATCAAACTGTAGATATCTGGTCCGTTGGTTGCATCATGGCTGAACTGCTTACCGGCAGGACACTTTTCCCTGGTACGGACCGTATCCTTTTTTGATTATTCATTATTTAATTTTTATTGTTCCTATCTGCATAATACATTATCATAAACTTTTGTAATGATGCATTGATTTTCGTGTTTTGATTTATAGCGTAGTTATTATTGCTACACATAGTGCATTCAAACTTTTTTGATTTTAAGAAAGTTTGCAATGAGAAAGGTAAGATTGCATTTTTATACGATTTTTAGATTGTTTTACCTCTGTAGTTTAAAATTTGGCTAAGTATATCAATTTAGAATATTGCTGTTTAGAATTTGGAGCCCATTTTCATATGACATTGATTTAATTTTATTTCCTGATTGTTTCAACTCATTTATGAGCGTTGCGCGGCGCTGTGTGTGTGTGTGTATGCTTGTTGGTAGGGAAGCCGAGAATGCTAAATGTGGATTTACTCGAGCTTCGTCGGGATTACATTTTGTAAATTAGTTGATAGGAAGAATAAAAAGTTATATAAGGTTTTCCATTTCAGTTGTGGGGAAAGCTTCTAGCTGCACGCTCTCATTTGCAATAGACGATTTTTATAACTTCGGTTTGTGGAAATCGGCGTGAAATCATATTTTTTTTATTTTGCGCGCGGCTTTATATAAAAGGCTTATATATGGTAGAGGGTACTCAGCAGGATGCAAGATGCCCCCCTTATCTGACGCGTTGGAGTAAATCCAAAAATCTCTCTCCCCTACTATATGAATAGATACAGTCAAATAGACAAAAATATTTTTACGCACACAAACTCGCGTGCACACATGAATCTATCTATTTACATATATCAACCAACCTGTAATTAATAATTTCAAAAGTTTAATAAAGTAAATTAAATACATTATGAAAATGGGCAGTATAATATTATTATAATAATCATGATTTAGCATGAACACCAAGAATTGTCTCATAAGAAAGAACCTCATGTAAGGTTTCTTGACAAGCAGTAGATGAAATCTTATAAGCCTCAAAGCTCAACGGCCCAAGGCGCCGACATAAATCTGAAACGTCGACGGTTTTAACTGCACGCGTTTCGCTTGCCAATTATTTTATTTTTATTTTAAAAATTCTTTATTTAACTTAAAAATTAAACAAATATACATATTATTATGTAAATATTATAAACATTAATCTGACTTTTAAAATACTTTCAGGCTAAATACGCCTATTAACCTTCCAAAGGTCGCGCCCCTGTGCCGAACATGAGTGGTCGCGCGCGGTGTGACAGTCCGCAACTTTGACTGCCTGTTTTGAGTTAACTAATAAGTAATTTGTGTCTATTTATAACATAATAGTAAAATTTGGTCCTTTGTCTAACTAAATAACAAAGAAAATTACAGGGCTTTATTTATTTATTGATTATTATTATATCAAAAAGTAATGAAGTCTATAAAAACATCAAAATTCACCTCCTCAATAGAATACAGCTTATACAATAGAATACAAACAATAATAAAAAAATATTACAACTTCTTTTCTAATTTTAAACATTACGAAGGAGTTTACTAATATAACATTAAAAATAATCATTATTTTAAAAATTGGCACTAAGTTTTAGGTACTTAAAAATCACAGCAAAACGTAATTACTGCTCCTGTGCATCTGTGACAAAGGTGAAATTGCTACTAAAAGATGCTACCCCACCTCCTCGAGGCAATCACGGACGTACAGTGCCCAAAAATATTAAATTTCTTAAATATGGCCAAAATTAGTTCGCTGCGGACTCACAGACCGCGCGCGACCACTGCAGGGCTAAAGTTTACAGAGTGATCTAGGTATCTAGGGATCTATCTATGCCAACTACTAACTCAACCTTTACTTTGGAGGGGAAAGGGGAATATTATATAGGAGGTGGTCATGCTAGGCCTATTACGCTGTTATCATGTGTGACCAATACTTGCTTTTGTGATAACATTGTCGGTTAGCTTGTTTTGTTACATTCTTTATGCTTTTCAACCTTAATCGGAGGAAACAGATATCCATCAATTAAACTTGATTATGGAGGTACTCGGCACCCCAGCTCAGGAGTTTATGCAGAAAATATCGTCCGAATCTGTGAGTATATTTGTACGAAAATTAATGGGTTTATGGGCTGTTGGTGGCAAAGTTTATTTACTCTACTGATTATGATAATATATAATTATGTATTTACAGTACTGTGAGACCACTAAAATAAGTTACATCGATAGATATTCGTTAGGGCAGGAGTATATACAATTTGTAAAAACCAATAAATTACAGGTCTTTTGCTTTATGTTTAGATTTGAATTACAAAACAAAAGTCTCATGCTATCTCGCTCGTATACTAATACACGCCACCATGACGCGTACGACAACAACCAACAATATTTTATGAAAAAATAAATACATTATTGTAACTTATTATAGTGATCGATCGATTCCTGATTCAACGTTTTGTAATTTTGTCTAGAAAGAAAACAATCCCTTAAAATCTAAGTAATTCTTCTTTTCTTTATGTTCTATAACCAGTCTTAGACAGAGTATAGAAAATATATTCCAGACATGCAACTTTATCCAGCAATATACAGGATATTGCTGGATAAAGTTGCAATAAAAATTTCTTTTTGCATCTCTAACACCTTCTCTAAGAACGAAATAAGATCTGCTTATGTATATGTATGTGACTGTGGCTTTATATTTTAATACTATTAAACCTCAGCTTTATTAAACTGTTTGTCCTGTCAATACTAAGTACACTTATGCTTGTGTAAGTTTGGTGCTTGCCTTAACCTTTACGCGTTCAGATATTGATCATCTCACAAGAATATTGTTTTTGTGCGGAAAACCAGACCAAGAAACCATTGACAAAAAATTAAGCGAAGAGGTAAGTATATGTTACTTACTTGTAAATATAAAATGAAAGAATGACTAAAGCATCGATCAAACTGAGGCGAATTCTGCGCACGATGCGGAATCGATTCGCTCGCGCCGATTGCGTCCACGAATTTGAGAATAGAATTGAATAGAATAGAAAAGTTTTTTATTCAAATAAACTTTTACAAGTACTTTTGAATTGTCAATTGAATCTACCACTGGTTCGGAATGCCGTTCCAACCGAGACATGAACATGTTCAAACTGATGCGGGTAGTGGCATACTATTTGCCGGTATTAGCATACTATTTGCGGGTAGTAGCATACTATTCGCGGTAATTTGCGTCCCGCATCCCGCGCGGTATTTATCTCAGATTTATCGACGCTTGATAAGTGAATAGTAATATATTTATTTGTAAAATGTTGAAAACAGAAGCAATGATAATAATACTAAAAACGAGAAATAACATTAGAGCTTAGTTTGATGGATTCCAAGTGAATATTAAAATACTACAGAATGCTACTACTTATATAATGCTTCATACATAATATAATATTAATTGTACATAATAATATATGACACGTTATATTACGTAATTTTTTAATGAAAAAATATTGAAACAAATAACAATTATTGTACATAGGTTCTATTTTTGTCAATTTTAGTAAGGGGTTACAACAATCCAGATTTTTTAGCATAAATATGAGAAGTAATCGAAAAATTGGCTTGCAATAATTTTTCCATTTCATAGCGAATTTAGATTACAAATCCAAAAAGCATATATTTAAATATAAAAGTCATTGTTAATTAAAAAATCACATAAATTTGTTTCTTCTAATATTGTGAGTACTGTGAAACGTTTTGTTTGGTGCCGTTTTGATATCAGCTAATTATACTTTTCTTTATGTGTTTGTGTTCGTGATCGTTCGATTGTGTTCGTGATCGATGTAATGAAAATTTTACGATGTTAGGAATTCATCTCACAGTGTGCTAGCTAGAGTATGAATTCTGTTTATAATTTTTCTTAATTGATTTATGATGGTAAAAATTATTGTATATAGGTCATTCAAATAGGTTTAAATAGTCGTTCGCAGCGGATTTTATAGAAAGGCTCTAATATAGGAATGACCACTGATGATCACCACACATGTGACATGATCAGGATGCCGGCAGGAGCCCTTTATGCAAATAAAAGAATGGTCTATAACCGTAAAATATGACAGCTCGTGGCTGGCTCAGTACAGAGGGCTCTAGGAGTGCCGCGGCCACAGACCACGTTTCCTCACTCGAAGTCAAAACCGAGAACGCAACATAATGCGACGCGACGCGGAAATATCAAAGAGTAAAGACCATTCACTATAAGTTGTCCCTTGGCGCCAGGTTGGCACCATTGCTCGACAAGCTGTTGGTGTCTAGTTTTCATTGTGTGAAGTGCTCGGCTGGTTTTGTTAAATTATTTGGTATAATTTGGAAAATATCAAATGTAATTTAATACAAAACTAGCACAGAACTTTACACAATGAAAATTACAGCTTGACAAACAACGGTGCCAACATGACGCCCAGGGCAACCAGTGAACGGTCTGTAGCTGAGGCTTCACGTGGTCTACGTTGTCGCGTAGATAAGTTTGTCACTTTCTATGGAGTCGAATCGCATCGACACCTAGTTGTTCACGTAGGACAACGGGTTACTTATTTTGCGATTTGTTCATAGAAGTGTCTAGTGTTTGATTCCTTGTGCAATGTTTCCAGGCTCGCAACTACATCCAGTCGCTGCCGACTCTGAAGCGGCGCGACTTCCGCGAAGTGTTCCGCGGCGCCAACCTGCTCGCCATCAACCTGCTCGAGCTCATGCTGGAGCTCGACGCTGACAAGTTAGTGTTCCATTCGTGTCACTACCTCATAGTCTATTCCACGAGTAAACCTTCTAGGGAACAAAATACCCCCCCCCCCCCCCCCCTCATTGGTCGATGCGCGCGGCTAGAGATAAGTGAAGACAAATACTCGCTTCGCATTGGTCAATGCGTGCGGCTAAAGATAAGGTACCTGAGTTCATGCTGGAGCTCGATATTCAAGAAGGCTTGCGCTTCAAGAGATACACGTTCTGCATTCGAGACGCTTCTTGATCTTGACTCGTTCAAACAAAAAAAAAATGTTTTAGTGACAACACTTACCTCGTTTACATGAATAATTTTCCAGTAGGGAACAAAAATGGCTGGACCAATTTTGCTGAAAATCTAATCAGTTTCAGGTTACGTCAATTTATGCGTCGATTGATCTTTGTCCCATAATCAATAACATGTTTCATGAAAAATATACGTAAAACGTGGAGATATGTCAGAATTTGAGCATCACAAAATCGGCACTATTATGAAAACTTCCCGCTGAGAAATTAAAAAATAAACTCTTGTTGAGACTTTAGTTGTTATTGAGGAGCTGTTTACTCAGTGGATGTTGGTGGCACTTGCAGGCGCATCACGGCGGAGCAAGCGCTGGCGCACGAGTACCTGGCGCAGTACGCGGACCCCACGGACGAGCCCGTCTCCGCGCCCTACGACCAGAGCTTCGAGGACATGGAGCTGCCCGTCGACAAGTGGAAAGGTGAGCGCGCACGAGTACCTGGCGCAGTACGCGGACCCCACGGACGAGCCCGTCTCCGCGCCCTACGACCAGAGCTTCGAGGACATGGAGCTGCCCGTCGACAAGTGGAAAGGTGAGCGCGCACGAGTACCTGGCGCAGTACGCGGACCCCACGGACGAGCCCGTCTCCGCGCCCTACGACCAGAGCTTCGAGGACATGGAGCTGCCCGTCGACAAGTGGAAAGGTGAGCGCGCACGAGTACCTGGCGCAGTACGCGGACCCCACGGACGAGCCCGTCTCCGCGCCCTACGACCAGAGCTTCGAGGACATGGAGCTGCCCGTCGACAAGTGGAAAGGTGAGCGCGCACGAGTACCTGGCGCAGTACGCGGACCCCACGGACGAGCCCGTCTCCGCGCCCTACGACCAGAGCTTCGAGGACATGGAGCTGCCCGTCGACAAGTGGAAAGGTGAGCGCGCACGAGTACCTGGCGCAGTACGCGGACCCCACGGACGAGCCCGTCTCCGCGCCCTACGACCAGAGCTTCGAGGACATGGAGCTGCCCGTCGACAAGTGGAAAGGTGAGCGCGCACGAGTACCTGGCGCAGTACGCGGACCCCACGGACGAGCCCGTCTCCGCGCCCTACGACCAGAGCTTCGAGGACATGGAGCTGCCCGTCGACAAGTGGAAAGGTGAGCTCACTCACACTACACTTGAGCCGTTATAAACCTTTGAACTGAGTCACTAATCTTTTTTTTTAAAGAATATTATGATGAACATGACTAATATTCCTCTTTCCCCTCCAAATATACGTATAGCTTGTGCTAGGAGTAAGTACGACGATAGTGTAATGGGCAGGGTTTGAACCGTAAACCTTTCGGTTTTCGATCCACGCCCGACGACCGTTGCGCTATAATTGAGGCTATTTTAGGTTCATAGGGTTGTGAGGGCTCTCCCTCGCAGCTCGCTAACCTGTTTTCGACTATCGACTAATCCTTTTTTTTAATTGTTACACGCGACACCAGATAATCAGGTTCCAGTTTTCTATGGCCTGTAAGTGCGAGCGAGAGGTCTGATAAAATGATTTATGACTCAGTTCGCACGTTTGTAATGGCTTAACTATAACGAACTTTTAACTATAACTTGTTCAAAATGTTGCTTGATCCACGCCGGGTTTGGTATATTTTTGTACGAAAACTATTAAATACAGCTTGTTTTCTCAATTTATTCACATTTTTACATAGAAATAATACTTCTTAAAGAGTCAATGCATTTTTTACGAAGTTTTTTACAAACGGGAAAAATGGTTCTTCTTTTAAGTTGTCAGTTGTCACTTGTCACAGAAAAGCGCGCCAGCGCCACAGATAATGTTCCGGTTTTGTTAAGCGGCGCGCACATACTCCGGCCCCTGGAAAGCTTCCAGCTTTCAAGCCAGCCTTTCAGGGGCATTGGGGTTTGGTAACAAGCAAATGCGGCCGATAGCACGTCGCACGACGCCCCTCGCTGTTGCGACGTCCACCACACGCGTTACGCCGTCCTCTCCAGGAAATAACTTCTTAATCCTCCCCAAGCGCCAATGCAGTGGGGGTAAATTATCCTCTTTGAGAACCACCAAATCGTCCACCTGCAAGTTGTGGCTTCTCGTTCGCCATTTGACCCTCTGTTGAAGTTCGGCGATGAATTCCTGGCTCCAGCGCCTCCAGAAAGATTGCCGCATGCGTTCAATGCGTTGGAAGCTATCGAGCTGAGTTTCCCTGGCTTCTAGTAAGCATGGGGTCGGTAGCGCGGTGAGGGGTCTTCCGATCAAAAAGTGACCCGGGGTTAGAGGATAGAAATCTTGTGGTGAGGAACTGAGGGAGTAGAGGGGTCTGCTGTTTAGGATGGCTTCTATTTGAGTGAATAACGAATACAGCTCCTCGAAAGTCAGATGCGTATTTCCTAGAATCCTAGCCATGTGGAATTTAGCCGATTTTACGCCGGCCTCCATTAACCCATTGAAGTGAGGAGCGTATGGGGGCGAAAAGCAGAATTCGATTCCTTCGTTAGCGGCGAAATCATTTATAGCGTTGGCATTTGTCTGTAAGAATTCGCGAATTTCTTTAGCTGCCGCGACGTAATTTCCGCCATTATCGCAGTGGATTGACCTTGGGAGACCTCTACGAGCGATAAATCTTTTAAGCGTTAAAACAAAGGCATTCTTTGACAGTTCTGATACTGCCTCTAAATGGATACACTTGTATTTGAAGCATATGAAAATACATAAATAGGCTTTCGATATTTTGCAACCACGACCTTTGCGATCCGTGATCATAAATGGCCCAGCAAAGTCAGTTCCGACAACATGAAAGGGAAAATCTGGCATAAGTCTTTCCGAGGGTAAATTGCCCATGATATTTGTAGAAGATCGACCCTGAAAACGCCTACAAATTACACAGTTTAGCACGGTGCGTCGCGCAAGGTTTCTACCGCCTATAGGCCAGAAACGAGTTCTAATAGAGGCCAGTAAAGCCTGCGGACCCACATGTAATAGCTTGCGGTGTTCCTGCTCTAACAGTAGTTTTGTTAGATAGTGCTTAGCGCTTAGCAACATGGGGTGCTTCATATCGAAGCTATATTCGGAAGCTTGTATGCGCCCACCTACCCTGATTAGGCCATCATGAAGGAAGGGATTAAGCGCCGCAATATTGGATTTAGGATTTAATGAATTTCCTTTTAGCAGTATGTCATATTCTTTGCGAAAGGACTCTAACTGGGAGATGTAAGTTAATTTTTGGAGCGCTCTGTCAAGTTCGGAAGCAGATAGCGAACCGGTGAGTTTATTTTTTGGATTCTTGCAATTATGTAAAAATCTGTTAATGTAGCCGAAAATATTTTGCACGGTTTTTAATTTAGAATATTTTTGTAAATTAAATGGAGATGATTCTGAATCATTTGTTTCGGCAATGTGCACCTTTACTTCTGGTAATGCATCCAACTCAATAGGAGGCTGTGACTGCGTTGATGGCCATTCAGATTCTGGCATTGCCAAGAAAGATGGTCCAAACCACCACAAATCACAGTTTGCTACGTCACGAGGATCTACCCCGCGAGACAACAGATCAGCTGGGTTGTGCTCTGTGGGAACATGATTCCATGCCGAAGTCTCAGTTAGTTCTCGAATCGTGGCAACTCTGTTGGCAACAAATGCCTTAAGGTTCTTGGAGCCATTTCGTATCCATGCTAATACAATGCTCGAGTCAGTCCAATAGACTATTCGTGAGATTTGGCAACGTAAAGCTTGAGCTACAGTGGAGCTCATTTCAGCTGCAAGCAGAGCGCCCGAGAGTTCAAGACGGGGAATCGTAGTTGGAGTGGATGCTGGAGCAACACGTGATTTGGCGCAAAGAAGATTTACACGCACTTGTCCTTCTTTATTTGATGATCTAAGATAGATGCAGGAGCCAAATGCACGCTGCGATGCGTCACAGAAACAATGCATTTCGATAGATTCTGCATTTGAGATTAACGCCTGTCTTGGAATTAATAAGGAGGAAATTGATTCCATGCCTTCAGTGAAATTTTTCCACGATTTGATGATTTCTTGAGGGGCTGGATCATCCCAATCCAGTTTTAGGGACCATAAGGTCTGAATCAGAATTTTGGGAACGATAGTGCACAAAGATAGGAGCCCCAAAGGGTCGAAAAGCTTGAATGTTGAGGAAAGTATTGTGCGTTTGGTAACGGCATCAACTGCACTGACATCGATGGGAAACTTTAGAACATCACGAGATGGATCCCAACTCAGACCAAGGGTATTTGTAGTTTCGCTTATTATTAGGTTTCCATTGGACTGGATAGTATCTGCTGACAGCAGAGAAGATAAGTTGGAACGATACTTGCGCAAGTTGAATCCCGCCTTTGCAAGGTTTTCAGCAACTGACTGCTGAATGAATCGAAGCTGGCTCTCGTCGTCGTGACCTGTCAATAAGTCGTCGACATAAAAATCGGTTTGTATGACTTTTTTAATTGTTGGGTCCTCACATTCTTCTCCAACCTGCCAGAGACAGCGCGTTGCGAGAAAACTTGCACTAGCATACCCATATGTGACCGTATTGAGCCTGAGAGTTTGTAACGGTTTATCCTCTGCATCTCGCCACAAAATCAGCTGCAAATTGCGATCAGACTCATGTACTAATATCTGACGGTACATTTTCTCGATATCAGCCGATATCACATACTGATATTGACGAAATCGAATGAGAATGTTGAAAAGAGAGTCTTGTATTGTAGGGCCTATCATTTGTATGTCATTTACGGACAAACAAGATAGTTTTGAACTTTTTGCGCAGCTGTCATTGGTTGTGCGGCTCGATGCATCGAAAACTACACGAAGGCGCGTTGATTCGCTGCTCTCGCGGATAACCGGATGGTGTGGGACAAAATAACCGTTTTCGGGTCGGTCAACATTTGAAATCGAGAGATGTCCTAACTGAGCATATTCATTAATAAAGTCTACGTAAGCCACTTTAATTTCAGGTTGTTTTTTGAATCGACGTTCCAGATTTAGAAATCTCCTTTTTGCCATATAGTATGAGTCACCAAGACAATCTGGTGTGTCAGTTAGTGGTAGTTTTACAATGAAACGCCCTTCACTGTTTCGTTCAGTATGTTTTAGAAAGTGAAGTTCACACTCCTTTTCTTGCGAGGTGAGTAGCGGCTTTGATGGTAAGCTTTCTAGCTCCCAAAATCTTTTTAAATCCTTATGGAGATCTGCTAAAGAATTATTTAGTGTGTCACCAATACCATCAATGACCTTTGTAAAGTTGCATTGTATAGTGTCTTCACATTTTTGGTGTAATGGACCCGCAATGAGCCAACCTAATTTTGATTGTCGCAGAATAGGATTTCCTTTACCGAGGGAGTGCTGCTTTGAAAGAATGACATCCCAGAAGATGTCAGCACCTATAAGTATACCTATTTCTGAAGGTTCATTGAATTGTGGGTCTGCGAGAGAAAATGAAGTTAAATCTAAATGTGAAATATTAATTAGTGATTTAGGAATTTTACCTGAAATTTTAGGAATGACAAGGCCTGAGGCAACAATACTGAACGGGTTTTGTTTTGATTCAATTCGTATATCGCACCGTTCTGCAGGAAGCTTGAAGGCTATGTCACCGATTCCTACAACATTTTTTGTATCTGAAAATAATGGTGTTAGATTTAACCGTTCTTTTAATTCTTTGCTTATGAATGTGCACTGGCTACCACAATCTAGCAGTGCTTTTGTAGTAATAGTTTTATTAGTTTTAGGATTCACGATGTCAACTAGTGCTGTACACAATAGAGTCTCTGAAGACATGGTGGCTGACATCGCAATGGGATCAGAATTACCTTCATTTGTTTCTTTTTCAGGCTCAGTAGCCTTGCAGATCATTGTGCTATGCCTCCTTTTACAGTTTCTACATGAACTTGGTGTCTTACAAAAGCGTTGGTTATGGCCTACGCGTAAGCAATTTGTACATAACCTCAATTTGGCTACCAGTGCTGCCCTCTCATCAATTGATTTTGATTTGAATTGTTCGCATTCGTAAATTCGATGATCCTGCTTACAAACCGCGCACTTATAAGTTAGCGAGACATTGGAATTGTCACCCTTCTCAACAACAAACGATTTAGTGGATAGAGGAGACTGAGGCTTTTTATAGCTTTGCGAGTTATTCGGAGTTTGCTTGATATTCTTATTGGGTTCCTGCTTACTGCGGAAAACAGACTCAAGTACATCTGCGCGAGCCTTCAAAAAAGTCAAAAAGTCCTCAAGCGTAGGCATCTCCGAAGAACTGACATTAGTATGAATATATTCTTCCCATTTAACTCGGGTATTGCTGTCTAACTTGGCGGAGACTAAATATATGATCACGGTATCCCAATGCTCGGTTGGTTGTTTTAAAGTTTTAAGTGCACGCAAATTTTTAGTGATGTGATCAACAACAAATCTTAAAGATTTGTCACTCTCATGAGCTTGTTCGATGTTAAAAAGTAATTTTAAATGACTATTTATCAATTGACGTGTATTGTTGTAACGCTCACACAAGAGATTCCACGCTTCATAATAATTTGCATCAGACACCTCAAGATTGCTGATCACTCGAGCCGCTTCACCCTCTAAATATGATACGAGGTAATGAAATTTATGTATATTTTTAATTCTAGGGTTACTGTTAATCAAAGAGTTGAACGTGTCTCTAAATTGCACCCAAGATTGGTAACTTCCAGAAAAAGGACTGATTTTGATTATAGGAAGACGGAATCCGATCACTTCGTGATCATCCTCGTCTGCCCCTATCGCGGAGGTATAGCTTTGGTCGAATGATGCAGCAGACTTTTTTGAGACGGTATTGTCTGATATAATTTCTTTCGCAGCAGAGATAGAATTATAGAAAGCTTGCTCGATGGTCTCCCTAGTGTCCAATTCAAAACTTAAATTCTTTTCGTCTAAGCCCTCTATTTGATCTTGCACGCCATCGAACTCGGCGAACAATGCTTCAATCTTTGCCAACCTTTGCGTCAGTATATCAACCTCGCTTGGAGTAAGTTTACGACCCTTTAGGTCATCTAACTGATTACTGAATTTAGTTACACGGCCTTTTATTGATGAACGTTTTACAGTTAAAGATTTCAACATAGCATCCATTGTTCGAGATCAACACACTGATGCAGGTATAGAATGGGTAGTTGGCTAGTATAGAAAGTTTAATACAATACGCTGCTCGCTTCAAGATTGATGTTCCGCTAACCCGGCGCAGGAAAAGAAGTGCACGGGCGAGGGTCGCAGGGGGCCAGCGGCACTGGCTGAAGTTGAGGCTGCCGCAGTATAAACTGGACCACGGCTTGATTAATTGTGCTTTGCCTTAGCATGCACCTTTGGTTTACACTGGAATTGATAATTATATAGCTTTGTATACTGAGTGATAATAGTGCTAAGATAATTAAGAAAGGTAAGACTGATTTAATTATGTAAAATTGGTTTAGCAATTTTTTAATGTTAAGTATTTTGATGATTGGAAACCTCGAATTTCGTTTACTGAGACTTTCAAGTCGTTAATAGGGCATGAAATGCAAAATAGTTAGACAACTTGTAGGTTGACAGTAAGTTATGTAGGTAAATACGCAACCGACTCTCGAAGTCGTACCTTTACTAACTCTTTGGATAGGATGGGTGTAGTAGGGAACGGGCTCACTTTTGTTGGTTATCCTCGTGGGCAGCGCCTCCCTGCTACTTTCGTCGGCTTGGATGCGGCAGCTTCTGGTAGTTTGATGGTTGGGTCGACAGGCAGGCAGGAACAAAAATTGATCACGGTCGCCACTTATGTTGCTTGATCCACGCCGGGTTTGGTATATTTTTGTACGAAAACTATTAAATACAGCTTGTTTTCTCAATTTATTCACATTTTTACATAGAAATAATACTTCTTAAAGAGTCAATGCATTTTTTACGAAGTTTTTTACAAACGGGAAAAATGGTTCTTCTTTTAAGTTGTCAGTTGTCACTTGTCACAGAAAAGCGCGCCAGCGCCACAGATAATGTTCCGGTTTTGTTAAGCGGCGCGCACACAAAAGTCACTCTCACTCTACTCACTCAGTCGAGTACTGAGTCAATACATCAAATCGCAAGTATTGCGCGAATTTAAATTTCATGCGATAGAGAAAGACTGCGTGTGGCTTCAAATTGGAGAAATCAATTTTAGTGGGTATTACGAATATCGACGCCCATTTTAAAATTTAAGATGGCCGCGTTTTTTTTTTTTAAGAAATCTAAATGGCTCTCATTTACGAGGTTTTCGAGGAGATGGTTACGAAAATGATTCATCCATTTTTTCGATTTCAAGATGGTTGTTAAAAAATGGGTAGTAATAAAACGAGTGACTGTAAATTACAGTTCTAAGTGTCAAAATTAATTAATTTGGGTTATAGAATTACAAAGTGAGCGACTGACTGCGAGTGACGAGAAATCAACAAAACAGCAACTTACAAACATTAATTTGAGTTACTTAAAATACAAAATGAGCAGCTTCATAATATTTGAGCGACCTAATATTTGTTTGAGTGTCAACGTTACGTCCTGCATTTTTTTCAATATTTGGCAAATGTATTTTTTATACTGAGCGGCATTTTATCTTAAATGAAGTGTTTCGAATACAAAAAACACTTTGAAAAATACACTAATGAGCAGAGTATAATGAGCTCACATTTAAAAAATAAAAATAATATGAAATAACTATTTGAAGAAACACTATTCTATTAGTTGAGAAATTTTATTATTGAAATATAAGGGTAATTAAATAAAACAATGTACTCCGTAAAAAATTTGGATCTGGCACTTCGCCGGCCGCTGCCGCGGCACGCTCGCTTCGCTCGCTCGGCTCGTGCGTTGTGGTAACTGTTCTAACCTAACCTAGCTGGTGTTTTTGGAATCCTGGTGTTTTTTAACCTGGTATTTTCATTAAAAAAGCGTATCAAAATAAAAAACATAAGCCCTCAAATAGAATATCAGTAACCAATAATCATTAATAAAGCAGCTTACAAAACTTTGCTCAAAGTGAACTTTTTAGTAGTTCGCTAAGTATAACCTCACTTAGAAAAATCGAATCTATCTTAATATTGAAGTTGCCCTCTCTGTATTTCCAGTCGCTCACTTAGTATTATTTTATATAATTATAAATCAATATTCGTCGTCAGTTTAGTTAATTTTTCGCTTACTCAAATTCATACCGCTCAAGTTATTAAAACAGTATGTCATCATCAGTCGCAAAGTTTTTTTTTGTTCGCTCGTTTTATAATTCCCCTTAAAAAATGTGTCGCTCATCTACTTCCTACTAATGTTATAAATGTGAAAGTGTGGAAGTTTTGGATGTTTGCATGTTTAGATGTTTGGATGTTTGTTACTCAATCACGCCGCAACTACTGGACCGATTTGGCTGAAATTTTGAATGGAGATAGAGAGATAGATTATGTCCTGACTTAAAACCTATGCTAGTTGCATAGTTCCCACGGGATTTTGAAAAATTCGAAATCTATAGCTATATCTATAGGCAGATTACTATAGCGAAGGCAGATTACTATAGCGAACTTCCTTGATAGTAGGTATAAAGGTTGGAAAAGGGAGCGGGAACGGGAACCGGAAATCCACGATTCCCTCGGGATTTGTTTAAAACCGAAATTCACGCGGGCGAAGCCGCGGGAATTTTCTAGTAATGCATAATACCTCAATGCCTCATGCATGTTCTTGAAGTTTAGTTATGATATTATATAGGCAGTTGGTTTATTATTATTTTGTTTGTTGCAGAGCTCGTGTGGCAAGAAGTAGTGGAGTTCAAGCCTCACCCACAACACATGAACACGGTCATCGAGGTTAATCCTTCATAATTAGCGATTAAGATAACTAACATTATTTACGAAGGCAATATTTTTATAATGATTACCTATAACGCCATGGGCCGTTATAAATAAACGAGCTATAAGTTCTACCAGTCAATTTTTATGCGTGTAATATATACTTATACGTGGTAGTTATGTTTTGTCGGTCAGTATGTTACATAATAATTATGAAATTAGATTTTATCTAGTGTAACGGGAAGCATCAGCATTCGTTACGAGATTTTAATTTTAATCAATAACTCAAAACACGAACCGCGCTAGTTCATGTAGGACCGAAACTAAGGACACATTTGCGTCGACTCCACTTTTTGGCTCCAACGCTGGCCGCTATTCGTTTAACGTGTGGCTCGGGAAATTAGCATTGGTCCCAACACTAGCGCCAACGTTGGGAGTTGGCTGTTCTGTGTCGGTTTTTTAAAGGAATCTGCGCCAAAGTTCGATCCGATCCGTCCACACGCTGCCTCCAACGTCTGTCTGCCTGTATCACTGGTTCCGTGTTTTATGTTTGTCATCCACCATCCTCTTTGACGTGGTTTTTTAATAAATTTTTTTTTCATTAACAATTAAAATGTAGTTTGTATTTAATACAAACTATATGCACTTAATTAAGCGCCTAGAGCAATTTCTATTTTCGTATCGTATACATCTTTACGTTGGCTCTGGCGGAACAGAACCAGTATAATAACCAACATGTAGACGTCTCACGAAAATAGCCGACCAACGTTGGTACGAGCGTTGGCACCAACGACTGTAGCCGGTCTTAGACATGGCGTTGGCTTGCCATTTGTCATATTTTAATTGCATATATGTATTTATATATATATTTAACCTGCATTGGTCATATTTTAATGATGGAGAGAAAAATTGTCGCAAGCTTGTGAAGTGGACAAAGGGCTAACGGATGCTGTCGGCAGATTGCATCAAGATCATTTTGATGTATGCACGAAAACCCTAGTTGGCTGGCCAGTTGTTGGGTCGCTAAGATTTATACATTGATGCATAATTTCAACGTGTTCTAGGCCATTCAAAATATTGTCTATGGACATGTTTAGAGTTTAAATTATGACCATAAATAAAACTAAGGTTGTTTATTTTTAGCGCATCTAATATTTAATAGGTCGCTTTTTTAGGTATTAGATATTAGTGTTATATATAGGTATAAGAATATGAAATTTTTATTTATACGGATTATTATATTGCACCAATGAGTTTATATAAATTAATCTATGTATATTGTATATATTTGCGTTTGGCTCGATAAACAAACATTTTATTTTACCATTTTTTAGCCATTAAAAGGAAATATAGATACACTTTTATAAAATAAAATATGTATAAGATAATTTTCCTTTAAAAAAAGATAAATATAATGCGACTGATAAAATGGCCTATATCTAAAATTCTTCAGTCGTGCTTTTACACTAAAATATTTGCTAAGCGAAATGTAGTTTAAAAAGTATTTACTTTTAAATAAGATAAGTTTATTTGACCCTCAATGGGCAAGGGGGTAAGTTGTCTCGTTTTTCTACAAAATAGAATTTTACTTTTTTCTAAATTGCTACTGAAAGTAAGAACAAAGTTTGGTCCAAAAATAATCAGTACAATAGGTAAACTACATAAGTACCTATTGTACGCCAGGTACTCAAAAAACTTCCAAATTCATAACTCCTAAACGTGTAGACCGATTACAGGACCTTATAAATAATATTCTACAGCGTCCTCCAATCTGAATATTTCCAAATAATGAGGTCATAAAAATTATTCATAACCAGCAGCTTTTTGTATGCAGCATAGTAAATATTTGTTTAATGAAATTGTCACATAGTCCTACAAAAGTGGTACGTTTTCCCACCCCAGGAATCGAAATGTTTAACACCTGCGCACTAGAGTAGCTACCTCCATCGAGAATTTTTACAGAGGAAAAACTTGGTCGTCTCGTCAAAACGAACTTACTACTCACGAAGATTCAGCCTGTTTTACTAAAAAAAAAAATGTTATGTGTTTGGGGTTGGTATTTTTTTAAATAATAGTCCATACCGATGGGACAAACTTTGCTCAGCATTTTTGTTAATACAATTTTTTAAGTAGGTAAGTAACCTGTGTTGCATCTTAAGAATAAAAAACTTTTCTTGTACGAGTTTTTAAATGGTGTGCTTTTACACTATAAGTAGCTAGGATGAAAAAAGTCCCTTATTCATAGTATTAAAGTCTTATTTTACAAGTATTAATTAAAAAATTAAAAAACCCCCGACATTTGCCATTTTATGTCGGCGGCCATCTTGGATTTGCAAGCTATTCTACTATCAAGCCCTTTCATTTGATACCCATATTAAGGGAGTTGTGAAAAAATATGTAATCCGCCATTTTGTAGCGGCGACTATCTTGGATCGATTTTCATCAAACATAGCTAACAACACTTGACTAATTCACCTTTCAAACAAAAAACCGCATTCAAATCGGTCCACCCGTTTGAGCGCTACAGGGGAACAGACAGTCACACACACACACAGACACGTCAAACTTATAACACACCGTCGTTTTTGCGTCGGGGGTTAAAAATATAAGTAAGATGAAACAAAATATCGTTTATAGACCATGCAGGATTGTTGTTCTGACTTTCGAGTTTATTGAGTGAATAAAAGATTAGATAAAATTTATCTTTGTTTTATTTTTTCACATTTCATTTTTGTTGATAATTATGAGAGTCAGTGAGTAACTAAAACACGTTGAATTTATATTGGAACCACTTTATTTTCTAGGAACAGATATAGGTTTTAAGCGCAGGCCCAGTTGGGGGTGAAACGAGATTGAATAGAATATAATAGAAAAGTTTTTTATTCAAATAAACTTTTACAAGTTCTGTTGAATAGTCAATTGAATTTACCACTGGTTCGGAATGCCAGAGAAGAACCAGTAAGAAACTCGGCGGTTGCTCTTTTCCAAATTAACAATAGTGGTGCAAGTACTTTGGTGCAAGGTAACATGCAATGTATCATTCTGCCTTTCATTGCATGTTCGCGTGGCGCGCTCTTACCGCGCATTCACGACGAACCTCCCGCGTGCGTCTGTTTCAGCCATCTGCCGCGATCACGGGCCGTCGACACGGACATTGTTCTTTTCTTCGTTCGTTCTTCAACCGGTATATCCAGTGGCGTAGCGTACCTTGGCGGGGCCCCGTATAAAAATTTGTTTGGGGGCCCTTATGAAGGGTAAAGATTTCTCACAAAAGAAAAAAAAATGTTTGCATAAAATTAAAAGCAATATTTATTCATCATAATTATTTATCTGTCACTTTTTCTAAAATTTTTACAAACAATTCAAATGAAATATATACTCTCCTTGCCTTTTTTTTCGGCAAACTGATTTATTAAATCATTTATAGCTGATGATGACTTTAGTTTTTCTAAAGATTCTGCCTCTATGGACTACTTTTTGGACAAAATTATTCATCATTCATTCTCAGGTCATTTCTGAAATAAACAAAAATTTGGGAAGTTTTTGTTAATTTTTGCTTACACACGTTGGGGGCCCCCGTGGCTTGGGGGCCCCGTATAATTGATACGGCATAGGTATACGGCGGTAGCTACGCCCCTGGGTATATCACACGAAGCATGGAGTCCGAACCACGTTCTTGCTACGACGATTATCAGTACTTCATTATCCGCGCGCGGCTTGTAATGCACGTAGCGTGCGCGTGTTGCACAGTTCGCGCGCGCAAGACGTTCAAACTATGAGATTTCCTTGTGTTACCTTGCATGATACATTGCAGCAATGTGTACGGCAAATTCTTTCATTGCATGTTACTTTGCACCAATCTGTACGCACCATAACAAGGTAAAGCCTCCGGCACACTTACGTGTCGTGATGCGCCGGTTTCATATATTTAGTAAAAACGACACGCCCTACAAGTGTGTCTCTAACCACACTAAATGTATGAAACCGATATGCTGCTGGCGCGCCACGACACGTAAGTGTGGTTCCGGCCTTACGTGTTTTTTTGCAAGAGCCTCCCACCAAACCAGACCATAGACAATTTAGAAATTATAAGTTCCCAAATTGTCCCTGCAGGGAATCGAATCCGGAGACCACCCACTTATAAGGCGCTCACCACTGCGCCATAGAGGTCGCATTGTTACGGGTATTGATTATAGTTGTTGACTTTTGTAAAAAAGTGGACCAAAATCGGCATAGTTAATAGTCTGATTTTTAATTCGGAATGGAATGGAATTCTAACAGTCAGTGGCGGGGCAAGACCTAAATTTTATGTGGGCAAGATATATTTTGCGAGGGTGTGCGTACTCTCAGCGGAATGTTGTCGAATTTCTTGATTTTAAGTATGCAGATATTTAGTGTGTTAGGACGTGTAAATGTGTGTGATAGTTTCAAATTTGTGCGTCCAACCGTTTTTGAAAAATTCGCCAAAAACACTTTCCGCCAGGAGAACGTTCTCCCAGCGGCATGTTTTTTTTCCAACGTGCGCACGAAAAAAAAAATTAGTGCAATAATTAGTGCGTAGCGAGAGGTAAATGTGTGTCTGTAAATGGAATTTGTGTGTCTCAAGACTCCGGAGATATTCAAGATTCCGCTGGGGGAACGTTTCGCTGTTTGCTAGATCTCGTAAACGGCTACGCGTGTAGATGTGATTTTTTGTACACATGTTGCTATGAATTTGTGTGTAATGTTTGTGAAAATAGAATTAGAAAAAAAATTGCCGTTCCGAAATTATGTGTATTAAAGTGAAATCCAGTTATTAGGTCCTAGCACTTCGAATAGGAGTTCTGAAGTTTAATTTCCAACACTAATTTGTTCTTTATGACTGTTTACAATGCCTTCTTAAGTTTCATTGGTCTACAGTAGGTAATACTTAAGTTATGATCCAATATTACTATGACTTAGCCACTATTTTGTTCGACATTCGATAAGACGAGTTTTTTATGGGTTGGCAAATGAAAAATTATTCCAATAATTAGTGTGTCGGTTCAACTATCTATTTACAAAATTTTAACTTAATACGCTTAATAATTAAAGAGATATAATTAAAAAACCAGAAAGAAACGTAATGCAGATATAAACCGACCAAATTTGAATGGTAACAAAAAAGCGGCCTTGTCATATATGGTGCTAACCTACCGAAATTGATACTATATCATTTTAATATTTTTAGTGATTTTGTACAATCGCGAACACAGTTCTTAACTTATATTTTTATTAGTCTATATATATCTTAATAATAATATTTAGGTGTATAATACTTATGTGCTAAATCTGTGATTTAAGAATTAGCATAGGTATAGGTAACTATTCAGTTATTCCATCTGAACTCGATTATATAATTCGAGTTCAGATGGAATAACTGAATATAATGAATATAATGAAATATGAAATAACTGAAATGCATCCAGCAACAGTCAGCATTTTTTTTGCATACAAAAAAACAGCAATAGTTATTTGTGTTACAAGGGGCCAATGGGACGAAAAATAAAGCCAACGCTCTAAGTATCATAGTTTTTTGATATTTATTTATTTATTAGTAATAAACAGCGTTCAAAACAGTTAATGTATTATAGAAATAAATATTAAGGCTACGTAGATTACAAAGAAAACAAGTATAAATTAAAAATTTAAAAAACCCCCGACATTCGCCATTTTGTGGTCGTGGCCATCTTGGATTTGCATATTACTATTTTACTAGTCAAGCCCTTTATTTAGCCCTTTAGCCCTATTAATGAAGTTTTAAAAGAAATATAATCTGCCATTTTGTAGCGGCGGCCATCTTGGATCGATTTTCATCAAACATAGCTACTCTAGCGGCACGCTATGATGGCCGGTTTGACGTTTGTCCGCTCATGAAGTTCCGTATTAATTGATAACGACTTTGAAGGAAATAATTGTATTACTTTATTGACGATAGTGATGTGCAGAGATTCATAAATTTTATCGAATGTAGTTTTAGGTTTAGGACTCAAAATTTATTTATTAAATTGATTTCTTAAATGTATACAAGTGTAGAAAAATCAGTTTGCACCATTTAAGGGGTGAATGTACTTGTGAATATGAACAATTTTCACTATGTGGACAAACCTCTGAAATCGCAAAAAAATATCAATAAATTTTTAAAAATGGAATCTAATACGATCGTCACATAGGATCGCTGGCTAGCACAACTACTACCTCCGGCAAACTCGCGTCAATGCTCAATGCAAAACAAAGCAGTTTCGAATTGACGTTGCTTCGAAAAGTATAAACTGTCAGTGCAATGCGATTGTGATATAGTTTTGACCTGGCTTTGGATTTCAAATATTGATACTGCATTACTGTTGACCCTTGCTCGTTAATTTGGACTCTGTTCAAGCCCTTTGTTGTGGATTTCGTCGATATGACCGAACGTACGCAGAGAACTGTTCTAAATAGTCAGACACGTGAGTTCGTAATACGCCTTCGTAACTATTTCGATCGTGAAGCTCAAAATGGAGGGCCAATTTTACCTATAACGTCAGTGGTTGAACGCGTAGCTGATGCGCTTAATATTGGACAACGAACTGTTAGACGGATAACTAAAAAAAAATATGGCGAGACTGGCACAGAAGAAAATAAACTTCACACACCAAAAAAGAGAAAACGAGCAAAACCAGTCGTAGGCATCGATAGCTTTGATGCCGATGCTATCCGAAGACATGTTTACGGCTACTATTTACAGAAGGAGTATCCAACAAGAAAAAAGTTGGTGCATTCACTGAAGGAAGCTGGATTATTCTTCGGTGGGGAAAGTTCTTTAACGAAGATTTTGAAGACCATTGGATTTCGATACAAAAAATGTAACAAACGCAAAATATTGATGGAAAGATTTGATATAGCGATGGCAAGGTATACTTTTTTACGGCAAGTGAAAGAAATCAAAAATTGGCAAAATGTTGTGTTCTTGGATGAAACATGGCTTAATGCTAACCATACTGTAGGCCGTTCTTGGAACGATGACACAGCAGCATCTACTTCCAAAGTTCCTGTAGGAAAAGGATCGCGACTTATAATTTGTCACGCCGGAACCATCAACGGGTTTGTCGAAGGTTCTCTCATGGCTTTTGCGTCAAAAACCACTGGAGACTATCATGAAGACATGAATGGAGAAAAGTTTACTGAATGGTTTACCTCAATGTTGTGTAGCCTCCCTGAACCATCTATTATAATTATGGACAACGCCCCATACCACTCGATGCAAATTGACAAGCCACCTGCCCAATCCCAAAAGAAAGCTGATATCGTCGCATGGCTTCGTAAAAATGGCGTAGATGCAAACATGAATATGTTAAAAGCGGAATTAGTACGTCTTTTAAAAGAAAACAAACCAACCAAGATCCGATACGTCATTGACGAAATAGCATTAGAACATGGGCACAGAGTTATACGGTTACCGCCTTACCATTGTGAGTATAATGCGATTGAGTTGGTGTGTGCTCAAATTAAGGGATATGCTGCAAGACACAATACAGAACCCCCATTTACCACAAAAAAAATGCTAAAATTATTAGAAGAAGCTTGTGAACATGTGACTAAAGGAGACTGGGAAAAGGTTGTGAATAGAACTGTTAAATTAATAAGGGAAGATTATGAAAGAGATGTGAAAATAGATAATATTATAGAAAACGAACATATAATTATTAATGTATGTGATGATAGCAGTGACGACAGTGAAAATAGTAGTATGGACGAATCTGATTAATTATGGCCTTTTGTGGCACCTTTTTTGGTATCTTTTGTATTCATATGTTTCTTGTGTGCATATAAAGTATGTATATTCATTTTCGTTCAAATATTCAGTTCGTTCAAATAAATTAAATAAACATATACATTTTTGTTTTATTAAACCTATTTAATCAGGTACAAAAACAAAACTTAATTGTTTTTTGTTCGAGAATAAATTGACATTCCACATCACTATTGTAATGTGTCAAACCGGCCATCATAGCGTGCCGCTAGATTAACAACACTCTCGACTAATTCACCTTTCAAACAAATAAAAAACCGCGTTCAAATCGGTTCATCCGTTTGAGCGCTACAGGGGAACAGACAGACAGACACACACACACACACACACAGACACGTCAAACTTATAACACCCCGTCGTTTTTGCGTCGGGGGTTAAAAATAAGTAATATTAACAATAAATCTCTACAAACAAAATTTGTTTTGCAGTTCATTAAGTAGGGATTTGTGTTAAAATTATGACTTATGTTAAATACTTTTACCCACGGTGCGCAAGTCTGACTCGTACTTGGCCGCTTTTTTACCCGACTACGGCAAAGCCAAGAGGAAGGGTTATGATTTTAGCAGTCTATGTATGTATGTATGTATGCATGTAAGTATGTATGTATGTGGCCGATTTTCGTATGAGATTCTGTGTGTACCACTGTAGCGCCTAAACTACTGGACCGTTTTTGATGAATGAGGTGTCTATTGATTCGTTGTTATGGTCCAGGTGACATAGGCTACATTTTATTTACGAAAAAAAATGAGAAGTGACCTTCGCGCGGTTTTCTAGATAATGTTGTCGATTCAAAAGCACTTGTAAAAGTTTATCTGAATAAAAAATATGTCTTGAATAAAAAATATTGTCGTTTGAGTTTATCTGAATAAAAAGTATGTCTTAGACTTGCCTTTACACAAGTTTAAGAACTCTATTAAAAGTATGCTCATAAAAAAAGCTTATTATACAATTGTAGATTATATAAACGATAAAAAAGCTTGGATTTAACTCGTTCCAGCAATGCACGAGACGGCATTTCAATCATGTACATTAATAATAATAATTGTTATAATGTTATTTTAAAAAAAAGAGCAACAGCCGAGTTTCTTGCAGGTTCTTCTCGGCTGGAACTGCATTCCGAACCTGTGGTAGATTCAATTGACGATTCAAAAGTACTTGTAAAAGTTTATTTGAATAAAAAACTTTTCTATTCTATTCTATTCTAATGAAATTATAGTTTCGGATAGACATAACAGATGGCGCTACTAGCTGCTTGCCCCACGCTTTCGCATTAAATTATTAAGCGTAGTCGGGTTTTAGTTTACGAACTTTTTCTTGTTTCGTATCACGATGACATTTTGTATGT
Source organism: Melanargia galathea (assembly GCA_920104075.1). NCBI lineage: Eukaryota > Metazoa > Arthropoda > Insecta > Lepidoptera > Nymphalidae > Melanargia > Melanargia galathea. The sequence goes on along the minus strand of OV049859.1, from coordinate 6,502,514 downwards.
TGTAAAATCACAACCCTAGGTGCGAAACCCAAAAAAATTAAAACTTTTCCTATAAAATTTGCAATGCGTTTTGCACGATATACATCGCGGGTTTGAAAAACATTAAATACTAAACCACTAATACTACAAGTATAAGACAAATGGTTATTGGTATTGGATTGTGTTCAGATAAGTAGTATAATATAATAGCGCTAAATTTTCAAGAGCGATCCCTTTATACCCTGTACCCATTATTAATGTGTAAGAATGTTCATTTGACAATTAAAAAAATTAAAGTATCAATAAGTTTTCTTTTTTTTTCCAATCACTTTTACGTGCTGTGAAGTGTGAGCTCCACCATTATCGAAGCAGCTGAGGTTTGGAGCTGTCATGGGTTAGGAGAAAACTATTATTGTTAAAATTTTCAGTCGGTATGAAATGACTTGTTCAACTATATTTGTACCTCTCGTAGTATTAGTTTAAGTAGCTGCATAGTTTAAGATAATAATTTAACTTTTGAAAAATTTCTTTGTACATTTTTTTTATATTTTGTTGATTTTTTCTAAATCGTATCTGATGACTGGTAAATTTTGGAAACGCTGTATGTGGTCCCTACATTTTGCATGCATATGTCTTGAAATTGGTATAGATTTAAAAATATATTGTAAGTGACTGTTTGTGAACCTAATAAATAAAATAAATAAATAAAATTTTCACTAATTATTGTGTACGCGATTGTACAATAAATAACGTTATTATGCTGTCAATTTCGGTAAGTTAGCACCATATATGACAAGGCCGCTTTTTTGTTACCATTCAAACTTGGTCGGTTTGTGTCTGCATTTCGTTTCTTTCTGGTTTTTTAATTATATCTCTTTAATTATTAAGCTTATTAAGTTAAAACGTTGCACATATATAAATGAACCGACACACTAATTATCGGAATACATTTTCATTCGCCAATCCATAGAAAACTCGTCCAATCGAATGTCGAACAAAATAGTGGCTAAGTTATAGTAATATTGGATCATAACTTAAGTATTACCTACTGTAGACCAATGAAACTTAAGAAGGCATTGTAAACAGTCATAAAGAACAAATTAGTGTTAGAAATTAAACTTCAGAACTCCTATTCGAAGTGCTAGGACCTAATAACTGGATTTCACTTTAATACACATAATTTCGGAACGGCAATTTTTTTTCTAATTCTATTTTCACAAACATTACACACAAATTCATAGCAACATGTGTACAAAAAATCACATCTACACGCGTAGCCGTTTACGAGATCTAGCAAACAGCGAAACGTTCCCCCAGCGGAATCTTGAATATCTCCGGAGTCTTGAGACACACAAATTCCATTTACAGACACACATTTACCTCTCGCTACGCACTAATTATTGCACTAATATTTTTTTTCGTGCGCACGTTGGAAAAAAAACATGCCGCTGGGAGAACGTTCTCCTGGCGGAAAGTGTTTTTGGCGAATTTTTCAAAAACGGTTGGACGCACAAATTTGAAACTATCACGCACATTTACACGTCCTAACACACTAAATATCTGCATACTTAAAATCAAGAAATTCGACAACATTCCGCTGGGAGTACGCACACTTTGCGAGGCCCTCTGCCCGCACAACGCGTTCATGGCTTTTAAGTTTAATGCATAAATCTCCGGGGCGCGAGGCCGTGGGCCTGGGCCCACGTCGCCCACGCCTTCCGCCGCCTCTGCTAACAGTTGTCATTTAAAAATAGAATGAGTTATTTGTATGAAAAACAGGGTTACCACCTGAAGTTCGATTTTACCCCAAACTAAATGGAAGATAATAAAACTTCAGACAGATTCAAATTAATTTTATTTCAGCAACTTTGCATAGCACATCTGGACTGGGTTTCTATAGTTTCGCGCAATATGTTATGGGAAAACAGGACCATGGTTACTATAGTTGGGACAATACAAACGTGCGAACTGAGCCCAACAGTAAGATCTTAAGGTTTTGAGTCGTCTCCCTTACTCTTTATAACTACATATAATATACTGTTACACACAACACCAGAGAAACAGGTTCCAGTTCCATAAGACCTGTAAGTGCGAGCGAGAAGTCCGATAAAAATAATTTATGACCCAGTTCGCATGTTTGTAATGTCCTAACTATAACAACCCTGCACAGTGCACACTAGGCCCCTAGTGGCGACGACTAGTGGTCGGCCAGAAGGTACCACCGCACGCTCGAGCGGCCGCGTTCGGGCCACAAGGAAATGTATGAAAAATCTCTTCCGCGACTTGTGCCTTCCACTAGTCGTCGCCACTAGTGACCCAGTGCGCGGGGTCTGTAAGGCCCCTGCGCTGCGTTACCCGTCGTCCTAGGTGAACGACAAATGCGACGCGATGCGAAAATATCAAACAGTCGCTGAGCCTTCACGTGGCCTATGTACGTTGTATAGACTCATGTTTGTCATTTTCTATGGAGTGGTTTCGCATCGCATTTGTTGTTCATCTAGGACAACGGGCAACGCGGTTATGCAAGTCACGGCAAATAAGTCGAGCGGTGACCTTCAATGCGCAGAAGTCGAAAATGAGGTATCTCGGGGTGTGATGGAGTCGCGGGGAGGGCGTGGGGATCGTTCGTAAGCACTGATTAGCTGTCGCGGATCCCTCGTAAGCGCTGATTGGCTCTCCAATCGTATTGTGTCCCGCTCACTCGTAGACGCTGCGCGCAATTGAAGGTCACCGCTCGACTTACGTGCCGCAGGTTATGCTACGGATGCTGCGCGCTCAACGCAGCGCTCGATCTAATCAGACGTGCTAGACATGGCAGCGAATTGAAAATTCTATTTGTAGTTTCTTCATAGGATATAAATTAAGTATCTGTGATGATTGTGACATAATATTGTTACATTTATCACAAAATCATTATTGGAATATTCAATTTTTGTATATTGAAATACCCGTATTTCAAAAAAAAAAAACTATAATTATCTTAGTGTAATAACTGTTTAAAAGTAAATATTTTCCAAAATGTTTGAGTTTGTACAATATTGATAAAATTGCATACATACACAAACGAATAGTTTAAATTAAAAAAATTAAATGAACCAGATTTACAGATTTATTTGAGCTAATTAAAAATAAAGATGGAAAATATAGGTAATGTCGAAAGGAAAATCGTGTCCACAATTTAGCAATGACAGCATTGCACGGCATTCAATTTGATAAAATTATAAAAAATAATTTATTTTAATTTCAATTTATAATAGAAAATAGAATCTTTATGTACCTATTACATAGTTATGCAAACAAGATCAAACCTTTGTCAATCTTAGACGTTTGGACGACTAGGATTATAATAAAGCATATTTTGGAGAATAGTATTTCAAGTGTTTATAAATCTAAAAAAGAATTTGACTCTTATGTAAATTATAATATTTTAGAAGAACTAAATGTTGAGTACAAAGGATGACTATGATGGTTTGATCAGAAAAAATAAACTGCAGAACATTGAAGATGAATATAGAATGATAAACAGCAGAGTCGAATTTTACTAGTCCTTAGAAAAGTATTTTTAGTTTCCTGAAAACTAGAAAAATCATACAAGAAAATAACATTCATGTTTTTAAAACAGTTTTTGATATAATTTAGTATTAGTAACGCATTTCTAAATAAAAGGACTTTTGCAATTTTTTTGGTTTTCAAGGCCATCGAATAATATAAATAAATAATTTATAGTTAACTGCGCAGTAAAAATATCGAATGTCGTGCGATGTTAACTCACCGTTAGAAACTATGACATGAAAAATCTGCTATGCAGATGCTCTACAACTTTTGAATTTATATTGTATAACCAGACATTACATTTAGAAATTAGAATGAAACAGAAATCAGACAAGAGATATTCTAAACTTACGGGAATTTATGAAACTTATATGTACAAAATGGCATGCTAACAATATAGTGCTTGTCTCAAATTCAATCACGACTTCATCTTTTAGCATAGCGTCCACATACTGAGTGCTTTATATTTTTCATCTTTCAAATAATATTTAGAGTCGGGGCATACTAGCAACAAAGTCGACATCGAATCGTCAAGCAAAAAATGTTCATGGCATATTGGCACCTATCTCATCTATACTTCTATACTAATATAATAAAGCGGAAGAGTTTGTTTGTTTGAACGCGCTAATCTCAGGAACTACTGGACCGATTTCAAAAATTCTTTCACCGTTGGATATGTACGTGATCCTTGAGTGCTATAGGCTACTGGCTATATATTATGTACCACGGCCGAAGCCGGGGCGGACCGCTAGTATTAAATAAGACACAAGGTACACGCAAGCCGCGTGCATTGGTTTGTCCTTTTTTTGATAGAAAGTTATGCTTTGTTTTGTAGAGATAAATACCAATATTCCGTGAATTTTTTTTTCGATTAGCTTCGATGCGCTTCGATTCTGCGCAAGTATTATGCCTCGACCCTTAAGCCCAAATTAAACAGTTAATTTTTTGGGATTTTTGCTTTCATTTTCGAGGCTTCATCGATGATTCATCGAAAATGAACAGTGTAAACACCGACCGTTCATCGTTCACAGGCACTGTGCCTTAGCAAATATCGTATCGTGCATCATTCATCGCAAAAATGAACGATGAACGGTATACCGTCTAATTTGGGCTTTATAATGTAGTGGCTACGTTATGGTATAGATAAATGATCACACTTGCACATAATTGTGATTACAATGTACTCCAATGTCTCGATGTGATCGTTTCGAGTTCCAGCTCAATTTTTTATTCATAAATAATAATATTATATAAAATTATCACAATGTTCCTTCTCATTCCGGGCATAACGTGTATCTCCTAACGCGACCGTTTCATGAGGCTGAGGTTGAGCGGCAGGTCGTCGTCCGAGTCGGAGCGCGCGCCGGCCGACGCGGGGGGCTCGTACTCCGACTCCGACTCCGAGCTCTGCCGACCACCGGCCGGCTCTCTCGCTGAATTATTTTGGCTATTTACTACATTTACAACACTCTTCAGTCTTTTACTCTCTCGCCTCGACTCGTGACGCCGCGTGCCCCGCTCCAGCTTGCGCTTCGTGCCACAAGACGTGCTCGTGCCGCGCGATATCTCACTCGTGCCGCTCGATACATGGCTCGTTCCTCGCGATATCTCACTCGTGCCGCTCGATACATCGCTCGTTCCACGCGATGTCTCCCTCGTGCCGCGCGATACTTCGCTCTTACCCCGCGATACCTTGCTCGTGCCGCGCGTCATCTCGCTCTTGCCGCGCGATAAATCCCTCGTGCCCCGCGACATCTCGCTCGTGCTCTGCGATATCTCGCTCGTGCTGCGCGATGTCCCGCTGGTGCCGCGCGACACATCGCTCGTTCCCCACGACACCTCGCTCGCGGCGCGCGATTCATCGCTCGTTCCGCGCGATACCCCTCCCGTGCTGTGCGAAGTATCGCTCGCGACATGCGATATTCCGCTGGGGCCGCACAGAACATCGGTCGAGCCGCGCGACCTCTCACTCCTGCCGCGCGGTATCCCGCTCGTGCCGGGCACCGAAACGTTCGCGCCATTCGTTAGATAATTACTCTTGTCTCGCGACGTCTCGCTCGTGAAGCGCGATATATCGCTCGTGCCGCGCGATTCATCGCTCGTTCCGCGCGATATATCGCTCGTTCCGCCCGATATCCCTCCCGTGCACGTGCACGGGACACGCGATGTTCCGCTAGGGCCGCACAGGTCGCTCGAGTCGCGCGACCGCTCTCTCCTGCGCGGCATCCCGCTCCCGCGCCCTATGCCGTGCACGCCGATCGTCAGACAACTCCTGTCGCGCGACATCCCGCTGGTGCCGGGCTGGTCGAGCGGCCGGCCGCTCTCCGTCTCCGTCGGCGCCGCGTCGTCTTCGCCGGCGGCGCACTTCTTCGAAGATTTGACACCTTTTCCAGAATAAGATTTATATTTAGTCCGCTTCGCGGGCGACGCGATCGATTCCTTTTCGCGCGGAGCGAGCTTTCGGGCGCGCTTCTTCGCTTTTTTTCTGCGGCGCTCCGGTCGGCGGGCGCGCGAGTCGGCGTCCTCCTCGGAGTCGCTGGGCGAGGACCGGTACGGGAAGTCGGAGCTCGCGGAGCGCGAGGCGGCGGTGGCGGCGGACGCGGCCGGGGCGGCGGACGCGGTGGAGGCGGGCGAGGGCGCGGGGCGGCGCGCGCGGCGCGGCGGCGGCGAGCGGCTCGGCGTGCGGCCGCCGTCGGACGCGGAGGCGGCGGCGTCGCGGCGCGCCAGCGTGAGCTTCACGAGCGAGGGCGGGTCGGACGGCTCGGGCGGCTCCTGCACGAACACGTCGCTGTCGGAGCCGAGCAGGTCGACCACCTCCGGCGTGCGGTCCTGCGGCGGCTTGATGTAGCCGACCACCATCACCTCGGAGGAGTCGTCGTCCGTGTCCGAGTGCGAGACGGTCTCGATGGGGATGACGCCGTCGGCGGGCTGCGTGATGTAGCTCTGCGGGTAGGCGGGCGCGGCGCGCAGCGGGCGCGACGGGCCGGCGGGCGGCTCGCGCGGCGCGGGCGCGGGCGCCGAGCTGGACACCACCACGATGTCGGAGTCGGCGCTGGCGTCCGACTCGGAGCTCGACACGACGCTGTTGACGACCGTGGAGATGGTGCTGTCGGTCGTGTACTGCACGTGGCGGTCGTAGCCGTTCATGTCGTACGGCGTGGACGCGAAGCAGTACAGCTCGTGCAGGAAGTGCTCGGTGTTCTCCCCGAAGTAGCGCCGCATCGCGTCGCGGAACTCCGTCGAGTTGATGCTGTGCTGCGGCAGCAGCTCCAGGATGCGCGCCACGACGTAGGCGATGTGGCCGACGTTCTCGTTGAGCAGGTAATGCAGCTCCCTGTTCAGCCACGGCACCAGGCGGTGCATCTGCGACGTGTTGTGCCTGCAACACAGCAGGGCTCGCGTGAGGGCGGCGGGGCGGGCGGGTCACGTACCTGTAGAAGTCGGGCGAGCAGTCGCGGAAGCGGTGCGTGAAGTCGGGCAGCGGGCGCGCCCACAGGTTGTAGCGGTAGACGGTGCGGCGGAAGGAGGCGGGCGAGCGGCGGCGCGGCGCGGGCGGCGGGGCGGGCGGGTCACGTACCTGTAGAAGTCGGGCGAGCAGTCGCGGAAGCGGTGCGTGAAGTCGGGCAGCGGGCGCGCCCACAGGTTGTAGCGGTAGACGGTGCGGCGGAAGGAGGCGGGCGAGCGGCGGCGCGGCGCGGGCGGCGGGGCGGGCGGGTCACGTACCTGTAGAAGTCGGGCGAGCAGTCGCGGAAGCGGTGCGTGAAGTCGGGCAGCGGGCGCGCCCACAGGTTGTAGCGGTAGACGGTGCGGCGGAAGGAGGCGGGCGAGCGGCGGCGCGGCGCGGGCGGCGGGGCGGGCGGGTCACGTACCTGTAGAAGTCGGGCGAGCAGTCGCGGAAGCGGTGCGTGAAGTCGGGCAGCGGGCGCGCCCACAGGTTGTAGCGGTAGACGGTGCGGCGGAAGGAGGCGGGCGAGCGGCGGCGCGGCGCGGGCGGCGGGGCGGGCGGGTCACGTACCTGTAGAAGTCGGGCGAGCAGTCGCGGAAGCGGTGCGTGAAGTCGGGCAGCGGGCGCGCCCACAGGTTGTAGCGGTAGACGGTGCGGCGGAAGGAGGCGGGCGAGCGGCGGCGCGGCGCGGGCGGCGGGGCGGGCGGGTCACGTACCTGTAGAAGTCGGGCGAGCAGTCGCGGAAGCGGTGCGTGAAGTCGGGCAGCGGGCGCGCCCACAGGTTGTAGCGGTAGACGGTGCGGCGGAAGGAGGCGGGCGAGCGGCGGCGCGGCGCGGGCGGCGGGGCGGGCGGGTCACGTACCTGTAGAAGTCGGGCGAGCAGTCGCGGAAGCGGTGCGTGAAGTCGGGCAGCGGGCGCGCCCACAGGTTGTAGCGGTAGACGGTGCGGCGGAAGGAGGCGGGCGAGCGGCGGCGCGGCGCGGGCGGCGGGGCGGGCGGGTCACGTACCTGTAGAAGTCGGGCGAGCAGTCGCGGAAGCGGTGCGTGAAGTCGGGCAGCGGGCGCGCCCACAGGTTGTAGCGGTAGACGGTGCGGCGGAAGGAGGCGGGCGAGCGGCGGCGCGGCGCGGGCGGCGGGGCGGGCGGGTCACGTACCTGTAGAAGTCGGGCGAGCAGTCGCGGAAGCGGTGCGTGAAGTCGGGCAGCGGGCGCGCCCACAGGTTGTAGCGGTAGACGGTGCGGCGGAAGGAGGCGGGCGAGCGGCGGCGCGGCGCGGGCGGCGGGGCGGGCGGGTCACGTACCTGTAGAAGTCGGGCGAGCAGTCGCGGAAGCGGTGCGTGAAGTCGGGCAGCGGGCGCGCCCACAGGTTGTAGCGGTAGACGGTGCGGCGGAAGGAGGCGGGCGAGCGGCGGCGCGGCGCGGGCGGCGGGGCGGGCGGGTCACGTACCTGTAGAAGTCGGGCGAGCAGTCGCGGAAGCGGTGCGTGAAGTCGGGCAGCGGGCGCGCCCACAGGTTGTAGCGGTAGACGGTGCGGCGGAAGGAGGCGGGCGAGCGGCGGCGCGGCGCGGGCGGCGGGGCGGGCGGGTCACGTACCTGTAGAAGTCGGGCGAGCAGTCGCGGAAGCGGTGCGTGAAGTCGGGCAGCGGGCGCGCCCACAGGTTGTAGCGGTAGACGGTGCGGCGGAAGGAGGCGGGCGAGCGGCGGCGCGGCGCGGGCGGCGGGGCGGGCGGGTCACGTACCTGTAGAAGTCGGGCGAGCAGTCGCGGAAGCGGTGCGTGAAGTCGGGCAGCGGGCGCGCCCACAGGTTGTAGCGGTAGACGGTGCGGCGGAAGGAGGCGGGCGAGCGGCGGCGCGGCGCGGGCGGCGGGGCGGGCGGGTCACGTACCTGTAGAAGTCGGGCGAGCAGTCGCGGAAGCGGTGCGTGAAGTCGGGCAGCGGGCGCGCCCACAGGTTGTAGCGGTAGACGGTGCGGCGGAAGGAGGCGGGCGAGCGGCGGCGCGGCGCGGGCGGCGGGGCGGGCGGGTCACGTACCTGTAGAAGTCGGGCGAGCAGTCGCGGAAGCGGTGCGTGAAGTCGGGCAGCGGGCGCGCCCACAGGTTGTAGCGGTAGACGGTGCGGCGGAAGGAGGCGGGCGAGCGGCGGCGCGGCGCGGGCGGCGGGGCGGGCGGGTCACGTACCTGTAGAAGTCGGGCGAGCAGTCGCGGAAGCGGTGCGTGAAGTCGGGCAGCGGGCGCGCCCACAGGTTGTAGCGGTAGACGGTGCGGCGGAAGGAGGCGGGCGAGCGGCGGCGCGGCGCGGGCGGCGGGGCGGGCGGGTCACGTACCTGTAGAAGTCGGGCGAGCAGTCGCGGAAGCGGTGCGTGAAGTCGGGCAGCGGGCGCGCCCACAGGTTGTAGCGGTAGACGGTGCGGCGGAAGGAGGCGGGCGAGCGGCGGCGCGGCGCGGGCGGCGGGGCGGGCGGGTCACGTACCTGTAGAAGTCGGGCGAGCAGTCGCGGAAGCGGTGCGTGAAGTCGGGCAGCGGGCGCGCCCACAGGTTGTAGCGGTAGACGGTGCGGCGGAAGGAGGCGGGCGAGCGGCGGCGCGGCGCGGGCGGCGGGGCGGGCGGGTCACGTACCTGTAGAAGTCGGGCGAGCAGTCGCGGAAGCGGTGCGTGAAGTCGGGCAGCGGGCGCGCCCACAGGTTGTAGCGGTAGACGGTGCGGCGGAAGGAGGCGGGCGAGCGGCGGCGCGGCGCGGGCGGCGGGGCGGGCGGGTCACGTACCTGTAGAAGTCGGGCGAGCAGTCGCGGAAGCGGTGCGTGAAGTCGGGCAGCGGGCGCGCCCACAGGTTGTAGCGGTAGACGGTGCGGCGGAAGGAGGCGGGCGAGCGGCGGCGCGGCGCGGGCGGCGGGGCGGGCGGGTCACGTACCTGTAGAAGTCGGGCGAGCAGTCGCGGAAGCGGTGCGTGAAGTCGGGCAGCGGGCGCGCCCACAGGTTGTAGCGGTAGACGGTGCGGCGGAAGGAGGCGGGCGAGCGGCGGCGCGGCGCGGGCGGCGGGGCGGGCGGGTCACGTACCTGTAGAAGTCGGGCGAGCAGTCGCGGAAGCGGTGCGTGAAGTCGGGCAGCGGGCGCGCCCACAGGTTGTAGCGGTAGACGGTGCGGCGGAAGGAGGCGGGCGAGCGGCGGCGCGGCGCGGGCGGCGGGGCGGGCGGGTCACGTACCTGTAGAAGTCGGGCGAGCAGTCGCGGAAGCGGTGCGTGAAGTCGGGCAGCGGGCGCGCCCACAGGTTGTAGCGGTAGACGGTGCGGCGGAAGGAGGCGGGCGAGCGGCGGCGCGGCGCGGGCGGCGGGGCGGGCGGGTCACGTACCTGTAGAAGTCGGGCGAGCAGTCGCGGAAGCGGTGCGTGAAGTCGGGCAGCGGGCGCGCCCACAGGTTGTAGCGGTAGACGGTGCGGCGGAAGGAGGCGGGCGAGCGGCGGCGCGGCGCGGGCGGCGGGGCGGGCGGGTCACGTACCTGTAGAAGTCGGGCGAGCAGTCGCGGAAGCGGTGCGTGAAGTCGGGCAGCGGGCGCGCCCACAGGTTGTAGCGGTAGACGGTGCGGCGGAAGGAGGCGGGCGAGCGGCGGCGCGGCGCGGGCGGCGGGGCGGGCGGGTCACGTACCTGTAGAAGTCGGGCGAGCAGTCGCGGAAGCGGTGCGTGAAGTCGGGCAGCGGGCGCGCCCACAGGTTGTAGCGGTAGACGGTGCGGCGGAAGGAGGCGGGCGAGCGGCGGCGCGGCGCGGGCGGCGGGGCGGGCGGGTCACGTACCTGTAGAAGTCGGGCGAGCAGTCGCGGAAGCGGTGCGTGAAGTCGGGCAGCGGGCGCGCCCACAGGTTGTAGCGGTAGACGGTGCGGCGGAAGGAGGCGGGCGAGCGGCGGCGCGGCGCGGGCGGCGGGGCGGGCGGGTCACGTACCTGTAGAAGTCGGGCGAGCAGTCGCGGAAGCGGTGCGTGAAGTCGGGCAGCGGGCGCGCCCACAGGTTGTAGCGGTAGACGGTGCGGCGGAAGGAGGCGGGCGAGCGGCGGCGCGGCGCGGGCGGCGGGGCGGGCGGGTCACGTACCTGTAGAAGTCGGGCGAGCAGTCGCGGAAGCGGTGCGTGAAGTCGGGCAGCGGGCGCGCCCACAGGTTGTAGCGGTAGACGGTGCGGCGGAAGGAGGCGGGCGAGCGGCGGCGCGGCGCGGGCGGCGGGGCGGGCGGGTCACGTACCTGTAGAAGTCGGGCGAGCAGTCGCGGAAGCGGTGCGTGAAGTCGGGCAGCGGGCGCGCCCACAGGTTGTAGCGGTAGACGGTGCGGCGGAAGGACGCGGGCGAGCGGCGGCGCGGCGCGGGCGGCGGGGCGGGCGGGTCACGTACCTGTAGAAGTCGGGCGAGCAGTCGCGGAAGCGGTGCGTGAAGTCGGGCAGCGGGCGCGCCCACAGGTTGTAGCGGTAGACGGTGCGGCGGAAGGAGGCGGGCGAGCGGCGGCGCGGCGCGGGCGGCGGGGCGGGCGGGTCACGTACCTGTAGAAGTCGGGCGAGCAGTCGCGGAAGCGGTGCGTGAAGTCGGGCAGCGGGCGCGCCCACAGGTTGTAGCGGTAGACGGTGCGGCGGAAGGACGCGGGCGAGCGGCGGCGCGGCGCGGGCGGCGGGGCGGGCGGGTCACGTACCTGTAGAAGTCGGGCGAGCAGTCGCGGAAGCGGTGCGTGAAGTCGGGCAGCGGGCGCGCCCACAGGTTGTAGCGGTAGACGGTGCGGCGGAAGGAGGCGGGCGAGCGGCGGCGCGGCGCGGGCGGCGGGGCGGGCGGGTCACGTACCTGTAGAAGTCGGGCGAGCAGTCGCGGAAGCGGTGCGTGAAGTCGGGCAGCGGGCGCGCCCACAGGTTGTAGCGGTAGACGGTGCGGCGGAAGGAGGCGGGCGAGCGGCGGCGCGGCGCGGGCGGCGGGGCGGGCGGGTCACGTACCTGTAGAAGTCGGGCGAGCAGTCGCGGAAGCGGTGCGTGAAGTCGGGCAGCGGGCGCGCCCACAGGTTGTAGCGGTAGACGGTGCGGCGGAAGGACGCGGGCGAGCGGCGGCGCGGCGCGGGCGGCCCGGGGAACAGCTCCGCCACCATGGGGTAGTGGTGCAGCAGCAGCTGCTGCAGGGCCAGCGAGTTCTGCCGCGGCAGCGTCAGCGTCGTCCTGCAGTGCACACGAGCGACAACATCACCAGCTGGCCGACCGACGCGACGCCGACAGCGCCTCGCTTCTTAACAGACTTTGTTGTCGAGAAAAACTTTCCAAAATCTAAATTATTAATAAGTTATAAAATCTAAAACATTGCAAGGTAAACCACCTTCACCACACTCTTTACAGACCATATCTTGAAAACTACTGAATCGATTTTAATAAAACTTGCACTGTTCCCTGCTACAGTGTGACCATTTGTGGCAGAATTCTGCCATTTGGCTCCGAAATAACTCTGGCAGAATAAACTGATGATTTAAGAAAGTGGCAGATTGTGGCAGATTTCTGCCATTTGGCTCCGAAATAACTCTGGCAGAATAAACTGATGATTTAAGAAAGTGGCAGATGGTCACACTGCCCTGCTAGTTAAACTAAATGTAAGCCAATTAAAAAGGAATGGTAACAAGTGGAGTAATATTTTCGAAGAAATGCACAGACAAACATTAATATTACATACATATGTGTCAAATTGATAACCTCCTTTTTATGAAGTCAGTTAAAAATATCCTCAAACACTATTGGTTGTTTCATATAAGTAGTGGCACGAAAGTCTAGCGCTGAGCGAGAAAAGTGCACGCAGCGTCGTACGAGTGAGCGGAACACAGAACGATTGGAGAGCCAATCAGCACTTACGAGGGATCCGCGAGAGCTAATCAGTGCTTATGAACGATCCCCACGCCCTCCCCGCGACCCCCTCACCACCCCAAGATACCTCATTTTTGACTTCTGACTCCACTTTGGATTGAAGGTCACCGCCAGACTTTCGTGCCGCTACTTGTACACGTCAAGATGGGTCCCCTGTTATGAACTAGGCGGAATGAATCTCTCATTTATATATTGCTGTATTTTAAGTCTAAACATAAAGCAACAAGGCCTATATTTTTTTAGTTTGTACAATCATTCTTAGAGTGATATTACTCCTATCTGCATTCTGCACTAGTGAATTATTTTGTTGATGTAACTTACAAACATGGTGTTTCTGAACTGACCTGTATCTGAATCTTCTTGTGGTAGTGAGATTGTCAATATCAATTCTTTCAGACAGTTCTTCAGTGTGCCGCTGTTCCACCATATACTCTTCATACTGATGGTTGGAGCGAACATTGTGGATGATTGACTTGAAATTCTGTTTACACAGTGGACACTCAGCTTTGACCTAAAATTATTAAAAACAGAAATGTCATGTCTGCAAATATATGATAACTAGCGGTCCGCCCCACTCAGGGATCACGTACATATCCAACGGTGAAAGAATTATTGAAATTGGTCCAGTAGTTCCTGAGATTAACGCGTTCAAACAAACAAACTCTTCCGCTTTATTATATTAGTATAGATAATGATCCTGCAAATATATGATAAAAATAAAATCACAAACGCTGTCGCCTCGTCGCCTCGTCATGACGTGTTCTTGATTTCAATAGTGTTTGTCCACAATTCAACCCCTCCTATGTATTGTAAATCTAATGCCAACTCTTGTGGCTTACGATAGTTTACAATAGGAGGGGTCGAATTTATTTGTAAACAAAGTATTTAAAAGTTTTTTTTTTTCATTGCATAAGATGTTAAAATGGGAGGAAGATGAATTGACATTGCTGAGTTTCAACTTTCGAAATTTCATCCCACAACTTTACAAATTAACATAGTTAATGGGGTTATTGTTTTTGAAGTGGTCAAAAACCTGTACTCAATAACTATTTACATTTACATCTTACATTAATATTCCTTCAAAGGGGCTTGCACTTGGATTTAGAATTTAATTTTTTTATCTTGGATATAACTTACCTTGCTCCAAGTTAACAGGCATTTGAAACAAAACTGGTGAAGGCAAGAGTCGGTGAAGGATTTGTTTCTGCATGTGCCGAGGCATATTGCACAGTTTGGTGGAGGGGAGCCCCTGCCAGGATCGTGACAAGGACTGCTGTCATCACTCTTGACACTGTTGGCAGTAGCTCCAGGACTATCGTCTGCCGCTCTCATCGGCAATGAGTCCATGATGGAAAATTTTAGTTACCTAAACAAGTATTACATAGTGAAAGAACAAGTTCTAAATACACATAACAAAAGTTGAATAGGTTGGGCAGAAAAATGGGCAGTTATTGAAAGTGTAGTGTTTTTTTAAATTGTTACAGTATGGGAGAAACTCGAAACCATTAAGTATTATTGAATTAGGGGAAAAAACTATACAGTAGAAGTTGGTCAAAAGTAAGTATCCAAAGTCATCTGAGATGGCTTCTTATCCAAAATTAAAACTTCTTATATAATATGTAGTATTAGCACTGATGGGCTGGCCACATCATTCGGGGTGAAGATAAATGGAGCAAAACAATTAGTTTGTGGTACCCCAGGGAAGGAAAGAGGAATTTGTCGATTCGAAAGCACTTGTAAAAGTTTATATGAATAAAAATTATGTCTATTCTATTCGGCTTTGCTTCAGCTGTCCACAAGATAGTTAAGCCACTTATTGTAACATTTGTTTTGAAAAGAGCAACTGCTAAGTTTCTTGCCGACTCTTCTCAGCAGAATCAGCATTCTGAACCGGTGGTAGATTCTTGACATGTCAAGAGCCACACGTTGGCCTACATGAAATAAATGATTTTGAATTTGAATTTTGATTTTGAAGAAAGAATGATAGACTAAGAGATGAGGAGATGAAATAGCTGCTGTGGGGGGGGAAAACATGGACCAGAAGGGCAGCAGATAGAGGAGAATGTAAGGGGCTGGAGGCCTTTGCCAAAGGGCACACAGATTAATGGGAAAAACTTAAAGAAATTGTAATAAGCATAACAATGTTTAATCTGATTGAGTCTAAATAGTAGTTTGTAGTCTATATCACCTGAGAATGCTCCAGTGATGTAGACTACGTCACCTAAGAATTCTCCTGTGTCCGAGTGTATTTTGAAGGGTTTGTTTGATGTTGCATTGTGGTGCTAGATAATGTGGCTAATTCTGTTGTACACAATCTCTAAACTTAAACTAAAATGACAGGTCTAAATCTATTGATATCTCTTTCACAATGCTCTCTGCGGAAAAGGATAGCACTATTTTTAAACCTGTCAATTTAGTTTAGTTTAGAGAATTGTGTACAACAGAATCGGCCACATAACACATTGTTTGCTTGTTTTTCATGCATGTTTAGTAGAGGGAAGTTGAGCAGAGCATAGTGCATATTGCACATTGTACCATGCAGAATTGTCTGTTTTAGCTTTTAGCAGATATAATAAAATGATTTAGTTTTTGCAGTGTAATGAAAAATTTCTTTTTCAGATTTTGCAAAGTTGCTTCTATTCAACTTTTATCTATATCAATACTTTTGAATTTTAGCAGTTCCCTACCAATATCCAGCTATGGCATATAGAATCAATAAGAAGGTATACATGTAAGATTTAAGTAGGTATACACTATACATGTATCAGTATAAGTAATAAACAGAAATAGATATGTATAGTCTTATATATAAAAAACCCTTCTTTCAGATGTAGTACAAGACTTTCAGACACTGATTAATGGTATGAGGATGTTTATGACGATTAAAAAAAATAAGTTTTAATTATATGAGTACTGTAAAACTTTGTACTTAGAGAATAGACCTCTATCATTTTAAATTCGATATTTATTCAAAACCTTACCCCATTTACGTGTCTACCGACGTCCTAAATGTCTGGTATTTCTGATAATCTATGCAGAATATTCTTAATCTTAGAATATACGTTTGAAGGCGAAAAGTTAACACAAAGATCAAACTTAAGTGCCCAGTGCCCGCACGACTCACTAATGTTCTGCAAACTTGAACAACTGCATCAAATCTCGTAACGCTTGCTTGTGTCACCCACTGTGTCATGAAATCCTGACCAACAAGTATAGAATACATACGCACATAAAATCAATGATTACCTACCATAACATGAGGACAATAAATTGCAAATTACGATATTGAGAGATTAGATTATTAGATGTTTGGACATTCACACGATCGCTTTAAGTAAACGTATTTCTTATTAAATCCTTAGAATTTCAGTAAAATTATTTAAGTCCAGGCAGCAACTAGCGTGATATTTTTTGTTTTTTGACACCACTTTGAGATTTGACAATTTTTTTTCTACACAGATCACAAATCTAAGATATTGTAATATATACTCTAAATAGATGTCAAGTTTACATCTGTCTGTGGTCACAAGTTTTTTAATGACACTTGACGATGACACGTGACGTGCTAGTGATGTAACTATCGATATTTTGACTGTGAGGATCTATAGGGACACAAATACAATATGCGTGTTTAAATATGTGGACCATACTCTAATATTACATTATGCGAAAGTGTGTCTTTCTGTCTTTTACCTTTTCAGGGCCCATCCGATTTGGACGAAATTTTGTACACAGACAGCTTGCATCCCGGCGGGGTGATTACGTATCTCGTGACAGGTTTGCAACAGGCGTAAATTGCGCGATCATTGCTGTCAAACGTCACTTTTGCAAACATCAAATTGGTATTATCTAAAATTCCTTGACAGCAATACGACAGCGACAGCCAAGCAAAATGAAACGTCAAACTGCAACAACCTCTGCATTTGTTGCAAAGTGATTGTTGATTTGTTGTGAGTAATTGTCGAGTACGTTTATTGTTTTTTTTAAATACATACATTTAACAAGCAATTTTATTAATTATTGAATTATCGATGGCAAAAGTACATTTTGCGACAGGCGAGCAATAGACGTGCGATCGGCTTGCGTAATACGAATTCTAGTGACATTTTGCGACCGGTCGCGTAGTGGTCGCTGTCGCATTGCTATTGCTGTCGCGTTGCTATCGCTACTGCAAAGTTTTACGTAATCACCCCGCCGGAACCGATATCTAAGGCTACTTTTGTCTTGCAGTATCAAAGCGTTCCTACAAGATTAATAAAATAAAAACCTGAGCTCACGTGAATGAAGTCTCGGGCATCATCTTGTTAGGAAATACAAGAATAATATGTTTCATATTATAGTATATTTTTAACCGACTTCAAAAAAGGAGGTTGTATGTATGTATATATATATAAGTATGTTCGCGATTATCTCCGCAACTAATGAACCGATTTTGATGATTTTTTCACTATCATAATCTACATACTTTCAGAAAGGTTTTAGTGTACACATCGAAAAATATACATATATATATATATAAAAAAAAACACAAAATATACATATCCTTCTAGAACCTTTGTTGTGCCTTCTAGAACTGGAATAAAATCGAGTCTTTTTGGAGTCGATGAAACTTTATAAACGGTGTTTCGAAAATACGATCATACAAGCTATTTTTAAGAAAAATTAAACCAACTTCGGTCCAGCAATCTCAGAGGAACCGCGGTGCACCAGTCAAAAATATTAGTGACATGTGGGTACATTTATGCGTGTAACTTCGCACATACGAATGGTAACTAGGTGTGTTATACATATACTAAAACCTTCCTGAAAGTACTATGTAGATTACAATAGTGAATTGTTTTGTCTCGAAATACAAAATATTAAACCTATTTATATTAATAGGTAGTAATATTATACTTCGTGCAATTTGCACATTGCACACGTTGCACATTGCACGAAGAACCGATGGACGTTGGGGTCCCAAGGTGCTTGAATGGCGACCTCGCACCAGCAAAGGAAGCGTAGGTAGACCCCCCCACTCGATGGACAGACGATCTCAAGCGAGTCGCTGGTAGCCGCTGGAATCAGGCGGCACAAGATCGTGTGCTGTGGCGATCCTTGCAAGAGACCTATGTCCAGCAGTGGACGTCCATTGTTTGAAACGAACGAACGAACGAACGAATATTATACACTTACTAAATTTCTTTGAACATTAATGTTTATACGTCACTCCATTAATGTGCGAATGGGAACTTCATTGGCGGAATTTTCTTCTGCATTACAGACATCCATTGGTAACGGTTCTCTTGCCTTAAATTAAAAAAATCAGACGTGGTAGAACATTTTTCACGTTTCAGGGTAAATCATCCAGTGTTGAGGTTAGAATTGATTTTCGTTGTTTTCTTGAAAACGATGAATTACCTTATTATAAGAGTGTTAGCATTATACTCGTGGACCAAACATCTATCACTAATGACTATTTTATCTCTGAATTCGTGCCAAAGACTATTAAGTCCAACCCTAGTATTTGCATGTATTTTGCACCTTCACACAACACTAGCATGAAATTATGGTATTATTACAAATATTTGGTATTATTATAATTACCAATGTGTCTATATGCGGCAAAAATAATAGCGTTTGCTTTTAAGCGCCTCCATTTTAAATTGTTTTTGGGCACAAATCAATTAAGTGTGAAGTGTTTTGAACAAATATGACTGTGTTTCTGCGATGTCCAATATTGCGGTCTTATTCTTTGTGCCCATTCATTTCTTATTTTTGGGTTCTTTGGAAATCTGTAACAAATAAAAATTTAGCGATCATGATACAACAATCTAGCACGCGGAAATACACGTAAGTATTCATTGTGTGTAGTGGCTACGGAATCTAATGTTCAAAAATTAAAAAAAACCCCCGACATTCACCATTTTTTGATCGCGGCCATCTTGGATTTGCATGGTGTTATTCTACTAGTCAAGCCCTTTCATTTGATACCCATATTGGGGTCTGTCACACTATCAATACCGAATCGCGATCCACGGATCGCGGATTTCAAGACCATCCGGAAATCCATCAGTATTGACGCAAAAAAGCAGCCAAACCATCAATAATTGGATCGCGTATCGCGGATCGCGTGATAATACTGATAGTGTAACACCCCCCATTAACGGAGTTGTGAAAAATAAATAATCTACCATTTTGTAGCGGCGGCCATCTTGCAGCGATTTTCATCAAAATAGCTGACAACACTTTCGACTAATTCACCTTTCAAACAAAAAAACCGCGTTCAAATCGGTTCACCCGTTTTAGCGCTACAGAGGAACAGACAGACAGACAGACACACACACATACACACACACACAACACACACACACAGACACATCAAACTTATAACACCCCGTCGTTTTTGCGTCGGAGGTTAAAAATTTTATCGCACGTAATCGATATGCAATTTTAGTACATCACTATGCTAAAAAACATAACCTTTATTAGTCAACAGAAAATATTTAAAAAATAGGCAAAAATCGGTGTAGAATTGAACACGATGACGATTTCCAAAAACTACAAATAACGTTACATAATTTTAGATTATATTTACATACAAAACTATCAAAACTCACCGATGAAATGATAATGTTTCTTTAAAATTTTCTTTTCGGCCCCTATAGGAATTACATTCTTTCACAGCACAGGACATTATAATAAAACTACGGAAAATTTATCAAAAATAACTTAAGATCAAACATTTATAAATTCTTGGAAGAAGAACACCAAAATAATAAAAATTTATCAGCCTCGTAATTTATGTTTTTGGAAAATTATGATGCGACTAAATTCAATGGTCAATTGACATAAAACATGCAAAAACAATATCTAAATAATCCATAAAGTAATGATGGTTTATGAGACGTACCTATTTAATTTGGTAGGATTAAATTTATTAAAATTTAACAAATAAGTCCATTTGACAATCAATTTAGTGACATGCTTAGGAATAATAAAAAGCAAGTGCGATTCGGTGTTTCATTTACACCTAGACAGGAGTCATTTAGGTTAGGTGAGTACAATAACTGTACCTCAAGTTAATTTTTAGCTTCAGATCTCTTAGTTAATAGATCAATGTCACAAATCAAGAGAGGTCCAAGACATAGAGATAATAATAATAAGTAGAGTAGGCATACCTACCTTAAAAACGTGCCAAAATACACTCACACACGCACAATCCTGTAACATAAAATGACGCGTGTTCATTGTGATGTCTCAAGTTGTGCGTGTGTGAGTGTTCATGTATACATTTTAGGGAGGCCATCTTAAGGGAAGTTGCAATAAAATTTCTGCCACGATCTGTTTTATTGTTATGTTTAAAAATGTAGTGTTGTCTCTTACACACTTATGAAAATTTTGATAAGCTTAAGCTATTTTCCGATCCACTATTTTCTATAGGACATTATGCCAAGTCCTCTTCTATAGGTTCATGGGTCCAAGACATAGAGATAATAATGGTCCAAGAGCTGAGCTAAAAATATTTTCGTGAGTTGGTAACACTGGCAGCACTCAAACCTTATTTTTAGTTTTTCGTGGTCTTGGTGTGGTCTTGGTTGACCAATGGTTGACCACAACGAGAAATATTATTATGGCTCCCCCACACAGGTGCGTTATTATAGGTCGATAGTATCGGACGACGATAGTATCGCAGGAGTTCTACTTCCATTGCGGCGTGTGTAAATACATCATACATGACCATCCCTAAGAGAAATTATAAGCTTGAGCTATTTTCCGATGCACTATTTTCCGTAGGACATAATATAATAATATTAATAAGGCGCCTCTATATTATTTAATTAAGGCGCCTCTATAGCCTATAATTTAATTTCCAAACGGCGTCCACGGTTAATTTCTCAATGATATTACTCTTCTCTATGAACTGTGAGTTGTGACCTTATTTTTCGTGGTCTGTAGTTCTGTACTATAGTCTGTGACAGTGACAGTGACACTGACAGACAAATAATAGACAACTGCTCACGACAGTGTAGAAAAATTCCTATTTTTGGTATATTTACCTAAAATTATAATTCTAAAGAATTGAGGCATAATTTAAAATATGGGATTAGTAAAAAAGGTTCTCACTACATGATTAATATTAATATTGTAAATGGAAATATTTTATTTGTGTAGTTTGTTGATTATATAACTATATAGACCTCACTTTTTCAATTATTTTAACTTTTGAATATATTTTTTTTAAGACTACGGGCCTCGTTGGCTTAGCCGTGGCTGCTAATCCACATTACACCTTAGGAACCCTTTATGGGAAAATTCTGAGAACTTTGCAAAAGATGCCTGAAGCTTCAGTGTACAGGCGATACACTGAACAAATTGTGAAGGAAAGAGCTGCTGTCCTCAAACAGGTAGTCATCTTTTTTTACTATTACTTCTGCCAGTCACCCGACTGGTCAAACCAGAGTAACCACACAGAGTTGGTAGTTACCACCCACCACCACTACAGCCTTTTAACGGCCACTGCTGGGCCCAGGCCTCCTCTCTCATTGGAGAGAGGAATTTAGAGCTTAGACCCGCCACGCTGCTCCAATGTGGGTTGGCGGGCTTTAACGACTATTGTCACAGTATGATAGTGATAATAACTAGGATCGACTGCTTAACATGCTCTCCGAGGCACGGGGGTGAAACACTGCCAACTACCAATTCCGGGCTAGCATTAAGAATTTCTTGACAGAAAAACCCAATACCTAGCAATTATTTGCCCGACCCGGGACCTCGTGATCTGCACTCTAATAAGCTAACCACTGACTAGACCAACGAGGCAGTTGATCTATACTATAATAAAGCGGAAGAGTTTGTTTGTTTGAACATGCTAATCTCGGAAACTACTGGACCCTTAAAATTCTTTCACTGTTGGATCTGTATGTGATCCTTGAGTGCTATAGGCACGCCCCCCCCCCCCCTCCCGGCTTCGCCCGTGGTACATATAATATGTACCACGGGCGAAACCGGGGCGGACCGCTAGTAGTTAAATAATAATTAGGAGAAAATTTATAATATAAAAAATATTTTGGATACAAATTTTTTTACAGACAAAGGACAGTTATGAAATTGAATCTGCAATCAACTGCGGCCAAGCCGAAGAGCTTATAGTTCAAGCAGAAAACGAATTGAACTTGGCACGTAAAATGCTTAACTGGAAACCATGGGAGCCACTTGCTTCTAAACCACCAAAGGGCCAATGGGACTGGCCTCCCACTAAAGCTTGAAGATCCTGATTTGTAACAATACAGTAGCACTTATGTTTGCCTTTTATGAGTAGAAGGGTAAGGGGGAAGACCGATCTAAGTCAGTATTTTTCTAAATTTCAGATAGGTACTCTACGTAGCTCATTTTTAGGTGAACTTTGATGTGATAAAAAGCATAAACAGCTACAAAACAGCAATCAATGCAACTTTAACTTCAAACAAAAAGTTTAACATACATAGGTATTTTAAAAAAGAGCATACTCAAACTTGGTAATTATGATCTTTCTTCTCTCTTAATATTTATTTATTAAGTATTTTAATATTATAAAATTTCAATTTCAGTTGATTATGTTATACTTTTTTCTGTCATGCGGACATATGCCACACAATTCTATTCTATTGTTTCATCATGCATTGCCCTTCCATATGTGCATGTGTGGGTCCACGTGTCATATTTAGGTGATCCTTGTAATTAGTTTTAAATTGTTACTAATAAATAGACAATATAATTAACATTTTTTTATTTTTGTGAACAAACTCTTACAGAACAAAAGGTTATAAAGAGGACCTTATTACCCCAATCTTTTATAAACAATATGAAAAATGAGTATTGATGTACATACATAATGTATTCTTGGAATTGTTGAATGATAATAATGAGCTGTAAAAGTTTACTATAAAAATAAATAGAATTATATGCATATACATATTATACTTATGAGCAAACATATTGACTCACATTCAAGTGCATGCATTTACACGCGTTGGTTTTATTATTCCAGAAAGCAAGCACTTGTTGATTATGATTTTACGCAGACAGCTACCTAATTATTTATTTAATAAGAAATAAACGCAGATTCCTTGGATGTAAATATTGTTTCAGCTTTTCTAATAATAAAATTTAACTCTGTATTGCAATATCTGTTATCATGATTTTAGCCCACGGATTAATAAGTTTAATTAATATTAGGTGTGTACAAAATCTAGTTGTACTGTGTTTGGAACCTTTCATACAAAAAATACAAAATATACTAGGCCCTTACTTTTATTTTAACAAACAAATAAATAAAGTATAGATGTGGAGAGCTATTAATGTACATAAATAATTAGTTTTTATGAACTTAAAAATGTTAATAAAAGATTTAATTCTTTGGTAATGCTACTGCAATACCAACAGAAGAGTTTATCTAAAACTTCTGTTCCATAATATAAATCTCTTACTAAGCAGCAAATTACACTAAGGAAGTGAATATTTGGCACAGTGCATGAGTGTTTCCAGGAATGTATTCAACATTTATAATGAATAATTGAAAATTTAAATCATTAATAACAATAAAGTACCTAATTGACGAAAATATCATAAAATTATCATTACATTTTAAATTCATCACATTTTTAACATTTATATAAATATGTCAAATACTTTTAAATATTAAACAATTCGAAAATTTTGCTCATTACAATAATATGAGGGTATTATTCTACTGCAGGTCAAATCTTATATTTTATGTCAAGAGAGCTAAATACCCATTTTATAACATATTTTTGTCTTTAACTATCAATGGTAACTCATGTTTCATTTCAGCACAAGGTGGTGCTGTTACCAAGTCAATAACTGGCTATGTGTAAAAAATATTTTACAGTTCTTCATTTCATCAATAAACAAACTAAAATATCTTATTATTACTAAAGAATAAATAACTGTATAAAATCACTTGTTTTTCAATACTCCATTTGCACTTCAACTTAAAAAAAACTTAATTCATAAACACATTATGTTGATGTGACACCTTTTCTAGCTACCAGTAGATTTAGCACAGGATGTTTCTTGATGTAGCTGACTGCCTTTTTATGTGTCACCATGGTGAAGTCGTAACCATTGCACTGTAGGATTTTGTCGTGCATTCTCAAACCTGATTTTGCAGCAGGACTACCTTCATGAACTTCTGTTACATAAATTCCCTAAAATAAAATAAAAAATCAAATGAATTATATTTCAATTCGCTAAGAATATTTGTTAGTAATTTTATGTAAAAGGTCTTACATTATCAGTATAGCCCTGAGGGCTTTTACGATAGTCTTGGTCAATGCCTCCGCCTATTTTAAAGCCACATTTCATTACTTCCCGGCCTTCTGCATCTACACCGGCTTCTTTTTGAAGCGTTATTGGAATCTGAAAGCAAACGAATTTACTTAATAAAGAAGAAAGACGGGAGCAAAACACGAAATGGGAGTGGTCTGCGAACTTACGCTTAAGCATTCCATAGCCGTTCCGGCTTGATGCTGAAATGCCATCTTCGCCATGATTGTTGGTTTTGTGAGCTTTGTACGCTGAATGTAATAAAAATGATACTAAATATTCAGAAATACTTAAAACTCGTGAAAACAATACAAAGCACAACAAGTAGAACCACAGATTAGGTATTAGTCATAGAATGATAGAAATAATAATTAGTGATGTGCGGAATCGATTATCGATTATTAAAATGATCGATTGCAATCGATTATGATTTTGCATAATCGATCATGATCGATTATAAAGAAATACGTTAATTCAGGGGGTGTAAACTCTCTTAGAAGAAAATTTATACCTACGGGGGCTGAAATTGCCATTGTTAAAACATTCTGATAATAATTGTACATTTTTTAAGCATTGCAACACTAACTTTTCTAAAGTCATATCCAAGAAGGTTATATTCTTTATGTAGATACTGGAGTCTGCGCCTGAAACATTGTAGGAAAGACAAAGTCCATAATTCAGCTGGGCTATTTTTTCTCTCTAGTTTTTCTGTACCTCACACACTTTATTTAAGTAGTTAAGAACGAGATAAAGCCTGTTCAAGGCCACATTTCTTTGTTTCAACATTTTGTTTGAAGCTCGGCAGGGTGATTCAGAACACTTCGATAACATAATCATCAATCGATTCGGTAAGTTATCGTACGATAAGATGTATTTTCAATTCAGAATAACCGTATCAACCGGGAAGTTGTCGAAACCGAAACCGAATCGAACCGACGTAGATATCGTTCGCTAGGTAGATATCATAATCGCTATTCACAACAACTTTATCAAACGCTATCAAAAGCTATTCACAACAACTTTATCGAATAATATTTTCCAAACATCCGATATTTTTTTACGATTATTTATCGAAAGCTACAGGGCATTCAATATCCTAATCTTTTTGTTCATCTACTCGTCAGATAGGTACTTTTACTGTTATTTCGTGAAAAATATGTTCGGAGCCGCAATTAAAATAGATAGCAATAGCCGCAGTAAATCACCGAGGCGAAGAAGACGTGGTGAAGAGGATTCTTAAGAGACGTAGGTATCTACGGACATTGCGTGATACCTTTAACCCATTTGAGGCAAATGCCTCAACTTTTATGGGAAAATATAATAAAACTTTCGCCAGAATTTGCGTTATTTTTACTAACTAATAAGAGGGGGCATTACAGGAGGCAACACGTAATCATGTAGATTCAGATTTTTGGTATGTACATGATTACCAACCAATGCCATAATATATCTCTCGGTAGAGAGTAGTATATTGCTTGCCGTCTGTCCGGACGGACAGACAGGCAGATGGACAGCGGAGTCTTAGTAATAGGGTCCCGTTTTACCCTTTGGGTACGGACATCTGTGTGGTATTTACGAGGATAGCTGTAATAATACTTTTGTAGTACACTTCGACGTTTTTCTCTCTTAATCAATAATTTAATGTTATCATTTTAAATAATGACTTTAATTACCTTCAAGATGATTAAAAGTTATTTTTTAATGCTTAATATGGATATATAATAAGTAAAATTTTGGTAAAATAACATACTTCATAAATGCACATGTCTTAATCGCAATGTATCTTATCGATACCGGTATCGTAATCGATATCCAATTGTATGCTTTTATCGTTCTGAATTGCACGAAAAAAAAAATTTAGATACAAAATCGATACCAAATCGTATCGACACGGTAAGTTATCGAAGTGTTCTGAATCGCTCTGCAAATTCCATAGGTTCTAATATTCTTGGTCAATAAAGTGTTTTTAAGTTGGTAGTCACTGACGTAATAGTACGTAATGTTGGTAATAATTGTTTTTTTCAAAATGGCGTCTTTGTTATTGTGTGGATAAGTTTCGTAACAATTAAAAATATTTATAGATTTCTTGCGATCATATAAACTTTAAATACGTCGAGTCGAGCTTCTGTTACTCTGTGTTTTATAGTGTAGTGCTATTTATATTTGAGACGTTGATTCTGTTTAATTGAAACAAGACTCGTATGTGGAATTCTTTGCTCGTATGTTTTATTTCATTATCTGACAAATAAAACAAGGAGAAATGTTTTAAATGTGACTGCTCGCCGGTAAAAACAACATCAAGTTGATTCGATTTCCTAAAACCTGCTTTAAGGAATCTTGCGTGGTACGTATAACCTAACCTAACTTAGTAGATTTATAATTAGGTACTAAAATTCATTCTCTATAAATTATCCTAACAGACACAAGCACACATTTTGATATGTGATATCAACAGGCGTGCTTACTGCTTATGTCTATAGTTTCCCATTTTCCAGACATTACAGATACTAGTTTAGTAAAAATACTTTCATATATGATAAGGTATATATTATTTGTAATAATTAGTACCAATTAATCAACAAAATCTAGTCTGCCAGCATGGTACACTATGGCCAAAACCCTTCTCACTCTGTGAGGAGACCCGTGCTCTGTAGTGAGCCGGTAATGGGTTGATTATGATGAATCAACAAAATTGTTTCTTTTCAGATGTGAACTAAGTATGTGATTGAACAGAGGTTTTACTGATTGTACTAAACGGAAGTTACAAAGAACTGCTGTTCCATGTGATGTAATTGAATATGAAAATATTAACAGCATTGTAAATAGCGTCTCATACATATTATGTTTAAAATGATTTTGTATGTATTTGGAAAATAGATCGTTTTCAGAAGAAGTGTCAGCCACCGCACTCAAAAAAAAATCCTAACACATAAATAAATGTGAATTGTTAGAAAGAAAACCTGTTGTTTTATTTTGAATCCTAACTAAAACTTTATTGATAAGGCATTTTGACTCGAAAGAGAACTTGGTGTATTTTATTTCACCAGTTCTCTCTCGAGTCAAAATGCCTTAACTAAAAATATTATTTAGGTTAAGTAGGTAGGTAGGTAGGTACGTCAAAGAGTTGTTGGTGGGCTGAATCTAGATGGCGCTGAACTGTTCTCATTTTTTTTCTATGGAGTTTTCATTCTTCTCTCGTTAGAGAGTATTTTTGTTCTGTGCGTTAATTACTAAATTTTACTACCAGCTTTCTGTTACTAATTTGCTTGCTAAAGATATTATGGTTTGGCAACCCTATCATTGCAAAAAGGGAATTCCGTCAAAGTTAGTTTTAGGCTTTGTTCACAACAAACGGGTAGTCAGCCGCCGACTGTGAGCGAACGTTACGCAGTTTACTGCTTTTTCATACATAATATGTATTCAACTTTTCGTTCACACCGAACCGACGATACGCCTTTACCAACTGCAGTGCTATTACGCTATGCGTATCTATACATATACTAGCTGCGCCCCGTGATGTTACCCACGAATAATAAGTTTGTACACATAAAAATGTCTCATATCTCGCTTCACCCGGTCATCGTTGAGAACTCGGCGCTCAAAATTGTAGACGAGTACGTATACCTGGGACATGCAAACCAGCTAGGTAGGGCCAATTTCGAGAAAGAGGTCAACCGCCGAATCCAACTCAGATGGGCAGCGTTCGTGAAGCTTCGCGATGTCTTCTCGTCCAAAATCCTTCAGTGTCTGAAGACGAAAGTCTTCGAACAGTGCGTGTTGCCAGTGATGACATACGGCTCCGAGACATGGTCGCTAACTATGGGCCTCATAAGAAAGCTCAGAGTCACTCAGAGAGCGATGGAGAGAGCTATGCTCCGAGTTTCTCTACGCGATCAAATGAGGAGATCCGTAGAAGAACCAAAGTCACCGACATAGCTCAACGAATTGCAGAACTGAAGTGGTAATGGGCGGGGCACATAGTTCGAAGAACCGATAGACGTTAGGGTCCCAAGGTGCTAGAATGGCGACCTCTCATCGAAAAACGCAGTGTTGGTAGACCCCCACTAGGTGGACCGACGACATCAAAAAAGTCGCAGGGAGTCGCTGGATACAGGCGGCACAAGACCGCGCCGTGTGGAAGTCCATACAGCCTACAGGAGACCTATGTCCAGCAGTGGACGTCTATCGGGACAACGACGACGACGACACATAAAAATATTAGAACAAAATCTTCTATGAGTAACTTAGCAACGAGATCGATAGCAAATTCATGG
Source organism: Melanargia galathea (assembly GCA_920104075.1). Classification (NCBI taxonomy): domain Eukaryota; kingdom Metazoa; phylum Arthropoda; class Insecta; order Lepidoptera; family Nymphalidae; genus Melanargia; species Melanargia galathea. Next base: position 6,474,101 of record OV049859.1, on the reverse strand, counting down.
CAAACGCATAAAATGCATGCAACGACAGCTAATTATTGCAATAATGTATTATGTGATGTGACCGTGATGTACCTAAGAACGATCAGGCGCTATATCTATCTCGTTTTTGGAACGTCTTCTTATATCTATTTAAGTCCCACAGGGACACTTTTTTTTGATATAATCTATTTCCATTCCAAATTTCAGCCAAATCGGTTCAGTAGTTGCGGCGTTAAAGAGTAATAAACATAGACACATACATACACACACACAAACATTCGCCTTTATAATATTAGTGTGATAAATAGGTACCTTTTTTTTTTTTTTTTTGACGCTGGGAAATGCATTTACGCACACCCTCCGGAAGCCTTACAGCGAACTGCAATGCTTCCGGAAGGTAGTGTGGGACTCAGGCAGGCCAAGAAGTGGCCAGAATACCCACTAAAACCCAGCGATGTTCCTCCGTGTCGCCTGGTGGCTGGGTTACGGGTACACTTGCGCAATCATCCGCGACCCAGCCGGCGCCGTCCGCCGAGGCAGACCCTCCACCGGGGGACCTAAAGGCCCCCTAACACCGTCTGAGGCGCACCAGGAACATAGTGGTGCGCCTCCCGACCCGAGGCGTCTCAACGGGCGACGAATACGCCATTCCATCACCCGGAGTTCCTCGCCAGAGGCAACCCTCAAGAGGGCCACACCCGCAGGCGACCCTCAAGAGGTTCACCCCTCGTGTAATTTTTTATAGAGGTTTTCTTCCTCGCGGCCCCTCGCTCAGTGCGTGGGGCCCCCGGTTCCGCTCAGTGCGGATTACGGGTTGCCCGACGGTGGCCGAAGCCAGCGCCCACCGGCCACAAAGACCAGCGGACCCGCCGCGCAGGGCGTTTCCACCCCCTCCGGTAATTTTTTAACGAGGTTTTCTTCCTCACGGCCCGAAAGCCTCCCCCCCAATTGTCGCCGCCCGGAGTCTCCACAGTCCACTCTGATGAACAGAGAAGTACCAGGAGCCTCCAAGCGGCAACCCCCTGCTGGTTTTGGTCCACGCCGGGTTTCCCCGGTACCTCCCATATCTGGGAGGCGTTCCCCCATCCGCCACCGGGGGGACGCGCCCGATGGGGGACCAGCAACCCCACACGGGCGATAAATAGGTACCTAGTAGGTAAATATGTATATTTAATTATGATCAATTACTTTCGTTTTTAATTAATCTATTTAATTTTCTAATCTCAATTTTAATTTATCTAATTTTTATGTAGTTTTTCTTTTCTCAGAACAGTCTAAATCTAACAGGCTATAAACATGTTGCTACTAAATACAAGGGTTCAGATTTTTTTTTTCAGTTCTTTCTAAGAATTATTTCATAATCGATCAACAATCGATTAATAATCGATTATTGATCGATCACACTTACTGGTGTAATCGATTGATCGATTATCAAAATAATCGAATCAGCCATCACTAAGAATAATAAAGTAGAACACACTTGACCACAGCACTATCACAGATCCTCTCGTTAGTCGTTAGAGAGTATTTATATTCTGTCACAGACTACGAAAAATAAATATGCTAAGAGAAATTATACCCCACCCCTTCTAAATATGAAACCACAGACCACAAACACAGACTAAATATAGTGATTTTAAACTCAGCAGTCAGCACAAGCACAACCGTGTAGGACGCGTGTAGGTCTGTGGCACAACCATGAGCACAACACGTCTTGACAATACTGCCACAGACGTATAAAGAGAAGCAGACCTAACATAATCTTCACAACTACATCTAAGAGAATAAATAATATCTGCGCTTGTTTCTCTCCAACCAAAAATATATGACTCTATCTCTTTTTTTCTGTTGTTGCAACACTTACGCACTCATAGAAAAAATTTATCTTGAGGCAAACCGCTATGTTGCTAAGCTACAAACATGCTACAAATGGTGCTTATGTCAAAAACAAGATCATATCCTGCGAGTTGTTTATTATTTTATTTTTGCATTAAAATCAAGTCTTAAGATCCAAGAATACTAAAATAAAATGGTTAAGTGTAGTGCACCTCTGTGCAGCAATTCTTCATAAAGGAAAACACCTGAAATTAATTTTTATCGGTAAGTTTTCATGTGCCATAGTCTCGTAATTTGTTTACATGGTTACTGTGAGATTAATAATAATCGTTCGGCATTTTAGAAGCAGTCCCTATTTATTATATGTCCAAAACTCGTAAATAGTTATAGTAATTTTGGTTCTAGTAGATCCCTGTTGCAATATTTATCAATAATTTGATACTCTGATCTCGTTTGATGTTTCATATACTTGTGCAATTTTACAGGGCCGTATTCAGGCTCAAAGTTTGTTTAGTAGGTATATTTTGAAGGTTGATTAGTTATAAGTAGGTACGGACAAATTATAAAAATGAAATCATTTTTCAGGTTCCCAAAGGACGAAAACTAAGAAATGCCTGGTTGACTAACATGAATAAAAAAAATTGGCATCCCAAATCATCGAGTGCACTATGTTCTAAGCATTTTAAAGCACATTTAGTGGACAACAAAAAGGACAGGAGAGATTTGATTTACCCATCGAATGGTTTGATTAAAATAATTCAATCGTGTGAAGAAGTTTTGAAAATGATTAAAGGAAATATAAGTTATAATAGCATGATAATGTATATAGCTGATTTATCGAATAATTGTAGTGAGTTTAAGACCAATGATGAACATGATTTCAATCATTTGCAATTAATGATTAAGGTGATTGTTAAATTTTATTTTGATTTAAGAATGAAGCATAATGCAAAGCAAAGCAATGTATCGGAATGAAATTATTAAAAAAATAGTTTTGTTTAAAAATAAATAATTGAAACTTTTGTTTGTTTTTATTTATTTTGCTAATTTTACATATGTAGGTAAGGTAGGTCAAATGAAATAGTTAGGTAGTTAAACTAGTAAAAAGTTAGTTTGATAAATAGTTTACAAACTAGCGTTTCACTAGTTTAACTACCTACCTATTTCATTCGAGTGAAGTGTCACGTCATAACATAGAGCACGAAGCGAATCATAAATCAGCAGGCCTATTCTGTATCTCAGTGGTAACGAAAACGTTAGAACCTATGAAAATGTGCCCATCAAATAATTATCAAACCATCATTTTACATTGTGTAACATCTGATGATGATGAACTGCATCCCAGTTGGAAATTAAGGTTACAGAATGTAAAATAAGGGTTTAACAATTTGATGCCACTTTACCGTAGTTTTCAAATTAATTTCATCACAGATTAATGATTAGTATCTATACTAATAAATAAAATTGAAGTGTCTGTCTGTAATTTCGAAATAACTACCACATATTAAGCTCATATGGTTATTTGAACGATACCATAACCGAATCACACGTTTTTAAAATTTTTGTCTGTCTGTCTGTTTGAACGGGCTAATCTTTGGAACGGCTGAACCGATTTTGACGGGACTTTCACAGACAAGTAGAGGATTAACCAAGGAGTAACATAGGCTACTTTTTTAACCGACTTTCAAAAAAGGAGTTGTGTTGAAATGAATGTTAAAAACGCCCTGATAGATATTTTCACTGCGCGCGACGGCCGACACTCGCGCTACACGGAACTCCCCGCACCGCGCGCGCCGCGCGCCCCTGCGCCCTGCGGTCGCCGTACGCGGTACCGCGGTACGCCGCCGCGCGGCGGGGGGCAGGTGGACCAGAAATCTACTATAACCCTCAGTATTTGTGAAAAACCGAAATTCACGCGGGCGAAGCCGCGGGCAAAAGCTAGTCTACGATAAATTTCATATCACAGATACTTAATTATAGGCCTGCAGGTCAGTCACTACGCTACGCTTTACTATCTATACTAATCTGGCAATAGTGTTATTTGACTATACTTTCAAGGGCCTAGTGACTCGAATAATAATCTCAATGTTCGCGCGATTATAGATACAAAATTAACCGCGCGATGACCGCGTAATCGCTTTCTAATACGGCGACAACGCCTAAGTCTGATTCCGCGTTACGAGTTCAGTCCCTCACCCTCGCTTGCATGAGTTCGGCCCTGTTTACTGTCAATGTGTACGTGAAATTTGTATGTAGGCGTAATTGGCACGCCAATTTTTTTGTTATGTTAGGTCTGCTTCTCTTTATACGTCTGTGAATACTGCAGACCCACTTCCAATTCTTCTTCCAATTTTGGCTTCCAATTAACGTTAAAGTATTTTTACCGTTATGAAACCTTGTTATTTAAATTAACGGTATGAATTTTGTTAACAAAGTCAAGCCTGGCTAGAAAAGCTGGTAGACACTCACACACGCACAATCCGAAGACATAAAATGGCGCGTGTTCATTGTGATGTCTCAAGTTGTGCGTGTGTGAGTGTTCATGTATACATTTTAGGGAGGCCATCTTAAGTCACGAGTCTGCCGCAAACTGTTTTATTATTATGTCAAAAATGTAATGTTGTCTCTTTCACACTTATGAAAATTTTGATAAGCTTGAGCTATTTTCCGATCCACTAAGTAGTTTCTATAGGACATTATGCCAACTCTATTTATTATTATTATCTCTATGTCTCAGACTCAGTCTATGGATGGTCTATGGTCTGTCAAAAAATATATGATGTCAAATTGTCAATGTCACTTAGACATTCGAAATTCTTCAAGGTCGAATAGAAAAATAATATTTTGATTCCAAAAGTAATTTATAAAATTAACTCAATCTTATATCTTAAATAATAGTTATTTATTAAAATGTAAGGTAATATTTAGAACTTTTTATTTTATATGGACTTCTGTTACATTATTTTATAAGCTATATTAGGTAGAGTTAGGTCATTAATTTTTATAGATTTTAAGGTTAAAGCTTAGGTATTTGGCTGGTTACAGTTTCGATTCGTGTTACCTTTATAGTGTTTACATATATATCTTCTTTGCTACTTACATACATCAAAGATAGAGGCGGAGGAGGTTAGGGTATTCGTACCCTCTAAAATTGATATTTGGAATTCTGCTTAGATCTCTTTCCTCCTACTCAATTTTCTTTCCGATCAAGGTAGTTTGATTTATAACTGATCCCTTTGGCCTTAAGAATTCTTATTGCCAAAAGCTGAGCTGAGACATTTTATTATGATTTAAGTATAGTATCATACAGAGCTCTCATGCCAGAGGCTCATACTAAACTATTAATTATAATTTTTATTAAAAAAAATTTATAATTCTGCCTTGATAAGAAGAACTTACCTTTTCATTGAAGCACCTACTTAAAAACTTAAATGTTTATTTCAGATGTCTAACGGTGAATATAGGCATGTTTGGCGAATAGTATTCAGGAACTTTATAAATTCTTTTAAGCCAAGGCAAATTCGAGGGAATCACATAGGTGAAATGTTTATTCAGTATTTTTTCTGCATAATTTAAATGGTGCATTATTATGCTTCTAATTTCTATCAATATAGAAAGTGAAATAAATTATTATTGTTATGCAGTTTTGTATTCAATTGATTTTTATTTCCAGGGAAGGATTATATAGGAAATATGTATTATGAAATCCCAGCAAATCCAAGTATTGGCAAGAGAAAGGCATCACGATGGTATGACCCACCAAAAGGTCAAGATTTTCAGGACCCCATACCAGCTGAGTGGGAATCTTGGCTCAGAATGCGAAGGTTTCTGATTTTACACCTTCATTTAAGCTATGGAATGTGTTGATTAGTATTAAAGTGATGATTTTTCAGAGTGATTCACTGTTTATTTTTAGTGCCACTTGCCAGTGTAACTATGTTATATCTATATTTTATATAAAATTACTTTTTCGCACTAAAGTTGCCTCAATAGACTATCAAGCCTACTAATAAATTCATAAGGCCTTATTATCCTGTGGCATATATCATATTTTACCTATTTACCTTTTTTCCTGTGAGTTGTACTCAAAATGAAAAAAAAAAAAGGCATTGCACATATCATGGCATACAATATTAAAGACAAGTAGCTTTAGTAACAGTTTATTGATCAGCTGTGGGGCCTGTGGCTTCAAATCATGCCAGTTCTCTAATACTTGAATATATTTAAAATTCATTAAGAGTATTACTTAGATGACTTTTTAAACAATTCAGTTATTTTTATTTGTATAGATATAAATGAAATGACATTATTGTTCCAGAGTGGATCCTCCAACGGAGGATGAAATTGAGAAAAACCTTGCTATTGCTGAGTTAAAGAAAATAAATGCCACTAAACTGGAACAGCAAAGGCTGGCCGAGGGTGGCTCCCTGCCTGCGCCAGTGGAAAGAGGTCCGCAGTCTTTTCCAAAATACCCTGAATTTGATGGAGGTGATCCTGAGAATAAATATAAAATTAAGTAAATTAAATGTAGTAAAAATAAGTAATTTAATTACTTAGACAAAAGATTTTATTACTTAACTCAATTCTCAAACTGATTATTGTACTCAAATTGATTATTGTAAATAGGTCCATAGACATTTAGTAAGTTATTTGTTCCTTACAAATAAAATGTTTAGATATATTTTTTTTATTGAATTGCTTCCTTTTCTTGATTTAATACCCTATATATATATTTATAATTGCAATTTTATGCATTGCTATATACATATATTTATAATTGCAATTAGATTTTTTAACAATATTCCTACAAATAATTTTTGTTTATAGGTGATGTTAAATAAGTATGAAAAATCATTATAAATAAAATGTACTTACCTGCATTAAAGTTATGTTTATAAAATAAACTGAAATCTACAATAGAACCAAATTACAAAATAGGTAGACCAAATTAACTCCAATTTCGCCGCAGCGAAGCATGGTACCCAAACTGCAAGATGCTATAGGCAGCATTGCCCCTTCGCATAGTCATCTTTACTAATTCTTTAGCCAAGGTAGGTAGTTGCTAGCCTTGCTTGCTTGGATACCCTGGTATACTCGATTACCCTTTTTGATAATAATAATTATTCTTAAAAAGCGCTGGCGCGCACGATACCAGCGTCTACCCCATAAAGGACATAAATAAAGTTTCCATCAAGTAAGTGTCCAATTATTTATTTAATTGAAAAGCAAAATTAGTAAGAAATCGTGTAAAGTGTAAAGAGTGCGAAGAATTCTGAACAAGGAATAAACTACCTAATCTCTACCAAGTCTGAATCTATCTATACTAATAAATAAAATTGAAGTGTCTGTCTGTAATTTCGAAATAACTACCTCATATTAAGCTCATATGGTTATTTGAACGGTACCATAACCGAATCACACGTTTTTAAAATTTTTGTCTGTTTGTCTGTCTGTCTGTCTATCTGTCTGTCTGTCTGTTTGAACGGGCTAATCTTCGGAACGGCTGAACCGATTTTGACGGGACTTTCACATACAAGTAGAGAATTAACCAGGGAGTAACATAGGCTACTTTTTTAACCGACTTTCAAAAAAGGAGGAGTTGTGTTTTTGTACCTATGTACACCGATATCTCCGAGATTTCTGAACCGATTTGCGTAATTTTTTTTTAATCGATAGAGAAACATTGCGACACTGTCCTACAAAAAATTTGGATTCCAACTCCTCAATTCTGATGCTGTAGGGGACCTGATCCCCAAAACTAATGGGATTTAGGAACTGTCGGTTATTTACCTATATATTGATATTGGGGGTGCCAATTAAAGACTTTATCGTTGAATGAACTCAAGTAGGTACATATCCAACTCCTCAACCCTGATGCTGTAAGGGATTGTATTCCGAAATCGTGGGGATCCCACGGGATTTTTCCGTTTTGGGGACGGGTTTCTACAGATAAGCTACTTTTTGTTCTGGAAAATCAAAAGTTCCCACGGGATTTTTAAAAACCTAAATCCACACGGGCGAAGCCGTGGGCATCATCTAGTTCTGAATAATATTTAAATGTCAATGACGTTACACAGTTTGAAGAAAGGATACCTATGCAAGAAGATTTTATTGATTTTTTTATTCTGATGGAAGTTCACGCAATCACGCCACTGGCTTAAAGTTATACAGTACCTAGTTATGTATGTTTTATATTAATGTACTAGATGATGCCCACGGCTTCGCCCGTGTCGATTTAGGTTTTTAAAAATCCCGTGGGAACTTTTGATTTTCCAGAACAAAAAGTAGCCTATCTGTAGTAACCCGTCCCCAAAACGGAAAAATCACGTGGGATCCCCACGATTTCGGAATGCAATTCCATACAGCATCAGGGTTGAGGAGTTGGATATGTACCTAATCGAGTTCATTCAATGATAAAGTCTTTAATTGGTACCCCCAATATCAATTTAAAATTTAAATAACCGACAGTTTCTGAATCCCATTAGTTTTGGGGTTCAGGTCCCCTACAGCATCAGGATTGAGGAGTTGGAATCCAAATTTTTTATAGAACAGTGACGCAATGTTTCTCTATAGGTAAAAAAAATAATTACGCAAATCGGTTCCGAAATCTCGGAGATATCGGTGTACATAGGTAGAAAAAACACAGACAGATAGAGAAAAATTTTAAAAACGTGTGATTCGGTTATGGTACCGTTCAATTAACCATATGAGCTTAATATGAGGTAGTTATTTCGATATTACAGACAGACACTTCAATTTTATTTATTAAAGTAAGTAGTAAGTATAGATGCTGCTATAATGTCAGTAATATAATACGCCCTTCCGATTTAAATAGCAATTACGATTAAGTGTACGTATGACTCGACTACCTCCTGGCCCTCCTGCCCTGAGGCCGACATCTATAGAGCTTACTCTGACTCTACTCAGACTTGTGAGAAAGTGGGACATAACTATCTCCTTGACATACATATATGTCTCGTTTTAACTCTGTCTCAAGTCTGAGTAGAGTCTTACCCTCGTATTTATAAACAAGTAATCACTTTTGCTCAAGTAATTTCTTAACTAAGCCATGACTACAAGTTAGAATTCTTAAAATCTAAATTCTATTCTACAAACAAGTAAAGTCCTTTACTTAGCTAAGTAAAGCATTAAGCATTACTTGGTGCTTAAGCATTAATTCCAACTGGAAATACTAATTAGTTGCGTTTTGTTAAGATGCAAATCAAATAAAAAAGCGTCAAATTTTTGTAATTTACAATGTTTTTTTGTTTTTTTAATGTTTTTATTCTAAATATAATAAATTACTTGAGTCCCGGTGAACTTTGTATAACCTACAATTATCTAAGTATCTGTATGTACTATCTGTGTATGTATTATGTACTAATAGGTATGTATAAAAATGACTTGCTGTTTTTCCAGTGTATGATTTGTACCTACAATATGCCCATATCCCCATTGTTTATCGAAAATCAAATCGACAGCAGCGCCATCTACCGGGGTCGATGGTGTTTTCAAAACATCCAGGGACCCATTGAAATACCTATAGGTACACACAAAATTTTGCCCAAATCGGTCTAGCCGTTATATACAGAAGAATTATTCGATAACAGCGCCGCCTACCGGACCAAATTGTTTTTTCAAACCATCCAGAGACCCATTGTAATATAAACACAAAATTTTCATCCAAATAGGTCTAGCCGTTTAGGAGAAGTTAGGCAACAAACACGTTATGTACTTACAGGAGAATTATATACATTATGTTATTATACCTATCTTATTTTTTATAGATTAAATTTAAAAGTCAAAAGTAATAATTTTTATATAGAAATTTTGGCCAACATTTAGCAGAAATTAAAAAAACTCAGAAAAAATTAGAAACAATTATTATTATCAGGTCAGTATTAATAGAATAACCTCAAAATTGACAGGAAACGAACAGAAATCAATCCATAGACATTTCTTAAGTAAAGGAAACGGTGACTATTACTTGGCTAAGAATTCTAACATAAAGCATTGCTAACTAACAGGGTTTACTTAACTATCGAACAAAAATCATTGCTTGAGTAATTACTTTTACTCAAGCAAAGGCTGTTACTTGTTTATAAATACGAGTGTGAGTACTCTCTGTAGATCTCAGCCTAAGAGAGTCTGAGACTGATCACTGAGCTAAGTTTCTAAGTACACACTCTCGATAATTTGAAACTCAAAGGACCAGAGAAAAATTTCAAATTACCAAGAGTTCAAAATAACAAGAGTTTAAATAACCAAGATTCCGTAATTTTCGGTTGAGTGAGCGCCTTCAGTCTCTTATTGTCCAATGAATTTTCGTTATTGGTGAGAGCTGAGAAGAAAACGTCACTTGTGACTCACTTTAACGTTTGAAAGAAGACTGAAATACCTAAGTGAAATACGAACTGCAAATGGCTCATATCTCATTTATGTAAATTATAAACAATCGACAAGTCTGTGCATGATAAATACTTCAAATTATAGACAGTAGGAAAACCCGGACTTCAAATTATCGAATGTTGGCAGGCAAGATTCAACTTCAAGTTACCGAGGGGACCAATTAGTAATGATTTTATTCAATTTAAGTATCGAGTGGGACCAGGAAAAAAGTTCGAAAGTTCGAAAATTATCGAAAGATTCAAATTAACGAGTGTCAAATTATCGAGAGTCGACTGTAGATATAGATCACTATGGATTGAGCTGAGGTAGCTCTGGGTACTGGTATGATGATGAGTGAAGATGATGACTGATGTCATCTATACTTTTTTAATTAATAAATAAAATTGAAGTGTCTGTCTGTAATATCGAAATAACTACCTCATATTAAGCTCATATGGTTATTTGAACGATACTATAACCGAATCATACGTTTTTTAAATTTTTGTCTGTCTGTCTGTCTGTCTGTCTGTTTGAACGGGCTAATCTTTGGAACGGCTGAACCGATTTTGACGGGACTTTCACATACAAGTAGAGAATTAACCAGGGAGTAACATAGGCTACTTTTTTAACCGACTTTCAAAAAAGGAGGAGTTGTGTTTTTCTACCTATGTACACCGATATCTCCGAGATTTCTGAACCGATTTGCGTAATTTTTTTTTAATCGATAGAGAAACATTGCGACACTGTCCTAGGCTACTTTTTAACCGACTTTCAAAAAAGGAGGAGTTGTGTTTTTCTACCTATGTACACCGATATCTCCGAGATTTCTGAACCGATTTGCGTAAATTTTTTTAATCGATAGAGAAACATTGCGACACTGTCCTACAAAAAATTTGGATTCCAACTCCTCAATTCTGATGCTGTAGGGGACCTGATCCCCAAAACTAATGGGATTTAGGAACTGTCGGTTATTTACCTATATATTGATATTGGGGGTGCCAATTAAAGACTTTATCGTTGAATGAACTCAAGTAGGTACATATCCAACTCCTCAACCCTGATGCTGTAAGGAATTGCATTCCGAAATCGTAAGGATCCCACGGAATTTTTCCGTTTTGTGGACGGGTTACTACTTACTACAGATAGGCTACTTTTTGTTCTGGAAAATCAAAGTTCCCATGAGATTTTTACAAACCTAAATACACACGGGCGAAGCCGTGAGCATCATCTAGTATAGAATATAGACGGCGTCAGGTAGAGTTAAGAGTAAGAGTTCTGGACAATGCTGCCGTCCTAACGAAGAGTGCAATAACTAGGTTTTGACTACTTTCGAGATATTTGCAGTTAAAGATTTAATTTTTGTTTTGTGTGTATCTTCGTAACTATAAAAGCTATTGGTTTGAAACTTTTACTGAACGACAGATAAAATAATGCTTAATTTTATGTAGTATATTATATTTGTACATAAGTTTATATACACACTAAAAACGCAATAATGTATTTATCATTAGGACTTATGAATTGTTTTGATATAGCATTCCTAATCATAATTGCAATAACTACACTACTTATTGCAGTTTTTGTTAGTAAACCTACATACTACTTATTTGTGTAGCACAAACTATATGATGCCCTATAGTTTCTTCCAACCATATGTACGGTTTTCCTTAGTGAATTATTTTAATTAGATATAAGGTGATTGCAAGAACATAATAAGAATAAAAGAGATTTACCAAAATAATTTAAATAGGTTTTTATTATTTAAAACTAATAACTTACATGACGATTTTCGTATCTGTAACTGAATTCAAAAACATAGAACTTTCATATAACCGTCCTACCCCCATTTTACCCCCTTACATAGGGGAGAAATTTCCTATAATATTTTCTAGGCTGATATCTACGCCCTAGAAAGAACCTACCGTCCAAATTTCAAGATAATAATAACAATAATTAAAACTTCACAAAAACTTTCATCCCCTTTTTTACCACCCTTAATAGGAGATTTTCCAGAACAACTTATACAAGTTTTTATTATTTAAAATTCATAATCTAAATGCCTATTTTCATATCTGTAACTTCAAAAACATAGAACTTTCATATAACCTTCCTACCCCCATTTTACCCCCTTAGGGGAGGATTTTCGTGAAATCTTTTCTAGGCTGATATCTAAGCCTTAGAATAAACCTACCTTCCAAATTACAAGTTGAGAATAACAATAATTAAAACTTAACATAAAAACTTTCAACCCCTATTTTACCACCCTTAAGGGAAGATTTTTCAGAATAAAATATACAGGTTTATATTATTTAAAACTAATAATCTAAATGCCGATTTCAGGTCTGTAACTTTAAAAACATAGGACTTTCATACAAACTTTCTACCCCCATTTTACCCCCTTAGAGGAAGATTTTAGGAATGTTAAATAGCCTATAACCTTTCCGGAAAACTGTACTACCAAATGCAAAAATAATTTTTCAAATCCGACTGGTACTTCCAGAGATTAGCGCGTTCAAACAGACAAACTCTTCCGCTTTATTATATTAGTATAGATATCTAGTTTTTTTTTTATTTTTGATAATTTTCATTTGTCTAATTCTAATTCTCTCCAATCAGCTGCATGTTTTTCTTTGACTTTCAATGAAAATTGTCCCTTTTCAGCCAATGACTTTTGACTTCCAAAATTTTCTTTAAGTGGTTGTGTTTCTAATTTTGTGCTTGTAAAAGTAAAAATCTACGAATTTGACAATTTTACAACATCCACAAAATCGTCAAAATCAAAAACTTTTTGTTTATTTTAACTTTACTTTAGTATAATACATTTAGTAAGCTAGACATTTTAAGTAATAAGTTTCCTTATGATAACTGCAATAACTCTTACTTATATTGCGCTTATGACTAGTAAATGTGCCAAAAATTTATAAAACGTACTATAGTCATAAGGGCAATAACTGGACTTATTGCGATTATTTTATGTAATATTACAAAATATCAAAGCTATCCAAGTCATAACTCAAGATATTTCGGTTATGATTAGCTCCTTACACATCGTTATATTAGATATTGCAGTTATGGTAACCAACAGAACCGAAACTATTGAAGATACAAAAAAGACGTCTAAGACGAAAATATAGAGCTCATTTTCCTGATTACGGATATGGTCTTAAGTCAATTTGACCAAAAACTCGACTTATTGCACTCTTCGTTAGGACGGCAGAATGGGATAGCTGCGCATGGGCGCTTGTCGACAGCATTGGAAGTGAAAGATTTAGGTAGGTATAAATAGTTGCGGCCGAACAGACATCCCCGCGCCGCGCCGCCGTCACCCTTCACTTCGTATCACCAAATTGATAGATCACAACCACTGTTTTTACCCGACTACGGCAAAGCACAAAGGAAGGGTTATGATTTTAGCAGTCTATGTATATGTATGTATGTATGCAGTATGTATGTATGTATGTATACAGTATGTGGCCGATTTTAGCATGAGTAGCGCCTAAACTACTGGGCCGATTTTGATAAATGAGGTTTCAATTAATTCTTTGTGGTCCGGGTAATATAGACATTTTATATATCTACCTACCTACGAAAAAATCGAAAAGCGACGTGCAAGCGCTAATGTCGGTATGTCACCGGGCAGGACGACATCTGCCGGGTCCGCTAACATACATACCTAATATATATTTATACAACCCCTAGATAAGTGGGTTCAATTAGGTATACTAAGTAATAAATAATAGTTATTTCCGAGTACCTTCACTCACACTTTTCTTTGCAATCAGCGCCAACGTGGCGATAACCAAGTGACTTCAATCAATAGCCAGTCCAGCGTGCTTGTATTAGTTAATAGAAGTCAATGATCTGTATAGATATCGGTCAATCGACAAAGAGGCTGTATGACGTAATATTGTATAAGCTCTATAGTATAAGAGTTGGTACCCTCTTTTGTATTAAGTACTAGTTGATTCCCGCAACTTCTTCCACGTGGATTATTACAAATCTCATACAAACTTTTCTAAAATAAAAGTAGCCTAAGCTAACTACTCCTCATAACAGCAGCTTCAAACCATTCAGGAACCCATTGAGATATACACAAAAAAATTCATCCAAATCGGTCCAGCCGTTTAGGGGGAGTTGGCAAACACAAGTACAGATTTCTAGGCTACGGTAGGTACTTAGGTACGCGACGGTGGGTAGTCAAGACGACTAATTAGATAATTTATTTATCATTGAAACTCATTCTAATGAAATATCTAAACGGTTGACTCCTTGTTCATATTGTAAGTAGTAATTTTCCACACTGATAAAGTGTCGCTCATAATTTCTTATAAACTACTGACGATGTTTGATACCTACCTACATAATAATAACTAAGTATAATTTTACACGTACTGTCTACCACCCATTAAGAAAATATTATTTTTTATATGAGTTGACCCTAGTGATAGGTAAGTAACATTCGCCTCCTATATTTAGCTCACAGTCTTTGACATTGATAACAAAGAATACGTAAATAATATAGGTGTTGTAATCTTTATTGTATGTTGGGACAGTTCAGTAACTACTACTTATGTAGGTAGAATTTTATTTATTTTGTTACTGGGTTAAACTTGATAAAGTTGCAATGGCCTCCGTCAGATGAAACATACGGTTTGATGCGGTTTATATCAGTAAAGATTAATTATACGGTAGATATAGGATAGGTAGGTAGGTTACCTACCTACCTACCTATCCTATATCTATGTTTATGTTATAAAAAAATATTTTCATTGCTGAAGGCTCGCGCGCGCTTGCCGTAAACGCCGCGCTGAGCCCCATTTTCAAGGTCAAATTACAGTTATAAATAATGGAGATAGAGTTTCGGAAGTTGAAACTTTTTTATTGGAAATTTCCTCCTCTTTAACGAGCTTTTTTCAAAATTGCTTAAATATAAATATTTTTCGAGTTATTAACATAAAACGAAATATCATTTTGTTTCATCTTATTTTGTTAATAACAATTGCAATTTTTTACCTGCACCAAAATCCTTCAAAAACATTTTTCTAGAGGTGATTCCTAATCGAATGAGCTATCGCTCATATTTTTAGGACCTTTATCTCTATTTTTCAAGTTTTCGAACTTGTTTACCAGTCTAATATGTAATGAAGCGAAAACTTGTACTAGGAGTGGGTATGAGAATAGTGCGGGTGGGGTTTGAACCATCGCCCTTACTTACGGTTTTTGATTCGCACCCTACGATCGTTGCGCTATTAAAATTTTACGAGTAATAATTCTGCGGTTTCACTACGTAACTATCATCATCATCATCATCATCAGCTATTATGCATCCACTGTTGGACATAGGCTTCTTTCAAGCAGCGCCAACCTGCTCTATCCCCTGCTGTCCGCATCCAATCGATGCCAGCCACCCTCCGGATATCGTCGCTCTACCGTGCTGGGCGACGCCCTACACTCCTCTTGCCAAGGCGTGCTCTCTACTCGAGGACTTTTCGGCTCCATCGTCCATCGGTTACGAATTAGGTACTTATTTCATTTTGGATTTTATCCCTCAAAGAAACTCCGAGCATAGCTCTTTCCATAGCACGCTGAGCGACTTGGAGTCGGTAGACTAGCCTCGCTGTCAGTGTCCACGTCTCAGCACCATAGGTTATTACCGATAGGACGCACTGGTTGAAGACTTTCGTCTTCAGGCATTGTGGTCAGGCATGGGCGACGAAAAGACTCGACGAAGTTTGCCAAATGCTGCCCAACCTAGCTGTACCCTTCTGTCGATCTCCTAACTATGTACTTAACTATGATGAACGAAATGAACGTAGGTAACTGATTATTATTAACAAGCGGAAACCGGCGACTTCGTTCGCGTGGATATTGGTTTTTAAACATCCCGTGGTAATCATTTTATCTTTCCTAAGCTCCTTTGAGCTCATACCTTGCTAAAAACTGTTAAAAGTTCACTGGCGGATGTTTAGGTAGATCAAAATGTAAACATCCGCCAATGAAAGTCCCATCAAAATCAATCCAGCCTTTGAGAGATTAGCCAGTAATCTTTAAAGTATTTACTTTCTAACAAAAAAAGAATTAATGAAATCGGACCACGCGTTAATGAATTACAGCTAACTACACATTTTGACTTTCATCCCCTCTCCCAAGGAAACCGTGCTGAATTTCGGGATAAAAAAGTATCCTATATGTTACTCCGTAGTATGAACTTAAATCATGCCAAGTTTCATTTCAATCCATTCAGTAGTTTTTGCGTGATGCGCGCACAAACATACAGACAAACAGATAAACAGACAAAAATTTCAAAAATAGCTTTTTTGCGTTCTATTACTTATAAGTACCTAACATTCCCCAGTTATTATTTTGCAAAAATCTTTAATGTAGAGATACGGCAAGTCTACCATTTTATTATATGTGTAGATATAGATTATAGATTCAATGTACTCGTCAAGACATTATTAGTTAATAATGTCTTCACGAGTTTTTCACGAGAATTTTCGAACAAAAAAGAAACTCGAAATTTTCGGGTTAGCATGAAAGCTCTTTTTATTTGCAATAAGTATTAGAGCTTGCTGCTTGCTGTAACGCTTAAAGACTTAGGAGCAAGAGATCTAGATGCTCTGTTGTACATGACGATGACGATATGAGTTAACACAAAAATTCTAGTTTGAAATACATTTAAGCATCTGGTACGTACCAATTAAGAGGCGAGGCAGTGACTCTTATCAATGAAAGTATGAAGGCAGATCTATATAAGATGTTTTACGAAGTTCTACAATACAGTGATAGGCGTAACTTTGAGTCCTACACAAGTGACCGATTATTTGCTTTCCACGCGTATTGCATTCTTAAACAAATTACTTACGATTGTATTGTAAATAAAGATAAATAAAAAGGTGGATATTTTTAATAATTAAATATTAATTATACCTACTAGAGTTATTTTAATTAAGTATATTGACGTATGTGAACTTATTTTTGTTATTATCGGACTATTGACGTTCTATTAACACGCTATGTAAAGTCTAGGTCAATATGATAATTGTTCGCGAAATATAATGCGAAAGACGAGTTAGATATATTTCGTTCATTGTCTAGTAGATCTATCTTTATAACAACGCGTGTTTTACATTACTGTACCTAGTTGCAAGAAATACCTACGCGACTTTTTTGAAAACAACTCTAGTTTATAGTTAAGTGAATTTCATTTATTCCTGTAGCATGGAGCAGAAACAGCTTTCCTCGAAAGAGATCTTTGCCCTAGAAGATCAGTACGGGTGTCGCAATTATGCACCACTTCCCGTCGCTCTATGCCGAGGTGAAGGTAAGCTACCCTCTTTTTCTATAGTATTCAAGTCAGATTCAAGTTTACAATTTGCCACAAAATTGCATTCAAAATTATAAAAATTCATTATTCAAAATCTAACAATAAGTTTTCAAAGTTAAAGTTTTTACTTTGGGAAGATTTTAAATTCAACAATAGGTCAAGTAGTTATAAGTAACATTCAACAACATAAAACAAAATCGTAGATCGTAGATATTATGTTTGTGCGCGCACGCTAAAACTAAGTAAGTATGTATCTTACTAAATGGATTGATATGAAACTTGGCATGATATTAGTTCATACTAAGTTTAGAGTAACATAATAGGATACTTTTAATCCCGAAATTCAGCACCTTGGTTGCACCAGGTTCCCTTGGGAGAGGGTATGAAAGTTAAAATGTGTATTTACTGTAATTCATTAACGGTTATATAGTCCAATTCATTTTTTTTTTGTTAGAAAGTAAATACTAAAGATTGTCCCGTAATTATATTTTAAAGTCATCGGTTTCGTAGTTCAGAAGTTACAGATATCACAACCCTCAGTATTCCAAATAACTTGGAACCCGGATTGCACAGGAATCTTTGAACGTCCGGATTATCATTTTAAGCTGGCGTGCATTAAAATTTATTTGACTGTCTCCGAAATGCTGGACAGATTTTGATGGAACTTTTACTGGGAAAACCATACAGTGATGGGAAAGATCTATTAAAAAATTAATACTCATTACTGTAGTTCCGTTTTATTACGCAAAACTTTTAACAGTATGAGCTCAAAGGAGCTTAGGAAAAACAAAGAGTTCCAGCGGGATTTTTGAAAATTCAAATCCACGCGGACGAAGTCGCATGTATCCTCTACTATATAAAATAATTTCTTATGTTGTCAAGCGATGCGACGTAGATTTTTTTACATCCATGTGAAATTTGCTAGATCTTTATGAGTTATTAAAATAGGTAACAGAAAAATTTAAATCTTACCTATTTATTTAAGACTAGTAAGTACTAACTGGTTATCTAGATAATTATTAGGTAGTTTTTGTAATAGTTTATTATTTGTTGTTGATCTACAGTCGAATGTGCTATATAACCGCTAGATCAACGAGGCAGGCTATAAGTACCTAGGTAATAAGACAATTTTGTTCATTGTTAAAGGTACTCAGGTGTTACCTTTCTAAGTAGATAAGTAGATAACTATTTAGATACAAAGCCTCATAGTACCTAAGTCGTACTAAACGTGTGTTCGCAACAAAATCGTAATACAGGAACAAACAGGAATATAACTTTATGATTCTCTGATAACGAAGTGAATTACACTAGTAGGATATTTTGTTACTTCTTATCTAAGTAGGTACGCAGCTAGTAATTATATAGCTTAATATACTATTTACCTTAATTATATATCTCAAAGTCGTCTCGTTGTACAAATATGACTGAAAATACGTTACGTTGCAGTTTTATTCAATTGAAGTTAGGTAGGTAGGTACTTATAATTTTTCAATTTGACTGAAAAAATATGTTTTCCTTCAAACTTGTTTAAAGAGTAAGTGAGATGTGGCTTTCTCACATCTTTCTCACTAGCGGACTAACGAAAAAAGGTTCCCAATCGTGAGGACTACTTAGTGGAGCTCCTTTTGTACATAATATGACTACAGAACTGAGTATTATCAAGCTAATAGGTATATTTTAGAAAAAAAAAACAAATTGACTGCGATCCAGCAATCTCAGAGAAAATATTAGATACATTTAGGCGTGTAACTTCGTAGGTATGTAAGAAGGATAACTAGGTACCTATACGTGTTCGTAATAAAACCTTTCTGAACGTAGGTACCTATTACCTATATTTAGATTACGGTGTCTAAAAAGTCATCAAAAATGGTTCATTGGTTTTTGAAATAATCGCGAACATACATACATAAGGGTCGAATACAGAACTTCCGTTTCTGAAGGCGGTTAAAAATCGATGATCCCTAACCAAACTGTGAAATGAATTTTTCAGGCATATTCGTTTGGGATGTGGAGGGCAAGAGGTACTTCGACTTCTTGAGCGCCTATTCGGCAGTAAACCAGGGCCACTGCCATCCTAGGATCTTGAAGGTTCTCAAGGAACAGGCTGACAAATTGACGCTGGTGTCAAGGTAAAAGATAAATTGTCCTTAAACCAAAATTGGTACCTATTTGGTTTGGCTTGGTAGCTACTTAATTCGTTGTTGATCAAATATCTATGTACTTAAAGTATCAAGACTGCCTTTATCTTTACCTATCCTTGAATAAGTAGTATGTATAAACACTGCAGGCTTTTAAATATGGGTAGGTTACTAGGTACAATAAAAATAACAAACAGAAATAATTATGATAGATATCTACGGCTATTATTAAGTAAATCAGCAGTATAAAATCTTACTCTTGCTGCAGAAGATTTAAAGAAAGAGGTTAATTGTCTTCTTTGCTTGATTCAGAGCGTTTTACTCGGACCAGCTGGGCAAATACGAAAAATTCATGACAGAACTGTTTGGCTACGAGCGACTGCTGCCCATGAACACGGGTGTGGAGGGCGGAGAGAGCGCTTGCAAGATCGCCCGCAAGTGGGGCTACGACGTCAAGAAGATACCGAAGGACCAGGCTAAGGTGAGGAACAAATGAGGACGTAAGAAGGGGTTGAAATACTATAAAGGTATACCATTTTGACTTCCATTGAACAAAATCGCAGCGGTATACCTACTTTATGAACTTTAAATGATCTTTTTAACCCCCGACGCAAAAACGACGGGGTGTTATAAGTTTGACGTGTCTGTGTGTGTGTATGTGTGTGTGTGTCTGTCTGTTCCCCTGTGGCGCTCAAACGGGTGGATCGATTTGAATGCGGTTTTTTTTGTTTGAAAGTTGAATTAGTCGAGAGTGTTGTTTGCTATGTTTGATGAAAATCTATCCAAGATGTCCGCCGGCGGCCATGGCCACAAAATGGCGGATTACATATTTTTTCACAACTCCTTTAAAATGGGTATCAAATGAAAGGGCTTGACTAGTAGAATAGCACTATTGCAAATCCAAGATGGCCGCCGCCACAAAATGGCGAATGTCGGGGGTTTTTTAAATTTTTAATTTATACTTGTTATTTACTTATTTGCTGTTATTGGTGTTTTAGACGATTACCTAACAGTGAATTTTATGAGCTCGAATGGTGACTGGAACAATTAACCACCTCTCACCAGGTGACGAACGTGGTGAGACGATCACGAGTCGCTGGGAACTGATGGACGCATCAGCACAAGATCATAATTATTCTGGGTGATCCTTATAATTGACATATATGTAGGTCCATCAGAGGATGTCTATCTGTTGAGACTTACACCAAAAGCACGCGGTACCTTCGGAACAGTGCTTCGGAACATGAACACTCACGCGTTAGCCCCGCGACCTAAAGGCTTGGTTGCGGTGAGGCTGTGAAAATCACTGTGAAAGCACTATGAAAATCCTGAGACATGACTCAGGATTTTCGGGTGCACTTTGCCTAGATAGAAAAACTCTGAGGGTGAGATCTATAGAGCATACTCTGACTCTATTCAGACTCAAGACAGAGTTTAAACGAGACAGATTCGTGTCAGGAACATATGTTTGTATCCCGTTTCAATTCTGTCATGAGTCTTAATTCTGAGTAGAGTCAGAGTACGCTCTATAGATCTTATACTGAGGCACCTCCCCACAGATCGTTTGCGGTTCGTGTGGACACACCCATCGACTGAGTTTAGCGTAGTTACCTACCTACCTAACAAAAATTATTTTTCAGATAATCTTCGCAGAAGGAAACTTTTGGGGTCGAACGCTGTCAGCGGTGTCTTCTTCATCAGACCCTACGTGCTACAACGGCTTCGGACCCTACATGCCTTGCTTCGAACTGATTCCTTATAACAACATTCCTGCTTTGGAGGTTAATTCTTATTTCATTAATTTCCAAAATCCAGGTTTTTGAAATCGAAAGGAATACCTACTGTTATAGGCGAAACAGTCCCTGGGACTGTTCAAGAAGATTCAAAAGTGCTCCAGCCAATCAGAGTGCTTGCGATCGTCACAATGTGCATACCGATCAAATTACCGCGGTTGGGTTCTAGACTGACACCTACTTACAACCAAGGAAAATCAAGGGTCCCCCCACCCCAAAGGATTTTTTTTAAAAACAGCTAAATCCAAGCGGAGGAAATTGGGGCCAAAGGCGGCCTCTATTGACGTTAAGGACTCACGCTCTGATCAATAGTTAATTAGGTTTATCATAGCTCCAAAACTTACAATAATAAGTAGACAATAATACCTAATCATGTATTTACAAACTGTTTCAGAAAGCCCTCCAGGATCCCAATGTCGCGGCCTTCATGGTGGAGCCCATCCAAGGGGAGGCTGGTGTGATCATTCCCGACGACGGCTACTTGAGGCGAGTGCGCGAGCTGTGCACAAAGTACAACGTCCTGTGGATAGCGGACGAAGTGCAAACGGGATTAGGTAAAATTATGAACTTGAAGATGTTTGAAAAGTGATTGGTTACGTCGAAAGCGGGTGCGGGCGCTGTCACACGCGCGTACCTTTATTTTTAACCCCCGACGCAAAAACGACGGGGTGTTATAAGTTTGACGTGTCTGTGTGTGTGTGTGTTTGTCTGTCTGTCTGTTCCCCTGTGGAGCTCAAACGCGTGGACCGATTTGAATGTGGTTTTTTTTGTTTGAAAGGTGAATTAGTCGAGAGTGTTGTTAGCTATGTTTGATGAAAATCGGTCCAAGATGGCCGCCGCTACAAAATGGCAGATTACATATTTTTTCACAACTCTCTTAATATGGGTATCAAATGAAAGGGCTTGACTAGTAGAATAGCATTATGCAAATCCAAGATGGCCGCTGCCACAAAATGGCGAATGTCGGGGGTTTTTAAATTTCTAATTTATACTTGTTTAACAGGCTTCAAAAAAGGAGGAGATTTTCAATTCGTCGGAATCTTTATATGGTACGAGTATGTTCCCCGATTACTCAAAACGCCTGGAGTCTGGACCGATTTGGAAAGCCCGCCAGGTGCCAACCCTAATTGGAGCAGCGTGGCGTGTCTAAGCTCTAAATCCCTCCCTCCTCTGAGAGGAGGCCTGTGCCCAGCTGTGGGAGGTTAAAAGGCTGTAGTGGTGGTGGTCTCTATGCACCGGCAACATAAACAAAAAAATAGAATAATATATTTGGGCTGTCTGTGCGCCGGGACGGGACTTAGACGGAAAATAGAATGAGTGCCTGTGAACTATGGAACCTGGAATGTATTTTTTTAACCATTTCAGTTTCATCATCATCATCATCATGATCAACCCATTACCGGCTCACTACAGAGCACGGGTCTCCTCTCAGAGTGAGAAGGGTTTTGGCCATAGTCTACTACGCTGGCCAAGCGGATTGGCAGACTTCACACACCTTTGAGAACGTTATGGAGAACTCTCAGGCATGCAGGTTTCCTCACGACGTTTTCCTTCACCATTTCAGTTTAAGCCGTCAGATTTAGTTCTAGATTTTTTAAATCTGTAGGTTTTATATGATCTTATTATTTATTGTATCCAGGTCGCACCGGCAAGCTGCTGGCGGTGCAGCACGAGGGCGCGAGGCCCGACCTGCTCATCCTGGGCAAGGCGCTCAGCGGCGGCGTGCTGCCCGTCTCCGCCGTGCTCGCCAACAACGACGTCATGGGCGTGAGTGCTATCCTAACTGTTAACACAAGCTTTCGCTTATTTGGACGGCAACGGTGAATAAGTACTTACCTATTAGTCATGTTCATTATGGCTTAGGGCATTTTCTTAATAAAAAAAAGACAGAAATACCTAGTTCGTACTTCGTAGTTCGTACCATGCTTGCGAAAAACAAAATCAAATAATTACTGACAAATGCGGCCAATCCGATCGCGATCGGATTAACGGAAAGCACTTGCAAGTCTAGGTACACGAGCTGCATCACTCATTTTTAATCATCAATTTCAATCGTGGCGATTGGCTGTATTTTGGTGTTCTTGCACTTTCAGAATGGCTCATAGTCTTAAAAATCGTAATAGGTTTACTGTTAGCCCTCATACGCATTAGCGGTCAACCGCGTACGCGGCTGGCCGCTTTTATATTTTTATATGCTCATTTTGTACGCACTAAACGCGCTAGCCGCGCGGTCAGCCGCGTACGCGGTTGACCGCTAATGCGTATGAGGGCTAATTTGTTTTCCCCTCTGCAGGTGATAACGCCGGGCACGCACGGCTCTACGTACGGCGGTAATCCGCTCGCGTGCGCAGTCGCTACCGAGGCCATGAAGGTATTTTTTAACCCCCGACGCAAAAACGACGGGGTGCTATAAGTTTGACGTGTCTGTGGGTCTGTCTGTTCCCCTGTAGCGCTCAAACGGGTGGACCGATTTGAATGCGGTTTTTTTTGTTTGAGAGGTGAATTCGTCGAGAGTGTTGTTAGCTATGTTTGATGAAAATCGATCCAAGATGGCCGCCACTACAAAATGGCGGATTACATATTATTTCACAACTCCCTTAATATGGGTATCAATTGAAAGGGCTTGACTAGTAGAATAGCACTATGCAAATCCAAGATGGCTGCCGCCACAAAATGACGAATTTCGGGGGTTTTTAAATATTTTTAATTTATAAGTACTTGTTAACTACGCCTGCCCCTGTAGTATTCTCACCTGCGGTAAATATTCTAAATTAGCAACAAATATTTTTCCAGTGGCGCAGCTGATCTGCGTACCAAAATTGAACCAACAGATTCAGCGGCGTGCATTTACTTTAGGATTTTGCGAGCTAGGACGATAACAAAACATGAAAACACTGAGCCCATCACCGAAGTTTGACACAGTAATAATTCTTATTGACTGATAATCTTACCTATACCTGCAACTCGTGGGTATCCACTCTTTAACTTATCAGTATAAGAAGTAGCCCTAAGCCTAGATTCATCATCATCATCATCATGATCAACCCATTACCGGCTCACTACAGAGCACGGGTCTCCTCTCAGAGTGAGAAGGGTTTTGGCCATAGTCTACCACGCTGGCCAAGCGGATTGGCAGACTTCACACACCTTTGAGAACGTTATGGAGAACACTCAGGCATGCAGGTTTCCTCACGATGTTTTCCTTCACCATTAAAGCAAGTGATATTGAAATACTTAAAACGCACATAACTCCGAAAAGTTAGAGGTGCGTGCCCCGGGATCGAACCCACGACTTCCGATTAGAAGTCGGTCGTCCTAACCACTAGCCTAGCTTTGCCTAGATTGGTTTACTTCAATTTAATTTTTCTTGTCTGTCTTTTCTCTTAAGCAGCGCTTTTACAGAAGAAGCAGTTTTCAGTCTTATTGAAGTGCATAATAGCATAGATAGGCAAACATTTCTCGTGGAATGTTCAATATGATCGTCAAAATAGTGCAAATCATCTACATTGAAATTGATACTTAACGCAATACACATCTTTTTTGATAAGAATTCAAACTAAGCTTTGTTTACTTTTGTATATAGGTAACGTGGTGGCACCAGTTATGGACAGGGTTAAGCGCCGAGTCAAACATGAGGAGCTATAACTTTTTTATTATTTAATCTAGAGTGTTATAATTTTACAATGATATACTCAGATATACAGAGCTTCTCACTAACTGCTAAAATTTAGAAATAGTCGAACGAGTTTTGAAATATGGAAACCTAAAAACGATCAACTGAAATATGTAAAAATCTTTATGATGGACAGTCTAAATCCAGTTATGGACACCCAGTGATGGACAGTTCGTTTTTATCCGATTACTGCAAAGCAAAAAGGAAGGGTTATGATTTTTGTAGTCTATGTATGTATGTTTGTATCCAATTTTTGTTCTAGCGAAGCACCTAAACTACTGGGCCAATGTTGATGAATGAGGTGTTAATTGATTCGTTGTTATAGTTTGGGGGTGACATAGGCTACATTTTATATGCGAAAAAATCGAGAAGTGACGTTCGCACAGCTAAATTGGAATATTAAGTTAGTTTTAGATAGACATAACAGATGGCGCCACTAGCCGCTTGCCCCGCCTTTTCTTCCATTAGTACACAATTGAATACACGTTTTTCTAAATTATTATTTTTAACCCCCGACGCAAAACGAAGGGGTGTTATAAGTTTGACGTGTCTGTGTGTGTATGTGTGTGGGTGTGTGTCTGTCTGTTCCCCTGTAGTGCTCAAACGGGTGAATCGATTTGAATGCAGTTTTATTTCGTTTGAAAGGTGAATTAGTCGACAGTGTTGTTGTTAGCTATGTTTGATGAAAATCGAACCAACATGGCCGTCGCTACAAAATGGCGGATTACATATTTTATCACAACTGCCTTAATATGGGTATCAAATGAAAGGACTTGACTAGTAGAATAGCACGATGCAAATCCAAGATGGCGAATGTCAGGGGTTTTTTAAATTTTTAATTTATATACTTGTACACTATTATGAGTAGTCGGGTTTTAGTTTAAGTATTTAAATATCACTTGCTTTAACGGTGAAGGAAAACATCTTGAGGAGACCTGCATGCCTGAGAGTTCTCCATAACGTTCTCAAAGGTGTGTGAAGTCTGCCAATCCGCTTGGCCAGCGTGGTAGACTATGGCCAAAACCCTTCTCACTCTGAGAGTGCTCCCGTGCTCTGTAGTGAGCCGGTAATGGGTTGATCATGATGATGATGAGGATGATGGGTTTTTGTTTACGAACTTTATCTCTTGTTTTATTTTATATGGATTGTGGGCAAACGAGCAAGCGGGTCACCTGATGTTGAGTGATTACCGCTGCCCATGAACATTTGCATCACCAAAGAATTTGTTGATCCGCTCCTTGATTATTTCGAATTATATATAAATATCAAAGTTATGTAGAAACAACCAAGGTTCGTCACATTTCAATTTGACACTTGTCTATTTGAGGACGTTTACAAAATGGTTCCATAATTTTTTATATGCTTCAACTTATTAATCCTGATGCTGTAGGGTACTACCCACCTAAACTAAAGGGATTCGGGAACTGTCCACTATGACTTCATATTTTTGGTACCAAGCTTAGATTGAATCACGGACCTCTGAGTCCCAGCTCCTTAATCCTGATGCAGCACGATACTGCTCACATAAGCAGCGAGGAATTTTCGCCTGTTTTTTGAAAAGATGAATAAGTGTTTTTCTAGGCCTGTTACCTGTAAAAGGTTTCCTTTCTTCTTGCGTAATAATTACTTGGACACTGTCCACGAGGGCAAAAGGTGATCCTTAGCTATGGAGAATCTTCTTTCTAGGTGAAAGAAGTTTCCTCATTCATAGCTACTCGTATGACACGTTTTACTATTAATACTTCTTTATTTTGTGTTAATATAGAGCTAGGCCCCATATTGCATACAAGCGGATGCCTGTGACTTTGTCCACGTGGATTTAGGTTTATTATAATCCCGCGGGAACTCTTTGTTTTTTCTAAGCTCCTTTGAGCTCATACCTACATTTCTAAAAAATGTTAAAAGTGGCGCATCTAAATGGAACTACAATAATAGGTATTAATTTTTTAACCCTTTTCCATCCATCAGATTTTTTTTTTGCATGGAAACCATAATTATTTTTTTAAAACAAGTATAATATTGTTAAAAAATAAAAATATCAACTGCGTGATAATTTTTTTTCTTTTTCACTTTTGATCACAATATTTTTTAGTCAAAAAAATTATATTTTCGGAATCACCTGTTCAACCCCTATAATTTGACACCCCACTTGATACGATTTGAAGGAAAAAAAAATTTAAGATGCAATCCTTCTACTGTACCGAACTGAACCGATTTGGCTGAAATTTTGATGGAGATAGATTATGCCATGACTTAACACATAGGCTACTTTTTATCCTGAAAAAATCCACAGTTCCCACGGGATTTTGAAAAAACCAAAATCTATAGCTACGGTTATAGGTAGATTACTATAGCAAACCTCCTTGAAAGTAGCTATAAAAGTTGCATAAGGGAGCGGGAACGGGAACCGGAAATCCACGGTTCCCTTGGGATTTGTGACAAGTATAAATTAAAAATTTTAAAAACTCCCGACATTCGCCATTTTGTGGTGGCGGCCATCTTGATTTTCATCAAACAGCTAATAACACTCTCGACTAATTCACCTTGCTAACAAAAAAAACCACATTCAAATCGGTTCATCCGTTTGAGCGCTACAGGGGAACAGACAGACACACACACACACACACAGAGAGAGAGAGACACGTCAAACTTATAACACCCCGTCGTTTTTGCGTCGGGGGTTAAAAAACCGAAATTCACGCGGGCAGAAGCTAGTTAAACTATACAAGTTTAATTTTGACTTGTAATTGTGTTTAAATGATAAGAATAGATAGGTCCATGACTGGATTTTTGATGTGTTTCCGATCCAGTAATGGACATCCCCTCTAAAACTTGAAAATAACTCTATGTCTTATTTATTCCTTCATAAGCATGTTTTAAAGTTTATATCTAAGTGATTTAATCATTGTAAATTTACATTTTAATCAGAAACGAGAATCCATCGATCAAAACGTTTATTTACCTTCTTAGTGATATGCTTAAGAAAACTATTGAAATCGAAAGATATTTGCACACAACATTTTGTTCGCCTTGCCATTTTAAAACAAAATGGCCGTTTCATATGATATTTGTCAATATGACAAACAGATCCCTATTCTACATGGTTTAAATGTTGCCAGCGGTAAAACTCTAATCTAGCTCTTATTTTTGTTAAAAATGGTGAAGGTGGTCAGCTACTGGTGCCTGGTCCATACCTGGCGACACCACGTTATATAATATTATACACATCGCCACTACAGCCTTTTAACGTCCCACTGCTAAGTGCTAGGAACTCGTCTCTCATAGGAGAGAGGGATAGGTATCTGCGGCGACTCAAAGAAGCTGCCCTATTTTGTTTTCATTATGTAAAACTAAATAAATCTGATTTTGAATTGTTATCAAAAACGACGATAGGTACGTCTCAGCTCCATTAGACAGCGTAACTTCTTAGGAGCTTCAAATAAAGCTTAGTTTTGCCTCGTTGGTCTAGTGACTAGTGGTTAGCATAGGTTAAATTAGACTGCAAATCACGAGGTCTCGGATTCGATTCTCGGGTCGGACAAATTATTATTAGGTATTGGGTTTTCTATCAAGACACTCTCAGTGCCAGCCCGGAGGTGGTAAGTAGTTGGTAGTGTTTCACCCCAGTGCCTCGGAGAGCACGTTTAACAGGTTATTATCACTATCATGTGACAATAGTCGTTAAAAATCGCCAAAATTGGAGCAGCGTGACGAGTCTAAGCTCTACATCCCTCTCTCCTATGAGAGAAGGCCCAGAAGTGGGACGTAAAAAGGCTGTAGGTAATGGTTGGTCTCAGCAAATACATAGACAAACATGGATTGCGAATTTGTTTTAACAATAAGTAGATATACTGTGGGTTGATACAGCTTCTTTGTTTAGAGATAGACTTAAGGAATGACCTAAGGAAACCTAGAAGGAAAGTCTACGAAGAATAATGCAGAAACTTTCTCTTTTTACCTGCAGGTACTAATGGAGGAGAAGCTTGCCGAGAACGCAGAGAAACTATGCTCGGTGTTCCGCCAGGAGTTAGAGAAGATTCCCAAGTCCAAGATAGAGACTATTCGCGGCCGAGGGCTCATGTTCGCCATTGACGTTCACGACAGTGAGTATACAACAAATATCACAATACATATTTTTAATCCCCGACGCAAAAACGACGGAGTGTTATAAGTTTGACGTGTCTGTGTGTGTGTGTGTGTCTGTCTGTTCCCCTGTGGCGCTCAAACGGGTGGACCGATTTGAATGCGGTTTTTTTTTTGTTTCAAAGGTGAATTAGTCGAGAGTATTGTTAGCTATGTTTGATGAAAATCGATCAAAGAAAGCTGCCGCTATAAAATGGCGGATTACACATTTCTTCACAACTCCCTTAATATGGGTATCAAATGAAAGGGTTTCAATAGTAGAATAGCATTATGCAAATCCAAGATGGCCGCGACCACAAAATGGCGAATGTCGGGGGTTTTTTTAATTTTTAATTTATACTTGTTATTTCTAGTAGGCTTGCCTTCTAGGCTCTAAGTCTAACACTACAGTCGTAGCTACCGGACCGCGCCGCACCGGTTCTGTACCAGTAAATTAGGATTTAGGAGTATCGAAACACTATAGCGTCAAAGTAAAATGGATCTAAGCTCCTTATTTTAAGGTTCGAGGTCACCACAGTCAGCGCCGCAAGCGAAAATTATGCGAAATATAATTTCGTGAATGCACGACTTTAGAACCAGGATGTTTACACATATTTTGCTCCGACGTTGTGTTCGGAATCCCTCGTAGTCGGTGAGATGTGCTAACTCGTACCTACTAAGGATACAGAAAATAGATTTTGCACCATCCATACTAAGTATATCTAATAGATATTCTTAAATACTGTTTATGTAAAAACGATAGTGTGCCTGTCTATCTGTTACTTCTTCGTCGATATGTCATCTGTCTTATCTAAAGATAATATTGACGATGTTGGCCAACGTATACCTACCTGGCCGGGATTTTAACTTTTCGAGATTTCTTTTAAAGTCGCTCGAGCCCAATAAAATAATATTTACTAGGTCTGTTTCACCACCTCAAGTGTCGGATAGCTTAAACATAAGTTTTGTCACTTTCTTACTTTTATGTCAAGTGACAAAGACAAAAATTGTGAATAAGCTATCCGACACATAAGCCCAAATTCGACGGTTAATTTTTCGAGATTGTTGCTTTCATTTTCGAGGCTTCATCGATGAATCATCGAAAATGAACCGTCTACACACCGACCGTTCATCGTTCACGGGCACTGTGCCATAGCAAATATCGTATCGTGCATCATTCATCGCAAAAATGAAAGATGAACGGGGCACCGTCTAATTTGGACTTTATCAGGTGACGGAACAGGCCTTAAATCTTTAATTTGTTATTTTTAGCCCCCGACGCAAAAACGACGGGGTGTTTTAAGTTTGACGTGTATGTGTGTGTGTTTGTATCTGTCTGTTCCCCCGTAGCGCTCAAACGGGTGAACCGATTTGAATGCGGTTTTTTTGTTTAAAAGGTGAAATAGTCGGGAGTGTTCTTAGCTATGTTTGATGAAAATCTGTCCAAGATGGCCGCCGCCACAAAATGATGGATTACATATTTTTTCACAACTCCCTCAACATGGGTATCAAATAAAAGGGATTGACTAGTAGAATAGCACTATGTACATAAATCC
Organism: Melanargia galathea; assembly: GCA_920104075.1. Taxonomy (NCBI): domain Eukaryota; kingdom Metazoa; phylum Arthropoda; class Insecta; order Lepidoptera; family Nymphalidae; genus Melanargia; species Melanargia galathea. Next base: position 6,443,289 of record OV049859.1, on the reverse strand, counting down.
AAGATGGCCGCCACCACAAAATGACGAATGTCGGGGGTTTTTTAATTTTTAATTTATACTTTTGCCAGGTATTAACGCGTACGACGTCTGCCATCGTCTCAAGGAAGCGGGTCTGCTCGCCAAGACGACGCACGGACAGACCATCCGGCTGGCGCCGCCGCTCGTCATCACGGAGCCCCAGCTGAGGGAAGGAGCTCGTATCATTCAGAAAGTATTCCAGAGTTACGACAAATGAACTCTGAAGTTTTCACCGGTGGTGGCCAGTTGCTTTCTTTTTTGAAAGAATATTTATTTCTATTTAATGTTGAATTACGTATTATCATAAAGTATTTAGTTAATCGAAGTTAATATAATTACGTCTATTTTATTTAAATAAAAATCTAAATTAAAATTGCGTTGGGTATTTAATTTCCTACATTTCTGTTCTAAGTTTGAGGTCTACAGAGCGTATACTCTGACTTTGCTCAAGACGGAGTTAAGACTAGAAGCCGGCAAAAACAATTCAAAGAAGAGTCCTAAGAAACCGGCATCGCATTAGCGGTTCCTCTGGTGCTGCAAATGTACACAGATTTACCTATGTTAGGAAATATGTCCTAAAATATCTGTATTATTTATCTGTAATATATCTGTATTATATCCACGAACTTATAGGGTAAAGTCAGAGTACGCTCACTAGATCTCAGCCTAAGACTAAGATCTATACTCTACCCAGACTTGAGACAAAGTTAAAACGAAAAAAAAATATTGTTGGATTTAAAAATACTATGCCGACATTTTGTTCGTGTGAGACTAGACTAAGATCTATACTCTACCCAGACTTGAGACAAAGTTAAAACGAGACAGATTTATATTAGGGCCGTTAAACCCGTTTTAACTCAGTCTCAAGTTTGAGTAGAGATAGATCTCGTCAGCCTAACTGTCTAGACTCAGAGTGTAGAGTTACTAATTAGACAGACCATTTGAACTGCACGCCGTCTGCACAATGGCAGTTTGGATTGTATTAGGACTGGAGACAGACTTGCACCGTCTGATGTACCTATATCAGCCTACACGCGGACTGTGCGGTTGGTCTGCAGTTGCGATACGGCTGTGTCAACTGCAATACAACTGAATCCAAATTGCCGTTGTGCAGTTTAAATGCAGTATGCTTGTCTAAACACTAATTCTGTTTCTTCATAAGCTGTATGCATAGGTTATATTCTAGCCCTTACCTACCTAGGATTTGTTTCGATATATGTATAGATAGACACGTTTTGTACCAGTTAAGGAACATAAGTACTTTTGCGTGGTGTAATTCCAAACACGCAACTCCACTAATCAATGGCAGTGGTTATAAATAGCACAAACTAATGAGTAAGGTTAATAAAACAACGTGAGCGAGTACAATAAATTAGCGTGTATATTTTTAAAAGATATAAGTAATACTTAATAATAATAATTTACAATACGTAGGTACATGTCACAACACACTTTCAATCACAGTTAGTTGAGGTAAATACTGTATATCGGTATTTGTACGAAAAGAATATTGTTGGATTTAAAAATACCATGCCGACATTTTGTTCGTGTGTCATTAATTTATAATAATTTGTATCTACTTAGCCTAGACCAGTAGTTCCCAAAGTGGTCCAGGTGGACCCCCAAGGGTCCACGGGAGACTCGACGGGGGTCTACGTTGGCGTGACAAAAAAATGGGGGTTCACGAGTTGTACGCGGGGGTCCACGAAAATTTATCTGCTTTCGATAGTGAAGACCTAAAATGTTGGCTTGACTTCATCTACTTAACAATGTAGGCAGATAATAATATTTTAAGAAGCTTAGCGACTGTTACTTGTAAAAACTTGCATATTCCATATTCAGTACTTAACTTTACTTTACAGAACTTTACTTTTTTGACGTCCACTCACAGTACAATCAATTAACCAATCAATTCTCACTTTTTTCGAAAATTATTGATTCGTGGTTGGAACTCAGTCGCAATGCAAACCAAAGTAAGATCTAACTTTCACATTTTTTGTTGAGTTTTGGGAATATGGTAGAAATGTAGCTACAGGGGGTCCACCGGAACTAGCTAAATTTTGAAAGTGGTCTATGAGGAAAAAAAGTTTGGGAACCCCTGGCCTAGACTATCCTATACTGGCTTATTGTATTTTGAACTCTATTTCCGGTGGTTAAAATGCATTGTCGAGTACACCTAGTTGCGCTCTCATGGTATCACTGAGCTTCGACAGGAGAACGCTTTCGTCTAAGCTCATTTTCGGGCTTTCTAATAATCCTGAAAGAAAAACAAAATTAAAACTTCAAAATTTCCTCAGCAATATGAGTATAGTAAATAGTAGTATGACGTACGTATATAGTATCAACACAATATTATTCAACCTTTTGTTACGTTGTCATCATGTTGTCGTGAGCATCAGCTAATTATTTTAGACGATATTTTGCGCGTTACAAGACACCTAGTAATATGAACCGTTTTAAACATTCAATACGATACGCGATTAAGCTTCATTGTCAGCGTGTAACAAAATACAATAAAAACTAATGAAAGACTATGTAGACTCGGTACCAAAGGTGAAGGAAAAAGAACTAGAAAAGGTACACTTGTCCAAATTAATAGAACCAAACAAAACATCAACTCAAAATGCTTTGTTGTTACCTTTTACCTTTAGAGTTAACAGAAATAAATTGAAATTTCACGGTCATTGGACCTATAGTTTGTAATCGGATTCTTTGTTACGAATGAGTGATTATGTAATTTTGCGGAAAATTGGTTATATATATATTTGTCGAATAATCGTTCAGTGATACCAATTACTATTAATTACATGATAATTTTAAGTCTTAAGCTGGACTGAAATTCACAAGGTCGAATCTGGGTCTCTATTAATATACGAATATTAATAATTGTTTCCGAAAAATCTATAGTATATTGTTAATGAATTTTACAACAAGTAGTAGTGTAAAAGACTGGATTCTTTAATTTTGCGATTCACTGATTCTTTGATTTTGCGATTAAAGAAGTACTTTGAGTTGAGTCCTGAACCCACAAGTAGAAGACTCCAGTCTAATCAAAGGAATTGAGTTGAGTTGACAATGTGAGTTAAATCAATACGGAACCCTAAAAGATTCACATATCGAATCTTTAATGTGACTGGAACAAGTAGTCATACTTGTATCAAAATGTGAGTCCTTTTTGAGACTCGTGAGATTAATAGTCGCGAGTTTAGAAGAATCTAGTCTTAGTCTTAAAATTAAAACTCAAAGACTGAAGTTTTTTACAATACTAACATATAAATTATTTTCCGTTGGGGTGGTTCGATCTCCATCGCGATGGGGCAACGACCTAAACAAGGTTGCAGGAAGCTGATAAGGAATGTGAAAGACGACCGTGTCTAGTGGAAGGCTTTCAAAAAGGTCTATATTCAGTAGCGGAAGCGGCTATAGGGACCGTTCAGATAGACCGGCGCGGAGAGCAGAGCAAATTTTAATCGCATTTAAAATAGAATCTTAAGTCATTGAAATAAGGTTTATTTTTACATTTTATCTTTTTTATGATAAGAAGATGTTCGAGGATGCTCCCAAAAGAGATAAAATGTAAAAATAAACCTTATTTCAATGACCTTAAGATTCTATTTTAAATGCGATTAAAATTTTCTCTGCTCTCCGCGCCGGTCTATCTGAACGGTCCCATATATTGATAATGATGATAAGTTTGTTACCCTGATTAATGCAGTCCCAGCACTCCTGTATCTCGTAGCTCAGTCCCGCGCTGTTGTGGAAATGGAACTTATATTTGCCCTTCGGCAGCGACCACTCCGTGCTGTTAGCGGCCGATATGTGCAACACAGTCGGACACCAGAAGTAGTCCAACTACAACAATTAATGTACTTACTTTAGGTATAGGTAAATATTTAAAACTACCCGCACAAGTAACTCGGGTATACCCCGCGGCACGTACATCGAACACTGAAGGAAAGTGGAGGAGGTAAGCTATTGTATTACGTGCGTGACAGTTCCCATACGCAGCTATCCCCTCCACGTTTCGTTCAGTGTTCGATGTACGTGCCGCGGGTTATAAAGTAATGAGTAAAGTAACGCTGTGTCATCCTGATTTATCAGATTTGCTGATGCCCATTCATCCATTAGGTTTTTCAAAAATCTCGTAGGATTTTATTTCCCGATATTAAAGGTATGTCCATTTTCGAGATGCATGCTATCTTTCTGCTTATCGTCAAGATAAGTTCACTGTTCAACGATTAGGCCATAAAAAATTGTGTTAACCTACATACATATCTTCCCCAGTATCAACAGTTTGTTTTTAATGCAAAAACTCTAAATATTTACGAGATTCTGCACAGATCTTGACGTGGTTTTCAAAGGCAGATGGAGAATAATGAGGCCGTCAGCGCATAAGCGGCCTAACCCACATTTTTTAAAGTTCTTACTTATAGACCTAAACTGATTACAAAGATGATAATTCTTTGCCTAAAAATGGCCTAACTATAGTTATCCTGTTAAGTAATAGATGGCGCAACAAAATCCATTTTTGTATTTAATTATTTTCGTCTTTTATTCGAGCAATGATGTCCTAACCCGCCACTAACTAATACTAACTGTCTCAGGTTTAGGCCATTTTTGCGCTGACGGCCATTATGCATGGAATATTACCTATAATATGGACTACTCAGCCACATAAAGCTTCAAACAGACATAGGCTTTTCTTTTTAAAGAAAAGTAGACATATAAGTATGGCGTGTGATATGTAAGTAATTTAGTGATGATGCATCGAGGATAATTGAGTTTATATATTTAAAAACGTATATGTAGAATGTAGCATTTCTAGACTGGTTTTCCTTAAGATAAATTAGGTGGTTTGAAGTACGCTCGATGTAAACTACCATAAATGTTAATAAACAGTAGGTACTTTATGCGATTATCCTACAATACGTCGTTCTGTGTGTTTACGTCGTTAGTGTGGTTATTCGATTTCGCAGTTATTGTAAAAGTCAGCAAACTTTAAATTTTTAACCTCCTTTTTAACCGACTTTCAAAAAGGAGAAGTGCGGCCGCCCTTTACGTACTTCAGAGCGCACGACACGGACTCGTCCACGCCCGACTTGCTCAGGTGCCCCGTGCACATTAAGACTCAAAGACTCAAGTCTTTTACAATACTAACAACATATAGGTAATAGATGCTATGAAGGTTTGAAATTCGAACAAATAACTCACTGAAACTGTGCCTTTGGTGCCAGTTATTTCTGCCTTGTTGGGCATGGTGGCTCTTGTGTGCGCAGCGATGGTGGCCGTGCGGCCGTCCTTGTACTTGAGAGCGCACGACACGGACTCGTCCACGCCCGACTTGCTCAGGTGCCCCGTGCACATGATGTCAGTCGGCGGCTCCTTGTATACGAATTGGAGCAGTTGCAACATGTAAACGCCCAGGTCCAATACCGCGCCGCCGCCCAAATCCTTCATTCTGGAATTTTGTTATTTGAAAACATCATCTTATAATGCCGTGTACAGAGGCGTCTCTATATGTGGCGCCCGTGTGCAATCATTACCCTAGCGCCCTGTAGTAAGCGCGCGGTCAAAATGGAATAGGTACAAATGTGAAAGCACCGAGGCCGGCGCCCCCTAACATCCCTGCGCCCGTGTGCAACGCACACCCTGCATAGGTAAAGCCGAATCTGGCCGTGTATCGGAGAAATATTAACAAAATGTAATCGCCATTAGAACAAGCTACATTTTAGGAAAAATAAAACCGACTTTGGGGTCCTACCCAACTAGCACAAACTAGTTGCTTAAGAGCTTTGGAGCTAATCCGATTATTCCCAAAAGTGCCAAGCTCAAGCGACAGAGCGTGCACTGCAGACCTTATGCGGCCGCTTTGCAGCCAAAGGGGCACAACTTTTTGCAACCTCCAGTTCCATTAGAGCTTCATAATAGTGGCATAAAAGCGCTACAGGAGCTGCAACTAATAATTAACACCACACTAAAGCTCTTCTGGCGCTTATTGAATGAATGACAGGTTTAACTGAACGAATAAGGATCACTTATCCATTCACCTTGTCTCTTATTTTTAATTAAATACATCTGTTGTTCCTGATGTCAGACTATTACAGAATACAAATAAATAATAAATGAAGTCAAGGTATTAAGTGTTTTTGAGTTATATTTTGTACTAGATGATGGCCACGGCTTCGCCCGTGTGGATTTATGTTTTTAAAAATCCCGTGGGAACTTTTGATTTTCCAGAACAAAAAGTAGCCTATCTGTAGTAACCCGTCACCAAAACGGAAAAATTCCGTGGGATATCCACGATTTCGGAATGCAATTCCTTACAGCATCAGGGTTGAGGAGTTGAATATGTACCTACTCGAGTTCATTCAACGATAAAGTCTTTAATTGGCACCCCCAATATCAATTTAAATAACCGACAGTTCCTAAATCCCATTAGTTTTGGGGATCAGTTCCCCTACAGCATCAGGATTGAGGAGTTGGAATCAAGTTTTTTGTAGGACAGTGTCGCAATGTTTCTCTATCGATTAAAAAAAAAATTACGCAAATCGGTTCAGAAATCTCGGAGATATCGGTGTACATATGTAGAAAAACACAACTCCTCCTTTTTTGAAAGTCGGTTAAAAAAGTAGCCTATGTTACTCCCTGGTTAATTCTCTACTTGTATGTGAAAGTCCCGTCAAAATCGGTTCAGCCGTTCCAAAGATTAGCCCGTTCAAACAGACAGACAGACAGACAGACAAAAATTTTAAAAACGTGTGATTCGGTTATGGTACCGTTCAAATAACCATATGAGCTTAATATGAGGTAGTTATTTCGATATTACAGACAGACACTTCAATTTTATTTATTAGTATAGATTTTAAGCAAGTGGCTAAAAACGCAGATCAGTTTATCGTGCAAATAGTTGATATTATTGGAGTATTTTTAAAGCGCCTCAATAATTACCTCAGAATATCGTAAAATATGTAAAATATTATTATTTAAATAATATTATATCACATACCTACACGATATTGAAATTACATACTTGACTACATTTTTATTTAGTAAGTTGCTGGTTCTATATTTAGTTATATTTTACTACAAATTGTGATAAAAACTTATACATTTCTCAAGTAATGATAAATAATTGTCTTGTAAACAATGGCGTCTATGAGAAGCAGCTTTTACGCTCCTGCTTCTATTGTGAAGCCTTAATATCGCTATTAGTAAGACAGTCTGCGCAAAAATACAAATCACTTCTGCAATGAAACTTTCAGTGGCAGAACAGTAATAAATATGTCTTTTATACAGTTCCGTTACTTACACCCATATTCTTAGTTCTAAACTCATGATTTACTCGACTCGACTCAACCTCACCGAGGTGTTTTGATATTCATAGTTGTAATTTTTGTCCTCACCTCAAACACCTTCCTCACTCGAGGTGAGTTTGAGTAGAGTAACCAACTGTCAAATGTAAGGTTGATCGGCATCTACCTTGAGGAAGTTATTTAGGTGATTGTTAGCTAGAAAAGAAGTATTTCATTAATTTTTTATAATGTCTTTCGATAGTTTTATTGAATACTAGCCGACCCCCGCGACTTCGTTCGCCTGGATATTGGTTTTTATATAGAATCAGATCGGACCCCATAATTCTTTTTTGTACCTAAACTAAATGTATCCTAAGTTACTCCTTAACATCACCTATCGGCTATCTGCCATTGAAAGTTCCATCAAAATCGATCCAGCCGTTTCGGAGATTAGCTGGAACAAATAGACAGGCCAACAAACATAAATTTAAACGCACGCCAGTTTAAAATAAGCCGTACGTACAAACATCCGCGTCCCAAGTTATTGGAACCCACTAAATGCCCGTCATTTCTGAACTAAAAATCTATGACCTTGAAATATTTACGGGACAATATATAAAGTACTACCTTTCTAACAAAAAAAGAATGAGTGAAATCGAACAACGCGTTAATGAATTACAGCTAAATACACGTTTTAACTTTCATCCCTTCTCCCAAGGAAACCATGCTGAATTTCGGGATAAAAAGTATCCTATAACCTACCTCGGAGTATAAACTCAAATCGTACCAAGTTTCATTCGAATCCATTCTGTAGTTTCGGCGTGATGCGCGGCCAAGATACAGACAGACAGACAGACAGACAGACAGACAGACAGACAGACAGACAGACAAAAATGAAATAAATTGCAGTTTTGGCTTCAGTATCGATTATAGAGTGCCCTCCAATAAAAATTTTCAAAATATCTTCAATGTACAGAATTGGATCTGTTACAGTTTTATTATATATTGAATTGAATATGAATATATGTACGATAATCCTTACGACTACTTATCGCGACGATATTTACGAGATGCAGAAAATCCGATGGAAATTTATGATGAAAATGAATTTCAAATAAGATTCCGCTTTACCAAAAATATTGTGGCAAGCTTTTTGTTACCTCTGTTGTTCCAAAATACCAGGGACAGTAATCGTGGATTGCCAATTCCACCCGTGATCCAAATGCTAGCAGCCTTACGATTTTACGCAACTGGAAACTTTCAAGTAAGTATTCTAATAACGTGTGTGCATTTAAAAGATTGCGATAACAGGGCTTTGTATGGATACATTTAACTTTAATTGGTATTTTTTACAGATTGTTTGCGGTGACTTGCACCAAATAAGTCAATCAGTCGTTTCAAAGATTGTGGCTAATATATCGAAAGCTTTAGCTTTAAAAATAAGGCACTTCATCAAATTTCCTGATGTCCCTGAGCGATCCAATGTGAAGGTACAATTTCATCGTGTTGCCGGATTTCCTGGGGTTATTGGATGCATTGATTGTACCCATATACCAATAAAAAATCCAAACCGAGAAAACGGCGAAGTATTTCGCAATCGAAAAGGTTGGTTTTCAATTAATGTGCAAATAGTATGTGGCCCTCGGATGGAGATATATGATATTGTAGCACGCTGGCCTGAATCTGTTCATGACTCGAGAATATTTACCAATAGCAGGTGTTGCATGAGATTTGAAGAAGGGGAAATTGCAGGTTTACTGATTGGTGATAGTGGTTATGCCCAGTCGTCATATATGTATACACCAGTACCTAATCCACAATCCCAACCTGAATTCAGATATAACAGGGCCCATATAAGTACTAGAAATATTATAGAAAGATTTAATGGTGTATGGAAAAGAAAATTTGCATGTTTGAATAGAAAATTGCAGAATAATCTTTCAAATACGTGTAATATTATAGTAGCATGTGCTGTGCTACATAATATTAGTATTCTGACCCATCAAGAAATGATTGAACCCTTAACTGATCTTGCTGTAGTTCCAGTCTCTCACACTAGGGATACAGCACGAGGTAGTGTTATTAGAGCTACATTTATAGCAAGACATTTTAGTTAAATGTCTTATTATTTTTTATACTTTTTTTATACTATGTTACTTTAAAATTTTCACTTTTACTATTATTGTTTTATTTATAAGTTTTTTAATATACTGCTTACAACTTTTATGGATGATGTATAAATAAATGAATATTAAACCATAAAGTTTATTATTACACACAAATAAATGGAAATAAACACATATTTACAACCTAGTATAATACTAAATTAATTTTCAAAATTTTTATTTTTAAATATTCTCAAACTTAATTCAGCCTCTTCTCTCTTGGCTCTATTGCAGTGGAGAAGCTCCTCTGCAGCTTCTCTCTCAATTTTAGCTTTTAAGAAAATCTCCTCCGCTGCCTTCACCATCCACTCCTTCTCAGCTATTCTGAGCTTATGTAGCTCCTCTTCCCTTTTTTGAGATTTTTCATATGTTTGTTGACGGATACAAAATTCCTCTTGAATTACTCTGGTCCGTATATTTCTTGATCCTGAAATGTAAATCATATTATAAGACCCATCTTGTAAATGTTAAATATTTCAGTCATTTGTTTAAATTTTTTAAATAATAACAATAGGCCTGTGGTGTCTCTCTAGACCATACCAACAATAGGGAACATGTTACGCTGTCCGTTCAAGAGTTGGAATAAGTTACCTAAGCCCATCAACCAGAGTCAAAGTAGCATGGTGAGTTCAAGCTCTATATCTGTCTTCTATGAGAGAAGACACTTGTGAGCAACATTCGGACAAAAGTTAGGCTGATGATGATTATGGTGACTATTTTACCTATTATAATGTGTTCAGGTATAAAAATTATTTTTAATTAATTGAATGTATATATTCATTTTAAACTTAAATGGTTTTTATAATTACCTTGTGATGGAGCTGCTCTATAATCAGTCAACTGGGACTCTGACGGACGACGAGGAGGTGACGGACGACGAGGAGGAGTGTTTATTATGTTTTCTGTAAAAAATATTATATATGTAATTATAATATTGCTGCTTTACAATAAACATAATACTTAACTACATAAGTTTAACATAGCATTTTTTATAATTTTAAAAGGGTTGGTTATTTTACCTCTTCCTGGGACCTCAACCTCAATACTAGCTGCTGGTACTTGAGATGTGTCTAACTGCATCACATCATCTATTTGAATTTCTGCCAAACAAAACAATTTGTCAAAAAAAATCATAAAAGGCAACAAACTTAAAGCAGTAAGTACCAGTAGTACTTTAATGCTATTTACCTGCATTGTAATCACTGTCGATTACATCTGTTAACTCCACATCTGTCTGCTCAGCTAAAGCATCCTCTAAAAGTACTGGGACTTGGCTAGAGGTACTAGGTATGTTGTTAGGGTTAAAGGAACCACCACCAGTCCTCATCCTTTCCCGTTTTTCTTGAGCCAACATACTTTTTCGCCTGGTTTTCAAGTTGTCCCAACATTTTTTAAGTTGAGCTGTAGTCCTCTGAAAATAAAGTTATAAAGAAATAATTGCTCAAGTGTTTTGTTAAGTTTTCCTTAGGTGTAAGGAAAAAACATATTTTCAACTAAAGTAGATACTTACCTTTGAATTTGTTTCTATGGCATTGTACTCCTCTGTTAAGCGAACCCAGGCATTTTTTTTAGCCACTGCGTTCCCCATAGTCGTGGCCATTGTGTTTAATTTATATTTTATTACTAATTCTTGAAGACAAATCTTTTCTGTTTCATTGAAAAGCTGTCTTCCAGTTCCAGCCATTTTAAACCAGTAAAGCTATACCTAATTACAGTAACACTATGAAACAACAACTCACCATTGAATATACTTGTATACTGCCAACGAAATATTTTCTTCTCCAAGCCACCTACTTCATAACTATCACAAATATTTTTAGGGTTCCGTACCTCAAAAAGAAAAAAGGAACCCTTATAGGATCACTTTGTTGTCTGTCTGTCGTGTCTGTCAAGAAAACCTATAGGGTATCATGAAATATTATGGTTCATTACAAAAAAAAATTAAAATGTGTTCATGAAGTGTGTCGGGCACTATCATGTGACAATAGTCGTTAAAGTCCGCCAACCCGCATTGGAGCAGCGGGGCGGGTCTTGCTCAAATCCCTCTCTCCTATGAGAGGAGGCCTGTGCCCAGCAGTGGGACGTTAAGAAGCTGTAGTGGTGGTGGTGGATAACAACTATATTATACCAAATACTAAATAGGGTATTATAGGAAAGAGTTTTACTTGCACATTCTAAAATCAACACTGTCATAGTTTTTTTTGATATTAACAATAAACCTCTACAAACAAAGTTAGTTTTGCGGTTCATTATAAAAGGATTTGTGATAACATAATTACGTTAAATACTTTTACTTCTAGAGTACGGAACCCTCGGTGCGCGAATCTGACTCGCACTTGGCCGGTCTTTTTTGCATAAAACATGGGTTTTGGTTTCAAGTGGATTTATGGAATTCGAGTAGGTACCGATTAGGTACTTTAAAGTTTGTATTTATGTGTTCGCTTTCGTTTGACACTTCACTAATCACTTGACACCATTGAGATCCATTTTAGGTCAATGTTTGACACACGAAGTTGAAAGCCACAGATAAAAAAATCGTTCATTATTAAGGTTAGCTAACATAACAAACGAAACATTCCTCCAAAAGATGACGTAATTCCTTGAGTTTTACCTTGACTCCACTCATTCGAGGAACCTCGAGAATTCCTCAACCTTACAACTATGAATACCAATCTTGAGGTTCTTTCAAGTCACTCCTTGAGGCTTCCTCGAGTGAGTTGGAGTCGAGGGGCTTTTCGAGTTACGACTTAGAATATGGGTGAAAGTCTGCAATTAAAGTATTTATGCAATTCTGAAGCGTACAGCAGCGGCAATAGAAGCTTTATAGCAGTTTTAAGTTTTAACATATATGTTTTAACTCTCTTTTAAAGGTATAGACGGCAATGGGTTGTAAAATTAACTCTTATAAAGCCTAAAGTGGCATTTGGTTCAGTGTCTGCTACCCCTAGTGATATTTACAGCTATGAGCAGTTACGAAAGCAATAGTAGAACTTAAACCCACTTTCTGAACCCCTAAAGCGCTACAGTACAGCTAAAAGTTGCAAAATAGGCTGCTATTTCCACTAGTGTGCTAGTTGGGTAGCAATCTCAGAGAAATCGGTGCACAAATCAAAAATATTAGTGACATATGGATACACTTATGCGTTTAACTTCGTAACTATGTATGTACATAAAAATAATTATGATAATTAAAAAAATCATTAAAATAGGTTCATCTACTATATAAAAATAAGTCGGGTTTTCCTTCCTGACGCTATAACTCACGAACCGATTTCCACGGTTTTGCATTCGTTGGAAAGGTCTCGGGCTCCGTGAGGTTTATAGCAAAGAAAAACATGCGAACGAAGTCGCGGGGGTCAGCTAGTTAGTTTTAAATATATGTATATTAGGAGTCGTAGAAAAGTAGATATACGTATACACACGGGTCGAATTCAAAACCTCCTTTTTTGAAACAGAATATAAGAAAAAATATAAACAACTCGATACATACATATTCGAATCTGATATATTATTATGTAGTACATACATATACTTAGTTTGATGCTAAAATAAAAATCATAACGATTCAAAGATTTTTGAATGTCAAGCAATTTTAAATGTTTACTCAACAAGTTAGGGAATCTGTAGTGGTGATAATTATTTACAACAACTTAATACTAAAGTTTCATATTATGTAGACCACACGTCAGTACCTATGGAAATTAAGAAGGCAATGTCTTATACATCAATTTAAGAATGAGATTCAGCATACATAATGAAGGAAAATAAAACCCAAGAGTGTGAAAATTAATAAATAGATGCGAATGAAAAATAAAAAATGTATCTTACAAGTTCCTCTCTATGTCGTTAATTTCCACACCGAATTGTATGTTTATTTGATAAATGTCGCCGAGCCCGCCACTCGCGATGTGCTTGTCTAGGGCGTCGTAAGCGGGGAAGAACCTTGACCACATCCCTTCAAGGAGAAAGAGTTTCTTTTCGCGCGCCAGATCCACAAGCGATTTTGTCTGTTTGTACGTCATGCCCATGGGCTTTTCGCATAGAACGTGTTTACCATTTTCTAACATTAATTTAGTTATTTCGAAATGCTGTAAATTAAGTACGCTGACGAAAACAATGTCTGAAAATAAAATATGAAATCACTTAAACCAAAAATATGTCGAAGAAGAAACAGAAATAGAGACCGGCACAAGCAAAAGGCACAAGCGAGGCAATTCGCGTTAAAGTTAGACCCAAGGTTAGTTTAATGATAATAATTGATAGGTCCATAGGTAGTTGCTAGTGATAGGATAAGTACCTAACGATCGCTAAACATAATAAAACAAAGAAGTCATTTATATTCAGTTTCAGTGCAAAACTTTTTAAGACGGAAAATTCGAGTTTCGACTGTTTTCGTGGTCACGACCTTATGACTACGACAAGGTAAAGCGAATGTTGATAGAATTTGGTGAGAAGGTAAAGGCGATATACTTGTAATTCGATGCACTCCTTGAGAGTACAATGTTCTAGGGGTCATTTGGAACCAATAGCGCCTAGTCAACCAAGGGGAAACAACTAGTTTCCAAGTTGAGGGTAATTTAAGATTTTTTTGATATCCCTGAATTGTTGTTTTAACAAGTCAGGGATATCAAAAAAATTAAAAAGTTAACTCCCAAAAAAACCTATTCTGCTCAGGGCAATTAAATTAGACTTTTCATAAACCAATTTTTTTCTAAAAGAGCTGATAAGCTAAGTAACTTATCAGCTCTTTTAGAAAAAAATTGGTGAAAGATTTCTCATAGCCTCAGAAATACACAAGTAAAAAGGAAGAATTACATTGAGAAAATTCTTCGTCGGTATGTTAAGCAAATGCCTTTCATGTCAAATGAATTTCGTATTCCCATCATACTGCAGAACTGTCTCATTGATGCATTAGCAAAATCGTAAAAATATACACGCGTCTTTAGCAATTTGAATAGGCTCAATTGATTCCACCACCCCTATAGAATAGCCGCTTTCAAGGATTGCATCGAATCACAGGTTAGCCTGTTTAGTTCAGGCTATACTTAATTATGCAGGCATGAATTACTCGAAAACTTACCTACGTTGGCGTCGTTAGCGATCGAATCGTAGCCTTCGTAGGCTGTGCTTACGTTGTGGAGCGTGGCCAATCTGTGAACACGATCTAGGTCTTTGCCGGCGATGGCTACGACCTTGTGCTGCTCGGCCGGCAGGGAAGCCATTGCCGTCAAGAAGTCGTGTGCAATCATGCCGACACCGGCTACCCCCCACTTCAGTTGTTTACCCATCTAAAAGCGCAAATAATTGACATAACAAACTACTCCCCATTTCAGTTGTTTACCCATCTAAAAGCGCAAATAATTTTCATAACAAACTACCTCCATTTCAGTTGCTTACCCATCTATAAACGAAAGTAATTGACATAACAAACTACTCCCATTTCAATTGTTTATCCATCTAAAAGAGCAAATAGTGACGTAACAAACTACGCTACAAGTCACGGCAAATAAGTCGAGCGGTGACTTTCAATGCGCAGAAGTCGAAAATGAGGTATCTCGGTGTGTGGGGGGTCGCGGGGAGGGCGCGGAAATCGTTCGTAAGCACTGATTAGCTCTCGCGGATCCCTCATAAGCGCTGATTGGCTCTCCAATCGTATTGTGTCCCGCTCACTCGTACGTCGCTGCGCGCACTTGAAGGTCACCGCTCGACTTACGTGCCGGGGGTTATACTCCGCTGTATCATTGACAACTATCAATGTATTAATAGATATGCTGTTGGTCGTCAAAAAGTTTCTGTGATAAATAATTTTAATTTGTCAACCACGATTCGGAACCTATTTTCAACGAGGAAACCAATATGAACACGTCTCACGATGCCACAGACACGAGTGTAGATACCTAGCTAAGATAAGCAAAGAAGTCTGAAATTAAATGTATTTTTAACTAGCGGTCCGCCCCGGCTTCGCCCGTGGTACATATATAGCCTATAGCACTCCAGAATCACGTACATATCCAACGATGAAAGATTTTTTGAAATCGGTCCAGTAGTTCCTGAAATTAGCGCGTTCAAACAAACAAACTCTTCCGCTTTATTATATTACTAGATGATGCCCACGGCTTCGCCCGTGTGTATTTAGGTTTGTAAAAATCTCGTGGGAACTTTGATTTTCCAGAACAAAAAGTAGCCTATCTAAAGTAAGTAGTAACCCGTCCACAAAACGGAAAAATTCCGTGGGATCCTTACGATTTCGGAATGCAATTCCTTACAGCATCAGGGTTGAGGAGTTGGACATGTACCTACTCGAGGTCATCTATACTAATAAATAAAATTGAAGTGTCTGTCTGTAATATCGAAATAGCTACCTCATATTAAGCTCATATGGTTATTTGAACGATACTATAACCGAATCACACGTTTTTAAAATTTTTGTCTCTGTCTGTCTGTCTGTCTGTCTGTTTGAACGGGCTAATCTTTGGAACGGCTGAACCGATTTTGACGGGACTTTCACATACAAGTAGAGAATTAACCAGGGAGTAACATAGGCTACTTTTTTAACCGACTTTCAAAAAAGGAGGAGTTGTGTTTTTCTACCTATGTACACCGATATCTCCGAGATTTCTGAACCGATTTGCGTAATTTTTTTTTAATCGATAGTGAAACATTGCGACACTGTCCTACAAAAAATTTGGATTCCAACTCCTCAATCCTGATGCTGTAGGGGATCTGATCCCCAACACTAATGGGATTTAGGCACTGTCGGTTATTTAAATTGATATTGGGGATACCAATTAAAGACTTTATTGTTGAATGACCTCGACTAGGTACATGTCCAACTCCTCAACCCTGATGCTGTAAGGAATTGCATTCCGAAATCGTAAGGATCCCACGGAATTTTTCCGTTTTGTGGACGGGTTACTACTTACTACAGACAGGCTACTTTTTGTTCTGGAAAATAAAAGTTCCCACGGATTTTTACAAACCACACGGGCGAAGCCGTGGGCATCATCTAGTTCAACAATAAAGTATTTAATTGGTATCCCCAATATCAATTTAAATAATCGACAGTGCCTAAATCCCATTAGTTTTGGGGATCAGATCCCCTACAGCATCAGGATTGAGGAATTGGAATCCAAATTTTTTGTAGGACAGTGTCGCAATATTTCTCTATCGATTAAAAAAAAATTACGCAAATCGGTTCAGAAATCTCGGAGATATCGGTGTACATAGGTAGAAAAACACAACTCCTCCTTTTTTGAAAGTCGGTTAAAAAAGTAGCCTATGTTACTTCCTGGTTAATTCTCTACTTGTATGTGAAAATCCCGTCAAAATCGGTTCAGCCGTTCCAAAGATTAGCCCGTTCAAACAGACAGACAGACAGACAGACAGACAGACAGACAAAAATTTTAAAAACGTGTGATTCGGTTATAGTGTCGTTCAAATAACCATATGAGCTTAATATGAGGTAGTTATTTCGATATTACAGACAGACACTTCAATTTTATTTATTAGTATAGATTATTTATCGTAAGTGAGGAATTGTTACTATTACGGACACTTTTTATTAGTATTTAGGACTGCATATCTTCTACATAATTGATCGAAGGCGGGTGTTAAAAACAACTTTATAATCCTTGTGATAAGTATTGTTCAATGATAACACATAATGTAAAGATTAACATTGTAGGTAAGAAAGTATAGATTATATTTTTAACTAGATGATGCCCACGGCTTCGCCCGTGTGTATTTAGGTTTGTAAAAATCTCGTGGGAACTTTGATTTTCCAGAACAAAAAGTAGCCTATCTGTAGTAAGTAGTAACCCGTCCACAAAACGGAAAAATTCCGTGGGATCCTTACGATTTCGGAATGCAATTCCTTACAGCATCAGGGTTGAGGAGTTGGACATGTACCTACTCGAGGTCATTCATCAATAAAGTCTTTAATTGGTATCCCCAATATCAATTTAAATAACCGACAGTGATTAAATCCCATAAGTTTTGGGGAGCAGATCCCCTACAGCATCAGGATTGAGGAGTTGGAATCAAAATTTTTCGTAGGACAGTGTCGCAATGTTTCTCTATCGATTAAAAAAAAAATTACGCAAATCGGTTCAGAAATCTCGGAGATATCGGTGTACATAGGTAGAAAAACACAACTCCTCCTTTTTTGAAAGTCGGTTAAAAAAGTAGCCTATGTCACTCCCTGGTTAATTCTCTACTTGTATGTGAAAGTCCCGTCAAAATCGGTTCAGCCGTTCCAAAGATTAGCCCGTTCAAACAGACAGACAGACAGACAGACAGACAAAAATTTTAAAAACGTGTGATTCGGTTATAGTATCGTTCAAATAACCATATGAGCTTAATATGAGGTAGTTATTTCGATATTACAGACAGACACTTCAATTTTATTTATTAGTAAGTATAGATGTAAGCAGATACATAAGTACCATATCCTAATATGTAAGCACTGTTTGAGTTGATGATACTCTATGGGTCCAATTCACATGATTTATGTATTTGCTACAAAGTGAAATCTGATATGCATTTTACATAACCTTTAATCTATACTAATAAATAAAATTGAAGTGTCTGTCTGTAATATCGAAATAACTACCTCATATTAAGCTCATATGGTTATTTGAACGGTACCATAACCGAATCACACGTTTTTAAAATTTTTGTCTGTCTGTCTGTCTGTCTGTCTGTCTGTCTGTTTGAACGGGCTAATCTTTGGAACGGCTGAACCGATTTTGACGGGACTTTCACATACAAGTAGAGAATTAACCAGGGAGTAACATAGGCTACTTTTTTAACCGACTTTCAAAAAAGGAGGAGTTGTGTTTTTCTACATATGTACACCGATATCTCCGAGATTTCTGAACCGATTTGCGTAATTTTTTTTTTAATCGATAGAGAAACATTGCGACACTGTCCTACAAAAAACTTGATTCCAACTCCTCAATCCTGATGCTGTAGGGGAACTGATCCCCAAAACTAATGGGATTTAGGAACTGTCGGTTATTTAAATTGATATTGGGGGTGCCAATTAAAGACTTTATCGTTGAATGAACTCGAGTAGGTACATATTCAACTCCTCAACCCTGATGCTGTAAGGAATTGCATTCCGAAATCGTGGATATCCCACGGAATTTTTCCGTTTTGGTGACGGGTTACTACAGATAGGCTACTTTTTGTTCTGGAAAATCAAAAGTTCCCACGGGATTTTTAAAAACATAAATCCACACGGGCGAAGCCGTGGGCATCATCTAGTAATCAAATGTAATACAACACTGTTTCAAATAATATGCAGAATTATGGTCACTTTTTATAATATTAGATAATCACGATGTTTATATTATCAAGTCTAGATAACTAGTGAAACATAAATCTTTGGCAGTTATCTTAAGCTGCGTGTACGCTTGGCGGGCCGAGCACGAGCGTAGCCTTTCGTTCGCGATGTAAAGTGTGGACGCACAACGAGCCTAAAACATACACTGTCTTCGCGCGTTCCTCAAACGTGCATAGTTTTCGCGGTACGCTCGCGACTTCCAGCGAGCATTGATGAGGAATTAATCGCAAAAACAGCTGCAATTAATGCGTGATGCTCGCGATGTAAATGTAAAGTCGGGACAAAACGTGAGATGTAACGCGAATAATGTGACGGCATACTGAATGCAAATCATTGCGAGCACCTTTGTTGGCTTAAAACCGACAGTCGATCAGCACGAGCGTCGACGCGTGCGTTTCATGTCACACTCGTAGTGCGGACACACACAGAATTCGTGTTGCATTACACGTTACACAAATCTGGACCCACCTTAAGGGGGTGTCCTACGTAAGCGACAAAAGCGAGAACGCGACATAATACGACGCAACGCGAAAATATCAAACAGTAGCTAACGGGGTGTCCTACGTCAGCGACAAACGCGACAACGCGACATGATATGTACGTCATACGACGCGACGCGAAAATATCAGACAGTAGCTGAACCTGCATGTGGCCTACGTTGTCGCGTGGACAAGTTTGTAATTTTCTATGGAGTCGAATCACGTCGCGTCGCGTAGTATTCGTCGCTCACGCAGGACACCGCGTAAGCCTTCGCGTGGCCTACGTCGTCGCGTAAATGTTTGTCATTTTTAACCCCCGACGCAAAAACGACGGGGTGTTATAAGTTTGACGTGTCTGTGTGTGTGTGTGTGTGTCTGTCTGTTCCCCTGTGGCGCTCAAATGGGTGGACCGATTTGAATGCGGTTTTTTTGTTTGAAAGGTGAATTAGTCGAAAGTGTTGTTAGCTATGTTTCATGAAAATCGGTCCAAGATGGCCGCCGCTACAAAATGGCGGATTACATATATTTTCACAACTCCCTTAATATGGGTATCAAATGGCTTGACTAGTAAAATAGCACTATTGCAAATCCAAGATGGCCGCTGCCACAAAATGGCGAATGTCGGGGGTTTTTTTAATTTCTAATTTATACTTGTGTATGGAGTGGTGTCGCGTCGCATCGTGTCACATCGCGTCGCGTCGTGTTTGTCGTTCACCTAGGACAACGGGTAAGTCACCTAAACACGTCCATGAGCGCAGTGCGAATGGGACGCGGAAACCTGTTTGTCATAACATCGTCGCATTGTTCGTCGGGCGTGAGCTGAACATCGTTGCATGCCCTAAGCGTTCGTCAAGCGTAGACGCAGCTTAAGTTTGTTGTATGATATAATTCAGTGATTTGCACTACATATGGAATGTGTATTAGATATAAAGGATTGGAGGCCTGGCATTCAAATGTCCTTTGAATGCAATTGCTATTAATAAAAGACAGCATTTCTATTGGTCAAATGGTTGATTAGTGTTTGTTTGTTCTATCTGTATGTAACAATGCTATACACAAGTGCTGTGACAATGTCTTTTAAATGATACATTTATGAGCGCACATGATGTTGATGGGTTATGATGTAGGTGATTAAGGTAAGGTAAAAGCTACATTTACAGATGTGAATCAAGAGGTCAACATAACAGAGTTCTTTGGTAAATCTTAAATATGAGTAGACCTTGTTCTAACTAGGTAGGTCTATTCATTTATTAAAAACCATTACCAAAAAAAAACTGCTTCTTATTATGTATATATGATTATTTGAACAATGCCATAGGACAAATGCAAGTTTTTTACATTTTTACCTGTCTGTCTATAATCTATATCCAGACAGTTTGTCCAGTTTAATTTTTGGATTCACATAATCTCGAATCTTGAATCTTTATGGGACTTTTACACACAGGTAGACAATTTTAAGAGAAGCAATTAAGACTACTTTTATATTGAAATATTCAAGATTAATCAATGAAACAAAAACTGTAAATATTAATGACATGGGAATACTTGTGACATTAGTATTCTGTAAAATCTGGCATATTTTGTGTGGTGTTGTATGAAGTAAATGCTATTAAATTTAACCATACAAATGGACACTCAGTACCAGTGTAACAAGCTTCTTAATATTATGAATTATACAAACACATTATTAGAAAAATTAAGTTCAAGATTTATCCTGGGAAAACAGAAAGTTTTCTTACCCCAGTTAAAACACCTGTTGTTGACTGCTTTAACTACCTACTTTATTAACTGAAATAATTTAATATTATACTTTTGCAAGTGTCCATACTTACAGTTACTGTTTGTTCAGGCATAGCTTTTGGTTTACTCAAAACTAATTATTTACTTCAAATTATTTACTTCAAATGTAACTGCAATTTCCCTGCAATGAAGATAATATTGTATCTTTGATTTTGACAAAATAGTTAAATAAATAAGTACCTAGCCTAACCCTTGTCATTATAAATATATAAAATGAGCAAATTACTCTAGATACATACCTAAATTAAAATGCTCTTTGAAACTTTTTTAAATTCGATCCCAAGCTACTGAACTTTTTCACTTACAATAAATAAGTACATCTAAGTAATAACTTGATGGTTGATAATTGAAAGAGTTGTTATTTTACATTGAATACTTTCTTTCACTTACGCTCAATATTTTATTTAAATAATTTAAAGGGCCAAAACTCAAAAACAACATCACCCACAATCACGAGACAACTAACGCACGCAACCATAGACTGACGAGGAGTAGTATATTCTTTGCTGACGAGTGACGCGAGTGACGCACAAAGTACATCGAATAGTGATGTGCGGAATCGATTATCAATAGTCAATTAATCGATTGTAAAAATGATCGATTGCAATCGATTATGATTTTGTGTAATCGATCATGATCGATTATAAAGAAATATGTTACTACCAGCTTTCAGTTATTAATTTGCTTGTTAAAGATATACTTATGGTTTCATCTGCTATCATTGCAAAAAGGGTATTCACTCAAAGTTAGTTTTAGGCTTTTTTCACACCAAACGGATAATCAGCCCCCGACTGCGAGCGAGCGTCAACAGTCCTTAAGACTGTTCAAACTGAGGCGTCTCCCGCGCGGAACGCGGGACGCGATTTCGAGCGATTCGCTCGCTCGCTTAGCGGAGAAGCATCATTGTCTCTTAATTTCGAAGATGAAGTTTTACTGTTGTTAGCAGTAGCAGAAGAAGAATCACAACATTTGACGTAATTAAGCATTAATTTAAAATAAAAACCGGCCAAGTGCGAGTCGAGTTTAGCTTTTTTAGGGTTCCATACATAATTATGAGCAATATAATATTATTTTAGGTGTAAGAAATATTTTATTTCCGAGTTTGACATCGCAACAAACCGTGAAAGAAAAAAAAGTTCGTTTGTTTTGATCATAGCTTACAAATTACTTTATGAATTATTGTTTTCAGTAATTTGTTGTTTAAATCCTACTAATACTATAAATGTGAAAGTTTGGATGTTTGGATGTTTAGATGTTTGGATGTTTGTTACTAAATCACGCAAAAACTACTGGAAGGATTTGGCTGAAATTTGGAATGGAGATACATTATATTCTGGATTAACACATAGGCAACTTTTTATCCTGGAAAAATGCATAGTTCCCACGGGATTTTGAAAAACCCGAAATCTATAGCTACAGCTATAGATAGATTACTATAGCGAACTACCTTGATTGTATATATGGTTGGAAAAGGGAGCGGGAATGGGAACCGGAAATCCACGATTCCCTCGGGATTTGTGAAAAACCAAAATTCACGCGGGCCAAGCCGCAGGCAGAAGCTAGTACAGTTTTTGAGATAGCCTCATAACAAAAATGGTCTAAAACTAATAACTTGATGGCCCTCATTTCCTTATTAATTAAGAAAAAATATATATGCTACACCAAATACCAAGTTTTCAAGTATGTAAATAATTTCGTCTACGCGCTAGAGACCTGTGACCAGCAGACAGACAGACAGACAGCAGAGTGACATTAATAGGGTTCCGTTTTTACCCTTTGGGTGCCGAACCCTGTGAGTGCTGGCTGTTGCTACTAAAAAGTAGTTAAATTATTATTTCGCCAATAGCGGCCTACATAATAAAATATGCCAGATGTCTATTATTTTTGCTTCCTTTTTGTTTGAACACGTTAGTTGCAGTAAAAAATCATAAATTTTCATTTGGTGCGGCGGCGGGCCGATGGGCGCCCCCCAAGACCTTTCCGCCAGTGCGTATCAGGTCTTTTCGACCCGCCAATACAAGAAAAGTTTAAAGCGCTATAACTTTGAGAAAACTATAATTCCATATTGAATATAAATAAATAATATTAAATAATATAAATAAATGTTTTATTGTTATGTTAAAAATGTAGTCTCTTACACACTTATGAAAATTTTGATAAGCTTGAGCTATTTTCCGATCCACTATTTTCTATAGGACATTAGGGCGCCTCTATAAATTATTAATTCCTCAAAGTTATCAACTCATCACCGTGCTCATCACTCACCGTCTGTCCAAGAAGAGGAGGTATTTATACTTTCTCTTAGGCCTGTCCCCTCTGGCCCCTGACATCTGTCACATGAAAATATTATACCTATAAAAAAAAATAGGGGGTATAGCTAAATCACAGACCTTTGAGTGTAGGTTCATGAGCTAAATAAAAACAAGAAATGAACCACAGAAAATAATGCTACCAAACAGAGAGAGCTTGATACTTAATCTGAGGCTACCAATCTTGAGAAAAGCATAGGCTTACGCCAAGAAGCTTATAAGTATGTATTCTATGTAGACACTGGAGACTGCGCCTAAAATATTGTAGTGAAGTGTGAGTGAAGGTCATTCACCTCGGTTATTTTTTCTCTTTTTTCTATACCTCACACACTCTATTTAAGTAGATGAGAACGAGATAAAGCAACTCTAAACTTGTTCAAGGCCTTTCTTTGCTTCAACGTTTTGTTTGGATCACAAATTCCATAAGTTATATATTTCTAGGTTGCTCCTCAAATATGATCACGTGATCTGACGCCATTTCTGTTTACGAATACTGCATTGGGATTTAGTACTATGGACTTGTACAAAGATGACGATCTGACATCTGTGGCAAAGCATAGATAAATACAATTGACATTGTGATTCATTGACTTAGGGATGTGACATTGAGTGAAAAAATCGATTTATGGAAAATCGATTTTTCTTAAAAAATATAATTGATTATTGTGAAAAAATCGGTTATTTCTATTATGAGAACTAGGTATATTTTAGGAAAAATTAAACCGACTTCGGTCCAGCAATCTCAGAGAAACCTACCAATCAAAAATATTAACGACATACACATACATACGCATTATGCATGTAACGGGTACATTTATGCATGTAACTTCGTACATAAGAATGATAACTAGTCATGTTATATATTGAAACATTCTTGAAAGTACATGTAGATTACGATAATGAAAAAAATTGGTTGTATGTAAAGTCGGTTTACGGAAGATAATTTTACGTGATAACGTCATAAGAAAACAGAGAGATAGATACGTCACAAGCCGAACGCTTAGGCTGATCGTGCTTTCTCTCGTTCCGCGATCTCTCTATCGCCTCTCTATTGCTCAGCTCAGGCGGAACGTGACAATGAGTCATGCGTTTTCATGCGTGCAGCTGGCGTTCATCAATTTATAAGACTTTATCACGTCAAAAAATATTATTGCCTTTTGATCTCAAAATTAATTTGCAAAACAAATCTTTATTTAACTTTCAAGTTTAAACAAAAACAAACTTAAACTTTCAAATGGTACTGAACATTATTGCCAATAATGTATGTAGTACCATTTGAAATATGTAACCATTTCGTGTGTTTTTTCATCTATCGCACAGAATATTATGACGCTGTTTGTAAAAATCGATTAATACGTGTAAATTACATAATCGATTTTTTAAAAATCGATTATTGTAGTTTGAAAATCGATTTATAAAATCGATTATTAGAAAAAATAAGCGATTATTTTAAAAATCGATTTTGTATTTACATCCCTACATTGACTGACATATTTTGACAATTGATATAATAAATAATAATTATAAATAACTCTCAAAACTAAATTTTGTTTTGAATTTAATTCAATACCTTGGTAATGGAGCTATAAAACTGTAAATATTTCATTTTGCTTATTGAATATTGAATAAGCAATGACGTTTATTTTTTGGAAATCGTATTCAAAAGCTCGCAACAATGTATTGTTTGGGAACAACAGCAACTCCGTTTCTTCTTTGTATAACTTTATCACTCGTTCGCTTAGTGACGACAAATTTTCTACATCGGAATTCAGCAATAGTACGATCTTAATAGAAAGCGGATTCAATGTTCACGAACTGCCAGTTGTGGTGAGAAAACTCAAGGACATAGAGGATTTGGACGTTTCTCCGGCAGAAGACGTGCCCCGAACAGCGAGCGACTCCTTCAATTATCATCTTATACAAGAAGAGTTCAAACAATGCATGGATTTACGTGATGTATTTTCGTTGATAACAAAATGTACTAAGATAACACCAAATATTGCATTGGGTGCAATCGAAAGAATATATGATTTAGAAAAAAATTCACTATCCAATGTTCCCAGTGATCAAACTGTTCACATTAATTTCGCAAAAGGCGCTATATTAGAGAAGCTGCTGAAAGTTGTTATGGCAACTGAGGATACTCATACAATATTAAATGTACTTAAGACATCCTCTACAGTTATGGAACCCTACAAATACAAGTTTTGCGATGAGCTACTGCTGAGAGTTATCGATAATAAGCTAACTGTAGATCAATTATGTGACTTTGCAATATTTCTGAATAAGAATTCCTGTGATCAAAAATATGCTGATACAATCGATAGATTGTGGGTGGGCTTTATTGACAAAGAAAAAGACATTAATGAAATAAATATTGTTCAAATCTTTTCAATTTTGCCTGGATTGAAAGTGAGTAAAAAAACTATAATAACTTTGTTGGAGCAAAAACTGTCTGAATTATGGTCTAAAATAAATGTTGTAGCCATGCAAGATATTCTTGATGTTTTCTTGGTAGAGAAATATTTTTCTATACAGTCTTATTGCATTATAGGGCACTGGTTTTACTCCAATATCCATGCGTTAGATGATGATGAATTACTGGGTGTAATTACAAAATTCACACGCCTCAAGTTCACAGATAAGCAAATAGATGCAGCGATCGAAAAGTTTTTAAAGTTTAAATCTTCCAAGATCAAATCACAAGTTTTAGTTGTAGGTATTTTAAATTACTGCATGCAATTCAAGTTGCGCAATGAACAGATACTAGAAATATGCAGTCAATATTTTATAGATAAAAGAAGCAATGTGCCATCCAGCTTTTTGAAGTCCTTTATATATCCATATGGATATTTGTGTATGGAACCGTCCAATGTAAAATTTTGGACCATAGTTGAAGATGTTCTGCTTGAGA
The DNA here is from genome assembly GCA_920104075.1 of Melanargia galathea. Taxonomy (NCBI): domain Eukaryota; kingdom Metazoa; phylum Arthropoda; class Insecta; order Lepidoptera; family Nymphalidae; genus Melanargia; species Melanargia galathea. The sequence goes on along the minus strand of OV049859.1, from coordinate 6,416,966 downwards.
ATTATTTAAAAATGAATATTGATGACATTTGCTCAATAATTTTGTCATACATCTACTGTGGTCACTATCCTTTGAAATTAGTAGCTAAAATATTTAGCGCAGAATACATGGCTAAAATAAATAGCACTGACATCTTGAAGAAGTTGCATTTGATTGATACTGCACTGTCCTTGGAGTGCCAGGACTACAGTGGTCCTTTGTTACCTAAAGATCAATGGTTTAAACCTGTCATACAAGACGGTAGAATTAAAAATATCATAGAAAAGACAAAGGACAGCTTTGTGTCCGTGATTGGAGATTCGAACAAAATGTCAACTGCTGTTGTTTTGCCAAACTTTTGTTCAGATGAGACATACTTGATTGATGTGATGTTACATCCAGCCGATACAGGCGGTACGTTTAACTGGAAATCAAACACTCTGAAAAGTAAGAGTACAGCAATACTTATCCATCTACCAGACCACTACTGTTCTGATAACGAGCAGCTCATCGGTCCACAAGTTATGAAAAAGAGGCATTTAAATATTCTCGGTATAAAAGTAGTGAGTCTGAGGTATGCTTTAATAAGTCAATTCTACACATCGTATGATACAGTTGGCCTCAAAAAATATTTGGCTGATAGTATTAACAGTGCTGACACGTGTTTATAATGCCACTATGACTGTGGTCTGTCCAAAAACTATTGCCCAATGTTGTATAATTTGAACAGTCTTTAAAATACATGTACTTGTATTTTAAAGGCTGTTTAAATTATACAGCCAATACCAAGATACTTCTCGTAAAAGTTATGTACTATTATAGTTTTTAAAGTTAAAGTACAAATTAATTGTAAGTATCAATTATTTTATTTGTTATGTGAATTTTTATTGATGACATGCTAAATATTATTGCAGGGAGGTCACAGATCACAATGTTGTGCAATATTAAAATGAGTTATTAATTCCAAAAGACTTTGCATAATCATCTGCGTCGGCAGTTTAAAATAATTAATTAATTTATTAAAACAGGCAATTTTAAAATAATACTAAGCCATAAAAATGATTCAGAATCTTCTTTTGAACTACGAAATAATCTTTATTCTGATCTGGTGTAAAGTTAACTAACTTGTGTCACTGTCGCTCCAAATGAATTATATCATCCATCATCCATGCATTTTATTATTCTTTCTATTAGTTATAAGGTTATTTTATTATTCTTAAAATATATTTTTTAAGAACTATACACAACTGGCTAACATCTGCAAAATTATTAAAAACTCCAGCTATATGATAATAATTGAGTATCCTAAGGTTAACAATTTGCCTGCGATGAAAAAAAACAATTAGCTAATTTTGTATTTTTTATCTGGGTATTTTTTAACTGTCTTCGAAAAATAGGTACCTAGGTATTATAACATTCATAAGTTTGTTATCTTGATAAATTAGCATTTAAGAATGTCTTAACTAAAGATAGAATGCAAAATTTTGTGATATTTATAGCTAAGTAACCAGTGAATTAATATACTGAAACTATTTTTCTAGTCTGGTTTTAAGTTACAAATAAATTTTACCAAAACTATCAATAAATACGTCTTTTATTACATTGGTTTGATACTATTAAAACTATAAGTAGGTACTTTAAAAAAAAGGAAATAGATACCTTTAAAAAAAAATACGCGCCGAATTGAGAACCTCCTTTTTGGAAGTCGGTTAATTAGGTAGATATTTTATAATAGTTTTTGTAATTAATTGGACGATGGCCATTCTAATAAATACAGTAGAAGTATCTCTGTGATGTTTTATCTATTATTTAACTCTGTCCAATCTAATCTTGGGAACGGCTGAACCAATTTTGACGTCAATTTCGCATATTAATAACTAGCCGACCCCCGCGACTTCGTCCGCCTGGATATAGGTTTTATATAGGATCGGATTGGATCCCATAATCCTTTTTTGTACCTAAACTAAATGTAGCCTAAGTTATTCCTTATAACATCACCAGAAAGTTCCATCAAAATCGATCCAGCCGTTTCGGAAATTAGCTGGAACAAATAGACAGATCGACAAACATAAATTTAAACGCACACCAGTTTAAAATAAGCCGTACGTTCAAAGATCCGGGTCCCAAGTTATTTGAACCCAATAAATGCCTGTCATTTCTGAACTAAAAAACCTATGACCTTGAAATATTTATGGAATAATATATAAAGTACTATCTTTCTAACAAAAAAAAAATGAGTAAAATCGAACAACGCGTTAATGAATTACAGCTAAATACACGTTTTAACTTTCATCCCCTCTCCCAAGGGAACCGTGCTGAATTTCGGGATAAAAAGTATCCTATAACCTACCTCGGAGTACAAACTCAAATCGTACCAAGTTTCATTCGAATCCATTCAGTAGTTTCGGCGTGATGCGCGGCCAAGATACAGACAGACAGACAGACAGACAGACAGACAGACAGACAGACAGACAGACAGACAAAAATGAAAAAAATTGCAGTTTTGGATTCAGTATCGATTACAGAGTGCCCTCCAATAAAAATTTTCAAAATATCTTCAATGTACAGAATTGGATCTGTTACAGTTTTATTATATTATAGATTTAATGCCAATTTCTAATTCAATATTTGGTTTTGGGTCAACGTTCTACATCAAACAGGTAGGTACTGAAATTTCAGGTTTGTAATTAATTTCGGCTACAAACTAGAGACTTGTGACACGCGGATAGACAGACAGACGCAGAGTGAGATTAATAGGGCTCCGTTTTTACCCTTTCGGTACGGAACCCTAACAAATACTACCTAATTTGTTGATATTAGATGTTTAATAGATTGTAGATGTGTAGATGTTTAAAAGGGCCTAGGTAATGTCAAGGGCGTCGCCAGCCGCTGGCCAAGGGGGGGCAAGTTGATGATATTTATAGTATGCGAAAAGTGTAAAATAGGCCAGTCATATTTGACACAAAAATTGCTAAAATCGCTATCAAACGTCTAGTTCTGATTTTTTGTATGTTGTTAGGACCACTACCAGTAGTCTTAATCCAATTTTGCAACTTCGAAAGACCTGTGCGAACTTTGCAGCACTCAAAAGAACCACGTAATTTTTTCACTTTTTTATTTTTTCTATATGAGTCCTAAAATATGCGTTATTAAGAAAATTATTTAAACATAAAAACGACGTCTGTAATTTAATTATAATTTACCTACAAATGCTAAAAATTCAAAAAATGGGAATATTGCATTTTTCGCTTTAGTTTGTTTGAAGGTACAGTTTGAAAGGAAAAACCATGTAGATACATCCACAAGAAATATACATTTAAACTATTATTACAGTATTTATAATGTTATTTATGAAAAAAAAAATTATTTATCTCATTTTATTACACTAGCGGCACGCTATGATGGCCGGTTTGACACATTACAATAGTGATGTGGAATGTCAATTTATTCTCGAACAAAAAACAATTAAGTTTTGTTTTTGTACCTGATTAAATAGGTTTAATAAAACAAAAATGTATATGTTTATTTAATTTATTTGAACGAACTGAATATTTGAACGAAAATGAATATACATACTTTATATGCACACAAGAAACATATGAATACAAAAGATACCAAAAAAGGTGCCACAAAAGGCCATAATTAATCAGATTCGTCCATACTACTATTTTCACTGTCGTCACTGCTATCATCACATACATTAATAATTATATGTTCGTTTTCTATAATATTATCTATTTTCACATCTCTTTCATAATCTTCCCTTATTAATTTAACAGTTCTATTCACAACCTTTTCCCAGTCTCCTTTAGTCACATGTTCACAAGCTTCTTCTAATAATTTTAGCATTTTTTTTGTGGTAAATGGGGGTTCTGTATTGTGTCTTGCAGCATATCCCTTAATTTGAGCCCACACCAACTCAATCGCATTATACTCACAATGGTAAGGCGGTAACCGTATAACTCTGTGCCCATGTTCTAATGCTATTTCGTCAATGACGTATCGGATCTTGGTTGGTTTGTTTTCTTTTAAAAGACGTACTAATTCCGCTTTTAACATATTCATGTTTGCATCTACGCCATTTTTACGAAGCCATGCGACGATATCAGCTTTCTTTTGGGATTGGGCAGGTGGCTTGTCAATTTGCATCGAGTGGTATGGGGCGTTGTCCATAATTATAATAGATGGTTCAGGGAGGCTATACAACATTGAGGTAAACCATTCAGTAAACTTTTCTCCATTCATGTCTTCATGATAATCTCCAGTGGTTTTTGACGCAAAAGCCATGAGAGAACCTTCGACAAACCCGTTGATGGTTCCGGCGTGACAAATTATAAGTCGCGATCCTTTTCCTACAGGAACTTTGGAAGTAGATGCTGCTGTGTCATCGTTCCAAGAACGGCCTACAGTATGGTTAGCATTAAGCCATGTTTCATCCAAGAACACAACATTTTGCCAATTTTTGATTTCTTTCACTTGCCGTAAAAAAGTATACCTTGCCATCGCTATATCAAATCTTTCCATCAATATTTTGCGTTTGTTACATTTTTTGTATCGAAATCCAATGGTCTTCAAAATCTTCGTTAAAGAACTTTCCCCACCGAAGAATAATCCAGCTTCCTTCAGTGAATGCACCAACTTTTTTCTTGTTGGATACTCCTTCTGTAAATAGTAGCCGTAAACATGTCTTCGGATAGCATCGGCATCAAAGCTATCGATGCCTACGACTGGTTTTGCTCGTTTTCTCTTTTTTGGTGTGTGAAGTTTATTTTCTTCTGTGCCAGTCTCGCCATATTTTTTTTTAGTTATCCGTCTAACAGTTCGTTGTCCAATATTAAGCGCATCAGCTACGCGTTCAACCACTGACGTTATAGGTAAAATTGGCCCTCCATTTTGAGCTTCACGATCGAAATAGTTACGAAGGCGTATTACGAACTCACGTGTCTGACTATTTAGAACAGTTCTCTGCGTACGTTCGGTCATATCGACGAAATCCACAACAAAGGGCTTGAACAGAGTCCAAATTAACGAGCAAGGGTCAACAGTAATGCAGTATCAATATTTGAAATCCAAAGCCAGGTCAAAACTATATCACAATCGCATTGCACTGACAGTTTATACTTTTCGAAGCAACGTCAATTCGAAACTGCTTTGTTTTGCATTGAGCATTGACGCGAGTTTGCCGGAGGTAGTAGTTGTGCTAGCCAGCGATCCTATGTGACGATCGTATTAGATTCCATTTTTAAAAATTTATTGATATTTTTTTGCGATTTCAGAGGTTTGTCCACATAGTGAAAATTGTTCATATTCACAAGTACATTCACCCCTTAAATGGTGCAAACTGATTTTTCTACACTTGTATACATTTAAGAAATCAATTTAATAAATAAATTTTGAGTCCTAAACCTAAAACTACATTCGATAAAATTTATGAATCTCTGCACATCACTATCGTCAATAAAGTAATACAATTATTTCCTTCAAAGTCGTTATCAATTAATACGGAACTTCATGAGAAACTACATTCGATAAAATTTATGAATCTCTGCACATCACTATCGTCAATAAAGTAATACAATTATTTCCTTCAAAGTCGTTATCAATTAATACGGAACTTCATGAGCGGACAAACGTCAAACCGGCCATCATAGCGTGCCGCTAGAGTAATATATTATTTTATGAAACATATTAATCTGCTTCATTAAGATTTGTGTAAGTAAGTAAGTAGCTTCAGTAAGTAAAGTTTGCTGTTCATTAAGATTTGTGAGCCTTCTTATGAGGCCCATGGGTTCAGGCTCAGGGTCACTCAGCGGGCGATGGAGAGAGCTATGCTCGGAGTATCCCTGCGGGATCAAATCAGAAATGAGGAGATCCGCAGGAGAACCAGTCACCGACATAGCTCATCGAATCGCGAAACTGAAGTGGCAATGGGCGGGGCACATTGCTAGAAGAACCGATGGACGTTGGGGTCCCAAGGTGCTTGAATGGCGACCTCGTACCAGTAAACGAAGCGTTGGTTGACCCCCGACCCGATGGACAGACGATCTCAAGCGAGTCGCTGGTAGCCGCTGGAATCAGGCGGCACAAGATCGTGTGCTGTGGCGATCCTTGCAAGAGACCTATGTCCAGCAGTGGACGTCTATTGGTTGAAACGAACGAAGATTTGTGAGTAAACTATATGGTCTAGAGACGTCGTTCTGTCCTTAATTTAAAGCTTATAATTAGATGTGCTATAACATTTTCCCTATAATTTTACTCGTAAAATGAGTACTATCCCCAAGATCGCGGTCGGACCAAAACTTAAAATTTCACTTTTTTGTAAAAAAAAACAATTTTAGTAGAGCTGCATCTCGGTAAGTATTGAACTTACAGAGCTGGTTCTGGTCTCAAATTGTAGCAATTTTAGTCTACTTTAAAACTGTATAGAAAGTATTAAAAAATGCGTAGTTTAGGACTTATATTGCTCGGCACTCATAATGTCCTTGTAATGTAGTATTTCATAATAAAATCGATAAATATCAATAATAATATATTAAATACTTTTTTGTAAATAAATACGTAATATCAATACTTAATAATAGTTTCAATATAATTATATTTCTTGTGGATGTATACGGTTTTTCTTAAAACTACCTTCAAAACGAAATAAAGCAAACAAATGCAGTTTTCCTATTTTTTTAATTTTTAGGATTTGTAAGTAAACTACCTATATGGCCTACAGATGTCGTTTTGTGTTTAAATTAAAGCTAATTATATTTATTACAACATTGTTTCATTTAACTTTACCCGTCAAATGAGTATTTTCCCCGATATCAGGGTTTAGAATTGAACAAATCTTTTTGAAAATAATTGTCATTTTTTGGAGAGCTGTATCTCAGTAAATATTGAATTTACAGAGTTGGTTCTGGTTTTAAATAGAAGCAATTTTAGTCTACTTTAAAAACGTACAAAAAATTATTGATATTTATACACATAGTTTAGGACTAGGAAAAAAACAAAAAAGTGAAAACTTTTTCATGGTTTTTTCAAGTGCTGCAAAGTTAGCACATATGTCTTTCGAAACTGCAAAATTAGAGACTACTGGTAGTGGTCCTAACAACATATTTAAAAAAATCTGAATTTTCTTTTCAAACTATACTTACTTAAAATATTTATATTTTTTCAAATCTCTACCTATCAAATCCTGCCCCTACCTGGCGACGCCCTTGGGTATTTAATGTACTATTTATTGGGCTTTAGAAAATCGGCTATCCTAAATAAATATTTTATGCTTTGCTTGATAAAATTATTATAGCCATATTTATCTTTTGGCTTAGGGAAATTAAATTTACAGGTTTCAGGTTCTGTTATGTAGTACTATTATATACTAGCTGATCCCCGCGACTTCGTCCGCGTGGATATAGGCTTTTATATAGGATCGGATTGGATCCCATAATCCTTTTTTGTACCTAAACTAAATGTTGCCTAAGTTACTTCTTATAACATCACCTATCTGCCATAGAAAGTTCCGTCAAAATCGATCCAACCGTTACGGAAATTAGCTGGAACAAATAGACAGATCTACAAACATAACCTTAAATGCACACCAGTTTAAAATAAGCCGTACGTTCAAAGATTCGGGTCCCAAGTTATTTGAACCCAATAAATCGCTGCTTATAAACTAAAGGTCTACATCTCAAAATTTAACTTTTTTCAGGAGAGCCGATTGAAAATTTTCATGTCGTTTTTTTGCTTTTTTGGCCCTCTAACTTACAGTGATTTTGTTTAATTTTATATCAACCGATGCGTAAATTAATTCTCTATCACTTGTTTATTTCCATTTTAGCGTATCTGTAACCTAAAGAAAACTATCAGCACATAAGTCCCTTTAGTTTATAAATTTTTCATGAAAATAAATTAATATTATGAATAAAAGGCCGCAAGTCAGAAAAATTTTAGTGTTTTATGAAAATATTTAACATTACCTTGTTGGAATGAGACAAACTTATATCTTAAAAAAGAAAATAAAAAAATTCACACACCAAATAACAAAAAAAAAACAAATACCTAACTTTTTACCACAATAATAGTGTTTTGGCACCATATAAAATAAAAAATAAACAAAAATAAATACTTCTAAAACCTTATCAGGCACAATAATTATCATCACTAATTATTGGTAACTTAACAATCATAGTTTCAGCCATTTTTAGGGTTCCATACCAAAATGGTTATAAAGGAACCCTTATGGTGAGACTTTCTCCGTCCGTCTGTCCATCAGTTGCAGTTTATTATTTCAGTAACTATTAAAGCTATCGACATGATATTTGGCAAAGTGATATATAATAGTGGCCCAACATCATTGGAATAAAAAAAAATTAAAATTCTTCTTAGTTTAATTAAAAAAAGGGGGAAAATCGGGGGTTTGATATTTCAAAGTAAGATATCTATACCGAGTGGGATATCATATGAAAGGAATTTATTTGTACATTCTAAAACAGATTTTTATTTATTTTAATAAAAGATAGTTTTTGAATAATTGTGCATAATGTCGAAAAAAATACCACAATTCAAATCAAAAATTTCACACACAATTCCGTGATGTGGCCCTTTAGCTAAAAAGTGACATGCGTTTGCTCACACTGTCGAGACGCAACTAAAAAGATGGCCGTTTTGCTCTGAACTTAGCTACCAATGTGTGAAAATGCCAAAAGGGCGTATGCGTAGATTATTGTGATTTAAAGGCCGATTTTGACGAGTGTCTTAGCGAAATGAAAATATGGGCGATTTTGGCCCTATTTTTGAAATAAAAGTGAATTTGGAAAATTTTGAGATGTAGACCTTTAGTTTATAAGCAGCGAAATGTCTGTCATTTCTGAACTAAAAAACCTGTGACCTTGAAATATTTACGGGACAATACTTAAAGTAGGTACTACCTTTCTAACAAAAAAAGAATGAGTTAAATCGAACAACGCGTTAATGAATTACAGCTAAATACACGTTTTAACTTTCTTCCCCTCTCCCAAGGGAACCGTGCTGAATTTTGGGATAAAAAGTATCCTATGTCCTACCTCGGAGTATAAACTCAAATCGTACCAAGTTTCATTCGAATCCGTTCAGTAGTTTCGGCGTGATGCGCGGCCAAGATACAGACAGACAGACAGACAGACAAAAATGAAAAAAATTACAGTTTTGGCTTCAGTATCGATTATTGAGTGCCCTCCAAAAGAAATTTTCAAAATATCTTCATTGTACAGAATTGGATCTGTTACAGTTTTATTATATTAGGTACTTATAGATTCTGTGGTTCTGTTTCATACTTATAATAAACTATCGGTCCGCCCCGGCTTCGCCCGTGGTACATAATATACTTATAGCCTATAGGCTATAAGTATATTATGTGTATAAGTATATTATATAGTATAGTGCTATAGCACTCAAGGATCACGTACATATCCAATGGTGAAAGCATTTTTGAAATCGGTTCAGTAGTTTCCGAGATTAGCGCGTTCGAACAAACAAACTCTTCCGCTTTATTATATTACTATAGATTCAGTACCTACTCAAGAAGCTAGGTAAACAGACTTCTAGTTGTAGGTACTTACGTACTATTCTAAGCTTGCTACCAATGTTTTAAGAGGGTTATAACTTATAAGACGCGACGCGCGTATACTGAAGAGCAGATGGCGCTCACGTGGCGAAGTTGTCTTATCCAATGAAAGGAAACGTGGGCTGCGTTCACCTTCTCTAACCTTTTGTATAAAACACATCTTATGTTTAGATGAAACTTTCCTCCGCTTATTATTAAGTTGTCAGTCATTATATTTTCTACATTCCTATCTATTGCATACATTTTTAACCCTCGACGCAAAAACGACGGGGTGTTATAAGTTTGACGTGTCTGTGTGTGTGTGTGTGTGTGTGTGTGTGTGTGTGTGTGTGTGTGTGTGTGTGTGTGTGTGTGTGTGTGTGTGTGTGTGTGTGTGTGTGTCTGTCTGTTCCCCTGTGGCGCTCAAACGGGTGGACCGATTTGAATGCGGTTTTTTTTGTTTGAAAGGTGATTTAGTCGAGAGTGTTGTTAGCTATGTTTGATGAAAATCGGTCCGGCCGGTCGGCCGCCGCTACAAAATGGCGGATTACATATTTTTCACAACTCTCTTAATATGGATATCAAATGAAAGGGCTTGACTAGTAGAATAGCACTATTGCAAATCCAAGATGGCCGCCGCCACAAAATGGCGAATGTAAGGGGTTTTTAAATTTTCAATTTACACTTGTTGGCTCTATTATGCACCAACGGATAAATGAGCGCGTGCAGACTGCACCGCAAAACCGGGTAGCACAAGTCACAACCAGGCCCGGATCGGGGCGGGGCAAGCCGGGGCCCGTGCCCCGGGCGGCAATTTCAGAGGGCGACAAAAAGCTTGGCAGATGATCGCAACTGTGATGATTGAACGCGAAGTAGATATTATAGTAGGTACTAGTATAAAAATTTAAAAACCCCCGACATTCGCCATTTTGTAGCGACGGCCATCTTGGATTTGTGTAGTGCTTTTCTACTAGTTAAGCCCTTTCATTTGAAACCCATATTAAGGGAGTTGTGAAAAAATATGTACTTAATTCGCCATTTTGTAGCGGCGGCCATCTTGAATCGATTTTCATCAAACATAGCTATCAAGACTCTCGACTAATTCACTTTTCAAACAAAAAAAACCGCATTCAAATCGGTCCACCCGTTTGAGCGCCACAGGGGAACAGACAGACACACACATATACGTCAAACTTATAACACCCCGTCGTTTTTGTGTCGGGGGTTAAAAATAAACTGTACCTACTTATAGCAAAATAAATTGTACAAACAAAATAAAATTACACTGTACTTAACAGGTCCAAGTTCTGTACATTGAAAATATTTAGAAAAATTTCTTTGGAAGGCACTTTGTAATCGATACTGAAGCCAAAACTGTAATTTTTGTCTGTCTGTTTGTTCAATCCAATGTACTAAGTTACTAAAATATACACATACACATCTATCTATCTATCTATCTTCTATCTATAATAAAACTGTAACAGATCCAATTCTGTACATTGAAGATATTTTGAAATTTTTTATTGGAGGGCACTCTATAATCGATACTGAAGCCAAAACTGTATTTTTTTTTCATTTTTGTCTGTCTGTCTGTCTGTCTGTCTGTATCTTGGCCGCGCATTACACCGAAACTACTGAATGGATTCGAAGCACAGTTCCCTTGGGAGAGGGGATGAAAGTTAAAACGTGTATTTATCTGTAATTCATTAACGCGTTGTTCGATTTCACTCATTCTTTTTTTGTTAGTAAGGTAGTATTTTATATATTGTCCCGTAAATATTTCAAGGTCATAGGTTTTTTAGTTCAGAAATGACAGACATTACAACCCTCAGTATTGGGTTCAAATAACTTGGGACCTGGATCTTTGAACGTACAGCTTATTTTAAACTGGTGCGTTTAAATTTATGTTTGTCGGTCTGTCTATTTGTTTCAGCTAATCTACGTAACGGCTGGATCGATTTTAATGGAACTTTCAATGTTATAAGGAGTAACTTAGGCTACATTTAGTTTAGGTACATAAAATAATTATGGGATCCGATCCGATCCTATATAAAAACCTATATGAGCCCCGCAACTTCGTTCGCGTAGATAGATAGTAGTTAGTACTAAAATATACACATACACTGCGTTAACGCTTATCACTGACCAATCACAAACGAGCCTCTGATAACCGTACTAAATTGTCTCGGTGGATAGAGTGTTTGCAGTTTAAATGAGCACTATATTCATCGATTGTTTGTGGAACAGTAATGCCGAACCGAGGTTGGTACCTGGTACACACTAATAGTCTACTACTATTTAGTAAGTACAAAAAAGATCTCGCGATGACTGTAACCGTGATGTCTGCGCATGGGTAGTTACTGCAATTTCTTATAGCGCGGAGACCGAAAGAGCAACGGCATAGATAACCCATTCCTACCTACCTACTCATTTAATTTAAACATTTGGTTGCTAGGTATATGCTATAGCTTGCTGGCTTTGCCAATTCATGTCAGGGTGTTTGTACAACTCCTCGTATAGGTATATCTGAAACTTACTTAGACTTACCTATAGCATCAGCACAGAATGAGACTCAATAAGTAGGTTGGTTGACTGCATACATTCATAATCAATAAAATTGGGAAAATGATTAGATTAAGGCCTAGCCCGTACCGCGAAATTTATTCGCGTGGTTTATTTTTCGTATTTTAATAATTATTTTTTCGCATATTTTAAATCCTTGTGCGTGCTTCATATAAGTATTTACATAGGAAAAAAATCGTGCGAATAAATTTCGCAGTGCGGGCTAGACCTTATGTTTTCGGAGGATGAAATAAAAGTCAGCATTGAATTATAATTTATTTTATTATTTTACTCATAACATCTTTTTCACTTAAAATACTCAGTTTTGCTAATTAGCTAGAATTATTATTTGAATAATTAATATTAATATTTATTAAAGTAATTTATTTGACAACTTTCACAATTTTAAAACTTTTAATTATGTGTAAGTATTATATTTTGATAAAACAAAAGTTCGTCTATAAATTGAAAAATTTGTAACAACAATTTTTTTTTGCTTTTATTGGATTGATTTTATTTCTGCATTTTATGTGGAGCGAAATAAAAAGTGGAATAGATTTTAAGATCGATTGAGTATGTTCGAATCATCCAGTGGACTAACTAAATAATGCTTTACACCTCGCCGAAATCACAGTTTATAATATGGCTTGTTGTAGTCAATCCACTAGCTCTAAACTCGCAGCCAGATAGTAAATGATTATTATCTATATTATATAGCCGAATGGTGTATCACAGCAACTCTAGCTTGAAATACCTAATTTTTTTTTAATGTATTTGTTTATGCTGGCTCACAGCCTAAAATCTAAAATAGACATTTTCATTATTAAATTACAAGACACTCGATAGAGTTAGGTACATTACATAGTATTATTATAAATTATGTTTAAGGTACTTTTTAAGTTAGTTAATATTCTAAATACCTAGGTAGTTTTCTTTACGAGGATTGAAGATAAGAACACGAGTTTATACTATTTGGAGTTCATAGATTACCAAAAGGTGCATTTCAATGAAATCTAACTATGTGACACCTCTATCATGAAACAGTCCATACCATGAATAATAGCAGTATAATGTCGTTTAAAAAAAACTTTAATACGATTACCAACTAATAACTATTATGGTATTTGCGCACAGCAGAAATGGCACTGAGTAGGTATAGGTATAATAATATATAGATAGAGAAAGAAATTTTTTCAAATAATTTTTCCGCTGCGACCATGACACTTCACGTTGCAATGCAAGTAAGTTGTTTTTTTGATAACAAATAAAGTTTGTAATCGTAATAAAGTTTATTTGAAATATATACCTACCTGTAGGTTACTAACTTTTATTTTCAAAATTTGGTAACTCTACTTAGTAAGTAGATTTACCCATTGATAATACAATCAATTAAATATGAATGATTTTTGGCACAAGTACTTGTAGTTAATTTATAATATTATGTTTGCTGTGGTTTGTTCAATTTTAGTTAAGTATTAATTTTGTTAAAATAATTAAATAAATATATCTATATATTATATTTTAGCGTTACGTAACCAATATTTTGTATTTTTATTTAGGTAAATAATTTGACTCATCAAATAATAATTATGATCAACAACGTAACTAGTAAGTTTAATAAAATTAAATAGACATGAGAATAGAAGTATGTAAGAGATAAGTTTAAATAAATGTAGCTGTTAAGGTAACTAAATATTTATTTATTTAAGCATATCTCTTATATTATATATATCTATATAATATGTGAATGAGCTCTTTAATAGGTTTGTGAGTTAAATATTATTTCAGTGTCTATTGATAGACATAAATAGTTCTATACGTATATGTATATCAATAAGTATATTAAATATTATGGCTATCTTTAAATGAAGATATGTAGGTATGTTATATAATATTATTTGAATAATTTCGCAATTTTATATCACTATGTAACAAAGAACTTAAAAAAAGTATTCAGGTAGGTACGTTATATTTTTTAAATAGTCGTTTTATATGCTGCGATTTTATATACCTATGTATCTACTTAATTACATTAAGTGAAATCTGTTTCCTCAAAACCCCAAATACCCTTCAATTAATTTGAAGATCACAACGTATCACGTCATTAATTGATAACGACACAAAATATATCTACATACATACAAAAATGCAAACGTCAATAATTTATTATTGATCATTCATACTTCGAAACATATTATCTACACATTGGATTGCGCAATTAGCATACCTACTGCTATACATACCTATAAAATCACGAAGAAGGTAAATAAATTACAGTCATTTGTTCTCTTAGGTAAACCTACCCATTTCTTTTCAATTCACACCTTCGACAAATTACGCAATCCATAACATAAAAATATTGTATTTCTTCATAATATCTGAGGCAGTAATTTACACATTGGGATATTTTTTCTCCATAGGTATTTTTTCTCCAGGCGATGTTTTGACTATCGATTTTATAACATCTTTATGTATAAGCATTTTATGTAAGCGCATAATTTCATACACGCTATAATTTTCGTGTTATAATTTTATTAGCCGTTTTAAATTAAATTGGAATAAAATAAGCAGTTAAGTACCTATATCTATCTATCGAGTTTTACAAATGAAGAGCGATGGCGTGGATAGATGATTTACAAAATGTACCCACTATGTTTTTTAAGTGCTGGTATTTTAAGTCTCAATAATATTAATGTACGAGTATCCTAGTATATGCAATAATTAGGTTGCAAATTGCATAACACATTAAATCAAATGTTTTGGTGTCTAAACTTATAATATTTTTCCTTTGAATGACTTCTTATGTCATGTTATTTGAGGTTTTGGAATAAATATTTTATAGATAGATACGTTATATTCAAGCACATAGTCCTTGATGGAACGCATTAGGTAGTTATATTATGTATATGCCGCGCAAGTCCCTCAACTTCAATGCAATGCAATTTATGTGTATGATGCACTATGTATAAGTATTACTGCAACATAAAGTTGTGAGATGAATCTATGCAATAATATTGTTCTCGCGCGTTACGTAATTTATTTTTAGAGTCAATCAAATTATTAATCTTTGTAGAATCAATCTCAAACGCCATATCATCATAAAGACAGACTTTAGGTAATTATTATACTATTTTACGTTTAGAATCTATGAATCGTAAAAAGTGATATCATGCACTAGACTTAAAATCGGCCAACCGATCTAATCACCTACCTATTATGACAATTTCGAATAAAATAATTTAGTATTAACTACCTAATCGCTTACGAGACTAGGAAATTACGACATTGAATTCTACTTGGCAGTAAACTAACACTCTTTACATGTAAGTAGGTAGAATTTACTCGTCATTCCTTTATGAAAACATCAAAACAGAGTTAGAAAAGTAAGAGAATACTTCTATAAATAAATGTAAGAAAATCAAAGTCGTAGATATCTAATTTATAGAATTTACACACCTACTATAAACTTTTGTGTTTAAATACAAATTCTCGATTGAGTTAAAGCAATCTTGTTGTTATTGACCACAAGGAGAGTTTCTCTACATTTAATTATTTATTTATGTTAAGTTACACGAATATCTTATACTTAGGCCTTACAGCTAAAATCTTGACAAGGAATGTGAAGTTTGTCCTTACCAGAATTATTTATTTAAGTAGGTATATTAAGAAGAATTATAATTTACTTACGAATAAATCGCCCATACCTAAGTTGACTATGTACTTGTTATAAATAGTACAGGTAACATATATTTTAATGATCACAGTAAAAAATCTGCTAACTACGCGAATGTGCGCAATAATTTCCTACATTAGATTGAATCTAACAGGAAAAGCCAAATAAACTTTTATTCGCATAATCTAAAATAGGTATTACATAATAACTGAATTAAAAGGATCCCTACTTAGGATAATATTACCCTACTTAGATGATATCTGAATGATACATCATACAACGAAAGAAGTTAGATGAAAAAGTAAATGAAGGTGCTTACATTTTTTTTTTGATTTTTATAAATTTCTCGGAATGACTAGACTAGTCTCTACAATGAATTCAGAAGTAAAAAATTTAAATGTTCACCAATCTTCAGTCCATGGTATATTTAACTTGAGCAGACGTAATATACTTAGAACAAAATAACTATTTACAAAGTTGATTTAATTTAGATAAAACCTTCCATGATTGTAAACGGTTGTAAAGTGTCTACAATTTTTCAACATTCATATAAAAAAGTAAAATCGAAGAGTCATAGTAAATCGTTACAGCGTGTCGGTAACAGTACAATAATTCACACTTACATAGCTTATCTAAATAATAACAACAAAATTCAGAGCTAACCTAAGTTAAGGCTCGATAAGTTCACACGAGTTTTTTAAACACAGGTCTAGATTACAACAGGGAATAAAATTTTAAAATCATCACCTAAGCGTCAAATGTAAGTAAATTTAGATCTAATCTAACATTTACATGTCAAACGAACATAAGTATAATTTTAGTAGGTAATCGTAAGAAAATATAATTATATATACTTTAACAAACGAATTATAAAATGTAATAGTCAACACGGCACGAACCGAGTCGTGAATATTACGCGGTTTGATTACAGATACATAATAATATATAAAACAATCAACAAGACGTGAACCGGAAATCCTCGAACAAAGTTCAATAACTCGAAATTACGAACCAATCACACAGACTTTTGTAAAGAGCGCGCAACGCGAGTGTTTCCACTGAGAGTCTAATAAAAATACTTTGAACAAATGTAGCATTATTGCTGAGACAAGGTTGCTCCGTGCAAGTTCACGAGTAGATGGTGATGACTTCGCGACCGCCGCCGCGCACCATCAGCACCTTCTCTAGACCCTCGGTAAGGACTTCCAGGAACTCCATATCTAAAGGCAATTTAAAGTTTATTTAAGACGGTCTCCTTACGTACATGTTTTGTTCACACCTTATCGATGCACCTACTACTTGGGAACTTCTTTCACCCATGATAATATAATTGGAACTTGGCTTGACCCGCTGCCGTGTGTCTTGACCACATTAATAACGATAGGTACTACTTATTTATAGACATTTTAATTAGCAATAATTCCGACAGAGCTGAATTTTGGTAAAGACCTTAGCTATACCAGTAGGAATAATGTGTCAAAAGTCCCCATTGATTCCATGTCAAAAAGTTATTCAAGGGCAAAGTCAAAATTTTGTTTTTTTTTTTTTTTTGGATTTTTCTCGAAAACTATAAAAATACAATCTAGGCAAAAATTGTAGATCATAAAATTATCTAGAAAAATATTCTTTAGGTAATACTTTTTTTCCTAGGAATCACCATTCCTAAGATACCTATCGTCATTCTGAAAGTTTTGTTAATAGTTCACGCCTACTTCGAGACACTTTATCAGTTTAAACATATTACTTATTAAATATAAAATTTAAGAAATGCAAAAATTCAGAGGCTTACTGAATAGATTTAAATAATCCGCCGGAAAAATAAAATTATCACAATTTTTCAATTAAATTTTCGAATTGGAGCAGCGTGGCGGGTCTGAGCTCTAAATCCCTCTCTCCTATGAGAGAGGATGCCTGTGCCCAGCAGTGGGACGTTAAAAGGCTATAGTAGTAGTAGAAGTACACGGTATAACATAATTGAGTGATATACAATGAATATAGAATTACTTTGCTATAATCCGCTAACAGTGACTTTGTGGGCACAACACAACACAAATTCACCACAAAATAAACTCGACGATCGTTTCGCTCCGACACCGGAGCATCTTCAGGAGATGTCGACTTCACAACGGACTTCACAACGGACTTTGCAATCGTCCGTTGTGAAGTCGACATCTCCTGAAGATGCTCCGGTGTCGGAGCGAAACGATCGTCGAGTTTATTTTGTGGTGAATTTGTGTTGTGTTGTGCCTACAAATTTGTCACTGTTAGCGGATTATAGCAAAGTAATTCTATATTCATTGTATATCATGGAATTCCGCAAAGTAACGCCTGCTTCCATTCAACATATAATTGAGTGAGATACGTACAATTGGATTCCCTTTCGAGCTTGGTGTCACGCGGCGGGCCCGGCAGGTTCAGTATGACTAATTGTGCGTCGTGCGAGCGTGACACTATCACCTCATTCAACTTCACGGCCGTGTGCATCCGCCGGACTGTGCCTTCATCTCTGAAATTAGGAAAAATTATAGAATATTAAAGAATTTATGAAGAAACAAGTGGATACAAGTATAGAATCAAAATGTAAATATCCGCCAGTGAAAGTCCCATCAAAATCGATCCAGCCTTTTGAGAGATTACCCAGTAATCTTTAAAGTATTTCCTTTTTAACAAAAAAAGAATGAATGAAATCGGACCACGCGTTAATGAATTACAGCTAAGTACACATTTTGACTTTCATCCTCTCTCCCAAGAGAACCGTGCTGAATTTCGGGATAAAAAGAATACTATATGTTAGTCCGTAGTATGAACTTAAATCATGCCAAGTTTCAGTTCAATCCATTCAGTAGTTATTGCGTGATGCGCGCACAAACATACATACAAACAGACAAAAATTTCAAAAATAGCTTTTTTACGTTCTGTTTACTTATCCCTATCATGTAGGTACACTCACACACATATGCGCTTGTCACGTTTGTCACCCAACTACCGGTTGGGGGACCGAGCGGGTGTCCGTAAACCGTTGGTGAGTGTGTTTGTGTGAGTGTACCTACAGCGGGCCGCTTGTGGAAGCTTCCTCTCTGTAGATTTTCTACTCGTGTGGTGTAGGTATGCCACACCCACAGACCAATATACATATATTTGTTACAAAAAATGTGATAAATGAAGAACCGCTCAACTGATTTTGTACAAACTTCACATAAACCATCTACTAAATAGTCCGAATAAAGTAAACATTTAGTTTGGATAGGTGAGCCCGTTCTTGAGTTATAAAATTACAAGGAACAGTGGCATTGATTTATATCTAATATATAGATTTTCCAGTAATAGTTCACGAGAAGGCAGGAGGAGTGCGAGGCCTGCCTTGTCGCGATCTACATGAACATAAAGTATACGAGTAATGTAATTCGGTAAGCAAAATATTTGTGAAACAATTTGACATGGTTCATAGTATAGGTATAAATATAATTATGTTAGAGTAATTATAAAATGCGATGGCACACTTACGGCGTGATGGTGGTGGCGGGGGCGTTGGGCTTGGGGTTGAGCGCGTCTCCGTTGGGGTTGTTCTCCTGGCGCTGGTCGACGTCGGGCGCGCAGGGCGACTCGCACTGCGAGCGTTCATCGGGCGAGTCCCACATTGAATCGATTATGTGCAACAGACTACTTCGAAAGTCGTCCTAATTTTCATCGTTGGCCCCGATTGGATGGTCCATTGCAAAATTTCGTTTCGCGAACCGAGCGTTGCACATGACGGATTCAAGGCGAATAAAACACGGGATGTCATATATTATTTAAATTGTTTAACAGTCACTGACTACGGACATTCAAACATCCACTCATAGCTAATGTGTTATGGAGAACTAAAGTGAACAACTTAATGTGAATGAAATCATTGCCGAACATATGACCACCGTGTGTAAATTCGCTAGGACTCGTTATGGTTAACTATAACGATGTGAAACTCAAGTAAAAAACTTAAAGTGAACGAATAGCGGTGCAGGTTGTTGTTAAATGAGATATCGAACAAATCTGGTAAAATTAATAAGTTGTTACAAGCAAAAATGCATTGCTTGTAACAACGAATTGAGTTGCATCCATAAACTAATAATAAGTAGTACGTGGTTATAAATATATTTCAAAGAGAGGTTGACAAGATGTGCGCTAGCGTGATGTAAAATAAAAGTGAATAATAATATCAAAAACAACCGATGAAAACTCATGTGAAAAAACAAAATTTAGAGATTGATAAAGGCTCATGAAAATGACAGTAATCTGTTAAACATAAGTAGTATTAGATATATTTCGTTAATTACGTAATTATTTTCTATTAAAGCTTGTATTTATGTAATAAAATATTAGAGTTCTTTACTTTATTAATTAAAAAATAATGGTTTAAAGAGTTGTTATTATATTTGTCGATTTCTTTAAACTTTGATCAAAGTTTCAATCCTAAAAACAACCTTTTCAATCTCTTTTTATTGAATCTAGCTTTGTTGCACTTTGTAAAGATTTAATATTCACCTTATCGTCTTTGTCTTTCTCGTCGTTTTCAGCTAGAGGCGGCGATGGCGCATCGTCAGGCAGCGGCTCGGAGCCAGGCTCTGCGAAGCGAACTTTGCTGACAGTCTTCACATCCGCATGGTGGTGATCCACAATCGCTTGCACCTGTACGTTTGTTAATTTGTATGACAATCTCAGATTACTTGATCAACATAACAAATCATATTTTATTAATGTGCCTGTAGCTCTGTTACTTTAAAAATACACAGGGGTATAAAAGTTGCTGAAAGTGTTTTTAATCCAGAATATGGTATATAAAAGCTACTGCACGTGTTCATAAAATTTATAAGAATTGCTTTATACGATTTTAATAAGCGTTTTCAAAAAAAAAAGCCATGGAATCAATTGAAAAATTCGATATCTCTCTTTGATAATAATTAAATTATATAATTATTATCAAAGAGAGAATACATATAATAAATGTAAAATATTTACAACGGAGACTATGTTATAACACCAATATTCTAATAAAATGAGACAAGTGCACAATAACGACAAGGATTGTGATAAAATATAAAATAAGTGAGACAAAATCACATCAAAAGCCAACACAATAGGTGTAAAATGTTACATTGTGAGAGATAAAATAATGTTGATGATTGAAGAAAAGATTATAGAAATATGCGAATGATTTTATAAACATCGACACAGAAGGCAACATTAAACTAAACTAGTGACAGGTTAAAACTATTGTTGAATTCGAGGCAACTGCTATTTGCAAATCCTCAATTATATCGGTCAACACGTTTAAAGCAAAAGGCAAAATGGAAATGATAATAGTAATTATCAAAATGCGAGAACTAGTTAAATAGTAGGGGAGAAATAAAGTTCTAAAATGCATATTAAAAGTGGACTCGATCGAGGGTAATGGGTCATTTTACCAGAGGTAACTTCTCCTCAGCATTTTGTTCATGATAGTCCACCAAATTTTGCATCTGTGTTGGCAGCGATAGACAAACGCATATTAGTTATATAAAATATCATAATCCACATTATTACGATATTGAACAAGCCACGCTTCTCTTTACAAATACATAGCACACAGAACATCGCTAGTGTGAAGAGTTTAGCTTTAGATATATCCACTATGAATTTCGTGTTAATAATATAAATGTGATAGTGAGCAGACATTATTTTTAGAGGCTTACTTACCATTCCAAGAGACTCCTTTTTGTTAAGCCGCAGTTCACGTAACATTTGATTGCGTTGCTCCATCATCAAGGTACGTTCGTAAGTATAAGCGGAGATATCGCTATCGGTCTAAAAAAACAAGATCGAGCATGTTGCAATTAATACGACCACTTAATCTTAATTATGGTGTAAGATTGCAAAAGAGTTACCATTTCAACGACTTCAACTTCTGCTTCCAAACGTAGCTGGTAGAGGAACATTTTTAAGTCTTTTTTCATTTGAATAGAATTATCTTCAATTTGTGCGACGGTGAAAATGCGCATTTTACAGTTCTTCCACGAGCGGTGTTGTTTCAGAAGGAACGGCAGTAGCATCAACATTCCGCCATCATGGACAATCCACCATATGTCTATGTTTCCAGAAACCTACAAAAGTATTTAAATAAACATGGGGATTTTTTTACGGGTAGGTACAATGTTATGTTTATGAAAAACCTGAAAATAATTTGTTCACTATTAGTAACCAAATCAATTGCAATAATTATTTACATCAAAAATGTAATAAAAACCTTTCGAATTATGGCATATACATTGTTACATGTTTGATTTAGTATTAAAACCTTTGACTCATTTAATTTACCTTTTCGGAAGAATCAGGGAAGAAGTTGATTCCCTTAGGCACAAGCATTGCCATTCTGGCTGCAGTCACCGCGCGCACAGTGTGCAAGAACACATGCCATGTACGATCATCCTCCGATTGCCTCCATCCGTAAGGCCATCCCACTATCACAGTGTTCGGTTTCAGCCCACCCAGGCCAGTAGTTTGAACGCTGATGGATAGAATTAAAATTTAATGCGAATATTTGGACATTGTCAAAATTCAAGTTACATCAGCGTACTTACAAATGACTCAAGCCGTCAGCAATGCTGTGGGATACTAGGACGTCTACGAATCCTTTGACTTTTTCTTCATCCATGCATTTACGTAAGTTTTGTCTAGCCGTGTTCGCCTCTCCCGCTCGTCGTGTGAAATCACCACCCAATACTGACACGCATACTGTTAGACCTTTACCTATTAATAGAAAAAAATTTAATTAATATTTAGTGGTGTGGTTTACAACAATTCCATAGAAAATTAAATATTTTTAAAGAAAAAAAAATCATACCAGCTTTAAGTTGACTGGCAAAAGTTAACATTTTGCGATATTTCGGACTAAGCTCATCGGTAAGTTTAGCCAGTACAAGAACTTGTGGTCGCCAATTCTTTGTATGCGGCGGTCCCTGTTCGAGGCGTAACAAAGAGTAGCGTGCTGCCGAAAGTGCCAAACCACGAAGACCATCACCCCACTCTTTCTCAGCACTGAAAAGTATTTGAACAGATATAGTAAACTGAAACCCTCTTTATTCAGGAATAACGGCAAGACTATTGGTAGGTACGGCACGTTTCCGAAATAAGTACGTGACCATACATACAGTCATATCTGTGAAATTTTGTATATTTGTTTTTATATTTGTTTGTTTCGATAATATACGTATGTATACATAGGTACGTGTCGAATTATAAACCTTTTTTTGAAGTCTGTTAAAACAAATCAAACGGGGGCTTACTCGTACCTAGATACATACTCGAAAGTATACCTACAAGAGTATTTCAACAGATAAAATAATGACTTTTTAATTAAAACAAAATTGTAAGCAGTACTAATAATCATACCCTCTATATTCGATGTATTTATAAATGAGGCCAGCCATGCCCATAGCAATGAGAGCGTAAAACCATGACGTCATAAACATGATGGAAATGCACAGGACTAGACCAGCCAGAGATAGAGACCTGCAATAGTATAAACATTAATGAGTATAATTTATCAATAAAGAACGTCTAGTTGACCTGTTGTTACATTTTTACTTACCAGTGGTAATACCGAAATCTAGGGCGCCAATTTGGAGTTTTTAATAGAGTTTGTAGAGCACACGCCAGGTTGACGAAACCGTAGCACATAAGGAAAAACATTGACAGAAGTGGGGCGAGGATATCAACATTGCCAAGAAGAATACCACATTGGCAGATCATCATGGTTAAGATTAAAGCTCTGTTGAAAAAACAAATAATGTTAGTAAATATAAATGTAAATTAATAATAGGGGAAAAATTTCAGTGGAGTATAAAAAAATTGCTAAGTAAGCAATTACCTTGTAGGTTCTCCTCGACTGGAAGAAACGGCAAAAGGTGCAAGGAACGGTATAATCTCATCTTTAGCAATCGCCTGGAGTAAACGTGGAGCACCTGTCAATGACTGTAATCCCGCTCCGAGTGTTGACAGGAACGATCCAATCAGAATGACCCACTGATTAGGCCATGCCATGTTTGCTACTACAAGCTTACCACCAATAGATTGCCCAAATCTAAAAAAAAATACTTTTAATCGATATTGTTTCGTAGTAATCTAGTAGGTTTGATGATGACACTCAAAATTATGTCCAAATAAATATTCAAAACCTGTGAAATATATATTATTATCTTTTTTAATATATTTATCAAAAAAAACACAAAATGGCTGAAAAAATAGATAAAGAGTACAGACTAGAAACTATATTTAAAGAGTATGCAAAATTTGGAAATACACACAGCAACGGTAGACAAATAACTTTAACTAATCTTGATAAATGGTTAAAAGAAGCAGGTATCATTGACGGAAAGAAAGTTTCTACGACGGATACAGCTATTCTTTTTCAACGTTGGAAAACTAAAACTATTGATTTTAAGCAATTTATGCAATTTATTGATACTTTAGCCAAAGAAAATAAATTAAATCCAGATACAGTGAAAGATAAACTTCTTAACTGTGAAGCACCCAGTACTTCTCGAGCGACCAAAGTTGAAAAATCAAACGTTGTAAATAGAATGACCGATACTTCAAAATATACAGGGACTCATAAAGAGCGTTTTACTAAAGATGGAAAAGGTAAAGGAAAGGCAGGTAGAGAAGATTTAAGTGAAAACGCTGGGTATGTTCAAGGATACAAACATAAGGGTACCTATGGAAATAAAGCTACATGACTTACTTGTCACGAAGCAATAAGTTGTCAACGGTTCCAGCAAAGAGTAGCACACAAGACAAGTAAACAGTCGAAGTCGTAAGGATGGCACAAATGGTCCCGATAGGAATACTTTTCTGTGCATCAGCTAAATCTCCAGAACGATTAGATCCGGCCATAATACCTGTAAACAACAAAATATATAGTTTAATAAAAGCATTCAGAACACTTTTCTTTTTATTTGATGTTTTAAAATTACCTGTTACAGAGGGGAAAAATATTCCAATCAGAATAGTGAATGTAGTTGTAAGATCTGCGTATATTTGATTGTAAGTAGGCCTTTCCATTTGTTCTATGTCCTCTGGCTCCTTGCCATATGCTAAATATTGACCAAAGTCAAGAAATGAATCTTGTAAATTATCAAAAAATACTCCACTCGCTAAGCCCTGTAATACAAAACGATACTTTTTACTACACTCAGGGCCTGTTTCACCAACTTCTGCTAGTATCGGATAGCTATCTACAACTTTTTTCTTTGTCACTTGTCATAAAGTATGAAAGTGACAAAACTTACGTTTGGGGTATCCGACACTTATCAGAAGGTGGTGAAACAGGACGTCAAAATGCTATAATATCCTCAAATACGTAAACAATTCAACCCGATGATTAATTTTAGATGATTTGGCTAATTTTTGTAAATGTTTTATACCTTGATTCCTTGTACCACGCTAACTTCATGCGCTTGATAATAGGGATCGCAAGTATTGTTAGGACAAAATACTTGATGCAATTCACCGTCAATATCTTTGGTGCAATTGTTTATATTTATGTCTTTTAATAAGCGTTTTCCCAGTACACACATCCTAAAAATGATCGAAATATTAATTTAATTGACAATTAGGTACTAATTTACTGTAAAAATGTTACAAATTAGTAGTTTTATGATATTAAATTCAATGAAGCTAAATTAAAGGCAGTTTAATTTTGAAATAATTATTTAAGTGAACTTACTTTAACGTTAAACAAAAACAATAAAGGCACAATTTGGTAGAAGATATGAAAATTAATTATACCTAAGCTATGAAATATATTGAATAATTCTTACTGAAGTTTATCGTTTCCATTCCAGTTCACGAAGATACCGACGTACACAGCGGTAATAGAGAGTAACACGCAGGCGAGTGCTAATGTCGCAAATTTGTTGACGAATTTAACTCCAAGGAACACAACCATTCCCATAACTAATAGTAAACAAGTGCCATACACGCGGAAATTGTTGAACATAGCCTCTGGATCTTTTGTGAAATCACCGAAGATGGACATCCACGGAGCCATATACGTCTGAAAAGATTTATAAATGTAGTAATTAATCGCTAAAAACTTTATAAATTTACCCCGAAACTCATAAATGCAATTACACGACATAAAATTCGGATGTAGAAATATTTTATTTGCGATCTCTTGTAGGAAGGTTTTTATGCTGTCGTAAAAATGGATGTTTTAGCAATTTCATGAGATCAAGATCCCTATACAGTATAATATGTTTTTATGGTTTTCAACATTAATTTAGTAAAGATGATTTATACTATCGAAGGCATTAGATATAAAATTCTTCTTCTAGCTATAAAGTTAGCATGTATTTAATAGATCTTACTAGCACAATTTCTACAGCTCCCACGATGTACATGGCCGCAGCGAGAGTAGTTCCTGTGTAGAAGAGCATTCCGACGGCGCCTCCACACTCAGGACCCAATGATCGACCGATCATGAAGTAGGACCCGCCCGCGGGTACCACGCCGTTCGTTGCAATCGCCGACATCGATATAGCAGTAAGCATGGTCTGAAAAAGATATGGACCATACAAATCTTGATGACCTCCCTGACGCAGTGGTGAGCGCTGTGGTCTTATTGTGGCAGGTCCAGGGTTCCATTCGCGGCAGTGGCAGTTTATGATTTCTAAATCATCTCTGGTCTGGCATGGTGGGAGGCTTCAGAAATGGTTAGTTATCACCTACCGGCAAAGCCATATCGCCAAGCGATTTAGCGTTCCAGTGCGATGTTGCGTAGAAACCGATCAGGTGTATGGGTTTAAATAAATATACCTCTTCCAAGTTAGCCCGCTTCCACCTTAGACTGCATCGTAATTTACCAACAGGTGAGATCGCAATCAAGGGCTAACTTGTAGACGAATAAAAAAAATACTGCTCATGACGTTATGGTTTCGATCTTCGATTTCTGAGATTTAATTTACTTAGTGTCCATCATACATAGGTAAACTGAGATACGTCCAGTCGAGCGAGTTGCATAGTCCAAAATATTGGAAATTAAAAACTCTACTACACTAAGGTCGCACAAACAGCAGGAGTATATAAATGTAATAAAAGTAACATATCCATTTACCGTACAACAGCAAGTAAGCACAATCAAGAAGCCCTGGATAGCGCCAGCAGTCCCGACTACCCACGTGAGTCGGATGAAGAGGATCACGCCGAAGATGTTCTGTATGCAGGGCAGGTACACGCCGATCAGTGTGCCCATGCGCGCCGGGGGCGCGGGCTTGGGCGCGTCCGGGTCCGCCGCTGATGCGGTGGGGATTGTGTTCGAATAGTCTGCGAGAGAACTGAGGAACGTAGCCGCTCGGGGTCTGTCTTCGATTTCCTCCTGCAATGAAAATGTTCACAATGAGTTCAAGACGGTGTACGAGTATACGAGATATGCAGGAAAAAGAAACTTTTTGCATCTATTTAGGACGTAGGTAAGTACTATAAAAACGGGGTGAACGTACATAATAAAACCCTTATCAAAGGCTAACAGGCACGGTGGGATACCTCCTTCACACGCAAATGTATTATCACACTTGATATTATAAAGGCGAAAGTTTGTGTGTGTGTGGTGTGTGTATGTTTGTTACTCTAACGCCGTAACTACTGAACCGATTTGACTGAAATTTTGAACGGAGATAGATTTTGCCCTGACCTAACACATAGGAAAAATTATCCTTTAAAAATCCACAGTTCCCACAGGATTTTGAAAAATCGAAATCTATAGCTACACCTATAGGTGGTAGATTACTATTATCCTTTAAAAATCCACAGTTCCCACAGGATTTTGAAAAACCCGAAATCTATAGCTACAGCTATAGGTAGATTACTATAGCAAACTTCCTTAAGAGTAGGTATAAAGGGTGGAAAAGGGAGCGGGAACAGGAACCAGAAATCCACGATTCCTTTGGAATTTGTGAAAAACCGAAATACATGAGAACGAAGCCGCGGGCAGAAGCAAGTTGTGAGTGAAGAAGTTACATAATATACACATGGAAATATTCAAGTTATACAATATGCAAGCGGTAGTTTTGATTCCTAAACACGATACGGAGATTCAACGAAGCCCGTCTCTAAAGCGCTCGTATTTTATTCACGGACCGTTTGCATCGCTCGTTGTGCCCTGAGAACTACAGACAGCCCTCATCGGTAAATGTCGGTTTTACTTTGCTGTAAATATTTTTACAGAGCATTTTTTGCGAAACCTGAAGCCGCCTGAATTTAGCGTATAACGTAACAATGGCTAAAAGCCTGTAACCTGATGTACTTTTTTTCAAATAAGAGAAAATAATTGTGTGAAATGATAACCAATTTATACCATTTATTGGTGATTAGATATAATCAGCAATAAGCATATTATTTACAAAGGCGACATAGAGTGATGATCCCTCCTACATGCATTTAGTATCGTATTTTAGTAAAAAAATAATAAAATCGTCCTAACTAATATTGTAAATATGAAAGTGAGTTTGTTACGCTTTCACGCCTAAATGGCTGAACCAATTTTGACGTTATATGGTACAGAGATAGATTAGAACTTGGAGAATGACATAGGCTTTATACTACATACTTTTTATCCCGTAAAATCATAGGTATATATATCATCATAGTTCCCAAGGGATTTTAAAAAACTTATATCCACGCAGACGATATCACCGGAATCATCTACTATATAATAAAGTTGGTACATTATAAGATTGCATTAGGTTTTACATCTACTTTTCGATATTTATCCAGCGTAAAGTGCTCTCTAAATGAAGCGAGGATTTCCGATAGGTTATAAGGTGAGCTCTTATCGAATCTGGTTGATTTAGTTTGCGATTTGGAATGTCAGGCACATGGTACCGCCATCATGTGCCAAGTTTTCACAAAAGATTAAAATAGTTAAACCTACTATTTTTAGCTATGATATTATAGAAAGCAATCCTTACTTTCTTACTAATATTATAAATACGAAAGTAACTCTGTCTGTCTGTCTGTCACGCTTTCACGCCAAAACTACAAAACCGATTTGGATGAAATTTGGTACACAGATACTCTAGAGTGTGAGAAAGGACATAGGCTACTTTTTAATGCGAAAAAAGGGTTGTAAGGGGTTGAAAGAGGGGTTGAAATTTTCCCCGTGTGGGGTTGCTGGTCCCCCATCGGGCGCGTCCCCCCGGTGGCGAATGGGGGAACGCCTCCCAGATATGGGAGGTACCGGGGAAACCCGGCGCGGACCAAAACCAGCAGGGGGTTGCCGCTTGGAGGATTCTGGTACTTCTCTGTTCATCAGAGTGGACTGTGGAGACTCCGGGCGGCGACAATTGGGGGGGAGGCTTTCGGGCCGTGAGGAAGAAAACCTCGTTAAAAAATTACAGGAGGGGGTGGAAACGCCCTGCGCGGCGGGTCCGCTGGTCTTTTTGGCCGGTGGGCGCTGGCTTCGGCCACCGTCGGGCAACCCGTAATCCGCACTGAGCGGAACCGGGGGCCCCACGCACTGAGCGAGGGGCCGCGAGGAAGAAAACCTCTATAAAAAATTACACGAGGGGTGAACCTCTTGAGGGTCGCCTGCGGGTGTGGCCCTCTTGAGGGTTGCCTCTAGCGAGGAACTCCGGGTGATGGAATGGTGTATCCGTCGCCCGTTGAGACGCCTCGGGTCGGGAGGCGCACCATTATGTTCCTGGTGCGCCTCAGACGGTGTTAGGGGGCCTTTAGGCCCCCCGGTGGAGGGTCTGCCTCGGCGGACGGCGCCGGCTGGGTCGCGGATGATTGCGCAAGTGTACCCGTAACCCAGCCACCAGGCGACACGGAGGAACATCGCTGGGTTTTAGTGGGTATTCTGGCCATCGGCCTGCATGAGTCCCACACTACCTTCCGGAAGCGGCGCAGTCCGCTGCGCTGCTTCCGGAAGGTGTGCGTAAATGCATTTCCCAGCGTCAAAAAAAAAAAAAAAAAGGGGTTGAAATTTTGCATGGAAGTTTCGTCATTTTTAAAACTAAAATCTTAGGAACCTTTGAACCTCCGAATGATCAACTGGGGTGCATTAAAATTTGTGTTTGTCTGTCTCCGAAATGCTGGACTGATTTTGATGGCACTTTCATTGGGAAAACTTTAGTGATGGAATAGAGCTATTAAAAAATTAATACTCATTACTATAGTTCCATTTTAATGTGGTTTTTTTAACAGTATGTACTCAAATGACCTTGGGAAAATCAAAGAGTATCTATAAACATGCACTTATATTGTTTCCATCACCGTCACTGACGTCGATTTACGTAGTTACATATTCACAGTATATTATAAACTAACGATTCTTACGATTATCCGGTGATAGAGATACTTCCTATTTCCTAAGAACACGATAATGATATTATGATTAAGCGTGATTAAGTGTTAGCATGATAATAATGAATCAGGCGGCACAAGATCGTGTGCTGTGGCGATCCTTGCAAGAGACCTATGTCCAGCAGTGGACGTCTATTGGTTGAAACGACGACGATAATAATGTATGGTGTACCGTGTAGGCACGTTATTGGCGAAATAGCAAACCAACAAATCATGGAACGTTTTAAGCCGTCGACGTTTTCTAACCATCGTA
The DNA here is from genome assembly GCA_920104075.1 of Melanargia galathea. Lineage (NCBI taxonomy): Eukaryota > Metazoa > Arthropoda > Insecta > Lepidoptera > Nymphalidae > Melanargia > Melanargia galathea. The sequence goes on along the minus strand of OV049859.1, from coordinate 6,386,555 downwards.
AATTTTCACTTGCAATAAAGTGGGCCACAACACGAACCATTTATTACTGAGCTTTTTCCTATTTGTTTCCATTTGTCCTGTCGCCATTACTCGCCACTTTATTTAAAATGTGGATCTCTTTGGGATTACGAACGTAATCAAGGCTTTTGTTCACCCAACATTTATTACAAATAAACTGAAATAGAAACCCAGTGCCAATAGCCTGTGTTAAGCCTTAAATATTTAAGAATATTTGAAAAAATTATGTTTTTTTGTGATTTCTGTAGAAATATGCATACACATATATGCATACGAGCAAACGAGAAGGCACCATAGGAATTGGCAACGCAATGTTGTTTACCTGCAGCACTAGAGGAATTAATAATACACTGCAAGCTTAATTTGTTAAATTTTAATAAATCCATTTTATACGTCTACGAGTAGGTACATTTTACTATCATAAAGTTAGACCGTGTAATATATTAGTTTCAATTTTATTATATTTGTGTGCTAGTATGATATATTTGTAGCTCAGCTATTAATATATATATAGCTGCTCGTGCTGATTCATTGACTGACTCACTGATTGATCACCCCTCCTGTAAAATTTTGTATGAAAAATTTTTTTTTCACTAATGGTTTCGTATAGAGGATAAAAATTCATTCGGAACAAAAATATGGAGAGAGCTGATGATTGAGGATTTCAGAGACGAGCGATGGGCACGCTTAAGGTATTGAAGATAGGTAGGGGGTGCTCGAGCAAATGTCACTCGAAACGTCATCCAATTGGCAGTGAGCTGAAAAAAAAATCAAAATGGCGAAAAAAAGATGGCCGCCATACAAATTCGTCGGTCTCCATCTCGGAGGGTATAAAAGATGGAAGAGTGGTTTCTTCGCAAAAGATGATGAGAATCCAAAGGTCTACTCGATGAATTGAAAAAAAATTCAAAATGGCGGAATTTATTTTTCCATAGAAAATGTATGCCGAATATTGAAGAGACTACAAGTTGTGAACTATGCAAGGCTTTAATGTGGTTTTTTGGAGAACTCTCAAAGAAAAATATGGGAAGACATGATGATTGAGGGTTTGGAAGTTGGTTGAGGAGCCCGGGCAGGGTATTGTAGATAGATGGGAGGTGCTCAAACAAAAATTACTCAAAACCTCATCCAATTGGCACTGAGCTGAAAAAAAAACAAAATGGCAGATTCAAAATGGCGGCCATACCGTCAGCCTCTATCTCACTAAGCATAAAAGATGGAAGAGTGGTTTCTTGGCAAAATATGATCAAGACCTAAATTCTACTTGATGAACAGAAAATAAACCGGTCAAGTGCGAGTCAGACTCGCGCACCGAGGGTTCCGTACTCCAGAAGTATAAGTACAATCTGTTTTTCATTAGTTTGTCTTAAAAGGTAAGGTGCTAATGAAGCTAGGCCTCTAAATTGTATGAGCGCTCATACAACTCAGAGGTCTATACTGTACTGTCTGTACTGTACTGAAAACTGTACTGTACTGTCTGTTTTGGATAAAAATCGGGTTTAAAAAGCATCAACAACTTTTTATCATTTGGTTTGTATTAATATATATATAGCTGCTCGTGCTGATTCACTGACTGATTGATCACCCCTCCTGTAAAATTTTGTATGAAAAATTTTTTTTTCAATAATGGTTTCGTATAGAGGACAAAAATTCATTCGGAACAAAAATATGGAGAGAGCTGATGATTGAGGATTTGGGAGACGGGTGAAGAGCACGCTTAAGGTATTGAAGATAGGTGGGGGGTGCTCGAGCAAATGTCACTCAAAACGTCATCCAATTGGCAGTGAGCCGAAACAAAATTCAAAATGGCGTAAAAAGATGGCCGCCATACAAATTTTGTCCGTGTCCATCTCGGAGGGTATAAAAGATGGAAGAGTGGTTTCTTCGGAAAAGATGATCAGGAGCCAAAGGTCTACTCGATGAGTAGAAAAAAAAATCAAAATGGCGGAATTTATTTTTCCAAAGAAAATGTATGGCGAATATTGAAGAGACTACAAGTTGTGAACTATGCAAGGCTTTAATGCGGTTTTTTGGAGAACTCTCAAAGAAAAATATGGGAAGACATGATGATTGAGGGTTTGGAAGTTGGTTGAGGAGCCCGGGCAGGGTATTGAAGATAGGTAGGAGGTGCTCAAACAAAAATTACTCGAAACATCATCCAATTGGCAGTGAGCTGAAAAAAAGTCCAAAATGGCGGATTCAAGATGGCGGCCATACAAACATCGGTGTCTATCTCACCAAGTATAAAAGATGGAAGAGTGGTTTTTGCCAAAAGATGATTAAGACCATATGTTCTACTTGATGAGCAGAATGATTCGAAGAAAAAATATGGAGAGTGATAATGATCGAGGATTAGGAATAGGGGAGAGATAAATGGAGGCTGCTCAAACCAAAATACCCGAAAGCGAAACCTCGCGGTCCGCTTGCGGACCGCGCACCCACGCGCCCTACTAGTTAATATATATATAGCTGCTCGTGCTGATTGGGTCACTGACTCATTGATCACCTCTCCTGAACAATTTTGTATGAAAAAATTTTTTTTCAATAATGGTGTCGTATAGAGGACAAAAATTCATTAAGAGAAAAAATATGGAGAGAGCTGATGATTGAGGGTTTCGGAGATGGGTGAGGGGCACGCTTAAGGTATTGAAGATAGGTGGGGGGTGCTCGAGCAAATGTCACTCTAAACGTCATCCAATTGGCAGTAAGCTGAAAAAAAATTCAAAATGGTGAAAAAAAGATGGCCGCCATACAAATTTCGGCTTCGGCTAACTCGGAGGGTATAAAAGATGGAAGAGTGGTTTCTTAGCAAAATATGATTAGAATCCAAAGATCTACTCGATGAATAGAAAAAAAAAATTCAAAATGGCGGAATTTATTTTTCCATAGAAAATGTATGGCGAATATTGAAGAGACTACAAGTTGTAAACTATGCAAGGCTTTGATGCGGTTCTTTGAAGAACTCTCAATGAAAAATATGGGAAGACATGATGATTGAGGGTTTGGAAGATGGTTGAGGAGCCCGGGCATGGTATCGGAGATAGATGGGAGGTGCTCAAACAAAAATTACTCAAAACCTCATCCAATTGGCACTGAGCTGAAAAAAAAACAAAATGGCGGATTCAAGATGGCGGCTATACAAATTTCGTTGGTGTCTATCTCACCAAGTATAAAAGATGGAAGAGTGGTTTCTTGGCAAAAGATGATCAAGAACTAAAGATCTACAATTTAATGAACAGAAAAAAATCAAGATGGCAAAATTTATTTTTTTCACACAAAATATATGGCGAATATTGAAGAGACTATAAGTTGGGAAACTATACAAGACTTTGATACGGTTCCTTTTCAAAATTTGTTTCTATGGAAGAACTCTCCTTCTGGCAAATGATTCGGAGAAAAAAATTTGGAGTGATGATGATCGAGGGTTTGGAAGATAGATGAGGAGCACGGCCAGGGTTAAAGATGCTGAAAATGATAGAAGAAGGTGGAGGCTGCTAAAACAAAAATAATACTGAAATCCCCGCGGTCCGCTTTAGCGGGCCGCGCAGCCAAGCGCCCTACTAGTTTCAATATAATACCTACTAGCTTGGCATATTCAGGAAATTCGATATACTCATCTATCGGAAACGTTGCTCTGAGGGGAAATTGACAGTAGGTACTATGGAAATAGTGGGATGGTCTAGTACCTATCTATCTAGATATCTTTTCCATCTACGAAACATAATTTACGCAACAGGGTTGATATTACCCCACAGGCCTAACAGTCTACAGGTTTTTGTAATGAATAAAAGTCAAGAAAAGAGAAACATTTGTAGGCAGTTCCGTGAGAAGCACTTTTGGTTTAACCAAAATTTTTACTCACAAACTTATTTGTAATCCAAATGTAAAAATGTAGAAACATTTAACAACGTTTTATAGTATATTCAATATTCATGCTATCTTATAATTTTATGAAAATCATTCTTATAAAAAAATTATGAATTGGCGTCCTAATTCTGATAAAATCAAAGAGAGTAGAAGGAGACCTGAGACCACTCTCAGTAAATTATTCGCAAAGCGTAACTGGAGTATGCTTGACCTCAGACCGGGACGGAGCACCATTTCATTTCTTTTGGTATTGATGACTCTCAGCTCCGGGGCGGCCTCCGCTCGAGAGCGCCACAGATAATCTCCGAAGGTCGGCCCAATATCCCTCTTAGACTAAGCTTTTGTATTTTACAAATGCGATCTATAAATATAGGTGCTTAGTGGACATGTCTTTGGAAACTAAAGGCCTGTTTCACTACCTTCTGATAAGTGTCGGATAGCCTAAACGTAAGTTTTGTCACTTTCTTACTTTATGTCAAGTGACAAAGACAAAACTTGTGAATAAGCTATCCGACACTTATCAGAAGGTGGTGATGAAGGTGGTGGCCCTAAATGTTATAAACGTGCTATGGATTGACTTCGTCCAAAAGCATTACGCAATATACTTATATATAAATAAAAAATAATAATGGGTATATACTTAAATAAAATTATAAAAATAAATAAGATTTATTACTTAAATTCGTTATTCATTTATTCAGTAATGGAGTTTTAGTTATTTTCCCCAACTGCTTATTCTTTTTGTCTCTTTTTAGAGTTCCGTACCTCAAAAGGTAAAAAAAGGAACCATTCTAAGATCACTTTCTTGTCCGTCTGTCCGTCTGTCTGTCTCTCCATCTGTCTGTCTCTCCGTCTGTCCGTCTGTCCATGTGTCACCACCGATTTTCTCAGGAACGGATGGACCTAGCAAATTGAAATTTATACCAGATACTAAGGTCTATAGTCCCTATTAGGTGTATAAAAATTAAGGTCCTGAGTCCACACGATAAAAAGATATGGGCAAATTTAGATTTTCACGAAAACTTGTAAGTTTACCTTAAACCAAAATTTACCTTAATTTTCAACTTTTTTTATTTTTCGGAATTTTTCCTTTCCTTGATCTGTAAGACCTTGCTTTCAACCAAAATTGATAAATCTAGGTCAACCGGAAGTACCCTATAGGTTTTGGGTCGAAAACCAAAATGGTAGTTCCAGCTGACCTACAATTACGAAATTTGGCAAAAAGCCAGGTCTGACAGCACAAATAAAAGAAAAATTCCAAAAACTAAAAAAAGTTGAAATTAAAGGGTGTCCCCATACATACATAGTTGAGTCAATTAAGATATACCTCTGAGTGGTATGAGCGCTCATATAATTTAGAGGCCTAGCTTAATTAGCACCTTACCTTTTAAGACAAACTAATGAAAAACAGATTGTACTTATACCTACTTTTGGAGTACGGAACCCTCGGTGCACGAGTCTGACACGCACTTGACCGGTTTTTTTATTAATTCGATCTACAATGTCTGTAGCAGACCTCCGCCGTGACATAAAAATAGCGCAACTGCTAGGGTTCCCCCATGGCTTGCGCGTTATATGACATGCGAGACTGAAGCGAGACGGCCTGAGTGCTTAGTCTAAGTTTGGAGCACTCCAAAACTTTGTAGTATACTATTGATCGATTTCAGAGTAAAATGGACCTAAAATGGCTTGTATTAAGGTTTGAGTTCGCCAATACATTGAGCATTCGAACACAGCGAGCGCCCCAAGCAGAAATGTTGTAAAATACATATTCGAACTATGGAATTACGACTTTATATTAAGAGTGTTTGGGTTCAGTTTCTTAAAACGAGTGAGCAAACGGTCGCAAAACTATTTTTACACATAGTAAAATCTTAGACTAACCGTACTGTTCTAACACCAAGATTTCACTGTGAGTGAGTTTTTACTCTTTTCCATGCGATTTCAGCGATATACTCAGACCTTTAGCACACCTCAGCAATGAAAAAAAAAAAAAACTCGGAAATGTGACAGGCGTTCAAAGTCTCTGCAGTACAAACATTTACACTGGAGCTGTGTGTTACAGATCCTAAAGACTTGTAATGTAACTTATATATTCCACCAGCTATCTATCAATAAGTTTAGAAACTAATAAATAAATGTCAGCAGGATGAAATTGGAAAATATATTACATTTTGAATCACGAGGAATATTTCAGCGGGAAATGGCTCGGTAAAATTACATCGGCTTCCGTAGCGACGGTTCGGCAAATATTCAATTATTTTCTCGTTACAGTTCACTGTTGTATCAATTTTGCCTTGTCCTATTGGTAATTTACTGGTCATCATACTTTTCTTCATTCACTTCGTATATTTCAGTACAATAGTGCGTTCGATGTGATGTTTAAAATGATAGGAATATACTTATTCATCTAGTATACTTATTCCAATATAAATATTCTCTTGCTGCCCAGGTTTAGGGTGTTGTCAGTGAGAGTTTATAATATTACTAAGTTATACCCTCGGCTTCGCTCGCGTGAATTTAATTTTTTCACAAATTCCGAGGGAATCGTGGATTTCCCGTTCAAGTTCCCGCTTCCTATTCCAATCTTCATACCTACTTTTGAGTAAGTTTGCTATAGTAATATACTTAGTAATTAATAGTTTGCTAAAGTATCAGCTGTAGCTGTAGATTGCTATAGCAAATTTCGGTTTTTCAAAATCCCGCGAAAACGTTGATCGATTAGAGTAATAACCCTACAGTCGTTCTTAATGTTATTCTAAACTATCGTTGCACCTGTTTTGACTAAATAAAAAATAATTTTATAATACCTAACATGAATAATTGTAATCATAAATAATATAAAATATCTCTGGTATAGGTAAAATTTTTCGTCGTATTTGTGAAAATTCTTATCTGAATTCAGTAAAAAAGCCAGCCGAGGCGAATGTTACGCGTCTCGCAAATGGGGCATGAATTATATAGGAGGCTGGTGCCGCGGGCCTAATGTCTACATCGCAGGTGTAAGATATTTATACAAATGTACTTTTTTAACTGACGTTAAAAAGGGCGTTATTATTTCAACCCTAGTTGGGATAGCAAATATCCTATGTTACTCTCTATAAGTTTCCAACTATATCCATGCAAAAACTCAAGCCGATCCCTTGCTTTGTTGCTGCTTGATTGACGGACAAACCAACAAACAATCACAGGATTATGTTTCATTGATGTCTATGCAGAGGTTTCTATTGGCTGAATCGAACGTGTTTTTTGAATTTGTACATGACCTGCTTTTAGATCTGTATTATATTTTATAAATTAGGTGAAAATCGGTTAAAGATCGGATCGAATTGATGATTCGCAGATCGAGATCGGAGCAATTAACCACTCTTAAATAATAATATATTTTATTACTATTTTATTCAATGTCGTGCAGCTGTCGCACCGGCGTCGTAGGATGTAAAGGTTACGCTTGCAAATTCCAATTTCGATTACATTGTACTGCCATGTTATGACGGCTCTAACGCGGATTTGCGCGGATGCCAACTTCAATCTTCCTTTTATTACTTTTCTTAGTGATAAAAAGCATCTAATGGAGCTTTTTTTTGAAGTAATAATAACGTTCCGCTTAATTTAAGAACCATTCAAATATAATATCTGTTTTTAAGGCGCACACACACACACTTTTATATTCGAGTAGGTAATATGGAACGTTTATGGTACCCTATGGTCGTACGTACACGACCGTGATTCGGTGACCCGTCCATGGTGTTGACTAAACAGCCCTATAGGGTAATCACACTATCTTTATCATATCTTTAATTATTTAAATTATCAAATAAATTATCTTATCTTTAGCGTAATCACACTATCTTAATCTATAACGCTGCAACTACTGAACCGTTTTGGCTGAAATTTTGAATGGAGATAGATTATGCCCTATCCTGGAAAAATCTATAGTTCCCGTGGGATTTATAAAAATCCGAACCTATAGCTACAGCTATAGGTAGATTACTATAGCAAACTTCCTTGAAAGTAGGTATAAAGGTTGGATTTTGGAAAAGGGAGCGGGAATGGAAACTGGAAATCCACGATTCCCTCGGGATTTGTGAAAAACTGAAATTCATACGGGCGAAGCCGCGAGCAGAAGCTAGTAAGAAATAAATATTTATATCCATCATATAGATCATATTTCGTAAAATTCAATAATGTGTATATCAGAAATTTTCAATGATTGAAGGGAAATTGAAATCTTATATGCGCCGAAAAGTCGCAACGCTGAGATCGGAGTTATTCGGGTACGAAATTGGAACGCGGCTCTACGCTGCTACGAGCTACGAACGAGTTACGCGCTACGCCAGATACGTAGTGTAGGTGTACAATTTTCTATTTCGGTTTTTCATTGTGGTAGACATGTGGAGCAATTAAAATTTTACCCCGATTTTTTCCACATAGTTAGTTAGTAGTAGTTCCACACATTACGTAATTTTTAATTTTTGCCTGCGACTTTATCTCCGTAGATATTTAAACCGTAGGTTTTCAAAACTAGTTGGATAAAAATAGTTATTTGTTTGACAAGATAGCAAAATTATTGTTTGTCGCGAGTGCCTAGTTTGAATCCCGAGCGAGTGAAGGATTCTAATTTAGAATCACGAGCGTAGCGAGTGATTCTTATATAGAATCCTGAGTGTAGTGAGGGATTCAAAGGCACAAGAAACAAAAAGTTTGCTATCGTGTGATACATACAACTTTTCACCTCAATAGCGAAAAAATACAAGATGTAAGTAACAAAAATATTTACTGAAACAAAAAGTATTTTTTACATTCAGATTACGTACCTACTTACTTATTATTATGCTTAACATAAAAATCAGCGAAATGCCAGTCGGGACTCAAATTTTTTATCAAATAAATTTTCTTTTTTGCAGCGAGAAAATTTTCATCCGGTGCTTTAAGAACTTTTCAATATCATGATCGGTGAAAACTTTAGATTAGAGTGTTAAATTATCACTGGAGTCACTCATTTTGTTTTAATTTTTTTACAACAAAATATAACTACAAAGAAATTAGTTAGGTACCTAATGATATAGAGTATAGACAATTTTTTTCCCGCCATTTTTTTTCCTCTTTTGTCTGCGTTCAGAATTGCGTAATTCAAGAAAAAAATTAACTAATTATTTTAATTCTCATTAAATCGTTTACGTTTCATGTTTTTTTACAGAATTATAAATTCTAAAACACATTTTAAGAAAAACTCAATAGTTTAAATAATATATAATAGAAAATTTTGATGAAATAAAATGTTGGGGCTACTATACAAACTATTTGATACAAAACTTTTCCGAACTTTTCTTGAGACAGTGAATTGAAGAAATGACAATCCAAAGCGTTCTATAATCAAAACACTTTTTCTCACGGAGTGAGCAAAAACGAGTTTTGCTCACTGGTTTTGGCCAGCAAACACGCCCTTTTTGAGCTACTGAGGTGAAAATAAAATTAATTGATATTAGCTGTTGAACTATGAAAATGTAATAGATAGACAGATTTTCATTTATAATATCAGTAATAATATAGATTTTAGGTATTTGGAAAATTATTTTCAACAGATTCGTTTTTAGGGTTTAGTACCTACCAAAAAAAAATATTTGGGATGCGTAAGTTTTAACCTCAGTTGGACGGGAAAAGCAAATATACGTCGTGTTTAAACTTGGCTAACTCTTTATTCAATATTCATATTCAAAATATATTCAAATAATAAAATAAATTACATAATTATATATGGCACGAGTACACAAAAACAATAAAAACAATAGGTACAGAAAGGTTAAAAAGTGGTATTATTGAAAAGAATACCAGTTATATTTAAAAAACAACCTCCGGTGAAAGCATTTAGTTTGGAAGCATTTCAGTTCGCAATCTAGACAAAGATATCTTCGTGATATCTTTGCACAAAAGCTTCTCTTGATGACTCCCGACTCACTACTACGTCACCGCTCACCTCTTAACAGAGTGCTTAGTCTAAGTTTGGAGCGCTCCAAAACTTTGTAGTATACTATTGATCGATTTCAGAGTAAAATGGACCTAAAATGGCTTGTATTAAGGTTTGAGTTCGCCAATACATTCAGCATTCGAACACAGCGAGCGCCCCAAGCAGAAATGTTGTAAAATACATATTCGAACTATGGAATTACGACTTTATATTAAGAGTGTTTGGGTTCAGTTTCTTAAAACGAGTGAGCAAACGAGTCGCAAAACTATTTATATGTGTAAAATTTTAGACTAACCGTACAGAACGAGACACCGCATGCGGAGTTTGTACATTATTCGAGATTGTTGAGCACGTTTTATCTGCAATGTAGATTAATATCGTCGCTACACGAATAAATCTGCCGTGTAATCGCGGGAGCCGCGCGACGGGCATTACGTTTAATAATGTTTGCTTCCTAAACATGGAAAAGCTCGAGCGCAAACTACACCGAGCAGAACGACACCGCGCGGAAACCTTCTTAAGATTATAAAATATTTTAGCGCTTTCAACGCTTTTAATGTAGGAAAATAAAGCGCTGTATTAGAGTTTATTATTTTTTATTACACTTTATTTTATACATTTTATAAACGTACAGCGTATTTAGGTACGAAAGATGCAAAAGCCTCTGGAGGGAGAAAATTTCTCAGTGCTAGTTAGAATTAACTCACAACCAACACCATTCTGTCTAGATTAGCGCCGACTAACGGGCATCGCACGGGTTTGCAGACTCCACCGCTACGTGGTTAACATCCCATGGACGCGCACTAAAGCCTTTTGCAATCTAAAGTAAATAGGCATATTCTAGGCAAGCGTGCTCTTCGTCTTCGTCCCTTCTTATTCCAAGCGCCGCATGTTCATTTACCATCAGGTATGATAGTTGGCAAGCGCTAGTCTATATTTAAAAAAATCAGCCAAGTGCGAGTCGGGCCTCGCTCTTTCAGGGTTCCGTACATAATTATGAACAATATAATATTTTGGGTCTAAGAAATATTTAATTTCCGAGTTAGACATCGCAAGAAACCGTGAAAGAAAAACGCAAAATAAATTCGTTTGTTTTGGTCACAGCTTATAAACTATTTTATGAATCGTTGTTTTCAGTATTTGTTGTACAAATAGAGCATATAGTACATAATATACCGAAATATCATATTCCTAACTAGTTTAGTTTTTTAGATAGCCCCCGTCACAAAAATGGTCTAAAACTGACAAACTGACAATTTTGATGACCCCCCATTTCCTTACTTTTTAAGCAAAAAATTAAAAAAATATATATTCGTACTCTACTCAATGAGCTCTAAACAATGATACCCCACAAGCTAGGGTAAGAAATTTTTTTTTCCGGCTCCTTTCTCATGTATGGGAGCCCCCCTGAAAAATAATTTAATTCAATTTTTAATTCAATATTTGATTTTGGGTCAACGTTTTACACCAAATACCAAAATTTCAGGTTTGTAACTCATTTCGTCTGCGAGCTAGAGACCTGTGACCGGCGGACAGACGGACAGACAGACAGACAGACAGACAGCCGAGTGACATTAATAGGGCTCCGTTTTTACCCTTTGGGTACGGAACCCTAAAAACTACTCTAGCGGCACGCTATGATGGCCGGTTTGACGTTTGTCCGCTCATGAAGTTCCGTATTAATTGATAACGACTTTGAAGGAAATAATTGTATTACTTTATTGACGATAGTGATGTGCAGAGATTCATAAATTTTATCGAATGTAGTTTTAGGTTTAGGACTCAAAATTTATTTATTAAATTGATTTCTTAAATGTATACAAGTGTAGAAAAATCAGTTTGCACCATTTAAGGGGTGAATGTACTTGTGAATATGAACAATTTTCACTATGTGGACAAACCTCTGAAATCGCAAAAAAATATCAATAAATTTTTAAAAATGGAATCTAATACGATCGTCACATAGGATCGCTGGCTAGCACAACTACTACCTCCGGCAAACTCGCGTCAATGCTCAATGCAAAACAAAGCAGTTTCGAATTGACGTTGCTTCGAAAAGTATAAACTGTCAGTGCAATGCGATTGTGATATAGTTTTGACCTGGCTTTGGATTTCAAATATTGATACTGCATTACTGTTGACCCTTGCTCGTTAATTTGGACTCTGTTCAAGCCCTTTGTTGTGGATTTCGTCGATATGACCGAACGTACGCAGAGAACTGTTCTAAATAGTCAGACACGTGAGTTCGTAATACGCGTTCGTAACTATTTCGATCGTGAAGCTCAAAATGGAGGGCCAATTTTACCTATAACGTCAGTGGTTGAACGCGTAGCTGATGCGCTTAATATTGGACAACGAACTGTTAGACGGATAACTAAAAAAAAATATGGCGAGACTGGCACAGAAGAAAATAAACTTCACACACCAAAAAAGAGAAAACGAGCAAAACCAGTCGTAGGCATCGATAGCTTTGATGCCGATGCTATCCGAAGACATGTTTACGGCTACTATTTACAGAAGGAGTATCCAACAAGAAAAAAGTTGGTGCATTCACTGAAGGAAGCTGGATTATTCTTCGGTGGGGAAAGTTCTTTAACGAAGATTTTGAAGACCATTGGATTTCGATACAAAAAATGTAACAAACGCAAAATATTGATGGAAAGATTTGATATAGCGATGGCAAGGTATACTTTTTTACGGCAAGTGAAAGAAATCAAAAATTGGCAAAATGTTGTGTTCTTGGATGAAACGTGGCTTAATGCTAACCATACTGTAGGCCGTTCTTGGAACGATGACACAGCAGCATCTACTTCCAAAGTTCCTGTAGGAAAAGGATCGCGACTTATAATTTGTCACGCCGGAACCATCAACGGGTTTGTCGAAGGTTCTCTCATGGCTTTTGCGTCAAAAACCACTGGAGACTATCATGAAGACATGAATGGAGAAAAGTTTACTGAATGGTTTACCTCAATGTTGTGTAGCCTCCCTGAACCATCTATTATAATTATGGACAACGCCCCATACCACTCGATGCAAATTGACAAGCCACCTGCCCAATCCCAAAAGAAAGCTGATATCGTCGCATGGCTTCGTAAAAATGGCGTAGATGCAAACATGAATATGTTAAAAGCGGAATTAGTACGTCTTTTAAAAGAAAACAAACCAACCAAGATCCGATACGTCATTGACGAAATAGCATTAGAACATGGGCACAGAGTTATACGGTTACCGCCTTACCATTGTGAGTATAATGCGATTGAGTTGGTGTGGGCTCAAATTAAGGGATATGCTGCAAGACACAATACAGAACCCCCATTTACCACAAAAAAAATGCTAAAATTATTAGAAGAAGCTTGTGAACATGTGACTAAAGGAGACTGGGAAAAGGTTGTGAATAGAACTGTTAAATTAATAAGGGAAGATTATGAAAGAGATGTGAAAATAGATAATATTATAGAAAACGAACATATAATTATTAATGTATGTGATGATAGCAGTGACGACAGTGAAAATAGTAGTATGGACGAATCTGATTAATTATGGCCTTTTGTGGCACCTTTTTTGGTATCTTTTGTATTCATATGTTTCTTGTGTGCATATAAAGTATGTATATTCATTTTCGTTCAAATATTCAGTTCGTTCAAATAAATTAAATAAACATATACATTTTTGTTTTATTAAACCTATTTAATCAGGTACAAAAACAAAACTTAATTGTTTTTTGTTCGAGAATAAATTGACATTCCACATCACTATTGTAATGTGTCAAACCGGCCATCATAGCGTGCCGCTAGTGTAACATTAATATTCTAGTATCACAGTTTGGCAAATGCGTTTGAAGCGAAGCTATTTACTATGTATTTTATACAAGTACATAATAAGAGCTTATTAATTGGTCTTCAGTATGATCAATATTATAAAAAAAATATTAGTAAGTTATGGTATAGCTCACTGATGCTTTTGTACTCATGGGCTACTTTAATAGTTATATACGAGTATGTACATGTATTTTCATACTTACAGTACGGGTGATAAAGTCTTTTTCCCAGAGGAAAATGAGGACGTAATTGGAATTCAATAAGGCCAATATAAAAGGTACAGCACCTACGGATTTTCAAAATATATTACGGCCCGATGCAATTCGCATGAGCTTTCTCCGGGATTTAAGCTACGTCGAAAAACGATGAGACCGGCGAAGAAATACGACGAACATTTTCCTTTATGCCTCTTGTACTTTAATACGACGCCGGCGTGTTACTGATGTTTCTTTCTTTCTGAACGATAAATCATACGTTTCCTTCCTTATCTTGGATATTGCTTCGGTAAAAGTCTCATATGATATTCTAAGTTCGACGCGGATTTAAAATGTTACACAAACAAGAGATAAAGGTAAACTAAAACCCAATTTTAGTTTCGGTTTAGAGATTGTATACAACAGAATTAGCCACATTGATTTAACTAATTAAAATTGTTGACACGATCCGGTCCATTCGTGGTGTACCTATTTAATTTTATTTGCTTTATATGCAAATTATGATAAATTTGAATGAATTCTCTATTGGATTGACGTGTTGTTAATTGTACCTAAATATTTGTTTTTTATTAAAATTGACCGGTTTCTCTGTGATTTCGAAGTAACTGCCTCCTATTAGGATTATATAATATGATTTTTGAATAGTAGCATATCACAAAGACACTTTTTTTAAATTTTTGTCTGGCTGTCTGTGTGTCCGGGCTAATCTTCGAATCAGCTGAACCGATTTTGATGGGACTTAAAGTACAGGCAGGTATAAGATTATTCAGAGAGTAATCTAGGCTACTGGTTGTCAGGGCAATATTTAGGTTTCCTGCGTAAAAAATAAAAAGTTTTGATTATAATAGATATCTAGATTAAAACATTTGAACCGATCTTTATGGAATATGGAACAGAGTTAGCCCACATCCTGGAGACGGACATTACTTTTTATCCCGGGAAATAAAAGAGTTCCCATAGGAATTGTAAAAAAACTAAATCTACGCGGACAAATTCGTGGGCATCACTATAGTAATTTATAGAATAACGGATACGAAGTTGGTTTAAATAACGAAATTATAGATAAAACTCACATTGTATAGATACAGAGTGGTGTCACAGCTTTTGTCCTTATCCTTGGGCAGGCCATGTTCGTCGGTGTCACCTGGAAAGGTTTAAAAATATATATTAATTAAGAAAACAATTAATTTGAGTTCAGTTGTAAAGGTTACTGTTACGTTTTTACGATACGTCACAAGTATACATGTAACTCCATGTTAAACCCATTTTTTGCTTGTATGAGAATCGCCTTCATAATCAATTTTTTTATAATTTTCTATATCGTTTTCGGCTTTGGGTAGTAGATTCAATTACCTATAATAATTGTCTATTACAAATAAATTCTTTCTTTACGGATGGAAAAGCGTTTATCGTAACGTGCTTATATTTACGTAAATATAGTTAGAGACCGTTACTCGGTCAATAAATATTGTTTTCATAAGTTTGCCAATGTGAAAGTTATTTTTACCCACTTGTTGTTTAAATAAACGAAGAGTTTTAGAAATTGACAATGTACTTGCGGTGGAAAAGCAGGAACCCGAGTTCGCTTTGACTGAGAAAATTGCAAGTCAACAAAGCCTTGATGGTAAATACCGTATGTAATGTACTAGTGAACTGGCAGCCATTGTAAAACTAGTCCAGGTATACGCCGCCTGGGAAACGTGCAGCTAAACACAGCGCGATAATAAAGGAAAATGAAATTTTATCCGAAAATGTTCACATCCACAGTCCACACTGAGTGTTTTTACTCCATTACATTTTTATGTCATTTTAAGCGAGGTAAATTACGTTTTCTATACGTTTCTAGCTTGTATGAAGTAGAAAGAATAGTTGCATCTATATAGGATCTTACATTTTTTCAATACATTTTGCTCGAAAACTGCACTTACAATGCTAATAAATAATATGGCTTGAAAGTTAATTTTATCTTACTCGTGCGGTAAGGTAAGGTAACCCTCGACTTCGGCTCGGAACTTGTTATATTATTTGAATTCATTTGTAAAAACCTGTTTGCCGCCCTTGTATCACAATCTGCTCTTAGAGGGTCGTGTAGGTACTTGCTCGTACAAACGTTAATGGCCGTTTTAAGTTACAGTTCTGTAAGTACAGTCATATAATACTAAGTATTAATACAAATGTGTCATGTCGCTCGATTGCAGTGCGATGTGTATATGCATTGTGCATGTGCATTATCTTTCACTTTGACATTGTCAAGAAATGACAGGCAAGAAATAATGAGGTAGATCTCCACCAACGGATAAATATCACTGGTTATTCCAGGTGCGGGGAGTCCCCCATGATGAGTTTTCGACCAATGAAAATGAGCAAATAGATAGTTATTATTACCCATTTTTTTTTTAATATTCTTCTATCTTTTGTATATGTTCTGTTAATGACTCAGTGTCATCAATACAGATTTATTTTAACAGTAAATCTTGGCCACCGTACACAATATCTCATGACACAATCAAAGTTAATTCAATATGGGAGCTTCACAGCAGAATGTCAAGCGCTGACCTTTCGCGCGGTAATTTGATGACAGCGAAAGGACGAATATTTTTGGTACATATTTAATCGCATCATCTGCACCGCAGCTCCGCTGTAACTGAATTATTTACACGAGTTATAAAGTTAAAGGTTAACGTTTATTTTGATATAAGTTTGACGTAGTTAGACTCTAGAACCTGTATCAGTAAAAGCATTTTTAACCCCCGACGCAACTCTGTGACAAATAATGTATGGATCTGATATATTGCTTATGGACTTGTATTGGCTACCTATACTATTGTTGATGTCGTTGTTAATCACTTCCGTTGCCTATGTCTATAATTTGTTAGACGATGGGTAGATATTTGTTTTTAACCCCCGGCGCAAAACGACGGGGTGTTATAATTTTGACGTGTCTGTGTGTGTGTCTGTCTGTTCCTCTGTAGCGCTCAAACGGGTGAACTGATTTGAGTGCGGTTTTTTTGTTTGAAAGGTGAATTAGTCGAGAGTGTTGTTAGCTATGTTTCATGAAAATCGATCCAAGATGGCCGCCGCTACAAGATGGCGGATTACATATTTTTTTACAACTTCCTTAATATGGGTATCAAATGAAAGGACTTGACTAGTAGAATAGCACTACGCAAATCCAAGATGACCGCCGCCACAAAATGGCGAATGTCGGGGGTTTTTTAAATTTTCAATTTATACTTGTTAGATGTTTACTTGGTCAGTAAAGGATATACCTTATCCTATACTCTACGTTCTGCGATGATAATAACTCTTATATGCTTACGTACTGAAAATAAAGAAATGATAAAAGCGATTAATAAGTATAATCATGAAAACTTCCATCATAACTCCGTCCTATAACTTTTATTACGGTGCAGTGTTAGCAAAGTCACGCCTCGACTTATAAAGGCTATTCAAACTACATGTTCCGAAGATTCCCAAGTTTGTTAATAGCTTCTGGATTACGTGAACGATGGTGGATACCATTACACCCTATGTCACAACAACGATATTACAGCTATTAATTTTATGAGTGTACACTTCAACATCATCATCATCATCATGATCAACCCATTAACGGCTCACTACAGAGCACGGGTCTCCTCTCAGAGTGAGAAGGGTTTTGGCCATAGTCTACCACGCTGGCCAAGCGGATTGGCAGACTTCACACACCTTTGATAACGTTATGGAGAACTCTCAGGCATGCAGGTTTCCTCACGATGTTTTCCTTCACCGTTAAAGCAAGTGATATTTAAATACTTAAAACGCACATAACTCCGAAAAGTTAGAGGTGCGTGCCCCGGGATCGAACCCACGACCTCCGATTAGAAGTCGGTTGTCCTAACCACTAGGCTATCACAGCTTTTTCATACATATTTAAAACACACTTCAACATACATATTTAAAACTAGATGATGCCCGCGACTTGGTCCGCATAGAACTCTTTGTTTTTCCGGGATAAAAAGCACCCTTAATCACTTCTTGTATCATTTAATAGCATGTGTTGGGGCTATGCCATCGTTCCAATAAACAAATACGAGACGTTTCTTGCAACATTTATAGCCAGACCCTTTTTTATTTATTTAAAATCAAAAGTAATATGTATAATTTAAATTTAATTAATGTAGTCGTTTATAATATCGTTCTAGAATCGTGATCGCACAGTAGAAAAGACTTATGTTTGACAACGATAAACGAAGGTCTAATTAAATTGTGCCGGAACTTTGTGTCAACGGCTTGATTTATGCGTCGGCTCGCTTTTCTAAATTAAGATACAGCGAGGTTCGAGATCCGAGCGTTACTATTACAATGCGCAAACTTGTATTAAGCTATAACTTCTAAAATTGTAGTAGTGAGGCCCGAGCAATATAGTTTCCACTACTTGTAACCTAATAGTCTCACAATCAGATGTTTTGGTGGTATGGATGCCGTATGAAGAAATGTGATACAATACATATAATATATATATATATGTACTCGTAGTATATAATATATATACGTACGTATTCGTAGTCAAGATACGTTACTAGTACTAATTTCAACTTGTAACATAACTCTCAAAGGAATTGTTCGAAAAACATGCGGAGATACGGCGAGTGGCTCACCTTACTGTACTGACAATTTATAGAATGCTCAAAATCCCAAAATGCCCAAGAGGGGATTTTGGGATTTTCTCGAGCGCGGCAGATTAATACCTATAAGGGAGGATATCTTGCATCCCGCTGAATAGCCTCTACCATATATGTATAAGCCTGCCTATAGGGCCTACGCGTAAAAAAAGCACCGATGGTCAGAAATACTATAGCACGTCAGATTAAGGTATGGTGGGTTAATTACGACTTACGAGCTAAAAAAAGTACATTTAGAAAATCAGACTATTTGAACGTAACGTACGAGAGTGGGAGGGTTACAAAGCTGAAAAATCTTGACATTCTCGAATCTCGAACGCGGTTGAATTTTTTTTTCTATTTTGAGGGAAATGATGCAAAAATACCAAAAAATATATAATTTGCCGATTTCCACAAGCCGAAGTAATAAAAATCGTCTATGAAGATGAGAGCATGCAGCTAGACACTTCCCACCACTGAAAGGGGAAACATTATTATATAACCTTTTATCCTTCCTATCAACTAATCTACAAAATCAAACTAGCGGACCCCGGTCGTGCCCGATCACCGGTGACATACCGACATCAGCGCCACCTACCGTAGCGGTTAAGATTTATTAGGTGCTTTTTATGTAGTTTTTGTCGAAATAGGTTTTTTTTCATATACTGATCAGATTTTATAAAAAATTAAAAAGAAAAAAGCACGTTAGAAATGAAATTTCATACAACTTTTCAACCCGCTCTAGCGCGTTAACAATAAAATCCCATACATCTTTCAAGTCCGCATATTAGCAGACAGTAATGACGTACTTTGACTTTCGTTATGAGACAAACAGTGTAGTATAAATCCACATTTAGAATCATGGGACCCCCTACCAAATCCAGCATGTAACACTTTCAAATACAGATAGAACATGACATTGTTAATAATTTACATGATTATACTTAACTCTCACAGGGGATATTCACATTAAGAAGTATTTAAGTGCTCAAGTTATATTATTTACCTTTGATTGGTCAGTGACACTCTAACTCTAAACTTAGCCCGTCCCAAAATAATTTAAATGCCTACGATTTTGTAGAGATGAGCACGTATAGGTAAATCAAACTCGCATTTATTGATATTAATGCTTTACAATTCCTGTTAGTACTCGTAGGTTACAGTCAAATCATCATTATTCATTTATTTGTTGGATGTCGGAACCGTGTCGTCAGTTTTAATTTGTTTGAGTGAAATAAATTGAGTGTTTTATTAATTACATTCGACCTCAATATACCGTTTGTTATGATTCCATCAGATTTTTTTTGTAAGTATATTTTTCAATAGTTACCTATGTCATTGCTAAGTGTAAATTATGATATATCTAATTTATTTCCTAACATAGGCGTCAAGCACCTGTGGCTAAATGTTTAAATTAAGTGCGAATCATTGGATGTAACAAATAAATTAACACAATGTCGCGTTGGATGAAGAAATTCTTTGCATAATCTTTTTTTTAGATTTCGTACTTTTCATAATATGTTACCTACATACTTAGCACTGACAGTATTTTCTCCTCGTTTTCTCGTGAATCTCGAATCTGATTCTCGCATCAAGCATTGTTAAATTTTATAACATGGTAGTAATAAAAGATGCATAATTTGCCGCCACGGGCTCTTATTTATTTATTCATTTGTAACCAACAGCGCAATATCATACGGGGTACGAAATAAACTAACAAAAATAAGGCCATATAAACTGATTACATAGAAATAGAAAATTAGTTTAATAGAGAAGTGGTGCGTCGATTGTCTAATAGCCGCATCAATCATTGCTTCAATCTCAATTGTGGTGATTGGTTGAATTTATAGTATTCTCTCTGCAACAATACAATTTAGCCAATAGATAGAAAGTGTCGGCCAATCAGAAGTAAATGCGATTGCTACACTGCATGCATTTTAAAGATGGACACTAGATGGACACCCAGAGAGAATACATCATCCTAGCCCACACCTAGGCCCACACATAACAACAGATATAACATTCACAACCTACATAAGGCGCGGAATAATCGAATATTAGGATGACTGAAGATGACGACGTCCCGGGTTCAATTCCCGGGTCGGGCAAATTATTGTATAATACTTATTGGGTTTTTCTGTCAATAGATTCTCAGTGCCTGCCCGAAATTGGTAGTTTTCTGTGTTTCATCCCCGTGCCTCGGAGAGCACGTTAAACAGTCGGCCCTGGTTATTATAACTATCATGTGACAATAGTCGTTAAATCTCGCCAACCCACATTGGAGCAGCGTGGCGGGTCTAAGCTCTGAAATCCTGTGCCCAGTGACACGTAAAGTGGTGGTGGTGTGTTAGATTTGGGTACATGAAATGTGCGTGTGTATGTGTGTGTACACAGTGTGTGCGTGTGTAACGCTTTCTGAGACATATTAACTGAAGCGTAGATGCGATAACTGAAAAGGCTGACAGTAAGCTAGGGCGATCAATAGAGCCGGTGAAAATTGTTTGTAGTAGAGTGTTACTCTGTTTACTTCTTACTTCTCTGTTTTATTTACAAACTGTGGAGACGGTAACATGTACCCGTGCATGTTACATGTACAATGTACATGTACCAAAACACGCTATTAATTCATTTATTTAAGTAATTTTTAGTAATTTGGAGGCTCATGTTTGATGAATAAATGTCAACCTCTTTGCCTCTCGATTGCTAAGTCAATTTATATTAATAATAACATACTCAATTTTGTATTCCAAGTGATATGATTTCCTCTCCCTACTATAAAAATATAAATGAGGCCGTTATAAATTCCGTGAAATTGGAAATTCTCATACATTTTATATCGAAACGTTGGATTTAAAAGAAAATGGAATTCTTTCGTATCAAAAAGTTAATACGTTTTCAGCTACGATTCGCCGTCGGTCAAAAATTTGTTTTTCACAAAGGGAAAATGCACATGCAAATGTGAAGTAAAAAATGTGCGAGATTTTTTATTTTCAGTTGGTTTTGTAGCCATCTCGAGTTTGGCGAAATTGGTGGTACCCTCTCTGTAATATAATCCATATCTATCTATTCTATCTATACACATACATATAATAAAATCGTAGAATTGCCGTATCTGTACATTGAAGATTCTTGCAAAATAATAACTGGGGGGTGTTAGGGATTAGTAATAGAACGTAAAACAGCTATTTTTGAAATTTTTGTCTGTTTGTCTGTTTGTCTGTATGTTTGTGCGCGCATCACGTAAAAACTACTGAATGGATTGAAATGAAACTCGGCATGATTTAAGTTCATAGTATGGAGTAACATATAGGATACTTTTTATCCCGAAATTCATCACGGTTCCCTTGGGAGAGGGGATGAAAGTCAAAATGTGTACTTAGCTGTAATTCGTTAACTGGTGGTCCGATTTCATTCATTCTTTTTTTGTTAGAAAGCAAATACTTTAAAGATTACTGGCTAATCTCTTAAAGGCTGGATCTATTTTGATGGGACTTTCACTGGCGGATGTTTACATTTTGATCTACCTAAACATCCGCCAGTGAACTTTGAACAGTTTTTAGCAAGGTATGAGCTCAAAGGAACGTAGGAAAAACAAAATGATTCTCACGGGATTTTTAAAAACCAATATCCACGCGAACGAAGTCGCGGGTGTCCGCTTGTACTTAATATTATAAATGCAAAAGTAACTGTATGTTTGTTTCTTATCTATTCACGGCTCAACCGCTGTCGTTATGCTTGTTAGTTAACAATTGTTTTGATTGGTATTATTTTTACCAGGTAACCGTATCACTCACACTCACACTATAAAGGTGGCAGGCAGACTACAGCGTAAATTATGCGATGGTAGATCGGCGACGTAAATTCCGCCAGATGTGTTTCGGCCCTAAATTGGCTGCTGAAGCCAATCAAGTGCACATGTATAACTCACGTAGGTACTCCCTGCGGTGAAACTATTAGAGCCGGTACTTATAAATAACACTACAAAGAGAGGCACAGTTATAATATTATTATAGTGTATAATAATCATAGAAATATATTCTGACGGATAATACGGCGAAGTGGGAGGAAAACGCGTGCTAAATTGATGCACAGTTGTGCACAAATTTCCAAAAATCACACTCAGTACGCACCGAGATTTCGCGCCTGTTTCACCACCTTCTGATGTATCGGATAGCCAGCCTAAACGTAGAGTCATTCGGGGCAACTGTGCGCACTTTTGTCTTTCGAGCCATGCTGTGTTTTAAATAATAAAGCTAACGAAATCAAAACATATTTTTTAGATAGAGCATTTATCTGGCTATCAACGAAAATAGAAAACTAAACAAATTAAAAGTATATCTTTTGGCAAAAAACAATTAAAGAGAGAAATTTGGAATGCATTCACTTGCCCCGTATTGCGGGTAACCATGCGCAGCCATACGGGGTAAGTAAACGCATATGGGGTAAGTGAAAATGAGTGAAGTACACAAACAATTATTATAGAGCCCAGCTTTTTGTTTTCATCCATTTCCTTCTAATGAACTACAAACTCTTCTTCTGGTTCATTATTGAATGTTTGCAACCCATTGAACTGGAGCTTCCCTCAGTTTAAGTATTTTGCGCAGACAGGATTAACTTGTTCCAATGGCATTTGCAGCACTTCTCTTACTTTTCCCATTTTGGATAATCACTATAGCCTTAGCAATTATGTTGTTCTGTAACTGGCATGGGCGTCGTCAAGGGAGAGCCGGTAGGGGCTGCTGTTCCCTCCTAGATATTTGAAAAGATATAGCCAAACGCAACCAAAATTTAGCCAAAATATAACCAAATGTTTACAAGTTTTTAGTCAAGTCAAGTCAAGAGCTTGTAACACTTGCTTTACAACTTCATAATCTCTCGATTGTACCTAAGAATCATACTTTTCCTATCTTCGATATATCAACATGCCCTGATAGCTGGCGACGCTCTTGGTAACTGATGTTAGTTCGGATTTTTCCTAACATAATTAATTTTGTTCGTGACATGATGATACCAACATACAAAATAATGATGCATACAAGAGGTGTAAGACGCATAACTTAACCAGCAAATAATTATTATTCATTCAGTCATTATTAATTTTTTACTAAAATATAGCTCATGGGGGTAAGTGCACACCTGCGCACACTTACCCGCGCACACTTTCCCTAGGGAGCCAAAATACAAATTAATGTTAACACTGGTTTATGCAATAATCATAATCTCAATATTGTTGCTCACATATCTACAAGAATATGTTCATAATCAAAGAAAACATAACTGACCAGTATCGAATCCAAAACTTACAAGTGACAGGATTTGTCAAAACGCCAAAAATTACCGATGAAACTAGTAAATTTAATTAATTGCGAATAAAATGTTAACAAAACGTCACACGGCACAATGTTATGTCAAAACTAGTTCGCCACTCCAGCGTCCTTATTTCATCCAAACAAACCCCCCCCTCCCCCACACGTAGTTACGGAGTTATACGCGGTTCGTTCACTTACCCACTGCGCTCGGTTACCCCGAACGACTCTAAGTTTTGTTACTTTCTTACTTTATGTTAAGTCAGAAAGACAAAAGTTGTGAAGCTATCCCTAGCCCTTAGTACACAAAAATAACCGTGAAAGTGCCATTTTGCGCTTTTTCAAACTGTAAACTGTAAAAAAGGAGGCAGGTATTTATTAGGAGTATTATTATTTATGAGGAATTACGTCTTTCAGGAATTTTGGAAATTCAACCTCCAAGCGAACGAAGTCGCTGGCATCAGCTAGTAAATTAATATAGTTATAATAATATGATATTACAGGTGGAATTTCTGTACGCTTAATAATCGCGCAGGGAGGTTAATATCTTATTATGTAGAGTTTCATACACTACTTTATCTTAACTCATATCTTAAAATCCAAACCATAAAATCTCCATATCTTATTAGGTACACAACATTTTAAATGTAGATGAGTTAAAATTCACAAAGGGGCAGAATTAACGTTGAAATGGTCATTGTGTGTGTATTTAAGTTTTACCTCATTTGGAGATCTCATCATGTGGCAGGAGGTGCTTGGTCAAAGTTATAAAGCGCTTAAATTAGGTCCGCGCCCGGCTCACCCGTGGCACAGAGTACCTACAGAGGGGAAGCTTCTACAAGCGGCCCGCTGTAGGTACACTCACACACACACATAATGCGCATGTTTGTCACCAACTGTACCGGTTAGTGCACTGGTTCCCAACCAGTGGTCCGCGGACCACCAGTGGTCCGTAAGAGTTAAAAAGTGGTCCGCGAACGATTTCAAATTTCGCGGACGAAACAACACCGCGCGTCGTGAGTGGCGAGAGCGCTGATGGCGTAGGAGACGCGAGGGCCGCTGAGAGAGGAGAATATATGGAGGCCTTAAGTGAACAATGCAAATAACCATAAACGTGGTAAATGTTAACAAAAGCAGTACCCTAAATACACGCCTTTTCAAAAAAAGCATGCACAAAAAAATGAACTTCTCACATGGACACAGAAGTTACGTGGCTATCGAAGGGTATTAATGTTCGGAAGATTGTACGAACTTATTGCAGAGATTTAGATTTTTTAGCTGTAAAAAAAATGAATTACTTAGTTGCTGAAACAGTTTTTAAATCCGACATTTCAGATGAATTTGGCTTATGTTTTTGATTTTTTTTACACACTTAAATAAATTGAACTTAACTTTTCTTTCCAGAAACAAACAGTTAGAACGCGTTACAAATGTCTTTGTAAATTTTATCTTCGTTTCTTTATTTGCAAGCTTCAGTTATGGTTGGGCAATATTGAGGAAAACAATTATTGTGCGTTTCCAACTTTAAAAGTACTCGTGAAGACCGAAAAGAACATCGCCAATAGGGCAACACATACATACAAGAAAACATTAAGAGTCATCTACAAATGTTAATTAATGAATTGAATCCTTGTCAAACAGCTAAGAACACACCAGACTAATTAGACTTTTAAACAAAAAAAATCTCATTCAAATCGGTTCACCCGTTTGAGCGCTACGGTGGAACAGACAGACAGGCACACACACACACACACACACACACACACATACACGTTTTTGCGTCGGGGGTTAAAAACAAAGCCAGGAATCGATTGAAAGTAAGTGATGATTTACGTATATCTTTGAGTTTGTGAGTTCGTGTTAAGTAAGTAATATATTACCAGGACTACCGAATTTGATTTTCAACAAAATATTTGTTTTTTATTAAAATAACAGGCGGACACCCGCGACTTCGTTCGCGTGGATATTGGTTTATGAAAATCCCGTGGGAATCATTTTGTTTTTCCTAAGCTCCTTAGAGCTCCTACCTTGCTAAAAACTGGTAAAATTTCACTGGCGGATGTTTAGATAGATCAAAATGTAAACATCCGCCAGAAAAAGTCCAATCAAAATCGATACAGCTTTTCAGAGATAAGCCGGTAATCCTTAAAGTATCCCCTTTCTAACAAAAAAAAGAATGAATGAAATCGGACCACGCGTTAATAAATTACAGCTAAGTACACATTTTAAATTTCATCCCCTCTCCCAAGGGAACCGTGCTGAATTTCGGGATAAAAAGTATCCTATATGTTACTCCATAGTATGAACTTAAATCGTGCCAAGTTTCACTTCAATCCATTCAGTAGTTTTAACGTGATGCGCGCACAAACATACAGACAAACAGACAAAAATTTCAAAAATAGCTTTTTTATGTTCCATTACTTATCCCTAACACCCCCCAGTTATTATTTTGCAAAAATCTTTAATGTACAGATAGGTACCGCAATTCTACGATTTTATTATATGTATAGATAGATAGATATATTGAATACAAGTTACATTGAATTTTTGATTGTACCTAACTACCTACGCGACGTCGTGGTCCCTGCGAACTACAAAGAAGACAAAGTGGGCCCTGATCAAAAAAAGGTTGGGAACCACTGGGTTAGTGGAACGAGCGGGCGTCCGTGAACCGTTGGTGAGTGTGTTTGTGTGAGTATACCTACAGCGGGCCGCTTGTGGAAGCTTCCTCTCTGTAGATTTACTACTCGTGTGCTCGTGGTCTGGCGTATCTACATACCTACTGTTAGTATGTAATCCGTTTAGTGCCTACATACCTACCTATTATTTATACATACTATTTACATACTCTTATAGTTGGTATGTAGTTATAATTTTTAACTACCTCAAACATAGAGTAGGTAGAGTCGTCATGTGACGTTTTTTGTGTGAATGCGTGAGAAATATGAATTTACTAGCTTCTGCCCGCCGCTTCGCCTGCGTGAATTTCGGTTTTTCACAAATCCCGAGGGAATCGTGGATTTCCGTTTCCCGTTCCCGCTCCCTTTACCAACCTTTATACCTAATTTCAAGGAAGTTTGCTATAGTAATTAATCTACCTATAGCTATAGCTACTTACAGATTTCTGTTTTTTCAACATCCCGTGGGAACTGTGGAATTTTTTCAGGATAAAAAGTAGCCTATGTGTTAAGTCAGGGTATAATCTATCTCCATTCAAAATGACAGCCAAGACGGTTCAGTAGTTGCGGCGTTAAAGAGTAACAAACACACACACACACAAACACAAACTTTCGCCTTTATAATATTAGTGTGATATTAGTGTGATTATAGGATCAATGACTATGAATTTATTGCAGTGTGCTTGAATTATTTATGTATTCCGTTGTAGTGACACATAATTTTTCCGTCAGTGTAGCTCAAAGAATTCAAGGTGTTTGTATGTAGGTAGGTACCTATTATTGCGTAAGTACACTGTCAGTATACCATAATTGCGCATTTGGCAGAAAATATTTCGCGCGTGTCTCTAATGGCCACTCTATTTTACTCTATGCTCGTACGAGTGTATTTACAAGGCACGTAAAATTCAAGTGGGTATATATTTTATCGTCTGCGCCTTATGTACCTACCTAAACAAAGCGCTTGAGGCGATGAATAAATTATATTAGGTAGGTACATCATATTATCTCGAAAATGTGAGGGACATTTTGTACAACATGGAAACTAAAATATTGTGAGGAATCAGGAAAATTTAAGCACATACAAATATTTTATGTTTATGTAGAATTTGAAAAGTGTTAGAATACTGTAAGTGATAATCTAAAAGATTGAAAGTTAAACCGACGTCACCACGCATTTAAAAGTCCATATCTCGAAAACTAGTAAGCCGATTTTGATGAAACTTTCACTGTTCTCTATGTTGGAGTAAATGTAAGCTAATAAAACTTACAACCGCACTAGTCACCCCTACGATTTTCGAAAGGTCCCCTCGATTTCTCTGGTCTGCCATCATCAAACCCTGATTTCCTTATTATAGGACCACCTTTGAAATATTTTCTTTCCAACAAAAAAGAATCATCAAAATCGGTTCATAAACTACGAAGTTATCCGCGAACACTTACTTATAAAAAAAGCATAGGTATATACGGTCGAATTGAGAAACCTCTTCCTTTTTTGAAGTCGGTTAAAAACTACTTACTCTTCTTATGCTTAATATACATAGATAAATATATATTCCATTGAATTTACGATCACTAGTGGGTATTTAACCGAAATTGCTTAGAACAAGTCATAGTGTAAAACTTATACAATAAACGACTTACTTCGACCTCAGGCTGTGGCTGGCTTTTGGCAAAGACAAAGTTTGCACAACAAATTCTCAAGAGGAAACTTTGCCGAGGATTCTGACGTTGATAGTAGGTACAGTTAAATCTAGTTACGATGACCCTCCGTCAAACTATTGACAACTTCGTAATCAGCTTTACGAAGAATCGGTAAATAAGGAGCTCCGCATGATCACAGCACGGTCTAGCATGAATTAGTTAACGCTAATAAAATGAATCACAATAAAGAACCCTAAATGGAAGTGGGCTGGGCACACAATTAGAGGACAAGATAAATGGAGCAAAACAGTAATGCACTGGTGTACAGGACATTTAAAAAGAAAAAGGGGTAGACCAGTACAAAGATGGGTCGATGATATCCGTGAAATAGCGGGTGCCACATGGTCCAGAACTGCTGGCGACAAAAATTTATGGAGGCAATTGGAGGAGGCCTTTGCCAGAAAGTGGCAAACAGACGAATTATAGGTTATCGAGGCATAAGTAATACATAGGAATTTAAGTGTTATAAATAAGTTAGATTAGAAATAAATGTAGTTTACCTAATTGTATGTTTAAATGTATCTTGTTGTTTAAGTAATCTTGTACGTACCTATTATTAGCAACTAACACATTATTGTAAACAGAAAACATGTCTGAATAAAGGCTTATTTTTTTATTTAATAAAATGAATTAGTAAAGCTGCGTCTACGATTGGCGAACCAGCACATAAAATAGGCAAATAAAGCAAATGTTTCGTCAAGTAAGCTATCTACACATCGCAATTATTTGTCAAATATTACAAATACGCAAACACGAATAACGAAGTCAAGTGCCATAACGAACAAAGTTCTTGTATGAGCGTAGAATGAGCACGCTTAGAGCACACCCGAGCATTCCGCTCTCGCTCAACGCGCTCCGCCTATCGTCTTTGTAAAACGGTAGGCATATTGTTAAAGTAGATTAATCACCTTTCCCAATGTTAGTTGTTTCTCAAAGATTAAATTTATTATTATTTATTTATTTTAATTAAAAAAAACGAGTAGTAATAGGCTGGTGTGGTATGGTAATGCAATGCGCAGGGAAGAGAACCATTATATTATTAAAAGAATATTAAATATGCATGTGGAGGGCAAATAGAGTAGAGGATGACCAAAGAAAAGATGGATGGAGTGTGTGAAAGAGGTGGATGATGCATTAGGTGCGACGTACGCATAAGTATAGAAGTGAGTGGAAAAAAAAGACATTATTGTGCCGACCCCACATAGGAAGAAGAAGAAGAAGAAGTTTTATTTATATTTTATTTATAACATCTGACGATTAAAAATTTTAAAACTTCAATGTTTACTACTTTTGCACAATTTTACTCCTAAACGAAAAGAAAAGAAGTACTCCGTGCTACGTGAATAGCTACGCGAGATTTTAATTCAATTTTTATCCGTTGACTGGAAACAAAGAGCGTTAAGCAACTCTTATGACCAAGTGCATGGCGGTTTAAAAGATTTAGTTGCACACCGACTCAACAGAGCGAAAGTAACTATCTTGAACATGAAAAGGGCGGTATTCGGTTCGCGTAATCTTCTTACGTTTTCCGTTCAAGTGCGCTTGTAGTTGGTCTGCCGTAGACAGCTTTCTAGACTCAACTTGAGAACTATATTTCACGTACGAGCAATTTGACTGCAATTTCGTATGAGGCAATTTTTATTTTTTAATATCAGCGACTGCCCGCGACTTCTTTCCTGTGGATTACATATTTTCTCCCTTTTGACAGTTGGTACCTACTATCTTAATCTACCTAACGTTTCAGTAAATGTGAGGATAATGCGCTGAACAAATAAACTCGAATCCAGAGGTTTACATAATGTAACATACATTGCCTACTACATAATATTACACACAAACTAACACATTACATAATAAGTAATATGACATTATACAATATTTATGGTCTCTTTTCGACGATAAACAAGCAGAACCATAATATATGACCCGTAGTAGAGGTCACTTGGTTCGAGTCACATCCTTCCATTTCCAGTAGAATTGTTCCCAAATCTGTTGTACAAAGAAAGGGCTGGCAGCTTGCCAAACGTCGTTCGGCCATTACTTTTTTAGATTTTTTTGCCACAGTTTATCACAGAACCCTTAAAAAATAATCGCTCCGGCTGAGGTCATGCCTCCTATGCTGACATCGGTCGCGAGTACTTTTCGTTCTGCGACGCACTGCACTTTTAGTGTCGCGGTGTGATGTATACCTGTTGTATAACCACCGGCACGTAAGTCAAGCGGTGACCTTCAAGTGCGCGCAGCGTCGTACGAGTGAGCGGGACACAATAGGAATGGAGTATGGACAGCAAATCAGCGCTTACGAGAGATCCGCGAGAGCTAATCAGTGCTTACGAACGATCCCCACGCTCTCCCCGCGACCCCCTCACACCCTGAGATACCTCATTTTTGACTTCTGCGCATTGAAGGTCACCGCTCGACTTATTTGACTTGTATGAACACCCCCCCCCCCCCCGCAGGAGAACCAGAGTTACCGACATAGCTCATCGAATCGCGAAACTGAAGTGGTAATGGGCGGGGCACATTGTTCGAAGAACTGATGGACGTTGGGGTCCAAGGTTCTTGACTGGCGACCTCGCACCAGCAAACGTAGCGTTGAAAGACCCCCCACTAGATGGACGGACGATCTCAAGCGAGTCGCTGGTAGCCGATGGAAACAGGCGGCACAAGATCGTGTTCTGTGGCGATCCTTGCAAGAGACCTATGTCCAGCAGTGGACGTCTATTGGTTGAGACGACGACGACGACGTAGGAACACGGGTGAACGACGAATGCGACGTGACGCGATGCAACACGACCCGACGTGATACAACTGCATAAAAATTACAAACTTAATATAAGTACGTACGATTTTTGCGTACGTAATTAGAACTGTGTCCAGCAACAACGGATACTCTCTACAGAGGGATTGAAACAAATAAAATAAAAATCGGTATTCTATCGAAGCAGTTGAGCGTAATTGAAAATAACGACCAAGTGTGAGTCAGATTCGCGCACCGAGGGTTCAGTGCTTTGTAACGAAATGTATAAACAAATAATTTATTAGTATCGTAATGGTCTTCGACTGCCTTGAAAACTCTTTGTTGAGGACCTCATAAATTATACTTTTGTAAAGGATCATAGCTATTTTTTAAAATAATGTGATAATCAGAGGAGTTATTTTAGCTTTCCTGTAATATTTATATAAACCTCTATTATCACTAATCGATTTCAGAATTTTCACTTTGCAGAATTCGGAGTTAAGTGGAATGGTATAGTTTTAGATGTTTTTCATGATAAGTCGAAACTATGCTACTTTGAGAGTATACCTATTTTAGAATGTGAAAATTAAGCCCTTTCATATGATATCCCAATTGATCTAGTATTTCTGGTCCTTTTATAATGAAAATAAAAATGTTCTTTTTTTCATTTGCAATAAAGCTGTACACGCATTATTTACAACTATTTAAGGAGTAGTGATAGAAACGCAGGCGGACACGCGAGGTCGCACCATAACGGTTCCTCCTTTCCATTTTGGTAAGGATCCCCAAAAAGATTTAACCCATTGCTATTCATTAACTTAACTAGATACTCGTGTAAATCTCAGTATTCCAAATACGCAAACACGAATAACGAAGTCAAGTGCCATAACGAACAAAGTTCTTGTATGAGCGTAGAATGAGCACGCTTAGAGCACACCCGAGCATTCCGCTCTCGCTCAACGCGCTCCGCCTATCGTCTTTGTAAAACGGTAGGCATATTGTTAAAGTAGATTAATCACCTTTCCCAATGTTAGTTGTTTCTCAAAGATTAAATTTATTATTATTTATTTATTTTAATTAAAAAAACGAGTAGTAATAGGCTGGTGTGGTATGGTAATGCAATGCGCAGGGAAGAGAACCATTATATTATTAAAAGAATATTAAATATGCATGTGGAGGGCAAATAGAGTAGAGGATGACCAAAGAAAAGATGGATGGAGTGTGTGAAAGAGGTGGATGATGCATTAGGTGCGACGTACGCATAAGTATAGAAGTGAGTGGAAAAAAAAGACATTATTGTGCCGACCCCACATAGGAAGAAGAAGAAGAAGAAGTTTTATTTATATTTTATTTATAACATCTGACGATTAAAAATTTTAAAACTTCAATGTTTACTACTTTTGCACAATTTTACTCCTAAACGAAAAGAAAAGAAGTACTCCGTGCTACGTGAATAGCTACGCGAGATTTTAATTCAATTTTTATCCGTTGACTGGAAACAAAGAGCGTTAAGCAACTCTTATGACCAAGTGCATGGCGGTTTAAAAGATTTAGTTGCACACCGACTCAACAGAGCGAAAGTAACTATCTTGAACATGAAAAGGGCGGTATTCGGTTCGCGTAATCTTCTTACGTTTTCCGTTCAAGTGCGCTTGTAGTTGGTCTGCCGTAGCCAGCTTTCTAGACTCAACTTGAGAACTATATTTCACGTACGAGCAATTTGACTGCAATTTCGTATGAGGCAATTTTTATTTTTTAATATCAGCGACTGCCCGCGACTTCTTTCCTGTGGATTACATATTTTCTCCCTTTTGACAGTTGGTACCTACTATCTTAATCTACCTAACGTTTCAGTAAATGTGAGGATAATGCGCTGAACAAATAAACTCGAATCCAGAGGTTTACATAATGTAACATACATTGCCTACTACATAATATTACACACAAACTAACACATTACATAATAAGTAATATGACATTATACAATATTTATGGTCTCTTTTCGACGATAAACAAGCAGAACCATAATATATGACCCGTAGTAGAGGTCACTTGGTTCGAGTCACATCCTTCCATTTCCAGTAGAATTGTTCCCAAATCTGTTGTACAAAGAAAGGGCTGGCAGCTTGCCAAACGTCGTTCGGCCATTACTTTTTTAGATTTTTTTGCCACAGTTTATCACAGAACCCTTAAAAAATAATCGCTCCGGCTGAGGTCATGCCTCCTATGCTGACATCGGTCGCGAGTACTTTTCGTTCTGCGACGCACTGCACTTTTAGTGTCGCGGTGTGATGTATACCTGTTGTATAACCACCGGCACGTAAGTCAAGCGGTGACCTTCAAGTGCGCGCAGCGTCGTACGAGTGAGCGGGACACAATAGGAATGGAGTATGGACAGCAAATCAGCGCTTACGAGAAATCCGCGAGAGCTAATCAGTGCTTACGAACGATCCCCACGCTCTCCCCGCGACCCCCTCACACCCGAGATACCTCATTTTCGACTTCTGCGCATTGAAGGTCACCGCTCGACTTATTTGCTGTGACTTGTAGGACAACGGGTGAACGACGAATGCGACGTGACGCGATGCAACACGACCCGACGTGATACAACTGCATAAAAATTACAAACTTAATATTTAACTACGTACGTAATTAGAACTCTCTCTACAAAGGGATTGAAACAAATAAAATAAAAATCGGTATTCTATCGAAGCAGTTGAGCGTAATTGAAAATAACGACCAAGTGTGAGTCAGATTCGCGCACCGAGGGTTCAGTGCTTTCTAACGAAATGTATAAACAAATAATTTATTAGTATCGTAATGGTATTCGACTGCCTTGAAAACTCTTTGTTGAGGACCTCATAAATTATACTTTTGTGAAGGATCATAGCTATTTTCTAAAATAATGTGATAGTCAGAGGAGTTATTTTAGCTTTCCTGTAATATTTATATAAACCTCTATTATCACTAATCGATTTCAGAATTTTCACTTTGCAGAATTCGGAGTTAAGTGGAATGGTATAGTTTTAGATGTTTTTCATGATAAGTCGAAACTATGCTACTTTGAGAGTATACCTATTTTAGAATGTGAAAATTAAGCCCTATCATATGATATCCCAATTGATCTAGTATTTCTGGTCCTTTTATAATGAAAATAAAAATGTTCTTTTTTTCATTTGCAATAAAGCTGTACACGCATTATTTACAACTATTTAAGGAGTAGTGATAGAAAGGCAGGCGGACACGCGAGGTCGCACCATAACGGTTCCTCCTTTCCATTTTGGTAAGGAACCCCAAAAAGATTTAACCCATTGCTATTCATTAACATAATATCTACTCGTGTAAATCTCAGTATTCCCGCTTATTGTAAAATCGTAACTTTTTCTATTATTTTATGAATGGTATGTAAAATACTAATTGCACGGATTGCTTTTCGATTTAATATAAGATGTAAAAATATGATGTGCATCTATTTTGGAATGAACGAGTTGGAACGTCTATACATTAAGATCTTATTTCTAAACATACATACACACAAATATCCGAATAATAATTATCTACCCTCGTAGTGCAACTGGGTCAAAAATCTATCAGGCGACAATAGTGAACAACAATAATATTATTTTTTGAAAAAATAAGATACAAGTACATTAGGATTGCATTCATTATTTGCAGTGCTAGTTTTTCTTATATCGTCGAGGAAGGAAACTTCCGGACGATATGTAAGCAAAAACATCCATTATAGACGAGGAAAAGTGGATTAAACTCGGTCAATGGAAAAAATAGAGCAGGAAAATAAGGATAACTACTTAATATTGTTGTTGTGTAAGAGATTGTAATAAAAGTTGATCAGAATGCTGAATTATGTGGAGCGTTATTTACGGATTATTGTAATTGAATTGGTACTATTTTCCATTTAATATCGTACGTGTACACCCAGGTTTAGGTAACTGCCTTGTTGGTCTAGTGGTTAGTTTATTGAACTGTGGTTCATGTGGTCCCGAGTTCGACTTCGTTATTGGGTTTATTTTAGCGAGAAATTCTCAGTAGCAGCCTGTAATTGGTAAGTTAACAGTGATGCACCACCGTGCCTCAGAGAGCACGTAAAGCTGTCGGTCCTGCGCCCGGACTCTTTCCGGTCATGTCACCTATATTTGCACACACACTTGTGCACTATAATATCTCCTGCGCAGTCTCCAAAGAGATAGGCTGTCGTGGCCTATTCGGTAAGGAGAAATACTATACTATTCTTGTCAGAAGTGTGATTTTATGAACAAACAAGTGGACACCCGCGACTTCGTTCGCGTGGATATTGGTTTTTAAAAATCTCGTGGGAATCATTTTGTTTTTCCTAAGCTCCTTAGAGCTCATATCTTGCTAAAAACTGTTAAAATTTCACTGGCGGATGTTTAGGCAGATCAAAATGTAAACATTCGCCAGTGAAAGTCCCACCAAAATCGATCCAGCCTTTCAGAGATTAACCGGTAATTTTTAAAGTATCTCCTTTCTGACAAAAAAAGAATGAATGAAATCGGACCACGCGTTATTGAATTACAGCTAAATCCACATTTTGACTTTCATCCCATCACACAAGGAACCGGTGCTGAATTTCGGGATAAAAAGTATCCTATATGTTACTCCGTAGTATGAACATAAATCGTACCAAGTTTCATTTCTATCCATTCAGTAGTTTTTGCGTGATGCGCGCACAAACATACAGACAAACAGACAAACAGATAAACAGACAAACAGACAAAGAATCAAAAATTTCAAAAATAGCGTTTTACGTTCTATTACTTATCCCTAACATCCCCCAATTTATTATTTTGCAAAAATCTTTAATGTACAGATACGACAAGTCTACGATTTTATTATAATATGTATAGATGTATTCATAATAAAATTATTGCTTTTTTATGAAACATGATTATACTACGGGAGGTCGATGACCAATTGAAAAAGTCATTTCATACCGACTGGAAATTTTAACAACAATAGTTTAGACCGAACCCATCACAGCTCCGAACGTCAGCTGCCGCACCAGTGGTGGAGTTAAGAGTGAGAGCATGTGAAAGTGCTTGAAAATCAAAGTGCTCCGAGTGATTTTATCCCGGACAAAAATGGTCTTAAATCATTGTTCCGATCATTTTTGATACAGAAACAATCGTCAGCTGCGGCGCCGAGGGTGGGTTATACGTCCGCTACGCGCATGAAGTGCATTAAAATTTTGGCAAAAAAAGTTATTTTATACCTTATGAAATTTATGCAGCAGAATTTTCACACTTTTAAAATAATAAAGAAAATCGTCAGCTGCACTTCTGGTGGGGGAAAGACCGTCAGTCAGCGTGATAAACATTTTGCGCGCTCAGTACATTTAGCCTAGTAAATCTAGGAAAAATATCCTATAGTTTCAAAAATTAGCCAAATGTATTCTTTGGGCCTTCCTCTTGAATATATCCAAAAACCCCATATGGGGGATGCATAACCAGCCGCCATTTTTAATTTTGTCCTTTTTTTCGGTTTTTTTCTCATATCATGAAAATCTCTACGAATAGCATCATAATTACTTCTGACAAAAGTTTTAACATACAATTTGCCACAAATGTAGTCTCTTGCAGTTTTACTCTAAGTTTATTACTTTAGGAGCTATAGGGTATTTTAGGTCCCTTTTTCGTTTTTTTTGCTCATATCTCGAAAGTCTCTACGAATAGCATTATAATTACTTCTGATAAAAGTTTTCGTATAAAATTTTCTACAAATTTGGTTCCATGCATTTTTACTCTAAGTTTATTATTTTAAGAGCTATAGGATGTTTAAGTTAATATTTGAGGACCTTTTTTTAGTTTTTTGCTCATATCTCGAAAATCTCTACGAATAGCATTATAATTACTCCTGTAAAAAGTTTTTACATAAAATTTTGTACAAATTTGGTCATGGTAATTTTTACGCTAAGCTTACTACTTTAGGAGTTATAGGGTGTTTAAGTTTATATTTGAGGTCCCTTTTTCAGTTTTTTGCTCATATCTCGAAAATCTCTACGAATACCTATAAAATTACTTGTGACAAAAGTTTTAATATCAAATTTTCTACAAATTTTGTCCTGTTCATTTTTACGCATTTCAAACAAAAAAAACCGCATTGCGGTTTTTTTTTTGTATTAAAGGTGAATTAGTCGGAAGTGTTCTTAGCTATGTTTGATGAAAATTGGTCCAAGATAGCCGCCGCCACAAAATAACGAATGTCAGGGGTTTAATCTATACTAGTTTATCTCTCTGTTAATTTTAACACTCTGTAGCTCCTAAAGTAATAAGCTCAGCGTAAATTAAATAGGACCAAATTTGTAGAAAATTTTATGTAAAAACTTTTGTCAGAAGTAATTTTATTGGTATTCGTAGAGATTTTCGAGATATGAGCAAAAAACTGAAAAAGGGACCTCAAATATAAACTTAAACACCCTATAACTCCTAAAGTAGTAAGCTTAGCGTAAAAATTACCATGACCAAATTTGTACAAAATTTTATGTAAAAACTTTTTACAGGAGTAATTATAATGCTATTCGTAGAGATTTTCGAGATATGAGCAAAAAACTAAAAAAAGGACCTCAAATATTAACTTAAACATCCTATAGCTCTTAAAATAATAAACTTAGAGTAAAAATGCATGGAACCAAATTTGTAGAAAATTTTATGTAAAAACTTTTATCACAAGTAATTATAATGCTTTTCGTAGAGACTTTCGAGATATGAGCAAAAAAAACGAAAAAGGGACCTAAAATACCCTATAGCTCCTAAAGTAATAAACTTAGAGTAAAACTGCAAGAGACTACATTTGTGGCAAATTGTATGTTAAAACTTTTGTCAGGAGTAATTATGATGCTATTCGTAGAGATTTTCGTGATACGAGAAAAAAACCGAAAAAAAAGGACAAAATTAAAAATGGCGGCTGGTTATGCATCCCCCATATGGGGTTTTTGGATATATTCAAGAAGAAGGCCCAAAGAATACATTTGGCTAATTTTTGAAACTATAGGATATTTTTCCTAGATTTACTAGGCTAAATGTACTGAGCACGCAAAATGTTTATCACGCTGACTGACGGTCTTTCCCCCACCAGAAGTGCAGCTGACGATTTTCTTTATTATTTTAAAAGTGTGAAAATTCTGCTGCATAAATTTCATAAGGTATAAAATAACTTTATT
The DNA here is from genome assembly GCA_920104075.1 of Melanargia galathea. Taxonomy (NCBI): domain Eukaryota; kingdom Metazoa; phylum Arthropoda; class Insecta; order Lepidoptera; family Nymphalidae; genus Melanargia; species Melanargia galathea. Next base: position 6,348,403 of record OV049859.1, on the reverse strand, counting down.
TGCCAAAATTTTAATGCACTTCATGCGCGTAGCGGACGTATAACCCACCCTCGGCGCCGCAGCTGACGATTGTTTCTGTATCAAAAATGATCGGAACAATGATTTAAGACCATTTTTGTCCGGGATAAAATCACTCGGAGCGCTTTGATTTTCAAGCACTTTCACATGCTCTCACTCTTAACTCCACCACTGGTGCGGCAGCTGACGTTCGGAGCTGTGATGGGTTCGGTCTAAACTATTGTTGTTAAAATTTCCAGTCGGTATAAAATGACTTTTTCAATTGGTCATTGAGCTCCCGTAGTATTATATTTTGACACTTTCCTTTGTCCGAGAATATTTCCTACGTAATAATAATTATATTGCGACCTTAGAATTTTCTACTGCGATGTGAAAATTTAAGCGCTTCTCGTTTAGTTTATGTAATCATATGTTTCATTTCTGTTTATTGACAGAGGCAAAGGTCGAGTGTATTTAATTTTAAATGCTTTCCTGTAGTCACGAATGTTGTACTCAGACATTCATGTAATATCTGAGCCATATTAACTTGGTTGAATGCACAGGCATTTACTTTGATACAAGTGAATAATTACTACCATTTAGAAACAAAGTTCCAAGAGTGTGTAGGTGTATTATTCAAGTAACTGAGCAAATTAGGTGTGTGTTGAGCTGTTATCGTTATCAATAAATTAATACGGAACAAACTGTTACAAGGAGTGTCCTCTCAGGCGCACCTCAAACAAATGAAACGTGATTTTAATTTGAATGCTAACCGATCAAATTAAAATTATAAACCAGGGGAAAACAGCCGGATGAAGGCCACCTGGCCGTAGAAGATCATCTTGGCTGAAGAATAGTACGCTAAAAAACGTAAAAGTACCTGATCTCTATTCCTTGAAGCAGTCTCCAAAGTACCTACACATACCTAACCCTATTAATTGCCAACCTTCCCGGTATGAGACAAGAAAAAGAAGTTAACCAATTAAACTCATTGAAATTTTGTAACACGCCACATATTTTATACTTCAGCAACAGATATTAATCTGTTGCTGAAGTATATGTGGCGTGTTTCTGTAAATATAGATGCAGTTTCAAAGTTACATAGGCACAAGATTTACAGACAAATCTTTGAACTCCCAAGCGTATCTCATCAAACTTTGTTTGTATGAGACACGTTTGGGAGTGCTCGACAGAGACGCTTTTAACATAATATTATGTTGAAATGCAGCCTTATGTAATCTAAGCCGCTCTTTTTAACCCCGACGCAAAAACGACGGGGTGTTATAAGTTTGACGTGTCTGTGTGTGTGTGTGTGTGTGTGTGTCTGTATGTTCCCCTGTAACGCTCAAACGGGTGAACCGATTTGGATGCGGTTTTTTTGTTTGAAAGGTGAATTAGTCGAGAGTGTTGTTAGCTATGTTTGATGAAATCGATGCAAGATGGCCGCCGCTACAAAATGGCGGATTACATATTTTTTCACAACTCCCTTAGTATGGGTATCAAATGAAAGGGCTAGACTAGTAGAATAGCACTATGCAAATCCAAGATGGTCGCCGCCACAAAATGGCGAATATCGGGGGTTTTTAAATTTTTAATTTATACTTGTTTATCTGTAGCGAACTGTCTCAGTTGACTCAATTTAATTTAAAAAAAAACTTAGGTACATAAACATTCTTTGGCATACTTGTATGTGTTATAAGAATGAAGAACTTTTACCATTTCCTTCGTATTTTATTTATTTCCCTTCGCGTAATATTCACTCCTATGATCCGCACAGGTAGTTTGTTACGGTCTGCGGATCCCACGCTCGGGGCTGTCTTCATTACTTATGTTTTCTTATCTGTAATCCCGGCCGGGACTGTGAATGGAGTTAATATACCATTCCACCGTTAATTCAGGCTGATAGCATCCATTCGTGAGTAATGCGACGATTGTGGTCTGATATCTGACAACCTACTACATAAGTAACAAAAAGCTATAGACACCAGCTTCCTTTTTTTAAAGGCATAGCGCGGCGACAGGGCGACACATTGCATAGTGAACGCGTGTATCTATGCGAACAAATAAAACTCAAATGTTTGTCTGTGTTTTCGAAATAACTTAATCTTATTAATAAGCTCATCATAATTATGATTAATTATTTGATCCAAGAACACATTTAAATTTTTTTTGCATGTACAATACATATTATAATACCAGAGGATGCCCGCGGCTTCGCCCGTGTGGATTTAGGTTTTTAAAAATCCCGCGGGAACTCTTTGTTTTTCTAAGCTTCTTTGAGCTCATACTGTTAAAAGTCGCGCATTAAAATGGAACTACAGTAATGAGTATTAATTTTTTAATAACTCTTTCCCATCACTAAAGTTTCCTCAATGAAAGGCCCATCAAAATCGGCCCAGCATGTGGGAGACAGACAAACTTCTGAACTACAAAACCGATGACCTTGAAATATTTACGGAATAATCTTTAAAGTAGGTAGGTAGGTGTTTTCCTTTCTAGCAAAAAAAAAAGAATTAATAAAATCGGATCACGCGTTACTGAATTACAGCTAAGTACACATTTTGAATTTCATCCCCTCTCCCAAGGGAACCGTGCTGAATTTCGGGATAAAAATTATATGTTACTCCGTAGTATGAAATTAAATCATGCCAAGTTTCATTTCAATCCATTCAGTAGTTTTTGCGTGATGCGCGCACAAACATACAGATAAACAGACAAAAATGTCAAAAATAGCTTTTTTATGTTCCATTACTTATCCCTAACATTCCCAGTTATTATTTTTCAAAAATCTTTAATGTACAGATACGGCAAGTCTACGATTTTTTATAAGTATGTAGATTGATAGGTTAATACGTTTCACAGCCTAGCCGCTGATCTGATCTGAACTCATCTTGGCAAAATAACGTTACGTTCTATTTAAATTTTTATCCTTCAATTATATTTTAATAACTTTTTGTATAGTGATTATTTACTAAGTAGGTATGCCGTATGTCACAGTACTAAGCAGTAAGCACCCAGACATCACGGCACGTAGAGAGATTTCCCCGTCGTTCCGACGAAAGTGTCAAATCAATCACCACGGGTGAACGAGTTGCACGCCAACCGACCACAATAGACCGACATAATATTCTAATGAAGGGCTTTTAATTTATCATTTTACATTTTTTAACGAAATAGAGGCATTAATATTCTGTTTTTGCAAAATTTAACATAATATATTTTATGAAATGAGAGACGAATGTATAAACGAGTAAAAACAAAAACCGACTGCACAATAATTTTAACAACTAAAGTAAATAGGTTGAAAAGATGACAATGTGGTAATAAATAGAAGTTAAGTGTTGAGTCTACCCTTCAGACAATTGATACTCTGATCATACCAATATTTCAAACACGATACGCATTTTTAACCCCCGACGCAAAAACGACGGGGTGTTATAAGTTTGACGTGTCTGTGTGTGTGTGTGTGTGTGTGTGTGTGTGTGTGTGTGTATCTGTCTGTTCCCCTGTGGCGCTCAAACGGATGGACCGATTTGAATGCGGTTTTTTTTGTTTGAAAGGTGAATTAGTCGAGAGTGTTCTTAGCTATGTTTGATGAAAATCGGTCCAAGATGGCCGCCGCTACAAAATGGCGGATGATATATTTTTTCACAACTCCCTTGATATGGGTATCAAATGAAAGGGCTTGACTAGTAGAATAGCACTATTGTAAATTCAAGATGGCCGCCGCCACTAAATGGCGAATGTCGGGGGTTTTTTAAATTTTCAATTTACACTTGTTATAAAACTTCAGAAGCCAGCCCGGAACTCCTTATTAGACTACACAATCATGCTCTACAAACTAGGCTAATTTGCTTAATGCTTATGTTTATAGACGCTGTGTGAACTTTGCGTTACAGTATACCTATAGCTTATTAATAGATAATTATATAATGCAGTGTTTGATTTGTAAATCTCTATTGAAATTAACACTAATATGTGTATTAATGTTAACTGAAATGGCACGAGCATAACTACGTACTTACAATTTATATTTACACGTCGCGCACGATTTTGTCGTATGCTAAAGAGATTCTGAAGACGAAAGTCTTTGAACAGTGTTGCAAGTGATGACATACCTCTCTGAGACATGTTGGCTATCTCACCTTACATAAGAAAGCTTAGAGAAAGCTATGCTTAAAGTTTCTCTAATGAAATGATCTTTAGAAGAACCAGGAACTAAGATAACCAGGACAACTACAACCAATCAAATTCAAGTAAATGAAAATTCAAAAAATAGGACTATCCTTATTTAAATGATACAATTGAGCAATTTGAATTTAATGGGTGTATTGTAGATTAGAAGTTGGTTGTCCTAACCACTAGGCTATCACAGCTTGCATCTAATCGGAGGTCGTGGGTTCGATCCCGGGGCACGCACCTCTAACTTTTCGGAGTTATGTATGTTTTAAGTATTTAAATATCACTTGCTTTAACGGTGAAGGAAAACATCGTGAGGAAACCTGCATGCCTGAGAGTTCTCCATAACGTTCTCAAAGGTGTGTGAAGTCTGCCAATCCGCTTGGCCAGCGTGGTAGACTATGGCCAAAACCCTTCTCACTCTGAGAGGAGACCCGTGCTCTGTAATGAGCCGGTAATGGGTTGATCATGATGATGATGATGATTGTAGATTTGGTAATAACGGATGTATGAACGGTTGAAAGCAATCACTTAATTTTTAAACACCAATGTAATTCTTTAATCGCCTCAGATTGAGGGTATTTAACCAATTAAGCGCAGTTACATAAGCTGCCGCGAATATGTTATCAACGCCGATAAAATACCGCTAATTAATGATCACGCTTAATTGCCTCTTTGGATGACAAGCAGGCTACCTCATTTTTTGCGTCAAGGATCAACTTTTTAGTACAGTTTACTTTTAGCTTTACTATGTTGGGAACGTACCAACACGTATAAAATTGTGTCTATTCTTTTGCCTGTGTTTGACGCTTTTTCAACTCCAATCTTATTAATAGACATCTTTTTAGTATAGGGAAATAGGATACCTTCTGGTAATTATTGTGGGTAATAACTACAAACGAAGTCAAGCGCTGTGGTATATAGTTTCCTTTGTAGAAAGCCTTAAGAAGGATTTATATTTCAGTGTTGAACAAATTATGACTGGGATTGGAAACCAATTTCAGCGATGAAAAGCTCGCTGTAGGATCCAAATAGGTAATCTCTTTTAGTTAGTTCGAGGTTTTAGGATTACATTCAGCTTAAATGAAAGCTCCGATAAGCTCGATGAGTGTTTTACAAGACGATTACAGATGCTTTCAACGATTTTTAACAAATTAAGTTTTTGCATAAATTGTCATACATTTATGTTAAGAAAATAGTGACCAGCATCCATTCTCTGATCAATAAGGTGACCGAATGATTACGTTTCAGTCAGGTTTTAAAAGCGTTTCCCGATTGAGACTTCTTGTTCCAAACGGTAAAAAATAAAGTAATAAGTATGTGTGATGATTTAATTATTATGTATAGAATCTCGAATGAATATTCCGGAACGGAATTTCGATATGGAATTCCGACTGTATGTGGCCGGCCTAACAGAAGAGAAGCTTATTGATCAGAAAATGTATAGATTTACCCTAGATTTACCTATAGAAAATGAACGAATGACATAGACTGTCATCACGTTGATAAGAATGCTGGATTAAAATTCGAAAAACTGAAAAAAAAAAGAAAAAGAAACGTTGGAGTTATACGAGATAGCTTTTGCAATTTAGCTTCGCTTTCTTTTAATATTAAATACAAAAAGGAAAACTGAAAACTTGGGAGTTGAGCGGGAAATTCATATTCAATTTAAAAAGTTTCTAAAGAATATAGGCTATAAAGAAAAAATATGATTTTGTATTGCCAGCGGAACTCGTTTAACTCTCCAAGTAAATGAGGGCAAAATCGTGAAGTTAATTTATAAGCAATCGTCGTCGTCGTCAAAACCGCAAGACGTCCACTGCTGTACATAGATCTCTTGCAAGGGTCGCCACAGAACACGGTCTTGTTCCGCCTATATCCAGCGGCTGCCAGCGACTCTCTTGGGATAGTCCGTCCACCTAGTGGGGGATCTTCCAACGCTGCGTTTCCCAATGCGAGGTCGCCATTCGAGTACCTTGTGACCCTAAAGTACTCGCGCGTTGGACCGTCAACGCCCACCTAGTTTCGCGTTTCGATGATCAATGTCGGTAACTCAGTTTCTCCTACGGATCACCTCATATCTCATTTAATCCGGCGGGATACTCCGATCATAGCTCTCTCCGTCGCCTGATGAATGACCCTGAACCGTTTTATGAGGCACATAGTTAGCGACCATAAGTAATACGGCTATTTTTATTACGTAAATAGTAATAGGTACTGCACTATGGTTTATGGTGGGTTTATCTTTTAAAATTATTTTGAATTTTTCTGCAACGTCATTTATGTCTTTTGATATTTTTAAGTTTTGCCACTTGAAATGATTCCTTCTGCTTTTTATTACCGTTATACGGTACTTATAATATTTATTCAGACTACTTAATGAGACGTGTTCAAATCCTTTTGTGAAGCAAGTAAACAGATTTTAACGTTAATTGAATAATACCTACCTGTATTTGTAGGTATTTGTAAACTGTTACCGGCTTACCTGATTACCACAATTTTTGAAAAATACATAAAATTTTGAAACATTAAAAGATCATACGAGTAAAAAAAAATCAATACCTAAATGGCAACTCATATATGCTAATACTAGTTATTTAGAATTTTTTATTGCAAACGATTGCGTTTTTCTCATGAGCAAGACCTGCCTCTGTAAAGTAAATCTTTCCTTTCAATACGGTTATTAAAATCCAGCTGTATAACAATACCTATCCGTTCTATTAATAGTGTAAAAACCAATAACATCCATGAGTTATTAAACGGATTGATGGCAGCGCGAGTGGCCACGTTGCAAAGTTGAGAAGCCTCTCAAACGACATCACGGTTTATTTCGGTAACGCATTGTAGCCTCACCTTAACCTTGCTCTAACTTGTTCTTTTTAAGTTAGTTTTTTAGCAAACATAAATAAATTGGTATTTTTTGACGCAGGCCTGTAACGATTTTCCCGAAAAAAATTCTAACCGGAACTGTGGATAGTTATGGGAAAACAGTGGCCATTTAAACCTTCCTAAACATTCCAGCGTCAGTAGTTCCTGACGACGGGCATTGTTGGTGATTCTGCTATTACTAAACAACTGAGAAAGATTTGACGACCGAGCAATGGCTATACTTACCCGACTGGATCTCCCGTTGGAAGAGGCAGGCAGTGGTATGTACATATAAGGTAGTTACATATAACCTCTAAAGGGCTTGCTGCAGTAGGCAACGGCAGCCTACTGCCGTTGCTTCTTGCAGCAATAAATTGCCTAGTTGTCGGCTTATTATAGTGGAAAATTAATATATGGCCCCGAGTTCCTGGAGTTCCTTAGATGTGACATTGGTGCTAAAAAATCTCCAGGTGTTTAACAAAAATGAAGTTAAGAACGTGGAATGTGTGAAGATGTTCTTCAATGCGTCAATAAAAAAAACAAGTTTTGCAGACCATTAAGATGAGAAGAGTTGCATATATGGGGCATGTGCAGATACGATAAATCGTCATAATGGGAAAAAATTGCTGGAAAAAGGCATAGATTGCCGAAAAATATCCTGGCAACTGAACATCCAAGAGAAGAGACTTACAAGAATTTGACTGCCAGTATTCACCATAAAGGCGCCCGCAGAAGAAGACGAAGACACTTTCAAACACAAAAGAAGCTTCATGTCCATGTACAAATATGTTTGTGTCATAATTTTTTCTTTAACAAAATTTCAGCACCATAAAATATACCTATCTATTAGTTTATAGGTACGTATTTTTACATTGATTTCACGGTTTGTTGGAAAGGCTGCCTAATGCCGCATGCACCTATACAGCGCACGTAGCCGCAGACCGTTAAGCATGTAGAGATAATCCTATGTACCTTTCTTTCCAGGCGAAGTGCAGTTGCTTCTGTTGGAGGGCGACTTGGTCTCGGCAGCCGCCATCTTCTCCTTTTCGGGCGCCATGCTCGAGCGCAGGGTATTACCGACCGCGTCCGTGTTACGCGACGATCGCGCCGTCGATCATTACTGTTTACGGTTTCAGAAATGCACGTTTAAACCTAAAGGCACAGCGAAATTTACCACAATGACATTTTGGCAATGTATAAACTATCAGCAGTTAGCGGAATATGAAGGTAACAGAAGCAGTTCTGCTGTCGAATCAATACAATTTGTTTGCTTGTAATTTAATTTTACTAAACTTTTTAGGACGATCTACGGATTGATTTAAGCAACTATAAAAAAAGACTTATAGTATGTAATATTTTCTGTTATCCTCTCCAGATAATTAACAGATAATATTACATAATATAAACCACTGTGGTTTATTACACAATCGATGTAGGATAATTTAAACGTTGAAGAGCCACTCGAGACTCGAGGAAACCGGACTTTGTTTGATGCTTCACACTACTCTAGACTAAAAAAAGTGACCAAATGTCATCGTGATAAAAACACTAATGTATTCAAGCTTTACACTATCACCGACCACTCCCGTCAACCGTTCGCACAATTTTGGGTGATAATGAATGATGAGTGATTTCTATATCTATCTATAATATAATAAGACTGTAACAGATCCAATTCTGTACATTGAAGATATTTTGAAAATTTTTGTTGGAGGGCATTCTATAATCGATACTGAAGCCAAAACTGCAATTTGTTTCATTTTTGTCTGTCTGTCTGTCTGTCTGTCTGTCTGTCTGTCTGTCTGTCTGTCTGTCTGTATCTTGGCCGCGCATCACGCCGAAACTACTGAATGGATTCGAATGAAACTTGGTACGATTTGAGTTTATACTCCGAGGTAGGTTATAGGATACTTTTTATCCCGAAATTCAGCACGGTTCCCTAGGGAGAGGGGAAGAAAGTTAAAACATGTATTTAGCTGTAATTCATTAACGCGTAGTTCGATTTAACTCATTCTTTTTTTGTTAGAAAGGTAGTACTTTAAGTATTGTCCCGTAAATATTTCAAGGTCATAGGTATTTTGGTTTAGAAATGACAGACATTTATTGGGTTCAAATAACTTGGGACCCGGATCTTTGAACGTACGGCTTATTTTAAACTGGTGTGCGTTTAAATTTATGTTTGTCGATCTGTCTATTTGTTCCAGCTAATTACCGAAACGGCTGGATCAATTTTGATGGAACTTTCAATGGCAGATAGGTGATGTTATAAGGAGTAACTTAGGCTACATTTAGTTTAGGTGCAAAAAAGGATTATGGGATCCAATCCGATCCTATATAAAACCTATATCCAGGCGGACGAAGTCGCGGGGGTCGGCTAGTAATATAATAAAACTGTAACAGATCCAATTCTGTACATTGAAGATATTTTGAAAATTTTTATTGGAGGGCACTCTATAATCGATACTGAAGCCAAATCTGCAATTTGTTTCATTTTTGTCTGTCTGTCTGTCTTTCTGTCTGTCTGTCTGTCTGTCTGTCTGTCTGTCTGTCTGTATCTTGGCCGCGCATCACGCCGAAACTACTGGATGGATTCAAATGAAACTTGGTACGATTTAAGTTTATACTCCGAGGTAGGACATAGGATACTTTTTATCCCGAAATTCAGCACGGTTCCCTTGGGAGAGGGGATAAAAGTTAAAACGTGTATTTAGCTGTAATTCATTAACGCGTAGTTCGATTTAACTCATTCTTTTTTTGTTAGAAAGGTAGTACTTTAAGTATTGTCCCGTAAATATTTCAAGGTCATAGGTGTTTTAATTCAGAAATGACAGACATTTATTTTGTTCAAATAACTTGGGACCCGGATCTTTGAACGTACGGCTTATTTTAAACTGGTGTGCGTTTAAATTTATGTTTGTCGATCTGTCTATTTGTTCCAGCTAATTACCGAAACGGCTGGATCAATTTTGATGGAACTTTCAATGGCAGATAGGTGATGTTATAAGGAGTAACTTAGGTTACATTTAGGTTAGGTACAAAAAAGGATTATGGGATCCAGTCCGATCCTATATAAAACCTATATCCAGGCGGACGAAGTCGCAGGGGTCGGCTAGTGACTAATATTGTTGGCAAATAGCCAATACTTTATTTACATAAAAACTATTTAAAAAAACACGGATTTTGGTGGTAAATAAGGATGTGAAACTACATATTTGTTTTTGATAGATTAAGTGTACTTTATAGTTTCGATCCTTGTAAGTTCTTAGAATTTTTTTGAGTTGTGGTTTTGTTTTATGAATAATGTACCAACATACGAGTGAGTTTTTGTGTGAGACATGAATAATATTTAAAGTAAACACAAAACGATGATGATCAAAATAATCAAACAAAGTCACTATGTGTGCTAATTTTAAGACTTTAAGAAATTACTTAACTTCATTTTAATTACCTACTATATAAACAACGTTTAATTAAACAACCTTTATTTTTTAAAAAGAAACACCGCCGAGTTTCTTGCTGATATTTCTCGGTTGGAACAGCATTCCGAACCAGTGGTAGATTCAGTTGACGATTAAGTTTATTTGAATATTTCTTTTTTCTATTTCAACTTCAGAATCCTTCACAATACTTGGTAACTGCTAGAGAATATACTTATAAAACAGAACTGTGACCCATTGACTGATAAATAGCGCATAGTGTAAACCAGTATATCTAGAGATTTGAAAGGAGGCAATATTCCTTGAGCACCTCAAGAAGAGGTGTACTGAACAAGGATTAGCTACTCATAACTGTTTTTTTCTTATTACTACATACTTGTAATAAGATTCAGCTTCTAACGCCAGGCCGCGATTAATAAATTTGTTTTTAATGTAGATTAAGTAAAAAAACAGTATATTTTTTATTATTTAAATAAATTTAATAAAGAGTATACCTAAGTAAGATACCTAAGTTATTCATTTCTAATAATAAATATTCCAGAAAAATATTTGTGTTTCCTGAAAATTTTAGTCAGATGGAAGTTCTGACTGTTTAATTTTAGTAAATTGATAGTATCTATAGGTGTGGGTAATAGAGGACTGACAGACAGTGTCAAGATTTAGGCCTTACTAGACTAATAATATTCTCTGCCTGTTACTTAGTAAATTTTGTAAAAAATATACCTCTACTCTAGCGGCACGCTATGATGGCCGGTTTGACGTTTGTCCGCTCATGAAGTTCCGTATTAATTGATAACGACTTTGAAGGAAATAATTGTATTACTTTATTGACGATAGTGATGTGCAGAGATTCATAAATTTTATCGAATGTAGTTTTAGGTTTAGGACTCAAAATTTATTTATTAAATTGATTTCTTAAATGTATACAAGTGTAGAAAAATCAGTTTGCACCATTTAAGGGGTGAATGTACTTGTGAATATGAACAATTTTCACTATGTGGACAAACCTCTGAAATCGCAAAAAAATATCAATAAATTTTTAAAAATGGAATCTAATACGATCGTCACATAGGATCGCTGGCTAGCACAACTACTACCTCCGGCAAACTCGCGTCAATGCTCAATGCAAAACAAAGCAGTTTCGAATTGACGTTGCTTCGAAAAGTATAAACGGTCAGTGCAATGCGATTGTGATATAGTTTTGACCTGGCTTTGGATTTCAAATATTGATACTGCATTACTGTTGACCCTTGCTCGTTAATTTGGACTCTGTTCAAGCCCTTTGTTGTGGATTTCGTCGATATGACCGAACGTACGCAGAGAACTGTTCTAAATAGTCAGACACGTGAGTTCGTAATACGCCTTCGTAACTATTTCGATCGTGAAGCTCAAAATGGAGGGCCAATTTTACCTATAACGTCAGTGGTTGAACGCGTAGCTGATGCGCTTAATATTGGACAACGAACTGTTAGACGGATAACTAAAAAAAAATATGGCGAGACTGGCACAGAAGAAAATAAACTTCACACACCAAAAAAGAGAAAACGAGCAAAACCAGTCGTAGGCATCGATAGCTTTGATGCCGATGCTATCCGAAGACATGTTTACGGCTACTATTTACAGAAGGAGTATCCAACAAGAAAAAAGTTGGTGCATTCACTGAAGGAAGCTGGATTATTCTTCGGTGGGGAAAGTTCTTTAACGAAGATTTTGAAGACCATTGGATTTCGATACAAAAAATGTAACAAACGCAAAATATTGATGGAAAGATTTGATATAGCGATGGCAAGGTATACTTTTTTACGGCAAGTGAAAGAAATCAAAAATTGGCAAAATGTTGTGTTCTTGGATGAAACATGGCTTAATGCTAACCATACTGTAGGCCGTTCTTGGAACGATGACACAGCAGCATCTACTTCCAAAGTTCCTGTAGGAAAAGGATCGCGACTTATAATTTGTCACGCCGGAACCATCAACGGGTTTGTCGAAGGTTCTCTCATGGCTTTTGCGTCAAAAACCACTGGAGACTATCATGAAGACATGAATGGAGAAAAGTTTACTGAATGGTTTACCTCAATGTTGTGTAGCCTCCCTGAACCATCTATTATAATTATGGACAACGCCCCATACCACTCGATGCAAATTGACAAGCCACCTGCCCAATCCCAAAAGAAAGCTGATATCGTCGCATGGCTTCGTAAAAATGGCGTAGATGCAAACATGAATATGTTAAAAGCGGAATTAGTACGTCTTTTAAAAGAAAACAAACCAACCAAGATCCGATACGTCATTGACGAAATAGCATTAGAACATGGGCACAGAGTTATACGGTTACCGCCTTACCATTGTGAGTATAATGCGATTGAGTTGGTGTGGGCTCAAATTAAGGGATATGCTGCAAGACACAATACAGAACCCCCATTTACCACAAAAAAAAATGCTAAAATTATTAGAAGAAGCTTGTGAACATGTGACTAAAGGAGACTGGGAAAAGGTTGTGAATAGAACTGTTAAATTAATAAGGGAAGATTATGAAAGAGATGTGAAAATAGATAATATTATAGAAAACGAACATATAATTATTAATGTATGTGATGATAGCAGTGACGACAGTGAAAATAGTAGTATGGACGAATCTGATTAATTATGGCCTTTTGTGGCACCTTTTTTGGTATCTTTTGTATTCATATGTTTCTTGTGTGCATATAAAGTATGTATATTCATTTTCGTTCAAATATTCAGTTCGTTCAAATAAATTAAATAAACATATACATTTTTGTTTTATTAAACCTATTTAATCAGGTACAAAAACAAAACTTAATTGTTTTTTGTACGAGAATAAATTGACATTCCACATCACTATTGTAATGTGTCAAACCGGCCATCATAGCGTGCCGCTAGTGTAATATACCTTTTGCGAACACTTAAATTTTTTGGTTGTGTCATTTAATCAGCAACTTAATTAAGAAAAATTGTCATTTTCAATATTTAAGTAAAATATCACATATTCTGAGAACTAATTAATGATTAGTGAAAATTACATTATCATTATTCATAAATTAACTTTATTTTTGAAAATTTTATATGTATTTTTGTGTATTTATAAAATACATATTTTCATACAGGTACGTACTTTTATTATTTTTATATGTTTAATGTTTCGTTTTATATCGAAAATATAAGTAATATAAGTAGTTCTATATATTATAAAAATATAGAACTACCTATACTCGTAAATCAGAAAACATCGTCAATGAAGGTAGAATAGCTATAAATATCACAATCATTAATAAATCCAAGGAAACAATAATTTGTGATAGTATATAACCTTTATGGCTACTACATAGAGTCTATTATGCAGCATTTTAGGAGGCTGCGTACATTTTATCTGTTGAGAAGGGTCGGTTCTGCGGTATGGCGCGTAAAAATACATGGTTGTGCCAATCATTGCCCTAATTTCATGGATTATCTTGTCCGACGACTAATGTGCTAGATTAACTAGTACCTTCTTGTATAATATGTGATATTTTATTACAGTCTGCATATTCGCATAGTTAAAATTTTATGCACCCTGCACAACAGTCTCACTTGTGTAGATGCGATTTAAGGAAGATAATTAAAAAATAGTGCTATCATTGTTAGGTATTACAAAATGATGTTCACGATTTCTAAGATGACGAAATAACTAATAGAAGATGCAGTTACGACAATGCATTTTGTAATATTGATTTATGTGAGAAAAAGAAGTAAAACAATGTTGTAGTGAATAATTTAATGAATACAGCATGAAGGATGGATTAACAAAATATAAGTACAATGATAAATGTAAAAGATAATAAATTCTAACTCAGCGCAGAGCTAAGAGTACGAAACTTTCCGAAGGCGCGAAAGGTTGGCTATGTGTGAGTAACGTAGTTGCACCTTCGCTTCTGAATAGTGCATCTGTATCAAAAGTTAAGTGCAAATAAAACGTTAAACATTTCAAAATGGTGTACAACCATAGGGTAAGTAAGTGACAATCGCGATTCACGGGAGCGGGAGCCAAAACTGGAGTCTGAGATGTCACGCCACTCAACACATAACCTGTCGATACGCACGTATTTCGTTACGTAAGCGAGCACGTTAACTGCACCTGCACGGGCAGCCGGGCGGGCGGGCGGGCGGGAAGCGGTCGGTGGGTCGGGCGGGCGCGGGCGCTCGGGCGCGTCGTGCGGAGCGCGATGAGCGCGCGGCGGTGGCGCGGGCGGACCGGCTCGCCGAGCTGTCCCGGGCGGGATCGATGCGGGCGGCGGGCGGCGGCGGAGTGCTGCACCGGGAGGCTGCGCCGGCCCGCCGCGCGCGCCCCGCGCCGGCCCCGCGCACGCGCACGCGGCCCGGCCCGCCGCCCGCCCGACGCCCGACGCCCGCCCGACACCGCCAGACCGACGTTTCAATTCCCTCTCCGTGCTGATTTACGATACTCTCGCTTATATCTCCGCTATTTTTTATCTTACGGCATTTGTAGGCACGCTATCCGTACCGTACGATTCAGTTGACATGCTTTATTTATTACGTAGGTAAATTCCATTGAAAGGATGCCTAATTAGAGTGCATTCAGGATTATCCGCATATTTAGGCACCTAAATTTACGATGTGCATTGTACATTGCTATTAATGGGAGAATTGTATGTATTATTCTTGAGAGCGCACAATATTCAGCTGAACTTAACGAATGCATTTGAAACACGGAATTGAGAGAGAATCAGCATATCGCTGAAAAAATCTGGAATAGCTTACCAACCCGCTTTCCCTGTTTAATAAAGGGAATGGCGACCGAGCCACGCGTTTGACTAAACAGCATTGTCGATTCATTTATTATATTATCCGACGTCCGACATTGCTGTTTCGCATTGTTTGCTCTGTAACAGCTCTATTACAGTTTTTATTAAGGAGACAATATAAGTTTGTTTTGTTTCCTTTGGATATAATTGGGTCAGAGCGAGGATTCAGAAAACATTGTTAGACGCATTACGTTGTCTACTGTCTGGCTAATATAATCCTATTAACAAAGAGCTCTGTACCTACGCCAGTCTATGTTATTCGAGAATGGTTTGATGAGTGTTACTGTTTTAATTATATCATCCAATATCTGCTTCACTGCACGTGTTTGTATTTTTTATATAAATGGCAATTTCCAGTGTCAACCCTGAACATGTGAACACACTAATGTTTGAACACACAGGCGTTATACTTTGCTGAATTCGACATGTTTTTGATCATCGCTCGTATCTATCAAATCAGACTTACTTTATTTTGCGGGTCTGTGTTATGCAGCGGGTGCACAACGCATGTAACCTGCGCAAGAGGCAAAGTGCATGAGTCACATGCACCGTACATACAACCTTGGCAGGTTACATGCTCGTGCTACATTTCCTACATATCTTGCGCGAGTTACATGCTGCGTGTGTACGCTGCATTAATACGTGGCAGTAATACAGACTGTATTTGAACTGTACGCCACCTGCAAAGTGGCAATTAATATGCAGTTCTATTGAAGTTGACACAACATTGCATTCTGCAACTGCCATTTTGTAGTCGCCCGTCCGTCGAGATACCTTGATATGTAGGGTAGTTAGGTAGGCTAGTAGTAAGGTAGCTGTCTATTAGACTACAACGAGTTAGATACTTGAGCGAAAATTTCCAGGCTCCGTCGAATAAGTAATATGCACAAAGTGTAGTTTAAATACGTCGTCGTCGTCATCATGAACCGATAGAACTCCACTGCTGGCCTTCCACACGCTGCGGTCTTGTGCCGCTTGTATACAGACGACATCAGACGAGTCGCAGGCAAAGTGCGTGGCAAACCCTACACTCCCTATTCCAGGTAGTGTAGTTAATACAATTAGTCTTAAACAAAAGCTTATAATGTGTACTGAAATATATTGGGCGTTGTAATTACGCTGTTATAATTATGCGTTCTGGACCCGAATCGCATTAAAATAAACAGCTTTGCACGGGCCTCGGATCTTCGACCCGCGCCCAAACACCGTGACCGGGCGAACAAAGGGACGGTGTTATTTTAAGTGAAATAATACAGTCGTATTTTGAGCTCAGCATAAATTATGTTTAATTAAGGAGTAACATATTTTAAGAACGTTATTTCACTGGTTTTCGCCTGCGATTTTACCCGTTTGAAAAAAGTCAAAGTCGTGTCGAGTCAATCTGGACTGATTTTGAAAACATCGCTCTGGAAGTCTTAGATTTTCCTCTCATGAGCGTTCTCCATAATCCGTTCCAAGTTTCATCGTCGTCGTCGTCGTTATCAACCAATCGACGTCCACTGCTGGACATAGGTCTCTTGAAGGGACTTCCACATGCCACGGACTTGTGCCGCTTTTATCCAGCGGCTCCCTGCGACTCGTTTCCAAGTATCATAATATGCTATATAATTTTATGATAAATTCAATATGGTTTATTTGACTAGCAAAATTTCGACAGCGAATCTTATCTTGTGTATGAAATGCTGTATCGCGTTTACTATTGCATGAATAAAATGAAATCAACAGGTATTGTCCTAGGAACGACGAAAAAAAATCTACAAACACATCACAGTTTTTCTTGGCCTCGAGATTCTCAGTGGAAATTTTGTTGAAAAACTCGGTTTTCCCATGCTGGCTTCAATAACACTAGTCAGAAAAATCCTTGATTCCATACTACGAGGCTCGCAAACGTCAAAAGAGCTCCAAGAGTGTATATTCAGTACTGTTTATGATATCAGTAGCATGGAAAAATCTAATTTCCTTTGACTAAAAAATTTTTCAGTATTGAAAAATTTATTGCGTGCGGCTTTTGCGGAATTGGTGGCTATTGCACCTTGCGGTAGAGTGTGACGCGTTCACTTTAATAGTGAGTTGTAGTGAGTTTCATTTGAATACATATGTGAGTTGTATCAGTAGTCAGAACATAACTTATATTATTACCTATATCCTCAAATCCGTTTTTTATGTAGATCAAGTCACATAAAGTTCGCATTTTACATGCCAGGCGCGTCAGAAAAAGCATAAATATTTTAGTATATACGAGGCTTTACGTGTGAGAGTGAGACTCACTTTTTACGGCCTCCCTGGCGCAGTGATGAGCGCTATGAGTGGCAGGTCTGGGGCTCGAATCCCGGCAGGGTCAATTTGAAAATTTATAAATTAAATTGGTTCAAGACTGATGGGAGACTAATAAGACCGTGGTGAGTTAGACTAGAATAGTTAAACCGCTTTACGGCCTGCCTTTTCCGGTAGAGCGGTCTACCGGAAAAGGCAAGGCCGTAAAGCGATTTAATACTCTGGTGCGATGCCTAGAAAACTGTTAGCTATATGGGTTTAGGTAACTTGCTGTACACCTTCCAGGTTAGCCCGCTTCCATCGACAGTCTTAAAGTTAAACTTGCATACCAAATAAAATTGAGTTGCAGAAGTACGAGCTCGTACCTCCATAGTTAAAGTTAAGGAACAAATTATTTATTATTCTTGAAAAGTTAAAGAACCCTTATTTATGGCAGTCAAAGAGGCTTTTTTGGGTAAATTATTTATTAGACACGTTCAAAACCTTTAACGTTAATCTTACGAGTACTGTCTAATTTTCAAGTGGCCCTTAGATTGCATCGTCAAGTTTAACGTGGTTTAACTAGATTAAATTTAAGGACATATTGTCAGCGTATAAAAAGAAAAGTTATTCCTACTTTTCTTTTTATACGTGAAAATATTTTTCCACGTTCAAGACCTAGTGTTGAAAGTGGAAATAGAGGCTTTTTTATATCAGTATCAGGGGAAATTATGAGGACACGCGGATGGGGTCTATCGAATCCACCTCAGGCACGGCTTTCGCCTCGGTGCTCAAGTAACGAGTTAAGGGTTCATCGCATATTAATATCTACCGTATTAACTTTATTCAGGCCGAGATAATATTTCATATCACAAGGGGTTGTGTGCCCTACTTATCATAATATATTTATATCCCGTTCAATTATATTATTGGCCGCTCGAAACGAGGTTCCGACTCAATTGTACTTTGTCTCTCTGGTAGAATCCTTATAACTAATATCATAATATTTGGTGATATGTACTTATATGAACAAAGTTACATGAAATTCTACTATGTAACAATATATAATTTAAGAATTAATTCAGTTATTTTTTATTTTCGGTATATTGAAGTCATATACCGAAAATAAAAAATAACTGGATGGACATAATCCGATTAGAAATTTTGGAGGAATGCGAAAAAAAAACATACATACACCTATATAAAAATTTTGTATATTCGTTTGGAAGCCCTAATAGATACTATATACATGTGAATATATTGCGGTTCCAATAATATTACTCGCACATATTATGTATTGTATACGAGTCGAATTGATAACCTCCTTTTTTGATGTTGGTTAAAAATCAAGCAGGAGAATATATGATATCATAAGGACAAAATTAAAAAAATATATATAATTATGTACACTACACAGATCCACTGATGTGATTAAGTGTAGCTTGAGTATTAGGTTGCCTCTTTGCCTCTGCTTTGCTTCTGAGACATGCCTCTAAACAAAGACAGGCTTTGTTCATAACGTTTCATATAGTAGGTACATGTTGTACATAATTAAAGATGTAAGGCTTGTTTTACACTTAACCAGCCTGGAACGTTATAACGTTACAACGTTACAACGTTATAACGAGCGGGGACCCTGAGACACAAGTTTTTATCTAAACTTAATTCAGGGTTCCCGACACGTTTTTAAATTAGAGATAAGTTTAATGAATAAATTTTCATTCTCATTATCATTCTCATTCTCATTCTCATCCTCATCCTCATCCTCATCCTCATCCTCATCCTCATCCTCATCCTCATCCTCATCCTCATCCTCATCCTCATCCTCATCCTCATCCTCATCCTCATCCTCATCCTCATCCTCATCCTCATCCTCATCCTCATCCTCATCCTCATCCTCATCCTCATCCTCATCCTCATCCTCATCCTCATCCTCATCCTCATCCTCATCCTCATCCTCATCCTCATCCTCATCCTCATCCTCATCCTCATCCTCATCCTCATCCTCATCCTCATCCTCATCCTCATCCTCATCCTCATCCTCATCCTCATCCTCATCCTCATCCTCATCCTCATCCTCATCCTCATCCTCATCCTCATCCTCATCCTCATCCTCATCCTCATCCTCATCCTCATCCTCATCCTCATCCTCATCCTCATCCTCATCCTCATCCTCATCCTCATCCTCATCCTCATCCTCATCCTCATCCTCATCCTCATCCTCATCCTCATCCTCATCCTCATCCTCATCCTCATCCTCATCCTCATCCTCATCCTCATCCTCATCCTCATCCTCATCCTCATCCTCATCCTCATCCTCATCCTCATCCTCATCCTCATCCTCATCCTCATCCTCATCCTCATCCTCATCCTCATCCTCATTCTCATTCTCATTCTCATTCTCATTCTCATTCTCATTCTCATTCTCATTTTAATTTTCATTCTCATTTTCATTCTCATTTTCATTTCATAACAGCCACCGCCGCACACTGGGCCATGATTAGTGGCCGCCACTACGCCATGACTTGTGGCTCGACTGCGGCCAGTGTGCGGTGGTAGGACCATATAAAATGTATGAAAAATCTCTCCCGCGATTTGTGGCCGGCCACTAGTCGTCGCCACTACTGGCCCAGTGTGCGGCTGCAGTGTGGGGGCTGTTATAATCTCGACGGGAAATTGGTAAGATGATAATATTTTGGTAATTGCGTGCCTTTGAAGATTGAAATACTGACATATTTGGCAAAGTAGAGGAATATGGGTCACGAATATACCTAGGCGCAGACTTAGGGTGACCTACTTCGTGCAAAAAAACTCTATAGATAAAAGGGCGATTTGAACTTTTGTTTTTGAAGGCTTTTGAGAGATTGCTTGAAGAAGGAAACAAAGGCCCCAGTTTGTCTGAATTATTAAATATTTTGTAGTTGAAAGGCAGCCGATTAGGTTCTTTTCATTTCTAAAGAACTGCTCTTTTAAAAGATTAATTTCAAATTATTTTATTAATAAACAATGGAGAAAAATGCGTTTTTTTGTGTGCAGCAGCTTGTGGAATAATTTTCAGATACATTATTAAAAAACTTGGTACATACAGGTAGGTAATAATTCTTTTTTTTTTGACGTGATATCGTCTTAACGCCAGGCTACACGTACAGAAAGCATGACTCATCTGTCACGTACATGCACGTAGCGCGTTCCGCGCTCTCGCTTGCTTGCGAATGACGTTATCACGTAAAATTATCGTCCGTAAATCAACTTTACAGACAATCAATTTTTTTTACAATAAATAGTTAGTAATGAATTAGTTAAAGTTTTTAATCAAAAAAATTCATTAGTTGAGTGAAAAGATGTACTTTACAGTTGACAGATCTTATTACAAACTATTCTGAATAATGAAGAATGAATAAGAAATGTTAGAGGACTTCCTTGAGAAATAATCGGCTCGGACACAATCACGATTACCCAGTCAGCTTAGAAGCCATTGCACGGGGAAGAATACTCGCATAAAGACCACAGTAATACCCAGTTACGTAGTTATTGTTGGTCTGTTTATTGTATATAATGAGACTGTGGACCGATCTCTTTCAAAGTAATAAGCAACGACTGTTGCAGTGAATGGTCTAGTCTAGTTACCGGGCTTTATGTAGTCATTATGACGATGGAATGTTGCGTGTTCATTATTTGTGCTTAGTATAATAAGTAATTAACATTAATTAATTAAGTAATTAATTTCATTTTTGATAACTTCTTTGGCGCAGTGGTGAGCGCTGTGGTCTTATATATTATGTGAGGCCCCAACTCCCAAGTTTTTTTTTATAGGAATAGCGGGCAACTGAACAAGCGGGTCACCTGATGTTAAGTGATTACCGCTGCTCATGAACATTAGCAGCACCTGAGGAACCACTAATGCGTTGCCGGCTTTTGATGAAGGGGACTGGCTCTTCAGCTCGCTGCTGGAACACACGGATGATTTGCGGCAGATTACGGCTGAAGTGTGGTCGCCAGCCAGGCGGATTCGGGGTAGGATCCTACCACAAAGCGGTGATACCATCCAGATTAAGTTGTGTGGTATCAGGTACAACGACCCGTAGAGGGGACTGAGAGCGTCAGGGCCTCGTTAGCATATTAGCAGGGTGCACCGCGCGCAGGAGAGGTTGACTTTGGCCACATAGGTGGAATTTGGGCCACTTACACCCCAATTAAATTTATTCCCGGCAGGAGTAAATTGGGAATTAATAATTCCGAAATTGGCTCACGTCTGGTCTGTGGGAGGCTTCTGCCGTGGCTAGTTACCACCCTACCGGCAAAGTCGTGCGTTTTATCGTTCCAGTACGATAGATACCACGTAGAACCGGGTATGGCTTCAAAACTGCCAACCTTCACGAGTAAACCAATTCCCACGTTTCTCTTTGTGTTTGCTTATATTAACATTAAAAGTTCTAAGGAGATTTTAATACGTGGAAAAGTAATGAAATGTTTGTGAGTATCATTTCAAATGTTTCACGAGACAGGTTTACGGACAAGTTGCTGGCAAAACGTAGTCTATATAATATCTATTCTATATACATAATTATAATAAAATCGTAGACTTGCCGTATCTGTACATTAAAGATTTTTGCAAAATAATAACTGGGGATTTTAGGGATAAGCAATAGAACGTAAAAAAGCTATTTTTTAAATTTTTGTCTGTTTGTCTGTTTGTATGTTTATCTGTTTGTCTGTTTGTCTATCTGTTTGTCTGTATGTTTGTGCGCATCACGCAAAAACTACTGAATAGATTGAAATGAAACTTGGTATGATTTAAGCTCATACTACGGATTAACATATAGGTTACTTTTTATCCCGAAATTCAGCACGGTTCCCTTGGGAGAGGGGATGAAAGTTAAAATGTGTACTTAGCTGTAATTCATTAAAGCGTGGTCCGATTTCATTCATTCTTTTTTTGTTAGAATACTTGAAAGATTACCAGCTAATCTCAGCAAGGCTGGATCGATTTTGATGGGACTTTTACTGGCGGATGTTTATATTTTGATCTACGTAAACATCCGCCAGTGAACTTTTAACAGTTTTTAGCAAGTTATCCAGGTAGGATAGCAGTTCCTAAGCTCAAAGGAGCTTAGGAAAACAAAATGATTCACACGGGATTTTCAAAAACCTATATCCACGCGAACGAAGTCGCGGGTGTCCGCTTGTATATTTAAATAAAACTTGCTTCCTCATTTTATCTCTCGCCCAATATTACAATGGTAATATTGTTTGTTTGAGTTCGATAAGTCGACACGCTCGCGACTTGTATCGACTCATCGAAAGTGTGATACAATGAGCGAAACAAAAGAACAGCTCCGTCAAGCGAGATCCGACGACAGTGGGACTCGCGAGAGGGGGTGAGAAGCTTTTGAAATCGTGCCGTCTGGTGACATTTGGGTCACAACGGGTGGCCGGTGCCGGGTGCCGGGTGCCGGGTGGACTTAGCTCTGTCAGGGCTCGCGAAGTAGGCACCTTAATTTACATTTTGATACGGCAGTGCCATTGATGGCGATTCGGAATGCAGACAACGCAATAAAAGAAAACTTTTAAAATCTTTCATATTTAAATTACTATAGTATCGACGAAAATCATCTACCATACCTACTGTGTGTACACTAACCCGTTGTTCTAGGTGAACGACAAACGCGACGATACGACTCCATAGAAAATGACAAACTTATCTACTTACGCAACAACGTAAGCCACGTGAAGCTACTTCTTGATATGTTCATGTCGCGTCGCGTCGTATTAGGTGGTATTAGGTCGCATTCTCGCGTTTGTCGCTGACGTAGGTACGACACCCCGTTAGTTTTATTCGAAACTGTATTATACCTTTACATTTAGTGCGTAGTGCTGCTCGATCACGCTAAATATTGTGTTTCCTTTAAAACTGCTTACTTTTACGTCATATTACCTGAAACAAATGAAATTGTATTAAGTAAAGCATTTTATTCCTTTTCCCACGACTTTGTCCCCGTGAGTTAAGACTTTTAGTATTCCCCGGAGTAAAAAGTACGATGCAAGTATCAAGTAATCAATGGCAAACGTTAAGATCGGATTCAGCAGTTGTAACAGACAGACACACAGAGCAGCACACTTTTGCATTAATAATAGGTATTAGTATGAATCAAGCATAGGTATACAAGTATAAATTAAAAATTTAAAAAACCCCCGACATTCGCCATTTTATGGCGGCGGCCATCTTGGATTTGCAACAGTGCTATTCTACTACTCAAGCCCTTTCATTTGATACCCATATTAAGGGAGTTGTGAAAAAATATGTAATCCACCATTTTGTAGCGGTGGCCATCTTGGACCGATTTTCATCAAACATAGCTAACAACACTCTCGACTAATTTACCTTTCAAACAAAAAAACCGCATTCAAATCGGTCCACCCGTTTGAGCGCCACAGGGGAACAGACATACACACACTCACACACACACACACAAACACGTCAAACTTATAACACCCCGTCGTTTTTGCGTGGGGGGTTAAAAAGGTTTTATTACAATTGTGTAACAGTCAGTAGGATCATACATTAGGGATGCTGACCTATATAGGTTAGGTAATCATTAAACACCCGAACGATCTGTGTGTTTGTAGGTAAATATTACTCAGCCTCCCGAGCTGCAAATACAGCCACCATATTTCTATTTACATAACGTTTAATGGGTATTTACTGCCGCGTTGGTACAGTGGTTAGATTGTTCGGCTGCGGATCGGATCGGATTCGAGTCCCGTGTAGGCTAACAAAAAAAAATTATCGGGTTTTCTGTTAAGTTAAAGGGTTAACATGCGACACACGACAAAATCATCTCTAAGTATAAGCGATAATTTTCTCGTGTGTCGCATTCTAGATACACTGGAGTGGAGATTTGGCGGTGTTACACCGCCATGCTTGAGAGCACCTACAAGTATAAATTAAAAATTTAAAAACCCCCGACATTCGCCATTTTGTGGCGGCGGCCATCTTGGATTTGCAATAGTGCTATTTTACTAGTCAAGCCCTTTCATTTGATTCCCACATTAAGGGAGTTGTAAAAAATATGTACCTACTTAATCCGCCATTTTGTAGTGGCGGCCATCTTGGATCGATTTTCATCAAACATAGCTAAAAACACTCTCGACTAATTCATCTTTCAAACAAAAAACCGCATTCAAATTTTCGCATTTTCACCCGTTTGAGCGCTACAGGGGAACAGACAGACACATACACACACACACACACACACATACATCAAACTTATAACACCCCGTCGTTTTTGCGTCGGGGGTTAAAAACGTTAAAAACCGTTGGTCCTATACTTGATCTCATTCCGGTTAAGTACAAGTTGATGTATATTGGATAGGTATAAATTATTATTATCAGCCAGAGGCACATCTAGATAAATCAAATAGATCTATATATTTTATGGTCTAGCTGGAAGCATTCTTCTCTCGACGCGTTTTCACTGCAATAAAATGCTGCCTGGCGATTACTGCTCTAATCACGTCCGGGCGAGGCGAGAGGCGCGAGGCGCGAGGCGGGGCAAGTTCGGGAACAATAAAATTCTCTCACACGGGGGAAATAAATAGAAATGACCTTTCCTCTTATTTCATTACTAGTTAGTTGGTTTCCCTCGATTCTATCCGCGTGGATTTAGATTTTTTAAACATCCTGTCCCATTTTAAATTCTTAGATTTTCCGGGATAAAGAGAAACTGTGTCTTTCGTCAAGATCCGTTTAGAAACACAAAAACAGATAGAGCTACTGTCGCTTTAGATTATTATTAGTATGGATTGTAATTTGTACTCACGAGTATATAGTATAGTATGCGTATACGTTTTATCGAGACTAATATATTATGTGTGCTTTAGTTATTATTGCTTTAATTTGAAAATGCCATACAAAATGTTTTTTACACCAAAAGGTTATAAACAACAACACAGTCTGTTGTTGTGAGCCATTACAATATTGCGTCATTTCAGCGTACTCACTACTCCTCGGTCAGTACGTTCGTTATGTGTTCTATTTACTGAAACATAAGATATTAAGTTTAACATCCATGATTTCACTCCATAGTAAAGCACTTGACCAAATTTTATTTTAAAAGTAGTGAGTATAAAGTACGAACTTGCCACAAGTGCCAAGATCAATCGATCTTTTTCACAAGGGAGTACAAGAGCGTTTCATGGCGAATATCAAACAAAAGGGAAATCTCGAGCTCCACACTCACGGGGCTTAATAACATCGTCGCGGGGAAAGTGGCCCGCTTATCGCGCCACGTCTAGCAAATATATTGCGAGCATTACCCGAGCAGCGAGATTTGTACACGCTATGTACAAGTCGTAAAGAAAAAAATTATTCTATTGGACCATTAAGGCCAAATTAGACGGTGCCCCGTTCATCGTTCATTTTTGCAGTGAACGATGCATCATCATCATCATCATCATGATCAACCCATTACCGGCTCACTACAGAGCACGGGTCTCCTCTCAGAGTGAGAAGGGTTTTGGCCATAGTCTACCACGCTGGCCAAGCGGATTGGCAGACTTCACACACCTTTGAGAACGTTATGGAGAACTCTCAGGCATGCAGGTTTCCTCACGATGTTTTCCTTCACCGTTAAAGCAAGTGATATTTAAATACTTAAAACGCACATAACGCCGAAAAGTTAGAGGTGCGTGCCCGGGATCGAACCCATGACCTCCGATTAGAAGTCGGTCGTCCTAACCACTAGGCTATCACAGTGAACGATGCACGATACGATATTTACTATGACAAAGTGCCCGTGAACGATGAACGGTCGGTGTTCGGACGGTTCATTTTCGATGATTCACCGATGAAGCCTCGAAAATGAAGGCAAAAATCTCAAAAATTAACCGTCTAATTTAGCCTTTACTGACAACCTAGCTTATAGCCTCAATAGCGCAACTGTTGTGGGGCGTGGATCGAAACCGAAAGTTCGATGGTTCAAACCCCACCCGTTACACTATTGTCGTACTCACTTCTAACACAAGCTTTCGTTTATTTCAGGGGAAAGGGGGAAAGGGAATATTAGTCATGTTCATCAAGGCTAAAAGGCTCTTTTAGAAAAACCTTGTCCTTCCTGGGGGATTATTCTGTAACTTAGTTAGCAACTGAAAATAGTTGCCAACGAATAAATTCAATATACATTGCTGCTTTACTGTGTAAAATTATGAAAACACTTTATATTTCCCACAGTAAAGCAGTAATGTATATCAAACTAATTCGTTGGCAACTATTTTCAGTTGCTAACTAAGTTACAGAATAACCCAGCTGGTGCAATAACTGGTGCAATGGTTGTAGCGCTGTAACTGGAAGCTTCGGGTGGCACAATTTGGGAATTAATAATTTCTGAGTAGTGTCAGGTCTGGTTTGATCGGAGTTGGCTTATTATAACATGAGGTGACCCGTCTGGTCATTTGCTCTCTATTGATATAAAAATAAATAGGTAGAAAAATATATTCAGGAAAAACTCTACTATGTTGAATCTTGTTCACAGCAAACAGTAAACCTTGTAGGTACCAAGGTAGGCATTAAAATATATAAATTGCCACAATAAACGTTTCCGCTTTGTAGTTCGAGAATAAATAGAGTCAATATTTCATGTTGTGTTGAAAATTGTACCATATATTACGATCTTGAGCTACGAAAACACCGTTACATTCACCGGAGTTTTTCAAAGGTAGATAATTGTAGATGCATTTGTTGTCAAATAATCGCTACCTTGCTTAGCGGCATGGCTTTGCTGGTAGCGTAGTAATTAGCCTTATATGATTTCCTAGGGTACCTCATTGGTCTAGTGGTTAGCATATTCGACTGCAGATCACGAGGTCCCGGGTTCGATTCCTGGGTCGGGCAAATAATTGTTAGGTATTGGGTTACCACGTTAAGCAGTCGGTCCCGGTTATTGTCACTATCATGTGACAATAGTCGTTAAAGCCCGCCAACCCGCATTGGAGCAGCGTGGCGGGTCTAAACTCTAAATTCCTCTCTTCTATGAGAGAGGAGGCCAGTGCCCTGCAGTGGCACGTTAAAAGACTGTAGTGGTGGTGGTGGATTTCCTAGGAGATATCGGAGTCTCCGAATATATGCGTCGCGAGTGGCTACCGAGGCGGTTTTAGTGGGTAAAAACCCCACATAACCCGATTTCTTTCCCAAGACGTTGGGTATCTCAGGGAGATTTCCCCTGCTAATAAAGGGTTATAACTAGCCATAAAGTTTCCTAGCATACCAGACTAGAGAGATAATTTACAAATAATAAAATTCCAAATCGCCTCTGCTGAGATTCGAACTGCACATAAGACCACAACGCTCACAACTGCGCCTAGGGAGGTTGTATCGAAATGTATGGCGAGCATTTGAAACGGGCGACCGCGACGAGTGACATGTCGATGGCGTGTCACGTACAAGAACCGCAGTCGCGTTACTCAAAATCTACCTAAATGTGTTCCTGCCTTTATATTTTTCCAAACGTGAGCCATGCCAATTCCTATGTACTCAAGTAGGTAATATATAAGTACTCTTACATTGTATAAACGACATCGTAGATATAGAAGATGTCAGTGCCAACGAAGACTGCCTAAGAGGATAAAGAACCTCGTTGAGCCAACACTTACGAAAGTTTTCATATATTTTTCGGGAGAGTAGTGTATTTATGTTACTTGTGAGGTTTCGCATCTCATAACGGAAATACAGAACCCTTATGATGACAATTTAATTGACCGTCTATCTGTGTGCGTGTATATTGTCTATCCAGATTTTTTGGGTTGGTTAAACTCGTCATGGTACGGGATGAGGATCCCGTACCATGACGACGATTGGACTCGCGCTTTGAGAGGTCAAAGCGCGAGTCCGACACGCACTTAAAAACTGTTGATAGATAAATATATTTGTGCCGAGTAGGTATATCACTATGAATAAGGTATATCAATATAAAAAGCTGTGATAGCCTAGTGGTTAGGACGACCGACTTCTAATCCGAGGTCGTGGGTTCGATCCCGGGGCACGCACCTCTAACTTTTCGGAGTTATGTGCGTTTTAAGTATTTAAATATCACTTGCTTTAACGGTGAAGGAAAACATCGTGAGGAAACCTGCACGCCTGAGAGTTCTCCATAACGTTCTCAAAGGTGTGTGAAGTCTGCCAATCCGCTTGGCCAGCGTGGTAGACTATGGCCAAAACCCTTCTCACTTTGAGAGGAGACCCGTGCTCTGTAGTGAGCCGGTAATGGGTTGATCATGATGATGATGATGAGGTATATCACAAATGGTGGAAAAAAAATATTCTTAAGGTCAGTAAACAATAACGTAGAGTGATAATGATCACATTATTTAGCCTATTTAACCTGGGTTAGAGTATGATTTTAGTATGATTAGTTCCTTGTTGAATGTAAAAAGCGTGCTAGATCAAAGTAGAATATTTGAAGATACAACACGTTACAGACTTTAGGCATCTCCTGCGACACGTAAAACTTTAATAAGAGGATAAGACAAGGTTGTCCGTTATGTTCTCTGGAAATATATTTTATTTTTAAAATATAAAGGTAAACGTGCACTTTGTATGAAAACCATACATACGGCGGACACGAAGGAAATTAGCAGTATGTATTCAAATACGACAATAATTTATAATACTAATAGGTCGAATTGTTGTGGGTCATGAAAATCACGAAAAAATTGAAAAACTTTCGGTATATGCTTAGTACAAGTGTAAATTGAAAATTTAAAAAACCCCCGACATTCGCCATTTAGTGGCGGCGGCCATCTTGAATTTGCAATAGTGCTATTCTACTAGTCAAGCCCTTTCATTTGATACCCATATCAAGGGAGTTGTGAAAAAATATATCATCCGCCATTTTGTAGCGGCGGCCATCTTGGACCGATTTTCATCAAACATAGCTAAGAACACTCTCGACTAATTCACCTTTCAAACAAAAAAAACCGCATTCAAATCGGTCCACCCGTTTGAGCGCCACAGGGGAACAGACAGACACACACACACACACACACACACACACACACACACACACAGACACACACACACAGACACGTCAAACTTATAACACCCCGTCGTTTTGCGTCGGGGGTTAAAAATAGACAGCGTATAAATACCTATGCTCACAAAGCTCACGCGTGTGCTGTCAGCTGTATGTATACTATTTCTTTTAAATATTCAGTCACCTTCTTTTACATCGATTTCGAATCAAATATATATATGGAAAGGTAATAATACTGTCATTCATTTAAAACTATTTTGGTTTATGTATGGTAGTTTTCTATCATCAGCATCATGATTTCTAGCATTTGTTTAATTCAACTGATTGTTTTTGTGCGATTTTTCTAATTTTTCTAAAAATCGTGTATATATCGTAAGCACCACACGCTTGGTGAGTTCCTATTTACGAAGTTTTATACTTATTTTAATATTATCTAATAATATGACATTAACCAATAATTTAATATATCAATGAAGTTTTGTAGACTTGAAACTAGAAGTCATTGTTTTGTCTAATTTCCGCATTTTCCGTAAAGAAGACAAGTATCAAAGTTACGCAGGCTCAAATATTTGAACCCGTGTAACTATATACGAGCAGTTTCTATTAAACTTCATCGGTTTCAATTAATTAATCTATACATCTATTCTATACATATAATAAAATCGTAAAATTGCCGTATCTGTACATTGAAAATTTTTGCAAAATAATAACTGGGGGATGTTAGGGATAAGTAATAGAACGTAAAAAAGCTATTTTTGAAATTTTTGCCTGTTTGTCTGTTTATCTGTTTGTCTGTATGTTTGTGCGCGCATCACGTAAAAACTACTGAATGGATTGAAATGAAACTCGGCATGACTTAAGTTAATACTATGGAGTAACATATAGGATACTTTTTATCCCGAAATTCAGCACGGTCCCCTTGGGAGAGAGGATGAAAGGCAAAATGTGTACTTAGCTGTAATTCGTTAAACGGTGGTCCGATTTCATTCATTCTTTTTTTGTTAGAAAGTAGATACTTTAAAAAATTCTGGCTAATCTCTGAAAGGCTGGACCGATTTTGATGGGACTTTCACTGGCGGATGTTTATATATTGATGTACCTAAACATCCGCCAGTGAACTTTTAACAGTTTTTAGCAAGGTTTAAGCTCAAAGGAGCATAGGAAAAACAAAATGATTCCCACGGGATTATTAAAATCAATATCCACGCGAACGAAGTCGCGGGTATCTGCTCGTATACAAATAAGAATCAAATTCGTTTGCGCTGCGCTAGAGATAGAGCTAGTGCGCTAGAGAGAAACTTCTCTTAAGTTCTCAGTTCAAAAAATATAACCAGATTTGAGCTTAGTTTGCGTTTAATGACACGTCAAAGGCTAATTTTCTACGCTCCCGCGAAACTTTGGCTTATAAGCAGTTATTTTGATTAGGGGTGAATTTTCCACTGTAACTAGCTGCTCCAAATTATGTTGAGTGAATGGAATATACCTACGCTTAATTTCCCACAAATGTATTAAATTCCCTCGAGTATGAATTTGTTTCAAGCAAAATATTATAATTTCACGCCGAATTTTAACGTAGTTAAGTACCTAATAGTATATTTAGACATAATTAACTTTTTGTTATGTACGTAGTTTTATTACAATTTTGATGTTATAACATTAGTACGTCAGTTATGTTCTTCAAAGAACTATTGGTGGATAACTTTGCTAAGGTCTATGGATTATTTATGTTTATCTCCACAACATACCTCGTAAGTTAAGTTGTTCATTGGAAAGTAACTTCCGCAAGTTCTTGCACAAACCAATATCGGACTAGGTAAAAGCAGCAATTTACTTATTACAACAAGACAACAACAACTACATGTAAATTGCTGCTGACTTGTAAGTGACTTGTCAGAGCTACCATCTGCAAATTTTATTATTAGTGTACATTTAACATAGTACAGAGTAACACAAGCATCAATAAAATATAATAATCATCGATTCTTCTTTCCGATAAAATCGATGTTGCACGGTGTGATTTGACCCTAATAATAATAATAATAATAATAAAAAAACAAATATAATATTATATGAATTAAATTGGGCAAAGGCAGTCTTATCACCTGAAGCGATCTCCTCCAGACGTTCTTCTCGTAAAAATATATGTAGGTATTATTAAGGGAAACTGTAACTGTAGCATGTAGGTACATGCTACGAGTTTAAGAATTAAAACATTGAAAAGTTTCAAACTTCATCAAAAATATGAGCTAATAAAGAAAACTTTATCACTTTTTACGAGTGCTGTTGTACTCAGCGAATGGCGAAGTTAAATTAACTAAATATATGACTTTATATATTGCGCTAGGTTCCGCAGAATTTGTCATTTCATTCTTTTGTGCTGAGTCCCATGAAGTTTCAGGAATTCGCAAAACTGCAACTGGCGTTCTTGGTGCTATAATACCTATATTATTAGATTTGATAATGCTTACCAAGTTACCATAGTGATTGAGAAATATTTATTAAAGTTTTCTTTTAGATAAAAAATACCTAATTTATGTTGCATTTAATTACTGCAGTTCATGTTATTTGTACTAAACTATATAATAAGAGTGGAAAAGCATCGAAGTGATTAATAAATTTTTAATCTCGAGTACTTACTTAGGTATGTATATAAAACACATTTAAATATTCTGTGCAAACGAGGTGCCGATAAAATATGCAGTGAGGACGATCGGCTTTACAGCTTTTCACAAATGCGATGCGTAAGATGACGCCAACGCCTGTGTTTGATGTCCTTTCATAAAGATTTCGTTTTCTCAAATATTATTATTAAAATCTTGCTCTCTAGATTATTTCAATTTTACAGTTTTGAGATTTTTCTGCGTACCTCTCTCACTCTAGTATCTAGGTAATTTGGCTGTTGGATTGGCCTTATATTTCCAGATGGGTCCTGAAAAATGTTAGGTAAACTTTTTAAGCTGATTTTATGTTTGCAAAATCTTCCTTATTAAGCCAGGACAAATTGTTAGTCAAGTACTTAGGCAAGCGTGAATACTAGACATTTATATTTTTAAAGACTTTGTTGTGACTATTGTTAGTTGACATGAGTTTTATTGTACCTACTCAAAATTCGTAGCACAATCGCAATTCAGAGCTGAAATCAAATTGAGGTTATGCATAAAAGACGAACGTGCAGGGTGATCGGGGCCGGCGACCACAAATAAAAGAAGACATAAAAAGGTCGCGAGCTCTTTAACATCGCAGATGAGACGCGAGGTGAAAAGGGTGTGACTTAGGAGGTAACTATACAACCTTCAGTAACAACTTGTCCGCTATTGACTAGTGTATGAAAAATGGCTTCAATTTGTAGTTTTTATTCAAGTTTCGTTTTCGTGTTTATCGGATAGATATTTTTGTTTTTTAATCATTCCATAACACCCAATGAATTTAATTATTATTGTTACTAAACACTTTTTTTACACCACAATCCAAAGCAAAGAATACAGACAAACAAAAGAAACAAAGAGAAAGAAGTAGAATTCAAAAAAAGGCGGCAAAAATTATGTTAGAAATATAAAATTTGGACCGGATTTTTGCACTTACATTTAAATAGATAGATAGGTCTCGTTAATTTACACTCATCTGACGAGTTTCTACTTGGCAGAAGCATGGCATGGCATTCTACTTGGCATATATGATATTGATATTTCGGTTGTATACAAATCTCTACACTAAATCGATAGATCTAGATGTGATCTAATTGCCCTTCCGCCTAGAGCATTGCGAAAGGTATGGCACAAAATTTATATTTGTCAATTTATTTGTTACTACCTACTTAATTCTATTATACACAATCTCAGACAGATCTAAAACAGGAAACATTGTGAAAACGTTAACAATATTTTTGTAGTTGTATATACCAGACATTGCAAATATACTGAGCCTATATTGTTTTCCCATCAGTTAGCTACTAAAAGCGTAGATCATAAGTTATGGGTGTCGAAAGGACCTCAAAATTTGTCAGAAAATATTTTTTGCGCATACGTCTAGCGCGACATCTCAATGTCACAAGTCTCAGTACCCGTAAGGGAACTAAAATTATTGCACGTAAAAATAATAGTAAAAATAAGCGTCTGTCGTTTTGCCGACATTGATTTTTTTAGTTAAAATATTTCGCTTTTTTGTTAGGCTATCAAAATAATAAGAACAAAAATGACACAAGAAAATAGGGCAAGGTCGACATAAGACTTGAATGAATAGCCTCATCTTCATTGTTGAGCTCCCAGCAACCCCTCTCATTTAGCCTCACCATAATGGTACCTATCATTAAATTTTGTTCTAATGAACAAAATTTAATGATAGGTACTGCGACGATTTCCATCTATTATTTCGTAAACTAAACACTATTCCTAAGAATTTTGAAAATCTATTATTATAGCTCCAAATTAAACGTCATCATTAGTATAGAACTATATAATAAATTACGTAATTAAAAAAACTAAAAACCCGACTGCGTAAAACAAACTAGTTCTGGTAACTGAAAAGCAAAAAACAAGCTTTGTACTTTATAAACTAGAATTTGATAAGATCATAAACATAATTAATGTTAGAAAATGTATGGCATGCGGGGGCGAACTAATAGTCCTGAGTAGTTGGCTAAGTAATGCCCCCGCCTGCCATACATTTTCTAACATTAATTATGTTTATGATCTTATCAAATTCTAGTTTATAAAGTACAAAGCTTGTTTTTTGCTTTTCAGTTACCAGAACTAGTTTGTTTTACGCAGTCGGGTTTTTAGTTTTTTTAATTACGTAATTTATTTCTTGGTTTTTAGTGCAAAACTATGAAAAATTTTTAGATGCATATTTTTACAAGAGACAGGCCTGTGTCACTCCGCGTGTAGGTATTAAAAACATACCTACAGGCGGCGGCCATTACGCAAGGGCCAATCTAGTAGGCTGCAGCAAGCGAAGAAAGACACGCGCGCGCGCTATTTGTTCGACCACGTTCAACTTTCTCGATAGTTGCAAGATGGACACAAAACGAAAGAGGCACTAGGCACTAGGCAGTTCTGCCGACTTTTGCCACCAAAACGAATTAATGTAAGAATACAAGAAATATAATATTATAATAAGTAATAATTATTAATTACAATTAGTAATTAATAATTTATAATTACAATTAGTAATAATTACTATTTATATAATAATATATAAATAGTGATTATTACTAACTATTTATAAATAATCGTAATAATTAATAATTACAATTAGTAATTAATAGCTAATAAACCTTTTACTAGTAACCCGAACTACGAAAGATATCGACAGAACGATTAATCAATCAATTTCTCAATATAGCGCGAGCCCATAAGACGCAGTCTTAATATTGATGTTCATGTATTAAAGTATAGCGCGTTTAAGACCACTATTAGCGCCATCTGTTGAACACTGGAAACTTTAATAAGGTCCTTCATAATATTATTGTATTATTTTAGTGTTTGGCGATTTAAGGTAAAATTATTAGTGTTACAATAATTGATGGGAAGGGGGGAGGTGTAGGGGGGATTATGTGGAATGTAGTAGAGTGGAGTGGGAAGGGATCTTAAATAAATTACCACCAATTTACTCACAGAGTAGTTGTTATTTATTTTGTTTTCTATGATTTGTCACTCCAAACTGATTACAAACATATAGATTGTATATATTTTCGTATTTGCCTTTTAAAGCCCTTTATTTTGATACCCCACTCGAGGGTCTTGAAGAAAAAATTTTTTTTCAGCTCGCACATTAAAGTGCATAAAGTCCGCCATTTTAATTTTTTTTTAAATTTAGGTACCCTATAACACTCGCGTCATAAAGACAAATCTAATGACGTATCATTTATCAAAATCCGTTGAGCCGTTGATTACTTACACGCGGACATAGGAATGGACATACATACACACAGGTGAAACACATAACCCAGTCGGGTAAAAATAGCTGCATCATCATCTTGAGGCAGTGGCTTGACCTTATATAAATTTAGTATTAGGTACACCATGGAATGCATAATGGCAGTTTTCATGTAGTTCTACTGTAGTTGCATAGCAATTGTTGATAGCAGTTATAGACATTTCAATTAGCAGTAATTCCTACAGAGCTGAATTTTGGTGCTGCTGAAGAGCTTGGATACACCAGTAGAAATAAACAGTAAAAAGTCCCTATTGATCCCATGTCTGTTAAAAAAGTTATTTAAGGTCAAAGTCACAATTTTCGTTTTTTTTTTTGGATTTTTCTCGAAAACGGTATGTTTTATAAAAATACAATCTAGGCAAAAATTGTAGATCATAAAATTATCTACAAAAATATTCTTTATACTTTTTTCCTAGGAATCACCATTCCTAAGATATCGCCATTCTAAAAGTTACGTTAATAGTTTACATGTTGAATAGAAGCAGGCGTTACTTTTCGGAATTCCATGATATTATACAATGAACACAAAATTACTTTGCTATAATCCGCTAACAGTGACAAATTTGTTGGTACAACACCACACAAATTCACCACTTTAACTCGACGATCGTTTCGCTCCGACACCGGAGCATCTTCAGGAGATTTCGACTTCACAACGGACGATTGCAAAGAGACGAACGTGTCAAATGAATATATAAGACCGCTTTCGACCTAATTTGTGGTGAATTTGTGTGGTGTTGTGCCTACAAATTTGTCACTGTTAGCGGATTATAGCAAAGTAATTTTGTGTTCATTGTATAATTAATAATTTACTCCTGCTTCGAGATACTTTATCAATTTAAACATATTAAATATAAAATTTAAGAAATGTAAAAATTCAGGGGCTTACGCAATAGTTAATTTGCTGCTTGAAGATGAAAATTGCAAGCGTGATAATTGTTAAACTATAAATTTCAGATTTTTTTCCTTTTTGGAAACTATTCTTGAAAGACTGTAAAATAGATTTCCGTTGGAAAAATAAAAAAAAAAGTTATTTTTCAATTTTTTATTAACAATTTTCTTAGGTGCAAAATTAGAAACTTAAATTAAACATCTAATTTTGCGACTACGAAAATTGTTCATAAAAAATTGAAAAATGACTTTTTTTTTAATTTTTCTACACTCATCTCGGCTTTTGTATCCGACGAAGCGTTGTAAAGACCACAAGAAAGCGTTGCTGCAATAATTATACACCGGCTATGTTAAGGTACGTTGACCCATGACGATATCTAGGACCATCAATAGTTTATTTATACGGCATAAGTGTATGCTCATTATAAATATTTATTTATATAATAATTACATATTAATTTTACATCAACATTGCATTCAATTAAAATATCACAAGATATGAAAGCCATTAGCCATACAATAGATTAATTTTGGTACAGCTTAACGCTATTGTATTATAGTAAATTGACGCCACGCGCGATTTTAATTTTGCGTCGCAATTAAATTTTAAACGCGCTATCGAATTTTCCAATTTGTAAAGCCAATATTCATGGAAATCGTGTCGATATTAATTTTGTGTGCTGGAGCTGAGGTCGTCAGTTTGGTCGGATGAACTTAACCGCATTAACAGTTGACATACCTATCAGGACTATACAGACTCAATCAGGATTACTGATGACCTCCCATACATTTTTTGCCAGTAACTTGGTAGAGGTAAGGATGTTTAAAAGATAGAATAATGATTGGATTTATGAGACATGGTGTTTATTCGGTGACTCCTTACGAACATCGATATCAACAATTATGAAATCTTATATACCTACTTCATCGTCTAAAATCATCTAAGTACCTAATCTAATCTAATTATGTTGAAATCACATCTCCTTTGCTCGTAACGAAAACGCAATGAAGGAACGACTAGAGAGAGAAAGATATATTAGGAACATGTTAATACTTTTTCTTGGTCAACAAATATTTTCACAATCTTAATCGGATCTATTTATTTATTTTTGTAATTATAATCTTTACCGCATATTATAGGTAGGTACAAGGTACAGGAAACATTTCATACAAAAGGTGACCTTATCACTAACAGTAATCTAGTAGTTATTCAAAATTTTTCTATATTTAAATCATTCCTGTTGAGATTTACAAGCTTTTTAACCCCCGACGCAAAAACGACTGGGTGTTATAAGTTTGACGTCGTCGAGAGTGTTGTTGGCTATGTTTGATGAAAATCGATCCAAGATGGCCGCCGCTACAAAATGGCGGATTACATATTTTTTCACAACTCTCTCAATATGGGTATCAAATGAAAGGGCTTGACTAGCAGAATAGCACTATGCAAATCCAAGATGGCCGCCGCCACAAAATGGAGAATGTCGGGGGTTTCTTAAATTTTTAATTTATACTTGTTTACTTGCTGTTAAAGGTAGACTGAGCCCGGGGATTACTTTAAAGTGGAAGGAATACTCGCCCATAAAACGTTTCTTCTCGTCTGGATTTGAAACTCGAATCGCTTAGTCATACGACGGGAATTAAATAGCTTATGCCGTTGGAATGGGAAATTCATTGAGTTGCAACTGAAAAATGCATGTTCTGCTTTAAAAGGCCACAGTTAACATCGATTTCAGTGAATATTTTAAGATGAGATCTCAATTTACAAATTTTTATTAACCCCCGACGCAAAAACGACGGGGTGTTATAAGTTTGACGTGTCTGTGTGTGTGTGTGTGTGTGTGTGTGT
This sequence comes from Melanargia galathea, assembly GCA_920104075.1. Lineage (NCBI taxonomy): Eukaryota > Metazoa > Arthropoda > Insecta > Lepidoptera > Nymphalidae > Melanargia > Melanargia galathea. The sequence goes on along the minus strand of OV049859.1, from coordinate 6,310,152 downwards.
GTGTGTGTGTGTCTGTCTGTTCCCCTGTGGCGCTCAAACGGGTGGACCGATTTGAATGCGGTTTTTTTTGTTTGAAAGGTGAATTAGTCGAGAGTGTTCTTAGCTATGTTTGATGAAAATCGGTCCAAGATGGCCGCCGCTACAAAATGGCGGATGATATATTTTTTCACAACTCCCTTGATATGGGTATCAAATGAAAGGGCTTGACTAGTAGAATAGCACTATTGCAAATTCAAGATGGCCGCCGCCACTAAATGGCGAATGTCGGGGGTTTTTTAAATTTTCAATTTACACTTGTAATTCATTTGCTAAGTCACCTCGACTTCGCACAGGATCGTCATAACATAAACACTATCTATTGGTTAAATTTTAAAACCATTTAACACGTTAAGAGATTATAGATATTAGAGTTCGTAACAAAAGTAACAATCTCCGGAATGGCTGATTCTGGGTTCACAGGATAATTATATTATGTCAGTCGGCCTGCCACCAGAAAATCTCTGAACGGGCTTTGCTCCATAACTTACACGGACGCGGACTAAGAGCTTTGCTTCTTCGCTTCTTATACATACTGCTTAAGTTTAGAATCCCTTCCGGCTTCCATTTTCCCGGTCAACCCAAGTACCTTGGTCCGGCAGACGACGAACAAATTTTTTAGTGATGAATAACAGGTTGAATCTTTTTAGACAACTTTAAATTCTAGACAACCAAGTTTTTCCTTTATGAAAATTCTCGATGGAGGTAGCCACTGGAGTGCGCAGGTGTTAAACATTCGCTCGGGTGGGAAATCGTTCCACTATTATTACCATATTTACCATACCACATTTTTACAGTTATTGAAAATTTACAATTCATCTCGCGTTCTTCGGCGAATAAAATAAGGTTGCGGTATATAGTAGGTATAATATGATTATCTCTTTTTGCTACCTAAAGAGTTTTCTAAATATAAGAGAGAATAAGTGTGTTGCACTGCTGTACAAGACAAATGTTACACTAATAATTATATTTTAATTGTTACACCTATCTTATTTTAAGTTCTGTACAAGTGCTCTACTACAAATAAAGATTTTCTATTCTATTCTATTCTAAAAGATTGGTCCTTGAAGTTACTCATAAGCCTATAGGCTGGTTTTAGTGTCACGCTGATCGTCGGCGCTGACGAGCAATATGACGTGTGGTTGCTCTAGAAGCGTTTTATTATAGAACGAGCGGACCCGGCAGACGTCGTCCTGCCCGCTATTAGCGCCACCTACCGGGTCCAATTTTTCTACTTATAAACCTTCCTCTTGAATCACTCTATCTATTAAAAAAACCGCATCAAAATCCATTGCGTAATTTTAAAGATTTAAGCATACATAGGGACATAGGGATATACTTAGGGACAGAGAAAGCGACTTTGTTTTATACTATGTAGTGATAACGCCGACCACTCAGCACTGACACTAAACCCAGCCATACACAGACAAAATGCGGATCGACTGTTTGTATTAGAAAGAAGAAAGACTAAGAAGAGAATATATTATCTTCTCTGACATCACATTGTCTGCATGTGGAATGATGTGCGCGAGTCTCCGCGGAAGTTTGGAAACAATAAAATTGCCTTGTTTGCCTTTACACGGGGGAAATATGCGCAAATATATTATGCATAATTCAGTTTATTCGACTTCCTTCGCGCTTCATTTTTTCGTTCCGATTCCGGAATAGAAAATAGCGTAAATATTTACAATCCGCGCTTTTCGAAGAAGGTGAAAATGTGTCGTGCTCTTGAAATTGGTTTTCATAAATAACAGAACTTCTTTCTGTACCTAAGTTGCTCCAGCAATAGGTACTTGAGACGGCTATTAGTTATTACACATGACATAATATTGTAATTTTAATTTTCAAAAGCGCAACCACCGAGTTTCTTTTTGGTTTTTTCGATTGGTATTATATTCCGGACCAGTGGTACGATTAGATTCACTTGACGTTTCGAAAGCACTTTGTAAAAGTTTATTTGATTAAAAAATCTATTTGACTAAAACTCACAGTACGTCCAGGTTAAATTGTGAATTTCCTCCTATTTTGAAGTCAGTTTTCAGCATATTTTCTCCAGTAGGAATTACTTAGATACCTAGGCACCTATTGATAAATAATATGAATATGAAATCCCAAAGCGATCGTTCTGAACCCAGTTACCGATCTGGGTCGACGTCGGTTAACCGACAGAATCATTTAATATTCCTCTCTGTAAATAGGTCATGACTACTCAAAATTGCGATATTTTAATCCAATAATCTACCCAAGTATGGACGTAAACGTGCTTTTTAACCATTTAGGAGGAACAATACATATTCGTCTATTAACTAAGTATAGGTACGCTACGTCGATGCCTATTGTATAGCATACTTAGATTAAATAAAACGTATCCTATATCTGTAAATATCTTTTTATTTAACTAGATTTTTTTATTGATTATGCTTTCACGATACTTATATAACGGTGAAGATCTGATGAAGATCTTTGTCGATTGAGGACGAAACTCCTTAAAGGACTAATCACTCATCTTTATTTTCCACACCTTATTTTCCTTGAAACTCAACAGTTTAAGAAAAACGAGTCGAGTCTTAAAAGCGATATCTACTTATTTATGACTAGCTGACCCCCGCGACTCCGCGACTTCGTTCGCGTGTTTATAGGTTTTATATAGGATCGGATCGGATCCCATAATTCTTTTATGTACCTAAACTAAATGTTGCCTGTTACTCCTTATAACATTGAAAGTTCCATTAAAATCGATCCAGCCGTTTCGGAGATTAGCTGGAACAAATAGACAAACCGACATACATAAATTTAAACGCACACCAGTTTAAAATAAGCCGTACGTTCAAAGATCCGGGTCCCAAGTTATTTGAACCCAATACTGAGGGTTGTAATGGCTGTCATTTCTGAACTAAAAAACCTATGACCTTGAAATATTTACAGGACAATATATAAAGTACTACCTTTCTAACAAAGAAAAAATGAGTGAAATCGAGCAACGCGTTAATGAATTACAGCTAAATATACGTTTTAACTTTCATCCCCTCTCCCAAGGGAACCGTGCTGAATTTTGGGATAAAAAGTATCCTATGTCCTACCTCGAAGTATAAACTCAAATCGTACCAAGTTTCATTTGAATCCATTCAGTAGTTTCGGCGTGATGCGCGGCCAAGATACAGACAGACAGACAGACAGACAGACAGACAGACAGACAGACAGACAGACAGACAGACAGACAGACAGACAAAAATGAAACAAATTGCAGTTTTTGCTTCAGTATCGATTATAGAGTGCCCTCCGAAAAAAATTTCAAAATATCTTCAATGTACAGAATTGGATCTGTTACAGTTTTATTATATTACTAGCTGACCCCCACGACTTCGTTCGCGTGTTTATAGGTTTTATATAGGATTGGATCGGATCCCATAATTCTTTTATGTACCTACCTAAATTTCGTCTAAGTTACTCCTTAAAACATCACCTATCTGCCATTGGAAGTTCCGTTAAAATCGGTCCAGCCGTTTCGGAGATTAGTTGGAACAAATAGACAGACCGACAAACATAAATCTAAACGCACACCAGTTTAAAATAAGCCGTACGTTCAAAGATCCGGGTCCCAAGTTATTTGAACCCAGTACTGAAGGTTATAATGTCTGTCATTTCTGAACTAAAAAACCTATGACCTTGAAATATTTACGGGACAATACTTAAAGTACTACCTTTCTAATAAAAAAAGGACGAGTGAAATCTAACTACGCGTTAATGAATTACAGCTAAATACGCGTTTTAACTTTCTTCCCCTCTCCCAAGGGAACCGTCCTGAATTTCGGGATAAAAAGTATCCTATGTCCTACCTCTGAGTATAAACTCAAATCGTACCAAGTTTCATTCGAATCCATTCAGTAGTTTCGGCGTGATGCGCGGCCAAGATACAGACAGACAGACAGACAGACAGACAGACAGACAAAAATGAAAAAAATTGCAGTTTTGGATTCAGTATCGATTATAGAGTGCCCTCCAATAAAAATTTTCAAAATATCTTCAATGTACAGAATTGGATCTGTTACAGTTTTATTATATTATAGATAACTGTAAATTATTTTGCGCTTTTATCTACTTTTCGTGTCAATAGCGTACCTATACGAAGTAAATAATTGATATGGTATCTAATCTAGCCTAAATTGACCTACGATTACATAAAGTCTTTTTTCCTAGTACTGTCATCATCATCATCATCATGATCAACCCATTACCGGCTCACTACAGAGCACGGGTCTCCTCTCAGAGTGAGAAGGGTTTTGGCCATAGTCTACCACGCTAGCCAAACGGATTGGCAGACTTCACACACCTTTGAGAACGTTATGGAGAACTCTCAGGCATGCAGGTTTCCTCACGATGTTTTCCTTCACCGTTAAAGCAAGTGATATTTAAATACTTAAAACGCACATTCAGTAGTTTCGGCGTGATGCGCGGCCAAGATACAGACAGACAGACAGACAGACAGACAGACAAAAATGAAAAAAATTGCAGTTTTGGATTCAGTATCGATTATAGAGTGCCCTCCAATAAAAATTTTCAAAATATCTTCAATGTACAGAATTGGATCGGTTACAGTTTTATTATATTATATAGATAGATAACTGTAAATTATTTTGCGCTTTTATCTACTTTTCGTGTCAATAGCGTACCTATACGAAGTAAATAATTGATATGGTATCTAATCTAGCCTAAATTGACCTACGATTACATAAAGTCTTTTTTCCTAGTACTGTCATCATCATCATCATCATGATCAACCCATTACCGGCTCACTACAGAGCACGGGTCTCCTCTCAGAGTGAGAAGGGTTTTGGCCATAGTCTACCACGCTGGCCAAACGGATTGGCAGACTTCACACACCTTTGAGAACGTTATGGAGAACTCTCAGGCATGCAGGTTTCCTCACGATGTTTTCCTTCACCGTTAAAGCAAGTGATATTTAAATACTTAAAACGCACATAACTCCGAAAAGTTAGAGGTGCGTGCCCCGGGATCGAACCCACGACCTCCGATTAGAAGTCGGTTGTCCTAACCACTAGGCTATCACAGCTTTTTTACTAGTACTGTATCTATTTGTATTTATTTCGTCACTAATTCCTATTGTTTACGTATGATGAGGTCACCGAAAAATTCACACATGTTTGTTATACCTTTAAACGAATACTTACATTTTTTAGGGGTCCATAGTAAAGGGGTGCTAGCCAGGTAACCTCCAAGTGTGCCTGGGTGCTGCTGGTCCTCTTGGATACGTCCGAGGGGAAGAGCAGTATTCGGGCCGGTGCACCCCGGTAACATGGTTAATAATTTCGGGGATATTGTTAGCCATGGCCAATGACCTGGCGGAGGGAGGTTTCTCCGCGTGTCCCTCTGATTAGCAGAGGGCACTGCGGATGAAACTGGGGGTGAGACACCCCGGGGCGGGGGGCAGCGATGCCCATCGCGGGAGGAAGAAAACCTCGTTAAAAAATTACGGGAGGGCGCGAGCCTCTGGAGGGACAGCCCAGAGGCGAGCGGGAGCCCCAGCTGGGGCGGCTGCCGGACACCTGGGATGTATACTTTGGGTTCCCCAGGCGTCCAGCACACAGCATGAGGGTCATGCCGTGGTGGTTTTAGTGGGTATACCCGGTTGGAGTCCCACATAACCTTCGTTCTGCCGCATTCGGCCGCAGAACGGGGGTACCTATAAAAGGTTTCCACCACGTCAAAAAAAAAAAAAAAAGGGGTCCATAGTAAAACAAGGAATCCACCACTACCACTACAGCCGTTTAACGTCCCACTGCTCCGCATAGGCCTCCTCTCTCATAGGAGAAAGGGATTTAGAGCTTAGACCCACCATGCTGCTCCAATGCGGGTTGGCGGGCTCTTAACGACTATTGTCGTGGAACTCGTGATCTGCAGTCTAATATGCTAACCACTAGACCAATGAGACAGAAACAAGGAATACCGTGTAATAATTATAATTATTTAGTCCACTCCGTCCATCCTTATAATATCATCTTTCAATCATCATCAAACTCTTCATAAGTTGAGATATTGAATTAAGGTTACAACCGCAAATTCAAAATATTTTTTGGGACTTCAAAGACCCTTCAAAATAAGCCGCGAGGAAGTGGTTGTTGGCGACAAAGCTCATTGGACGAGTAAAATGTGATGAAAATTCATTATACACGTCGCCTTAACTCGCAGTGCTTTGATATTTTTATAAGTTCCGTTGTTTTTAACCCCCGACGCAAAACGACGGGGTGTTATAAGTTTGACGTGTCTGTGTCTGTGTGTGTGTGTGTGTGTGTGTGTGTGTGTGTGTGTGTGTGTGTCTGTCTGTTCCCCTGTGGCGCTCAAACGGGTGGACCGATTTGAATGCGGTTTTTTTTTTGTTTGAAAGGTGATTTAGTCGAGAGTGTTGTTAGCTATGTTTGATGAAAATCGGTCCAAGATGGCCGCCGCTACAAAATGGCGGATTACATATTTTTTCACAACTCCCTTAATATGGGTATCAAATGAAAGGGCTTGACTAGTACAATAGCACTATTGCAAATCCAAGATGGCCGCCTCCACAAAATGGCGAATGTCGGGGGTTTTTTAAATTTTCAATTTACACTTGTGATAAAAGAAGTTTTTCATTTTTGATATACTGCACCTGAAAAGCTGTTCGGATGTTATCAGATACTTATTCCCTCTCTACATCAGCGCTCCGAGCCAGCCTGATTAGCGGATTTGGTTAAAAAATTCAATATACCCTAAAGATAAAAGAAAACTATCCGGATGTAATCACGACTAGATCAGCTCTGAAGCTTTCATTCAGCTCTGCTCATTTGTTACAGGTGCTTCGTGACCGTGTTTAACAAGAACAATAACTTTTGCCTATAAGTCATGTAACATGGGGAAAAATGGTTCTCCACACTTTCAGTTACGTAACATTTTATCGTCCTTTGCCATTTGTATTCAACGAATGCCGCAACTGGTCCCATAAATAATTTAGATGAAAAATCAGCAAGCGATTTTTGTTGTACGTACAAATGAGGCGTACGTCAATTTTTCTTACGAAAAAAAAGGGAAAGTTTTCGTAAAACTCATAATAAGAATACCGACTCTGGGAAATAGAGCGAGGCCGACGACGGCGTAGGGCTGAGACAAATAGCCTCATCTCTGTGTTATTCATTGTTGAGCGCGCGGTTTCCCTTATAATTTGACATTAAGGGACTGTTCAGACAGACCGGCGCGGAGAGCGTCGGAGAGCATTTTTTTTTTCACACAGACCGGCCGTTCAAATTTGCTCTTCTCTCCGCGCCGGTCTATGTGAACGGACACGCGGATGCGTTCGGAGCCGAGCGTACGCTCTTGGGTCGGACGGCAGAGCAATTCGGCCTACGGTCGGCTGTGCGAGCATGAAAGAGCACGCGAACGGCGCCGGTCGGATGCTCGAGCGCGAAAGAGCACGAGCATGGAGCAGCCGACCGGCTCGACGAGCAGCCGAGCGGCTGCTCTTAATGTTTCACACAGAGCGTATTGGGAGCATCCTCGAGCATCCTCTTATTATAAAAGAGATAAAATGTAAAAATAAATCTTATTTCAATGTCCTAAGATTCTATTTTAAATGCGATTAAAAGCTCTGCTCTCCGCGCCGGTCTATCTGAAAGGTCCCTAAACCAGCAACGATACGGCCTTATCAGCAGGAGTAGCGGCGCTGAAGACAGCAGTTGCTTTGCATTTTAAATTCAAAACTAAAAATGTATTTTTTATGAAGTTTTTCGAAACGATTGTAGAGAATAAATTACGTTGTTACCTTTTTAACGGACTTAAAAAAGGTTCTAATTCCAGTCTTAGGTATTGCATGTAAGTACCTGTATGTCGAGTTTTTTAGGGTTCAACGGGTAAAACGACCCAAAGGGTAAAACGACCCTATTACTAAGACTCCGCTGTCCGTCTGTCTGTCTGTCCATCCGTCTGTCTGTCCACCCGTCTATCACCAGGGTGTATCTCATGAACCGTGATAGTTAGTTGAAATTTTCACAGATGATGTATTTCCGTTGGCGCTATAACAACAAATACTAAAAAACAGAATAAAATAAATATTTAAAGGGCTCCCATACAACAAACGTAATTTTTTTTTGCTCATTTTGGCTCGATATTAATAACATCAACAGGTAGACGCTTGAAACATTCATATTTAGTTATACATATATTCACTTTAAAAATAAATAGTTAAATCAAAATAAAACAAATATTTTCTCCCGGCTCCGGGCGGCTCCTATACAACAAACGTGATTTTTTTGCCGTTTTTATAGATAATGGTACAGAACCCTTCGTGTGCAATTTCGACTGCACTTGGCCGGTTTTTTGCTAGGTATAAGCCAATTAGTATGATTTTGTTTTATTTGATAGAATTTTCTCTGTCCGAAGGCCACAACATCTTAAAGGACAACTGGTACTAATTAACCATATTATTGTGTATTCAGTGCAATAAGTAGTTTGGTGAACAGTCAATACCCACCTATAATAGTTTTAAACAATTGAATGTAGGTATAAGTTACTAAAAAACTGTGACCCAGAAAACTGTGGTGGAATGCTCCCGCAACGCCTTAAGTAGACACAAGTGGAGAAGCATCGCGCGGGAGGCGGTGCGCCCCAAAACCAAGAAGACCGATGACGACTCATGTGCCTAACATCCTAGCAGCCACGACCACTCTGTCAAGAGTGCACGATTAAGAAGAATAAGTTACTTAATACCTAATGGATAAGTAGTTATGTTTCAAAAGTTTTAGTACTATATTATTATTGAAAGTTATAATACAAAAACTGGGTATGTACATATCCCTTAGTAGAATATGCGGGCTAAAATATATGCTCTGTTGATTAATAGGACGTAAACATTTTTTACGTTATAAATAAAAATCGTCCGATCGACAAGGATTTTTCCTTCAAAAGCCGTCGAGCTTTAATTAATTGTCCACTCGCGAAACAAAGGGGGCCATTAGGCAGTTTGTTTATTTTACAGGATTCCATTTGTTCACAAATAACATTCTTCTGCAAACAAGAATGAAGCCATTACAGTGCGCCTTTCAACAAAGCTCTTTGTTCACCTCTTTGGGCTGGAATTTTTATACACATTCTACATATAGTATGTGTATAAAAAATGTCAATTTAACACGTCATAATAACATATTATTATGAAGTGTTAAATTGACACCGCAAACAGAGGAAGGACAGTGGGAATCAAGTAAGTAGGTAGAGGCCTACAACTCTCAGGCCCTGTGAAGAAGAAGAGATATACTCTATTACTAAGAATCTTAGATATACTTAATCTTAGCCTTCTGATAAGTGTTGGATAGCCTAACGTCAGTTTTGTCACTTTCTTAATTTATGTCAAGTGACAAAGACAGAAGTTGTGAATAAGCTATCTGCCACTTATCAGAAGGCGGTGAAACAGGTCCTTAATTATTTTACTACTCATATTTATTTATGAATTCATCATATACCTATTGAATCCACAATTTCCTGATTTTAGACAAGCTGTAGAATATATCGCACGCTTATTAATAAACCGAAATAAGTCAAAATTTGGTGATTTCTACTTTTACTAATAAAATGAACTAACTCAGCTCAAAGAATAGGTACAATCTGACCGCCACGCGAAACAGAGCAAAATGGCCGATTTAATGGATCACCCTTCTCTTTATTATTAAAATGCGCGACAAAGCATTTTATGAAATAGCGAATCATTCAGTGATGCGTCTACCGCGACGTGAGGTGAACGTTACCTTTTTTTGACGACAACGAATTAAGGCGAAATAGTTCATTTTATTTGCAAGCGCACTTAAGTTTATTCCGTTTTTTTTTTATTTCTAAACAAGAACGATTTTGATTTATTTCACGTTAGTTGAAAATTGTGTTTTATTTCAACATGCATGATTGAGACATATTTCAGTATTTTATTAAATTTACTGTGAGTAGTTATAAAAAAATATGTCTTAGTGCGTTTTAGTTTTAATTCTATCTTAAGTTCAGGAAACAATTCCATTTTATTTCACTTTGTTACAAAAAGTATCAGCTAATTTTAAAAGTATTCGTATTTGTTTCTGTCTATTTTTTAAATTATCCAAAATTCCAAAAGTACTCTAGCAATTATTGCAGTTTATTAATTTTTTGTAATAAAATTATTTAAGGCCGCTCTCTTCACGCGCTTTTCCATACAAACGTATTACGCCTATTATTCTAATATTTGTCGCAATAGGTCTAAAGTTAAGCCAGATATCAATTTATATCTCCATTATCTATGCCATAAAATAAAAATATTAGTAAAATTATATTTATTTTGAAAGTTATGACGCTTGAAAAATCACTATTTTTGGGCAAATTTTGGGGCAACTTCGTGCGTAAATAAACTATATAAGAAACTAGAAAATTGAAAAACTACCGAAGTCTTATCATAGGTTACTTCATAATAATTACAAGTCTTTAGTTCATGTAAAAAATTGCCAAATATTTGCTAAAATAGGCGAAATACCAAACCTAGATTTGTATCTTTTTACTTTGCCGTTTTTCACTAAAAATCATGATATCTCAAGCAAAATTTATTTATTTAATTAATTTATTATTTATTTATGTATATATTTTTAGTACTCTTCTTTACTGAAAACGTCTCGCTCTCTAAATGCAGAAATCACTGCTTTAGACTCCACTCACCAACGATTTGTCGATGCCATGGAGAGGGCTCTTAATTTTTCAATTCCATAGTTGTGATTAGATAATATGACGTGTGCCATATGAAAACAACGATGCCAAAACAAGAACTGGTTGCGATAAGTAATAGGAGTCAGAAATGCTGGCCGACTTCATGGAGAAGGAGGATCTCTATAATACTAACTATTTCTTCAGGAAGCGGCCTCACAGGAAATGGACCTGGATGAGTCCCAACGGTTCTACGAGAAATGAAATTGACTTCATCATGTCTACCAAACGGCACATATTCTATGATGTCTCTGAGATCAACAGAGTAAAAACCGGGAGCAATCACCGTATGGTAACAGGCACATTGAATCTCAACATAAAGCTTGAAAGGGCCAGACTGATGAAGTCAACGCTCCAACCTTCTCGTACCCATATCCAGAACCCGGAGAGATTTCAACTCAAATTGCAAAACCGATTTTCTTGACTGGCAGATTGCGATTCTGTGGACGAGCTGAACAACAGGCTGGTGGAAACTGTCCATGGTCGGGTCTAGGTTATTTAAGACCCACCGTAGAAATAGAACCAAAAAATTCTCAGACCATACTATATACTATACTCTCATGGAACAGAGACATGAAATGAGACTCCGGTCTTCTGGAGACGCCTTTGCATATCGATGGATTAGTAGACAGATCTCTAAATCACGCGCGATCAGACACGCGATCTGCGATAAATTAACACCGAGCGTACGTATCAAAGAGACCATTGAGCGTAACAATTAAGGCTCAAAGGTGTTCGCAAGAGATCTGCCTATCGGTCAGAGTCAGCTGATGCGACTCAAGACCGACAGCGGTTTGAGGGAGGTTGAGAAGTTCTACGGACAGCTGTACACGTCAACACAGAAGCCTGTTGAAGATTTGGCTAAAGATCCCAGAGCCAAATTGACCCGACACTATACCGAAGATATCCCGGATATCAGACTATACGAGACTAGTATGGCAACAAACTTACGGACAACAACTTAAGGACAACAAGGCGCCAAGTGATGACGAACTCACAACAGAACTCCTGAAAGCAGTTAAATAACCAGTTCTTAAGGTCTTTCAGCGACTGTTCAATTCCGTTATCGACGAGGGTATAACGCCAGAGGCATGGCACAGAGGCGTGCCTGTTCTTTTCTTCAAAAAGAGCGATAATACCCTGCTGAAGAATTATAGACCCATCTCGCTGCTGAGTCATGTCTATAAGTTGTTCTCGAGAGTCAATACGAACCGTCTCCCTTAAGGTTCGACGACTTCCAGCCTCCCGAACAGGCCGGGTTCCGAAAAGGCTTTAGTACCATAGACTACATCCATACGCTGCGGCAGGATATACAGAAGACCAAAGAGTATAGCCGACCACTTTGCTTGGTATTTATCGACTATGAGAAAGCCTTCGATTCGATAGAAACTTGGGCTGTAGTGAGATAACTGCAGAAATGTCGACTATTGGTAGTCGGTACATCCAAGCGCTGATGTTTGTACAAAAACGCTACTATGTCAGTCCGTATACAGGACCAGACTACGAGGCCAATCTAATTACAGTGTGGAGTATGTCTTTAAGCTTCTGGACTGGAACGGACTTGGCATCAACATGAATGGCGAGTAAATCACTCACCTACGGTTGCCGATGATATAGTCGTTATGGCAGAGATTCTGGGAGACCTCAATATAATGTTCAATGATCTCAGCAGAGTTTCTCAACAGGTGGGCCAAAAAATGAACATGAGTAACATGACGAAGACGAAGATCATGTCTAATGCTCATGTTCAGCTCCACCCGGTAATCGTTGAGAACTCGGTACTCGAAATTGTAGACGAGTATATTATATACCTGGGACACGGTCCAGCTAGGTAGGTCCAATTTTGAGAAAGAGATCAACCGCCGAATCCAACTCGGCTGGACAGCCTTCAGGAAACTTCGAGATGTCTTTTCGTCCAATATCCCTCAGTGTCTAAAGACGGATCTGATCTGCGCTAACAATGGGCCTCATAAGAAGGCTCAGGGTTACTCAGCGGGCACTGGAGAGAGCTATGGTCGGAATATCTCTGTGGGATTAAATCATAAATGAGGAGATCCGCAGGAGAAGCAGCGTTACCGCCATAGCTCATCGAGATGAGCACATTGCTCGAAGAATCGATGGACGTTGGGATCCCAAGGTGATTGACTGGTGATTGACTGGCGACCTCGCACCAGCAAACGAAGCGTTGAAAGATCTCCCACTACATGGACGGACGATCTCAAGCGAGTCGCGGGCAGCAGCTGGAAACAGGCGGCCCAAGATTGTGTTCTGTGGCGATCCTTGCAAGAGACCTATGTCCAGCAGTGGACGTCTATTGGTTGAGACGACGAAAAAATTTAGGTGCTAACTTTGATGCTTAGTAAGTGCAGTCAAGAGCAGTTTCAGTTAAACACAAGCAATTATTATTGTATACAAAATACCTCGGAAATAGCTCTTCCATCTATCGCAGTATGGTACCTCAGTGTACAGCCGGACGTGTTCTTGACTTACAAACTTATTCAAGTTCCTATTTTTGTGATTACTATTTAATAAAAATTATTATAAGGATACCAAAGCAGTTTTGATAAAATTTTAATGCAAAATGTAAAATAACTATTATCAAATAAAAAGATTTTTCACCAAATATTTCTGCACTTTTATATTTATTTTATTTTTAAACTGTAGTAAGTATCAAATTTTCAAATAATCTAATAGAATTTTTAATACTAAACTGAATTATTAAGTCTTATTTCAAAGAGATTCAAACAATTTGTCCCAATTTTTTATACTAAACTGGCAGAAGTCGGAACTTGAAAAAAAAAACTTATTTTATTCGTTAAATATAAGCAATTTCATTATAATGTTTACTTATTTAAATCCGCTATACATCAACCTACAATTTAAGACCAAGTACCTAAAAATAGTATCGTAATCACGTGAAAGACGACAAAATGTTTCCAGCAAGGTAGAGGCTCAAAACTTTGACAGCGATTTCCCACAAAAGTGGTTTTTTGACTTATTTCGGTTTATTAATAAGCGTGCGATATTTATGTGTGATTTTATATACCTATGTAGAAGAATTTAAATAAAATTACTATACGATCTGCATATTATTTAAGGTGCCTATTACTTGGTTTCGTAGAGTCAAGAAAATACGTACATGAATTAGGATTATATAAATATAAATTTTCGTAAAAGTTTATTAATTTGTTAATTATGATTTTTTATAACTAATTTAAATCATATGATTTACATAATTATTATGATTTTTCAATAGTTATAAAAAATCATAATTAACAAATTAATAAACTTTTACGAAAAAATTCAGGATCTTATGAAGTATATATATATCAGAAGGGCTCCACGAAGTTTAAAAATTTTAGGCCAATTATTTATACCTTTCATCACATTGTTTATGCCAACGGAAATTGGGAACAAATTTGTTAGTTTACAATTGAATAACTTATTGAAAATGGTGATTAAACTTTTTTTTCTTCAGGGCTCGATGTTTTCAAGTGTTAAGAAGATACTAGAATTTTTTAAAATTTTTAAAATCACATTTTATGTTATAAAAAAATATTTTTATTGCTGAAAAAAATATTTTTATTGTCTCGCGCAGAGCCCTATTTTCAACGTCAAATTAAAGTTATAAATAATGGAGATAGAGTTTCGGAAGTTGAGACTTTTTTTTGGAAATTTCCTCCTCCTTAACGAGCTTTTTTCAAAATTGCTTAAATATAAATATTTTTCGAGTTATTAACATAAAACGAAATATCATTTTTTTTCCATCTTATTTTGTTAATAACAATTTCAATTTTTTACCTGCACCAAAATCCTTCAAAAACTTTTTTCTAGAGGTGATTCCGAATCGAATGAGCTATCGCTCATATTTTTAGGACCTTTATCTCTATTTTTCACGTTTTCGAACCAGTCTAGTAAACACATCGGTGTTACGCCATTTGACCTAGCTACAAAATCCTGAAACTAAAACATCATGTAACTCTTTATTTTTAAACGAAAGCCTAAATATGAATTTTCATCGTGGATAGGCAGATCATAAACGGAATCTACTGTCAAAATTTTCAGTTTGAAACTTCAGTGGGGCTTATCTACTCGTGTGGTGGGGCTGTGCGTCAGGACATTTTTTTATTATAGTATACATATCTATCTATATACTTATAGTAGTAGATATGTATATAGATAAAAATCAATATTAAATAGGCGAAAGTTTGTATGTGTGTGTGTGTGTGTGTGTGTGCGTGCGTGTGTGTGTATGTGTATGCAGGCCTGTGTCACTCCGCGTGTAGGTATTAAAAACATACCTACAGGCGGCGGCCGTTGCGCAACGGCCAATCTAGTAGGCTGCCACAAGCGAAGAAAGACACGCGCGCGCGCTATTTGTTCGACCACGTTCAACTTTCTCGATAGTTGCAAGATGGACACAAAACGAAAAAAAGCAAAAAGATACTGTGCAGTATTTAATTGTTTAAATACGGATCGTGATCGAAAAT
This sequence comes from Melanargia galathea, assembly GCA_920104075.1. NCBI lineage: Eukaryota > Metazoa > Arthropoda > Insecta > Lepidoptera > Nymphalidae > Melanargia > Melanargia galathea. Next base: position 6,294,877 of record OV049859.1, on the reverse strand, counting down.
TAACTTTTTTTTGGTTGCCTAAAGACGCTGACAGGTAAAATCTACTTTGATTGGATTACATTATGTTCCTATTTGAAATGAAATTAATTCAAACTACAAACCCTTTCTCCCCTTGTTGAACAAAGTACTATTTCAATACCCTAAAAGTAGAAAGCGCTAGATGGCGTAAGTAGTTTCTCGAAGTCACCTCGAAGTAAGCAACCCTAGAGTCCGCGGCTTTTTCAAACGTATAACCACGTATAACCTATTATGAACCGTAGTCCAGTGAATTAAGGCCCATATTCCCTCAAAAAAAATTTGGTAGGTACGTAAATGAACACGTGCTCGACTGGAACGCGAGCTAAATTAAATCATATTGTTTATCAGATTGAATACATATTTCTTTGAAAACCATTGCGAAGTAAGGCTTCTGTACCTTTAGGTACTAGTTATTATTCTGTGGTGTATGTTTGTTACTCTTTAACGTCGCAACTACTGAACCGATATTGCTGACATTTTGAATGAGATAGATTATACCCCGACTTAACACGAGATTTGTGAAAAACCGAAATTCATGCGGGCAGAATCTAGTAAGAAAGCTAGAAAGTTACAGATATGCTCGTGAACGGGTGCCGCCGTCGGAAATGGGGCTACTTTTGGCTGCCCTTCTTAACGTGTAGAATTGTAAGCACCATTCCGAACCAGTGGTAGATTCATTTGTCGATTCAAAAGCACTTGTAAAAGTTTATCTGAATAAAAAATATGTCTTAGACTTGCCTTTACACAAGTTTAAGAACTCTATTAAAAGTATGCTCATAAAAAAAAGCTTATTATTATACAATTGAAGATTATATAAACGATAAAAAAGCTTGGATTTAACTCGTTCCAGCAATGCGCGAGACGGCATTTCAATCATGTACATTAATAATTATAATTGTTATAATGTTTTTTAAAAAAAAAGAGCAACCGCCGAGTTTCTTACAGATTCTTCTCGGCTGGAACTGCATTCCGAACCTGTGGTAGATTCAATTGACGATTCAAAAGTACTTGTAAAAGTTTATTTGAATAAAAAACTTTTGTATTCTATTCTATTCTATTCGATAATTATTATGTGCCATGTCAGAGTCACCGAGGTCGGCTTGGCTTTGCCTGGCCACCGCTTCGCTCGTCACTCTGCGCCGGCCAGACGAACACTTTAGTCCGATATAGCAAAATAATGAGCGGGAGGTAAACGTACTATTGCGTGTAATGTGCACTCCACACGTGCATCGAAAGGGGTACATCGTGACGTCACGGGGAAACAGGACGGTTGATTAACCCAGATAAGCCTGAAACTATTTTTACTCAAAATCTTTACAATAAACAAATTTTTTTAGTTGCATTACCTTTAAAATGAAGAAAAAAAATATTAAAAAAAATATTTTCCTTAAGGTTTTCCGGGAAATGCCCGTCCTATATATAGGACAGTAGGATAATAGGTAGTAAGTAAGGGTTAGTATTGACCGTAACTGAAAACGGACTAATATATTTATCTATTTATGAAAAGGGTACAAATAATGAATTTTAATGTTAGTATACCAATTTTGCAGTGTGATGACTTATGTATGATAAGTTATAAAACACATAGCACATACTTCTATATCAAATTTATGCAGCGCGTCAAACATTTTTTGACATTGACTGTAAAGTCTTTGTTTTGATTGAAGAATAACCAAATGATTTAATTGGTTATGCCTTGATCTTTCCAGCTGTCATCACGTTCATATTGGGACGGTTGACTTGGCCCCATTTTTCCAAATTTTCTGTTTGACTCAATCAAAGCTGTTGTTACTCTCCTGCGGAAGCTTAGGTGATCCAATTTCCCGTATTTTGTTTTATACAATAATTTCCATGCAAAAACGTTCAGAAAGATATTATTTGTAAGTAATGGCATGTGCCATTTCTTGACTCTAATGCCTACTCTGTGTAACCAATCATGTAAATTTTCGAACCAGTCAATCTGAAGTTTATCTTGGAAAACTCTTTGAACTTCAAGCCAAACCACTGAAGATGTTGCTAAGCCTCTTTTCCTCCACGCATAAATTCTTTTGCTCTGAGCTGATCAACTAACAGCAAGTTGCTCTTCGGTATCAATAATGGGATACTCAACTTGGAGAGATATTTCTACAGGTTGAAGTAATATGTTACGTAGGAAGTTATTCAGCGTCCACGTTATCTTCATCACCCTTGTCTTCATCACCTTCGTCAGTAGGGCAATTGGGGTGAACAAGGGGTGGTAGAATACATATTGTTACCTTTCTGTCATTTTTCTCACCATCGGAAGCTGTTCAAAGCGTCTATTATCCCATAAGCAGTTAGCGGTCCGAACATAAAAAGTTACCTGTATTATCCTACTGTCCTATATATAGTCCACCACTTTTTGTCGTAAATTATTTCCACTTTACGAAATATTATATCAATAAAATTGTTATACAAAGTAAAGAAGAGGTTATCCAGAACATGTGAAATGTGAAATTTGCAACCTAAACATAAATTTCAGATTTTTATACATATCTCTTGTGAGCCGTTTCTGTAACGCGCTTTTATTGCGCACTTTTTAGTTAAATATATCGAAAAATATTAAATAAAACGTCGATTTTATATTTTTACTATAATAAACATAGTCTCCTTACTTCATATCACAACAAAAGAAATCAACCATTTAAATGGGTACTTTGATATATTTTTTTATTTTCACTGTCCTACATATAGGACAGTAGGCTTATCTGGGTTAAATTATATAGCGGCCAAAGTGAGATGGAATATAGGCCAAGCGACCTACCTTTCAAACAGTGCCCCGTCGACCCACCTACGTCAACTACGAACACATAATAAGGTCGCCTGCAAAAGACAGAACCTTTAAATCATCCCGCGGTTTTTAAGAAGTAGACATAAAAATATTAAAATGATCCTCAAATTGCCGACCCAATTTTATACGGGTTAAACAAGAGCGTATTCAGTTTCATTGTTAAATTAATTCACGAACAATTCAAGTTTTTTTATTATAAAATACGACGACAGAGAAAATATTTAAATATCAATCAAAAGTTGATTTCAGGATTTCAGGAGCTTAGGGCTCCTGAAATCCTGTGGTGGTTTGTTTATAAAATATGTAACGGCTGCTTACCCTGCTAGGTACCTACTATTTGTGTTGATAAAAAGGTAGCGTATGAAATATTTATTTAATGTTTCCCTCGGGGTACATATACATAAATAACTGTAAAGGCCAGTTGTACATAGTGTTTAAGTAAGGTTAACTAAAGTTAACTATGACCACCAAATAAAATCTACTTAACCTAAAAGCCACTCTAGGATGCACATATCTAAGTTAAGTTTTACCTAAATTTCAACTTACATCTGATTTATGAGTGGATTTATGAGTGGGTATACAAATACTGCCTTGTGAAACACACTTTGCTTGTATTTTGGTAAGGTTAATTTAAACGGCAACTATACTTTTCCGCGTGACGTTTAGTCGGCTGTTAGTGTCACGTTTTATTAACCAATACTCCATTACAATTGACGGACAGCGTTACGTTGGTTTAATCACTGTTAAAAGTTGTGCATTCCATGTGAAGACAACCAAGCCTAATGGAAAGCAACGGTGAAGTACGCGCTTATCCTGAAGATATGTACTCTTTTCTTCTTCTCTTCGATTCTTCTGGTACTGAATTTATTTGGAAGTTCAGAAGATTTATTTTTAAAGATATTCATTCCATAATAATATGATAATGGTTCTAACTTAACAATACTTAATTTCATCTTGATCATCGTTCTGTTGTGTTCAGCAAGATTGTCGTGGTTATGAGCGTGGTCGTATTTTATAGACTACGAAAGAACCTACCGATTACAAATATTACTGTAGTTTTCTCACTGGCTGCGACTAAAAGGTAACTGGTATCTGCAGGCACTTTACAACAATTAAAAAAATGTTAGCAGAGTCGCGAATCTGATTCAAATTCAAAAATATTACGATAGCAATCTGGTTGTTGGTACATTCTATTGTTTTGTCTTCATTCTGTCTGTTGGTCTGTATCATTATTGTTTTCTCGTAAATGGACGTGGACACCTTTTGCAAAAAAATTATGTAGGTTATATGTTTTAGGCAAGTTTCTCCTATGTTCTACCCTTTTTAATCAACTACGTTCATCACAAAACTAATTTAATAAAGCAATTATGCTCGGATGGAGTAACATCAAACTTTTATTAAAAAACCGTTACAACCTACTTTCCCACATAAAAGGGATTTGTTTCATAGTTTTAAGTAGTTAACCGTCGGGGATCTAGCTTCAGAGTTAACTAGCGCGAAGTCTTTCGAGTTTAAGTAGGGTATGAAACGCTTTTTCCGGAAAAAGGTCTGTTTGGTTTTCCCTTCTTTTGCATTTAAATTGTGTTGTATATTATGTACTTGGTTTAGGTCAGATACAACTAATAGGTATTGCTCTTAACAGATTACTATTACATTGAAATACAAATTAATCCAACTTTTGTTAACTATTATTTTTAACCCCCGACGAAAAAACGACGGGGTGTTATAAGTTTGACGTGTCTGTGTGTGTGTGTGTGTGTGTGTGTGTGTGTGTGTCTGTCTGTTCCCCTGTGGCGCTCAAACGGGTGGTCCGATTTGAATGCGGTTTTTTTTGTTTGAAAGGTGAATTAGTCGAGAGTGTTGTTAGCTATGTTTAATGAAAATCGGACCAAGATGGCCGCCGCTACAAAATGGCGGACTACATATTTTATCACAACGTATCAAATGAAAGGGCTTGACTAGTAGAATAGCACCATGCAAATCCAAGATGACCGCCAGCACAAAATGGCGAATGTCGGGGGTTTTTTAAATTTTAAATTTATACTTGTATATTTTTCCATAGTCGCAATTCATAAAATTACATTCATAATTAAGTATGACAAGTTATACTTTCAAACTTACCATTTCATGCCAAATTTAGAGGATTTTTTTTTTTGTAATGTAGATAAATATTAATGAAAACCGACAGAAAAGTTATGTGGCACTACGTAGGAATACATAAACAATTCATGCTTCACTTCACAGCAATCCTGATTCATTGATCAGAAATTTACGTTGCTCAGAACGTTCACCGGTTAAGATGAAGACAACGAAAGATATTCCAGATCTGGAGTCAGACGTGCTATTTTACTTCTAAATGCCTCTACCTCTCTTTACCGCAAATAGAAGATTTTTTGTAACGATCGCCCGAACCTTCATTACGCAGCGGATCCCGGGCACATTTTTTAACGTGGACTTAATTGCAAATATTTTTAATTTAGCAGTTTCCAACAATGTAATTATGTTGATAAAGCGCCGTTTTACAGCTGAACCAATTCAATTAGAACCAAGCTGAGCGGGGTTTAATTTAAGCGCGATCATCCGTTGTTTATGTTTTTGAGTTAACAAACAATATTTGGTAAAAACTTTTTAACGCTTTGTTGATATTATTATCTATAAATTAATAATAATATAATATATTATTACTTACCATCAAAGTAATATTAGGTTTTATTGCGTTTTTATGACTTATACCAAATACCAATTTTATAAAATAAATATGAAAGTGTATTTGTTGGTTGGTTGGTTGGTGCTTCTTTCAAAGCAATTTAGCTACGGATCCACATTTTAGGGTTCCGTAAATAAACTAAAAAGTGAACTCTTATGATGCGACTTTGTCTGTACGTCGATTACAACATTTTATTTTAGAAACTACTAAGGTATCATCTTGAAAATCGGAATAGGTAGTTAGGTTCTTATAAATAATGTTTTCTGAACTTTACTACAAATGAATAATATAAAAAAATATTTCAAACGGTACGAAATTGGGGTCGAAATTTTATACCTAGGGGTCAAGTGGATTGTTATAATAAATGTCTTTATTTGCACATTCTAAAATAAGTTTTTATTTAGGTATTATTTTAAGCCCACTTTGTGGCTTATCGTGGTAAATGTTTACAGAAATAGGTACCATTTACCCCTTAACTCTGAAGTTTGCAAAGCGAAAAATCTATATCTATACATATAATAAAATCGTAGACTTGCCGTATCTGTACATTAAATATTTTTGCAAAATAATAACTGGGGGATGTTAGGGATAAGTAATATAAAGTAAAAAAGCTATTTTTGAAATTTTAGTCTGTTTATCTGTTTGTCTGTTTATCTGTTTATCTGTTTGTCTGTTTATCTGTTTGTCTGTATGTTTGTGCGCGCATCACGCAAAAACTTGGCATAATTTAAGTTCGTACTATGGAGTAACATATAGGATACTTTTTATCCCGAAATTCAGCATGGTTCCCTTGGGAGAGGGGATGAAAGTCAAAATGTGTACTAAGCTGTAATTCATTAACCCGTGGTCCGATTTCATTAATTATTTTTTTGTTAGAAAGGAGATAGTTTAAAGATTACCGGGTAATCTCTGAAAGGCTGGATTGATTTTGATGGGACTTTCAGTGGTGGATGTTTACATTTTTATCTACCTAAACATCCACCAGTGAACTTTTAACAGTTTTTAGCAAGGTATGAGCTCAAAAGAGATTAAGAAAAACAAAAAGTTCCCGCGGTATTTTAAAAACCGATATCCACGCGAACGAAGTCGCGGGTGTCCGCTTGTATGAAATAAATAGGGTTGAAAAAAGTTTATTGGTAAACATTACATGCAAAACAAAACGATGTCCTTCACAAACAAATTTAGTTATGAGGTCCCAAGAGGGATTTTTTGTTGAGGCGGGTCCAAATAGAGTTGAAATAACTATTTATAACTTTGAATATTACCACGACACAATGTTCCTAAGTAATATCGAACAAGTAACTAAAATAATTGCCAGTGAGGTTTACCTACCTATGATCGAACAATAAGATTAATCACCAAAATGTTAATTATACTGGCTGATTGTACAAATGAACGAATGCAGCGACACACACATAGGGGTTAAACTGTGACGTCACGGGGAAAATGAGATGGATGATACGGTTATCTACCAGCGAGAGCGAGATGCTATATAGGACAAGTACCCGACCTACCTTTTGATACAGTGGCCCGTCGAGCCCCCTACGTCAACTACGTAGCTCGTAACAAGGTCGTCCGCCAACGATCTCGTTTTATTCCACTTTTTTATTATTATTTAACTTTCGATGCAACCATTCGAAACAATTTTATTCGCGTCCGCAATCGGGAGTTATTCGGTTGAGTCTTTAAAATTATTTCTTGAAGGACTTCCTAAAAAACTTTTATAATCTCTATTCATTGAATGTAAACTCGGAATCTGGGTTTTATGTGTTTTCGCTTAATCTTAACTCCTAGTAGTATTCAATTTGGTTTTCAACATGATTGAGAATATTTAATCAGAAAGGTTAACATAACATGTTACAACCATCGATGTTTACAACATAACATAAGTACATAACAATATGTTCATATCGAGATCTCCCATGCGAATCCGGGGCAAGTCGACCAGTCTAAAACACATATTAAAATATTTTCGAGATACTTAGTATAGATTTCTCTGGTATATCTACAAGCATAAATTAAAAATTAAAAAACCCCCCGACATTTGCCATTTTGTGGCGTCAGCCATCTTGGATTTGCATAGTGTTATTCTACTAATCAAGCCCTTTCATTTGATTAAGGGAGTTGTCAAAAAATATGTGATCCGCCATTTTGTAGCGGCGGCCATCTTGGATCGATTTTCATCAAACATAGCTAACAACACTCGAATTAACCTTTCAAACACAAAAAAAACCGCATTCAAATCGGTCCACCCGTTTGAGTGCTACAGGGGAACATGCAGACACACACACACACATACACGTCAAACTTATAACACCCCGTCGTTTTTGCATCGGGGGTTAAAAATAAGCATGCATAAAATTCCGTTTCTAGCGGTTCATTAAAACTTTCCGAAGTATACCTACTTAAAATCGTACTCAAACTGAGGGAAGTCTCTGAAAGCAATCAATTCAATAGTACGTGACGTAAAATTCCGTTTCTGTTAAGTCGGGCCCAAGCCGAAGTATTATGAAGTTGATAGCAAAATGAAAAACCATCACTTTTTGTACGATGATTAAGAAAGTAACTTCGAAAAACTCGGTAGCGACGGCGACGCAATTAATTTTTCCAGTTCTTTAAGAAGACTGTTTTAAGAAAAAGGTAAAATTTCCTATTCTTTGAGAATATTCCTTGTGTTTTGCGTTTATTGTTAGTTTTTTAGACACTAAGAATTTCCTTGCGGACTTTTTAAAAGCAAGTTGATAGGACCCACATGTCATAAAACACCCATTACACACGCCCTCCACTTTTTTACGAAGCGTCTTTACAATGCCGGCAGGAACCATCTATCATAAAATGTCCATAAAACGAACCGACCTAGTATGTGACCTTTTTCACAACTTCCGCACACTGGGCCACCAGTGGTGACGAATAATGGCCGCTATATAATTTTGAATGGACTATCTATCAACGCAAATTTCGATTGACCGCATCTGAGCTACTAACCCAGCGGGGAAGCCATCGCTCTATCTTTGTGGCCGCGTAGGTGTGTTCACGTAGGTACCTTATCTATACTTACTATCTATACTAATAAATAAAATTGAAGTGTCTGTCTGTAATATCGAAATAACTACCTCATATTAAGCTCATATGGTTATTTGAACGCTACCATAACCAAATCACACGTTTTTAAAATTTTTGTCTGTCTGTCTGTCTGTCTGTCTGTCTGTCTGTCTGTCTGTTTGAACGGGCTAATCTTCGGAACGGCTGAACCGATTTTGACGGGACCTTCACATACAAGTAGAGAATTAACCAGGGAGTAACATAGGCTACTTTTTTAACCGACTTTCATAAAAGGAGGAGTTGTGTTTTTCTACCTATGTACACCGATATCTCCGAGATTTCTGAACCGATTTGCGTAATTTTTTTTTTAATCGATAGAGAAACATTGCGACCCTGTTCTATAAAAAATTTGGATTCCAACTCCTCAATCCTGATGCTGTAGGGGACCTAATCCCCAAAACTAATGGGTTTTAGAAACTTTCGGTTATTTAAATTGATATTGGGCGTACCAATTAAAGACTTTATCGTTGAATGAACTCGAGTAGGTACATATCCAACTCCTCAACCCTGATGCTGTAAGGAATTGTATTCCGAAATCGTGGGGATCCCACGGGATTTTTCCGTTTTGGAGACGGGTTTCTACAGATAAGCTACTTTTTGTTCTGGAAAATCAAAAGTTCCCACGGGATTTTTAAAAACCTAAATCAACACGGGTGAAGCCGTGGGCATCATCTAGTAATAAATAAAATTGAAGTGTCTGTCTGTAATATCGAAATAACTACCTCATATTAAGCTCATATGGTTATTTGAACGATACTATAACCGAATCACACGTTTTTAAAAATTTTGTCTGTCTGTCTATCTGTCTGTTTGAACGGGCTAATCTTTGGAACGGCTGAACCGATTTTAACGGGACTTTCACATACAAGTAGAGAATTAACCAGGGAGTAACATAGGCTACTTTTTTAACCGACTTTCAAAAAGGAGGAGTTGTGTTTTTCTACCTATGTACACCGATATCTCCGAGATTTCTGAACCTATTTGCATATTTTTTTTAATCGATAGAGAAACATTGCGACACTGTCCTACAAAAAATTTGGATTCCAACTCCTCAATCCTGACGCTGTAGGGGATCTGATCCCCAAAACTAATGGGATTTAGGCACTGTCGGTTATTTAAATTGATATTGGGGATACCAATTATAGACTTTATTGTTGAATTACCTCGAGTAGGTACATGTCCAACTCCTCAACCCTGATGCTGTAAGGAATTGCATTCCGAAATCATAAGGATCCCACGGAATTTTTCCGTTTTGTGGACGGGTTACTTCCTACAGATAGGCTACTTTTTGTTCTGGAAAATCAAAGTTCCCACGAGATTTTTACAAACCTAAATACACACGGGCGAAGCCGTGGGCATCATCTAGTTTATTTATTATTCATGTACCAAAATATTTTAATTCCAAAAACAGAAATAAACGACAGGAAAAACTTATCTCTACAAGAGATTACTTCCAGTTTCTACCTTACCGTAGGTACCGTAGGTACTCACGTAGGCGTACCTACTCACTCTTCCGACTACCATCCAACATGCCGGGTTATTCTGTAACTTAGTTACCAACTGAAAATAGTTGCCAACGAATTAATTCGATATACATTGCTGCTTTACTGTGTGAAATATAAACAGTGATATAATTTTCACACATTAAAACAGCAGTGTATATCGAACTAATTCGTTGGCAACTATTTTCAGTTGGTAACTAAGTTACAGAATAGCCCACCTGGTGGCTGAGCTGGGCAACCGGTGGCCTAGTGTACGGCCGCTGTTATGCATTTTAAACTTCGAATCTTTTTTTAAATATTTAGTGCCTGTTTCACCACCTTCTGATATGTATTAGATAGCTATCTACAACTTTTGTCTTTGTCACTTGACATAAAGTAAGAAAGTGACAAAACTTACGTTTAGGCTATCCAACACTTATCAGAAGGTGGTGAAACAGGCCGTAAATCTTTATTTTGGAACAATTTTAGTTATTACAAAAAATTGGCTGACATTAGTAAATTGTACCATGTAGACGTTTTTATTTCAGCAAGATTTAGTCATGAATATTTAAAAAGCTTGCTATTATTGCTATTGACTTTTAAGAAGCTAAAAATAATGTTAAGAATAACGAACGGGTAGGTTTTATTTCTTAAAAGTTGTAAGTAACGTTAACATAGAAAAAACAGAAACCATTTTGCATGTCTCTACAAAACAAACGAAAGTTTAACCTTCCCCTAACCTTACCTTAGCTTATAAAAAATAGTTAAACTTTAACGTGAGAGGTGCAAGTAGTGTAACATCCCCATAAATTTGGGTAAATACATCTGCCGTAACGGCTGTGTTAATTACAGCCCCTATAATTGTCTCCATGAGAAAAGGACTCCCGACCCTGTTTATTTACGACCGGGAAAAATGGAGGGTTACCAAATGAAAACCTACTAATGCGGGACAGGAGAAAGTCTAAGAGCCAACTTGCACACAAGCATTAGCGAGCATCAATTTTGCTATAGATTTGAAGTGTATAACTTTGAATATTGTAATCAACATTTACACAATACAACATTAACACAACACACAAGAAGACAGAGTTTCACTAACGTCCGAATTTGAAACGTATCTTAAGACTTGAGAGCACAAGTGCTGGAAGCGTCGGGGGTGATTTAAGTACTTATTGTTATGTGTGGCACAGCACTTTAATAAATTCAACTAATATCAGCATGAGTGAAAGAATTCACTCATGCTGATATTAGTTGAATGTACCAAATCAGAAATTTAATGTTAATAACTTTGCAGAGCATTGAAATGAAATGAATTCATAATCTTACAGTCGATTCCCCCGTGTCGAGAACTCTGAAATTACTTTAGAAAAAACCTGTCTCAGCATTAAAATACTTTCAGCCGTAAATCGCTACAAGTGGCGTTCGAATGTGGGAGGACTGAAACAGTTGCTTTACAATTTCCAAAATCTTGCTTTTCTTAGTTTCAATCGGAAACGGTATTTAACTTTTGTGTATTTTTAAAGTGAAACTTCTGTAGGATCGTTGTGCATTTGAAATTCGATGAAACGAAACAGCTACACCATTTCAGCCTGCTTTTAAGGTTAAAGTTAAGGTTAAGGTTTTTATTTAAATACCTAGATAATAACAATTTCCAAAAGCGTCATGAATTTTATTTGTAAATTGTCGCAGTTTATTCTTAAAACTATATAATTTGATTTATTATTCAGTTCAAGCCCATTTTGATTAGTGTTATCTCTTTCTTTTACACGACATTCAATATATTATCCTTCTCACATTTTCTGCTACAAAATATCAGGATCTTTGTAGCGCTATAAACGTTTGCAGACTACCACAGTCCGTTTATTGATAGCTCTGTTGAGGTTTATTCTTCTGCTAAGTTCATTAAGGCCCATTTGGTCTATTTAAACAGGTCAAGATGTGGGCTATAAAAAGACTCACACAAGACTCGTCTACAATTACGATGACAATAGCATAGAAAAAAGACTGCATAAAGCCTGATTCGCACATTTTACTTATTAATGAAGCATCAGTGCCGCGGCCGGCGTTATATTAAAAAAAATAGGTAGGATCAATTATCCAAAAAATATATGTGTAACAGAAAATTAATTAATATTCTGTTTTTATTGTTTTACATAGACCACTTTGAAAATTATTAAAGATATCACAATAAGATAATAATGTTATTAATGTTAAGTATAATTTTATTTGAATATTAATAAGGCTAAAGGTACATTGAAAGAGAGCGACGCGACATGCTTTATCTAAAATGTAAGAAAATAAATTCAACTTCATTTTGACTACAGATGTATGTATGTACATTTGAGTCCTATTTTTAATTAACTTCGTACTTTATTTATTAGGCTGACACAAACTACAGTTTACTTTATAATCAATCTGCCACAATGTGCCTTTAGCCTAAGTAATATTTAAAACATGCCCGCGACTTCGTCCGCGTAGATTTAATTTTTTTTTAAATCCCGCGGGAACTCTTTGTTTTTCCTAATCTCCTTTGAGCTCATACGCTTAAAAGTCGTGCATTAAAATGGAACTACATTAATGAGTACCTATTAATTTTTAATAAGTCTTTCCCATCACTAAAGTTTTCCCAATGAAAGTCCCTTCAAAATCGGTCCAGCATTTTGAAGACAGACAAACACAAATATTATGTACCCCATATGATAGATATATCCGGACGTTCAAAGGTTCCTGTACAATTCGGGTTCCAAGTTATATGGAATATTGAGGGTTGTGATGGCTGTAATTCCTGAACTACAAAACTGATAACCTTGAAATATTTACAGAAAATTTTTTAGACTATTTTCTTTCTAACAAAAAAAGAATGAATGAAATCGGACCACGCGTTAATGAATTACAGATAAGTACACATTTTGACTTTCATCCTTTTTGGATAAAAAGTATCCTATGTATTACTATTCTTATATACTCTTCCTTTTTGGATGAAAAGTATTCTATATGTTACTCCGTATTATGAACTTAAATCATGCCAAGTTTCATTTCAATCCATTCAGTAGTTTTTCAAAAATAGCATTTTTATTTTCCACAAGCGGACACCCGCGACTTCGTTCGCGTGGATATATACCTATTGGTTTTTGAAATCCCGTCCCATTTTGTTTTTCCTAAGCTCCTTTGAGCTCATATCATGCTAAAAACTGTTAAAAGTTCACTGGCGGATGTTTAGGTAGATCCAAATGTAAACATCCGCCAGTGACAGTCCCATCAAAATCGATCCAGCCTTTTAGAGATTAGTCGGTAATCTTTAGTATCGTAAAGTATCTACTTTCTAACAAAAAAAGAATGAATGAAATCGGACCATGTGTTATTGAATTACAGCTAAATACATGTTTTGACTTTCATCCCCTCTCCCTAGGGAAACGTGCTGAATTTCGAGATAAAAACTATCCTATAATGTTACTCCGTAGTATGAACTTAAATCGTACCAAGTTTCGTTTCAATCCATTCAGTAGTTTTTACGTGATGCGCGCACAAACATACAGACAAACAGATAAACAGACAAAAATTTTAAAAATAGCTTTTTTACGTTCTATTACTTATCCCTAACATCCCCCAGTTATTATTTTGCAAAAATCTTTAATGTACAGATACGGCAAGTCTACGATTTTATTATAATACTAGCCGACCCTCGCGACTTCGTCCGCCTGGATATAGGTTTTATATAGGATCGGATTGGATCCCATAATCCTTTTTTGAACCTAAACTAAATGTAGCCTAAGTTACTCCTTATAACATCACCTATCTGCCATTGAAAGTTCCATCAAAATTGATCCAGCCGTTTCGGTAATTAGCTGGAACAAATAGACAGATCGACAAACATAAATTTAAACGCACACCAGTTTAAATTAAGCCGTACGTTCAAAGATCCGGGTCCCAAGTTATTTGAACCCAATAAATGTCTGTCATTTCTGAACTAATAAAGCTATGACCTTGAAATATTTACGGGACAATACTTAAAGTACTACCTTTCTAACAAAAAAAGAATGAGTTAAATCGAACTACGCGTTAATGAATTACAGCTAAATACATGTTTTAACTTTCTTCCCCTCTCCCTAGGGAACCGTGCTGAATTTCGGGATAAAAAGTATCCTATAACCTACCTCGGAGTATAAACTCAAATCGTACCAAGTTTTATTTGAATCCATTCAGTAGTTTCGGCGTGATGCGCGGCCAAGATACAGACAGACAGACAGACAGACAGACAGACAGACAGACAGACAGACAGACAGACAGACAAAAATGAAACAAATTGCAGTTTTGGCTTCAGTATCGATTATAGAATGCCCTCCAACAAAAATTTTCAAAATATCTTCAATGTACAGAATTGGATCTGTTACAGTCTTATTATATTATAGACTAGCTGACCCCCGCAACTTCGTTCGCGTAGATATAGGTTTTTATATAGGATCGAATCGAATCACATAATTCTTTTATGTACTTAAACTAAATGTAGCCTAAGTTACTCCTTATAACATTACCTATCTGCCATTGAAAGTTCCATTAAAATCGATCCAGCCGTTTTGGAGATAAGCTGGAACAAATAGATAGACCGACAAACATAAATTTAAACGCACACCAGTTTAAAATAAGCGGTACGTTCAAAGATCCGGGTCCCAAGTTATTTGAACCCAATACTGAGGGTTGTAATGTCTGTAATTTCTGAACTAAAAAACCTATGACCTTGAAATATTTACGGGACAATAAATATAGTACTACCTTTCTAACAAAAAAAAAAGAGTGAAATCGAACTACGGGTTCATCAATTACAGCTAAATACACGTTTTAACTTTCATCCCCTCTCCCAAGGGAACCGTGCGGAATTTTGGGATAAAAAGTATCCTATGTCCTGCCTTGGAGTATAAACTCAAATCGTACCAAGTTTCATTTGAATCCGTTCAGTAGTTTCGGCGTGATGCGCGGCCAAGATACAGACAGACAGACAGACAGACAGAAAGACAGACAGACAGACAAAAATGAAAAAAATTGCAGTTTTGGCTTCAGTATCGATTATAGAGTACCCTCCAATAAAAAATTTCAAAATATCTTCAATGTACAGAATTGGATCTGTTACAGTTTTATTATATTATAGATAATGTATAGATAGATTACATATCCCTAACATGAAACATCCCCCAGTTATTATTTTGCAAAATATTTAATGTACAGACACGGCAATTCTACGATTTTATTAAATGTATAGATGTATTGATAGAAGAATAGATTGTTATCTCTGATACAATTTTTGTTGATATTAGGGACAATAAAATATAGGTTAATATCTTTTCACGACCTAACCGCTGCATCGATCCGGGATGTTTGGCACAGGGACAGCTTGCATTCCGGAGGAAGGCACAGGGTGTTTTTACACGACTAGTGGCCAAAAATAGGAGTGACATATTTTCAGGGTTCATGTATGTATGTGAGTTTCTTTATTTCACTTAACTTTTGATGCTTGAACAGATTAAGATGTATGGCATATCGTTACAATCCTTATACAATCCCGAGTGACGTACTGGCAGAGTTTTTTACTTTTTAGTTCGTTTTTTAACAGGGCAGTAGTGTTTTTTAATTTTTTCGATATTGTTCCTCTGAGTAGTGAGATTTCGCACGGGATTTTCAAAATATGAAGATCGCGGACGAATTCATGAACATTAGAATTTTCACATATCATCATTATAATTAACTAGCTTTTCCCCGCGGCTTCGCCCGCGTGAATTTCGGTTTTTCACAAATCCTGAGGAAATCGTGGATTTCTGGTTCCCGTTCCCGCTCCCTTTTCCAACCTTTATACTTACTTTCAAGGTAGTTTGCTATAGTGATCTACCTATAGCTGTAGATTTAGGTTTTTTTCAAAATCGCGTGGGAACTGTGGATTTTTCCAGGATAAAAAGTAGCTTATGTTTTAAGTCAGGGGATTGATTATCTATCTCCATTCAAAATTTCAGCCAAATCTGTTCAGAAGTTGCGACGTTATAGAGTAACAAACATCCAAACATCTCAGCCGCTGCAATCGCTTCAAGTTTCCGACTTAGGCTGCAAAAGGGCGCTGCGATCGTTTTTTAAATTTCGAATGATGGCTGTTAGAGGGCGATGCGATCGTTACTTAGTTTCCAGTTTTGGCCGCCAGAGGGCGCTGTGATCACTTCAAGTTAGGCCGCCAGAGGGTGCTGCGATCGTTTTTAGTTTCCAGTTTTGGCCGCTAGATGGCGCTGCAATTGGGTTTTTAGTTTCCAGTTTTGGACGCAAGAGGGCGCTGCAATCGTTTTTTAGTTTCCAGTTTTGGCTGCTAGAGGGCGCTGCTATTGCTTCAAGTTTCCGGTTTAGACTGCCAGAGGGCGCTGTGATCGCTTCAAGTTAGGCCGCCAGAGGGCGCTGCGATCGTTTTTAGTTTCCAGTTTTGACCGCAATAGGGCGCTGTGATTGTTTTTAGTTTCCAGTTTTAGCCGCAATAGGGCGCTGTAATTGTTTTTTAGTTTCCAGTTTTGGCCGCCAGAGGGCGCTACAATTGTTTTTTTAGTTTCCAGTTTTGGCCGCCAGAGGGCGCTGCGATCGTTTTTTGTTTCTAGTTTTGGCTGCTAAGAGGGCGCTGCTATTGCTTCAAGTTTCCGGCCTAGGCCGCCAGAGGGCGCTGTGATCGTTTTTAAGTTTCCAGTTTTGGCCGCCAGAGGGCGCTGTGATTGCTTCAAGTTAGGCCGCCAGAGGGCGCTGCGATCGTTTTTAGTTCCTATTAAAACTTTCATCCCCTATTTTACCACCCTTAAGGGAAGATTTTTCAAAATAAATTATAACAGAGTTTTATTATTTAATACTAATAACACTAGTTTACATGACTTTTGTTCATGAAATGGAATATATACAGTTACGTTACTGTGAGTGTCTACATCTCAGAAAAAATATTTTAAAAAATCCAGCACGTCAGTTTATTGAAATATTTACTAAGAAGATTTTTACAAAAAACTACATCTGAATAAACAATATACAGTGAAAAATGGGTAATTTTTGCTCTTTTTTTATAAATATTTTCATCTGTATCTCTCACAACAGACCAACAATAATCACCTAGCATATTTTGCTCCCAAAAACCTTGATAATTTTGCTCAAATGATTTTAAATCTTGGTGAAATCGCTCACCGTGTTCATCACTCACACTACCAAAATTTTCTGGAAAAAATTCCAAATGGGAATGCAAAAATGAATTTTGAGTGACATATTTACACCATACGCTCATAATTTTGCAATAGATTTTCAACAATCTCTTTGTAATTATCACTTTTTTATTGCCTAAAAAAATTTTAACGATACTTTTGAAAGAGTTCCAGGCTGCTTTTTCTACCTCGGTTAAAAGGCTCTCAAATTTTGTATCGTTCAATATTCTCCTGATTTGAGGACCCACAAATATTCCTTCCTTTAATTTAGTTGCAGAAAGATTCGGTAATACAGAGTAATATAGGTATTGAAATGACTTGAACTTATCCAAAGCTTTATGCTCGTGCATTGTAATACTGAGTTTGGTCACTTCTGCGGGGTGGTGTGGGAACTGGTAAATCCTCTGAATGAAAGACCAGCTTAGTCACTGATGGAACGTCTGTATATTTTATATTTTTTTTATTTTTTGAGTTTAAACCACAAGTTTTTGTTAAACAAAAGTAACAATCGGTTACGTGGTTAGTTGGCTCTCTCCATATCATTGATATATCAAATTTCAGTCATCTATTTTTAACTGAATACCAGGAGCTAAGGACCAATCTGCAATTAGTGCAAATCACATGAGGAACCCAATTTTTATCTTGATTTGACACCGGAAATATAAAATAATTTAAATAGGCTTCCTGCAATGGTTTTGCTATAGGGAAACCACGATTAAACTGAAATTTTTTCCCACAAACATAACAAAATCGATTTGGATGTAGTTTACACACTCTAGGTGACATTTTGTATAAAAATAAGACTTTTGAATCACACAGTTGTTTACAAAATAGAACGATAAACGTATGTAAACAATTGCGGGTAGGTAAAAAATAAAGACCTCTATATCTCAGAATTGTAACGTGCTACGAAAAATAAAAAAATATTTTTTCAATTACCATCCATAGACAACATAAAAAATATATGTTTCATTTCATGAACAAAAAAATAATATTTTTTTGTAAACTAGTGATAATCTAAATGCCGATTTTCAGGTCTGTAACTTTAAAAACATAGGACTTTCATACAAACTTTCTACCCCCATTTTACCCCCTTAGGGGAGGATTTTAGGGATATTAAATAGCTTATAACCTGCCCCAAAAATTGGACTACCAAATGCAAAAAGAATTTTTCAAATCCGATAGGTACTTCCAGAGATTAGCGCGTTCAAACAAACAAACAAACAAACAAACAAACTCTTCCGCTTTATTATATTAGTATAGATATAGATTATGACCTATTTGTATGTCCATATGTATGTGGGTATTCCTATAGTATACGGCTTGTTAACTTAGAACAAGACCATATATTTTATACATTCCGAGCAAAATGAATATTCAAATTAAATCGAAGCGGAATAAGCTATTCTTAATCAGAAATTTCATTCAACTAAGTGCTCAAAGTTTACATTAACATCTGGGTTATAGATTGATGAAATTGGGTCCTTAAAACTTTCACTTACGAGTTAAATTCAAGCCAGCGAGTTTACTTTGAGTTTCATTTAAGTTATGGCTTATGTAAGTAAGTACCTAGAGCAAGTCGAATTAAGGGTATAACTTGTCGGTGCTTAGTTCTAAGTAATAATACGAGGATGTTTGTTTAGAGTTTAGACGGTTGAATACGAGTACATATTTAAGAGCTTACTAGTCTGAATGCTCATGCAGTACTGTCGCCTTTTCAGTTTGAGTTTCTGATTTTTAACCCCCGACGCAAAAACGACGGGGTGTTATAAGTTTGACGTGTCTGTGTGTGTATGTGTGTGTCTGTCTGTTCCCCTGTAGCGCTCAAACGGATGGACCGATTTGAATGCGGATTTTTTTATTTGAAAGATTAGTTGAGTGTTGTTAGCTATGTTTGATGAAAATCGATCCAAGATGGCCGCCACTACAAAATGGCGGATTACATATTTTTTCACAACTCCCCTTAATATGGGTATCAAATGAAAGGGCTTGGCTCGTAGAATATCACTATGCAAATTCAAGATGGCTGCCGCCACAAAACGACGAATGTCGGGGGTTTTTTAAATTTTTTATTTATACTTGTAGCAAGTTAGGTACAGTAGGCATCTGTTGGCGATTAATCAACTGTCTAGTTACTTGCTGGTTCTCTCGGTAGAATGAGTGTTTCAAACCAATGGTAGATATACATTTACTAGAAAGCATTTTCTAAAAGTTTATTCGAGTAAAAATTTTTATATTCTAACTATTTTATTAACCCCCGACGCAAAAACGACGGGGTGTTATAAGTTTAACGTGTCTGTATGTGTGTGTGTGTGTGTGTCTGTCTGTCTGTTCCCCTGTAGCGCTCAAACGAGTGAACCGATTTGAATGAGGTTTTTTTGTTTGAAAGGTGAATTAGTCAAGAGTGTTGTTAGCTATGTTTGAAGAAAATCGGTCCAAGATGGCCGCCGCTACAAAATGGCGGATTACATATTTTTTCACAACTCCATTAATATGGGTATCAAATGAATGGGCTTGACTAGTAGAATAGCACTATGCAAATCCAAGATGGCTGCCGCCACAAAATGACGAATGTCGGGGGTTTTTTAAATTTTTAATTTATACTTGTTTTACACTATTCATCAAAACTCTCGGGGGTAACATGGGTGTTCAGATGGTATTTGATCATTTCGCAGCTGCTATGACAAGCTTTAAACGCTCATCTTAGGCCAATGTACTCTCAGCCTTAATCCCATAACTTATTATTGTAAATGCGAGTGTGTTTGTTTTTGGCTTGTTGGTTTGCCCTTCAATCGCGCTCCAACAGAGCTGCAGATCGATGTGATTTTTGTATGGGTATATTGAAGACCTGGTAATCATTCTCCAGGTATGGTAGGGTACGGTAGGGTACTTTTTATTTCGCGGGAGTTTCGAAAAACTTTACAACACGCGGGCAAATTCACGGCTGAAAGCTAGTATCATAATATTATTGACGTCGACGTCACTGAAATAGTAAACACAAGTAGTATATGTACCTATAACTTATAAAACTATTGTTTATAATCGTATAAGTTTATTTGAGAACGAGCGGATACCCGCGACTTCGTTCGCGTGGATATTGATTTTAATAATCCCGTGGGCATCATTTTGTTTTTCCTATGCTCCTTTGAGCTTAAACCTTGCTAAAAACTGTTAAAAGTTCACTGGCGGATGTTTAGGTACATCAAAATGTAAATAGCCGCCAGTGAAAGTTCCATCAAAATCGGTCCAGCCTTTCGGTGATAAGCCAGTAGTCTTTAAAGTATCTACTTTCTAACAAAAAAAGAATGAATGAAATCGGACCACCCGTTAACGAATTACAGCTAATTACACATTTTGCCTTTCATCCCCTCTCCCAAGGGAACCGTGCTGAATTTCGGGATAAAAAGTATCCTATATGTTACTCCATAGTATTAACTTAAATCATGCCGAGTTTCATTTCAATCCATTCAGTAGTTTTTACGTGATGCGCGCACAAACATACAGACAAACAGACAAACAGATAAACAGACAAACAGACAAACAGATAAACAGACAAACAGACAAACAGACAAAAATTTCAAAAATAGCTTTTTTTCGTTCTATTACTTATCCCTAACA
This sequence comes from Melanargia galathea, assembly GCA_920104075.1. NCBI lineage: Eukaryota > Metazoa > Arthropoda > Insecta > Lepidoptera > Nymphalidae > Melanargia > Melanargia galathea. The sequence goes on along the minus strand of OV049859.1, from coordinate 6,273,943 downwards.
TCCCCCAGTTATTATTTTGCAAAAATCTTCAATGTACAGATACGGCAATTCTACGATTTTATTATATGTATAGATTATTCGTTTTTGAAGAATTCTCTTGTACGTTTCAAAAACCATATTTCATTCAAAGAATTCTAGACTCTTTTAATTTGAGTTTTTTATAATATAAGTTGGGTCACTGACCTCTCATTAGAGTCGCTTCCGAGGCGCCGCCATCTTGATCCTGACCTGATAACAACCTCATCGCAATTGAATACAGATAAAACTTCAACAGAAACTGTTTGTGTCGGTTATAATGATTTTTATTTATACGAGAATAAGTAGGTTATCCTTTGGTTATCGCCGCGCATGTGACTGATAAACCCGGCGGCGAACAAAAGATCTTAATCATTGGTTAAGTGCATAGTTTGTTTACCATTATTTGAAATAAGCATTTTGACAATTAGCATACAGAAAAATAAATAAAACCTAGCATTACTAATCCAACTAAATCATCCTTAAGTTTCGTAAGTGAAGTTAAGTAAGTTAGTAGACCTGCTTTTTACAACTGCAACGATAATCAGCTGTTTCTTAGTTTGATAGGGTTTGCAGCACTAACCAGACTTCAAAAAAATTGCTTCTAATATTAGCTTCTATATAACAATCACAAAGATATACTGAACTTCTTTGTTTGTTTCAATTATTCCTTATAACATACAGAGGGAAATTGATAAAAAACTAGGCACGTAAAGGCGATCTTATCACTAACAGAAATCTATAACGAAACTTTGCTAAATATAGATGAAACTAAACTAAAACTTTTAAACTAAGTAGATATATAATAAGTAAAAAAAATAATAAGTACTTAAAACTTATTTTTAACTTGTAATATTTTTCCATTTTTTCACTTGTAATTTTAGCATAGTAAGCATTCCGTCACATGATACAAATATTATTGAATAACAAAGTAAAAGCAGATTAAATGCCAATTTGGGTACAAATGACAAAAAACCAGTGAACCAGTCCGGTTGAGTCCATTTTGCGATACATTGCTGCTCTAGTGACACCCCAACTCTTTGTACAAAGTTATTTGTATTTATGCGATTTCATGATTAGACTAAGGTAAGTGTAGGCACAATAACTTTTATCTATATTTAGATAGTTAGGATTTCATCATAAAATCATCTGTCCCAAAGCTTATCAACACAAAAACAAAACAACGACTTGTCGTTTCATATACGAGTAGGTATATCAAATATCATATTAATATGAGTCTAGTTATCGGTAACTGATAAAGAATGACCTCACCTGTTGCTACTGACTTGTAACTGTTATCGCCGCACGAACTCTCACCCCTAGATTTCATCGCCAAAATAAAAACTTATCATCTGTCACACTGATCCCTTTTACAATAACGGTTAGTATATAATGTAATATATATTATTAATTGTTGTGTGCGTTGAATAATGCCAATTTTACCGAACACTCTTTTCACCGAGAAATGAAAGAAGACTGTTTAGTGTGCCAGCACAAGTTATTATCTTGTTATTAAGTTCTATGTACTTCAGTATATTACGTTATCTGTTATTTTGCAACGAGCAGCCCAGTCCCAGGATCAAACGAGACATGTATTGTTGTATTGTATTGTTCACGTCATGAGACTCATGTGCACATGTCGTCAAGGAAAATAACAAGTAAAATAACATTTTTTTTTTTTATTAGGCACCATCATTCTTATGGTTTATATCGATTTGGTTGTGCACAATCTCATAACTAAAGGTAAATTGTTAGGTAAGTATAACAACACCCTCGAAATGTGGAGTCTATGGGTCTGTGTATGACGTACCCAATCTCTTGCTGTTCTCCACTACTGTGTGGATAACAGCAATAGATTCAGTTCCATCATCAGACTATTCCGCTGCTATCCACTACCTTCATACCTCGACATTCATCAGACATTAAACAATATGTCTACTAACAGTTAGTCAAGACCATTTGACCGGATTCAAAAGCGGGCAGTTCGACTTGTGGACAATCCCAAACTAACCATCTCACTGGAAAGTTTAGAGGTTCGCAGGGACGTTAGCTCCCTCTGCGTATTCTATCGCCTCTATAACGGGGAGTGTTCTGAGGAGTTGTTTAACTTAATACCATCCTCTCCTTTTCATTACCGCACCGCACGCCACCGAAAGTGTTACCATCCCCGCCACCTGGATCATTGGCACACTTCGACCAAGAGTTGCTCACGATCATTTCTTCCAAGGACTCTTAAATTGTGAAACCAACTCCCTCCGATGGTGTTTTCACATAACTTTCATATTGGGTTATTCAAGAGGCGGATCAAAAAATTCCTTAAAGTCCGCTTCCCTTAAAACATGTGCAGCACCAGAGGGACTACTAATGCGTTGATTAGTGGTCCCTCTGGTGCTGCAAATGTTCATGGGCGACGGTAATCACTTAATATTAGGTGACCCGCTTGCTTATCTTTATTGTATTGTATTAGTAGATAAGGCAGTATAATCCTATGTATTTATTACTGTGGATTAACAAAATTGGTGACAAGCATCGCCACTGAATTAGTAAACTATATAGGTAGACATTGAAAGATACTCTTTGTATGGGTCTACTTATAATAATAGAGGATTTTAATTTCAGGTATCATACATAGTATAAACATTGACAATACAATGATTAGAAATCTTTTTCAAATTACAAATCAAAAAGTAAAAATAAAATCTTTGTCTTATCTTTGTCGTCGATTCCAAAATATAATAGATCAAAAAATAATCACGCTGATATTCGTACATAAGTAGGTACCTACCTACTTGTATATCGACGGTTTTTAATTAAATAAATTCTTTGTTAATATCATTTCGCATGATTTAAAATCGTGCCTTATATTCGTATCAAAAGACAGATATCATCAAATATCTGCCAGAAATTACATATGTATAACTTCATGTCTGAATACTCCAAAAGCATGCAAGGAATAGCAGGATGGATACAAACAACAGCTATAAATAACGATAGATCGTGTCCGTTAAAACATTGGCGATTAACTATATAAAAAAAAACTATAAAAAAATACGTCGTGTAACTTTTTAGATTAATAAAAAACATTCGAACTTTCAATAGGTAAGTAGGTACGTAATTATTATAATCCTTAAAATTAAAATAATCTTAAGATTTTTCCAATAAATAGTATTTAAACTACACATGGATCACTGTAGTTTAAATATTATATTGAACTAGCTGACCCCCGCAACTTCGTTCGCGTAGATATAGGTTTTTACATAGGATCGGATCGGATCCCATAATTCTTTTATGTTATGTACCAAAACTAAATGTAACCTAAGTCACTCCTTATAACATTGAAAGTTCCATTAAAATCGATCCAGCTGATCCGGAGATTAGCTGGAACAAATAAACAGACCGACGACATAAATTTAAACGCACATCAGTTTAAAATAAGCCGTACGTTCAAGATCCGGGTCCAAGTTATTTGAACCCAATACTGAGGGTTTTAATGTCTGTCATTTCTGAACTAAAAAACCTATGACCTCGAAATATTTACGGGACAATATATAAAGTATTACCTTTCTAACAAAAAAAGAATGAGTGAAATCGAACAACGCGTTAATGAATTACAGCTAAATACACGTTTTAACTTTCATCCCCTCTCCCAAGGGAACCGTGCTGAACTTCGGGATAAAAAGTATTCTATGTCCTACCTCGGAGTATAAACTCAAATCGTACCAAGTTTCATTCGAATCTATTCAGTAGTTTCGGTGTGATGCGCGGCCAAGATACAGACAGACAGACAGACAGACAGACAAAAATGAAAAAAATTACAGTTTTGGCTTCAGTATCGATTATAGAGTGCCCTCCAATAAAAATTTTCAAAATATCTTCAATGTACAGAATTGGATCTGTTACAGTTTTATTATATTATGTTATAGAAGATTTTTATTATTATTATTATTATTATTATAGAAGATAGAAGATAGATGGTATCATGACTTCGAAATATGGTACGCCGAATAATACACATCACTGAAAGTTTGCATTATCGAATACGATGCTCTTTTAGACACAGATAAACAGACAAAACAAGATAAAGTTCAAAAACTAAAACTCGATTGCTACTCACATGGTTGAGTAATATTTTGGTTTTGTCATTCGATTATAACACAGCACAACTCTTATTGTAGGTAAGTATTGAAAATTTTAGTGAGTATTTAATAAATTGGTTGGTAACCAATTTAAAATCGTTATAGATGCTTGATCATTCGAAATGAAAAATTATACGAGAAACCTAAAAAATATTTTCAAATACGTACTTATTCAATCAAAGCCCACTTACACAGCAAAATTCGTCGAATTTTATTATTTTCTTTTTCACAATAATAATATGGTGTATGGTTATCGCCACCCTGAATTTTGATTATTGTCATTAGTGACTGTCTTTAGTGACACTCGCTAGATTATGAAAAATGATTGACGTAAGAATCATCAAAATCGGTCAACACGTTTGGTCTCTAGAACGGTCACAAAGGAACAAACATACATTACCTTCCTTTGCGTCGAGCAGCTGTTTTGTATATCGGTAAAGGAATGCTTCATTTAGTATGTAAATAAATTATAGTAATTCTAGATACATTTAATTTATAACAAAACTGATGTGCAAAATCGTAGAGATTTTGTTATAAATTAAATTAATTTGCAAAAACTAATGTGTATAAACTGATGTGCAAAATCTGTACGACATAATATTACGCACATCAGTTTTTTTATGTTATAAATGAGTACAAAATTATTACACCACGTATATTTAAGCAATCGCTGTGTTAGCACTATCAGTCTATCAAGGCTATATATTATTTTATTTGATAATATAATCGATACTACTTTGTAATCTTTACAACATTATAATTTCCTTGATCCAGCTTACTGAATTCTGTTTCACGTCATGAGCTATTTAATAAGATTATGACAAGTTCGACTTATATAGTATCTTAAAAACCTGAATGAATAAAAATACCTAATTTGAAAATTAAAGTTACTTTCTAGGGTTCGGTTTCAAATCAGGAATCTTCTTACCCTACTGCAACAAAGCCAAAAAGCAGGGTTATGATTTTAGCAGTCTATGTATGTATGTATGTAACTATTTTTGTATACGATTTTTAAAATGTTGAATAGAAGCAGGCGTTACTTTGCGGAATTCCATTAATATATATATAGCTGCTCGTGCTGATTCATTGACTGACTCACTGATTGATCACCCCTCCTGTAAAATTTTGTATGAAAAATTTTTTTTTCACTAATGTTTTCGTATAGAGGACAAAAATTCATTCGGAACAAAAATATGGAGAGAGCTGATGATTGAGGATTTCAGAGACGAGCGAATGGCACGCTTAAGGTATTGAAGATAGGTGGGGGGTGCTCGAACAAATGTCACTCGAAACGTCATCCAATTGGCAGTGAGCTGAAAAAAAATTCAAAATGGCGAAAAAAAGATGGCCGCCATACAAATTTCGTCAGTCTCCATCTCGGAGGGTATAAAAGATGGAAGAGTGGTTTCTTCGCAAAAGATGATGAGAATCCAAAGGTCTACTTGATAAATTGAAAAAAAATTCAAAATGGCGGAATTTATTTTTCCATAGAAAATGTATGGCGAATATTGAAGAGATTACAAGTTGTAAACTATGCAAGGCTTTGATGCGGTTCTTTGGAGAACTCTCAAAGAAAAATATGGGAAGACATGATGATTGAGGGTTTGGAAGATGGATGAGGAGCCCGGTCAGGGTATTGTAGATAGATGGGGGCTGCTCAAACAAAAATTACTCAAAACCTCATCCAATTGGCACTGAGCTGAAAAAAAACAAAATGGCGGATTCAAGATGACGGCTATACAAATTTCGTCGGTGTCTATCTCACCAAGCATAAAAGATGGAAAAGTGGTTTATGGGAAAAAGATGATCAAGACCTAAAGATCTACTTGATGAACAGAAAAAAAATCAAGATGGCGGAATTTATTGTTTCACACAAAAAAGTTTTTTTCACTGACGGTTTCGTATAGAAGACAAAAATTTATGCGGAGGAAAAATATGGAGAGAGCTGATGATTGAAGATTTTGGACACAGGTGAGGAGCACGCTTAGAGTATTAAAGATGGGTGGGAGGTGCTCAAACAAAAATTACTTGAAACCTCATCTAATTGTCAGTGAGTGAGAGAGTCAGTTGAAAAAAAGGCCAAAATGACGGATTAAAGACGGGGGGCATACAAATTTCGTCGGTGTCTCCAGTTCCTTTTCAAAATTTGTTTTTATGGAAAAAGCTCTCATTCTGACAAATGATTCGGAGAAAAATGAGTGAGAAAATGAGATGATGAGAGAGAAAAAAGGAGGTGCTCAATCAAAAATTACTCGAAACTTCATACAATTGGCAGTGATCTAAAAAAAAGGACCAAAATGGCGGTTCAAGATGGCGGCCATAAAAATTTCGTCGGTGTCCATCTCGGAGGGTATAAAAGATGGAAGAGTGGTTTCTTCACAAAAGATGATCAGGATCGGAAGGTCTACTCGATGAATAGAACAAAAATTCAAAATGGCGGAATTTATTTTTCCATAGAAAATGTATGGCGAATATTGAAGAGACTACAAGTTGTGAACTACACAAGGCTTTGATGCGATTCTTTGGAGAAATCTCAAAGAAAAATATGGGAAGACAATACGATGGTTGAGGGTTTGGAAGATGGTTGATGAGCCCGTGCAGGGTATTGTAGATAGACGGGGGCTGCTCAAACAAAAAATACTCAGAACCTCATCCAATTGGCAATGAGCGAAAAAAACCCAAATTGTCGGATTCAAGATGGCGGCTATACAAATTTCGTCGGTGTCTATCGCACCAAGTATAAAAGATGGAAGAGTCGTTTCTTGGAAAAAGATGATCAAGACCTAAAAATCTACTTGATGAACAGAAAAAATCAAGAAGGCGGAATTTATTTTTTTCACACAAAATCTTTTCCACTGATGGTTTCGTATAGAAGACAAAATTCCATGCGGAGGAAAAATATGGAAAAAGCTGATGATTGAAGATTTTGGAGACGTATGAGGAGCACGGTCAGAGTATTAAAGATAGGTGGGAGGTGCTCAAACAAAAATTACTTGAAACCTCATCTAATTGTCAGTGAGTGAGAGAGTCAGTTGAAAAAAAGGCCAAAATGACGGATTAAAGACGGGGGGCATACAAATTTCGTCGGTGTCTCCAGTTCCTTTTCAAAATTTGTTTTTATGGAAAAAGCTCTCATTCTGACAAATGATTCGGAGAAAAATATGGAGAGTGATAATTATCGAGGGTTAGGAATATGGGAGAGATAGGTGGAGGCTGCTCTCACCAAAATACCCGAAAGCGAAACCTCGCGGTCCGCTTTAGCGGGCCGCGCACCCACGCGCCATACTAGTGATATTATATAATGAACACAAAATTACTTTGCTATAATCCGCTAACAGTGACAAATTTGTGTGGTGTTGTGCCTACAAATTTGTCACTGTTAGCGGATTATAGCAAAGTAATTTTGTGTTCATTATATACGATTTTTTATTCCACCGTAGCGCCTAAAGTACCTACTGGGCCGATTTTCATGAATGAGGTGTCAATTGATTTGTTATTATGGTCCGGGTGACATAGACTACATTTTGAAAACCAGTAGTTACGTCCAGTCCATAATAGTCTTCCATCTGTATGTCACAGATTGGGTGCCTCAGAAACTATTAAAGTTTACTATAAGACATTTTTTTGTAAGCATAACTACAAGACTCTAACTTATGTGTGTTTTTAACTTATGTGTATTGAATCAACAATTATTATTTCTGCCTTTACATACTTACTAAATACTTATTGTACTTCTGAAGAATAGTTTGTTTTGCCAATCAAATTCCGTAGATAAGATAACTAAGTAAGTAGAGACACATTGGAGCTAGAGTTAGGCCCATTTAAATCAACTAATTTATGTTAAATATTAAATGGCGGATCCTTTTACACGATAAAAGTATTAAACTTTTAAGAAAATATAATCTTCATATTATCGTATGGATAAAATATAAAAACTCCGATATACTAAACTTAGTCACAGCTGTTCTTTTCTGCAGGATGCGTACAACTTTGGTTTTGTGGGCCTTAACATTGGCTGTACTCTAGCGGCACGCTATGATGGCCGGTTTGACGTTTGTCCGCTCATGAAGTTCCGTATTAATTGATAACGACTTTGAAGGAAATAATTGTATTACTTTATTGACGATAGTGATGTGCAGAGATTCATAAATTTTATCGAATGTAGTTTTAGGTTTAGGACTCAAAATTTATTTATTAAATTGATTTCTTAAATGTATACAAGTGTAGAAAAATCAGTTTGCACCATTTAAGGGGTGAATGTACTTGTGAATATGAACAATTTTCACTATGTGGACAAACCTCTGAAATCGCAAAAAAATATCAATAAATTTTTAAAAATGGAATCTAATACGATCGTCACATAGGATCGCTGGCTAGCACAACTACTACCTCCGGCAAACTCGCGTCAATGCTCAATGCAAAACAAAGCAGTTTCGAATTGACGTTGCTTCGAAAAGTATAAACTGTCAGTGCAATGCGATTGTGATATAGTTTTGACCTGGCTTTGGATTTCAAATATTGATACTGCATTACTGTTGACCCTTGCTCGTTAATTTGGACTCTGTTCAAGCCCTTTGTTGTGGATTTCGTCGATATGACCGAACGTACGCAGAGAACTGTTCTAAATAGTCAGACACGTGAGTTCGTAACGCCTTCGTAACTATTTCGATCGTGAAGCTCAAAATGGAGGGCCAATTTTACCTATAACGTCAGTGGTTGAACGCGTAGCTGATGCGCTTAATATTGGACAACGAACTGTTAGACGGATAACTAAAAAAAAATATGGCGAGACTGGCACAGAAGAAAATAAACTTCACACACCAAAAAAGAGAAAACGAGCAAAACCAGTCGTAGGCATCGATAGCTTTGATGCCGATGCTATCCGAAGACATGTTTACGGCTACTATTTACAGAAGGAGTATCCAACAAGAAAAAAGTTGGTGCATTCACTGAAGGAAGCTGGATTATTCTTCGGTGGGGAAAGTTCTTTAACGAAGATTTTGAAGACCATTGGATTTCGATACAAAAAATGTAACAAACGCAAAATATTGATGGAAAGATTTGATATAGCGATGGCAAGGTATACTTTTTTACGGCAAGTGAAAGAAATCAAAAATTGGCAAAATGTTGTGTTCTTGGATGAAACATGGCTTAATGCTAACCATACTGTAGGCCGTTCTTGGAACGATGACACAGCAGCATCTACTTCCAAAGTTCCTGTAGGAAAAGGATCGCGACTTATAATTTGTCACGCCGGAACCATCAACGGGTTTGTCGAAGGTTCTCTCATGGCTTTTGCGTCAAAAACCACTGGAGACTATCATGAAGACATGAATGGAGAAAAGTTTACTGAATGGTTTACCTCAATGTTGTGTAGCCTCCCTGAACCATCTATTATAATTATGGACAACGCCCCATACCACTCGATGCAAATTGACAAGCCACCTGCCCAATCCCAAAAGAAAGCTGATATCGTCGCATGGCTTCGTAAAAATGGCGTAGATGCAAACATGAATATGTTAAAAGCGGAATTAGTACGTCTTTTAAAAGAAAACAAACCAACCAAGATCCGATACGTCATTGACGAAATAGCATTAGAACATGGGCACAGAGTTATACGGTTACCGCCTTACCATTGTGAGTATAATGCGATTGAGTTGGTGTGGGCTCAAATTAAGGGATATGCTGCAAGACACAATACAGAACCCCCATTTACCACAAAAAAAATGCTAAAATTATTAGAAGAAGCTTGTGAACATGTGACTAAAGGAGACTGGGAAAAGGTTGTGAATAGAACTGTTAAATTAATAAGGGAAGATTATGAAAGAGATGTGAAAATAGATAATATTATAGAAAACGAACATATAATTATTAATGTATGTGATGATAGCAGTGACGACAGTGAAAATAGTAGTATGGACGAATCTGATTAATTATGGCCTTTTGTGGCACCTTTTTTGGTATCTTTTGTATTCATATGTTTCTTGTGTGCATATAAAGTATGTATATTCATTTTCGTTCAAATATTCAGTTCGTTCAAATAAATTAAATAAACATATACATTTTTGTTTTATTAAACCTATTTAATCAGGTACAAAAACAAAACTTAATTGTTTTTTGTTCGAGAATAAATTGACATTCCACATCACTATTGTAATGTGTCAAACCGGCCATCATAGCGTGCCGCTAGTGTAGTCACAGGTATATATTTGTAGGATCTCAAAGTGATCTTATAATTTTCCACCAATAATAGGTAATAACTGCTTGCGATAAGAATGTCTAAGCGACACGCACAGCTTATCGCCAACGTTCTGCGAAAAAACCTGGTTGTATACCTATTTAACTTTGAAATATCAGAGGAAGAATAGACTATACTTAAATACGCATATTAGTATAGCAAGATCTATAATGGAAACATATTGTGCAAAGCCAGATGCCATAGGAAAGGAAATACGTCACATTAAACTCGCGAGAAGGCGTGTGCAGTTTGTAATACAAGTAATGTATGAAGCACGCATCAACTCAGTTTATGGCGACGATACTGCCCGTCATCGTGTTAACTCCTTCAAAAGTTCCTTGTATTTCAATTTCTAGGAGTTATATCACTCGCTTTAATGGTGAAGGAAAACTTTGTGAAGAAATCTACATGGCTGAGAGTTCTCCATAATGTTCTCCAAGGCGTGTGAAGTCTACCAACCAGTTGGTCAGCGTGGTGGACTACGGCCTAAAACCTTCTCACTCTGAGAGGACATCCGCGCCCTGTAGTGGGCCGGTAATGGGTTGATAATGATGATATTGATGATGTGTTGGATTCAGAATAACTCAAGAATGAAAGTATTTATTTTCAGCTAAGCCTCAACCCGCAGGGACGAGAATAGTGGGTGGTTCGGTTACCAGCATCGACCGATGGCCCATGGGAGTGGCGATGCTGTATTCCAGAACTGGGCTTCTCCACTTGCAATCCTGCGGAGGCTCGATACTCAACAACAGATCAGTTCTTTCCGCAGCTCATTGCTTTGTGTAATTCTATATTTTATTATCACAATAATAGGTATACTTAAACTACACTAAAATCTCTTAAATTGTCACACTGACTTTCCGTTTCTAGGAAATATTTCACAATAATCAAATTTTTGTATAGCATGAAAGTGAGGATGCAGCATAAAGATAGAGTACGCTTGCCTAGAAGATGCCTATTTACTCTAGATTTGAAAGTACCTAATATATTAAAGGTGACGGGAAAAACGGAAACCGTCAAAGTGCATTCCATTATTTTCTTAGTGGTAGGTACAAATAAACGAGGAATTTAGTACCATGGAATGTGAACTACAGAGTGAGAGAGATTAATGATGCCATGCGATTTAGTTGTAAACAGGACCTATGGCGTATGGGTCTTGAAGAAGAACACTCTTCGAAATATAACAAATGAAAATCTGTGCCTCCTGTGACAGGTGATACAAGTCAAAAATCACCATTTTACAGGAGAGCAAAAACAAGATTAAAAAAATTATAGTTCGCGATCTAATTGGGCTAGGTTAAACTTGAGTGCTTTCTTTTGTAGATAAAAACATTCACTTTCACCGTGTATTTAAATTTTTGCGGTAAATATTATAGTTTTAAAGTAATTCTTGAAAAACCTGTGAGTTGTACCTTTTTTAATTTCTAATCGATGCTAAAATTACGTGATAAATGATACAAGTACAGTTAAATTACGTTACACCTATATATTGTCTTCGTGTAAATTGATATACATAAAGTAAAAATATCTAATAACTCATTAGAATATATTCCCAACCCAATGGTGCTCAAACAAAGGATAAATGTAATATCTCAAAGATGAGATTTTTTTACTTATCAGTCCCCTATTTTAACAATTTAGCTGAATTGTATCAGTTTGCTAAAATTTTGGTCTTCTGAAAAATGTGTTAAATAATACAACTCATGTTATACCCCTCACTAAAATGCATTTTTATGGTGAAAATAAATACAAGTTTTACAAAAATAAATCAACGTTTGTGAAACTTCTTCTAAACCAATAATTCACTAATAAAATACTAACTGATGCCCACAACTTCATTTCGGGTGTATTCTTAGAAGTATCTTATATCAATTTCCAGGATGTAAACTGCAAAAATATAAAGGTTTTTATCTTCAATATGATGGACTCCCACACAAAGATTTAACCCCTATTTCAACCCCTTCAAGCCTTTATTTCGCAACAAAAGATAACTTATGTTGGTCTCCAAAGTCTAATTTATCTCTGTTCCAAATTTCATCAAAATCGGTTTTGCGGTTTAGGCGTGAAAGCATAATATACAGATAGACAGAGTTACATTCGCATTTATAATATTAGTATGGATTAAGTCCTTATATGTATATATTATGAAACTGGCGTTTTATCGAACTGGCTACTATGATCTCATATATCTTGGCGTATTCCAAATTTAAATTTATTTCAAAAGTGGTTTATGTATTTGTTTTTTGAATCTAGTGATTCATTTGTTTTCGCTCAATTTGATTTTTCTTTGACATCGATCTGTTCAAAAAATGGAAAACTTATCGCATTGTTTACGAATACGAGTTCCACAGTGGCACCAGTACTGCAAAAACAATTCGAAGGATTAATGATGAGTATGGGGAAACCCTTACTGTAAAAGAAAGCATGGTACGATTTTTGTTCCAACGTTTTTGTTCTGGAAATTTTGACCTAAAAACAAACCCCGTGGACGGCTGGAAACCCTAGTTGACAATGAAGAATTAAAGATGATTGTGGTAGCGGATCTATCGCAAACTATGTTAGAGTTAGTGGCAGGCTTCGGTGTGAGTGATATAATAATATTAATTCACTTAAAACAAATTTGAAAAGTGAAAAACTCGAGAAATAGGTACCTACCGCATGAATTGAGTGGAGCACACTAACAAACACGCATTAAGTGCTGCGTTACATTACTCAATTGTCACAATAACGACGGAATTTTGAATCGTATTGTTATCAGTGATGAAAAATGGTGTACGACAGTCGGAAATGCTCATCACAGTGGTTAAATCCAAGAGAACTGGCGAAACCCAACTGGTGAAACTGTCCCAAACGAAAGTTGACTCAGAAAAAACTGCTGGTGTGTGTTTGGTGGACCAGTGCTGGTATCATACACTATGGCTTCCTAAGATCTGGCCAGACAATAAAGATAGATCAACAATTTCAAACCATGATGGAAACGTCAGCAGTTAAACAACCGAAACTGGTCATTTCTCTAGCCCAATGCTGTTAACTTAGACCAACGCTAGACCTCATACTTCACAACAGACAGTCGCTAAATTAAAGGTGCTGCGATTGAAATATCTCCAACACCCATCACTCTCCCCGGGAGTTTGCTTCAACAGATTACTACTTTTTTCAGAATTTAGTCAATTTCTTGCAAGTCAAAGGAAAACAATTCAATAACAAAGTCCTAATATTTAAACTCTGTAAAACTCATGATCGCGCTCCTGAATAAAGCATAGCAAAACAGATATTACTTCTTATCGGTTGAAACAGTAATCTTGAAGTGGTAGGCTATTGGTACTGTCTTTATTGTAATCGTAATAGCGTAAGCTTTACCTTGTTTCAAACAATCCATAGTCTTGTATCCATCATCCTTGAATTCATTTTGTGTAAGAAAAACGGGGAATATTTTCTTTGGTATGCAAAACAGATCGAACATCACACCACATCAACTTTCCAATGCAAGAGTAAGAAATTGCTTGAAAACATGTTGAATCACAAGTCATTTAGATAACAGTACCTACCTAAACTTTGCTGTTTTGTTTGAAGCTGTACGCACTAGTTGGTACCAATCTCTTTGCAAGTGAATAACCATACTCATGTGCTTCTTCTTACGCTCAATTAACGCATGGTTGGTGTCAATCTCCATAAGAGTATGACTTGACGATTTCACTTGTATCATTTAGCACGTCTCCTTCTTCATACATTTTTTCTAGATTTGGTTTGAGTTTTAGATACAATTCAATTTATATTCGTTTACACAGATAATGTTGATTTGTACACAATGATGCAAGTCGAGATGTATCACTGATCACAAATTAGGCATAAATTTAGATTATGATTATTAGGTATATGTATAATTGTACCCTAATCAGTTCTGAAAAAAATCTGTTCAAAGTGATATAACTCCAATTATATCAATATTCACGATAAATATACTAAAAATAAAATGTGAAAATTAATATAATCACACTTATACCACGAAGCACGAAAAATAATGCATGCAGAAAATTACTTATTGAGGTTACAACTTGAAATATATCTATATGCACGATATTTTTGCAAAAATGCTGCCACTTATATCACTTTGCACAAAATTATCTCCGAAACTATAATAGTTAGAAGAACGTGGATTAGACCAAAAAAAAGCTAATTTTTTTCTGATCATTTCTATGTAAAAATCTCAAAAAGGGTACAACTCGACTTAGATCACTCATCACAGGAGGCACAGAAATAAATTTGAGAGATTTGTACACCAGTAATATATACCTACAAACAAGAGAGTAGAGTCAGTGATACCTCAATAAATTCTGTGGAATGGTGTAAATTAGTAATTTATGTTGCAGAGGTGACCAACCAAGACATTGGCGAATGCGAATGGGTTCCACTACAGCCAGCGTCGGCGGCGTCGTCCACAACACAGCTAGGATCATCCTACATCCCAACTTCAACTCTCGCACAACTGACAATGACGTTGCCATCCTTCGCACCTCCGGCACTATATCATTTAACAACAATGTGCGCGCGGGAGCGATTGCCGGGGCCAACTACAATCTGCCCGATGGCTCAGAAGTGTGGGCTATCGGATGGGGAGTCACTTCTGTGAGTTCACAGTAAAACGCATCTAATTTTTACAACTAACAGGCTAATCTTCAAGTTCTCTTTGGTACAATGGTGAGCGCGTCTTAGGAGTGGTAGATCCTGGATCTAGGATAATTTAGAAAATTTTTAATGTCTAAACCACTTGTCTAGTTTGGTGCAAGGCTTTGACCAGCAGTGGATAGTTACCAGCCTATTGACAAAGACGTGCCGACACTGTCTGGTTTAACTGTCTGGAGAGGTTATTAATCACGTTTCTCTAATCTAAATCTCGTAATTTCAGTCCGGTGGACTACCGTCAGAGCGGCTTCGACAGGTACAAATTTGGACCGTGAACCAGGCAATCTGCAGACAGCGCTACTCTGCCAGAGGCCGGACCATCACGGACAACATGCTGTGCTCGGGCTGGCTCGACGTCGGCGGGCGAGACCAGTGCCAAGGCGACTCCGGCGGCCCCCTCCTCCACAGAAACGTCATCGTCGGTGTTTCCTCTTTCGGACGCGGATGCGCCCAGCCGCGTTACCCTGGCGTCAATGCTCGCGTGTCCCGTTTCAGTAACTGGATTCGATCTAATATGTAGTTCTAAAGTACGACTTAAATTAAATCGGTGATTTATACGTGAATTGGAATACAAATGTTAAGTAAATTAAGAGACTAGTAAGAGAATATTAAAAGCACACATATAAAAGTTAATACATATGAGTAGGTATAGTTTTAATTTCTTAATATGCACATGCGTTTGTTCGCCTACTCCTCCTAAACCGTTGGACCGATTTAGATGAAATTTTGTGCGTATATTCTAACGGGTCACCGGATGGTTTGAAAACACAGTTGGACCACTGGGTCCAACTGTGTTTTCAAACCATCCGGTGATCCGGTAGGTGTCGCTGCTGTCGAATAATTCTTCTGTACGTGTTTGTCACCTAACTCACTCTAAACGGCTGGACCGATTTGGATGAAATTTTGTGTGTATATTCTAACCATCCAGGGAGGATGGTTAGAAAACACAATTGGATCCGGTTGGCGGCACTGATGTCGGTTTGTCATCAGGCAGAACGACGTCTGCCGGGTCCTTTAGTATCTAACAAGCGGACCCACGACTTCGTTCGCGTGGATATAAGTATATTGGTTTTTAAAAATCCCGTAGGAATCATTTTGTTCTTCCTAAGCTCCTTTAATTTCATATCATGCTGAAAACTGTAAAAAGTTCACTGGCAGCTGTTTAGGTAGATCAAAATGTAAACATCCGCCAGTGCCACCCATCAAAATCGATCCCGCCTTTCAGAGATTAGCCGGTAATCTTTAAAGTATCTCCTTATCTTATCTTATATCCTTTCTAACAAAAAAAGAATGAAATCGGACCACGCGTTAATGAATTACAGCTAAGTACACATTTTGACTTTCATCCCTTCTCCCTCGTTCGTCTAGAACGAAAGGGGATCGTACTGAATTTCGGGATAAAAAGTATCCTATATGTTACTCCGTAGTTAGCACTTAAACCATGCCAAGTTTCATTTCAATCCATTCAGTAGTTTTTGTGTGATGCGCGCACAAACATACAGACAAACAGACAAAAATTTCAAAAATAGCTTTCTTGCGTTCCTAACATACCCGAGTTATTATTTTACAAAAATCTTTAAGGTTCAGAAACGGCAACCTGTGCGGCAACTCTACGATTTTATTATATGTATAGATATAGAAGATAGATATACCTATTATAATTTTTTTGTGCATTATCATTATTCATAAACTATCCCAATTATATTTCTAGAATAAACGTTTTATACTATTCAATCCTACCTATGATTTTATAGTTTTATTCTTATCGAGTAATCTGAAAAGCCGAGGTCGCGGAACACGAATATAAAATGCAAATCCAGATTTGATCAAAGATTTGAAACTTTTGAAGAGAAACTGCTTATCTTTCTCTCCGCTTGTGTTTTTGGTATAACTTATTATACTTAGTCCGGCAGCCCTGGAACAAATCTGAATTTTCGTGAGAAGGTTTGTTTCGATGAGTCCACCAAGTTTTTTATCTGTGAAAATTCTCGATGGAGGTAGTTACTCGAGTGCGCAGGTGCTAAAAATTTCGATTCGCTCGGGTGGTAAATCGTTCCACTTTTGTAGGACTATATGGCCATTTAATTACACAAGTATTTACAAGGCTGCATACAAAAATCAGGTGGTTATTAATAATATTCTACAGCGTCCTCCACTCCGAATATTTCCAAATAATGAGGTTATAAAAATGATTAAAAATGGTTAATAATTAGCTGATTTTTTGTATGCAGTTTAGTAAATACTTGTACAATGAAATATTGGCTACATAGTTCTACAGTGGAACGATTTCCCACCTGAGCGAATCGAAATGCTTAACACCTGCGCACTAGAGTAACTACCTCCATCGAGATTTTTCATAGATAATAATTTTTTTCAAAGAAAAATGAACCGACTTCAAACGAATCGAACTAAAAAGTTTAAAATAATTTTTTATTCATTTAGATTGACGATTAAACTACCTAACTCAAATGATATATAATTTTTTGAAGTCGGCGCCAAATGACTTCAAGTTCACTTCAAGTCGAAAATGTGCCCCCCGGGTCCCAGACTCACCCTCCGCGACTAGGTTCACCGCGCTCGCATTCAAAAGTGGATATTCTGATTTTACTTACACGAATTGAATGTGGTTTGGCGCCGACTTCAACAAATTATATATCATTTGAGTTAGGTAGTTTAATCGTCAATATAAATGAATAAAAAATTATTTTAAACTTTTTAGTTCGATTCGTTTGAAGTCGGTTCATTTTTCTTTGAAAAAAATTATTTTATGCTTATTAGTGATTTGTTTTCTTTATATTAGGTAATAATAATATAAACGAGAACTATGTAAAATAGATTATGACCTATATATTATTAATTATTATTAAATATCCTGTGACATATACATTTTATGTGTCATACTATAGGTGAGTGGTTTTATTATGTTCTAACCCAACCTAACCTAACTTCTGATCTATAAAAGATTAGTTTGTATGCGTACAACTCTTGTATAATTTGGATAGATCGTAATTTACAATCTATACGCGACTAGTTTCACACCCTTGCAGTTTGGCTTTGTATAGAATGGAAATACACGTAACCATGCACAAACTCCAAGGAATCACTCTATATGCAACTGTACTGACTTTGGCCCAAAACTTTTTGCAAAAGGTCAATGTTACGTAGGCGTAGCAGAGTAAAGTCTTTGGGCAGAATAGCTATATCAGACTTCAGCAATAGGTCTGGCAATCTCAGAAAACATATTAGTATTATGTGTACATTTATGCTTATAACTTCGTACGTAAGAATGATAACTCGATGTGTTATATACTAAAACCTTCTTGAAAGTATGTAGATAACGATAGTGAAACAATCATCAAAATCGGTTCATTAGTTGCGGAGATAATCGCGAACATACTTACATACATACATACATACATACATACATACGGGTCGAATACAGAACCTCCTTTTTTTGAAGTCGGTTAATGAAGTCGGTTAAAAAAACTTGGCCGTCTCGTCGAAACGAACCTACTCACGAAAATTTAGCTTGTTATTAATCACTAAAAAAATTGTTCCAGGGCTGCCGGACTATTACTAACTTTAACTCTAACTTTCTGTACGTATTCAAAGGGGATTAAAGACGCAGGATTAACATCGTTGAATTTTTTTTGCCGGGTTTTAATATCATTTGTAATTTGTGCGTTATACTTAGAATTTAAAAAAATAAGCCAACGGATAAACCACCCTTTAAGCTAGGTTTTGTCATCTCCTATGATACTATATCCTCACTCACCGCATGATGTTCAGCTCGAATCCGCGTGCATTCCCTCTGTATGTATGTATGTATGTATGTATGTATGTATGTATGTATGTATGTATGTATGTATGTATGTATGTATGTATGTATGTATGTATGTATTCGCGATTATTCTACCTACTATCGATTCGTTTATCTACATACTTTCAGGAAGGTTTTAGTATACAACACACCTAATTTTCATTTTTATGTACGAAGGTACACGCATAAATATAATATTATGTAACTTATATTTTTGATTGGTACACCGATTTATTTGAAATTGCTGGGCCTGGACTGAAGTCTGTTTAATTTTTTGTAAAACATAGCTTCTTGTGTTAGAAATTATGCCTCGTTTTATATGCCTCGACCCTAAGCTGGATAAGAAAAACGATATAATTAGATAGTATTGAATGATTTATAAGAGGATTCAATTATCTATGATAACTAAGTAATAGTAATAATTCTAGTTCGGGAATATAATTTATAAAAACCGCCGTAAATTTTTCATCATCACTCTTGCTTGCCAAGTGCGTAAAGATGGGTGCCACTTGTATTCTACTGGCCTTAGGGTTAGCTGCAGTAGCAGGTATGTAAACTTTTTCAAACTTGTTGACACTCGGGATTTAATTTTGACTAAATTATTGCCTAAAGAAGAAGCTCAGGCTTCTCCTTAGTCTATAAAAATGCTCAAATGTTTACGTTTGCCCGTCTAAATCACCCCTGAGCATCTCGATGGAATCTAAAGCTGCTAAAATTCAGTCCCTCAACTGCTGAATAGAAGGAATCACTCGGGCAATGCCCATACCATGGGTGGCCAGCCTAGTTACAGAGAATACCTGATTTGACTATATTATTGTAGTCAACATGCTGTTTTGATTTTACAATAATTTTTTGTCTTTTTGTAATTTTCCTTTTCAAAATATTGTATGCTTGAAAACTTGAGGTGTATTAAATAAATCATTGAATGTCACCGTAATTTTATAGGTGTCGTATTCATTTAGAGCCCTAAAGGCACGTCTCACATCATCATCATCAGCAGCAGCAACATCTGTATGCTATGGTTTCGCTTTATTTGACTATACCCGTTTGACTATACCCGTTTGACTATACCCGTTTGACTATACCCGTTTGACTATACCCGTTTGACTATACCCGTTTGACTATACCCGTTTGACTATACCCGTTTGACTATACCCGTTTGACTATACCCGTTTGACTATACCCGTTTGACTATACCCGTTTGACTATACCCGTTTGACTATACCCGTTTGACTATACCCGTTTGACTATACCCGTTTGACTATACCCGTTTGACTATACCCGTTTGACTATACCCGTTTGACTATACCCGTTTGACTATACCCGTTTGACTATACCCATTTGACTATACCCATTTGACTATACACATTTGACTATACACATTTGACTATACACATTTGACTATACCCATTTGACTATACCCATTTGACTATACCCATTTGACTATACCCATTTGACTATACCCATTTGACTATACCCATTAGACTATACCCATTTGACTATACCCATTTGACTATACCCATTTGACTATACCCATTTGACTATACCCATTTGACTATACCCATTTGACTATACCCATTTGACTATACCCATTTGACTATACCCATTTGACTATACCCATTTGACTACACACATTTGACTATACCCTGTTCCGCTGCTATGGTTTCACAGTAGAGATGTGATAAAGGCTCAGAAAACTAGATATGTTCAGTTATTTCTTTCATCTGTTTTACCTTGTCTTATACAAATGCTACTTTTATAAAAAATATATCTTGTTTCAGCGTCTCCCACGCCCGAGAGGATTGTTGGAGGGTCAATTACAAATATCTCTAATTATCCTATGGCTGTCGCCTTGTTGTACTCAAGAACTGGATCGGGAAACTTCGGCCAGGCTTGTGGCGGCGCCATAATTAACAACAGAGCTATTCTTACTGCTGCTCACTGCACCATGTAATTTTAAAGCATTTGTTAAAAATTTCTTTCATAACTAGCCGATGCCTGTATCATCGCGCACGTGGATTTTTTAGAATTTTGTGGGAACTCTGATAAAAATTAGTCCACGTTCAGATGCAAGTAATCTTAGTCCAAATCTTTTATAATATTTTAAACATTGTCCCTAATATGAATCCTTAATAGCCTAGACTCCTTGTATGGATTATACAAGGAGTCTAGGCTATAATTAATGATTCATCTTTCTGCTTGTTTAAGTCACGTTAATATACAATCTATTACAAGATTAGCCGTTCCTAAGATTAGCCCGAAAAAACAGATAGACAAACAAAATTAAAAAAAAAAACACATGTTTGGGTTATATTGTAGTTCAAATCATCATAATATAATATTTCAAAATCAGAGTGGTGTTAATTTATATAGAAGACTTTATACTGTGAATATCCCAGAAAGTGTTGCAATGGTTCCAAATTAAAGATTCATCTGAGCCAGATTTTATTAAATGATACAATCAACTATTTACTGAGCGTAAATTATTTTCAGCGGTGACCCAGCAAACCGCTGGCGAGGTCGTGTAGGCTCCACCAGAGCTAACAGCGGTGGCGTGGTACACGTCCTCTCTAGGATCATCAACCACCCCCAGTACAACTCGCGCACCACCGATAACGACGTTGCCGTTCTCCATGTCAGCTCGGCTTTCTCCATGAATAACAATGTGCGCGCAGGAAGCATTGCCGGTGCCAACTACAACTTACGCGATAATGAACCCGTCTGGGCCATTGGATGGGGGCGTACTAGCGTGAGTTTTATACTGCCTAACTTTTAAATATAACTACGGTACTAAAGACAAGACTTGTTGGAAATGAAGCTGCTGCACAAGTACCTCAGAGTTATGCCTCTGAATCAAAGTACCTATTTCACAAAAATAGCTTTTTAATGATATTTATTTTCGATGCGTCGATTTGTCTAATCAACATGTTAGTATTGTGAACCATTTCGAAGATATCCATAATGGGTCCTGACTGTCATGTAATCATCACAGTCGCATTTACATTGATATCACAGGATGCCCATTTGCTTCCCATCGTTTCCAATTTTGCTTTTGCACTTGTTTTAATGAATACATTGGAGCAAACCTTTTTTATATTAAATGTTTCAGTTCGGTGGCGCAGCATCTGAAGATCTCCGTCATGTTCAAATCTGGGTCGTCAATCAGGCAGTATGCAGGCAGAGATATAACGAGCTGCGTATGACTATCACTGACAACATGCTGTGCTCGGGCTGGCTCGACGTCGGGGGTCGCGACCAGTGCCAAGGCGACTCCGGCGGCCCTCTGTTCCACAACGGAGTCATCGTCGGTGTTTGCTCCTGGGGCCATCAATGCGCTCGTCCTCGCTTCCCTGGCGTCAATGCTCGTGTCTCCCGCTTCTCCAACTGGATCCGTAATAATCAATAGACTTTTAAAATTGTTGAATATACGCTACAGTCATTACTTGATTTGTTACTCAACTATTAATTAAAAATAGATATCAATATTTTCATATCATTTGATTTTATTCCTTCCTTTTTGATATTTAATAAACTCGTAATAATTCTGTATTCTGAATACGTAAGAAGTAACAAACTCGTATAGCTAACAATACCAAGTATCTGCTTCAAGTATGAGCGTCATCTTATGGTTGCGTTGATGTATTGAGCTTATTACACAAACGAAGTATCCTAATTTTCTTACTGAGTAGTTAGGTCATAATAGCTTATTGTCTTATTACGATTTGATGATCGATTGCGTTGGTACCTACAATTTTATATTTCTACTAGCTTCTGTCCGCGGCTTCGCCCGCGTGAATTTTGATTTTTCACAAATCCTGAGGAAATCGTCCACGATTTCCTCAGGATTTGTGAAAAATCCAGAAATCCATTTCTGGTTCCCGTTCCCGCTCCCTTTTCCAACCTTTATAGCTATTTTTAAGGAGTTTACTATATTAATCTACCTATAGCTGTAGCTATAGATTTCGGTTTTTTCAAAATCCCGTGGGAGCTGTGGATTTTTCCAGGATAAAAATTGCAAACGCATACAGATGCATGCAACTATTGTAATAATGTGCTAAGTATGTGAGCATGATTTACTTAATTTACCTACCTAAGAACAGTCAGCGCCATCTATCGCGTTTTTGGAAGTCAATATCTATTTTAGTCCCCACAGGAATACTTTTCCGAGATAAAAAGTAATTGTGTTAAGTCGGAGCATAATCTATATCTATTCAAAATTTAAACCAAATCGGTTCAGTGGTTGCGGCTTTATAGAGTAACAAACATAAATACACACACACAAACTTTAGCCTTTATAATATTATTGTGATTATTATCGACTAATCTTAAAAGGTGATTTCGTGAAACATGAATATAAAATGAATATGAAAATCCTAGAAGATTTGCAAAAAATTCTTTATTTTTTTTTCTCCGCTTGTGTCCTTTACGGTAATTTTCCTCTCTAACTTTCTATTCAAAGGGATTTTTTACCGTGATTCAATAATTTGTATAGTATGCGTATAATCTATCTATACATCTTCTATACATATAATAAAATCGTAGACTTGCCATATCTGTACATTAAAGATTTTTGCAAAATAATAACTGGGGGATGTTAGGGATAAGGAATAGAACGTAAAAAAGCTATTTTTGAAATTTTTGTCTGTTTATCTGTTTGTCTGTCTGTCTGTATGTTTCTGCGCGCATCACGCAAAAACTACTGAATGGATTGAAATGAAACTTGGTATGATTTAAGTTCATACTACGAAGTAACATATTGGATACTTTTTATCCCGAAATTTAGCACGGTTCCCTAGGGAGAGGGGATGAAAGTTAAAATGTGTACTTAGCTGTAATTCATTAACGCGTGGTCCGATTTCATTCATTCTTTTTTTGTTAGAAAGAAGATACTTTAAAGATTACCAGCTAATCTCAGAAAGGCTGGATTAATTTTGATGGGACTTTTACTGGCGGATGTTTACATTTTGATCTACCTAAACATCCGCCAGGTATGAGCTCAAAGGAGCTTAGGAAAACAAAATGATTCACACGGGATTTTCAAAAACTAATATCCACGCGAACGAAGTCGCGGGTGTCCGCTTGTAACTATTATTACACCGTATTACAAATGTGATAAAATGATTTACAAGATAATTAAAATAACTATGATAACTATGTGATAGTAGAAATGATCAGTTTGTAGTTCGGGAATATAATATAAAACCGCTGTAAATTTTTGCATCATCACTCTTGCTTGCAAAGTCTGTAAAAATGGGTGCCACTTGTGTTCTACTGACCTTAGGGCTAGCTGCAGTAGCAGGTATGTAAACTTTTTCATACTTGTTTGACAATCGGGATTTATTTTTAACCCCCGACACAAAAACGACGGGGTGTTATA
Organism: Melanargia galathea; assembly: GCA_920104075.1. Taxonomy (NCBI): domain Eukaryota; kingdom Metazoa; phylum Arthropoda; class Insecta; order Lepidoptera; family Nymphalidae; genus Melanargia; species Melanargia galathea. The sequence goes on along the minus strand of OV049859.1, from coordinate 6,249,674 downwards.
AGCTTGACGTGTCTACGTCACGCTGCTATGGTTTCGCAGCGGAGATGTGCTAAAGGCTTGAGTGTGTTAAGTTTTTCTTAACTGGATGTGTTCATGTTATTTCTTTCTTCTAATACACTGCGTATTATGGTGTTTATTTGTTATTACGTTATTATGTTTATTATTATATCTGGGAGCACGGCAGTGCTCCTGCCAAGTCGAGCAAAACCAAATTATATTATTATTATCAGGTCAGGGCACCGACAGGCTGAGAAATCGGCGGACTATCCTAGCCGAGTCCAGCAACACCGCTTTCTGCATCCTGGCTGCGAACGAACTGCCACGGAATCCCAGTCGCCTCAGATAGTGAGCGAGGCTGACCGGGATTAAACCATTCGCAGTTATTATTATTATTATAAGCACTGAGCCGAGCGACGGCTTTACGTACTTTCCGAGGCACAGGGATGTCTAATACCGCCAACTTCAACTGAGTACTTCTTGACAGAAAACCTAATATCTATTGAATAGAAGCAGGCGTTACTTTGCGGAATTCCATGATATACAATGAATATAAAATTGCTTTGCTATAATCCGCTAATAGTGACTTTGTAGGCAAAACACCACACAAATTCACCACAAAATTAACTCGACGATTGTTCACTCCGATACCGGAGCATCTTCAGGAGATGTCGACTTCACAACGGACGACGGACTTTGCAATCGATATGGGATCAATGGGGACTTTTGACACTTTATTCCTACTGATGTACCCAAGGTCTCTACCAAAATTCAGCTCTGTCGGAATTACTGTTATTTGATAACATTTTTACGTCTAATTTGACTCGCCTCCAAGTCATTTAATTTATTAAGTACCTATCTATGGGAGCACCTACCCAACAATTTGATCATAAATTGTTATCTAATTAGTTAATAATATATATTTTATAGCGATTATATTAAATTATGTTTATTTTATAAATAATATATTTTATTTCAGCGTTTCCCACGCCCGAGAGGATTGTTGGAGGGTCAATTACAAATATTTCTAATTATCCTATGGCTGTTGCTTTGCTGTACTCAAGAACTGGATCGGGAACCTTCAGCCAGGCCTGTGGCGGTGCCATAATAAACAACAGAGCTATTCTTACTGCTGCTCACTGTACCTAGTAATTTTACATGTATATTTTGTTAACAATTTATTTCATAACTAGCTGATGCCCGTACCATCGCTGGGTGGATTTTTTTCAAGAATCTCGTAAGAACTCTGATTTTATAAGAATCAAAATGTCCATATCCAGGATGCAAGATATATTAGGATTAATATCAAACCCTAATAGCCTGGATACTGTATAAATCCTCTGCCTGCCTGTTCAAGTACCACAACAAAGTACACACAGTAATTTCAAAATCGCAGAGTGTAAACATAGAAGTATTCGTAACTGTGAATATCCCTGAAAGTGTTAGCCGAATTCAAAATTCATCAAGTATTTCAAGCACTCGGACATTCACAGAGGCAGGGAAATTTATAGAGTAATACATGTAATAAGCGAACAAAATTGTTTTCAGCTTCGACCCACCAAACCGCTGGCGAGGCCGTGTAGGCTCCAGCAGAGACAACAGCGGCGGCGTGGTCCACGTCATCTCTAGTATCATCAACCACTCCCAGTACAACGCGCGCATCACCGATAACGACATTGCTGTTCTCCATGTCTTCTCGGCTTTCTCCTTCAACAACAATGTTCGCGCAGGAAGCATTGCCGGTGCCAACTACAACCTACGCGATAATGAACCTGTCTGGGCCATTGGATGGGGACGTACTAGCGTAAGTTTTACTACTTAACTCTTAAATATAACTAAGCTACTAAAAACAACGACCAAACTAGTTGGAAATTAAGCAGGTGCACAAGCACAATTTTTCAAAAGTAGTTTTTAATCAATGGTAAAATACGTCACTACTTTTTGTACGATGCGTCAATTTGTCTCAACTACGTGTAAGAATTGTGAACTGTTTCGACGATATGAAGACCCATAAAGGGATCCTCATTGTTATGTAACTAATATCAACAAAAATGCATATGAATCCATGTAAAATAAGGTCCATTTGCTTCCCTTTATTTCCAATTTTACTTTTGCACCTGTTTTAAGTATTCCTTAAAGTAAGCCTTTTATCTTAAATGTTTCAGTTCGGTGGCGCAGCATCTGAAGATCTCCGTCATGTTCAAATCTGGGTCGTCAATCAGGCAGTATGCAGGCAGAGATATAACGAGCTGCGTATGACCATCACTGACAACATGCTGTGCTCGGGCTGGCTCGACGTCGGGGGTCGCGACCAGTGCCAAGGCGACTCCGGCGGCCCTCTGTTCCACAACGGAGTCATCGTCGGTGTTTGCTCCTGGGGCCACGAATGCGCCCGCCCTCGCTTCCCTGGCGTCAATGCTCGCGTCTCACGCTTCACCAACTGGATCCTTAATAATCAATAAATTATAACGAATATTGAATATTATACGCTACAGTTTATAGTTAGTAAACAATTGTTAATAAAAAATAGATATACAAATATTTTCATGTAATTTGATTTTATTCCTTCCTTTTTACCCGACTACGGCAAAGCCAAAAGGATTTATGATTTTAACAGTCTCTGTATGTAAGTATGTGTGTTTGTATCGAATTTTTGTATCAGATTCTGTGTGTTCCACCGTAGCACCTAAACTACTAGGCCGATTTTGATGAACGAGGTGTTAATTGATTCGTTGTTATGTTATAGTGGCTAAACTAGAATATTAAATTAGTTTAGGATAGACAACAGATGGCGCCACTAGCTGCTTGCGCCGCGCTTTCTTCCGTTCTACATAGGTACCAAGTTTACGTTTTCCTGGACACTAAATTATTATTTTATATTAAATTATATTATTATTATTATCTCTATATATTTTGACTCTCACACCCGCTACAAAATAAATACATATACAAAGCCAAAGAGTAATATAATAAACCTAAATACATACAGATATATAAACTTACATATACCTTACACAAATAAATACTTGTAGCGGGCGGAGGACTACACCCCGGCAGGGAAGACCAGACGGCCGGGGGTCAGGGCGACAGGTTGAGAAACCGGCGAACCATCCTAGCCGAGTCTAGCAGCACCGCTTTTTGCATCTTGGCTGCGAGCGAACTGCCACGGAATCCCAGTCGCCTCAGATAGTGAGCGAGGCTGACCGGGATTAAACCATTCGCAGATATTACGATTGGGATGATTTCAGTGGACTCCACATGCCACATGCGGAAACCTCGTGAGCCAGATCTAGATACTTTCGTTTTTTCTCTGTCTCAGCTCTCACAAGGTTCTCGACATGGGGGATGGTGATGTCCACTAAAAACACCCTCGACTGTGCCCGGTCCATCAGCACGATGTCAGGCTTATTCGCCAGAATCGTCCTGTCCGTGATGATGGACCGATCCCAATAGAGCCGGACTCCGTCACGCTCGAGAACTGGCACCGGTGTATACCAATAGTAGGGCAGTCTCTCATCCAGGAGACCGTACTTCAGAGCAAGCTCTTGATGGAGAATTTTGGCTGCTTGATTATGTCTGTGCAGATACTCAGTGTTGGCAAACGCTGAACATCCCAAAAGCACATGTCTGAGTGACTCGCCGGAATGGCGACAAGCTCGACAGATGTCGTGAGTGCCATCCTTCAGAATGTACTGTCAGTAGTTCCGCGTCTATACCACCTGATCTTGTATCGCACAGACAATTCCTTCGGTTTCCCCAAAAAGGTCACCGAAGCGCAGCCATTGCACGGACGCTCTTTTATCTACGTAAGGCTCATTAAGAGCTTTAAAAAAGGGTCCGTGCAACTCCTTCTCCCTCCATACGGTCTCCCGGTCAGAGGTGCTACGTACCACCGGTTTTTGCCACTCATTGTTAGCCAGGGATAGGGGAGTGAGTCCTTTATCACATTCTATGACTTCTCTATGCATCGCAGACTCCCTTTTCGTCTTAAAGTAGGTTCTGAGGTTGGATATCTCCCGATTATGCATGGTCTTGACGCTTAACACGCCTCGACCATCGCATTTTCGGGAGACATACAACCTCATCACAGACGATTTCAGGTGGTGCATGCGATAGAGAGTCATAGTCGTGCGGACTTTTCTGTCCAGTCTGTCTGTCCAGTCCAGAGTGTCAAGTTCGGTCTGGGTCCATCTGAGCACGCCGAAGGTGTACATGAGAACGGGCATGACCCAGCCGTTATAAGCTAGGACCTTATTGGCGCCTGACAAATAACTTTTACAAATTTTTGTCAGACGGCCAAAAAAGGCTTCGCAAACAGACTGTTTCATGTCCGCCTCTTTTACCCCTAGGGATTGCGACATGCCCAGATACCGGTATGACTTAGCTTCAGAGAGGGTCCTGATGTTCGATGGATTGAGATTAATCTCGGCCGAATGAGTAACCTGCCCCCTCTCCACATGCAAGACCGCACACTTGTCCAGCCCAAGCCTCATCCTAACAGAATTACTGAACTCAGTGGTGATATTCAGTAATTCCTGCAGGTGGATGGAATTGGGTGCCAGCAGTTTGAGGTCATCCATGTAGAAAAGGTGAGGAACTCTAGTCCCTCCTCTCCGAAACTGAAAACCTGTCCCCGAGCTCTCCAGCAAGAAGCTGAGTGGGTTGAGGGACAGACAAAACCATAGTGGCCTCAGACAATCACCCTGGAAGATACCCCGCCGTATCCTTATTCGGTCGTCTGCAGCCGCCAACCGCTCACCGTGGAGACAAAGGATCGTGCTCCATTGCCCCATGCCCTCTCCGAGGAAGTCTCGAACTGTACTATCTACATTGCTCAAGGACCCTCAAGAGCTATGAATGGGGCACCGAGTCGAACGCCTTTTTATAGTCAATCCAGGCGGCGGAGAAATTCCGGCGGTTGCGTTTGACCAGCTGGCCCACGACGGTGAAGTCGATGAGAAGGAGCTCCTTAATACCACGACTACCGTCCCGACACCCGTTCTGAGCCCCAGACATGATGTTATTCTCGTCTATATGACGGGAGATCTTGAGGCTCAGAACGTATGTTAGTGTCTTATAGATGGTAGTAAGACACGTAATAGGGCGGTACTTAGCCGGGTCAGCAGCATTTAATATATATAATTTCATTTGATATCTTATTAGAGATATCAAAGCTATAGAGAAACACGGAGAGACAGCTACTGCCTCTCCTTGTTTCTCTATAACTTCACCCCAAACGTGTGTGGCACGAGCAGATCTCCAGCAGACCGCTTTTGGTGAAACCCAAATTGGCGATCTGAGAGGAGGTCATTGGACTTCAGGTATGCTAAGAGCTTGGTGTTAAGTATACGCTCCATGCTCTTACAGAGTAATGAGGTGATAGCGATAGGTCTATAGTTCGCCGGGTCAGCACGAATGCCTTTCTTTGGTACAGGTCGTACATTCGCAGTCTTCCAGGATTTCGGCACTCGAGCTTCACTTAGAGAGAGACGATACAGGCGTGTCAGAACCGGAGACAATTCTGGAGCACAATTCTCCGATTTCTCCTCTCTCCTCTCCTAATTCTACCGATTTAGCAAGGGACCAAAAGGTTTTACTATCACACGGGTAAGAAGCTACTTTGCTCCCGATGCGCTTGGTACGTAGAAAACTTCTTGGAAGGTATGATCACTGACTTACAGTCATGACGTGGACAACTAGAAACTATGATCTGCGTGGATCTGTGTCATAGTTTCCCACCACTGAGAGAATGACACAATCTTACCACGAATATTTTGGCAATATCAAAATCTTTTCTATAAGGATTTATAATATTGTTTGTTTAATGTAAGAAACTGTATGTAGAAACATACAAGTTTTTAAATAAAACAGCATTATAAAACCTTAATAAATAAATAAATAAAATAAAACCTAATAGTTAAAAAAGTTAATGTATTTGTAAGACCGTTTAATTTATTGTCTTATTTCCAGAAATTCCTAATGTTTGTCTGGGAGAGAGGTGGTAGATAACGTATTTTAGAATAATTTTATTACTAACCTAATTTAACGTACTTCCATTTGAATGAAAAATTTTATAAAAAATGTAATTGATATTAAGATACCAACTTTAATCTTTTTATTAGTTATTATCAACTATAGGAAATACCCAAAACACCTGGTAATAACGTACTGACTTTGAATTTAAATTTATTGTTTGAGGATTTAAATGTAATAAAACATGCGGCATGTACCTATTTGTAATCAATTGATGTTAAAATCGAGACTTGTTTTGGCAATACAGGTATAAAAAATAAGAATGAGAAAATCTGAGAAATAAAAATTAACTTGTTCCAGAATGAAAGACTAGATAAAAATAACTGAATCATCTTCATCATCATCAACCCATTAACGACCCACTACAGGGCATGGGTCTCCTCTCAGAGTGAGAAGGATTTAGGCCGTATTCCACCACGCTGCGGACAAACAAATGCGGATACAATTTTTTTGCGATCTACGAATATAAGACTATTCCCATAGTATGCAGCTGACACTATTATAGTGTTCTAGACAATCTAACTATTATGTGAAAATATTATTTAGCCCAGTAACGTCATTTCCTTTGACCCTACTTTACCACCTTATGTTATAATATTCTATACGGTCGTTCGGATCAAACCCGACCACATTAAAATTTCAAATGCGCAACTCTTAACTGTTATTGTGCAACAATTTCTTGTAAACCAGTAGTGTGGTCAGTCGTGCTTTAGAATTTGTAGTGATTACTGTTATTATGGCTTCAAATACAAATTTAGAAGGACTTAACTCGATTGACGTCGTTGCGCAGCGTCAAATAGTAAAGTTTATGTTTCTGGAAGGACTCACAGCCGCCAAAGCCTATTGAAGATAAGTCAGGGTGACGACTTTCAACGCGCTCTCTCAAGCGACTGTAAAACAGTAGTACCGACGCATCCGAGTTGGGAGTTGTCGTGGAGGTGGCATCGTGGAGGTGACTATAAATCTATAGACCCGAAACTGAGGAGCGCATGAAAATTATACAAATATAAATTGAAAATTTAAAAAACCCCCGACTTTCGCCATTTTGTGGCGGCGGCCATCTTGGATTTGCATAGTGCTATTCTACTAGTCAAGCCCTTTCATTTGATACCCATATTAAGGGAGTTGTGAAAAAATATGTAATCCGCCATTTTGTAGCGGCGGCCATCTTTGATCGATTTTCATCAAACATAGCTAACAACACTCTCGACTAATTCACCTTTCGAACAAAAAAAACCGCATTCAAATCGGTCCAGTCGTTTGAGCGCCACAGGGGAACAGACAAACACACACACACACACACACACACACACACACACACACACACACACAGACACGTCAAACTTATAACACCCCGTCGTTTTTGCGTCGGGGGTTAAAAAGATATTTTCCGTGAATTTATAGCTGGGAATCACGTCGCTGTTGGCTCGGACAGTAATACTTAGAACCACTTGTTATGAAATTATCACGAAAAAACTTGAGATGAGGAAAATCTATATCTATACATATAATAAATTCGTAGACTTGCCGTATCTGTACATTAAATATTTTTGCAAAATAATAACTGGGGAATATGTTAGGGATAAGTAATAGAACGTAAAAAAGCTATTTTTGAAATTTTTGTCTGTTTGTCTGTTTATCCGTTTGTCTATTTGTCTGTATGTTTGTGCATGCATCACGCAAAAACTAATGAACGAATTGAAATGAAACTTGGCATGATTTAAGTTTATACTACGGAATAACATATAGGATACTTTTTATCCCGAAATTCAGCATGGTTTCCTTGGGAGAGGGGATGAAAGTCAAAATGTGTACTTAGCTATAATTCATTAACCCGTGGTCCGGTTTTATTCATTATTTTTTTGTTAGAAAGGAGATAGTTTAAAGATTACTGGGTAATCTCTGAAAGGCTGGATCGATTTTGATGGGAGTTTCAGTGGTGGATGCTTACATTTTTATCTACCTAAATATCCACCAGTGAACTTTTAACAGTTTTTAGCAAGGTATGAGCTCAAAAGAACTTAAGAAAAACAAAAAGTTCCCGCGGGATTTTGAAAAACCGATATCCACGCGAACGAAGTCGCGGGTGTCCGCTTGTCAACAATAAATGGGTACCCCACAGATTGACTCAAGACCCAAAGGATCAGCGGCATAACCAGCAGCCGATCTGAGTAAAACATATACATTATACCTGAATACTTTCCATTCTGTTTTAATTTTAGTGTGGTTGGATTTGATCCGAATGACTGAATAAATAGCTGAAGCCTTTGATTTGAAGATCAAAGCCTTTGATTTCAATTGAAGATTATATAAATGATAAAAAAGCATGGATTTAACTTGTTCCAGCAATGCACGAGACGGCATATCAATCATGTACTTACATACATTGTTATATTGTTATTTTTAAAAATAAATAATAGTTTAAAAAAACTAAAAAACACGCTTCTTATAGAAAACTAAACTAAAAAATAGAAAATAAATTTTAATAAATATAAATTAATAATAGTGTGCATATGAAAAAATGTATTTTATTAAAAAAAAAACGTGGGGTGCATGGGTGTATAGAGGATTATCATTTCAATAATATCTTAAAATCACCCCACGCTTTTTTTAAATAAAATACATTTTTTCATATGCACACTATTATTAATTTATATTTATTAAAATTTATTTTCTATTTTTTAGTTTGGTTTTCTATAAGAAGCGTGTTTTTTAGTTTTTTTAAACTATTATTTATTTTCTACTTTTTAGTTTGGTTGATTTATAAAACACAAAAAAAATCATGTCACTTAAAATACAACAGATATTAATTATTAATAAATTATTTTATTTGTTTTTTATTGTAAATCGTACATTAGGATTAAAGTAAATAAGTACTAATTAATAATATTATTATTTTGTTTTAATATTGTTTTATCTTCGCATTCGTGCGTTTTGTGCTTAGATTTTAATTGTGTGTGACATCTATTCTGTTTACCCTAGTTACAGTTAGTTACCGTGCGATTTTGAATGTTTATTGTTTTTCCTTACCGACGACTTTTGATAAATGAACACAAAATCTTATTTTCCAAATTGAATAATGAAATAATCTTATCAAATTAGTATATTGTCATCGTTCCTCGATAAATCTACAAAGTTTGAATGAAATCTGACCGTTTAAAGTGGGTCAAAATCGCGTTCAAAGAAGTCGGTTACAAACATACATACAGGTAAAGCTAATATAAAGCGTGTAAAAAGAGCAACCGCCGAGTTTCTTACTGGTTCTTCTCGGTTGGAACGGCATTCCAAACCAGTGGTAGATTCAATTGACGATTCAAAAGTACTTGTAAAAGTTTATTTGAATAAAAAACTTTTCTATTCTATTTATTCTACTTCTTTCAATAATAATCACATAATGGTAGTGTATTCGTATTTCTCGGGATAATAACGCGGTGTGCTTCCAGGTCGTTTCATATTGGACGCTGAAAACCTACACGTAATAATATTATCATATTAGTAGTACCTACACCGGATTACAAATACGAAACAAATAGATAATATCGAATAATTTATTATACGAAAGGATTAATTATCTAAGATAATTGTGGTAGTAAAAATGATGCACTGTAAGTTCGGGAACATATAAAAGCCAATCAATGGAATCATCAACATTCTTGCTTGCAAAGTGGGTAAAGATGGCCGCAACTTTTATTCTACTGGCCTTAGGGCTAGCTGCGGTAGCAGGTATGTAAATTTTTTAAACTTGGATTTTAACCCCCGACGCAAAAACGACGGGGTGTTATAAGTTTAACGTGTCTGTGTGTGTGTGTGTGTGCTCCCCTGTAGCGCTCAAACGGGTGGACCTATTTGAATGCGGGTTTTTTGTTTGAAAGGTGTATTTGTCGAGAGTGTTGTTAGCTATGTTTGATGAAAATCGATCCAAGATGGCCGCCGCTACAAAATGGCGGATTACATATTTTTTCACAACTCCCTTAATATAGGTATCAAATGAAAGGGTTTCACTAGTAGAATAGTACTATTGCAAATCCAAGATGGCCGCCACTACAAAAAGGCGAATGTCGGGGGGTTTTTTAAATTTTTAATTTATAAGTACTTGTTTCTTCGCGTAACGCTTAGCGCTCATTGCGCACAAACGATTTTCTTGAGTTCTAGTCTATTTAGCAGCTAGGTATAGCACTTATAGAATGTCAAGTTTTTCTATAACTGCTTAGAAATGTTGTCTTGAGTCTGAGTAGAGTTATAGTACGCTCTATAGATTTCGCCCTAAGTCAGATGATAGTAAAATTAATATCAGTCGATCAGTTGATGAAAACAAACGATCGCTCAGGCAGTAGTATCCTCTAGCTGTGAGTTGTGACAAAGTTACCAGTTAAGTATATTGGTATAATTATTTGTGTAGGTAGTTGACATACTAATGATTTTGCTAGTCTGGCTGTGTGCCTCAAAAACTTTAAGTGCTAATAAATGTTTGAATTTCGCCGTGATTTATGTTATTAATATGCGTTAATTTGAAACCTGACGGTTTAATTTTCAAGTTAAAATGATGTTTGTTAATCTTCCTATGGAGTTATCAAACCACGACATTTGCTCATCCATTAGATATATTACAGAATTCCACAAAAACACATATCACGTTAATTACTTAACTTTAAAAGCTTACACTTGTACTTCGTGTTCATGTTATTTCATATTTTGATATGCGCCGTTTAATAAATATTTTTTTATTATAAAAAAATTACTTTGTTTCAGCGTCTCCTACACCCGAGAGGATTGTTGGAGGGTCAATTACAAATATCGCTAATTACCCTATGGGAGCCGCCTTGCTGTATTCAAGAACTGGATCGGGAAATTTCTGGCAGGCTTGTGGCGGTGCTATACTTAACAACAGGGCTACTTTGACTGCAGCTCACTGCACCATGTAATTTTATATTATAATACAAATACCCATAAATACCTCAGCAAACGCCTTAGGGAGGCAACAGGCGACCCTCGCGCGGTCAGCTTTCTCGCGCAACGGCTTTCAATAGCCATTCAGCGCGGGAATGCTGCCTGCATAATGGGCACCCTACCTAGGGCTCAAAATTTTGATAAGTACTTTAATTTTTAGTTTTAGTTATTTTCATTTAATGATATTTCTAAGTACATTTTGTCAAGTGCCTATGCTAATAAAGTATTTAATATAATACCCATGAAAGTACAGTGGATTTCCGAACTAAAGATGTCAATCAAATAATCAAAAAAATGTACATATATATGTACCATCGAAATAAGTATATGATATACACTGAATTTCGGACAATCTCAGTGACTACTTACATTTAATACATCATGTTTATTAAATGACCTACAAATTGAATGTAGCCTAAATTGTTTTCAGCGGCGATCCAGCAAACCGCTGGAGAGTTCGTGTAGGCTCCACCAGAGCTAACAGCGGTGGCGTGGTACACGTCCTCTCTAGGATCATCAACCACCCCCAGTACAACTCGCGCACCACCGATAACGACGTTGCCGTTCTCCATGTCAGCTCGGCTTTCTCCTTCAACAACAATGTGCGCGCAGGAAGCATTGCCGGTGCCAACTACAACTTACCCGATAATGCACCCGTCTGGGCCATTGGATGGGGACGTACTAGCGTGAGTTTTACTATTTTATCATTCAATGCTACTGCAGTACTAATATTATGTACAAACAGAGACCAGGTTTACTAATATATCTAAACACATAATAAAATCGTGTCTGTACATTAAAGATTTTTTCACAATAAGAACTGGGAGATGTTAGGGATAAGTACAACGTGAACGTAAAAAAGCTATTTTTGAAATTTTGTCTGTTTGTCTGTTTATCTGTTTGTCTGTATGTTTGTGCGCGCATCACGCAAAAACTACTGAATGGATTGAAATGAAACTTGGTATGATTTAAGTTCATATTACGGACTAATATATAGGATACTTTTTATTCCGAAATTCAGCACGGTTCCTTTGGGAGAGGGGATGAAAGTCAAAATGTGTACTTAGCTGTAATTCATTAACGCATGGTCCGATTTCATTCATTCTTTTTTTTGTTAGAAAGGAAATACTTTAAAGATTATTGGCTAATCTCTGAAAGGCTGGATCGATTTTAATGGGACTTTCACTGGCGATGTTTACATTTTGATCTACCTGAACATCCGCCAGTGAACTTTTAACAGTTTTTAACAAGATATGAGCTCAAATAAGCTTAGAAAAAACAAAATGATTCCCACGGGATTTTTAAAAACCAATATCCACGCGAACGAAGTCGCGGATATCCACTAGTGTTTTAATATTTTAGTAGATGCATTAAGTAGTCATTATTATTTACATTAACCTAAATGTTTCAGTTCGGTGGCGCAGCATCTGAAGATCTCCGTCATGTTCAAATCTGGGTCGTCAATCAGGCAGTATGCAGGCAGAGATATAACGAGCTGCGTATGACCATCACTGACAACATGCTGTGCTCGGGCTGGCTCGACGTCGGGGGTCGCGACCAGTGCCAAGGCGACTCCGGCGGCCCTCTGTTCCACAACAGAGTCATCGTCGGTGTTTGCTCCTGGGGCCACGAATGCGCCCGCCCTCGCTTCCCTGGCGTCAATGCTCGCGTCTCACGCTTCACCAACTGGATCCGTCAAAACTCATAAACTATATAACGAATGTTAAAAATGTGTTAAAGTTATTAAAGAATTCAGAAAAAAACATGCTATTTTGTATTTTCATCCAATTCCTATCTAATTTTATATTTTGCCCTACTTGGACAAAGAAGAGGAGGTTCTTAATATTTCATTGGGTGCGTATTTTTTATGAGCTCAGCATCATTCTGTATTTTGTTCAAGAAGTAATATACTAAAACTACGTTCTTTGGAATTTTATAGTGGTTCCGAGCTTCGAGGCTCAGTCCGAAGGCGGTCTAACATAAGCCCACCTTAAGCGCAAAGCTGCTCATAGAATGAGTGATAATCAAATAGATAGATAGATATATCGATCGATAGAGTGGTAATCGATCCGAAGCCGATGCTTTTAACCGAAAATTGAGACAGTCGCAAAAAGACAATTTCCTAAATTGACCACCAATAATTATAATTATTTTCTTCACATCGCTGCACACACGTCGTTTTGTGTTTACGATAATACCACAGACAACAAAAAACTTTCTATCTACTTGTATACCTAAAAAGAAAGGCCTTAGGTACTCATTAACGCCCAGACCAAATCCTTGGACCTAAAAAGCCGAAATTTTGCACAGACACTTTCTTTACTTATAAGGAATAAGGCCGGATTTTTCGAAATTCCGACGGGATATGGAATTTATAATCCCACGCGAAGGAAGCCGCGGGTGGACGCTAGTTATATAGTCAAGTAACTTTAAAGATTCGACCTTGCGTCAGATCGGGTAGTTCTGATTTTTTGCAGACTTGTTTATGATGTTGGCCCAATGAATAATCCAAGTTTGTGACCTTGAGCGCTGAACGCAACTTTGTGAAAAATCGAAAAAACCACGAAAATTTCAGATTTTTTTTCAGGTTTTGGCGATTTTAACCCTAAAGGACTAGTTTTTGATAGTACCTTTTCAAGATGTTTTAAAGTAGAATAAAATTACTACAATTTAAAACCAGAACCAGCTCTGTAGGTTAATTTTAACCCCCGATACAAAAACGACGGGTTTGTTTCCAATTTCCTCAATAGAAAGGGCTATATCAAATGAAAGGGCTTGACTAGTAGAATAGCACTATGCAAATCCAAGATGGCCGCCACCACAAAATGGCGAATGTCGGGGGTTTTTTAAATTTTAAATTTAGGTATACTTGTTAATCTCATACGTTTCTTCTATCTCCTATTTAACCAACTTGGGGGTAGTTTTTCCAAAATTCCTTCAACACGTACCTATCCATTATTTTTAACCGAAAATCTAAATACCATTTTTCAAGGATAGTTTTCTTTCTTCCCCTGTTTAACCCATTTGGGAATAGAATTTTCAAAAATCCTGAAATACGTATTTTTTTGCTTATCGAAAGCCCAAATACCAATTTTCATGGATACAAAAAAATCAGAAAAAATCAGAACTACCGGATTTGACGCAAGGTAACCTCATACTTGCAAACGTTAAAGTTACCTTACGGGATTAATAATCTATACTAATAAATAAAATTGAAGTGTCTGTCTGTAATATCGAAATAACTACCTCATATTAACCTCATATGGTTATTTGAACGCTACCATAACCGAATCACACGTTTTTAAAATTTTTGTCTGTCTGTCTGTCTGTCTGTCTGTCTGTCTGTCTGTCTGTCTGTCTGTCTGTCTGTCTGTTTGAACGGGCTAATCTTTGGAACGGCTGAACCGATTTTGACGGGACCTTCACATACAAGTAGAGAATTAACCAGGGAGTAACATAGGCTACTTTTTAACCGACTTTCAAAAAGGAGGAGTTGTGTTTTTCTACCTATGTACACTGATATCTCCGAGATTTCTGAACCGATTTGCGTAATTTTTTTTTTATTCGATAGAGAAACAATGCGACCCTGTTCTGTAAAAAATTTGGATTCCAACTCCTCCATCCTGATGCTGTAGGGGACCTAATCCCCAAAACTAATGGGTTTTAGAAACTTTCGGTTATTTAAATTGATATTGGGGGTACCAATTAAAGACTTTATCGTTGAATGAACTCGAGTAGGTACATATCCAACTCTTCAACCCTGATGCTGTAAGGAATTGTATTCCGAAATCGTGGGGATCCCACAGGATTTTTCCGTTTTGGGGACGGGTTTCTACAGATAAGCTACTTTTTGTTCTGGAAAATCAAAAGTTCCCACGGGATTTTTAAAAACCTAAATCCACACGGGCGAAGCCGTGGGCATCATCTAGTATATCCTAAAGTAAAACGCCTGCTGAATTAAATATAATGTTTTTTATTTTGGTTCTTTTTGCTATTTATTTTATCTTGCAAAGATCAATGCGATTCAAATCATTCGGAATATCTATGTACCTTGTCATAACCATTTCAGCTGCATCTGAAGTCTGAACCCGCCCGTCTAGCGTAGGCATAGCTTAAGTGATTATATCGTATTTCGATTACAACAAGTATAAATTAAAAATATAAAAAACCCCCGACGCTCGCCATTTTGTGGCAGCGGCCATCTTGGATTTGCAATAGTGCTATTCTACTAGTTAAGCCCTTTCATTTGATACCCATATTAACCCTAGGTCGGTCGCGCTAGTTTTTGTAACTTCGTCGGTCGCATGGGGTCTTTGAAAGCCCCGTTTTATTTTATATTTTTTTATATAATTACTTCGTATATTCTGATTTTTTATTTATGTATTAATAAGGTACTAAGATGTATTTTAAAATAAAAGTATTATAATATTTTAAATCTTTATAAGATTACGTCAGTCTCAGTCCCACTAGAGAAAAACATTTTTGACTCATTTTCGGCAACTTTAGGTTAAATTAATATAAAACCAATCATTTATTATATTTTCTTTCTAAAATCAACACAAACTATCAAAATAAGACTTATTTTAACGAAATCACAAAAAACAACATGAATGAATTCATAAACATTAGTAAATTTTTACACCTCATTTTGCAATTTCGAACAGCTTGCGCAATTTGATGCTGCATGCCTCGGATATATATTCTGGCGATATGAAAAGCATCCTGTCGAATATTTTCTATCAAATATATCGTGGACAATATGTGCATGTCTTTCTGGACATTTGTGGCTGATTTTCACATCGATTTTGCAGGACATCAGGACCAAAAAGCGCTTCATATGCTGCCACACCGGAGCGTTCTCGGGAGGGTGTTTATAATCATCAAAAAGATGTAATGCATGTGTTTTGAAATAGTCTTCGCGTATCTTGGTCCTATTTGGCTAATTATACTCCAATATTGTCTCTGACTGAAGGATTAGGAGCAGTTTTTTTCCAGCTAAATATCGTTTCAGTATTTCGATGGCGTAGTTTTCCGACTAATAACATTATTGGTTGATGTTAAATAAATAAATAAATGTTATTTGTCGAGCGAGTGGAACCTTATCCTCATCATCATTGTCTGAATCCAGTTATTCGGGCAGATCAGGATGCCTCAGAATCAAGAGAACTTTTTTCAATTACGTCAGGTCCAAAATCAAAATGTTTACCAATTTTTCATCGATCGTAACATCTACATCATCTTCGAACTGTTCTTCTAGCCTTCGGACAATCTGCTGTTTTTTAAAATATTCCATTTTCGGTTAAATTTAACATAATGTACTGCCTGCCTTCAAACAAAAAATGTTACACGTTTGGTCGCGTGGGGTCTTTTGAAGCCCGCGCGCAAAACAAACGTTTATCATGCGCAAACGCAGTGCGCTAAATCAGTGATAACTGCTCTATTTTATACTTAAGTATATTTTAGGAAGCTACTATAAATTACAAGTTCGTATCATAACTATTAAAAAAAATATGACAGTTTTTGCAAAACCCGGGCTTTCAAAGACCCCATGCGACCGACCTAGGGTTAAGGGAGTTGTGAAAAAATATGTAATCCGCCATTTTGTAGCGGCGGCCATCTTGGACCGATTTTCTTCAAACATAGCTAACAACACTCTCGACTAATTCACCTTTCAAACATAAAAAACCGCATTCAAATCGGTCCACCCGTTTGAGCACCACAGGGGAACAGGCAGACACACACACACACACACACACACACACACACACACACACACACACACACACACACACACACACACACACGTCAAACTTATACACGTCAAACTTATAACACCCCGTCGTTTTTGCGCCGGGGGTTAATAACACAATCAATTGCAAAATCCAAGTAAATGTTTGTTCGAGTTTGTCCGCATTGATTTAAGTTTCAAAATGTCTAATGTCTAAAAATGTGACAATATATAATACACTAGCGGTCCGCTCCGGCTTCGCCCGTGGTACATAATATATAGCCTATAGCACTTAAGGATCACGTACATATCCAACGGTGAAAGAATTTTTGAAATCGGCCTAGTAGATCCTGAGATTAGCGCGTTCAAACAAACAAACTCTTCCGCTTTATTATATTAAGTATAGATATAATACAGACCTTATGGTTTAATCCATAGGGTTTTAAAAGCTTTGAAGTAACCGGACGCGACTATCAAATGACTATCTAATATCTGTTAAATAGGTAGGTACCTAGTCATTTGGTCGGGACGTTTTCTTATACCTACCTATTGTTAATCTGCCTTTAATGTGTGATCGAAGCGTAGAGTAGATTTACCCGTGTGCTTAGTCTAAATCGGAGCACTCGAAAACGAACTCGAAAACTATTGATCGATTTCAGAGTAAAATAGACCTAAAATGGCTTGTATTAAGGTTTGAGTTCGCCAATACATTCAGCATTGTTCGAATGCTGAATGTATTGGCGAACTCATACCTTAATACAAGCCATTTTAGGTCTATTTTACTCTGAACTCGATCAATAGTTTTCGAGTTCGTTTTCGAGTGCTCCGATTTAGACTAAGCACACAGAGTATTACTAGACCATAAAGAGAAAGATATTATTATGCTTCAAAAGAGTTCTAAAACAAGGCTAACTATTTAAAACATGGTAACAAACGCTATTACTGTTCGATAAACATTTTCCTGTATATTTGTAGGAATCTTGCGATTAGATAAATAACTTATTGGAAATACCTATTTGTACCTAATCATTTTTGTTGTTGGTCAGTTGGGATTAAAAGTTATTTATCACTGTAACACAATATAAAATTATTAAGTACAAGCGGATGCCTACGACTTCGTCCGCGTGGACGTAGGTTGTAAATATCTGCCAGTGAAAGTCCCATCAAAATCGATCCAGTCTTTCGGAAATTTGCCGGAACTAATAGACAAATAGACAAACACAACGAATGCCAGCTTAAGATGATAATCCATACGTTAAAAGGTTCCTGTACCATCCCGGTTCCAAGTTAATGGAATACTGAGGGTTGCGATGGCTGTTGATTGATGATTGTTGCAATTTCTGAACTACAAGACCGAAAACTGAGATATTATGTACGGGATAATTAAAGTAAGTATGTTCTTTCTAAAGAAAAAAAAAAAATGAATGAAATCGGACCACGCGTTGCTGAATTATAGCTATATAGTGTACATTTTGACTTTCATCCCCTCTCCCAAGTGAACCGTGCTGAATTTTGAGATAAAAACTATCCTAATAATATTACTCCGTAGTATAAACTTAAATCATGCCAAGGTTCATTTAAATCCATTCAGTAGTTTTTGCGTGATGCGCGCACAAACATACAGACAAACAGATAAACAGACAAAAATTTCAAAAATTGCTTTTTTACGTTCTATTACTTATCCTATGAGTAATTTATCAAAGTACTTATCCCAGTTATTTTTTTGCAAACATATTTAATGTACAGACACGGCGAGTGTATATAATAATAATAATAATAATAATAAATACTCACACATACACACACGGTCGTCTGTTCCTAAAGTAGGCAACTTAATGCCTGTGTTATAGGTAACAGCCGACTGATAGACATATTTACATATAAATAAATACATATATATTTTAATAAAGGTATACATACATACATATTATAAATACACCCAGACTCGAAGCGGGAATCGAACCCGCGACCCCGGAGCGGAAGGCAGGGTCACTGCCAACCACGCCAACGGGCCAGTCTGATTTTATTAATTACTAGATGATGCCCACGGCTTCGCCCGTGTGGATTTAGGTTTTTAAAAATCCCGTGGGAACTTTTGATTTTCCAGAACAAAAAGTAGCCTATCTGTAGTAACCCGTCACCAAAACGGAAAAATTCCGTGGGATCCCCACGATTTCGGAATGCAATTCCTTACAGCATCAGGGTTGAGGAGTTGAATATGTACCTACTCAAGTTCATTCAACGATAAAGTCTTTAATTGGTACCCCCAAAATCAATTTAAATAACCGACAGTTCCTAAATCCCATTAGTTTTGGGGATCAGTTCCCCTACAGCATCAGGATTGAGGAGTTGGAATCCAAGTTTTTTTGTAGGACATTGTCGCAATGTTTCTCTATCGATTAAAAAAAAATTACGCAAATCGGTTCAGAAATCTCGGAGATATCGGTGTACATAGGTAGAAAAACACAACTCCTCCTTTTTGAAAGTCGGTTAAAAAAGTAGCCTATGTTACTCCCTGGTTAATTCTCTACTTGTATGTGAAAGTTCCGTCAAAATCGGTTCAGCCGTTCCGAAGATTAGCCCGTTCAAACAGACAGACAGACAGACAGACAGACAGACAGACAGACAAAAATTTTAAAAACGTGTGATTCGGTTATGGTACCGTTCAAATTACCATATGAGCTTAATATGAGGTAGTTATTTCGATATTACAGACAGACACTTCAATTTTATTTATTAGTATAGACTAGCTGATCCCCGCGACTTCGTCCGCGTGGATATAGGCTTTTATATAGGATCGGATTGGATCCCATAATCCTTTTTTGTACCTAAACTAAACGTAGCCTAAATTACTTCTTATAACACCACCTATCTGTCATTGAAATTCCGTCAAAATCGATCCAGCCGTTTCGGAGATTAACTGGAACAAATAGACAGGCCGATAAACATAAATCTAAACGTTTAATTTAGACATCCAAGGTTACAATAATTCACACTTGGCTGAAAATTGGTAGGATTGTTCAAAACTGTATCTATACTTAATAATAAATAAAATTGAAGTGTCTGTCTGTAATTTCGAAATAACTACCACATATTAAGCTCATATGGTTATTTGAACGATACCATAACCGAATCACACGTTTTTAAAATTTTTGTCTGTCTGTCTGTTTGAACGGACTAATCTTCGGAACGGCTGAACCGATTTTGACGGGACTTTCACAGACAAGTAGAGGATTAACCAAGGAGTAACATAGGCTACTTTTTTAACCGACTTTCAAAAAAGGAGTTGTGTTGAAATCGGAAAGTACCTATGTTAAAAAACGCCCTGATAGGTATTTTCGCTGCGCGCGACGGCCGACGCTCGCGCTGCTCGGAACTCCCCGCGCCGCGCGCCCCTGCGCCCAGCGCCCGCCGTACGCGGTACCGCGGTACGCCACCGCGCGGCGGGGGGCGGGTGGACCAGAAATCTACTTATCCCTCAGGATTTGTGAAAAACCGAAATTCACGCGGGCGAAGCCGCGGGCAAAAGCTAGTTATAAATAAAATGTGAAAAGTCCTCATCAATCCGACACCTGAAAAAAAAACTACTCGGGGTCAAGGTCACAACAACGGGCTTTTCACGATTTCCAGCAAAACGGTAAGTTTTATCATAAAATTAGCCAGGACAAAAATTGTAGATCAGATAATTATCTATAAAAATGTAACAATACTTTTTTCCTAATAGCCACCGTTTTTGAAATATAACGATTCAAAAAAGTTTCGAAATAAAAATGAGGGACTGGGTTTGCGTTTCTTTTTACCCGAAATTCTGGTATTTATAATATTTTATAATTATGTGTCAGTGTGTAACTTACACATAAAAGTTAACCTACCAAGTAAAGACTATCGTTGAACTCGAGGACCCAACTCCTCAACCCTGATGCTATAAGGGATTGCATTCCTAAATCGTGGGGATCCCACGGATTTTTTAAAGAATTATAAGTTTCGGGGACGGGTTACTACGGATAGGCTACTTTTTGTCCTGAAAAATCAAAAGTTCAAATCAATTTTCAAAACGTATTTAAAGTAGAATAAAATTGCTACAATTTAAGACCAGAACCATCTCTGTAGGTAGGTACATTACTTACTGAGATGCTCGCGACTTTACTCGCGTGAATTCTTAATCTCATACAAACTTCCATCTCCCATTGTACCAACTTGGTCGTAGATTTCGAAATAAAAAATATAAAATTAAAAAAAAAAACACAGATAGCAAGTACAGTCGCAAGACTATACATTTATTTTACTATCGAGTCTATCAGTAATTAATCTTTAAAATCCTACTTACGGTTTGATATATAAATGTTCCATTATAATATTAATTGTTCAGTAACACAGAAGTATTCTAGTTACACATAATGCGTGTTCTGTTGCTGTTACTTTTGGGCGTAGCTGTGGCTACAGGTGACTATTTTTTGGTTATTTATTTTATATAATTTAACTATTTTATTCTATTACTAGTGGACCCGGCAGACTTCGTCCTGCCCGGTGACATACTGACATCGGCGCCACCTACTGAGACCCGGCAGGTTACTCGTACTTACCCGGTAATTGCGTTTTCAAACCATCCAGGAACCCATTGAAATATACACACAAAATTTTATACAAATCGGTCCAGCAGTTTAGGAGGAGTTAGGTGACAAACATACGTACTGAAGAATTATATAGGTACGGGTGAGAGAGTTTACCGTATCGACGTGACTATTCTTCTCTTCTATTATTTCTAGTGGAAATGGATAGCCTTAAATTTTGAACTATCAATTTTAATAGTTTGAAGATTGAGTACAACAGTACGGTTAGTCTAAGATTTTACACATATAAAAAGTTTTGCGACTCGTTTGCTCACTCGTTTTAAGAAACTGAACCCAAACACTCTTATTTTAAAGTCGTAATTCCATAGTTCGAATATGTATTTTACAACATTTCTGCTTTGGGGCGCTCGCTGTGTTCGAATGTTGAATGTATTGGCGAACTCAAACCTCAATACAAGCCATTTTAGGTCCATTTTACTCTGAAATCGATCAATAGTATACTACAAAGTTTTGGAGTGCTCCAAACTTAGACTAAGCACCCAGAACTCTGTAGAGTGAAGGCATTAATTTTTATTATGGCAACAAGATTTTTAACAATTTTATTGTTTCCGCAAACTTTAACTTTACCTTTTTAAACTTTGAGCAATCATTTTTGAGTTTTAGTAAGCTGACATAAAGTATCAATAGTTAAGCATGTGAAGGTGGGCAAACAAATGTGTGGCACTTTGGCACTTTTTGCTTTAACGGTGAAGGAAAACATCGTGAGGAAACCTGCATGCCTGAGAGTTCTCCACAATGTTCTCAAAGGCGTGTGAAGTCTACCAATCCGCACTTGTCCAGCGTAGTGGACTACAATCTAAACCCTTTCATTCTGAGAGGAGACCCGTGTGCTGTAGTGGCCCGATAATAAGTTTATGATGATGATGAAATAAATTTTAAATTTTTTAATTTTTTTTTAAATATACACACATACACACACGGTAGGCTGTTCCTAAAGTAGGCAACTTAATGCCTGTGTTATAGGTAACAAACGACTGATATACATATTTACATATATTACACATATAAATATTTAATAAATGTATGAGTACATAATACATACTTATATACTTACATAAATACACCCAGACTCGGAACGGGAATCGAACCCGCGACCCGGGAGAGGTAGGCAGGATCACTGCCAACCGCGCCAACGGGCCAGTCCTATATATATTATATTCTATAAATATATCGTATATATATTCTCTAAATAATACTACAACTCTGTTTCAGCCGCATCCACAAGAATAATAGGTGGATCGAACGTTGATATCCGTCAGTATCCATTCGTTGCGGCTCTCCTACACTCCAGAACAGGGTCCGGCACTTTTTACCAGACATGCGCTGCCATCATCATCACAAACAGTGCTATGCTTACTGCGGGGCATTGCGTTCAGTGAGTTCAATGCTTTTATTTCAATTTGCACATCTGATAAACAATCTCGGTACATATTTAATCCTCACATATTTTGGTGCTCAAAATAATTATGTATTTATGTAGATATTTTGAGCTGATTATAATATAATGTACGCACAATTAGCTGCGCTCCTACTTAGATTATTTAATAATTATGGCATGGGCCACGCCTCATTATAATTTGCTTATTATTATTTAAACACATATATTTATTATACGCAACTCAATTTTTTTTGGAGTTATGTGCGTTTTAAACAATTAAATATACCTAACTTGCTTTGACGGTGAAGGAAAACATTGTGAGGAAATCTGCACGCTTGAGAGTTCTCCACAATGTTCTCAAAGGCGTGTGAAGTCTACCAATCCACACTCGGCAAGCGTGGTGGACTATGACCTGGGGGGTTATTCTGTAACTTAGTTAGCAACTGAAAATAGTTGCCGACGAATTAGTTCGATATACATTGCTGCTTTACTGTGTAAAATTATGAAAACACTTTATATTTCCCACAGTAAAGCAGCAATGTATATCAAACTAATTCGTTGGCAACTATTTTCAGTTGCTAACTAAGTTACAGAATAACCCAGCTGAACCCTTCTCACTCTGACAGGAGACCCGCGTGCCCTGTAGACCGATAATGAGTTGATAATGATGATGAATGAATGTTAAATTAGATGATTTTTTTTTCAGTGGTGGCGCAGTAAATCAGTACCGATTCCGAGTAGGCTCTACCAGAGCCAGTACCGGAGGCCGCGTGTACAACTCCAACAGAATCACTATACACCCCTACTTCAATATATTCACCTATGAGAGCGATATTGCAATTGTTCGACCCTCGACCACCATAGCCCTTGGGGGCAACGTTCAAGTGGGACGAATTGCTGGAGAGTTCTATAATATCTTCGACAATAGCGAACTGTGGGCTGTTGGCTGGGGAATCGTCAATGTGAGTTGTATACGATATTTAAGTCTGAAACAGACAAAGCGCACGGTGATAAAGTGTTCGTGCCTCAAACAGTTCCTTGTTCCTTGTATTACAGCGCGTAATGTTTGTTTCAGGCTTTATATCTTTAGAATATTTTCTTTAAGTAACTCTATATTTCACCAACTTTCGTTCAAGGGACCTTGAGAAAATTGAGGTGGACTGACTAATGACTAAGTAGAGTTCAACTGGAACTAATTCGCCCAAACTGCATACAGTCATCCTTTAGTATTACCTAATATGCATATAATAACTTTCTCTACTTGTGGAAATCCTACAAGAGACCTAGGTCCAGCTGTGGACTTCTACCGGTTGATAAAGAAAGTCACAGATGGCGCAGATCAGTATAACCTGCGCCGCGTCGCGTGATTGTTCATGATTAAGAACTCCTTGCCTCCTGATGGTTTCAAAAATACCATCTCCAAAAGACATTCCAAGGAAAAAGAATTCATTCAGCACTTCAACGCTTAGATAAATTTAATTTTATTCTAGGTTAGGTTATAATAGTTTTGTTTTAACTTAAAATAGATGTTGATTGTAGATGTTGATTGTTATCGTTTTTAACCCCCGACGCAAAAACGACGGGGTGTTATAAGTTTGACGTGTCTCTGTGTGTGTGTGTGTGTGTGCGTGCGTGCGTGCGTGCGTGCGAGCGTGCGTGCGTGCGTGCGTGCGTGCGTGCGTGCGTGCGTGCGTGCGTGCGTGCGTGCGTCTGTCTGTCTGTCTGTCTGTCTGTCTGTCTGTCTGTCTGTCTGTCTGTTCCCCTGTGGCACTCAAACGGGTGGACCGATTTGAATGCGGTTTTTTTGTTTGAAAGGTGAATTAGTCGAGAGTGTTGTTAGCTATGTTTGATGAAAATCGATTTAAAATGGCCGCCGCTACACAATGGCGGATTACCTATGTTTTCACAACTCCCTTAATATGGGTATCAAATGAAAGGGCTTGACTAGTAGAATAGTATTATACAAATCCAAGATGGCCGCCGCCCCAAAATGGCGAATGTCGGGGATTTTTTAATTTTTAATTTATACTTGTCGTTGTTTCAGTGGGGCGGGATACCCTCCGACCAGCTGCGTCACGTCCAAGTCTTCGCCATCAACCAGAACACCTGCAGGCAACGCTACGCCGGTTTGCGAAATGTCACCGACAATATGCTGTGCTCCGGCGTGCTGGACATCGGCGGTCGCGGCACGTGCACGGGCGACAGCGGCGGGCCCGTCCTGCACGCCGACGTGGTGGTCGGCATACCCTCATGGTCGTACCAGTGCGGCCTGCCGCGCTACCCCAACGTTAACACGCGCATTCCCCGTTTCACTAGATGGATTCTGGCGAACGTTTAGTGCGCTAATCATAAGTCTAAGTTTAAGTTAATGTTGACGAAAATAAATATTTTGTATTCTTCTAATATTGTGTTTTAATGTTTTATTATTATTATATAGATTCTGAACAGAAATGCATTCGTAAAAGTACAGAACAGCATGTATACTTAATATATTTACGTTTAGTCTTAAAAAAATATGTACCTAAATATAATAATTTTGAAGATTTTCGGTACTGAATTTCTATAGTGCGTGAATCTTCAGGACGACGATCACGCGATCTATTCTCCATAAACGCCATCTATTTTATCAATATATGACACTAATTTTCACAGTTAATTTTTACTGCTGCTGCTTATATTTTTAGCGTCCAAAAAAATTTACACTACTTAATGAATTTCAATTAAAAAAAAATTTATTCTATTGGGATGAGGACGAATCGATCGAATCAAAGAAGCGATAGACGCTGGGGTTCCAGCTTGTTGGTATGACGACTTTGTACCGGAAAGCGCAGTGTTGGCAGACCTCCCTCTAGATAGATTACTAATTCCGTGGAATTCTGACAGCTGTCATTGTCATTTACAGATGTAAATTAGATAAAATAGATTTGTATGGAGAACAGGGTTAACATCTACGAAGTACGATTTTACCCCAAACTGCTTTAATTCCCTGTCATCATAAAAAGCCATATGCCGCGTAATAATATTAGTCGTTTGGCCCTAAAATAGAAAACACCAAGATTGGAAACTAGAAAGTGCAGACTAACAGCAATAGAAAACAAAAGAAGCACATTGAAAAACTTCATTCAAAAATGGAAGTCAAATGACATTCTCACCATGAAGTGTCTGTTAGGCATTTGTCATATCTACATGCGGCAGTTGATTTTTATTTAAACATAAGTTTTGAATTTTTTATTTTTTTTGTGGGAAATGTTTTATCTCTGGTAACATTACGAAACGTCAGAATTCCACGGAATTAGTAATTCGGGTATAAATGGACAGATGATATCAGTAAGTCGCTAGATTGGACATAAGCGGCGGAAGACCTCGTCCAATGTCTAGCAGTGGACATATTATATTGGTTCACGACGACAACGATTACGTGAATTGGGAAGATAAGAGCGAAGGCCGCGCCGCGAATTACGACGTGCAAACTGCAAACAACATGAATTATGAACATTATAATTTCGAAAGGTGTGTCGATCACTCTGTTATCATTTGACGGCACAACCGCTGCACCGATCTATACAAAATTCAAATTAGACGGTTCATTTTTCGAGATTTTTCCTTTCATTTTCGATGCTTCATCGATGCGTGATCGAAACTGAACCGTCTAAACACCGACCGTTCACCGTTCACAATCACTGTGCCATTGCAAATAGCGTATCGTGCATCGTTCATCGCAAAAATGAACAATGAACGGGGCACCGTCTAATTTGGGCTTTACATCTCGGAAATAAACATAGGTATCAATTATCAAGACACTTTTTATCTAGGATAATCAAAGAATTCCCACGGGATTTTTAAAACGAGTCACGGGGTACAGCTAGTTTTCAGTAAATATAATCTATTCTTCTATTCTATACATCTATATCTATACATCTATACATAATAATAAAATCGTACTAGACTTGCCGTATCTGTACATTGAAATTTTTTGCAAAATTATAACTGGGGGACGTTAGGGATAAGTAATAGAACGTAAAAAAGCTATTTTTGAAAATTTTGTCTGTTTGTCTGTTTGTCTGTTTTTCTGTTTGTCTGTTTGTCTGTTTGCCTGTTTGTCTGTTTGTCTGTTTATCTGTTTGTCTGTATGTTTGTGCACGCATCACGCAAAAACTACTGAATGGAATGAAACGAAACTTGGTACGATTTAAGTTCATACTACGGAGTAACATATAGGATACGTTTTATCCCGAAATTCCACACGGTTCTCTAGGGAGAGGGGATGAAAGTCAAAACGTGTATTTAACTGTAATTCAATAACGCGTGGTCCGATTTCATTCATTCTTTTTTGTTAGAAAGTAGATATTTTAAAGATTACCGACTAATTTCTAAAAGGCTGGATCGATTTTGATGGAATTTTCACTGGCAGACGTTTACATTTTGATCTACCTAAACATCCGCCAGTGAACTTTTAACAGATTTTAGCATGATATGAGCCCAAAAGAGCTTAGGAAAAACAAAATGATTCCTACGGGATTTTTAAAAACCAATATATAATATGGATATATATTATATATCCACGCGAACGAAGTCGCGGGTGTCCGCTTGTACAATATTATGAATAAATAATAATAGATGGAAAATCGACATCACCACTAACGTGAATTTCCTCGGACTATTTTTATCGTTATATTATTATAATAATTATATTGAATTTCTTCGAAGTATGCTATGTTATCAGTAATTATCGTATTATAAGTACTTCGAGATTTATTTTCAAGTAGGTACCTACTATCAAGACTAAGCAGTTTAAAGAATCAAATTAATAATAAAACCCGCCAAGTGCGAGCTTATTATCTATACTAATATAATAAAGCGGAAGAGTTTGTTTGTTTGTTTGTTTGTTTGTTTGTTTGTTTGTTTGTTTGAACGCGCTAATCTCTGGAAGTACCTATCGGATTTGAAAAATTCTTTTTGCATTTGGTAGTCCAACTTTTGGGGCAGGTTATAGGCTATTTAATATCCCTAAAATCCTCCCCTAAGGGGGTAAAATGGGGGTATAAAGTTTGTATGAAAGTCCTGTGTTTTTAAAGTTACAGACCTGAAAATCGGCATTTAGATTATTAGTTTTAAATAATAAAACTCTATATATTTTATTTTGAAAAATCTTTCCTTAAGGGTGGCAAAATAGGGGATGAAAGTTTTAATGGGAAGTTTTAATTATAATTTTGCTATTATGAACTTGAAATTTGGAAGGAAGGTTAATTCTAGGGGCTTAGATATCAGCCTAGAAAATATTTCACGAAAATCCTCCCCTAAGGGGGTAAAATGGGGGTAGGAAGGTTATGTTTTTGAAGTTACAGATATGAAAATAGGCATTTAGATTATAATTTTTAAATGATAAAAACCTGTATAAGTTATTCTGGAAAATCTCCCCTTAAGGGTGGTAAAATAGGGGATGAAAGTTTTTATGAAAGTCCTATGTTTTTAAAGTTACAGACCTGAAAATCGGCATTTAGATTATTAGTTTTAAATAATAAAAGTCTGTAGGTATATTTTATTTTGAAAAATCTTCTTTTAAGGGTGGTAAAATAGGGAACTAAAAACGATCACAGCGCCCTCTGGCAGCCTAAGCCGGAAATTTGAAGGAATAGCAGCGCCCTCTAACAACCAAAACTGGAAACTAAAAACGATCGCAGCGCCCTCTTGCGATCAAAATTGGAAATTAAAAACGATCACAGTGCCCTCTTGCGGCCAAAACTGGAAACTAAAAACGATCGCAGCGCCCTCTGGCAGCCTAAGCCGGAAACTTGAAGCAATAGCAGCGCCCTCTAGCAGCCAAAACTGGAAACTAATAAAAACTATTGCAGCGCCCTCTGGCGGCCAAAACTGGAAACTAAGTAACGATCGCATCGCCCTCTAGCAGCCATCACTCGAAATTAAAAAAAAAAACGATGGCAGCGCCCTCTAGCAGCCTAAGTCGGAAACTTGAAGCGATTGCAGCGGCCTCTAGCGGCTAAAGCTGGAACTAAAAACGATCGCAGCGCCCTCTAGCGGCCTAAGTCGGAAACTCGAAGCGAAAGCAGCTGCACCCTCTTGTGGCCAAAACTCTTGCGGCTGGAGCTGGAAACTCGAAGCAATTGCAATGACCACTGACGGCCGCAGGCGGGAATCTCGATACGACAGCTGCGCCCTCTGGTGGCCGAAGGCAATTAAATAAATACTAAATTAATAACTAAATCAATAAATAAATGAATAAATAATTTAAAGCTATTTAGTTATTAAATAATTATGTATATAAATGTGAAAGTGTGGATAATTTGGATGTTTGGATGTCTAGATGTTTGGATGTTACTCTATAACGTCGCAACTACTGAACAGATTTGGCTGAATTTTTGAATGGAGATAGATAATGCCCTAACTTAAAAAATAGGAATAACTATCCTGGAAAAATCCACAGTTCCCACGGGATTTTGAAAAAACCCAAATCTACAGCTATAGGTAGATCACTTTATCAAATTACCTTGAAATTAAGTATAAAGGTTGGAAAAGGGAGCGGGAACAGGAACCAGAAATCCACGATTCCCTCAGGATTTGTGATAAACCGAAATTCACGCGGGCGAAGCCGCGGGCAAAAGCTAGTTAGTTATATTTCATCCGTTTTTACCAAAAAGTTTTCCAAAAGTTTCGAGTCGTTGGAAAAACAGCTTGGCGAATTTTATTCGGTCTTCGGACATGGAGAAAATATTGTACTCCTCCGAGACAAATTGCCTTTGAATTACGAGTACGTTTAGGGTAAACGATCAGTACACGAGGTCGTTATCGACATTTCTTGTTTCCAAATAATGAGAGTTTGTAATAAAGGTTTTTGTCTTATACCTCAGACGTGGTTTTATGGTCTATGCTCAGATTAGTATTGTTAATACAGTACAGTATTGTAAGTGAAGTATTGTAATTTACTTTCTCCAATGTCTTGCAATTACTAAACTAAGAAACTTCACCTATATTCTTAATCATTCGTTAAACTCGGGGAAAGCCCATTTACATCCTCAAACAAAGTATACCCTCGCTTCGCTTGCATACAAATACTTCGGGTGTAAATGAGTCTCTCTCCGTCTCGTTAAACAATCTACTATATAATAGTCATTGCACGGTTTCGATGAATTAAGACATGTCATTAATTAAAATTCATCCAGCCATTGGGTGCACTTCGAGGATATAAAGAATCCCACATAAACGCATACATGAAAAACATAACCCTGTCTTTGCTATTACGCATTCGGGTACAAAGGGTGATGATTAGGTATATTATATTAGTAATTAGTAATAAGTACCTGTTCAAAAACTATATACGTAACGGTTAATTTCCGTTATCAATCAAGTACTCAAGAAGTGATACTGATAAATGTAATATAAATGGGCATGCACCTAGAAAACTACTAATAGTTAGTTGGTTCCGATCTGGAGTGGATAAGAGAATTTCTTGTCATTTCAAGTCATTGCTTGGTGGCACGCTAGTATAAGCTTCTTGGTGGCACGTCACTCATTCAAAATGCAGAAGTTTTCTATACTCTCTCTATTAATGCTGGCCAGTGGATTAAATGGTGAGTAGATACATAATTTTTATTTTATGCTCAAATAAGAAAAACGTAATTCATAATACAAGATTTCTTCGACGTGAATATTTTTTTTTTCGCTTTAAGACCCGGTTAAAGCGAAAAGTCCAGCTATCCAGCAATGGAATGGGTGGATGTCTACGCGGATCGTTTGCCATCAGCAAAACTTTTGCCATACTCAAAAACAAATCCCTTTACTTGTGGCCGTATACCTACCTAAGTTTGTAAAGCTTTTTAGCTTTAAAGATTATTGCTGATTGCTAAAAAATGTGCAAGTACCTAGTTAATTTAAATTTTTGGCATTTCAAACTTTGGAGACAAGGGGTAAAATAATAATCTTTAGACTTCACAGTCTTCGGCGAGTGAAACAACGCGTAATATGATTTCATAAAGTTTTCAAAAAATCCGCTATCTTTGCCGTTCCATCGAGAACAAGAGTTCAACAATGAAGTTCGTAAATTAAAACCCGACTACTCTTAATAATATATGGAAAATTTTCTATCGCTTGGTATATTTAAATACTAGCTGACCCCCGCAACTTCGTTCGCGTGGATATAGGTTTTTATATAGGATCGGATCGGATCCCATAATTCTTTTATGTACCTAAACTAAATGTAGCCTAAGTTACTCCTTATAACATTGAAACTTCCATTAAAATCATGTGTATAGATTGTGCTTAGGATTTTTTTCCTCTAGATACAAAAGCAAAACAAATTTTTGGAGTTTTTTGTATGTAACATCCGTCAGGTCGATTTTTTTCGTATAAAATGTAGCTTATGTCACCCGGACAATAACATCGAATCCATACCTCATTCAACAAAATCGGCCCAATAGGTTAGGCACTATACGGTGGAACACAGAATTCGATACAAAAATCTGATACAAACATACATACAATATACATACATAACATACATATTTACATAGACTGCTAAAATCATAATATGCAAATTAATTTCGGTATCTTTATTTGCAGCTGCATCGCCCGCGCCACCAGCCTCGAGGATAATGGGCGGCACAATAACTACCATCGACTCGTACCCGTTTGTGACTTCACTTCTGCACACATCAGATTTCGTGAACTACTTTCAGACATGTGCTGGATCCATTCTTACAAAGACGGCCATACTTTCGGCCGCTCATTGCTTTGCGTAAGTTTGAAAACATAATATATTGTAAATGCGAAAGTGTTTGTCTGTCTGTTACTTTTTCACGGTTTAACCACTGAACAGATTTAGTCGAAATTTGAAACATAGTTTCCAACCTAGAGGTAGACAGGGCATTTTTTACTCCCTTTAATAGTGTTCACAAAGCTCTAAAAAATCCTCCGTGCGGGTGACGTCACAGATAATAATGTTTTATAAATAGTTCAATTTAACTATTAAGTACTACAAATGTGTAGCCGAGCAGTAGATTTGCTCTCTTAAGAGTTTCAATTAAATATTTCCCTTTTTCTCTTCTGTTTTCTCAATTTTTCTCAATTTTTTCTGAATGGTATTCAGGGATAATCTCTAACACAATCAAGTAACGTTTTATGGTATTTCTGTACCTCAATTCACACAGCCCGGAATTTCATTATTTTCCTTGACTCCCTTTAATAACTGTGCTATATGTATCGGTTATATATCGGTTGTGTTGATTAAAATATAAAGTAATTCAACATACGATTAATGCTTTCAGCTTCAACTGCTTGAAATTAACACTAGCCTAGATTCTCTATAGGAATTTAATTATTATACAAATCATACAATTCATGCGGTATTTTTAATCCCCGACACAAAAATGACTGTGTGCTATAAGTTTGACGTGTCTGTGTGCGTGTGTGTGTGTGTATGTATGTGTGTGTGTCTGTCTGTTCCACCGTAGCGCTCAAATGGGTGGACCAATTTGAATGCGTTTTTTTTGTTTGAAAGGTGAATTAGTCGAGAGTGTTGTTAGCTATGTTTGATGAAAATCGATCCAAGATGGCCGCCGCTACTAAATGGCGGATTACACATTTTTTCACAACTCCCTTAATATGGGTATCAAATGATCAAATGAAAGGGTTTGACTAGTAGAATAGCACTATGCAAATCCAAAATGGCCGCCGCCACAAAATGGCGAATGTCGGGGGTTTTTTAAACTTTCAATTTATACTTGTTAGCTATGTTTGATGATAATCGGTCCAAGATGGCCGCCGCCACAAAATCGCGGATTACAATTACATATTTTTTCACAACTCCCTCTATATGTGAAATCATAACCCTTCCTTTTGGCTTTGCCGTAGTCGAGTAATAGAAGGAAATCTTGAGCGCTAGATTAGTATATTTGCAAGTTAAGCGTAGACCGCGGTATGGAAATATTAGAAGTCGGAAAAATGTAGGTATCTTTCAGTGGTGAGCAACCAAGCCGATGGCGAATACGCGCGGGGTCGTCTTGGGCGAACAGTAGAGGCACTGTTTACTCCATCAGGCAAATCGTTATCCACCCGAACTACAATTCCCGAACATACGACAGTGATATTGCCATACTGAAATCAGCCTCAAACATCGCTCTAGTTGGACCTGTGAGGGTTGGTTCCATTGCTGGGTCTAATTATAAACTGGCAGATAACCAGCCAGTGTGGGCTGTTGGATGGGGGGCAACTTATGTGAGTATCATACATAATATTTAATAGGTATCATCATCATCATTATATCAATACATTAAGGCTCACTACAGAAGACGGGTCTCTTCTCAGAATGAGAAGGGTTTAGGTCGTAGTCCACCACGCTGGCCAAGTGCGGATTGGTAGACTTCACACGCACTCAAAATGTTACGGAGAACTCTCCAAGCATGCAGGTTTCCTCACGATGTTGAAAAGTTGAGATTCATGGCGGGGACAGAACTCAGTCCCCCGTAAGGAAGGCTGAATTCTCAACCACTAGGCTGCCACCGCTTTAATAATAATACCGCCACTTCAGTTAATAATAATAGGTAAAATTTATTATTATTCGCAACTGATTTGCACGATGGCACAGAATATATAATAGTACTACGACGATGGGCTTTGTTCCACGGGTGTGCGCGGAAACACGCTGTTTTCATCAGTCTATTTCATAGGATGTGTGGGTTGGAGTGGATCATACCGCCTACATTTTCATAGCAACTTACCCTCATAGCGTGTTCGTATAGAGCAGTAGTTCCCAAAGTGGTCCAGGTGGACCCCCAAGGGTCCACGGGAGACTCGACGGGGGTCTATGTTGGAGTGGCGAAAAATGGGGGTTCACGAGTTGTAAGCAGGGGTCCACGAAAATTTATCTGCTTTCGATAATGAAGACCTAAAATGTTGGATTGACTTCACCTAGCAATGTAGGCAGATAATATTTTAAGAAGCTCAGTGACTGTTACTTGTAAAAACTTGCATATTCCATATTCAGTACTTAACTTTACTTTACAGAACTTTACTTTTTGACGGCCACTCACAGCACAATCAATTAACCAATCAATTCTTACTGTTTTCGAAAACTATTAATTTCATGGTTGGAACTCAGCCGCAATGCAAATTTCCATAGTAAGATATAATCTTTACATTTTTTTTCGCGTTTTGGGAATATGGTAGAAATGTAGCTACAGGGGGTCCACCGGAACTAGCTAAATTTTGAAAGTGGTCTATGAGAAAAAAAAGTTTGGGAACCCCTGGTATAGAGCAATGGATGACCGTGCCTCGGCTATGGAACTGCCAAGGACGGAGCACAGGTTCTCTCATTCCGGCACGGCTACGACACGGTCTAGTATGAATTAGTTCATACAAAACCACCAACTAACTCGGCCTTACCCCGTTCGGGTACCACCCTTACAATTTATTATTGTAGAGATAATTTCCTCAAAGAACTTTAGTTTGTTACATTGATGACTAATTATTATGAGAGTAGGTCAAGCTTATCCATTAGGTATTAAAAAAATATTACAAAACCGATAAACATTCGTAGAATGAAGTTGTTATCAGCCACTGACTCTAGCTGATACGGTACAATCAACTGTTTCTACGCCCGGTACTTCAATAACTTATTTTTTAATTAAGTAACAGTATTGCTGCAACAATTTATGATTGATAATTGAACCAATATTGTAGTTTGAAGGGCATTGTGTAGTTGTGTATTAGAAACGAGGAAACTAGTCGCTTCCTGGTTTCAAATCTGTGATATCAACATTTCGAAAAATCTGCAAATATAAAAAATCTTGTTCCGATGGACTCTTAAATTAGAAGAAACTAGCTTCTGCCCGTGGCTTCGCCCGCGTGAATTCTGGTTTTTCACAAATCCCGTTCCGCTTCCTGTTCCCGCTCCCATTTCCAACTTTTATACCTACTTTCAAGGAATAGTAGACGTGTAAATCAGTGTATTCACTAGCGAGCAGTAACCGTAACCATGTAGATACAGTAACTAGGTTCTAGCATGTACGCAATGTATCGCACGCACGAATCCCATTTGTGTTCTTTGTGATCGTCAAAAAACCGTTATTCACAGCAGGCTCGCCAACCACGCACTATGATTTTTTGTAACAATAACGTGCAACTGTTATGCTTACAGCTCGCTTGTGAGTAACCGGCTTAATGACGTCAACATAGACAATTTTTTTCTCCAATTATATTTATTTATTTATTCAACAGTAATACCCCAGCATTACAGGTTTCCCTAATTCGCTGGAGTACCGAAATATACAAATTAACCTATTTCTAAATCCTATCGTTTTACTAATATTAGGTATTTTCTTTCAGTTTGGTGGTCCAAAGTCTGAACAGTTACGACGGGTCCAAATCTGGTCCGTGAACCAGAATGTTTGCCGGAGTCGCTACGCTGAACTGGGACGTACAGTCACAAACAACATGCTGTGTTCAGGTTGGATAGACGTCGGCGGTCGCGACCAGTGCCAGGACGACGCCGGTGGTCCGTTGCTTCACAATAACGTTATCGTCGGAGTAGCTTCGTGGGGACATCAGTGCGGGCTCCCTAGATATCCCGGCGTCAACGCTCGCGTCTCCAATTTCACTAGCTGGATTGGAAGCAATGCTTAAATAACCCCTGTTTTTTTGATCGACTAACCCAATGACCATAGATAAATAAATTATTTTGGTGTTCTGATTACTTAATTCATCTTTTATTGTTTTTTTTTTCTTATTTACTAAGGCGGGTTTGTCGGCACTGACAGGCCAATCTGTATGGTTGCTCTAGAAGCGTTTTACCGCTCAGCGCTGACGCTAATCAGCGCTCATTGAACACTCACTGAAGACAGAGGCGCGTGGGAGGCGCGGGCGGTCGGCGCCGACCAACTACGCGCCGATGAACAGCGTGATATTAAAACTAGCCTTAGGACTACATATAAACTGCTGTTAAAGTATGTAATGCTTTCAATTTTTGATAAGTTTACGCCGGGATTGACAAGAAATGGACAGATATAATATAGAAAACAAGCCTAAATACATTTAATAGATTGTTGCAAGTGGATTTTATTGGACTTAAAATGTAACAAACGTAGATTTAAGAATTTCTCTATTTAAATGGGGATCTCATAAAAAGGGAGTTTTTTTAGTTACAATGTTAAATGAGGTTTCTTAATATTAAACGTGATGTTCACGAAACGAGAATTCCAACGTATAAAGTTTTGCTACATTGTTTAGATGGATGAAGATTCATTATGAACAGTTGACCGTAATTAATGTTAAGAATTGAAGTATAATATCTATAAATAACGATGTACCTATTGATTAATTACAATCTATCAAAATGTTATCGATATGAGTTTCGATAATATTAATATGAATCAGAAAAACATATGAGTAAGTATTTGCTTTACTATCGGCGATAATAAAGATAATAATTTAATTTTTAACT
This sequence comes from Melanargia galathea, assembly GCA_920104075.1. Taxonomy (NCBI): domain Eukaryota; kingdom Metazoa; phylum Arthropoda; class Insecta; order Lepidoptera; family Nymphalidae; genus Melanargia; species Melanargia galathea. The sequence continues at coordinate 6,213,510 of OV049859.1, read as the reverse complement.
ATGCTAGGCCAGGCCCACTTCACATTGTAGGTATGCCGCTACAAGTACCTACCTACCTAGCGCGCTTCGGTTAGTTGGACCCATAGAATAATGAATAAGAGGGAGAATTGCCCTTTACATCAAATTGTATGGAAACCTGCTGTCGTTAGTTTGTCCCCACCACTTGCTACAAAATGCTATATTGCATACTGATAGATCAGTGCAAGCAGCACCAGCAAATATAGACTTTATCGTTTAGTACACAGCGTTCAATTTCAATCACCGTACATCACACGTTATCAATGTTGAGTGAAGGCGCCCGTTCCATGAAAGGTCTAAAGTTTTAGTGAAAGAATATATTTATATAGTACAAGTACCATTGCGTCCTAAGACCGATTCAATGTTTGATTTCTACTAAGCAAGCAATGGTTTTTGTTCATAATGAGATACAGACTTCTCAATTTAACACTTTTTGAGCATAATGTAAATATACATAATAATGTTTTCTTGTTTTTTATGGAAAATAACAACAATAACTTGTACTTAAGTGTGAAATGAGATGCCATCTTTCGTGTGATTCCCTTTTTTGCTTGATTTTTTCCAAACAACCACTGAACAACACGGCATTTTGTTAAAAATCGAGAGCGGTGAAGCGATCGGTGGACGACATTCGACTAAAGACAGAAACGGTTCTCAGGTGTATTTAACACCAGAAAAGTTCTCAGGAACCACGCCCCCTTGCCATATCTCTTCTTATTCATTTATCTATGGTTGGACCCATTCAATAACCCTTACTTAGCCGGAAGGGATAAGAGCTACGCGATAGAAAGTGAGGCAAATTCTAGGTTAATATAACGTTAGGTAGTTAGCGCTACTACGACCTGAATTGCAGCACTTTATTGTGTCGTAACAAGAGTCGCTATTTATTTAGATGATTTTACGGAGTGAATCTTCTGCCCCTTGTAGGGTAGGTACGAATAAGTATTCTGTGACAATGCTATTAAATTCAGCTTCCATTCGATATAGTCTCGTCAGCTTCTTGTTATATACCTACTCGTAGACACATACTCTACACTGCTCTTGATTACATGATATTACATAATATTTATTATCTGCTGATCAAATGCCACTACTATCTTATTATTATCTTCTGAAACACAAGCTACGATCAAGATACCTTGTTACTTGTTAGTTGATGACTGAGAGATTCAAATTGTGCTCCTCTGTCTTCGAATCAATTTTTATAAAATGATCACATTATACATTACTGTTTTTGTAGAACACTTTTTATTTATACCCTTACACTCTCATCGATGGATAAAGTTATATAGTTTGATCAGAGCTTTGTCTACATCTTAAGTGAAAATTTGGATGTGTGCCAACATTGCTTGTTAGTTAGACATCTCGCGGTCTACTTTACCCTGATATAGTTTAAGAATTCATAGTACACTGCTGTATAATTTGTATAATGTTGGTAAGTATATTATAAAATACATGAAAAGGAATGTAAGTACCTTAATTTTGAGTGTCTACCTTGGGCAGATAAAAAGTTCTTACCCTTTCTTAGGTCAAAAGCACATAAAATTCGCATTGGCGATCTGCGTTTCCGCGATCTACATTTTGTTAACTTTTTGCGTTTGAGCATGGCACTGAAATGAAAGAAACCACAGCAAGTTAATCACTTCGATTAGATTGTAAATGGTGTGCTAAATGATACAAGGATATCTCTGTGAAACTATAGCAACGGAATGAAAAGGATGGATGCATAGTCAAATGTCTGTGTTACAATAGGCTGTTTTGCTTCTGTAACAAAAAACCAAACTATAGAGCAACTAATACTACAATATAATTATTATGTTGCTTTCGTTTCTCTATCTCGCAGCAGGCGGAGACCTCATCATCAGGCATGATTGGCGCCAAGCGTAAGCCATGTTATGAAACTAAGAAAAAGACGTGCCAAAGGCCTAAAAGTGTTTATCGTGTCTGGTTTAGCCCTACGGAACATTAAACCTCATCGTCTAACTTACCAAGTGACAGTGTGACGTAGCAATTTCCTTGCCTTTAAAGCCATTCACATACCTGAAAGAAAGGAAAGATAAATTACTTTTGAAGTTATTCGGGGAGCGTCCATGGTAGAGGGAGAATTTCACACAGTCAAAGGGGCAAGTTAATTAATTTAGGTACGAATATCTGGTACATTTTGTTTTGCATTAACGATAGGTTAAAAATATTTAGGTAGAACCATTAATGTCTTAAAATCTTAAAAAATAAAGGAACGTTAACATTGAATTATATAAATTATACTAATAAATTAAAATACTTAACTAAAATAAAAAATTAAAAACCAAAATTAAAAATTAATTAAAATTAATCATAATTTTGTGCCCTAGGTAGGGTGCCCATTATGCAGGCAGCATTCCCGCGCTGAATGGCTATTGAAAGCCGTTGCGCGAGAAAGCTGCTCGCGCGAGGGTCTCCTGTTGCCTTTCTAAGGCGTTTACTGAGGTCCTAGTGGAGCCCCCGGGCACCCTTGCCCCACGGACCCAGTGTCTCGGCGCCAAACGGGACAAATTCGTATTGGGCGCCGAGACAACTGTATTTGTTTGTTTTACCATTAATTATATTATCGGCCGCTTGTCACCTACGACATTTCTACAAGGTATGGACGACCATTGGCCACCAAAAAAACCTTGACGTCACAGACTGACGGATGGAGATCAATCGGTATAACAAACACACAAACAATACAGATTAGGTACCTATCTGTAAAGGTAGAGTAGGAAAAAGCTTCTATCAAAGGGTATTAAAAACTAGCTTCTGCCCGCGGCTTCGCCTGCGTGAATTTCGGTTTTTTACAAATCCCGAGGGAATCGTGGGTTTCCGGTTCCCGTTTCCGCTCCCTTTTCGAACCTTTATACATACTTACAAGGAAGTTTGCTATAGTAATCTACCTATAGCTGTATATATAAATTTCGGTTTTTTCAAAATCCCATGGTAACTGTGGATTTTTCCATTTTTTTTTGAGCATAAAAAGTGCAAACGCAAACAGATGCATGCAACTATAATGTAATAATGTGCTATGTGAGCGTGATTTACCTTAGAACAGTCAGCGCCATCTGTCGCGTTTTTGGAAGTCTTTTAATTCCACAGAAATACTTTTCCGGGATAAAAAGTAGCCTATGTATTAAGACACACACACACACACACACAAACTTTCGCCTTTATAATATTAGTGCTTAGAATAAATAGGTAAATAAAGGCAGTCGTCGACGCGGCGATAAGCCGTTTTTAACGGGCCTTAACAGGCTCGATACGTCTATCGTCGCGTCAGTGCTCAAGGTACTCATGCGCTTGTGTGCGTGTCGGCAAATGTAATTACAGGGCACACATGGGTTGGTTTATAGCTTACGTTTCGAGCGGAAATTTGTTAGAAACTTCCATTCTAAGCTTAATAGTTCGATGTATTAGTGTGATTATTCTTGAAATATCAAAGGAATTTCAACATAGCGACGTAAAAGTTTCGTACAGAAACACAATTGTAAGTTATTCCGATTGGATTCAAGATCGGCCCCAGTGGAGAGATTGGAAATACCTTTCATTTGCTCGCTAACTATCCGGGTGTGCTTATAGAGACCCACAGTTCCGCCCAACAATTTAATTTGCTACACATTGGGTGAAGTCCTTGTGTTTCTTTTCTTAGAGAACTTAATAAGTAGGTAAATTAAGTAATACATGATAGAGTATTTCAACAAGTAAGTATAGAATTATTTAGAAACTCTATATATAGGTACAACTTTCAGGTCGTGTAAAGGAACTTACTCGTATGGCTGTAAAATAAACTGGGAGACATCATCTTTATTTTGACATCAATTCAGTGACTGATATGCATCTGATATGCTATATGGTATGAAAGATACGAAATCATACTACTTACCTACTCTTACGAACTCTTTACTGCCTGTTCAAAATTCAGCTTGTTATTAATCACTAAAAAAATTGTTCCAGGGCTGCCGGACTAATAGCGTTCTCTTTGGGCCATTAAGCTAGCGAAGAAAGTAATGTAAAGTCTGATTTTTGATTCCGTGGAATTCCAGTTCCCACAAAAAAGATGATGAATTCAAAACTTACTTAAATAAAAATCAATTGCCGCATGTAGACATAACAAATGCCTGACAGTCCTGACAGATACTTCAGGTACTTTAGTTCGGGGTAAAATCGAACTTCAGGTGGTAACCCTGATTTTCATACAAATAACTCATTCTATATATTCTAATGTAAAAATTACGGGTACATACCACGATTAATTTGTTTTGTATATGTCGATAAACCACGAAATAAGCCTTAAATCACTAACTCATTCTATGTTTAAATGACAACTGTCAGAATTCCACCGAATTAAAAATCAGACTATAGCCATTATGAAAGAACGTATAGCAATCAAGAAGACTACGAGTAAATAAATAAATAATGTAACAACTAAAACCAATACGACCAACCAACGAGTTGCAACTGCAACTGTTAGTTAACTATCGGAATTTGCATCCGATTTAATTTATCTACGTAGTTTATAGTTTGCACGGAAAACTTGTTCTATTACACTGGATAAGTGATAAAAGCTTAGAATAAATAGGTAAAGAAAGGCAGTCGTCGACGCGGCGATAAGCCGTTTTTAGCTCGCCTCGGCGGCTAGCTACGTCTATCGTCGCGTCAGTGCTCAAGGTCGAGTCTTAGTACTACGAGCTCGTAAAAAATCATTTAAAAATGACATACTGTGCTGTAGAAAGGTGTCATGATGCATCACACAATCATCAAAAACATTTAAAGATCACATTTCACTCGTAAGCACTACCGAACAGATTACATTTTGGAGTAAAACATTTTTTAAAACTTTAAAATAAATCGTAAATATCACAGACGCCATTACAATGAAAATGTTGCTAGCTCTGGGGAAAATATTTTACCATCATTTTACCCCATATCTTTTTTCTTATTCTAAGTACCTATTGTTTTTAATGCCGATTCACATTAGTACTACTGTGTATTACTAGGGTGACCAAATACTTAATTAGGATGACCACATGTTACATGAGAAAAAATATTGTGTTGATTTTCTTGTTTCTATAAAAACAAGATATTTGAACCAGTTTTGGCTATTTTTAGCTGACTTTAAAAAAGGAGGTTATGTATTCGACTCGGTATGTATGTACAATGTATATATGTATGTAAGCGGTATGTATGTATGTATGTTTTCGATTATTTCAAAAACCAATGAACCGGTTATGAAATTCATTTAGTGTTGGATGCAGGGTATAAGGGAACCAGTAACTTACATTTTCTAACAAATATCAAAATTGCAGCGCACATCAAATAATGACATTTATAGGCAAACTAGCTGATGCTCGCGATTTCGCCCGCGTGTATTCTTATAAATGTCACTTGTGGGTGGAATTTCCAATATTCCTGAAACACGTAATTCTTTAATTTTAACCGAAAGTATAAATACCGATTTTCATTGATATAACTTTAAAAATGACGAACTTTCATACAAACTTTCAACTCCCATTTAACCCACTTGGAGGTAGTCTTTCCAAAATTCCTTAACCTCATAACTCTTTATTTTCAACTGAAAACCTAAATACCAATTTTCATGGATATAACTTGAAAAATGACGGACTTTCATACAAACTTGCATCCCCTATTTAACCCTCTTAGGGGTGGAATTTCCAATTATTCTTTCTTAGTGTGCACTCAAGTCATAAAAGGAAGCTACTGTGAAAATTTCAAGTTTCTAGCCTCAGTGGTTTAGGCTGTGCGTTGATCATCAGTCAGTCAGGACAAGCTTCTTTATATTATTATAGATAGATAGATAGATTTTCGATACCCAGGGTAACATTATTGTACCTTTAAAGTTTCACTTCTACCGTGTATGAATTGCATTCAAACACATTTTTTTCACGTTTATATTGTGGTATCTTGTCACCACTACTATTACCTGTCTTCGTTTCCGAAAGTGGTCCCCTTTTACCTGTTATTTTATTTTAGAATCTGTACAAAATACATGTGCAGAAAAAATATTACCCTCCTGGATCAGTAAGTTTATACCAGTACATTTAGGGAGAATGTACCCTACATTTAGGGAGAATGTCGTTCCACGTGCAGCATTACTCATGCGCTTGTGTGCGTGTCGGCAAATGTAGTTACAGGGCACTTACACATTCATGGGTTGATTTATAGCTTACGTTTCGAGCGGAAATTTGTTAGAAACTTACATTCTAAGCGTAATAGTTCGATGGATAAAAGTAACTTTGCCCATATTTGCATTAGAAGCTGTGATAGCCTAGTGGTTAGGACGACCGACTTCTAATCGGAGGTCGTGGGTTCGATCCCGGGCACGCACCTCTAACTTTTCGGAGTTATGTGCGTTTTAAGTATTTAAATATCACTTGCTTTAACGGTGAAGGAAAACATCGTGAGGAAACCTGCATGCCTGAGAGTTCTCCATAACGTTCTCAAAGGTGTGTGAAGTCTGCCAATCCGCTTGGCCAGCGTGGGAGACTATAGCCAAAACCCTTCTCACTCTGAGAGGAGACCCGTGCTCTGTAGTGAGCCGGTAATGGGTTGATCATGATGATGATGATGATATTTGCATTCGCTGTACAATGTTCATGAAACCAAGCTGTGTAAAACGTCAAGTAGATACTTTGTTTTTAAATTAACCCAGTGCTTTAAAGGTGTAGACACATCTCTTAGCCTACAATAAAATCGAAATCCAAGTGTGTGTGTGTATTCGCTTATAACTTCTAAACTTCTTAGTTTGAGGAAGCCGAGACTATTCGATGTAATGTATGGCGTATTGAAAATGAGACTATATATTTTATTTAAGTATGTACTTGAAACATTTAACATTTATACAAAATATAAATACGCTACAAAGACACGCAGCCCTAGAAAAAAAACATTTGAAAAGCTTATTAGGTAGATATCATTCGGTGATGAGTTTTGATCTGCAGCTCTTGGAAGGATAACCAACCATAATGTACTTAAGTAAGGTATAAAAAAAGAATCGTTCAAGCAAATTGCTCGACCCAAAAAAGTTATGCGTAGGTAGCTAACGACCATCGGCGATGTTACATACATACCAACATAAATACATACATTCTGACCGAACTCAAACTGTCAGAAATAAAATAATAACTATTTTTGTTACAAAACTTTCTAAAATTATATAAGAAATTATTTAACTAAACCATTCCAGCCATTATGGCAACTGCTCGGATAAAGCGCAGGCCACACCGCGAACTAATCTAATAAGCCTAGCTTTATTCACGTAGCTACGGCGTCTTTTTATACTTCAGTATGCTTAGTACGACTTTGCACATCTCGACTACATTAATACACTTCGAGTATCGAAAAAATACAACGTCAGCGTAAAGCGGACTTAAAGCTTTTTAATTGAGTCGTAAATTCAGTACTACCGATTGTTATTTCGCTAATTTTCCGCTTGGGACGCTGGCTGTCACAGATCGTGCTGGCTGTAGATGTATGGATGAACTCGATTAAAACGATGAAATTAAACTATACTTTCTGAACTAGCAGCGATGATTTTGTCGGTTTTTTTTAAATCATAGATGTAATTTGCGACACTGCACCAAAACGGTGTTGTAAGTGACAACTGACATTATGCAGCGCACCGTGTTGCATCGTGGTCTCAACCAATAGATGTCCACTGCTGAACATAGGTCTCTTGTAAGGATCGCTACAGATCACGATCTTGTGCCGCCAGTTTGCAGCCCGTCCGTAATAGGGTAAATTCGCAACGCATCGTGGTCTCGCGGCGCGCCATGTGATACTTACTGTGGATTCTTCTATGTAGGATGCCGTAGAGGCTACGCAGCGATTTCGCTACGCAGCGACATAGCTACGCAGCGACATAGCTACGCAGTGACATCGCTACGCAGTGACATCGTTACGCAGCGACATCGCTCAGCAGCGACATCGCTACGCAGCGACATCGTTACGATATCGTAGTTAACTCACAGCTCGTTGTTGTGGCAAACGCAAAAACATCAGTACAAGAATTTCATGTATAGGATTTCATAAGCTGAATGAACTGACGACGAATCGAATCTTCTGGCGTAGCCTATTTAAATTGTGACCTTTATGATGTGTCATTTTCTTAACATGACTTCTTTATTAATTAACTTTTTTATACATCTACAAGTTAGCCTAAGGGTTAAGTTAGCTTCGTATGCGGTGTGGCTGGCGCTTAACTGTTACCCGATGACGGAAACAGCCGAGCGGGCGCGGTATTTCCCGACTACCTGGATCGATTTTCCGCTTGAACTTGCCTCGGTCGCGTATGCCTCGGCATTGAGCAGTTTATAGCACTTATTAAGTACGGTCACGGCTACCCTCAAGGCTGTTCTATTTGAATTCGAAACAAAGGGGTTATTCAAATAGCTCCGTGTTGGAGGATTTAGACATTCTTTATTTAAAAATTCGAAAGTAGCGGTTACATTTCCACCTACCTACTCGGATGTGTTTTCAGTTACAGTGTAAGGTCACATTTTTTTCGGCCTGTAACATTAATAGTGTAAGAATCGCTACCATTAGACGTCTACTGCTGGACATAGGAACTTCCACTTCTGCAATCTTGTGCCGTTCGTATCCAGCGCCTCAATTAATATGCCTACCGTGGCCTGCTAGAGGTCTGTCAGCTTGTTAGTGCGTGGTCGCCGCTATTTACATTAAATTAAGCATTGAGGAGGTAATGCCACCTGTATGCAATTAATAATAAGAACCTTTTTCAAGGCACGAAGTTGACGGAGCTTCGAGTACCTACAAGTATAAATTAAAAATTAAAAAAACCCCCGACATTCACCATTTTGTGGCGCCGGCCATCTTTGATTTGCAGTAGTGCTATTCTACTAGTCAAGCCCTTTCATTTGATACCCATATTAAGGGAATTGTGACAAAATATGTAATCCGCCATTTTGTAGCGGCGGCCATCTTGGATCGATTTTCATCAAACATAGCTAACAACACTCTCGACTAATTCACCTTTTAAACAAAAAAAAACGCATTCAAATTGGTCCACCCGTTTGAGCGCTACAGGGGAACAGACACATACACACACACACACACACACACACACACACACACACACACACACACACACACACACACACACACAGACACGTCAAACTTATAACACCCCGTCGTTTTTGCGTCGGGGGTTAAAAAGAGAATAAGCGCCAACGTCTTGATCATTATTCAAGTACTAAGCCACGAGGCTTTCACGGCTCTTTTTCTGTAACACCTACATAGGTATCTATGTATATACTACATACTGTATAAGTAATGTGGTCTAAAACGGCTAAATTGCATAGTAAATGAGGGTATAGAGCAGGGTTAGGCAAATGGCGGACCAAGTTCCAGTCCGGAACGCGAAGGGTAAATAAGACCTTTCTATATAAATGGACGTGAATTATCTGCATAAGTGATACAGTGGTGCTACAGCGAAATGGCGCCAGTTTAAGAGCTGTAAAATTTAGTTTTTAATTAGCCCCATAACCGAATTACTTGAGAATTACCGATGCCAGGTCGCTTTTTATCCGACTACGGCAAAGCCAAAAGGAAGGGATGTGATTTTACCAGTCTATGTATGTATGTATGTATGTATGTATGTATGTATGTATGTATGTATGTATGTATGTATGTATGTATGTATGTATGTATGTATGTATGTATGTATGTATGTATGTATGTATGTGGCTGATTTTTGTATGAGATTATGTGTGTATCACCGTAGCGTCTAAACTACTGGACCGATTTTGGTGAATGAGGTGTCTATTGATTCTTTGTTATGGTCCGGGTGACATAAGCTACATTTTATTTACAAAAAAAAATCGAGAAGTGACCTTCGCGCGACTTTCTAGATTATTAATTATTAGTTTCGGATAGACATAACAGATGGCGCTACTAGCTGCTTGCCCTGTGCTTTCGGATTTCGCTTGCGTAGTTGGGTCTAAGTTTACGAACTTTATACTTGTTATTTTCTGAAATAGACTAACGCAGCGTCAGATTTATCATTTTTCGCATTTATTTCTGGCCTCTCGATGAAATCTTTTTGATCCGGCCTACACTTTGAATGATTGCCTGCCGTAAAATAAGAGTTCTTTATAACATAACTAGCGGACCTGGCAGACAATGTCCTGCCCGGTGACGTACCATCAGCGCCACCTACCGGGCCCAATTGTATTCACAAACCATACAAGGAGCCCATTGAAATATACACACAAATTTTATCCAAATTGGTCCAGCCGTTTAGGATTAGTTAGGTGACAAACACACGTACAGGAGAAATATTAAGGGCCTGTTTCACCACCTTCTGATAAGTGTCTAAGTTGTCCAATCCAAGCGTCAGTTTACTGCATCTAATGAAAAGTCCGACTGTAGGTAATATTTCAAGACCTTGGGAAACTCATGTGACATTGGCGTGTTGATGCTACATTGGCGTATTGATTATTGATAATATGGTGCCCTTGATAGATACTTGGGTACCACGGATTGATTGAAGTCCAAGTGTAGCTTTGCATAATAATATTATGACTATATAAAGCTTGTAACCTACTGGATATGATTCAAGCACGCTACGTGCGCTGCCGTGCACGGATTGGGCCGTGGCGTGGCCGGCAGTATGGGCCACCGGTCAGCATGACTTAATGCAATGTTGATTCGTGCCACGCCCGAGCACGGGCCCTGTGGAAGAAGAGTGGAGACTTAAAGTTAAGGTTTGAACTTTTGATATTTTTCTACGTCGTTGCCTCATGACTGAGGATCGTGGTCAACATGAGAAGCTTCGACTAATGACTTGCAGGCTTCTCTGTCTTGTGAAAGTCGGATGGATGCTGGATTTACATGCTTGTATACCTATAGCAGTAATTTTGATAAGTTTACCTAAAAATTATAAACCGCTAAAAATATAAAAAAAAACCAACGACCAAGCGTTGTGCGAGGTCATTCCTTCCACGCACTCTAAAACTGTGAAACCAACTCCCTTCGGTGGTGTTTCCATATAACTTTAATATGGGGTTATTCAAGGGGCGGATCAAGAAATTCCTCACAATTCGGCAACGCATAAGTGGTTCCTCTAGTGCTGCAAATGTTCATTTACAGGGTAATCACTTAACATCAGGTGACTCGCTTGCTCATTTGCCCACAATTCATATAAAAAAACCGTGAATTCTATAAAAAGATAACGAGTAGTGGGTATTAAAGTATATCTTAACCAGCTAATTCTCTATCAAGACTGCGAGACTGTCGCACTGCTAAATAGAGATAATAAAATTATTGTCTCTGTTCGCGCCATAGACTTTAAACGATGACAATTAGTTTCGATCGACATTTGACATTGACAATTGACAAGTGACTTGAAGTTTGTGTGAATGAAAAGTTCGTTATTAATGAGTCATTGTAAGACATTCGTATCAGTAAAATCATCGTAAAAAACAGACAAAATTTGTGCAATTTAAGTAGTGTGTGATTCAAACCAGTGTTTCAAAAAACGAACATTTAAACCTAAATTCAGCACGGGTAATTATAGTGTGAACACGGTCCTTCGATTCCCGATATTATTAAATTATGGATGACATCAACCAGTTGTTGGCCGTTCAAGAGGATAGGGCGTCCAAAATTAATAAAGCATGCTCGAATTTTAGGAAAACTCCGAAACAAAGATTGACTTTAGCATATTTAAACACTCGTTTAGAGTCGTTAGAAAAGACGTGGGAATTATTTACATCCAATCACGATCGCATAGTTGCAATTGCGAGCAAGGAGTTTAAGTCAGTTTCAAATTACTTTGCAAAAGATATATATGAGGACATTGAAGAATCATATATAACCTATAAAAGTGAGCTACAAAGTAAGATCTCGGAGTCAACACCACAAGAGCAAGCCAACAACTCCTCGCACAACTCAGGTCAGACCAGCACAAACACAGGCAATGAGGTAAAGTTGCCCACTATTAATTTACCTACTTTTTCTGGAAAATACACAGAGTGGCCATCATTCCATGATTTGTTTACATCCTTGGTAGATAACAATAAAAATTTAGATAATGTAAAGAAACTTCACTATTTGAAATCTAGTTTATCAGGAGAGGCGGAACAACTTCTGCGCTCAGTTACTATAACTAGTGATAATTATAGTCAGGCATGGTCAACGCTTAAGAAAAGGTACAGCAACAAAAGATACATCTCTAATTCTGTATTTAAGCGACTTTTTTCTTTGAAACCCTTGACGTCAGAGTCGGCTCAGAATATTAAGTTACTTTTAGATACAACTGTTGAATGCTTGAATCTGCTTAATAACATAGGTATTTGTACAGACCACTGGGATCCTATCATGGTTTACCTCACAGTTTCAAAGTTAGACATAGAGAGTCACAAGTTGTGGGAGCTAAACAGTTCTTCGGAAAGCGAAGCCCTACCTACTTTTGAAACATTAAAGCAGTTTATGGAAAGTAGATTCAGATCCTTAGAGATGATAGAGCCATCTAAACCATCACGGCCAGAGCCTCCGAGAGTAACCAAACCTAAGAGTTTTCATACAACAGCCTCAGCTGATTCTCCCAAGTGCGCACTCTGCAATCAATCTCATCATTTATACAACTGCAAAGAGTTCTCAAAGAAGAGCATTAAGGATAGATATGAATTTGTTCGTAATGCGAATCTTTGTTTCAATTGTTTCATTCCAAACCACATGGTGGCTCGGTGCGGGAAACCAACTTCCTGCAGGATATGCTTTAAGAAGCACCATTCACTTTTACATCCAGAAAAAGAAGATTCTATCACTCAAGAAGCTGGTACAAAAGAACACACTACGCAATCAACCAGTATTTCAACAATTTCAACTCACTTTATCAATCAACCTGGTCAAGTTTTATTGGCAACAGCTTTGGTGGACATTATAGGAAGGAACAAACACACAAATGTCTACCGTGCTCTCATTGACCAAGGCTCACAGGCGTCATTTGTGACAGAGAGTCTCGTACAAGCATGTGGCTTGAAACGAGAAAGAATCAGTGGCGTGGTTTCAGGATTAAGTGAGGGCAAGCAACTCCGAACAAAATACATGGTTCAACTAGAAATACATTCAAGATACAAACCACATTTAGTTTTCCCTATCAATGCATACGTTCTCAAGACACTCACAAGCTATTTACCTTCGCAAGAAACCACAGTCTGTGACTGGCCAGACTTGGAAAATATTACACTAGCAGACCCAGGTTACAACACCCCGAACAGAATCGACCTCCTGCTAGGCGCTGAAGTTTATAGCAAGATCATAGACAACGGTTTGAAGAAGAGTCCCAATGGAGTAATTGCTCAATACACTCATCTTGGCTGGATATTATCTGGAGACACCCATAGTGAACAACCTACAAAGAACAAACGTGTGATCAGTATGCATATATGTACATGTGAGAATGACCTCTTAAGGAAATTTTGGGAAATAGAAAATGAAACACTCACCTCTAAGAGAAAACTTAGTGTTGAGGAACAAAGGTGTGAAGACATTTACCAACAAACAGTAACAAGAACCAATGATGGTAGATACAAGGTTAACCTACCTTTTAAAGAAGATATTCAGGATCCTGTTGCTGCCTGTGGAGAAACTAAACAAATGGCGATAAATAGATTTATGTCTTTGGAAAGAAAGTTAAGCAAGGATTCTATTCTTAAAGAAGAATATACAAAAGTCATAAACGAGTATTTGGAGCTTGGACATATGACCCTAGCCGATGGAAACAAAGAAAGGGCTATTTACTTACCTCATCGTGCAGTAGTCAGACAAGACAAGGAGACCTCTAAGGTCCGGGTCGTATTTGATGCTTCAGCTAAGGGGTCAAAGGGTTGTGCCCTTAACGATACCTTGTTGATCGGACCTACTATACAAAAAGATCTGCTGACTTTGCTTATGAAGTGGAGAAAATACAAGATTGCAATTGTTAGTGACATTGTTAAGATGTACAGACAAGTCCTGGTATCTGATGAAGATTCTGACCTACAATGTATCATATGGAGAAACCATCCCGATGAATCACTTCAGTTTTACAAATTATTAACAGTCACATTTGGTACAGCCTCGGCTCCATATTTAGCAATCCGTACATTGTTTCAAGTAGCAGAAGATGAAGGTCAAAAATACCCCCTTGCAGCTGATATTGTTAAGAATTCATTCTACGTTGATGATCTCACAACTGGGTGTTATACTATTGAAGAAGGAAGAGAAATTTATGGACAAACAACTCAGTTGCTACGTTGCGGTGGATTCGAATTACAAAAGTGGTCTAGCAATTCAGCAGAATTTTTAGAAGCCATTAGTCAGAGCTCATACAACAATCAACAGCCATTGGCAATAAAACTAGATGACAACATGAAGATATTGGGTCTGAAATGGGACAAACAAAATGATGATTTCAAGTTTACTGTGAACCTAGGAGAACTCACAACGCCAGTGACAAAGCGCAATATTCTATCAGATGTTGCAAAGCTCTTCGATCCGTTTGGATGGCTGTCACCAACAATTGTAATTGCAAAGATGCTCATGCAAAAATTATGGTTATGTAGCTCTGACTGGGATGAAGAGGTTCCAGCTCAGATTCTTCAAGAATGGATTAATTTCAGACAACAATTAAATCATTTACAAGATGTAAAAATAAACAGATGGATTCATATTCAAAGGGAAAACACACACATTGAACTCCATGGCTTCGCAGACGCTTCAATTTCAGCATATGCTGCTGTGATATATGTCAAAGTTATACACAATGGACAAGTTCGAATCTCCATGCTTGAGAGTAAGACAAAGGTTGCTCCACTCAAACAAATCTCAATTGCCAGACTGGAACTTTGTGCAGCGGTGTTACTAGCTAGACTTCTATCACGAGCAACTGAAGTTTTAGATGTGCCAAAGGAACAAGTATATGCTTATACAGATTCAATGATAGTATTGGCCTGGATTCAATCGTTACCTACGAGATGGCAAACCTTCGTAGGTAACAGAGTTGCAGAAATTCAAACCCTTTTAGCAAACAACAGATGGAACCATGTTACATCAGAACACAATCCAGCTGATTTGGCTTCTAGAGGAGTGTATCCAGCTGAATTGGTGGATAAAGAAATGTGGTGGAACGGACTATCATGGTTGGCCACAGAGAAATCATCAGTCCAAACGGTTCAAGTACCTGAAACAAAGGAAGAGGAACGGAAACAAAAGACGAAAACCTTTAATATTGGTATTGAGGAAGATCCCATTTACACAAGATTCTCTTCGCTTACCAAGATGATTCGGGTACTTAGCTATTGCCGAAGAATGCTCCAACTGAAAGACAAAAATGAAGTTAGAAATCAGAATACAAAATATTTGAATAGTAAAGAATTACAAACTACATTGAATAGTTTAATAAAAATAGATCAAGAGATAGATTTTGAAGAAGAAATTAAAGATTTAAAAGAGAAGCATCAAATCAAATTGCGAAGTAAATTAATAACATTATCTCCTTACCTGGATGATACTGGATTGCTACGGGTTGGAGGTCGATTGCAAGGTGCTAAAGTAGCTACAGAATTTAAGCATCCAATTATCTTATCTCAAACATCTCACATCAGTTGGTTATTAGTGATTGATGCACATGCCAAGTTATTACATGGAGGATATGCGATGCTGATGAACTACTTGAAATCTCGTTATTGGATTATTGGTTTGAAACAATTGGTGAAAAAATGCGCTCGCCAATGTGTAACTTGCATTCGACACAAAGCACTAACACCACAACCCCCTATGGGAAACTTACCTGAAGTACGAGTCAACCCTGGACGACCCTTTAAATATGCTGGAGTTGATTATGCGGGTCCAATCCAGATCCGAACAACAAAGGGTAGAGGACATAGATCATACAAAGGCTATATCTGTCTCTTCATTTGCATGAAAACAAGAGCAGTTCACCTGGAAGCAGTAACTGACCTCACCACTGCAGGGTTCCTCGCTGCTTACAGAAGATTTACATCTAGGCGGGGAAATTGCGCAGAAATCTGGAGTGACAACGGACTAAACTTTGTTGGAACGGCTAGAGAGCTCACTCTTATGTTGAATCAAGCCAAAGGTAGCTTCAGTCAGGAAGTTGCAGAGTTGTTAGCCAATGATGGCACCACGTGGCACTTTATTCCCCCTAGGGCACCTAATTTTGGGGCAATTTGGGAGGCTGGCATTAAATCAGTTAAAACACATTTGGCCAGAGTAGTAGGAAACTCAACTCTAACATTTGAGGAAATCACGACGTTGCTGTACCAAATAGAAGCCTGCCTGAATTCTCGCCCTCTGTGTCAAATGAGCGATCATCCCGAAGATTTGACGCCTCTTACGCCTGCTCATTTCCTCGTAGGAGAGCCGTTGTTGTTGGTACCAGAACAAAACCACAAAGAGACACACCTATCTATTCTCGATAGATGGCGCTTAGTTCAAAGAATGACTCAGCACTTCTGGAAACGCTGGTCTGCAGAGTTTTTACACACCCTTCAGCAGCGTTATAAGTGGCGTACCAAAATCGAGCCGCCGCAAATAGGAGACCTGGTGATTATAAAAGATGAGGACACACCACCAGCTACATGGCTGATGGCAAAGATTACCAAACTCAACCCTGGTCCTGACAATGTTGTGCGAGTTGCCACTGTGAAGACCAAGTCATCGACGCTAACGAGACCGCTGTCCAAGCTGGTCTTGTTACCCACGGAGAAGAATTAATAAAGAACGGAGTTCTTGGGGGCCGGCATGTTCGCGCCATAGACTTTAAACGATGACAATTAGTTTCGATCGACATTTGACATTGACAATTGACAAGTGACTTGAAGTTTGTGTGAATGAAAAGTTCGTTATTAATGAGTCATTGTAAGACATTCGTATCAGTAAAATCATCGTAAAAAACAGACAAAATTTGTGCAATTTAAGTAGTGTGTGATTCAAACCAGTGTTTCAAAAAACGAACATTTAAACCTAAATTCAGCACGGGTAATTATAGTGTGAACAGTCTCGATTAAAAGACTGGAATGAAATCCCAAAACCTATAGTTAATAGGGACAGGACAAGAGCTCATTAAAATGTAATACGTAATAGACTCGGCCTCGGGCGAGCGTGTGTCAATGGCACTCAATATACTTGATGACGGGCCGCCCTTCACTTCTTTTACCCTGAACTGCCCTGAAGGCACACTCCAATTTGTTAAATATTTACGCTGACATTGAAATAGGGCGTACGTTATAGGTTTGATGTCATAATGTGTGCTTGACATGAACATAATAATTTGGTTCGCGTTTCCACCGATAATAATAATTAAAATTGATGTTATTTGCCCTCTTTTGTCCTCTATCATATAGTTAGCACCTACAAAATAACAGATGCATGCGGTGGCATCGCTTATAACTTTTGAATTTCTAGGTGAATTTATTTGAGGTTTTTAGCATGATTTAGAGATTTTTATGAGGAAGAGAAATAGTTAGTAGATATAATATATTCTTGGGTGCAAATCAATCTGAACAGGGTGCGTTTTTTATATGAAATAGCCCGGGAACTGGAGTCAAAGAAAGCGAGGTGATGTGTGGCGAGCACCTGAATAAATGGCGAGCGTGTGTGGTCTCTGGTTGTCACGACTCGCACCATCCAGGAGGCATGCTCGCGAGAGTGTGGATTCAGAATTACACTATTGGTTAAAACATAGCTTTTAGACAAGAGCCATAAATTGAGTTTTGGCAAGTATCGTAAATTCAGCCAACAAAAACTATTACGACGCAATGTACCTAACCATTCGTTATTTATAGAGGAGTCTCCGAAGAGCTGTCCTTTTGTAATATCCGACAAAATTGTTTGTAAACAATATGAAATTTTACGTATCTACTAGTAAGTATACGTATTTGTATAATGTACAATAGCATAAATTAGTGTAAACTTGTAAGGGATCCATTAAAGTGATTATGTAGAGGTATACAACCTCTACTGATGACGTTAGCTGGCAGCGCACAAACGAAGAAAAGCGAAGCTGTCATTTAGAACGGGCTCAAAAAGTCCTGCTGGCTCTGGTGCCACCAGGCCACACCAGGCATCACACATTCATCTCAAAGCAGTCAACAAAACATAACGTTCTTTTACCACCCTGTCACCCGTAGGCCACGGCTGGGCTTTAACAAATTGTATGTACATAGTGTAAATGTATATAGTGTAAAACAAAAGTTGTATATAATGTAGCTGTGTTTCTATTATCATCGGATCTATCAATCGGCTACAATTAAACTATAGATTGTCTGTTAAAGTTCGTCCAAAAACACTGCTGCAACTTATGTACTGATATTTCCATATTAAAAATCTAGTCTTCGATTGTATAAAAAAAATGAAAGCTACAGTGTGAAGACCGCAATCACCTCTAATTGGCCAACACTCTGTCACTATTGCCTAAAATGCATTGCTGTAGCAAGAATACAGTAAATTCAGCCAATCACCACAATTCAAACTTTACCAATTATTGATGCAGCTCTAAGACAATCGAGGGGCTGGTATATTCTCTGCTCCATTCCATCATTCATGATTGAATGACACGTCTGATCTATCGTGTAATGGACTCCTAATGTTTTGTGGAAGCCAATCTGTGGAGTGCTTACTCATTCCCCTTATTGATGAACGTTTTCACACGTCGCACGTGTAAAGCACCGGGCTAATATTAACTTGGGTGTTATGGGTTTAATATTCCACTGTCCTCGAGTCCCGAGCAAGCGAACCTTCGCATGACTGAACAAATGGAAATATTAATGAGTATTTTGTGTGTGTGAACAATGTAAACATTTAGGTTAATTTTAGTCTAATCGCCAACTAGGTTATTAGACAAACGATAATAATTATAAATACCTAAATATTAAAACATATACTAAATACTATTACTGTACAATATAAATGTTTTTAATCCAAATAAACTTTAACAAGTGCTTTCGAATCGCCACGTGAATCACTCGTTTGGAATGCCGGCCGTTCCAACCGAGAGGAATCAGTAAGAAACTCTCGATATACAATGAACATAAAATTCATCATCATCATCATCATGATCAACCCATTACCGGCTCACTACAGAGCACGGGTCTCCTCTCAGAGTGAGAAGGGTTTTGGCCATAGTCTACCACGCTGGCCATGCGGATTGGCAGACTTCACACACCTTTGAGAACGTTATGGAGAACTCTCAGGCATGCAGGTTTCCTCACGATGTTTTCCTTCACCGTTAAAGCAAGTGATATTTAAATACTTAAAACGCACATAACTCCGAAAAGTTAGAGGTGCGTGCCCGGGATCGAACCCACGACCTCCGATTAGAAGTCGGTCGTCCTAACCACTAGGCTATCACAGCTTACATAAAAATAAAATTAATTTGCTATAATCCGCTAACAGTGACTTTGTAGGCACAACACCATACAAGTTCACCACAAAATAAACTCGACGATCGTTTCGCACCGATACCGGAGCATCTTCAGGAAGTCGACATCTGAAGATGCTCCGGTGTCGGAGTCCTGAAGTTTATTTTGTGGTGAACTTGTGTGGTGTTGTGCCTACAAATTCACTGTTAGCGGATTATAGCAAATTAATTTTGTGTTCATTGTATATCATGGAATTCCGCAAAGTAACGCCTGCTTCTATTCAACAAGAAATGGTTCTTATCATATTGCATGATACATATTAGGTTGGTTATAGTAACTTAGTTAGTAAATAATAATTTAGAAAGCAATTTCAAATAAAAGATGGTGCCAGTTGACGTTGTCAAATGAGCATTAATCAAGATTTATCAGTACACAATTGCAATGATGATCAATCAAATAGGAACTGCTGCGGCCGGAGTAATTAACTCTGTGACAAATAATGTATGGATCTGATATATTGCTTATGGACTTGAATTGGCTACCTATACTATTGTTGATGTCGTTGTTAATCACTTCTGTTGCCTATGTCTATAATTTGTTAGACGATGGGTAGATATTTTTTTAACCCCCGACGCAAAACGACAGGGTGTTATAAGTTTGACGTGTCTGTGTGTGTGTAAGTGTGTGTGTCTGTCTGTTTCCCCGTAGCGCTCAAACGGGTGAACCGATTTGAATGCGGTTTTTTTTTGTTTGAAAGGTGAAGTTGAGAGTGTTCTTAGCTATATTTGGTGAAAATCGGTCCAAGATGGCCGCCGCCACAAAATACCGGATTACATACATTTTCACAACTCTCTCAATATGGGTATCAAATGAAAGGGCTTAACTAGTAGAATAGCAACTATGCAAATCCAAGATGGCCGCCACCACAAAATGGCAAATGTCGGGGTTTTTTTAAATTTTCAATTTATACTTGTAATATCATGAAAAATAAATTGTAGTAAAAACCCGACTGAAATTAATAACCTAAAATTAATACAGCTTTGTAGTAAAGTGTAAATTGTTTATCACTTGGTAAAACAGATTGCAATCTGAATACGTGGATTGATTGTGAAGTTTTACCACATATCTGGATTTAATTTTCGATCACCAATCTGTTGATTTTGGGTGACAATTTCGGACCATAAGTCGCCTAAATAACGTGCACGAAACATACTGAAGAGAAAAAAAAACAACGAAAAAGAAAACCCGACCAAAATTAGCTGAGTACATTTCATTACAGTTTATGTTTAAAATATGAACGTAAATGGCACTAAATAAAGCAACTGCGTAATGGACGTGCGAATTAATCTCACTCCACACAGTTCGGATGGTTTCAGCGTTAATTATTCTTTTAGCGAGCACTCCGCGTAACAGGTTCGTCCTTCAGATTAATGAAAAAAGATAGGTAGCTTTTTTCCTTTCAGTAATTTAAAACTTCCGAATACTTATTATTTGATACTTGTCCGTGAAAAAAAGATTCTGCCTAAAATAGGCAGATACTTACCTCCGTAGGTTATTTTTTGTGTGAAACTTTATCTGGTGGTCTGTAATTGATTTTAGTAACGATTCTTTCAAAAATTACAGAACCTCACAATTACGAAGCTAAGAGTGGTACAGTTTTCTGAATACATACTAAAATGTTAATGAATACAAAATTAATAGAAGTCGGAATAGGTACTTAGAGACATAAAAATGTAATCAGTCATGAAGTCATCGTTGATACATATAGTAACAATTATTCCTTCAAAAATCACCCAAGCTCCTAATTATGAAAAAGGAGTAAGTAGTACAATTTTCTGCATATACCTACTATGTTAATAAATACAAAGTAATAGAAGCTGGAGTAATAGCTATTTAGGGGAATAAATATGCAATTAGACATCACCGGTACTTATAGAATCAATACAGTGTATACCCGGATAAAAACTAAAAACGGCTACACGAATATTTCAGATTTTACCAGATAAACCAGATAAACCGAAGAAGATACTTCGTGCTATTCAGTATGAGATGGATGTTGCAGCAAAGAGTTTTGAGAGTGCTCAATGATCCGGCTAGCGAACGGCGTTCTAGTTGTACTGACTGGCAGATATGGAGGGAAATGTAGTGCCGGAATTACTACGTGTACTAATAGGAGAAAAACGCAAAAAAAATTAAAATATTTCTTGAATTTTTTAAAAGTTCGTAATGTAATACAATCAGTTGACGCTAGTGGTCAACGAACGTTGGGTAAATACCTATTTACCTGAAGTTGTTGCACGCTGTACATTGCCGGTTTGAGAAATACTAAATACTAAATCACTAATACTGCAAGTATAAGACAAATGGTTATTGGTATTGGATTGTGTTTAAGTAGTATAATAATAGCGCTAAGTTTTCGGTAGCGGTCCCTATAGGGTATAAACCCTGTTACTTACTAAATTAATATTCGTAGAAAAGTCTTTTGTTTGCAAAGTTCTTTGTTTGCAAAGCAACCGGTTAATATTTTGAATCGTGCCGCCCCGATAGGGGGTAGGTGAGGGTGGGGGAGGGGGGAGGGGAGGAAGGTAAGTCATCCCCCCCTCAAACCCTTTGCCGGAAACGCATACTTTTTTTTAAATAATTTTTTTAATATTGATGAAACTGACATTAGTAAAACATTTAAAACGAGTCGCCTCGTTAAGTGAAGGGAGAGGGGAGGGGTGAAGAAGGGGGTACGTCATCAAGACAAGACTGCTTGGGGTTGGGGTGCTCAGATTTCGATTTGGACCACATTCGACCAAGGACCCAATAGAACCTTTTTTTTTTTGACGCTGGGAAATGCATTTACGCACACCCTCCGGAAGCCTTACAGCGAGCTGCAATGCTTCCGGAAGGTAGTGTGGGACTCAGGCAGGCCAAGAAGTGGCCAGAATACCCACTAAAACCCAGCGATGTTCCTCCGTGTCGCCTGGTGGCTGGGTTACGGGTACACTTGCGCAATCATCCGCGACCCAGCCGGCGCCGTCCGCCGAGGCAGACCCTCCACCGGGGGACCTAAAGGCCCCCTAACACCGTCTGAGGCACACCAGGAACATAGTGGTGCTCAAGAGGGCCACACCCGCAGGCGACCCTCAAGAGGTTCACCCCTCGTGTAATTTTTTATAGAGGTTTTCTTCCTCGCGGCCCCTCGCTCAGTGCGTGGGGCCCCCGGTTCCGCTCAGTGCGGATTACGGGTTGCCCGACGGTGGCCGAAGCCAGCGCCCACCGGCCACAAAGACCAGCGGACCCGCCGCGCAGGGCGTTTCCACCCCCTCCGGTAATTTTTTAACGAGGTTTTCTTCCTCACGGCCCGAAAGCCTCCCCCCCAATTGTCGTCGCCCGGAGTCTCCACAGTCCACTCTGATGAACAGAGAAGTACCAGGAGCCTCCAAGCGGCAACCCCCTGCTGGTTTTGGTCCGCGCCGGGTTTCCCCGGTACCTCCCATATCTGGGAGGCGTTCCCCCATCCGCCACCGGGGGGACGCGCCCGATGGGGGACCAGCAACCCCACACGGGAACCTAACCTAACCTACCCTAGCTTCTTCCCACCCCTACTTGTTAATGGGGATTTACCAAAAGTGTGGTTAAAAAAACAAAACCTATTTATAAATAAATCCAATAAATTCCCAATCTATTTCAAATCTCCCCGCAGGTTGGGAAACTCCCCACAAAATGGCCACCCTGCACTTGTCGTGTCAAACAACGTTTCATTTCACGCAAATTTTTATCAAAAATTTACGTTTCTTACCTAAAAATATACGTATTATTCGTATTTTTTGTAAAAAAAAATCGCGCGTCCGGCAAAAAAAATTTGTTCCGGGGGCATCGACAGACCCTCTAAGACACCCCTATAAACTCACTTTTGCTCTATCAGGGCGGCACGTTTCAAAAGCCAACCCTATCGGTCTACTTACTTCTAGTATAAGCTTTACGCTTAGTTGGAGGCATTTCCTACTGAATATGTCTGAAATTCTGAATTTAAGTGAATATTGAGTGTTTCCGGGGCAGTACCTACTAACGACAATTTAGGGACGTCTGTTATAATTTATTAGCCCTCTAAATCCACCTCCAAAAAAAAGAGGCTCCCTACACTGGGGACACCCAGGCAATTTGTGGGGATTTTTTGTGGGGTTGGCCCTATTGGGGATGGTTTTAGAGGGGTAACAAGGTAGTTACAATCAATAGACGTTTCTTATGGTCTAATCCCAAGTAACACATGACAGCCGCATAGTGACTTGATTATAGAATTTGTGACTACTTAAGGCTGTTTTAGTTTCCTGCATAAGGGCTGTGTAGTTAGCTACTCAGACCTTGTAATTCTAATTTGGGCCCCAAATTAACCAGCTCTGAGCATTACAGTGGCTGGGTAACGGCAGTATAATCATTGAAACAGCTGAACAGGGCCTGTACAGTAGCTTATACAGCTATACAACAGCCATTGCAGCATAACATTCAGCTACTTAAATTATCTTCAACAGCTTTTAGATGTTTTGACGCTTTGTAATAGCTTTTATTAAGATATAAATAACCAAAAAAATATTTTTTTATTTATTTTGTGTATTATGTGACAGCTACATATTTATTGTTTGTTTAGAATGTGTAGGCAGACATATTTAATGTAAGATATAATATTTTTTATAGTTTTCTCGTTGGTTTTCAGTATCATATTGTAAGTAAATCGAGTTGGGAGTACCATTTTACTGTAAATGTGTATATGCAATTACATCAAATATTTCATGCGCCATCAAAATACTATCGCGTTAATGAAAATATTTCACAAGATTAATTTTATAAGTATTAATTTATCACTCAAATGATTGCTTTCTAACTCATTGTATTCTATTTAGGAAATAAGTGGAAAATATATATGTATTTTGAATTAAAAGCTATCAAGTATCCTGAAATCTTTATGATAAATCATTTGGATATTTAATAACAAATCTTTTATGTACTGCTAAAATGGTGTCCATTTGTTATCCAGCACAAATTCTCCATAAATGCATTTGAAAAGCTATTTGATGTGCAGTGGTGTAACCAAAGTCTATTATAACGCTGAAAGCTGTAAAATAGCTGCTAGCTATACTTTATGCATTGTGATTAGAAAGGAGTACAACTACTCCAATTTACAACTGAGGGTGTTTAATGACACTTTTAAACAGCTATTAACAAGCTCGTTGAAGTAGAATTAGAATTGAATTAGTGTACACCAATTTAAAGCCAGTGGATACTTCAATGCAGCCCGCAGCATTACAAGAGAGGTGAATTTTCCGTATTAACCAGTCGTTAACAAGCTTTGGACTTCTAAATCAGCTAGTAGTATCACATGCAGCCAATAGCTGGACAAGATTTTAGTTAAATTCTTTTAGTTTAATTTTTCGCCATTATAAAGACATTAGTCAGCTATGCTGTTTAATAGTGTATAATATTTCTTCAGTACAGCCTAAAGACTCATTCTATCCTTTAGTACATCTGCATAAAAGCAATAGACTGTAATGTAGCTTGTTTATAACGTAATTCATCGCTAATGATCCCGCTATACAACGACCTTCACCGAGCCGTTTATTTGATGAAACATATTTTATATTTAATTTAATATGTCAATAAATATATTGCATATGGGTTGCCTAACAAATTTCAGTCCAGGATATAATTAATTAATAATTAAAAAAAAATTTTTTGAAACATTTCACCGGTTTGATTAATTAGACAAATTCTATACCAATCGAAAGTATGAAGCCCATAGAATATGCAAACGTTAGGATACCTATTATTTTCCGATCACAACTCTCGGGTAGCCAGGTAGTTAGCATTTTGCATCGGTCTGATCAAAGAAAATAAAGATTATTTCATTATGAATTTGTCTAATAAACAAACCAGAGAAATGTTTAATTTTTTTTAAATCATGAATTACTTAATCATATCCTGGACTGTTTGTTAGGTAACATATATGCAATATCTATTCTATATTCTATATCTTCTATATATACATATAATAAAATCGTAGAATTGCCGTATCTGTACATTGAAGATTTTTGCAAAATAATAACTGGGGGATGTTAGGGATAAGTAATAGAACTTAAAAAAGCTATTTTTAAAATTTTTGTCTGTTTGTCTGTTTATCTGTTTATCTGTTTGTCTGTTTATCTGTTTGTCTGTATGTTTGTGCGCGCATCACGTAAAAACTACTGAATGGGTTGAAATGAAACTCGGCATGATTTAAGTTCATACTACGGAGTAACATATAGGATACTTTTTATCCCGAAATTCAGCACGGTTCCCTTGGGAGAGGGGATGAAAGTCAAAATGTGTACTTAGCTGTAATTCGTTAACGGATGGTCCGATTTTATTCATTCTTTTTTTGTTAGAAAGGAACTAGAGGTAACTTTACAGATTACTGGCTAATCTCTGAAAGGCTGGACCGATTTTGATGGGACTTTCACTGGCGGATGTTTACATTTTGATCTACCTAAACATCCGCCAGTGAACTTTTAACAGTTTTTAGCAAGGTATGAGCTCAAAGGAGCTTAGGAAAAACAAAATGATTCTCACGGGATTTTTAAAAACCAATATCCACGCGAACGAAGTCGCGGGTGTCCGCTTGTATGCAATATATTTATTGACATATTAAATTAAATACATTTCATCAAATAAACATCTCGGTGAAGGTCGTTGTATAGCGGGATCCTATACTATTAATTTTCACACACGGTAGAGTTTCTGGCGCATACCACTAAGAAGATAGGAATAACGTGGGACGAAGTCAAGGACGTAGCTTAAATCCGGTCGGAGTGACAAAACATTGTAACAGTCCCACAGGTGGGATAAAAAACTTAAACACCTAGCTATAGGTACCTACTTGTGAAGATCTAACTGGTACTCGACGGAGGGTTAACTGCTGGTTTAAACTCTGTTATATCAAAAAGTAGGTACCCAAGCGTTGTTTTAAATTACGATTTAATTATAGCTAGCTGGGAAAAACTGCTGGTGGAAACCCTGTTAATATATCAAAAAGCCAAAAAGTACCTAAGCGTTGTTTTAAATTACGATTTAATTATAGCTAGCATCGGTTGGGAAAAGTTGACCCAAGGCTAATATTGGCGTGACGCTATTATTGCCCATTCACCTACTTTCCCTCCGGGTTTCCGAGAGCGGTTTACGGCGTCGGTATCGGTTATTAGCACTAACACTAACTATAATCGTTAACCGTAGATATCTAATCGAACGCTTAATTCACCATTCGAGTTTACTAAGTTGGTAAGGATATCGTAATATAAAAAATTGGTTGTCTGTAAAGTCGGTTTACGGACGATAACAATTTTACGTGACAACGTCGAAAACATTGCCTCTCTATCGCTTGTTCTGCGCTCACGCTTGCACGCGGTACGTTACAATGAGTCATACTTTTTCATGCACAGTCTACACACTACACAGTCGGCGTTCATCGATTTATAAGACGTTATCACGTCAAAAATACCGTTTGCGTATGGTTCTCATTGTTTAGAGTCTAGATTTTTCCACTAATGACTAGAAATCCATTAGTAGGAGGATCCAGGGTTACAAAGTAGAAAAATAAGTAAGTACATACCTGAGTGGACACAATAAATAAGCTTATAATCCTCGAAATGTGACCGAAAGATCATGTAGAAATTTTTACAGTCGTATGTACATATTACGCGAAATTAAGGAGTTCCTGGTATTATAGGTGCATCCAGTCCGCGAGGCATAAGCTCGGCTTTGACTTTGTATGAGTGTTTGCCTCTATGGCCTAGTGGTTAACATGTTAAACTGCAGATCACGAGGTTATGGGTTCGAATCCAGTGTCGGGTCAAAAATTGTTACTTATCTAACAATAAGTATTGGTGTTTTCTATCGAGAATTTGTTAGTGCCTTGTAATGTTCTTTCTAGTTTGTCATTTATCACCCTTGTGCCTCGGAGAGCACGTTAAGGCCGCTCTCTTCACGCGCTTCTCCATACAAACGTATTACGCCTATTATTCTAATATTTGTCGCAATAGGTCTAAAGTTAAGCCAGATATCAATTTATATCTCCATTATCTATGCCATAAAATAAAAATATTAGTAAAATTATATTTATTTTGAAAGTTATGACGCTTGAAAAATCACTATTTTTGGGCAAATTTTGGGGCAACTTCGTGCGTAAATAAACTATATAAGAAACTAGAAAATTGAAAAACGACTAAAGTCTTATCATAGGTTACTTCATAATAATTACAAATGTCTTTAGTTCATGTAAAAAATTGCCAAATATTTGCTAAAATAGGCGAAATACCAAACCTAGATTTGCATCTTTTTAGTTAGCCGTTTTTCACTAAAAATCATGATATCTCTAGCAAAATTTATTTATTTAATTAATTTATTATTTATTTATGTATATATTTTTAGTACTCTTCTTTACTGAAGACGTTTCGCTCTCTAAATGCAGAAATCACTGTTTTAGACTCCACTCACCAACGATTTGTCGATGCCATGGAGAGGGCTCTTAAGCAACGGTTGTTATCACAAAACATACCAAAAAGCAGTAAAAACCGGTTTAAACCGTTCGCGGGACAAGTGGCGCCCAGTCAAGTATTATTACATATTACATACAAGTGTATTATATACAAGTATATTTACATAGATAAAGTTCATTGGGTAGGTGGGTGGGTACACACACATTACAGACTACACGTACCTTGTGAGATGCTGCTATAGCCATCGGGACTCATAAGAGGCGTTTCTCCGCTGCTGAACATGGTGGTACTTTCACTAAAATCCACTTTATGCAAACATTGTCATATTCGAGTTCATTATGTTCATATTAACTTTTATTAATGTTAAATACTTTAAGTTCATTTAAGCAAATTAATATGCTTCAATGAGCTTTGCTATATTATAATCTTTATAAAGGCCTGTACATTGTACAATTTACATGCAATTGCAACGTAAGATAATTCCGCATTATTTTTCAACTCTTTATAACGTTATTTGTAATGAGCGTTAGTCTTTAATATAATCAAAATGTGAACGGCCCCTGGTTGAAAGTAACAACTCAATAAGTGCTTAACTATTTCTGTCTCTATTATAAATGTGAAAGTGTGGATGTTTGGATGTTTGTTACTCTATAACGTCGCAACTACTGAACCGATTTGGCTGAAATTTTAAATGGAGATAGACTTAAAACATAGGCTACTTTTTATTCTGGAAAAATCCACAGTTCCCGCGGGATTTTGAAAAAACCAAAATCTATATCTACAGCTATATGTAGATTTCTATAGCAAACCTTGAACGTAGGTATAAACGTTAGAAAAGGGAGCGGAAACGGAAACAGATATCCACGATCCCCTCAAAATTTGTGAAAAATTAAATACACGCGGGCGAAGCCGCGGGCAAAAATTAGTATTAATATAAATAGGCTTGTCAACTGATCATCAACGCACAGCCTAAACCACTGAAGCTAGAAACTTGAAATTTTCACAGTAGCTTTCTTTTATGACGTAGGCGTACACTAAGAAAAGATTACTGGAAATCCCACCTTTAAGGGGGTTAAATAGGGGATGATATTTATAAGAATCCAAGCGGACGAAGTCGCTGGCATCAGCTAGTCTTCTATCTATACTAATATAATAAAGCGGAAGAGTTTGTTTGTTTGAACGCGCTAATCTCTGGAAGTACCAGTCGGATTTGAAAAATTCTTTTTGTATTTGGTAGTACAATTTTCTGGGAAGGTTATAGGCTATTTAGTATCCCTAAAATCCTCCCCTAAGGGGGTAAAATGGGGGTATAAAGTTTGTATGAAAGTCCTATGTTTTTAAAGTTACAGACCTGAAAATCGGCATTTAGATTATTGGTTTTAAATAATATAAACCTGTGTATTTTATTCTGAAAAATCTTCCCTTAAGGGTGGTAAAATAGGGGTTGAAAGTTTTTATGTTAAGTTTTAATTATTGTTATTATCAACTTGATATTTTGAAGATAGGTTCATTCTAGGGCTTAGATATCAGCCTAGAAAAGATTTCACGAAAATCCTCCCCTAAGGGGGTAAAATGGGGGTAGGAAGGTTATATGAAAGTTCTATGTTTTTGAAGTTACAGATATGAAAATAGGCATTTAGATTATAAATTTTAAATAATAAAAACCTGTATAAGGTGTTCTGGAAAATCTCCCCTTAAGGGTGGTAAAAAAGGGGATGAAACTTTTTATGTGAAGTTTTATTTATTGTTATTATTAACTTGAAATTTGGAAGTTAGGTTCTTTCTAGGGGGTAGGCATAAGCTAAGAAAAATTTGACGAAAATCCACCCCGAGGGGGGTAAAATGGTTTCCTTTCGACATATTATTATCATCGGACATTTAACTACAGATTGACGTGATTTTTTGCAGTTGCATTTTTTTAGTTCAGGACCTGGAAAGTGACAGGCTACTATTTTATCCCGGGGAAACAAAGGGTTCCCGTTTAAAATTTTTTAACGCGGACGAAGTCGCGGGCAACAGCTAGTAATATAATAAAACTGTAACAGATCCAATTCTGTACATTGAAGATATTTTGAAAATTTTTATTGGAGGGCACTCTATAATCGATACTGAAACCAAAACTGCAATTTGTTTCATTTTTGTCTGTCTGTCTGTCTTTCTGTCTGTCTGTCTGTCTGTCTGTCTGTCTGTATCTTGGCCGCGCATCACGCCGAAACTACTGAATGGATTCGAATGAAACTTGGTACGATTTGAGTTTATACTCCGAGGTAGGACATAGGATACTTTTTATCCCGGAATTCAGCACGGTTTCCTTGGGAGAGGGGAAGAAAGTTAAAACGTGTATTTAGCTCTAATTCAATAACGGGTACTTCGATTTAACTCATTCTTTTTTTGTTAAAAAGGTAGTACTTTAAGTATTGTCCTGTAAATATTTCAAGGTCATAGGTTTTTTATTTCAGAAATGACAGACATTTATTGGGTTCAAATAACTTGGGACCCGGATCTTTGAAAGTACGGTTTATTTTAAACTGGTGTGCATTTAGAGTTATGTTTGTCGATCTGTACATTTGTTCCAGCTAATTTCCGAAACAGCTAGATCGATTTTGATGGAACTCTCAATGGCAGACAGGTGATGTTATATGGAGTAACTTAGGCTACATTTAGTTTAGGTACAAAAAAGGATTATGGGATCCAATCCGATCCTATATAAAAACCTATATAACCACGCGGACGAAGTCGCGGGGGTCAGCTAGTTTAAGTATAAAGTAAATAAACCTAAAAAATAGTAAATTATAAAGTAGGACTATCCTACACAGTAGGCTCACAGTGTTGTTGACCGCTGTTGTGGTAGAACCTTCGCCATTAATCAGGCTAACGGAAGACCCTTTAAAATTAAATATTTAACTTATCTTGTCAAAATGTACTCTCGTTTTAATATCTAAGCATTGTTTACTTGTTTGTATATATTTATGCTGTAAATGAAACGAGAAACGAAGAAGTTATCCTTTATGTTATGTATTTATCATGCTTTAGAACATTGCGGCGGAGTAGAGCGCAGCAACGCGTCTTATAATTATTTTTTTAGAGTAAACTAAACTTTAACACTTTAACACACTGTAATCCACAAAGTGTGAAACCAAATGAAGAATATGCGAGAATTCACGCATGGCCGATCGCAATCGTAGAGAAAATTTATGGGTATATAACTCCACACAGTTTAAGAATAGTTTACTTTTAAACATTTTACAAAGGATCGTTGATGTGCTTTGACTCTGCCGCAATGTGCCTTGAGCCTTTAGGATCTTACGAGTACCTACTTGTATAATGAGTGCACTATACGTGTATAACGAGTATAACAATTATGCACATTGTTCACAGTTCAAGTACCTACTGGCACGGATTGATAGTTTCTTACTTCGTGTGATACATTTCATACTAGTTATATCTACCTCATCATCATCATCATCATGATCAACCCATTACCGGCTCACTAAACAGAGCACTATAGTGAGATATATAAGAGTGATAGCCTAGTGGTTAGGACGACCGACTGCTAATCGGAGGTCGTGGGTTCGATCCCGGGGCACGCACCTCTAACTTTTCGGAGTTATGTGCGTTTTAAGTATTTAAATATCACTTGCTTTAACGGTGAAGGAAAACATCGTGAGGAAACCTGCATGCCTGAGAGTTCTCCATAACGTTCTCAAAGGTGTGTGAAGTCTGCCAATCCGCTTGGCCAGCGTGGTAGACTATTGGCCAAAACCCTTCTCACTCTGAGAGGAGACCCGTGCTCTGTAGTGAGCCGGTAATGGGTTGATCATGATGAAACAGAGCACGGGTCTCCTCTCAGAGTGAGAAGGGTTTTGGCCATAGTCTACCACGCTGGCCAAGCGGATTGGTTGACTTCACACACCTTTTGAGAACGTTATGGAGAATTCTCGGGCATGCAGGTTTCCTCACGATGTTTTCCTTCACCGTTAAAGCAAGGCAAGCAACTTAAAAACTAGTTAGAGGTGCATGCCCGGGATCGAAGCCACGACCTCCGATTAGAAGTCCGTCGTCCTAACCACTAGGCTATCACAGCTTTTGTTATCCATTTGTTATCTACCTATTAGTTTCCTATTTATTCATAAATTTTCCTCTAAAAGCATGTTTTCCTACGATATTTTTTCACGAAAATTATAATATTATAATTCACAATTTTCATCCCGAGAAAACGTTTGTACCTACCATGGTCTCACAAAATGATACATTTGCATCGAGCGCAAATTGAATGTTTTACATAATAAGCGAGCACGGAAACAAATTGCAAATTCAGCTCTGAATAGTTTAAAATTTAACGAAACTACTCTATATAATTATTCTGAGTTTGCGCACCTCCAAAACTTTACCAAATACTACGTATCGAAAAACTTTAATATGTAATGAACAAGTATAAATTTAAAATTTAAAAAACCCCCGACATTCGCCATTTTGTGGCGGCGGCCATCTTGGATTTGCAATAATGCTATTTTACTAGTCAAGCCCTTTCATTTGATACCCATATTAAGTGAGTTGTGAAAAAATATGTAATTCGCCATTTTGTAGCGGCGGCCATCTTGAATCGATTTTCATCAAACATAGCTAACAACACTCTCGACTAATTCACCTTTCAAACAAAAAAAACCGCATTCAAATCGGACCACCCGTTTGAGCGCCACAGGGGAACAGACAGACACACACACACACACACACACACACACACACACACACACACACAGACACGTCAAACTTATAACCCCCGTTTGGGAGTTAAAAATGAACCCAAAGACTCTTATTTTAAAGTCGTAATTCAATACTTCTCACTACTCTTTAAGTCATTGTATTTCGATCAGTAGGTAGTATTCAGTAAAGTTTTCGAGCTGTGCAAACTGAGACTATCAGCACTGCTACTAACACAATAAAGGTAGACTTTGAGGTATGCGACGGTTCGGAATGGCTGAACAGATTTTGTCGGCACTTTCACTGACAGGTAAAGGATTTGTTCATGTGTACTTTTTATATGGAAACCATTTAAAGGCCCTGCGTAAATATAAAAATTGACAATATTACGGACAATATATCAAGGTCAATAAATTTTCACGGCATAGCTAACCGCTGAATAGATTTGGAAGAAAGGCACAAAATAGGCAGGAGACGGAAACAGGAAATTTCCCGAGATGTCAAAGAGTTTCCAAGGGATTTACAAAAACTTAAATCCACGCGAACGATTATTTATTTATTTATTTATATCATATCATATTATATTATATTATATTATATTATATTATATTATATTATATTATATTATATTATATTATATTATATTATATTATATTATATTATATTATATTATATTATATTATATTATATTATATTATATTATATTATATTATATTATATTATATTATATTATATTATATTATATTATTTATTTATATTATCCGGTCAATCATATTATGAATTATTAAGTATTTATTTACAGCTTTGGGTAAAAGCAAAATCTTACGTTGATTATTATTATCCTACTAAAAATATCATAATATTTCGAAGTACAAGTAAATTTTCACATTAAAGCTGTAATCCCAGTCGACGAATTTAATCAGTCTTGTACTCAAAGCGGATTAAAACTGACAAACTGCCGCGAACTGGCTTTAAACTTAATACAAAGGTACTGAGTACGTTAATTCAGATTAAATTTATGCATGATACACTAAAATGTTTGTTTATTCACACGAGAAGTATATGTATAATTTCGTCGATTTTAAGTAACCTGGGATAACGTAGTTATAGAGAAGCATCCACTAACACCACCGCTACAGCCTTTTTAAGGTCCCACTGCTGGACACAGACCTCCTCTCTCATAGAGAGGGATTTAGAGCTTAGAGCCGCCAAGCTGCTCCAATGCGGGTTGGCGGGCTTTAACGACTATTGTCACAATATGATAGTGATAATAACAGGGACCAACTGCTTAACGTGCTCTCCGAGGCACGGGGTGAAACACCGCCAACTACCAACTCCGGGCTCACACTGAGAATTTCTTGACAGAAAAACCCAATACCTAACAATTATTTTCCCGACCCGGGAATCGAACCCGGGACCTCGTGATCTGCCGTCGAATATTCTAACCACTAGACCAACGAGGCACTTTAGAGAACCATGCCTCTATTTAATTCTCTACACAGTATCACACTGAAATATCCACAGGCTATCAAGGTTAGATTAGAAAAGTGGGCGTGGCACGCGTGCCAACAATTTGTAACATAGTTAAATTTTTCAAAATCTCAATCAGTACATACGTACTACTGAGATTTGACATAAAAACATAGAGCAAAAAACTTTGAAAATGCCGTTTTACATTATGATATTTCTTATTGTACTAAAGTATGCTTCCTCGTGATGCAAGCTATATCTTTACTAAATTGTCGACCGATATACATAATATGTACATTTATTATGCCTATAATCAACAAATTTTTTTACGTAGTAAGTAATCCTAAATATTTCCGGCATAAAAAGTATCCTATATTACTCCCAGTATAATCCTTTGTAATACCTGTCTGTAAAAGTCCCGTCAAAATCGGTTTAGTCGTTTCGAAGATTTCAAAATCATAACAACGTGTTAGAGTAGGTACTTACATTTAACTATTTGTATAGATTGTGTAGATAAATAATTATAATTATAGTACAGACCGGATTTCACTAACCTGCCTATACTTGCTTTCACTTTTATATGAGACAGAAATAGCTAAGAACGTATAAAATATACCAGTTGAAGTTTTATTTATTAGGGAAAGTAAATAATATTTTAACAGTTGAATTATTTAAAAAAATCTACTCGATTTAGGAACTAAACTATCAAAAATTTGTATGTAGTTTTTTTAATATAAATAATGTACGTAAGTACATAGTTGTTTTTTACGTAAATAATTAATTAATACCAAACTTTAAAACTTAATAACTTTGTACCAACATTAAAATAGTAATATGGAACAGTGAATTAGGCAATGACTTTATACTTCTATGCACGACACTAGCTATAACAAACTGTATATAAACACAATCACATCACTCGTTCTGCTAAACAATTACTTAATTATTATCAATAGTTAATACACCGTTAAATTGAAACTAGTAGTGAAACGTTCTTTTTTCGAAACAATTAATAAATTATTATTTATTCACAATAGTAGGTACATCGTTAAATTAAAACTAGTAGTGAGACATTGTTCTTTTTCTAAACAATTAATAAATTATTCACAATAGCCAATACACCGTTGAATTGAAACTATTAGTCGCGCGACAATGCTCTTTTTGAACTGGTGAAAAACGAATTTTCATTGCAAACTACGTATTACGTAAAGGCTGCACTCCTCAATATAATATACCCCGTGGTTGTTTTTTGCGAAAGCTCGCCGCACGTCGGAGCGGGCGTGGTGGTGCGCCACCACTGCCACCACCAACCCCATAAAACGGCCAATAACAAAGAACACGTAAACATGGATACGGTTTTTATTCTACCAACATTGACTAGCCAGAGCCTAGCCTAGACACGTCACGCTATGAGTGATATTGGATTACTGTTTTTTACCGACTTCAAAGAAAAGGAGGAGGTTCTCATTTCGTCGTAATCTTTTTTTCATGTATGTTTCCCGATTACTCAAAGACGCCTGGACCGATTTCGATAATTCTTCGGTCGGGATCTGATTCTGGAAAAATCGATGGAACTCTTAAAATTTTATGGTTGTCTCGTTGTCGTTGGTCTATAATTGCGAGCTTATTCGCAATGAATCCGCATATCTATCTATCTCTGAAAAGGCTCTTAAACACGTCATAACGATCTTAAATACGATTTAAAAATTTCAATAAATTTGTCTACTGATTCTGAACAAACTACTCGTCTTTTCAGGTTTCTCGTTAGCAAAAAAATAATGTCAAACGAAAATCTATATAATAATTCCTAAATTATGAAATATTCTCATTTCTGGGATTGAAAAACTGTTTCAATTTTTGTTTTCATGTATATCAAAACGGAACATAAAATATTTTATTCTTAGTAATATACTTTTTCTATTCTACGTAGTAAATACGTTATACGTTGCTGACGTCACTGCGATATGGCGCGGTGCATTTAGGCCGCTCCCATTGTGCAAACGTTTTCACTGTGCTAGTGCAAATGTTTATTAATTGCTTTAATATCACTTACTCTAAACTGTTTATGCGTTCAACAATACATTTAGCAGATATTTACATCTTTGCCGACTAATCATTAAAGAGCAGAGGAACGTTTTGAAACGTTTTTTTAAAAGCCTTACATAACATGTCATCATCATCATGATCAACCCATTACCGGCTCACTACAGAGCACGGGTCTCCTCTCAGAGTGAGAAGGGCTCTGGCCATAGTCTATCAAGCTGGCCAAGCGGATTGGCAGACTTCACACACCTTTGAGTACGTTATGGAGAACTCTCAGGGGTGCAGGTTTCCTCACGATGTTTTTCCTTCACCGTTAAAGCAAGTGATATTTAAATACTTCAAACGCACATAACTCCGAAAAGTTAGAGGTGCGTGCCCGGGATCGAACCCACGACCTCCGACTAGAAGTCGGTCGTCCTAACCACTAGGCTATCACAGCTTCAAAATAACATGTCGCTGTCGTCAATCGAAAGACATCCACTGCTGCACATATTCTTTTGTAGGGACTCCCACTCGCGGCGAACTTGCATCTCTTGTATCCAGCGGCTCTATGCGATCCACATAGTGGGGGTCTGACAATACTGCGCTTTCCAGTGCGAGATCTCCAGCACAGCACCTTGGGAACCTAATGTCAAAAAGCCTCTTGAAAATCTCAAAGTTGGATGTTTTAAATGTTTTTAAATACCTACCTAAATGAAGGAGTTCACGAAAAATTTATAAAACATCTTCTTAAAAGCATATCTAGTGAAATATCTATTTTTGTATGTTCCTTCATTTTTCTCAAACTTTTTTGCGCGCCAAGAGAGCGGCAGTAAATATTGTGCTCTAAATTATTTCCTTCATAACTTTGCCGTACTTGTTCTAACAGGCGGCCATCAAAACTAAAATTCTTATATATAAAATTCTCGTGTCACAATTTTCGTTCCCATACTCCTCCGAAACGGCTTGACCGATTCTCATGAAATTTTGTGAGCATATTGAGTAGGTCTGAGAATCGGCCAACATTTATTTTTCATCCCGCTAAATGTTAAGGGTAGTCCATCCCTAAATTTTTATTTTTTTATTTTTTAGACAAAATTTTTTATTTTTTTATTATACAACATACAAAAATACATACACTCCTAAATTTTCACCCTTCTATCACCAACCCCTATTTTTTAATTGCGATATTAGTACTTTGATGACCGGGTAGGTTGCACTGATGTCAGTATGTCACCGGGCAGGACGACGTCTGCCGGGTCCGCTAGTGTTGGTATAAAAAACTTTATCTCTTAAATACCTACGCCTCTAAATTTAAATTATTTGGTACACAAAAGCTACATTATAACGAGTGGAAGGGGACCGCTTTCGGAAACGAAGACAGGTAATAAGTAGTGATGATTACTATGATACCACAAAAAAAGAAAAAAAAAAACCTGTATTTTTTTATATAAAATGGAATTGGAACTAATGATATAAAATGGTTGTTCTAATAGTTACTTTATTCTTGCTCCGTGCTACGAGACGTGACGCGTAGCAAAGTCGCTAATGCGTAGCAATACAAAGTTATTTAACTAAGTGTACACGACGATTAGTTTAAACTCGTAAAATAATTAGGTATATACATAAGTAAGCTTAGGTTAAGATATTTTGTACATATACATGTAACTATTAGCATTCTAATAAGAGAATAAAAAGTCAAGTCCCTGATTCCTATTAGAAATAAGGCTAAAAATTGTAAGTAATGAGTATGACATACGAAAATAGTTTAAACAATATAATTAATTGTCACTATAATAAGTGCGAAAGAGACGATTGTGTAATACGAATAAACACGCCTCCGCCCACTCGCTGAATCACCCGTACTAAATTTATGTATAAATACAAGGCCCAAGGGCGACGCATTCATTCTCGTAGCGGCAGTGAAACAGCGAGGACCACCTCTCCTCGGCAGACTACATCCAGCGGAAACGGGCTACACAGCGACAGGGCGGCGGGAACTCTACGGCACCGTGGTCTTTTATTTTCACCTCTCCACCGACTACCTGGTCGATAGGATCCGCGCAAGTCCAGGCTTTGTCCTGAACATTGGTCCTAATTCGAGCCGGATCAAACGTCGATCAGAGGTGTGGGCATGGTGAAAACTAGATCCCGATCTGTGGTGCCGGAAGAGTCTCCTATTGCGTCGGGCGATCACATAGCCCCTGGCATCATGCCGCGCACCGCCAACCATCACACGTCGCTGCCGCTGGATGGTCGCTTCGCGTCGGACAGTCTAGCAACTGCCCCGGGCCCCGCGCCGCGCGTCGCCGAGATCACGCCGCGAGAATCACCGGAGTCTCCGAGTCCGTCTCCGTCTCCAGTACCCTCGTCGGGTCCAACGTCGGGCAGCCATGAAGAGGCATCGCAGACATCAACATGCCGCGACTCGTCGCCTCTGCCCGCCGCCGCGAAACCCCACGCGCCGCACACCGAGTGCGCCCCCGCGCCCGCGCACCCCAGTGCCGCCCGCGCGCCGCACACCGCGATCTCCCGCGCGCCGCACCTCACGTGCGGAAACGCGCCCGCGTACGTCAGTGCCGCTCACGCGCCGTTCCCGGTTGGCGCCTATCCACCATATCCGAGTGCAAGTGAAGTCGCTACTGCCACCACAGTGTCACCGCGCGTCGCGCCTGCAAATGCACACGTCGATACACCGTCGTGGGCGCCGAACGCGACCGTGCCAGTCAGCACGCACATTCACGTACCGCCAGGGTCGGCGCCTTCCACCACGTCCGTCAACGCGCCGTCGTACACCGAGCCACGTCCGAAGCCCAACGCACACGAACTGCGCGCCTCCAAGATACGACTGCTCGAGCTCCAGCAAGAGTTAACTCGGCGGGACATCGAGCTACAGAAGCTGCGCATCGAGGAGGCAGAGAGCAACGCGCTCGACGTGCAGCTTACCAAACTCGACCAACGGGTCGACAACTGGCTTCAAAGACGTGAGGTTCAAAGTGACGACGCGCAATGAGGATCAGTAAAGTTATAGCAAATTCAATAGAACTAGTATCCACGTTATTCTCTATTACATAATAATGATATTCCTTTTTGAATTATCCAAATCGGACAATAACTTACGAAGATATTCAGTATTAAACATACGCTGTATCTGCCGCCTACATTCAAGGTGCGCGGATGCGTGTGACGTCACAGTGACGGTCCGAGCGAGTCGGCATGCGGCAGTCGGTAGCTACTCATAGTACACGAATCGACGGAGCGCGGGAACTAACCGCAGGTCATTTTATTTGCAATTTATTTAAATAAAGTGTTGTTTTAAAGTATAATTTTGTAATATTTAATTATAAAACGTTCCAAATATGAGTACAAGTAAAGTAGAAGCTGGTTTTGTGCAAGCTCAATCAGATAACCTTCCAAAAGTGGATTCTTTCATGGTATTTGATTACCTTAGTAATCATTGTAAGTTCACCAGCGCTGAAATCCGTGGATGGAAACTGCAAAGGTAAGGCTGCTTATTTATCTACGTACGTAAAATAGATACCTACCTGCTTATTAGCAATATTTAGGTCTAAGCTGTTAGTAGCAGGCAGGTGTAAGAAAGAATTAATGTAAGTAAAGTATAGCAGAGACGTATTCAGAACTTAGGAATAAAGTGTATTCTTAATAGTAGTAATCTTTGGGTCTAATCTGCTGTAAGTAGTAGGTAGGTAGGTTTGAGAAAGAATGAATGAAAAGTATAGGTACAAGTTGCATAGTTTTAAAGTTATTATTATTTGAATATTCAGCCAGTTGTCCCTCGCTTTTCGAAGCGCTTCCCTCGCTTTCGCTTTGCTTTGCGATCGCTACTACTCGTGCGAGTTAACATGGCACCTGGCTCGAATGGTCCATGTCCATGGTCCTTGAAGACAGACAAACAATTTGACAAAAAGACGAAGAAGTGGGGGGAGGGTTGTTTACGAGCCAGGTGCCATGTTAATGCGCACGGGTAGTATACTTTCAATGCCCATTGTGTACCCTGCAGCTATAAAGATCGAGCATCGGCACATTTTGATGTTGATAGAGTTGCGCGATGTTAGAGTTTATTCCGTTTTATTTATTTATTACAGATCGGCACGTGAAAGCTATGGAGATGATGCTGTAGGATTTGTCCAGGTCCAGAGGTTGGGTAATGTTTGTACTGTAAAAGCAAAAATAACGCCTGAACATAGAATAAAAAGCAAAGCGTATTGCTGCACATTTACATGTGATGAAACAGAGGAGACGGTTCTGAACGTGGAATGTCATGACTGTGCGGCTCAAAAGGGAGGCTGCAAACATAGCGTAGCATTTTTAACGTGGCTCCATAGACGCAGCGAAGAGCCATCTCCCACAGAAAAAAAATGCTACTGGGCCAAACCAAAACTGGCTAATATAGGTTCAACTATTAAATTTATTAAAGCTAAAGATATGGTTCCCAGCTCAGTTACTATTGAAGATAATACCACTGATAACATTAATGGAGACCAGTTTTTCAAAGCGGTTGTGAAAAGTATCAAGGAAAATTCTATTAGAAATCAGCTGGCAGTATATGTTACAAAGAACGAATTAAAAAAATGTCTTTGCATAATCTCGTTCATCAGTACAAAAAAGAAAGCAAAAATATAAATAGTGCAGATGATTTCATTGATTATTGCTGTAATAAAATCACCATAGAAGAATGTCACAAAGCAGAAGAAGCAACAGTTTGTCAAGCTAGTTCACCGTTATGGCATGAGTTAAGGTATTGTAGAATAACCG
Organism: Melanargia galathea; assembly: GCA_920104075.1. Classification (NCBI taxonomy): domain Eukaryota; kingdom Metazoa; phylum Arthropoda; class Insecta; order Lepidoptera; family Nymphalidae; genus Melanargia; species Melanargia galathea. The sequence continues at coordinate 6,172,598 of OV049859.1, read as the reverse complement.
CGTCTAAAGTTTACGAAGCTGCACATTGCAAGACTCCAGATGGTGCTTTGATTGAACAAATATTTGGTGCCTCTGTACCAGAGACTCTGGCTATGAAAAGAGGCAAACGATTGGAATCCGCTGTTAGAGCAGAAGTAGCCAAATCAAGGAAAATAGTTATTGAAAATGCTGGTTTCTTTTTAAAACCTGATTGGCCTCACCTAGGTGCTTCCCCAGATGGATTAACAAGTCAATATGTAGTAGAAATAAAATGTCCCTCGACAAAAAAAGGAAAGGAAAGTTTCGTAAAGAATAATGTTCTTGGAAGCAAATCTAAAGCTCAAATTCAGCTACAAATGTTTTTTTGCAATAAAGTCAAGGGACTGTTTTGTGTAGCTAATGAAAATTTTGAAAGCAATAACAAAGTAGAAATTTTTGAAGAAGATTATGATGAAAACTATTGTACTGATCTTTTAGAGAAGTCCACGAATTTTTGGAAAACATCAGTGTTTCCGAAACTGGTTGAGACTTGAAATTACTATTCTATTAATAATATGACGTGTGCTTTTGATTAGGAAAGGTTGTCGAAATAAAACTCTATAAAAGAAACGAAAGCATTTTTATTTTACACTTGATTACTAAATAGACAATCCTGTAAATTAACTATACCACAGGCTATTGTTACAATAGTATCCAAAAAATTGATATATGAAATATCGACACATGCGTGAGGTCCGATCATTTTAAAGTCTCTTAACTTCCCTATGCTTCTTTCAACGTGAACTCTTATAGCAGCGATTCTCTTTGTTTGCAAAACTTCCTCTGCTGTAGGTTTTGAGTTGGAACTCACACTAGGTGGCCTCAGAAGTGTGCAACCACGTTGTTCTAGTAAATGGGCAATATTTTTGAAACCCCTGTCAGCTAACACAATACTTCCTTGTGGCAATTTGTCAAGAAATCCGCTGTCTTCAAATATAGTTGAGTCTGAGGTCCTCCCCCCGTATCCATCAGAGATGAAGTTTATCAAACCGTCAGGTGTAATTGAAACTAAGTACTTAATAGTATTGCAGTTTTTATATTGAGACCACGTAAGCACTTGGTGTAAAGCGTTGCTAGGTTTCTCGATTTGAATTTCGAAACAATCGATTATTGATATTGCTTTAGAATATCGCTTCCTAAAAGCTATCGGCAAGTTTTCCCTGACATCATCTGCTGATGGCCACCTAATAAGCTGATTCAGGCACAGTCCAACTTTTGGGAGAGTCTTGTTAAAATATTTAGCTATAGAACTCTCAGAGAGGCCAAAATGTATGGCAAGCATGGAGTTAGGTTCATGCCATCGAATTTTTCGTAAAGTCACTAGGATTTCAATAGATGATGCTCTCGTGAAGTTTTGTAAATGTTCAATACAAATGTATGAATGGTTAGGAATCCCTATCAGTAATTTTGGATCTCGAGATATAGCCATTAGAGCACCCTGTTTCATATGCTCTTTGAAGACATTTTTGTTCATCTCTTTTGTTATTTCCAAATCATTTGACTCGTTATGACTAACACCAAATGAACGAGTACTGTTACTTGAGTTTGAGTTGCTGATTGTGAAGCTAACGACGTTTGGGTCAAGATTGATAGAAATTTCTTTCTTTTTTACTATGCGTTGTTTCCATTTGATTGGCGTATTATTAGATTTAGTTTTCATTTTTGGTTTCATATTAACCTGCACTGCTTGTGTTTTTTGACCCATTTCATTGGTTTTTGATAATACTTCTATTTCTTCAAGTATGTTCAGGGGATCACTGTTTTGAATGATGGTTGAGTCTTGATTCTCACACTCTACTACTTCAATGGAATGCAACAACAGGTCTTCGTGTCCAATATCTTTAGATAAAACTCTTTCAAAATATTCTATATCTTGTCTTTTCTTGAATCCGGGTCTATCAATTTTCTTTTTTTGAAGCTTTTGACATTCAAACTTATGAGGCAAAACTCCCTTCTTCAGTTTAAGCCTTCCTCCAACCAACTTAAACTTTATGTAATTTTCCATATCTTCTTCCAACTGAAATAGGTATAAAAAATATTATTAGTTTATTTACTTCTTGTTGTTATATATAAGGCATAGCTGAGGCAGATTCATAAATGCACCGCGTCAATGATATGATTTGACTACCTCAGTGGCGCGTCGGGCGAACACCCGGCTATGACGAAGGAGGTTGCATATTCGATTCCCGCCGTCGACAAAATTTGTGACGGTCTGGGTGTTTGTATATGTATGTATTTACAAAAGAAAAGTACCTATCTATTTATCCTATATTATATCTGTTGTCTGGCTACCATAACACAAGCCTAGTTGTTTACCTTGGGGCTAGATGGCGTTGTGTTAATTGTCTCGCAATAATTATTTAAAAAAAGTGATATGTGTCAATGATAAAATAATGTTTTCCTTTACTCTTCGCTTTTTCCCCAAGTACGTCCCTGTATCATTGTTTTGACCTTGAAATATGATATAGAAATCAGAATGAGCGAATAGGTAGGTACCTACATACATAGGTTTATCCACAAAACTCAGAAAAAGTAAGTAGGTAGGTAGGTAGTTATGTTTTATTAATACAGCGGCTTAAAATAAGAGAATACTTAAGTACACATACACGTAATCGTAGGTACCAACTTATTCCCATATCAACTAAATAGTAGGTACTCACGTATGTTTAGTTATGTAGGTACTTACATCGAAATGATCTTCGCAACAATGTCTTGTAGCCTGGGCAGAAGGTGGAGTTTTATCATCTCTTTTCGCAACTGCATACCATTTTTTTCGTAGTTTTGGGTCTTTCGGCACGCTAAAAAACAGTTTTTCGGGCGTTTTAAAAGAAGTATTTGTACATTTTGGCACTATACAATATTTATACATAGTTAGAAAAGTGAATTAGACACAAATCGAACACTTAATTTGTTTAACCAATCAAAAAACTTGCGCGCCGTATCGCTGCCAACGGCTAACTGGCGTGGTTCGTCACTGTGACGTCACAGCCTACCGCGCCGGCACATTAGTGAACTTCGCTAGTAATTTCTTCATAACTTCGTCAATTTTTGTCGTAGAACAAAATTTTTTGCACTGTATGTTAAGGATTTCTTAGCTCTATAAATCTGCATTCTTAGTTAAAAACCTTACTGATCCTCATTGGCGATGAACGCGCCACCTCACGTGAGTAAATTTACATATTTTGGTGATAAGTGTCAACAGGGTGCGAGCGTGCCGCGAGCGCCACCCGCTCTGTGTCTTCATAGTGCTATGTCCGGTGACTATGCCTGCCTCGAGCGGACCTCGGGGGTTAGAGACACAGAGCGCGGACATCCCGCTTCGATGCCGGAGTCCGCCACAGTGTTTAACGATAAGTCACGGCAACCCGCCGTGAGTAAATTTACATATTTTAATGATAAGTGTCAACAGGGTGCGAGCGTTCCACGAGCTCCACCCGCTCTGTGTCTTGATAGTGCTACGTCCGGTGACTATGCCTGCCTCGAGCGGACCTCGGGGGTTAGAGACACAGAGCGCGGACATCCCGCTTCGATGCCAGAGTCCGCCACAGTGTTTAATGATATGTCACAGCAAGTCGTCTCGGGGCCCAGGTTCATCGGGTATCCCGCGGCTTGGCCAACGTCCGACGACCCTCTAGTCAAAGAGGCTACGTCTATAGCCCAGCCTACCCTATCGGAGGCAGACCCAGGGCTCGCGCCGCGGCCGCCGGCGAGCGCCGCCGCCGCGCCACCTTATGTAAATAATAATAATAATAATAATGATTTGTTAGGTATGTTCGAACGTCAACAACAGTTGTTTTTGCAAGGTCTAACGCAGCTTTCCCAGGCAGTCGCGACGCCCGGCCAGCGCAACACGGCGAGGTCGCTGGTCGAGTTACCGACCTACGCAGGTGCTTATGACGAATGGTACGCTTGGCGAGACACGTTCAACGCTACTTCACGGCACTTCGAGGACGCCGAGAACAAGGCTCGGCTCCGACGAAGCCTGCGTGGCCCGGCGAGGGACCTGGTCGACGGTCTCCTCAAAACCACGGCGTCGTCGGCCGAGATCGTCGCGGCCCTGGAGAGCGTATACGGCCGACCCGACTGCATTGTCTACGCGGAGCTAGAGAAGTTAAAGGCGCTGCCGCGCCTCACGGATTCAGGCAAGGAACTTCCGGTTTTCGCATGCAAAGTAGACTCTGTAGTGTCAACGATCGTAGCTCTTAAGCAAGAAGCTTATCTCGTCAGTCCACAAACATTACATACTATAGAGGAAAAAATGTCAGCTCTTTACAGAACGAGGTGGTTCGACTTCGAAGCGAGGCAGCCCGACACCGAGCCCGGCCTGCTGAAATTACGCCGCTTCCTGACCACCGAGATGAAGCTGCAAGTACGACACATCCGGCCCGAGACTGCAGCGGCTCCGAGGCCGCATGAGCAGCCGCGCCGAGTGCAGCGAACCCACGCGGCGAGCGACGCACGCTCACCGACCAAAGACGATGACAAAAGGTACGATGATACATATTCTCCGAAGCGGGCCGACAAGAGGTGCGCGTACTGCGCGCGCGGTGGCCACGTCGTCCAGGAGTGTCGTACCTTCAGAGGCCTGTCCCTGGACAAGCGCTGGGAAGCCTGCCGACAGAAGAAGCTGTGCTTCCGTTGCCTGGGCTCCAGGTCCTACCGTCACCGCTGCGTGGGAAAGAAGTGCGGGCTAGACGACTGCTCGTACTTCCACCATCGACTACTTCATCAATCGCCGAACGGCGAGAAAACAGCAGCATGCGAGGGCGACGAGAGAGCCATGCGGGCCGTCTGCTCCTCGACGGGAATACCGGCGCTGCTTAACATTATACCGGTAACTATTTCCGGTCCCAGAGGGAAAGCCGAAGTCTTCGCGCTACTCGACAGCGGGTCCACGATCACGCTGGTCAAGGAGGACATAGCACGAGACATCGGAGCGCAAGGGCCTTCGCACGAGTTGAACATCGAAGGTATTGCAGGCTCTAAGTTCAAAAACGCGTCACAACTAGTGACATTCGCTATTAAAGGGAAACATTGTCCAGAAGAGCACTTCATCGACGCGCGCACCATACCGGACTTAGGCATCTCCGGCCAGGCGATCCCGCGCGCTGTTATTCGGAAGTGTGCCCACCTCAAGGACATAGCCGATCAGCTGCAGTACGACTATGCGGTACCATCCGTACTGATCGGCCAGGACAACTGGGAACTGCTGCTAACGAGCGACTGCCGCACGGGTACACACGAGGAGCCGGTCGCTTCGCTCACCGGGCTGGGCTGGGTGATCCACGGCCTGTACAACGACGAGAACGCGGCGTCTGCAGGCAAGGAGCAGGTGGGCGTACACCGAGTCACGAAGGTACGCTCGGTGGACGACGACAACTTGGACCAGCTCCTCAAGGAACACTTCTCCCTGGAATCGCTCGGAGTCGAGCCACGCCGCCCTCAGTCAGACCCGGAACTGCGCGCACTGAACATCCTCGACGCTACTACTCGCCGGCGGGAGGACGGGAGCTTCGAAGTCGGCTTATTATGGAAAAATGAAGCAGCCGTCATACCCGACAACTACGAAGCCGCCCTGCGCCGCCTCGAGGGAGTCGAGAAGAAACTGGACAAGGATCCCAGCTTGAAAGCGCGATACGAAGAACAGATGAAGCGCATGGTGGAGAACGGCTACGCAGAGATCGCCGTCAACAAACCCGCCCCGGGAAGAACGTGGTACCTGCCGCATTTCGCAGTAACAAACCCAGCGAAACCAGGCAAGACTCGTATAGTACATGACGCGGCGGCCACGACTAAGGGGGTGAGTTTGAACAGCCTATTGTTAACAGGACCAGATCTGCTGCAGTCTCTACTGGGCGTACTCATGCGCTTCCGTCAAAAAAGGATAGCCGTAACGGCTGACATCAAAGACATGTTTTTACGTATCGGAATACGCGAGGAAGATCGCGACGCATTACGTTTCCTATGGCGAGGCGACGCCCGGGATAAGAAGCCCTGCGAATATCGTATGAAGTCGGTTATTTTTGGCGCTACGTCATCGCCGACTGCGGCCATATACGTAAAAAATAAAAACGCGGAAGAATTCCGAGACAACTATCCCGATGCGGCCGACGCTATAATAAGAAATCACTATATGGATGATTATTTGCAATCTTTCAGTTCTATCGAAGAGGCCCAGCGGATCGCCAGCGAGGTGGACTACGTGCACAAGAAAGGCCATTTCGAGCTGTGCAAATGGGCATCGAATGAAAAGGCGGCCATCGAGCAGTTCACTCCCGCGCCGAGCGAGTCCAGCCGCGACATGGACACCGGCGGGAGCGAGAAGATACTCGGGCTCGTCTGGCGACCGCAGGCAGATACTTTAGGATTCAATTTAAATATGGCGCGAGTAGCGCCCAACGTCATCAACGGAGAAAAGGTACCAACAAAAAGAGATCTCTTACGCACCGCAATGTCGCTTTTTGACCCTCTAGGTCTCGCCACGCCAGTCACGATCCAGGCGAAGCACATCCTACAAGACACCTGGCGCATGGGCATCGGCTGGGACGACCAGCTGCCGCCAGACCTGGTCGAGAGATGGCAGAGCTGGCTGCGAGACCTGCGAGACCTGGGCCACATCGCGCTACCACGCTGCTACCCCGCCTACGACGACGCTGACGAACGAGAGCTGCACACATTCACGGACGCGAGTGAGACAACCTACGCGGCCGCCGTCTACTGGAGGGTCAAGCGACCCGACGGCCAGGTGACGGTCAGCCTCGTCGCAGCTAAGGCGCGGGTAACCCCTTTAAAAACTGTTTCTGTCCCGCGGTTGGAGCTTCAAGCTGCCGTGCTAGGCTGTCGCTTGGCTAGCACCATACAACAGGAACACGACGAAAAACCGATTCGTCGCGTTTTTTGGACTGACAGTAAAACGGTGCTGGCCTGGCTACGAGCCGGTCCACGGGTATTTAAACCGTTTGTTGCCCACAGAATAGCGGAAATAGAAGAATCGACACGAGTACTAGAATGGCGTTGGGTACCTACCAAAGACAATGTCGCAGACGACGCGACACGTAAAACCCCAGTCACGTTTGGCAACGATCACCGGTGGTACAGGGGACCGTCGTTCCTATACAACGACGAAGCGGCCTGGCCAACCGAGCCAATCCTTCCCGCCACAGTCACGGGGGAAGAGAAAACTTTAGTAACAAGGAAAACAATAATCATCGACGAGTCGTTGCCCGATCCAGCACGCTTCTCGTCCTGGCTTAGGTTGCTAAGGGCAACGGGTAGGGTAATACAGTTCATTAGATTGATCCACAGGTACACGCGCGCTAAGGCCGCGCACGCGCGAACACGACACAACGCAGAGGCGGATCCCGAGTGGACCCCGCGACCGAAGACCCAGCCGCCGCCGCGCTCTGCGCGACACACGGCTGCCGCCGCGCCTGACCGCTTCATTCCTCTGGGAGCGGAGGCCCTGCAGGCGGCGGAGCGCATCTGGCTACGGGCGATGCAGCAGCGAGCTTTCTCCGCCGAACTCGCCTGTGCCACCAACGGCACGGCTCTCCCGCCAGACAGCCGCATCCGCAACCTGGCTGTCTTCATTGACGACGACGGCATCATGCGAGTGAAGTCCCGCATCGACGAAGCCGAAGACACCACGCCGGAGCTGCGCACGCCGCCGATCGCCGACGGCAGCCACCCCTACACGCGGCTGTACATCGACTGGGTCCATCGCGAGCTGCATCACGGCGGCATCGAGACCGTCGCTAACGAAGTCCAGCAACGGCTCTGGGTCATCCGCTTGCGCCCCACGGTCAAGGGCGTAATCCGCGACTGCCAGCCCTGCCGTCTGCGCCGCGCCAAGCCGTCGTCACCGCCCACTGGGAACCTACCGCGCTGCCGCCTAGCGCACCACCAGCGGCCGTTCTCCTACACCGGCCTGGACTTCTTCGGGCCGCTCTCCGTCACCGTGGGCCGACAACGTCAGAAACGCTACGAGGCATTGTGGAGGTCATCTATCCCGGCGCAGACGGCATCACAAGGGCGGCGGACGTGCGAACCACGCGAGGCATCCTTCGGCGGCCAGTCAAAAAACTCGTCGTGCTACCAACAAACAATGAAGCTGGAGCTTCACGGCGGGAGAATGTACACGACGATTAGTTTAAACTCGTAAAATAATTAGGTATATACATAAGTAAGCTTAGGTTAAGATATTTTGTACATATACATGTAACTATTAGCATTCTAATAAGAGAATAAAAAGTCAAGTCCCTGATTCCTATTAGAAATAAGGCTAAAAATTGTAAGTAATGAGTATGACATACGAAAATAGTTTAAACAATATAATTAATTGTCACTATAATAAGTGCGAAAGAGACGATTGTGTAATACGAATAAACACGCCTCCGCCCACTCGCTGAATCACCCGTACTAAATTTATGTATAAATACAAGGCCCAAGGGCGACGCATTCATTCTCGTAGCGGCAGTGAAACAGCGAGGACCACCTCTCCTCGGCAGACTACATCCAGCGGAAACGGGCTACACAGCGACAGGGCGGCGGGAACTCTACGGCACCGTGGTCTTTTATTTTCACCTCTCCACCGACTACCTGGTCGATAGGATCCGCGCAAGTCCAGGCTTTGTCCTGAACACTAAGTATATAATATTTCTAGTTTCTAGAACATGAATTTAATATGTAAAAATCGATTTAGGAAACTGGTTGGCGAAGACTCACCTCTTTTGAGGACTCTTCAGAGTCTGGATCATCGCCTAAAGGTTGCCGGCCTGTCGGTGTTTTACAGGATATATTTCGGTGAGTGTACTCAGGAGCTCTTAGGCATCTTGTAGGCAAATGATTTTATCATCTTCGACCACATCATAACTTTCTATTAGGTGGGATTGTGGTCAAGCGTGTGCCTATAGAGAATAAAAAAAAAGTTTTTTTTTGTTCATATGCAAATACCTCACCCAATTTACTTCAATAAAATACTTGCCAAACTTGTTTTGCTTTTCTAGCTCCAATTATGAAAAATAATAATAATTTGTCTTATCTTTGAATACGAATCAAACTTCATTTGTATGCTCGAGATTAATTGTTCATAAAGATTAATTAACTTTGTGAAGTAGCCTGTATTTACATTCATAAAACAATTAAAAAATTATATAAACCATCTCTGATAGCGCCGCGCCGCTAACAGCATAGCAAGATTACTTCACCAACTAATTAAATAACGCTGGTCGGCAAACTAAACTTAGCGTAGGTAACTCAATATTAGAATTAACTTCAAATACCAAGCTTGTCTGACGGCATTCAGCTATACTCTCTTGCGACTGTTCAGTTCAACATTGAATATGAGTAGACATTCTGTTGACACGTTTATGCTCACAAGGGACACATCGTGTTTTGTGTACATGACGCGTTCTCTATAATATTCCACAGTATTTCCTTGTAACATAATGCCAAAGGATTTTCAAAAGAATATTTTCCATTCCCATACAAATATGTGTAGGCTTGACGCAAAGGGTGGTTATGAATATAGAAATAAAAGAGCTTTAAGAGCCCTCTCCATGGCAGCGGCAAATCGTTGGTGGGTGGAGTCTAAAACAGTGATTTCTGCATTTAGAGAGCGAGACGTCTTCAGTAAAGAAGAGTACTAAAAGTATATACATAAATAAATAATAAATTAATTAAATAAATAAATTTTGCTTGAGATATCATGATTTTTTAGTAAAAAACGGCAAAGTAAAAAGATGCAAATCTAGGTTTGGAACTACGCCTATTTTAGCAAATATTGGGCAATTTTTTACATGAACTAAAGACATTTCAAATTATTATGAAGTAACGTATGACAAGACTTTAGTCGTTTTTCAATTTTCTAGTTTCTTATATACTTAGTTTATTTACGTACGAAATTGCCTCAAAATTTGCCCAAAAATAGTGGTTTTTCAAGCGTCATAACTTTCAAAATAAATATAATTTTACTAATTTTTTTATTTTATGGCATAGATAATGGAGATATAAATTGATATCTGGCTTAACTTTAGATCTATTGTGACAAATATTAGAATAATAGGCGTAATACGTTTGTATGGAGAAGCGCGTGAGGAGAGCAACCTTAAGAGGAGTATCTCTCGCGCACTCCGCATACAATTTGATATTTTCTTAACCAATCAAAGTCAATGAATGTATCTTCAATACATACTGGAAGGTACTCGGATCAGTGAGATTCACACTCTTTGGCTCACATCTCCTACCACTTTACATTTTTCCATCTTTTTAAGGTTTCGTACCCAAAGGTTAAAAACGGAGTCTTATTAATGTTACTCTGATGTCTGTTTCTCTGTCTATCCATCTGTCATGTCCGCCGGTCACAAGTATCTAGCTCATAGATGAAATGAGTTACAAACCTAAAATTTTTGTATTTGGTGTGTAGCACGTTGACCCAAAACCAAATATATGAAAAAGGAGACGGAATTTTGTTTTTCTTACCCTAGCATGTGGAATATCATTGTTATTCGATATTCGAAATCTAGTATTTTGGGTCAACGTCATCGTCATCATGATGATGATGATGATGGCGTTGACCCAAAACCAAATATTGAATTAATACATGAAAAAGGAGACGGAATTTTGTTTTTCTTACCCTAGCATGTGGGATATCATTGTTATTCGATATTCGAAATCAGGTAGCGTTATCAAAGTGTGCAAGATCGGCATAACCATAATGAAGTTTCATTGTTCCACGTAGCGCAAATTTTGCAAAATAAATATTTGACCTACTGAATTAGGACTTTAAAATAAGCGGCTTTGGGTCCACTTTGCTCTGATATTATAGTTTTTCGATATTCGAAATTTAGTAGCGTTATCAAAGTGTGCAAGCTCGGCATAACCATACTGAAGTTTCATTGTTCCACGTAGCTCGCTATCTACAAGTGGACGGCCGTGACCCTGCCATGGTCGATGCTGGTGTTGTGTTTTATTTATCGATCTGGTGCTGAGCGTAAAATATCTGATAAGTAGCGATAGATAGCTTGTATCTAATCTAGTTTTTACCGTGCCTACGCCGATAGTACCTACCTATCTACGATCGATACATAAATAGCTCGGTTTGCTTAGAGACACGAAAGTTCAAAAATCGTTAAACAATGAAAAATTGTTATATTTTATCAATTATAGAATATAATATTTTCTTCTTAATCACATTTAGTTTTGATCTCCACCTTCTTATCTATATATCTATATACATGGAGATAGCAAAAAAACCCCAACTATTACTGCGTAAATTAAAAAAATCTAAAAAAAAAAACAACACTCACGCCCCTCCACCAATCGCAACGCAGTAGTATAGGTACGTTCAGGAGTATTAAGTATAGCATTGTCTTTGTCCCGCTCGATCTACGTAAAGCATTGTCCTTGTCAGAGATTCGTTTGTATAAAGTTTCGGGGGTGTAGTATTATTATTATATGAACGCTATGTAGTTTATTTTATAGTGCACCATCTTTTTCTTGCATCCAGCAAAAGGTTTTCTATCTCTAGATAGGACTGCCGTTGCGTGCGATACCTACTTGTATATTTTTTATCACCTCTTTCTATGCGTAGGTATGCAATAAACAATTCAAACAAACAAGCAAAGTGTTTAAGCTAAATTAATATTTCTTTATTTATATAGCACGCAGAAGTTTTGTCATGTTTGTTTTCGCATATTTTACTTCACTTCCTACTTTGAAGTCGCATTGTGTGGCATTAAAATAAAAAAAACCGGTCAAGTGCGAGTCAGACTCGCGCACCGAGGGTTCCGTACTCCAGAACTATAAGTACTTACAATCTGTTTTTCATTAGTTTGTATTAAAAGGTAAGGTGCTAATTAAGCTAGGCCTCTAAATTGTATCAGCGCTCATACAACTCAGGTCTATCTTAATTGGCTCAACTATGTACATATGTATAGCGAAGAAGTGAAACTCCCTATTCCGTCAGTCTCGAATTGTATTGTAACAACCGGAGGGAGCTCTCCGAAGCACGGGGGTGTTTCTCACCGCTCACTTCCAACTCTGGGCTGGCATTAAGAATTTTTTGAAATCAGCACCTCGTGTTTCACAGTCGAAAGTTTCACAGTCATGTACTTTCATGTACTTTATATATTAACGTTCAAGAAGTGTACACTGTACCTACTTTAAATGAATTAATTTTAAATTAAATTGAATTGAATTGAAAACGTGAACCGCTAGACCGAGGCAGTTTATCATCACACACAATATATAATGTATTTCCATCAAAATCCTGAGAGATAGTCTTCGGAGGCACGATTATATTATGTTATGTATTGATCGAAACGCGATCATCCATCTATAATATAATAAAACTGTAACAGATCCAATTCTGTACATTGAAGATATTTTGAAAATTTATTTTGGAGGGCACTCTATAATCGATACTGAAGCCAAAACTGTAATTTTTTTCATTTTTGTCTGTCTGTCTGTCTGTCTGTCTGTCTGTCTGTCTGTCTGTCTGTCTGTCTGTCTGTATCTTGGCCGCGCATCACGCCGAAACTACTGAATGGATTCGAATGAAACTTGGTACGATTTGAGTTTATACTCCGAGGTAAGACATAGGATACTTTTTATCCCGAAATTCAGCACGGTTTCCTTGGGAGAGGGGATGAAAGTTAAAATGTGTATTTAGCTGTAATTCATTAACGCGTAGTTCGATTTAACTCATTCTTTTTTTGTTACAAAAGGTAGTACTTTAAGTATTGTCCCGTAAATATTTCAAGGTCATAGGTTTTTTAGTTCAGAAATGACAGACATTTATTGGGTTCAAATAACTTGGGACCCGGGACTTTGAACGTACGGCTTATTTTAAACTGGTGTGCGTTTAAATTTATGTACGTTGGTGTGTCTATTTGTTTCAACTAATCTCCGAAATGGCTGGATCGATTTTGACGGAACTTTAAATGGCAGATAGATGATGTTATAAGGAGTAACTTAGACTACATTTAGTTTAGGTACAAAAAAGGATTATGGGATCCAATCCGATCCTATATAAAAGTCTTATCCACGCAGACGAAGTCGCGGGGGTCAGCTAGTTCATAATAAAGCCACTAAGTTGGGGCGACGCGGTCTAATTTGCGAAATAATTCGCTATTCACAAGTACTCCACTCGGAATGGAATCCAACCGGGTACTTACCTCCTGTTACTAATGGGTTGTTCAAGTTTTATTCAATGTCTAGAGCAGGAAAATAACCGCCGTATACCCAATGAAAGCGATGCTTTGTTAGTGGGTACTCTAAATATTAAGAGCATTTATTCATATTCATACTTTAATGTAAGTATTACATAATTAGATAATAGATAGCTTGCGACCTTGTTCGCCTGGGAACCTTTACTGCGAGATTAAAAGTTGTCTTTAGTCCAACTTTTTATTTTAGAAAAAATCACGTTCATCCGTTACTCCATCCTGCATGAAAAAAGATGTAGGTATTTTAAGTTACTTAATCATTTTTAGAACTTCATACATAATTGCAAAAAAATAAATCTTAGGGTCGGGGCATACTAGCATAGAATCGAAGCACATCGAAGCGTCAACCAAAAAATATTCATGGCATAGTGGCACCTATTATCTCTTGATAATAAGGCAGAACGAGTTCGTGTAAATACGTGCGCACCAGTCTGCGCTAACCGCGCGCATTTCCTTGTATTTTTTCGATAGAAATTTGTGCCTTGTTTCGAAGAGGTGGCAATATAGCATGAAAATTTTTTGGTGGCTTCTATGCGCTTCGACTCCGCGCTAGTATGCCCCGACCCTTATGATACGACTTCGCCCGTTTGTCCATCTGTCACTGTTGATTATTTCAGTAACTACTATTGCGGCACTAAACATTAACACCCCGAGACAGACATAGGATTCTTTTTATCCTGGAAAAGAGTTCCCCGAAAACGACGTCCTTTACACATTCGCCTATCAGATGAACTGATTGAACTTATTAAACTTGGCAAAGAGATAGTTTGCCAAATAGAGTCCGTTCGGGGATACTTTTTATCCTGGATAAGAGTTTCCCTTGAAATGAACTACAGCTTGTTAGTTTATACGAATCTAAACCACTCTATTAAACTATCTTTTGATTTCCATCAAGCGATAAAGCTTCCTTTGTACCTTTATATTCAAGTCCTAATTACGAAGCTTCACTCCTCGCTAAGTATTGAGTTTGCGGTGAATTCCTCCGCTGTGGAGTCTTTGTTATGCTCCCAATTATGCTAAATACTCGAGAACTGTAATGCATGTACGACTCTATTATAAAATATCATGGAAATATTCGATATTTTTCATTTCAGTCCAATGTTGATCTTCGAATATAAAATCGTTGATTTACAATAGGTTTTGTACTTATGTTTCACAGACGTATAAAGAGAAGCAGACCTAACATAACAAAAAAATTGGCGTGCCAATTACGCCTACATACAAATTTCACACACACATTGACAGTAAACAGGGCCGAACTCATGCAAGCGAGGGTGAGGGACTGAACTCGTAACGCGGAATCAGACTTAGGCGTCGTCGCCGTATTAGAAAGCGATTACGCGGTCATCGCGCGGTTGATTTTGTATCTATAATCGCGCGAACATTGAAATTATTATTCGAGTCACTAGGCCCTTGAAAGTATAGTCAAATAACACTATTGCCAGATTAGTATAGATAGTAAAGCGTAGCGTAGTGACTGACCTGCAGGCCTATAATTATTAAGTATCTGTGATATGAAATTTATTGTAGATACTAATCATTAATCTGTGATGAAATTAATTTGAAAACTACGGTAAAGTGGCATCAAATTGTTAAACCCTTATTTTACATTCTGTAACCTTAATTTCCAACTGGGATGCAGTTCATCATCATCAGATTTTACACAATGTAAAATGATGGTTTGATAATTATTTGATGGGCACATTTTCATAGGTTCTAACGTTTTCGTTACCACTGAGATACAGAATAGGCCAGCTGATTTATGATTCGCTTCGTGCTCTATGTTATGACGTGACACTTCACTCGAATGAAATAGGTAGGTAGTTAAACTAGTGAAACGCTAGTTTGTAAACTATTTATCAAACTAACTTTTTACTAGTTTAACTACCTAACTATTAATTCATTCGACCTACCTTACCTATGTAAAATGAGTAAAATAAATAAAAACAAACAAAAGTTTCAATTATTTATTTTTAAACAAAACTAAGTATTTTCTTAATAATTTCATTCCGATAGATTGCTTTGCTTTGCATTATGCTTCATTCTTAAATCAAAATAAAATTTAACAATCACCTTAATCATTATTTGCAAATGATTGAAATCATGTTCATCATTGGTCTTAAACTCACTACAATTATTCGATAAATCAGCTATATACATTATCATGCTATTATAACTTATATATTTTCCTTTAATAATTTTCAAAACTTCTTCACACGATTGAATTATTTTAATCAAACCATTCGATGGGTAAATCATATCTCTCCTGTCCTTTTTGTTGTCCACTAAATGTGCTTTAAAATGCTTAGAACATAGTACACTCGATGATTTGGGATGCCAATTTTTTTTATTCATGTTGGTCAACCAGGCATTTCTTAGTTTTCGTCCTTTGGGAACCTGAAAAATGATTTCATTTTTATAATTTGTCCGTACCTACTTTTATCTAATCAACCTTCAAAATATACCTACTAAACAAACCTTGAGCCTGAATACGGCCCTGTAAAATTGCACAAGTATATGAAACATCAAACGAGATCAGAGTATTAAATTATTGATAAATATTGCAACAGGGATCTACTAGAACCAAAATTACTATAACTATTTACGAGTTTTGGACATATAATAAATAGGGACTGCTTCTAAAATGCCGAACGATTATTATTAATCTCACAGTAACCATGTAAACAAATTACGAGACTATGGCACATGAAAACTTACCGATAACAATTAATTTCAGGTGTTTTCCTTTATGAAGAATTGCTGCACAGAGGTGCACTACACTTAACCATTTTATTTTAGTACTAGCTGACCCCCGCGACTTCGTTCGCGTGTTTTTAGGTTTTATATAGGATCGGATCGGATCCCATAATTCTTTTATGTACCTAAACTAAATGTAGCCTGTTACTCCTTATAACATTGAAAGTTCCATTAAAATCGATCCAGCCGTTTCGGAGATTAGCTGGAACAAATAGACAGAACTACAAACATAAATTTAAACGCACGCCAGCTTAAAATAAGCCGTACGTACAAAGATCCGGGACCCAAGTTATTGGAACCCAATAAATGCCTGTCATTTCTAAACTAAAAAACGTATGACCTTGAAATATTTACGGGACAATACTTAAAGTACTACCTTTCTAACAAAAAAAGAATGAGTGAAATCGAATAACGCGTTAATGAATTACAGCTATATACACGTTTTAACTTTCATCCCCTCTCCCAAGGGAACCGTGCTGAATTTCGGGATAAAAAGTATCCTATAACCTACCTCGGAGTATAAACTCAAATCGTACCAAGTTTCATTCGAATCCATTCAGTAGTTTCGGCGTGATGCGCGGCCAAGATACAGACAGACAGACAGACAGACAGACAGACAGACAGACAGACAGACAGACAGACAGACAAAAATGAAAAAAATTGCAGTTTTGGATTCAGTATCGATTATAGAGTGCCCTCCGATAAAAATTTTCAAAATATCTTCAATGTACAGAATTGGATCTGTTACAGTTTTATTATATTATAGAAGATTCTTGGATCTTAAGACTTGATTTTAATGCAAAAATAAAATAATAAACAACTCGCAGGATAAGATCTTGTTTTTGACATCATTTGACATATTGCACCGCCATCATGCTAAGCTGTGCTTAGCAAGATGGCGGTTTGCCTCAAGACCTATTTTTTCTATGAGTGCGTAAGTGTTGCAACAACAGAAAAAAAAGAGATAGAGTATTATATTTTTGTTTGGAGAGAAACAAGCGAAGATATTATTTATTCTTTTAGATGTAGTTGTGAAGATTATGTTAGGTCTGCTTCTCTTTATACGTCTGTGTTATGTTTCCACTCAAACGGTTGGTACTTATTACGAGTAGGTAGGTACTATTACTAGGTATTATCGAAATATGTTTATGTCACTAATTATTATTATTATAAATCTCTTGCAAACTAAATAGCAAGGGCCAAGCAACGCAAATATGAAAACATAGATAATGATATAATTATTTATGCAGTCTTACGTCAACACTTCTTTAAAATTAAAGGTACACTTTAGGTCCGATAGCTCAAAACGTACTTATTCTGTCTGCTCTTCTTCACGTGTGGAATTGTAAGCACCATTCCGAACCTGTGGTAGATTCATTTGTCGATTCGTAAGCGCTTGTGAAAGCTTATCTGAATAAAATTGAACATTACTTATATAAATGATAAAAAGGCGTGGATTTGACTCGTTCCAGCAATGCGCGAGACGGCAATTCAATCATGTACTTAACATAAAATTGTTATATTGATATTGTAAATTTGGAAAAGAGCAATCGCCGAGTTTCTTGCTGGTTCTTCTCGGTTGGAATGGCATTCCCAACCAGTGGTAGATTCGTTTGACTATTCAAAAGTACTTGTAAAAGTTTATTTGAATAAAAAACTTTTCTATTCTATTCTGTAAAGCTGGGTCTTGTCTTTTTAACTTTTGTTACCAACACATGTTGACAACACAAAAGTTGTAAATTTTTCTTTGGTAGAGACCCAGCTTTACAGAAACTTTTGTCACCAACACCAGGTGTTGACAACACAAAAGTTGTCAATTTTTCTTTGGTAGAGGCCCAGCTTTACAGAAACTTTTGACACCAACACCAGGTGTTGACCACAAAAAAGTTGGCAATTTTTCTTCGGTGGAGACCCAGCTTAACATTACATGGAAAGTTGGCAACTACTGTTGCTAATTTGGCAAACACGGCCGTACTTCCTGTGGCTGCACCATCGCTTTGATGTGATAACAAAATAAAGTTCAATAACCGGACTGCTACTCCATTGACATACCTACAAAAATTATTTATTCTATACAATTTTATGATTTTCGCAGTGCGGCCTCGCTCTTAATATACTTTTTTGTGAATTAGGAACCTTTAAATAACATCACTTACTGTCTCGTATTAATTGAAAATTACGCAGAAATAAAGATAACTATAAACCTACAAAAAAAATTAGGTACAAATACCTACGACACACACACACATAGTCATAACTAGCCGTTAACTAAAAATATTCTCGAGTCATTAGCGAAACTGCATTTTCTAACTTTAAAAAACACGCTATGTTTCCTACAGACTGTATATTTTCTGTCACGAAATACCTCCGTAGGCATGGGCGTCGCCAGGTAGGGGCAGGGGGGGGCAGCTGCCCCCCCCTAGAGATTTGAAAAAATATAGATATGCTATATTTTGCATTAAGTATCTAAATTAAACCTGGCGCAAATGGAAACGAGGTCAATGAAAAATTCTAATTCGAAAATAAATTAAGAGCTCGTAACCAGCTTCGAGCTCGCCAGAGGGCGTTGATAGTGTAAACAACAAGCTCCGTATTAAAAATTTATTTAAAATAATAAAACACGTTATCTATACTCTGAAACAAGTGAAAGTGTACAGAATTGTTTAAATATCAGTTGACAGTGTTATCTAAACATTTACAGTGGCGGAAACAACATAAACATTTAAATAAAGAAAGTGTTAACGGACGCTAAATAAGTTTGCAAAACTTGATTATTAGCTTCTCAGTACTAAATCGGAATAAAGTGTGGTTGATACAACACAATACAAAGGAAGGCAAAGTGTTTTGAGGCTAATTAAATTATTCTACAAAAAAATACTATACATAAATTTTAAGTCATAAAAAATCAAGTGAAAAATACCGCCATCTAACATAATATACTAAAACTACTTCTAATAAGTCACACTCACATAGATCGATGACAAACACCTGAACAATACAAATACATACCAATAGATGGCGCGAGAAGGCCTTATTCGATATTATATTTTATAAAGACGACCCAATACCGTATAAGATTTTACCATTACGCGCTGTTTACATCACTTGAGGCTCAAATTGATGGAGTAATTTGAAGATTGACTTAACTTTACTTTACTATAAACTTTACTGAGTTCGAACCCCAGCTGGGCCACACAGAAATCTAAAGAAATCGAAACTTTGAATTTTTAAAGTAGGTATTATCTAATATCTTACATTTAAATACCTACCTACTCTGGAAATAAAAATAATAAGAGACAAATAAATAACGATGACATCACGACCAGATAAAAGCATGGATATACGAGAGCATATTACATACAGGAGAATAAAACGTACCAGAAATCATAACCGATCTTTGGAAAACACCAACAACGACTCATTCGAGCACAACGCACACAGTTCGACACTTAAAGATGGAAGCACACTCTTAACCACCTACACCAGCTTACCCGATCTTTCAATAGCTGATAACTCCCAAATATTGGATCTTAAGCAAGAAATTACTGTTCTATCATGTCAATTGGAAAGCGCCCACGAGGAAGTAAGGAAACTAAACGAAGAAAACTCGGAATTAAAAAAGATCATAGAGGAAAACGAGAAACAAATAAAAATTTACAAAAAAATCTTGAAAGAAGGTACAATCAGCAACAATTTTACTCCTATAAAATCCAACAAAAAAAGGAAATCAACAACATTGGTGAAAACACTATCTGTAGAGAATACTACTTCACAACAGCCCAGAGAAGAGGCAACTCAGATTCAAAACTACTCTACACCACAGGAAAAAATAGGAACAACAAGTATTAACGAATCTAATCAAAAAACTTCACCTAAGCAGAAATTACCGACTACAAACAAGCCCGACAACTTGTCACGGAATATGAATAAAATTATTTTCCTTGGTGACCAACAATGCGCCGGCCTTGCATCTAAAGTAATAGAAGCTAGAAAGACATATAAGAATCCTAAAAACTATACCATATTGGGATTAACTTTTCCGGATGCACCTATTAGTCATATTATCAGAAACTGTACATTAAGCAACGAAGATTTTCATGAACAAGACTGGCTAGTTTTAGGACTAGGTGCAAACGACACTAATCCGATTAAGCTAGGAGTTGAACTCTCGGCTTTCTTAAAAAGGTTCAATAAGCCAAAAATAATTATACCAAGCATAATGTACAACGCTTCTCTAAACGAACAAAAACTGAATAACTATATCAAAAATATAACAAAATGCTTTGACAATTGTGAATTCTTAGACATACAAACACATTATAGGAATAATAATAATCGTACATATAATTGTGACATAATAATAAGCCATATCGATAAGTCTGACTATGATAAATATTACATACATGGTAGAAAACATATAATAACAGGCAAGCAAAATATCATGAATCGAGGGTCGTACCTAAAACCAGGCACGATACCATACTATTTTAATAAAATAAGCCAAAAATCAAAGACAGTCACAATAGGCGAATCAGTTTGCGTAAATAACACACAAAAAGATATTAACAAGATAACATATTATTTTCCGGTAGTGAAAAAAGTACAAACAAAAATTAATACAAGCACTGAAAATAAAAGTAATAAAAAGTTTTTTCGTGGGGAAACCATCACTAACGTATAGGGTATTACACCAAAATATTGCTAGTTTGCTAGGAAAAATGGACAATCTACAAATTATTTTAAATGAATTAACGGATTTAGGAAAGAAAATAGACATACTTTGCTTAACTGAGACTTTTATAGAATCTGGACATGAAAATAACATACAGTTATGTAATTATGAGCTAGCTGCCCATTTTTCTAGGACTTATAAAAGAGGAGGTGTATGTATACTTACAAAAAAGGGTATAAAATCTAATCAATTGACATTCCTTACGAATATTAGAGTAGAAAAACATTTTGAATGTTGTGGAATAGATTTGAAAGAACACAATATCTACATAATTTGTATATACAGAACGCCTGACTCGAACTGCGACATATTCTTTGATAAATTAGAATCCATGATGTATCAGCTTCAAAATAAACACAAATTAAAAAAATATGTTGTCATTGCTGGGGATTTAAACATTAACACATTAAAAAAAGACAAAAAAAGTGAAACTCTCATTGACTTATGTAAAAATTATAACTTAACTATGCACATTAATGAGCCTACCAGAAAGCAAAACTGTATAGACCATATTATTAGCGATATACCAAACGCTTGCGGTGAAATAATGAATCTTGGCTTATCAGATCATGAAACTGCCCAAATGCTTAGTTTCATTGTTAAACCAACAAAATTACCTACAAGATACATTTATTTATATAGACGAGACTACGCTGAAGAAAACATTAACAAATTTATATACTGTTTAAATAAAATCTCTTTTGCCGAAATATATGATAAACAAAATCTAGATGAAGCTTTTAATGAGTTTCACGACACATTTTTACTATACTATAAATTGTGTTTTCCAATAATCAAAATACGCGTTCCTGAGGATATGGATACTCCTCGCTGGATAACTAAAGGAATTAAAAATAGCTCAGTAAAAAAAAGAAAATTGCGGTTCTTATACTACAAAGGAAAATGTAATAAACAAAAATATCAAACCTATTCAAGAACATTAAAACGGTGCGTAACATTGTCTCAAAAAATTAATAACTACAAATACCTATCTAAGTCCACTAACAAGTGCACGGCTACGTGGAAATTAATAAAAAATACAACGACTCAGACAAACTCTTTTAAATCTATAGATGAGATAATTTCAGATGGGGAAGTAATCAATGAACCTAGTGCCATAGCTAATAAATTCAATGATTATTATATCGAATTGGTAAAGCAGTCAACAATCAGAGATAAATATAATAAAACACATCTCAATAGTAGCTATCAATCTCCATTAAGTAGTATTTTTATAGCCCCTTGCACAGAAAAAGAAGTAAAGAATACTATTATGAGTCTAAAAAACACTGCATCTGCTGGTTATGATGGCATATGTACAAAAATTATAAAAAGTTGTTGTAAAGAGCTAACACCAATTCTGACATTTATAATTAATCTTTCATTTAAAAATGGTAAATTTCCAACAAAACTAAAATTATCTGTTGTAAAACCTTTATTCAAAAAAGGCAATCGTTGTGAAATGGATAAATATCGACCCGTAACCTTGATACCGATCTTTTCAAAAGTCTTTGAAAAAATAATGCAGGAAAAACTTTGTGACTACTTAACAAAAAACAACATAGTTAAAGAGCAGCAATATGGTTTCCAGAAAAATAAATCCACAGTTTTGGCATGTTTTAATCTCACTAAGCGTATTATTGATAACCTAGACAAAGTCAAAACAGTTGCTGCATTATTTTTTGATATGTCTAAAGCTTTTGACTTCGTAGCCCACGACACATTATTAATCAAGTTAGAACATTATGGCATAAGAGGAGTAGCATTGCAATGGTTTGAAAGCTATTTGAAGGACAGATACCAGTATGTAGAAATACAAAGCATAATCAATCAAGAAGTTACTTCATTTAAATCTGATAGTAAAATCAATCCAACTGGTGTACCACAAGGAAGCGTGCTAGGTCCTTTATTATTTATTATATACATAAATGACCTCCCAAACTGTGTTAATCATCCTTGCATGCTGTTTGCTGATGATATTTCTGTAGTAATAGAACAAAAAAATATTGAAAGTAGCTCTGAAATAAACGATGTCACAAAAAGTATAATTGAATGGTTAAAGAGCAATAATTTAACCGTTAATATAAATAAAACAAGGTATATTCAATTTACTAAAAAGCCTCATATCGTCCCAAAAAATCTTGATGTTCACTACAATGGACAAAAAATTGACCAGGATAAAGTAACAACATTCTTAGGAATTGAAGTAGATTGTAACTGTACTTGGAAATCTCATATAGCAAAGATATGTAACAAACTAAACAAATTTGTCTTTGCACTAAGAAGGTTATACAAAACTGTTAATGAAGATACTGCGCTAATGGCTTACCATGGTTATATATCAAGTAATCTTCGTTACGGATTAATTATTTGGGGAAATTCTTGTCACATAAATAAGGCTTTTATAGCGCAAAAGAAATGTGTTAGGGCAGTTTGCGGAGCGGGTCCTCTCGATTCATGCAAACCTCTTTTTAAAAGGCTGAAAATACTTCCACTTCCATGTATGTACATTTATGAAATTATAATATTTATTAAGAAAAACAATATACTATTTACGAAAGCGCCCGAAAGCACCAGACTTGTGAGAAATAATCGAGACACAAATAAACTAATAATACCTCATAAAGTAAATTCTGCACTCTTTAGAAAAAATTGTTATGCAATGAGTGTGGATTTATATAATAAGCTACCAATTGGGTTTAAGTCGGATACGATGACGCTTAATATACTTAAAAATAAACTATTTGACTGGCTATTATCTAATTGTTACTATAGTGTGGCTGAATACTTAAATAAATAACTTAATTTAGTGTGACATGTATTATTGTTATAGTGCCTAGTTGGCTAGTAAATAATATTGATTATTAGAAATAGTTAAATTAATTACAATTATATATATTATAAGTATCATAATTTAATTTATCATAATTTAAATGTTAAAATTTTTTTATTGTAATATTGCATGCCGTAAGGTTTAATTGGCAATAAATGATTTGATTGATTGATTGATTGATTCAAAAGCTCTGGACTGTACCAACAATACTTTGTACTTTTCCCATACTAAGGTACTTGATACAAATAAGGCCTATACTCGATTAAGGCCTAGACTCCCGAAAACCCAGTTAAATATTTTTAACATCTAAGATTTTTCATGCATACACACACTAGTAGCCCTACGAATAGATACGGAGAGCCCAGGCGTCCTACGACGCGCCATGAGCTAGTATGCGATGCGTTTTTACAGGAAGTGTGGTTTTCGTGGCGCGCAATAAAATTTCGCGCAATTTCAAGGTGTGTTATTACTTTAATAATGTCATTTTTACTTAAACCAATAAATACCAATTGTACACAAACCATTAATTTAGATAATTGTTGCTGTAAATTTTATCATTTTTAATATAAGAATGAATTATAAAACTTTAAGTCTTATCTGGGTATGGTATCGAATAAGGCCCTAGGCCTTAAATGTAATCCTGTAGGCCTTAATAATTACATCACTTTTTATTAAAGCTAATACTTTATCAAAAAAACTAACGGTTCAGGTAAACAAGTCTCTCTCAAAAATAGTTCTACAAAGATTAGAAGATAATAATTTACTACTTATTGTAAAAAAAAGTAAGTGGTTTAAATTTTTATTTTTTGCAGTGCCTTATAAAAACACCTTATTTTTAATAAGGCCTATATTTTTTGTTAATATAATATAAGAGGGTACGTCTGACAAATCATCTGTGTTTTCTACTGTTTAATTATTATTGTAATAAAAAGCTTAGTAATAAAAATATAGAAGGTGATTATTATTTATAGGTTGTGAACATTTTTTTAAATAAAAAGGTAATTTTGATAAGATTCTCAGAGTTTAAAGTTTATAGGCCTTATTTAGTAGCCGTGATTTATTATGGCCGCTGGCTAACGTTTTCAAATTGTTCATTTTGCCTGCCTTTAATTGGAAATTATTAATGTTTTTCTCCACTAATTGAAATAAATGAACATATTGTAAAAAATTACAATAGTTTTTATTTCTGCACACTTATATTTATTTTGTTATCAGCGTTTAAAGTAAGGTAGGCCTTGTTTGTATCACTTACCTTATAATATCATCAACTTGCCCCCCCCCCTTGGCCATCGGCTGGCGACGCCCTTGTCCGTAGGTACATACTTTTCACGAAAATTCTAGCGAGGTTATTATGTGTTAGGTTATGATACATGTATGATGTTAGCTAACACTGTTGTGAATTGCGGTATAGGGTCGCGCACGATATAATCTGTCTCACGTCGACCCTTCTGTTTGTTCAAATGGATACTTTACATGTGGAAATTGTTTGTATAAGCGATGGGTTCAGGTTAAGGAAGTTAATACGTTCGGATTAAACTTTTCACTTAACGTTCATTGGAGGTTTATGGTAAAGGTAATAAATATAAACAGGACTGCGGCAGTTTCGCTAGTTATTATTCTAAAGATTAATTTGAGTAGACACAGCCATTATGTGAGGTCTATAGGGAAAAATATCCCTTGTTTCCTTCCATGTTCCACAGCTGTAGGTATAGCTCTTATGAAGTACTATTAGATCGCCTTTACACGCTTCTATGGACACTTCTTTTCTTTATTTCCTTTGTTTTTTGTAATAATTGTGTGAAATTAAGAGTTGAAACCATATGCTCTCTGTGAAGATTTTTTGTTTATTTATTTATTACTAGCTGACGCCAGCGACTTCGTCTGCTTGGATTTTTATAAATCTCATCCCCTATTTAACCCACTTGGGGGTGGAATTTCCGAAATTCCTGAAACACGTAATTCTTTATTTTTAACCGACAATACAAACACCGATTTTCATTGATATAACTTTAAAAATTACGGACTTTCATACAAACCTTCATCTCCCATGTAAGTGGCGTAATTTTATGTGTTTCTTACGCAGGAAAAAATGTTCCTTGTCAGCCATTTAATGTCTTGCACAGGACATTAATAGCCCAGTCTAATTAGACTAAAATATAGGGGTGAGGTTACAATAATTCCCACCTGGCTGAAAATTGGTAGGATTGTTCAAAACACTATTATAAATGAAATGTGAAAAGTCCTCATCGATCCGACACCTGGAAAAAAATTTACTCCTGGACACGCACAGTTGACTCACACTTGCCTGAAAATTAGTAGGATTGTTTAAAACACTATTAAGTATAAATGAAATGTGAAAAGTCCTCATCGATCCGATACCTGGAAAAAAAATTACTCGGGGTCAAAGGTCACAAAAACGGGTTTTTCATGATTTTCAGCAAAACGGTAAGTTTTATCATAAAATTAGCTCAGACAAAATTGGAGATTAGATAATTATAGATATAAAAAATGTCTGAATACTTTTTTTTTAAGAGCCACCGTTTTTGAGATATAACGATTCAAAAAGTTAAGTGTCGAAACAAAAATGAGGGACTGGATTTGTTTTTACCTGAAATTCTGATATTTTCAATATTTTATGTGTGTAAGTATGTAACTTATATGTATGTAACTTATACCTATGTGTAAGTTATGTATAAGTTACAAACTTACACATATAAAATATTATAAATATCAGAATTTCGGGAAAAAAGAAATCCAGTCCCTCATTTTTATTTCGAAACTCATCTTTATGAATCATTATATCTCAAAAACGGTGGCTCTTAGGAAAAAAAGTATTCAGATATTTTTTATAGATAATTACCTGATCTACAATTTTGTCTACAATAATTTTATGATAAGAATTACCGTTTTACTGAAAACTTCCCATGAAAACTTTGACCCCGAGTAATTTTTTTTACAGGTGTCGGATCGATAAGGATATTGTACATTTCATTTATAATAGTGTCCCAAACAATCCTACAAATTTTCAGCCAAGTGTGAATAAACTGTGCGTGTCCAGGAGTAAATTTTTTTCCAGGTGTCGGATTGATGAGGACTTTTCACATTTCATTTATAATAGTGTTTTGAACAATCCTACCAATTTTCAGCCAGGTGGGAATTATTGTAGCCTTGAAAGTCTAAATTGACTGGGCTATAAAAAACAGAATAAAATTGACATATAGTTCGTTCGGTAGCTTAGTGTCGGTACAGGCGCAGGTGCTCTTAGTATTCTGCTTTTATTTTTATTACTTTTTTTCTGTTTGTAATTTTTTTTCTATTCTAACAGAATCTCCGAATAGTCTGCCAATCCGCACTTGGCCAGCGTGGTAGACTATGGTTAAAATCCTTCTCATTTTGAGAGAAGACCCGTGTTCATGATAATATTATATTTTATGTTTATGGTTATATTGTAATAAAATACGAATATAAAAAAATATAAAAAAGGAAAGAGAATTTTAACAAAAAATATGAGTAGGTAGGCTTCGATGTAAAACGCCAAAACCCCTTGTACCTGTACACGCCGCGCGGCATGTTTTGAAGTCGCAGGCGGTCCCTTTGGCAAGACGCCGCGCGTGCCGAGGCGGCGCGATCAAAGGTGACCGTAAGTAAATGAACAGACTAAAAAGCCTATTTTATTATATTAATCGTGTCTTATGCGCTCTACGAAGAAAACTAAACAATAACAAAAAGTTCAATCGCCCATTAAGCTTGTAGATTTAAACAAAGAGAAAGAAAGAATAAGTAGTCTATTCATTGGCATTGCTTTACTGTGCAGGAAACCGAGGAAGTACTTAATTTTAAATTTTAATCCAAACTTTTATTAAGCTATCTATGCTTATTAATGGCAAAATGAAAACTTTCTTGAGCTACGCAAAACTTAACGAAATAAAGGTACAGGGTATGGAATTATTTTTTGTATTACATTAGTTGGCAAGCATTCTCGTAAATTGGGCCAGGACAAGGCCGTAAGGGGTCGCACGCGATAATCTGTCTCACGGTGCCCTTTAGCTTTGCTAAAATAAACGTTTTACATTATAGATGTTCTTTGTGTAAGCAGTAAGCTTACTCACGAAAATTGGAAAGCAGTTACACAGACAACGATAGACACTACAAAAATATTTTTTAACATTTAACATATTTTTTTTTTTTTTGACGCTGGGAAATGCATTTACGCACACCTTCCGGAAGCAGCGCAGCGGACTGCACCGCTTCCGGAAGGTAGTGTGGGACTCAAGCAGGCCGATGGCCAGAATACCCACTAAAACCCAGCGATGTTCCTCCGTGTCGCCTGGTGGCTGGGTTACGGGTACACTTGCGCAATCATCCGCGACCCAGCCGGCGCCGTCTGCCGAGGCAGACCCTCCACCGGGGGACCTAAAGGCCCCCTAACACCGTCTGAGACGCACCAGGAACATAATGGTGCGCCTCCCGACCCGAGGCGTCTCAACGGGCGACGGATACACCATTCCATCACCCGGAGTTCCTCGCTAGAGGCAACCCTCAAGAGGGCCACACCCGCAGGCGACCCTCAAGAGGTTCACCCCTCGTGTAATTTTTTATAGAGGTTTTCTTCCTCGCGGCCCCTCGCTCAGTGCGTGGGGCCCCCGGTTCCGCTCAGTGCGGATTACGGGTTGCCCGATGGTGGCCGAAGCCAGCGCCCACCGGCCAAAAAGACAGCGGACCCGCCGCGCAGGGCGTTTCCACCCCCTCCTGTAATTTTTTAACGAGGTTTTCTTCCTCACGGCCCGAAAGCCTCCCCCCCAATTGTCGCCGCCCGGAGTCTCCACAGTCCACTCTGATGAACAGAGAAGTACCAGGATCCTCCAAGCGGCAACCCCCTGCTGGTTTTGGTCCGCGCCGGGTTTCCCCGGTACCTCCCATATCTGGGAGGCGTTCCCCCATCCGCCACCGGGGGGACGCGCCCGATGGGGGACCAGCAACCCCACACGGGAACAATTTTTTATTTACATTAACTATTTATTTACATTAACTATTTTTTTTACATTAACTATTTTTTTTTATTTTTTTTATTAACATTTTAAATTTTTTTATTATTTTGGTACTTATAATTATTATTGTTCCCGACATGCGTTGTCGCGGACGTGTGGACTATGCAGAAAAATTCACCAATGTTTTATCATAATCGGATCGGATCTAACTAACAAACTACTGCGCCTAAACTCAGGAAGGTGGGATCATCAGGAGAGTGGGATTCATAACAGGGCACAGCCCATTAAACAAACACCTTTTCATTATAGGTGTCACAAATAGTCCTCTATGCAGTGCCTGCATGGAGACGGATGAACCATGCAGTGCAGTGCAGTGCAGTGCAGTGTGCATGATGACACCAGCGCACGTGCTTCTGAAGTACGCGGGCGTGGCCGAACAACGCCACCTGGGATCACCAGCCTCGCTCCAGGAAGTTCTTGGCAACCTGGGCGGCCTGCTAAGCTTCTGGAGTGATATTGGATGGCTGGAGTGACAACATCAATGAGAGAGGCACATCACGCACAACTGACCTAATATGGTTTAAATCATTTTTATGGCTATACCATATTGTAAAATGGTGATAATAAAAAAAATAAACCCGACTGAGTTTGCTGTGGGCTCTTCTCAGACCAGGGCGCGTTTGGAACCCTCGTGAAATTATCACCATTGCGTGTTCCTAAATTGACGTTCAAAAAGTGTATCTACAGTGTACCAATTTTGAATAAAGTTTATTTGATTTGATTTGATTTGATTCGATTTAGGTGCAGACAACTGTCCAGAAGGAAGAAGAAAAAAAGATCATAATCGGATGAATAGTTTAGCAGTGCATAGAGGACATACAGACAAACGTTGATTTTCATTTATATAGATGCTTAAATAGTATATTTTAATAAATGAGTTGTTTTTTCACTACAAACAAATTGTACATCAACGAAGAGCCCACGTCAAAACTTACGCGATTAACCTAAATGAAACAGAGTGAATAGGGTTCCCTTTAGATTTATTTAATGTGCAAAGTTTTATTAAGTTGCGAAATTAAATGTAAACGTACCTTTGTTAGGACGATCATTCTATATCGTTCAAGATTCAAGGCAAAGATGAGCAGGCATTTTATAGGCAAGCGCGCTCCAACCTGAGGAGGGGCTATTCTAGCCTATTCTAACTTAGAATAGGCTAGAATAGCCCCCCCCCCCAGACTACTTAGAATTTCTAAGTAGTCTAATACTAGTCTATTCTAACTTAGTTATCAACAGTAAAAGATAGCCACCGAATAAGTTCGATATGCATTGCTGCTTTACTGTGTGAAATACAAACAGTGATTTTATGTCACACAGTAAAGCAGCAATGTATTTATATCGAACTAATTCGGTGGTTTTCAATTTCATTTACTGTTGGTAACTAAGTTAGTTTAAGCCTTCCATCAGGCATGATTGTCGTCAGGCACAAACAAAAAATTAAGATGGAAGTTCCGCATTACTGAAATGAAAATATTACCGCGTCGCATCGCAATATTGATAAAATATGTTGATTGAAACAAATCTATAATAAAATAAAACTGTAACAGATCCAATTCTGTACATTGAAGATATTTTGAAAATTTTTATTGGAGGGCACTCTATAATCGATACTGAAGCCAAAACTGCAATTTTTTTCATTTTTGTCTGTCTGTCTGTCTGTCTGTCTGTCTGTCTGTCTGTCTGTATCTTGGCCGCGCATCACGCCGAAACTACTGAATGGATTCAAATGAAACTTGGTAAGATTTGAGTTTATACTCCGAGGTAGGTTATAGGATACTTTTTATCCCGAAATTCAGCACGGTTCCCTTGGGAGAGGGGATGAAAGTTAAAACGTGTATTTAGCTGTAATTCATTAACGCGTTATTCGATTTCACTCATTCTTTTTTTGTTAGAAAGGTAGTACTTTAAGTATTGTCCCGTAAATATTTCAAGGTCATAAGTATTTTAGTTTAGAAATGACAGGCATTTATTGGGTTTCAATAACTTGGGACCCGGATCTTTGTACGTACGGCTTATTTTAAACTGGTGTGCGTTTAAATTTATGTTTCTCGGTCTGTCTATTTGTTCCAGCTAATCTCCGAAACGGCTGGATGGATTTTAACGGAACTTTCAATGGCAGATAGGTGATGTTATAAGGAGTAACTTAGGCTACATTTAGTTTAGGTACATAAAAGAATTATGGGATCCGATCCGACCCTATTATAAAACATATAAACACGCGAACGAAGTCGCGGGGGTCAGCTAGTAATATAATAAAACTGTAACAGATCCAATTCTGTACATTGAAGATATTTTGAATTTTTTTATTGGAGGGCAATCTATAATCAATACTGAAGCCAAAACTGCAATTTTTTTCATTTTTGTCTGTCTGTCTGTCTGTCTGTCTGTATCTTGGCCGCGCATCACGCCGAAACTACTGAATGGATTGAAATGAAACTTGATACGATTTGAGTTTATACTCCGAGGTAGGACATAGGATACTTTTTATCCCGAAATTCAGCACGGTTCCCTTGGGAGAAGGGAAGAAAGTTAAAACGTGTATTTAGCTGTAATTCATTAACGCGTAGTTCGATTTAACTCATTCTTTTTTTGTTAGAAAGGTAGTACTTTACGTATTGTCCCGTAAATATTTCAAGGTCACAGGTTTTTTAGTTCAGAAATGACAGGCATTACAACCCTCACTATTGGGTTCAAATAACTTGGGACCCGGATCTTTGAACGTACGGCTTATTTTAAACTGGTGTGCGCTTAAATTTATGTTTGTCGGTTTGTTTATTTGTTCCAGCTAATCTCCGAAACGGCTGGATCGATTTTAATGGAACTTTCAATGTTATAAGGAGTAACTTAGGCTACATTTAGCTTAGGTACATAAAAGAATTATAGGATCCGATCCGATATCTACGCGAACGAAGTTGCGGGGGTCAGCTAGTTTATTAATAAACCCAATGCACCATTGCAATTTGTAAATGCTAAGAGCATAGTCACATAAAAGTGAACATTATTTAAATATACTGTATTCTCATAATTTAGTTCTATATATCATCAATTCGTTATCTAAACTGTATTCATAAAATAAAATTTACATTCAGATCATGAGGGAAACCGCACCACTATACCTATATAGGAGAGTAGGAAGGTCATGCCACAGAGTACCTACAGAGGGGAAGCTTCTACAAGCGGCCCGCTGTAGGTACACTCACACATATGCGCACGTTTGTCACCAACTGTACCGGTTAGTTGAACGAGCGCGCGTCCGTGAACCGTTGGTGAGTGTGTTTGTGTGAGTATACCTACAGCGGGCCGCTTGTGGAAGCTTCCTCTCTGTAGATTTACTACATACTCGTGAGGTCATGCACTACAGGAATATTATAATCTGAGTAATGGCTGGTTCGATAGTACCTATACCAGTCTCCAGTCGACTACTCCAGCGCTGTATTGCTTTTGGAATAATGAAAATCGCATTTTTATTCTAGTACTTGGATATAATAATATCCTCCCGACCAAACGGCAACGGCGGCCAAATTCAACCAGTCGGAGACTAGCCATCTACGCAGAAGATATTATAATGCACATACAGTCTCTATTCCCTCACACACATAGTCCGATGGGATGCCAATGTGACATGAGAGAGATCAGGCGCAGGACCGACGACTTTACGTGCTCTCCTAGACACGGGAGTGTGTCTACCACTGCCAACTTCTAACTCAGGGCTGGCACTGAGAATTTTTTGACAGAAAAACTTAATACCTCATAGTTTTTTGGTCCAAGTCGGCAATCAAAATCAGGACCTCGTGATAGCAAAAACACGAACACAGTGATAACGCGAACCGCTAGACCACTGAGGCAGTTTAACATCACATACGATAATGATACGGTAATGATACGGTATGATAATATGGGACCCAGAGAGTCACTGAGAAATAAGTTTAAGGAAGTTAAAATTATGACAGTTTATAACCAATATATTCTTGAAAATTTAATATATGTACACAAAAATATCGATAAATTTAAGAAAAAAAGTGACTGTCATAACATTAATCTTAGAAATAAAGATAAACTTGTGTTGCCCACTACTAGGCTGCGAAAAGTTGGAAAATCATTTGTTGGTAATTCTGTACTTTTTTATAATATGTTGCCAGAGAACATTTTGGATATGTCTCTCAATAAGTTCAAAGGTTTTATTAAACGCAAATTAATTGAAAAGTCTTACTATAGCTTAAAAGATTTTTTTAATGACAAAAATCCATGGACATAGATTGCTCTAAAAGCCAACAGTTCAAATCATTTTTATGGCTATTATACCATATTGTAAGATGGTGATAATAAAAAAAATAAACCCGGCTGAGTTTGTTGTGGGCTCTTCTCAGACCAGGGCGCGTTTGGAACCCTCGTAGTTTTAGTTTTAAGTTTCCGTAAATAATTATCACCATTGCCTGTACCTAAATTGACGTTCAAAAAGTGTACAGTGTACCAATTTTGAATAAAGTTTATTTGATTTGATTTGATTTGATTTGATTTGATTTGATTTGATTTGATTTGATTTGATTTGTATTTTCATCAAAATCCTGAGAGGTAGTTAGTCTTCAAAGGCACGATTATTATATTATGCACTAGCGGTCCGTCCCGGCTTTGCCCGTGGTACATATATAGCCTATAGCACTCAAGGATCACGTACATATCCAACGGTGAATTAATTCAAGAATTTTTGAAATCGGTCCAGTAGTTCTTGAGATTAGTGCGTTCAAACAAACAAACTCTTCCGCTTTATTATATTAGTATAGATTGATCAAAAAAAAATTATGAGGTATTGTGTTTTTGACAGAAAAATCCAATACCTCATAATTTTTTTTGCCCGACCCGGGAATTTAACCCAGGACCGCATGATCCACAGTCAAACGTGATAACTGCTAGACCAACGAGGCCGTACTTACCTACTTGGTAGTACTTGGATATACTGGTGCTGCAAGTGTTACGTCCACATAAACCTCGAGGATGGAGCATCCCGTTAGTAACGAATTGATATTTAATGTGTAAAAAACATTTTTTTTTGGATTAAGTATTTATTTCGGAAAGATTCGTAAGTAAAGACAAATAATTTAAAAAGTTTGAGGTTGTGGTATTATATCATTAATCTAAATTCTAAGCCAATGTGGGAAATAAAATGCGATGCATAATTTATATTATGTAAAGTTGTATCGTTTCGCAAATTATAATTAGATAAGAAGATATCTTAATTATATAGATATTTCATTGATTAAATTAGCCGAGACCATTTATGATTTAAAATGATAAATCATTCAAAATTATTATCACAAATATTAGCCAAAGTAAATCCCTATTGTGATGCAAAATATGCAAGAAAGATGTTAATGGGGGGGGGGGAGGCGATGATGCTAAATGTGTGTGTGCTAAATGTGAAATCGGCTGATTATATTTTTTGTTATTTTTGCATCATTTCCTTCAAAATAGAAAAAAATTCAACCGCTCTCGAGATTCTAGAATGTCAAGATAACGTTTTTTTGCAACGTTTTTTAACGCTCCCACTCGTACGTTACGTTTAAATAGTCTGATTTTCTAATTATTACCTTTTTTAGCTCGTAATTAGCGTATACCATACCTTAATGTGACGTTTCTGAGTATTTCTGACCATCGCTTTTTTTTTTGGCGCGGTGCTAGATAAAGGGCTTATATATACAAAAATACCCTCTTGGGCTCCGCTACTATAAGCATGACATTTATGTTTTCAGGGTTAGCGTAAATGCGTAATTAAAAAAAGTAAATAAAACCTAAGATCGTTTCTCGTATTATCTCATCAGTATCATTTATTTGTTTCTACCGAGGGAGCACCGAACCGCCAGTCAAGGTAAAAAGTATGAAATGTAGTGTGCTACACCGCTACAGAACTGCCAGTTGAACAATTTGTTATTTACGACCTCAGTTTTTGGTAAAGGTAGTTCAGTGAAAATAATAGTTTTGTTAGTTGAAAGTTCTGAGGCTGCTAAAGTTAGTTTAGATAACTAGTTCAGTTGGAATATATCATTTGGTTCCACTAATTCTCTTAATAGTAGTCGGAATTTTCAACGGTTATCCTGCAAAAAAATTGGAAATTTCAACTAATCGATTATGAAAAATTACAGTAAGGTATAGTTGAATAATATTAAGTTATTTTTATGAATTTGCATGATGGAGAAATAAACTTTAATGTACGTCATGTCAACTGCAATATTAATATATGTTTATATTTTATTCACCTCAGATAAAGAATTATATCCTTAATTCAGACTCCATGAGTGGTTAGAAAGTTCATGTTGTGAGATATTTATAACAATGAGTGTTAAAGAAGCGAAAAGAAGGAAATATGTACTGGTCGCGCCGGATGGAGGATGGGGCTACATGGTTGGTTTAGGAGTTATTCTCAATTTGGTAAGTATTTCTGACACTTCTTTCCACGGCTTTCCATTCACACGGTAATTCACTCCGCCCGATTAACACTTAAGATTACTAGTGGACTGTATGTAATTATCCTTCTGTTTAAAATTCAAAATCAGTCTATATGTATATATAAAAATCAATGCCACTTTTCGTTGTAATTTTATAACTCAAGAATGGGCTCACCTATCTAAACCAAATGTTTAGGCTTTGTTCGGACTATTTAGTAGATAGTTTATGTGAAGTTTGCACAAAATAGGTCGAGCGGTTCTTCGTTTATCACATTTTTCATTTTTATCAATGGGTTCCTGGATGGTTCGGAAACACAATTACCGGGTAGGTACAGGTAACCCACCGGGTCTCGGTAGGTGGCGTTGATGTCGTTATGTCACCGAGCAGGATGACGTCTGCCAGGTCCGCTAGTAATTTATAAAAAAAATTCAAATTGTTACAGGGAGCTTTATTGGGATTTAGTAACTGTTTCGGGATGTTATACAAAGATTTATTTATCGAAATAAACATGGACACCACGAGTGTGACTCTAACTACTGGAGTCGGGTGCTTCAGCGTTGCACTATCAGGTAACGTTTCAATCAAAGTTTCAGTAATATACATACATATTATGCCGTACATAATATGGTAGAGTAAAGAAATCTCTATTTAGAGTGGGTCCTGTTAGGATACCGTACACGTCATGACCAACTAAAAATGATGGTTTGTTTTGGTCCACCACCGCCACCACCACCACTACAGCCTTTTTAACGTCCCACTGCTGGGCACAGGCCTCCTCTCTCATAGGAGAGAGGGATTTAGAGCTTAGACCTGCCATGCTACTCCAATGCGGGTTGGCGGGGTTGTTTTGGTCACAGCTTACAAATGAGTATTTGTTATATATAATAGAGTTAAATACTGTAAATTGTACCGCCAAGACTAGCTAAGCGAAACGCAAGAGCACTACCTGCCTTTTCTCGAAGCGCTTCGTCATTTTTATGAACCCTCATAACTTGGGTTTAGATTACACCAGATAAACAAAATTCTCGGGATATGATGGCAATAGTGAACTTGTTAAACATATAAAGTTTCAATTGCATAGCTCTTATACTTACTTTAGGTTTTATTGATATCTAAAGAACTCAGATTTCGTGACTGACTCACTCACTGATGATCATTAAAATTCTTAGGGTACCTACCTACTTTCTGAATTCCTAGAAAGCTGAAAAGCACGCGCATAACTCTGCCTGTGTCCTGAGTGACGGCAGTGAACGGACGGAGTGAACGGACGGAGTGAACGGCGCATTAAACAACTGTTCGACACCTTTGAAGTTGTCCGCAGTGCGAGCGGGCGCGCACTTCGCCGCGTGCACTAAGGACAAGTACGGCTACTGTCTCGTGGTCCCACTGGTTGACCCACTCAGTGGGACCACGAGGAATTTCAATTCCTGTTGGTCCCACTTTGATGGTGGGACCAACAGGACATGTTTTAGCGATTACATTTTTGGGGTTGTGGTCCCACCGATAAGTTTTAAGTAAAATCTATAAGTAATTAAAAAATTTAAGACAAGTTGGTATACATGTTAAATAGTTTGATTATTACGTTCTGCTCCTATTCCAAACGTAAATAAGAAATCTTTTCAAAAAAAGTTGGTTGGGCGAGCGTCGCGCGTCGGTTTCGTCGTTTCTTAGGCTCGCCCGACTTCAACGTACTTATACGTGTACGAACAAAAATTATTTGACGTTTGACAACAGAGTGGGACCATCAGGAATCACAATTCCTTATAGCCCCACCCAAGTTAAGCAGTGGGACCAACAGGAATTGAAATTCCTCGTGGACCCACTGAGTGGGTCAACCAGTGGGACCACGAGACAGTAGCCACAAGTACGACGCGTCAATCCGCTCCGCAATCCGCCATACGCGGTGCGCCGTCACTCAGGACACAGCCTGTGTACCCGCTGTGATTGATGATGAATCAAATATGTACAACGCGGCGCGAGCTTGCCGTCCGGACAGAAACGATTTACCAAAAGAAGTGAAATCCCACCAAAAACACTTTCATGTAAAATTTTGTCAAGACGAGACCATATTACGGCTCGCACGGTCAAAAAGTTATCAGATCTTATGTAGAGCCAAGCTTCTAACTCCACATGCCCTAACTCTACAAGCCCTAACTTCACAAACTCTACACCAGTAGTTAAAATATGTGGCTTGGCCGTTTCGTTACTCTAACGTAGGTATTGTATTGTACTTATTGTAAGTATAACAGAAAACATTTAAAAACCCCCGATATTCACCATTTTGTGGTGGCGGCCATCTTGAATTTGCAGTATTATTCTACTACTCAAGTCCTTTCATTTGATACCCATATTGAGGGGATTGTGAAAAAATATGTTATCCGCCATTTTGTGGTGGCGGCCATCGATCGGCGGTGGACCGATTTTCTTCAAACATAGCTAACTACACTCTCTACTAATTCACCTTTCAAGCAAAAAAACCGCATTCGAATCGGCCCACCCGTTTGAGCGCTACAGTGGAACAGACAGACACACACACACAGACACGTCAAACTTATAAAACCCTGTCGTTTTTGCGTCGGGGGTTAATAATGATGAGTGAATAAAGCCCATGGTCCCGGAATTGCAAGAAGCAGTTATTTTTTGCTTGACCGTTTCGCTACCGTCATACATTTATCATACCATATTTCAACAAAAACAACAACAGTATTAAAAATAACAAATTAACTTTCAGGATTCCTAGTTGGTCCTTTGCAGAAATTCTTCTCCTTACGCCAAATAGGAATAGTAGGTGCTTTGGTGTTCAATTTGGGTGCATTCTGCACGGCTTTTGTAAATTCGAGGCTGCTATTTATACTATCTCAAGGAATGATTCAGGTAAATAATTGTGATGAATAATGAAGTGGCAGACGGCGAGCATGCGAGTATCTCTGCCGTGATGTTCTATTATGGCGCACTTGCAGCCGAAGCATGCTCCGATTGTTGTGTTGTTGCAAAATGATCTGGCACGGCGGATGACAGTCGTGCCAGACCATGTTGCAACAACACCACAACACAGCAATCTGTTCGCGCCCTAAATGTAGATTATATTATGAACATCAAGGTAAAATGTTTCAGGGTTTCGGCAACGGAATCATATACAACGTATCCTGCACTGTGCTGAACAACTACTTTGTGAAGAGGAGATTGCTTGCTTTTACCCTTACGCACAGCACCACGGGTGATTGATTTTAAATCTAATCTTTTTCAGGATTTCGTAAAAGTTAGCGCACGTTGCGATGCAATAAGCACGATGCTTTTATTGACATTTACGGTGAGCTTGCGCATCAGGTGGTTAAAATAAGGTACTTAAGTAGTAGGTATATGAAACTCTACATAATTAGGTATTAAAACACTCGTGTAATACTATTAAAAAACTCACCTGCGGTTCGTTTTTTAAACTAACACTCGTGTTTTAATAACCTCTATTATGCAACCGTTTCATAAACTACTATTATTAAATATTAAATTATTTAAGGTAAAAGACTCCAAACCTTGCGGTAGGGTTTCCCTACTATACTCTGATTTTTAATTCCGTGGAATTCTGACGTTTCGTAATGTTACTAGACATAAAATAATTCCCACAAAAAAGATAAAGAATTCAAAACTTATGTAAATAAAAATCAACTGCCGCATGTAGATATGCCAAATGCCTGACAGACACTTCATGGTGATAATATCATTCGACTTCCATTTTTGAATAATTTTTTCAATGGGCTTCTTTTGTTTTCTATTGCTGTTAGTGTGCACTTTCTAGTTTCCACTCTTAGCGATTTTTATTTTAGGGCGAAACGACTAATATTATTACGCGGCTTGAGGCTATTTATGTTGACAGGTAATTAAAGTAGTTTGGGGTAAAATCGTACTTCATAGATGTTATCCCTGTTTTCCATACAATTAACTCATTTGTAAATGACAGTGACAGCTGTCAGAATTCCACCGAATTAAAAATCAGAGTGTAGGATATGGATACTTACTGGATGAACTTTGCACGTTTTTTGGTGGCCAAGTTTAACTTTAACCATAAACCACCTGACGCGCAACTGGTCCTTACTTAGATATATATGTAGGGTTTAGCAAACAAGACTAAATTGAGTTTCGTTTCAGCTTTATTTTGTCTATTATCGCCTCAGTTAGTGAAATGGTCGATGGAAAAGTACGGCTCTCAAGGTACTCTTCTGTTAGTTTCCGGTATATATATGCACAATATATTTGCTATGGCTCTCATGCAACCTGTGGTGTGGCATATGAAAAAAGCTGAAGTACATGAACACGAGGAGAAAGGTATGCAAGTAATTTTAATGATGTTAAGATGAACGAGGACAACGACGCAACATAACAAGCTTATAACTTCGTTACTTTCCATTATATTTCTTTGAAATTTTGTATAAATATTGTTAATGTAAAAATATTTGACACGTGTTTCGGTTTTTGCGCAAAGTAAAACTAACGTTGTATATAAAACAAAGTCGTGTTTGTTCGAACTCAAGAACGGCTGAACCGATTTTCATGGTTTTTGATTTGTTATATTTGGGATCGTCCCGAATAGCAGAATAACTATTAAAAACATTGAAAAAAATTTCGAAAAATAAAATAAAAGAAAAACTTTTTCCCATACAAAAGGTTCATTGGTTTGGCAACTATCAAACATATTTTAATGTTCATCCCGTCGATTTTTTTCTTTATAATTCTTCTGTGTGTTAGTCACCTAACTCCTCCTAAACGGCTGAATCAATTTGGATGAAATTTTGTGTGTATATACGACTAGTATGGCGCGTGGGTGCGCGGCCCGCTAAAGCGGACCGCGAGGTTTTGTTTTCGGGTGTTTTATTGTTTGAGCAGCCTCCACCTATCTTCATCCCTCTTCCAAACCCTCGATTAGGACTTATTTTTCAGCTCACTGCCAATTGGATGAGGTTTCGAGTAACTTTTGTTTGAGCACCTCCTACCTATCGTCAACACCCTAGCCGTGCTCTTTACCCGTCTCCAAAATCCTCAATCATCAGCTTTCTCCATAAGTATTTTTCCTCCGCATGAATTTTTACTAAAAAAAGAAATTTCACTAAAAAAATTTTTGTGTGAAAACATAAATTTCGCCATCTTGTTTTTTTTTTCTGTTCATCTAGTAGATTTTTAGTTCTTGATCATATTTTTCTTAGAAACCACTCTTCCATCTTTTATACTTGGTGAGATAGACACCGACAAAATTTGTATAGCCGCCATCTTGAATCCGCAATTTTGTTTTTTTTTTTCAACTCAGTGCCAATTGGATGAGATTCTGAGTAATTTTTGTTTGAGCACCTCCCATCTATCTACAATACCCTGCCCGGGCTCCTCATCCATCTTCCAAACCCTCAATCATCATGTCTTCCCATATTTTTCTTTGAGAGTTCTCCAAAGAACCGCATCAAAGCCTTGCATAGTTTACAACTTGTAGTCTCTTCAATATTCGCTATACATTTTCTATGGAAAAATAAATTCCGCCATTTTGAATATTTTTTCCATTCATCAAGTAGACCTTCCGATCCTGATCATTTTTTGTCAAGAAACCACTCTTCTATCTTTTATATCCTCCGAGATGGAGACCGACGAAATTTGTATGGCGGCCATCTTTTTTTCGCCATTTTGAATTTTTTTTCAACTCACTGCCAATTGGATGACGTTTAGAGTGACATTTGCTCGAGCACCCCCCACCTATCTTCAATACCTTAAGCGTGCCATTCGCTCGTCTCTGAAATCCTCAATCATCAGCTCTCTCCATATTTTTCCTCCGAATGAATTTTTGTCTTCTATACGAAACCATTAGTAAAAAAAAATATTTTCATACAAAATTTTACAGGAGAGGTGATCAATGAGTCAGTCAGTGACCCAATCAGCACGAGCAGCTATATATATATTAATACATAAGCCATTGTATAAATATTTATTGTTACAGAAATGGAATTACTCATGGCAGACGCTAGAGAATTAGAAGCAAACAAAAATAACTTTACCTATCTCAACAAATCACATATATCGGAACACGATATTGACGAAAAACATGATAGCCAGATTAAGTATGACTATTATAATTTTAATGAATTGAAAGCAAAAATTAAGCTTTTATATAGTGTAAAGTTTATCAAACAACGTAAGGCTACATTGTGCGTAAGTAGGTATAAGAAATTATCGATCTGGTGATCCAGGAAGGTTGTATGTGTGTGGATGTGTTGAATGCTCATGAATGCACATGATGGTGTCTACTATTTGTGACTGCTATGATGCTCATTTTATAAATATTTAGGATATTTTTGTGAATATTTTATTTAATACTTGCTCTAAACAAACAAATAAGTACGATAATGCAATGGAAGACAGTTTGGTTTAAACGATAATAACTCATAAAATACCTTTTTGTGTAAAGTCCAAATGGAAATACTAATACTAAAGCCTATAATAGTAGGGGAGCCCAAGAGAGGATTTTTGGATTTACTCGAGCGCGTCAGATTAACATTAGAGAGGCATCTTGCATCCTGTTCTACCATACATAAGCCCTTTATATAGAGCCCCGCGTAAAAAAACCGATAGTCCGAAATACTCAGACATGTCAGATTAGATTAAGCTATTTGAACGTAACGTACGAGAGTGGTCGAGCGTTACAAAGTTGCAAATAAAACGTTATCTTGACATTGTTTAATCTCGAGGCTGGTTGAATTTTTTCTATTTTGAAGGAAATGATGCAAAAATAACAAAAAATATAATCAGCTGATTTCCACAAGCCGAAGTAATAAAAATCGTCTATGGAAATAAGAGCGTGCAGCTAGACGCTTCCCCATCACTGAAAGGCGAAACATTATATAACCTTTTATTTTCCTATCAACTAATCTACAAAATCTAATAGGTCCAGACCACGACGCTCGAGTAAATCCACATTTATCATCATCGGCTCCCCTACCATAACGACAAGAAGTACACTGAACTAGGCGTATTTTTTAAGCACTTTACTGATTATAATTTATTTTCTGTTCCAGAATATTTGTTTCTCGGTTTATAGATCTTTCATTATTAAAATCTTATGTACTATCCAACGCCTGTGTAGGGGTCGCTTTATGTGGTTGCTTGGATTTACTTTTCATCATGATGCTTCCACAAGCGTTATATACGATGGGATGGAACGAAGTAAGTCAAAGAGTTTGTTAAAAATGGAGCCACACACAAAAATGGATCCACAAGCACGTTGGATTTTCTTTAATTACTTAATTACAATTTATATTTCAGAGTGAAGTAGCGACAGCTTTGTCATTGAATGCACTGGTAGATTTGGGCACACGAATTGGGATGATATTAATGAATAATGTATTCATGAAAATCGGGAGTCATGAGACTTATCTTGCCGGTCTGGCCATCGCTTTTGTATCGAGGATTGGTATGAGTAATTCACATAACTCCCCCGTTAAGAACAAAGTCGAACAAAGTCTACACCGTTATTAACATTATTCTAACCTCGGCGCCAGACACAGACAAACATTTGAACAAGACCTTAAAGGACTTTGCTCACATTTTTAAACATTTGCATTCGAATTGCGTCATTCGAATTTGAACTTTGATGTGCGTTCGAAAAACCGATAGCGACTGGCAAACTGTAAATGTGTGTTTAAACTTTGAACAAATACCAAATGCCCCTGCCACACATGTGTTCCAACAAGTGTTCAATTGTTTATGCTGTGTGTGGCGCCGGGGTAACAATTGCCTAATTTTTTCACACTTTTTCAGGTATGCTCTGGTTCGAGAGTCACACAGCAATTTTAACATTTATATCGATAATCGGTGTATCACGTTGTACCATAAATCTGTTAACACCTGTTGTTGTGGCAGATTCTGTCGGACAGGAAAAGTTTTCTTCCGCTTTAAGTCTGATGG
The DNA here is from genome assembly GCA_920104075.1 of Melanargia galathea. NCBI lineage: Eukaryota > Metazoa > Arthropoda > Insecta > Lepidoptera > Nymphalidae > Melanargia > Melanargia galathea. The sequence continues at coordinate 6,129,611 of OV049859.1, read as the reverse complement.
TGTGTATATTTGGACTCGCCAATTGCACTGTGGCGCCTCTTATTGGTAAGCCTTCTTTTGTGTTGTCTATTGTTCTTTGATTTATTTACCTTATATGTATAAAATTTTTAGGATTTAATTGAATTCTGAATTATGTAGTATATCAAACAGTGATAGTCTAGTGGTTAAGACTTCGGCCTCCTTTTCGAGGAGACCGAGTAATCGATCCCCGGCACGTAACTCTAACTTTTCGGAGATACGTGCGTTTTAAGTAATTAAATATAAATATATCACTTGTTTTAACGCTGAAGGGAAACATCGTGAAGAAACTTGCATGCCTGAGAGTTCTTCATAATGTTTCCAAAGGCGTGACAAATCTACCAATCTGCATTTGGCCGTAACGTCCTCATTCTGTAAGGAGACCCGTGCACTATAGCGGGTCGGTAATGGGTTGATCATAATGACGATGATGATAATGTATATACAGTATATCTACCAAAAGTTAATAAACTGTAAAAGAGCAGATGTCTTTACAAATAACAAATTATATTATTCATTAGAGTAGAGCTTATGAAATAATCTTAATTTTTTTTTCAGGTGCAATTCGAGACTTGACCAATAGCTACTCTACCGCATTCTACGTTTTAACATCTTACTTTGGTATTGTTGTAATTTCTTGGTCAATAGAGCTACTTTACAAGAGAACGATTCGCAACAGAATACCGAAAATGGACGCTTCTTTAAAATCATGACAATCAGGCGCGGTTCAGTTTATGCTTTATTGTAATAAATGCATACAATGAAACACAGCATAGTGCAAATAGAGCATAGTGCAATGCACGACAATATACTTAGTTCAGCATTCATTTGTTTTGGATTTCTATGCTTATGACGCAGTATGCTCTACTGTATTATATAGGTATAGCAAAAGAGTATAGCGCAGTCTGAACTGCGCTTCAGGAAGATAATAATATAATATCAAAATATAATTTTACAGCCAAATTGGAAATTATTTTATTCAACCCCTCCATAATTATAATTATTTTTCTATACATCTATACATATAAATATAATAAAATTGTAAACTTGTGTTTGTGCGAGCGTCACGCAAAAACTAGTGAATGGATTGAAATAAAACTTGGTATGATTTAAGTTCATACTACGGAGTAACATATAGGATACTTTTTATCCCGAAATTCAGCATGGTTCTCTTGGGAGAGGGGAAGGAGAATACCCATCCATTGGTAATTTCTTGTGTTAAATAAAGAATCCTACTAATATTATAAGTGTGGATGTTTGGATGTTTGTTACTCAATCACGCAAAAACTATTGGATGGATTTGGCTGAAATTTTGAATGGAGATAGATTATGCCCTGACTTTTTAACACATAGGCTACTTTTTATCCCGAAAAAATGCACAGTTCCCACGGGTTTTGAAAAACCCGAAATCTATAGCTACAGCTATTGGTAGATTACTATAGCGAACTCCTTGATAGTAGGTATAAAGTTTGGAAAAGGGAGCGGGAACAGGAACCGGAAATCCACGATTCCCTCGGGATTTGTTTAAAACCGAAATACACGTGGACGAAGGCCGCGGGCAGATGCTATTATTGTCAATGTGAAAGTGTGTATGTTTGGATGTTTGTTACTCAATCGCGCAAAAACTATTGGATGGATTTGGCTGAAATTTAAAATAAAGATAGATTACACCTACCCTGGATTAACACATAGGCTACTTTTTATCCTGGAAATATGCACAGTTCCCACAGGATTTTGAAAATCTATGTCTACAGCTGTAGGTAGATTACCTACTATAGCGAACTTCTTTGATAGTAAGTAAGTATAAAGGTTTGAAAAGGAAGCGGGAACGGGAACCGGAAATCCACGATTCCCTCGGGATTTGTTGATAAATAAATATCAGTGTTTGTCTTATATGTCCTCTGTGCACTCCTAAACTATTCAACCGATAATGATGAAACTTTGGTGAGTTGTTCTGCACCCACAAAGGTTCCTGGCTCAAAATATATATATGTTTGTTCCCTACGCGTTCCTAAACCATATTTTATACGTAGCCTTGCAACGCACACCGGGAACAGCTATTATAGATTTGTTTTTCACAATTCCCGAGGGAATCGTCGATTTCCGGTTCCCGTTCCCTTTTCCAACTTTTATACCTACTTTCAAGGAAGTTTGTTATAGAAGGTAATCTACCTATAGCTGTAGCTATAGATTTCGGGTTTTTCAAAACCCGTGGGAACTGTGCATTACGGTTTTTTCAAAATCTCATGAGAACTGAGGATTTTTCCAGGATAAAAAGTAGCTTATGTGTTAAGTCAGAGCGTAATCTACCTCCATTCAATATTTTAGCCAAATTGGTTCAGTAGTTGCGACGATAAAGAGTAACAAACATACACACACACACACACACAAACTTTCGCCTTTATAATATTAAGTGTGATTAGTGTGATTACACTTCATTCATTAATTCAGCTGATTAAAAATATGCACGCAAACGTGCTCTGGGATTATTATCAGTGATCTTTTCATCGTACTCCGTTGCTCGCTCTTATTAATATATATATAGCTGCTCGTGCTGATTCACTGACTGATTGATCACCCCTCCTGTAAAATTTTGTATGAAAAATTTTTTTTTCAATAATGGTTTCGTATAGAGGACAAAAATTCATTCGGAACAAAAATATGGAGAGAGCTGATGATTGAGGATTTGGGAGACGGGTGAAGAGCACGCTTAAGGTATTGAAGATAGGTGGGGGGTGCTCAAGCAAATGTCACTCAAAACGTCATCCAATTGGCAGTGAGCCGAAACAAAATTCAAAATGGCGAAAAAAAGATGGCCGCCATACAAATTTTGTCCGTGTCCATCTCGGAGGGTATAAAAGATGGAAGAGTGGTTTCTTCGGAAAAGATGATCAGGAGCCAAAGGTCTACTCGATGAGTAGAAAAAAAAAATCAAAATGGCGGAATTTATTTTTCCAAAGAAAATGTATGGCGAATATTGAGAGAGAGAAGTTGTTAATTATGCAAGGCTTTCAATTAGGCAAGGCAAGGATGCGGTTTTTTGGAGAAATCTCAAAGAAAAATATGGGAAGACATGATGATTGAGGGTTTGGAAGATGGTTGATGAGCCCGGGCAGGGTATTGTAGATAGATGGGACTGGGAGGTGCTCAAACAAAAATTGCTCAAAACCTTATCCAATTAGCACTGAGCTGAAAAAAAACAAAATGGCGGATTCAAGATGGCAGCTATACAAATTTCGTTGGTGTCTATCTCACTAAGTATAAAAGATGGAAAAGTGGTTTCTTGGCAAAAGATGATCAAGACCTAAAGATCTACTTGATGAACAGAATAAATATCAAGATGACGAAATTTATATTTTCACACAAAAAGTTTTTTCCCTGATAGTTTCGTATAGAAGAAATTCATGCGGAGCAAAAATATGGAGAGAGCTGATGATTGAAGATTTTGGAGACGTAAGGAGCACGGTCAGGGTATTGAAGATAGGTGCGAGGTGATCAAACAAAATTACTCGAAACCTCATCTAATTGGCAGTGAGCTGAAAAAAAGCCCAAAATGGCGGATTCAAGATGGCGGCCAAACAAATTTCGTCGGTGTCTATCTCACTGAGTATAAAAGATAGAAGAGTGGTTTTTTTGGCAAAAGATGATCAAGACGTGGTTTACTTGATTAACAGAAAAGAAACAAGATGTTGGAATTTATTTTTCCATACAAAATATATGGCGAATATTGAAGAGACTACACGTTGGGAACTATGCAAAATTTGATACAGTTGCTTTTCAAAAAATTTTTTTTATGGAAGAACTCTCATTCTGACAAATTATTCGGAGAAAAATATGGAGAGTGATAATGATCGAGGGTTAGAAATATGGCAGAGATAGGCTGCTCAAACCAAAATACCCGAAAGCAAAACCTCGCGGTCCGCTTTAGCGGGCCGCGCACCCACGCGCCATACTAGTTAATATATATATAGCTGCTCGTGCTGATTGGGTGACTCACTCATTGATCACCTCTCCTGAACAATTTTGTATGAAAAATTTTTTTTTCAATAATGGTGTCGTATAGAGGACAAAAATTCATTAAGAGGAAAAATATGAAGAGAGCTGATGATTGAGGATTTCAGAGACGAGCGACGGGCACGCTTAAGGTATTGAAGATAGGTGGGGGGTGCTCGAGCAAATGTCACTCAAAACGTCATCCAATTGGCAGTCAGCTGAAAAAAAATTCAAAATGGCGAAAAAAAGATGGCCGCCACACAAATTTCGTCGGTCTCCATCGCGGAGGGTATAAAAGATGGAAGAGTGATTTCTTCGCAAAAGATGATCAGGATCCAAAGGTCTACTTGATGAATACAAAAAAAATTCAAAATGGCGGACTTTATTTTTCCATAGAAAATGTATGGCGAATATTGAAGAGACTACAAGTTGTGAACTATGCAAGGCTTTGATGCGGTTCTTTGGGGATGTCTCAAAGAAAAATATTCAAAGACATGATGATTGAGGGTTTGGAAGATGGTTGAGGAGCTCGGGCAGGGTATTGTAGATAAGTGGCAGGTGCTCAAACAAAAATTACTCGAAACCTCATCCAATTGGCACTGAGCTGAAAAAAACTTCAAAATGGTGGATTTAAGATGGCGACTATACAAATTTCGTCGGTGTTTATCTCACCAAGTATACAAGATGGAGGAGTGGTATCTTGGATAAAGATGATCAATACCTAAAGATCTACTTGATGAGCAGAATGATTCGAAGAAAAAATATGGAGAGTGATAATGATCGAGGATTAGGAATATGGGAGAGATAGGTGGAGGCTGCTCAAACCAAAATACCCGAAAGCGAAACCTCGCGGTCCGCTTGCGGGCCGCTTGCGGGCCGCGCACCCACGCATATATAGCTGCTCGTGCTGATTCACTGACTGACTCACTGATTCATTGATCACCCCTCCTGTAAAATTTTGTATGAAATTTTTTTTTTTCACAAGTGGTTTCGTATAGAAGACAAAAATTCATTCGGAACAAAAATATGGAGAGAGCTGATGATTGAGGATTTCAGAGACGAGCGATGGGCACGCTTAGGGTATTAAAGATAGGTGGGGGGTGCTCGAACAAATGTCACTTGAAACGTCATCCAATTGGCAGTCAGCTGAAAAAAAATTCAAAATGGCGAAAAAAAGATGGCTGCCATACAAATTTCGTCGGTGTCCATCTCAGAGGTTATAAAAGATGGAAGAGTGGTTTCTTCGCAAAAGATGATCAGGATTAAAAGGTCTACTGGATGAATAGAAAAAAAAATCAAAATGGCGGAATTTATTTTTCCATAGAAAATGTATGGCGAATGTTGAAGAGACTACAAGTTGTGAACTATGCAAGGCTTTGATGCGGTTCTTTGGGGATGTCTCAAAGAAAAATATGGAAAGACATGATGATTGAGGGTTCGGAAGATGGTTGAGGAGTCCGGGCAGGGTATTGTAGATGGATGGAGGCTGCTCAAACAAAAAATACTCAGAACCTCATCCAATTGGCACTGAGCTGAAGAAAACATCAAAATGGCGGATTCAAGATGGCGGTTATACAAATTTCGTCGGTGTAGATCTCACCAAGTCTAAAAGATCGAAGAGTGGTTTTTTGACAAAAGATGATCAAGACCTTTAGATCTACTTGATGAACAGAAAAAAACAAGATGTCAGAATTTATTTTTTTACACAAAAAAATTTTTTTTCATTGATGGTTTCGTATAGAAGACAAAAATTGATGCGGAGGAAAAATATGGAAAAAGCTGATGATTGAAGATTTTAAAGATAGGTGAGGAACACGGCCAGGGTATTAAAGATATGTGGAGGCTGCTCAAACAAAAACAATACTCGAAACCCCGCGGTCCGCTTTAGCGGGCCGCGCAGCCACGCGACCTACTAGTTATATATATAAAGCTACTTGAAGTTACGTATTGATCACCTCTCCTGAACAATTTTGTATGGGACTTTTTCACCATACTCTCCGTGTGTGTAGAATTCAAAAAATTTAGGTCTACAAAATTATAGAGAGAGCTGGACGTGGAAAACTGACTCGAGTACCCTAAGGGATCTCGAAAACTATCAATCGGAGAGGTACTATCCCCAAACAAAAAATGTTCAACACCTTGGGCAATTGGGTTAACCGGTGAAAAAAATATGGCCACCAAACAAAAAAAATTTTCGTCTCCATACAAAAATTTCTTAATTTTCAAGAGGCTCTCCAGAACAATTTTGTATGGAACTTTTTTCCCCTCACTATTTATGTGCGTAGGACTTATGGGTCTTCCTTCAGGAAAATTATGAAACGTCATGAACGTGGAAAATTTACCAGAGTACCCCAACGGCTCTCAAAAACTATCAATCATAGAGGCATGGTTCTGAAACTGAAAATGTTCAACACCTTGGGCCCTTTGGTGAGCCAGTAAAAAAAAGATAGGTACCAAACAAAAAAAAATTTCGTGTCCATACAATTTTTTTTTTAAATTTTCAAAAGGCTCTCCAGAACATTTTTGTATAGAACTTTTTCCTCTTACTATTTATATACGTAGAACTTATGGGTCTTCCTTCAGGAAAATTATGAAACGTCATGAATGTGGAAAATTTATCAGGGCACCTCATGGGTCCTCTAAAACTACCAGTCATACAGGCATGGTCCCAAACAAATGTTATTAAGGACCTTGGGCCATTGGGTGAACCGGTAAAAAAAAGATGGCCGCTGAACAAAAAAATTTTTTCTCCATACAAATTTTTTGGGTTCTTTTCAAGAGGCTCTCCTGGACATTTTTGTATAAAAAATTTTCCCCCCACTACACGTATACATAAAATTTAAAGGTTTTTTTCACAAAAAATACAAAACGTAGTGAATGTGGAAAAATTACCAGGATACCTCATGGGTCCTCTAAAACTACCAGTTATACAGGAATAGTCCCAAACAAATGTTGTTAAAGACCTTGGGCAATTTGGTGAACCGGCGAAAAAAAGATGGCCGCCCAACAAAAATTTTTTTTTGAATTTTCAAAAGGCTCTCCTGTACATTTTTGTATGGAACTTTTTTCTTATCACTATTTATATGCGTAGAACTTTTGAGTTTTCCTTCAAAGAAATTATAAAACGTCATGAACGTGGAAAATTTACCAGAGTACCCCAACGGCTCTCAAAAACTATCAATCATAGAGGCATGGTTCTGAAACTGAAAATGTTCAACACCTTGGGCCCTTTGGTGAGCCAGTAAAAAAAAGATAGGTACCAAACAAAAAAAAATTTCGTGTCCATACAATTTTTTTTTTAAATTTTCAAAAGGCTCTGCAGAACATTTTTGTATAGAACTTTTTCCTCTTACTATTTATATACGTAGAACTTATGGGTCTTCCTTCAGGAAAATTATGAAACTTCATGAATGTGGAAAATTTATCAGGGTACCTCATGGGTCCTCTAAAACTACCAGTCATACAGGCATGGTCCCAAACAAATGTTATTAAGGACCTTGGGCAATTGGGTGAACCGGTAAAAAAAAGATGGCCGCCGAACAAAAAAAATCGTCTCCATACAAATTTTTTGTGTTCTTTTCAAGAGGCTCTCTTGGACATTTTTGTATGGAACGTTTTCCTCCCACTACACGTATAAATAGAACTTAAAGATTTTTTCACAAAAAATACAAAACGTAGTGAATGTGGAAAAACTACCAGAGTACCCTAACGGCCCTCAAAAACTATCAATCATAGAGGCATGGTCCCGAAACTAAAAATGTTCAAGACCTTAGTCCCTTTGGGATAGCTACGGAGCAAAAAAAAGTCGTGTTCATACAAAATTTCTTTTTAATTTTCAAGTGGCTCTCCAGAACATTTTTGTATAGATCTTTTTTTCCCACTAAACGCATGCATAGAACTCATAGTGTCCTTTCAGAAAAGATACGAAACGTGATACCAATATTTCTTTTTATCTTTCAAGAGACTCTCCAGAATATTCTGGTATTTGGTATGGCCCCCCATTTCTTTATTTTACGAATATTGAAGAGACAACAAGGCCCGCGAGCTGCTTGCAGCTCGCGCACCGAGCGCAACACTAGTTACTTTCTAAGCTTATTGTATTCTTTCATAAATACTGAATGCTTGTGATTTTGGTCCAATGGACATCATTCTTTAATAATATTTTTAATTCTGCTTAAAGCTGTGATAGCCTAGTGGTTAGGACGACCGACTTCTAATCGGAGGTCGTGGGTTCGATCCCGGGCACGCACCTCTAACTTTTCGGAGTTATGTGCGTTTTAAGTATTTAAATATCACTTGCTTTAACGGTGAAGGAAAACATCGTGAGGAAACCTGCATGCCTGAGAGTTCTCCATAACGTTCTCAAAGGTGTGTGAAGTCTGCCAATCCACTTGGCCAGCGTGGTAGACTATGGCCAAAACCCTTCTCACTCTGAGAGGAGACCCGTGCTCTGTAGTGAGCCGGTAATGGGTTGATCATGATGATGATGATTTTTAATTCACTCATACGAAGCTGCGGGAAGTAAGTACGTATAATAACACCACAATAACACCTTAGAAAGTGTCGCATAATTACATTGTTACGTGTGTTTCTATTTTTTAAATAAATTATCTTGTCTTTGTTGATACTCGTATAATAAGTATGAGCATCTTATGTAGATTCAAACACGCGGAATTGAAAAGTGGATTAAATTTTGATAGCACAAGCAACTGCGTCAATTAGACAAGACTATTTGCACAAGATAAAGAACTGAGATGACAACTTTGATTCAAGATTAATGCGTCCATAGAATCTCAGTCTGGCCGACGAATATGCGGTAAAAATGAGTGTGAAAGAGAACAAAAATAAAAAGTATGATCTGGTGGCACCAGAGGGTGGATGGGGTTATATGATTTGTTTGGCCTACATCCTTAATATGGTGAGTTTTCCATTTATAATTGCAATATTATCTATGTATTTTTGTTGGTTCGGACGGACGATCTCAAGTGAGTCGATGGCAGCCGCTGGAAACAAGCGGCACAAGTGCGTGCTCTGTGGCGATCCTTGCAAAACCTATGTCCAGCAGTGGACGTCTGTTGGTTGAGGTGATGACGACGATTTAAAGGTATCTGATTAGGTACCTGTAGAGCTACTAAGTTACTAATATGTCTGATATCTGCCTACAATAACATACATACATACTGGAGATTTCAGGAAGAAGTGATCTGGAGATACCGTACTGGAGATTTCGCGATAGTTTGCCGAATCTAAACCGGTTCAAGTTTAATAATTCTGCATGCTGCAGGTTTAAAGAGTTTATTCTATACTAGCGGACCCAACTGCTCAACTGCCTCATTGGTCTAGTAGTTATTCGTTTGCAAATCACGAGGTCCCGGGTTCGATTCCCGGGTCGGGCAAATAATCGTAAGGTATTGGGTTTTTCTCTCAAGAAATATTCAGTGCCAGCCCGGAGTTGGTAGTTGGCGGTGTTTCACCCCCGTGCCTCGGAGAGCACGTTAAGCAGTCGGTCCCGGTTATTATCACTATCATGTGACAATAGTCGTTAAAGCCCGCCAACAATAATAATATTATTGTTGGCGGGCTTTATATATATTATAATATTGCCGTTATTGGAGCAGCGTGGTGGGTCTAAGCTCTAAATCCCTCTCCTATGAAAGAGGAGGCCTGTGCTTAGCTGAGGAAAGTTAAAAGGCTGTAGTGGTGGTGGATACTTTATTCAAAGGTCAAGAGATTGACGAGTAATGTTCGAAAAAAATCGATAATATGCTTATATGCTGCTTAGCGTGAGAACCAAAGTCTGACCTTAACCGATGTTTATGATACTGATGCGACACACTTGTCAATATATTATGGAAAGAGTAGTAGTAATTTATTGTGTAAATATCGTGCTAAAATTCACATAATTATTTTTCTAGTTTTAAGATTAAAAACAACTAAAATATGTTAATTTTAGCATCAGTTTGAACACTAAATCTTTACACAACATCTTTATCTATCCATAATTAAATAAAATAGTCCTTCTTTTTATTTGGAATCATTATAGGTACCTATAAGTAATATTATTGTGATGATTTGTGCTATTACAGATAACTATATCATCATTCGTGAATTGCTTCGGAATGACATTCAAGGAATTGTTTATTGAATTAAAGATGGACTCCACGAGTATCACGTTATTTAATGGAATCAATTCTTTTACAATAGCTACATCAGGTGTGTCATTTAAATTCCTTTATACCTACTTATACCAAAATAATACATACATGCACATTCTTCGATTGTGAAAGCTCTACTGGGTCAGAATATTAACAATTCCTAGCGAAACCAACAAAAAAACTTGCAGTTGCCTATAATTTTAACAACAGTTAGTTATATACGACAATAAATATGAAAGTGTTGAAGTGTCGATATAATATGTTTTATATTAAACATACATACATACAGCTAAATAAGTATCAAATCGTTATAGTCCGGCAGCTGAGGAACAAATTTTTTAGTGATTAATAACAAGCTGAATTTTTGTGAGTAGGTACGTTTTGACGAGACGACCAACTTTTTTATCTATGAAAATTCTCGATGGAGGTCCGTACTCGAGTGCGCAGGTGTTAAAAATTTCGATTCACTCGGGTGGGAAATCGCCCCAATAAATTTGTTGGACTATGTAGCCATTTCATTATACAAGTATTTCCCACCCGAGCGAATCGAAATTTTTAACACCTCGAGTACGGACGGACCTCCATCGAGAAGAAACGAACCTACTCATGAAAATTCAGCTTGTTATTAATCACTAAAAAATTTGTTCCTCGGCTGCCGTACTATTAACGTAAATGGCAGTTACTCTCATTAAAATATAGTGTTTTTTTTTTCAGGATTTTTGGCCAGTCCTTTATTAAAATACACGTCAATCCGTCAATTAGGATTGGTTGGTGCGTTTATCTTAAATGTAGGTGTATTTGGCACAGTGTTTGTCAAATCGAAATTTCAATTTTTCTTTTGTCAAGCATTTTTACAGGTTCGTTACAATATAAAATTACTTAGACTGGTAAATTGCTTAAATATAAATATTTTTTGAGTTATTAACATAAAACGAAATATCATTTTTTTTCATCTTATTTTGTTAATAACAATTGCAATTTTTACCTGCACCAAAATCCTTCAAAAACATTTTTCTAGAGGTGATTCCGAATCGAATGAGCTATCGCTCATATTTTTAGGACCTTTATCTCTATTTTTCAAGTTTTCGAACTTGTTTACCAGTCTATACTACCTATAGTCTGATTTTTAATTCGGTGTAATTCTGACAGTTGTCATTTAAAAATAGAATGAGTTATTTGTATGAAAAACAAGGTTACCACCTGAAGTTCGATTTTACCCCAAACTTTAGTACCTGAAGTATATGTCAGGCATTTTTCATAATATCTACATGAGGCAATTGATTTTTATTTAAGTACTAGCTTTTGCCTGCGGCTTCGCCCGCGTGAATTTCGATTTTTCACAAATCCTGAGGGAATCGTGGATTTCTGGTTTCCGTTTCCGCTCCCTTTTCCAACTTTTATACCTTCTTTCAAAGAAGTTTGCTATAGTAATCTACCTATAGCTGTAGATATAGATTTCGAGTTTTTCAAAATCCCGCGGGAACTGTGGATTTTTCCAGGATCAAAGTAGCCTATGTTTTAAGTCAGGGCATAATTTCAGCCAAATCGGTTCAATAGTTGCGACGTTATAGAGTAACAAACATCCACACTTTCATATTTATAATATTAGTAGGATTAAGTAAGTTTTGAATTTATTATCTTTTTTTTTGGGAACTGTTTTATCTCTGGTAACATTAAGAAACGTCAGAATTACACGGAATTAAAAATCAGAGTATAAATGAATATTTATATGGGCGTATCTTTGAACTTCTTAGAACTCTTTATGTGTTTATGTTTTAGAGCCTTGGACATGGCATTATTTATAATTTGTCCTGCACAATGCTGAATAACTATTTTGTGAAAAGAAGAATTCTTGCGGTCAGCTTTACACAAACAGTTGTGGGTCAGTTTTACTGTGATGTTTTTACCCGACTTCCAAATAGGAGGAGGTTCTCAAATCGGCGCGTATTTTTTGTATGTCAGATTGAAGGATGTCAATGAATTGTGAACTACTGCAACCAAATCCGATTTAATAGCATACACTAGTTTTCTACATGTATTACCATATTTGCATAAGTACTTTGTACTTGAAATAAATATTAAAACTGCGCACCAGAAGTCGCGAGTATCTCTGTGGTTTGGGCAAATAATTTGATATCGGATAATTCGGGCGTTTTTTAGTTTGAAATATAATTAATTATAATAGGTATAATAGTTAGGTTTAAATTAATTAATTATAATTTTAGCTACAACTGCCTTTCTGACGCCCCTGTTCGTAAAATGGACGACGGAAATGTACGGTTCTCGAGGGACGTTCCTGTTGATATCTGGTGTGTCAATGCACAGTATTTTCGCAATGGCGGTGATGCAACCCGTGGCGTGGCACATGAAAAGAGTCGAAGTACCTGAGGACAAAGAAAACGGTTTGTTAATATTTAATCCTTTTCATTGGAAGAATGAGAGAGAAAAGTTAAAAAAGCACGCTTAATATGCTTATAAATTTGTTTAAAAAATTACAAAAATGAGTGAAATTAGTTAGAAGTTATAACAACCAAAACAATGTGATCGAATTTTATCGATTTAATTGATTTGATAAATGTAATTTTATATACCTACTCGTATTTTAGAAACCAAATTACTCCTGGTGAAGGATAAGAAATATGTGACCAATAAGGAAGATTTGACTGCGTCGATCAAATCATATAGCAAATCGGAAAACGCTGCAAAAGGGACTGGCGAGAATACATATACCGTGGAAGAGAATGCAAAGGAACACGGCAATCGACTAAAGCACGTGAAATATTTTTCAGTCTTTTAATTTTTAACTCTTTTTAATATACATTAAATATAAAGTGGAATGATTGAACGTAACTAATAAGTATCTCTGAATAGAAAATAATAGAATGGAAAAGTTTTTTTATTAAAATAAACTTTCGAATCGTCAATGACTCTACTACTCAACCAGCAATAAACTCGCGTTGTAAACATGTACCTACAATACTACGGGAGGTCGGTGTCCAATAAAGTCATTTTATACCGACTGGAAATTTTAACAATAATAGTTCAGACCTAACCCATCACAGCTCCGAACTTCAACTGCCGCACCAGTGGTGGAGTTAAGCGTGAGAGCATGTGAAAGTGCTTGAAAATCAAACCGCTCCGAGTGATTTTATCGAACATTTTTGATACAGAAACAATCTTCAGCTGCACTGCCGAGGGTGGGTTATACGTCCGCTACGCGCATGAAGTGCATTAAAATTTTGAAAAATAAAGTTATTTTATACCTTATGAAATTTATGCAGCAGAATTATCGCACTTTTAAAATAATAAAAAAAATCTTCAGCTGCACTTCCGGAGGGGGAAAGACCGTTAGTCAGCGTGATAAACATTTTGCGCGCTCAGTGCATTTAGCCTAGTAAATCTAGGAAAAATTTCTTATAATTTTAAAAATTGACCAAATGTATTCTTTGGGCCTTTCTCTTGAATATATCCAAAAACCCCATATGGGAGGTGTAGTAGGCTGAAGTTCGGAGCTGTGATGGGTTAGGTCTGAACTATTATTGTTAAAATTTCCAGTCGGTATAAAATGACTTTTTAAATTGGACACCGACCTCCCGTAGTACAATGTACATCGATTTGACGTTTATGATTCATTTAAAAAATAACCCTTTAGGCCTAAAAATAGGCCTTTAAAAATAACTTGAGTTCGTATGCTATATACATTTTTGAAATTACTTCTGCAATATAATAATTATTGTTGTTTTCAGACGATTTGTACACCACGTCTTCGATGTGTCGCTCTTCAGAACCTATCTATTATCTAACGCGTGTATCGGGGCCGCTCTAATTATGTTCACTGAAATGACTTTCACACTCATGGTTCCTCAAGCGTTATATTCTATGGGTTGGAATGAAGTAAGTAATAAATATACCTATAGCTAGCTAGCTGTGCACAACAGTTCCGAAATAAGTCCCGCATGACTCTGGTTAGCGAGAAATGTAATGCAGTGCAGACTACTGTGTAAATATGAGTCTCACAAAATTAAAAGCACGGGTTCGCTATGAAATGGCTATGTGTAATACCCGTTCATCCTTTCAGTTTATTAAGGGACTAGATGATGCCCACGGCTTCGCCCGTGTGAATTTAGGTTTTTAAAAATCCCGTGGGAACTTTTGATTTTCCAGAACAAAAAGTAGCGTAGGTATCTGTAGTAACCCGTCCCCAAAACGGAAAAATCCCGTGGGATCCCCATGATTTCGGAATGCAATTCCTTAAATCAAGGTTGAGGAGTTGGATATGTACCTACTCGAGTTCATTCAACGATAGTCTTTAATTGGTACCCCCGCAATATCAATTTAAATAACCGACAGTTCCTAAATCCCATTAGTTTCGGGGAGCAGGTCCCCTACAGCATCAGGATTGAGGAGTTGGAATCCAATTTTTTTGTAGGACAGTGTCGCAATATTTCTCTATCGATTAAAAAAAAATTACGCAAATCGGTTCAGAAATCTCGGAGATATCGCTGTACATAGGAAGAAAAACACAACTCTTCCTTTTTTGAAAGTCGGTTAAAAAAGTAGCCTATGTTATGTTACTCCCTGGTTAATTCTCTACTTGTATGTGAAAGTCCCGTCAAAATCGGTTCTGCCGTTCCGAAGATTAGCCCGTTCAAACAGACAGACAGACAAAAATTTTAAAAACGTGTGATTCGATTATGGTACCGTTCAAATAACCATATGAGCTTAATATGAGGTAGTTATTTCGAAATTACAGACAGACACTTCAATTTTATTTATTAGTATAGATATGGTCATATTTGTGTCCCGTAATATCTTAAACACCCACACAACTTTATCTTATTAACTTATCTTTCTATTATCATAGATAAATAAGTTTTTTGTAAGGTTAATAGAAAGCCAAGTAGCTTTATAAGCATTCATGTTTCATCCGTGTTCTCTCCTGGATGATTTCCGCCACGATGTCTCGCTCTCACGGAACACAGTGCAGAAATGTACCTATGCAAGAAAGCATTATTTCCTCACTCTCATAGTTCGATTGGACGACAACCCGTTACCCGACACGACTGTAGAGATCAGTTACAAGTGCGATGGCTTTACTGCTTTTCTAATTGGCAATTTGTGAGTGTCATCTGTGTTGCTAAAATAAATATTTAGATATTGAGGCAGTCGATTTGAGGCAGTTAGGTACTAGTACTGTTCTTCATCTATAGCCAGTTTATCACCAGTATTATTATCTTTCGTCTCGTTCGTTTTCACAAGCTTTATAAATGTTTTTAGAACCAAGTGGCTTGGGCGGTGTCACTGAATGCGTTAGGAGATTTAGTGACGAGGACCTTGTTAATATGCATGAGCAGTGTGCTGGCGAAACTAGGGAGCCACGAGGTTTATGTGGTTGGACTGGCCATCGCGTTCGGGTCTAGAATTGGTAAGTATTAAATTTCTGCACCCAGAACCATATGGGCCTAAGTTCGTATTTTAAACGATCCTCATATAATTTTTGCACTGCATTGCGTTGTTTATCCAACACGATAATGTACCGTATCAAAGTAATGATGATGCGTAAGGGCCGAAAAAGTTATGTAACTCATCAAAAAGGTATATGAATCCGTGAATTTGTAGCCTCAATGGCGCAACGGTCGTCGGGCGTGGATCGAAAACCGAAAGGTCGTTGGTTCAAACCCCACCCGTTACACTATTGTCGTACCCATTACCACTACCCACTATCATACGCACAAGCTATATGCTTATGTGTATATATATATATATATATATATATATATATATATATATGCTTATATATATATATGGAGGGGAAAGGGGAATATTAGTCATATTCCTCATGACTAAAAATATTCTTTAAAAAAATCCATTTTAAATGAGGCCCATTTGCTTCTTTCACTTTTTTCACAACCTTATGTGCAACCGGCATTGACTTTTAGTGATGATTCTGTAAATTTTAAATGTTGACTAAACCCCCCTGTCTGCTTTAAGGGATGCTCTGGTCGGACAACAGAACAGCGATGACAACGTTCATGACAATAATGGGAATATCGCGTGCTTCCATCATGGTGCTTACTAACGTAGTTATAGCGGACGCGGTCAACCAGGACCAGTTCTCTGGCGCCGTGGGATTACTTCTACTGACGTTTGGCGTCTTTAATCTGACTGTGGGACCTGTTATTGGTACGTCTTCTTTAAACGCACCATAAAGATTTTTTCAAAATATTTTCGCCACCATTTCGTCCACAAGGAATTTGTTTATCTGAATTTTCTATCTTCCCGTAGAACTAGGATATTTTCCGGCGGTAAAAAGTAGCCCATTTCTCCGGGGTGCAATGTATTCCTGGCACAGAAATACATTTGGCATATTTAGTCAAAATCGGTTCAGCGATAAAGCAGTGAAAAGGTAACAAACAGACAGATAAAAAGATACTTTCATATTAGTATAATAATAATTAACATGTGTAAGAATATTAATTTAAAGTTGCACGATTGGACATTGCGTTGAATTTTAAAGTACCTACTTATAACGAAACATTTTGCGTGACTAAATTTGATAAAAAGCGCTGTTGATAAAATGCGAATTTTCGACGATTTCGAACTTCGTCTACGAATTTTTATCATAGCCATTTCCTAGCCATCTATATAAGGCTATAAATATGTAAGTTGCAGGGTGTACATATATACGCGACCTGGCAGGAAAGTGGGCGACATAATACGAGGCGCGACGGGCTGCCCGCGTTTTCTGTTTGCGTCGATTATTCATATTTTCTTTGTTAGGCATTCCTGCTTTGTCGCGTACTTACCTACTATACTAATATTTATGTAAAACTCTAATGACAAGTAGATGGTCTAAGATCACGCTATACAACGACCTTCACCGAGATCTTTATTTGATGAAACGTATTTTATATTTAATTTAATATGTCAATAAATATATTGCATATGGGTTGCCTAACAAATTTCAGCCCAGGATATGATTAATTAATAATTAAAAAAAAAAAAATTTTTTTAAACATCTCACGGTTTGATTATTAGAAAAATTCTATACCAATCGAAAGTATGAAGCCCATAGAATATGCAAACGTTAGGTTTCCTATTCTTTTCCGATCACAACTCTCGGGTAGGTGTAAACAGGTAAATCGATACTAGCATTTTGCACCAGTCTTATTACTGAACTAGATGATGCCCACGGCTTCGCCCGTGTGTATTTAGGTTTGTAAAAATCTCATGGGAACTTTGATTTTCCAGAACAAAAAGTAGCCTATCTGTAGTAAGTAGTAACCCGTCCACAAAACGGAAAAATTCCGTGGGATCCTTACGATTTCGGAATGCAATTCCTTACAGCATCAGGGTTGAGGAGTTGTATGTACATGTACCTACTTGAGTTCATTCAACGATAAAGTCTTTAATTGGCACCCCCAATGTCAATATATAGGTAAATAACCGACAGTTCCTAAATCCCATTAGTTTTGGGGATCAGGTCCCCTACAGCATCAGAATTGAGGAGTTGGAATCCAAATTTTTGTAGGACAGTGTCGCAATGTTTCTCTATCGATTAAAAAAAATTTACGCAAATCGGTTCAGAAATCTCGGAGATATCGGTGTACATAGGTAGAAAAACACAACTCCTCCTTTTTTGAAAGTCGGTTAAAAAGTAGCCTAGGACAGTGTCGCAATGTTTCTCTATCGATTAAAAAAAAATTACGCAAATCGGTTCAGAAATCTCGGAGATATCGGTGTACATATGTAGAAAAACACAACTCCTCCTTTTTTGAAAGTCGGTTAAAAAAGTAGCCTATGTTACTCCCTGGTTAATTCTCTACTTGTATGTGAAAGTCCCGTCAAAATCGGTTCAGCCGTTCCAAAGATTAGCCTGTTCAAAGTTCAAACAGACAGACAGACAGACAGACAGACAGACAGACAGACAGACAGACAGACAGACAGACAAAAATTTTAAAAACGTATGATTCGGTTATAGTATCGTTCAAATAACCATATGAGCTTAATATGAGGTAGTTATTTCGATATTACAGACAGACACTTCAATTTTATTTATTAGTATAGATTAAAATTAAATGAATAAAAAGATTATTTCATTATGAATTTGTCTAATAATCAAACCAGTGAAATGTTATTTTTTTTTTGTAATTATTAATTAATCATAATATCCTGGACTGAAATTTGTTAGGCAACCCATATGCAATATATTTGTTGACATATAAAATTAAATATAAAATACGTTTCATCAAATAAACATCTCGGTGAAGGTCGTTGTATAGCGGGATCCTATACTAAGAGAGCTCAATGTTGGATGGATTAGCTGCATAGTTTACAAGTTACATCAACTTAGTACAGCTGTATTTATATTTTCAGGTGCAGTCCGAGACTTGACCGATAGCTACACAACAGCCTTTTATATATTAACCTCGTTCTATGCTATAGTGTTAATTTTCTGGTCAATAGAGTTGCTCTACAAAAAGACTAAGCACAAGAGACAACCAAAAACAGATATCTCATCAAAACCATGACAAGACCTGTGAGAAATTATACTAGGTCTTTTTATATTCCACGTTTATTATGTTGCTGGTCACATTTGTACAAGTAATAATCTATTGCATCGATAACTATTAGGTACTACTTGTTACTGATGATAATTTATTTTCGTGGTAAGTCTGATCAATCAGAAACAATGTAACCAATTTTTTTTAATAACTAAAGTCTTATCAACATCTATCAGATTTAGGCTAGCGATTTTTTGGTTCTATTTTTGATCTGCATGATAAAACAAGTTACATAAATAATTTGTCTTTTAACCTAAAAGTAAACTATAGTAAGGAAAGCTTGTTGGTGATACGGTATTTTACTTAAGTAACAGTTTGGCTGTAAAAGCCAAATGTGATGTTTACGAGGACCCAAAGCAATAAGCGTGTAAAGGATCGAGGGACGAAACGCTTCTGCCTGAATGGATCTCATCTTTAAATGAGACAGTGAAACTAAACTGCCCATATCCTGCAGCCACGGGTGGACCCAAATTGAAACCACAATTTCAGTACAGACTTTATTTAGATTTCTATCACGCTCTTATATAGCGTTGATAAACAGAGAATGAACAGGCCATCTAGTAGGTATGTATATGATGAAGCACTGATCACTAGTTGAAATTATTATTTTTTTGCAATCCATTTTAGGTAATTGTCATGCAGTGTAAAAAAATAAAATTGAACTTTGTTATTAAAAATTATAAGAGAACATTTTTTTTATTGTTTTGAAACACCTATAAGCATACCGATCTTATTACGAGCTAAATGCCTGAGACATTGATGTAAAGACACATCATTAAAAAACCGGCCAAGTGCGTGGCGGGCCACGCGCAGTGTAGGGTTCCGTAGTCACAATCCTCGAAAAACAGATATAACTCCCTACTTAGCCGTGATAGTTTTCCTATAAAATTGATTATATACCCTACTGCTGTGAATTTTTTCAAGTCCCTATATACTGCCATTTGGCTGATAGAGGGGGGGGGGACACTTGACTCTAATAAAAATTTGCACTTTGAAACATCATATTTTACAAACGGATCTAGAAATCGAAAAATGATGTTCCCACACCCACAGTATTTTTAAAAGACCTATTCAACGATACCCCAGACTATGGGGTAGACGAGAAAAAAAATATTCATCCCCACTTTACATGTAGGGGAGCTACCCTAAAAAAAATATCAAAATTTTATTTCACCACTTTGTCGGCGTGATTAATATTTATATTCATGCCAAATTACGGATTTCTAGCACTAATAGTCTCTGAGATTAACCGAGGACGGACAGACGGACGGACATGGCGAAACTATAAGGGTTCCTTGTTTACTCTCTCTTTGCGATAATTTTGGATTGCACATTGTATGATTGTACTTAACTTTCATAATCGATACTTTCTAAATCCTTAAAATCGGAGCACGTAGGTACAACGAAAAAAAATACATAAAAGCGCCAGATTGCCTTACTTTGAATGTAGGCGCTTTTCATACTTCCATACTATTGAGATAGTTAATTTGAAAGTGCGTCTTTTGTCCCCCCCCTCCCCCTTCAAAGCAAGTATCGCAATGGCAATGAAGTCGCGATTACCGCCGACTCTGAAATTCTAAACTTCTAAGTCGAATTTAATGCGTGTTTCATTTGGGTTAGAACATTTTTAGTCCAAATTGACAGTGCCCTCTTCATCGATCATTTTTGCAATGAACGATGCACGATACCAGTGACAAAGTGGCAGAGTACCTGTGAACGATGAACGGTCGGTGTTCAGACGGTTCATATTCGATGACTCGTCAAAATCAACTCGAAATCATCATCAAAATGAACTGTCTAATTTGGACTTACGTATATTATAGATATAATTCGTGTTGAAAAGGTAAAGACCGTTTTGTATTTGTCATTATTAGAACTTCCCTTGGTATTGTGCTAGAATCATAGAACCTATGGATTCTGAGCTCCAAACAAAACTTTGAAGCAAAGAAATTCGGCCTTGAATAGGTCTGGAGTTGCTTTGTCTCGTTCTCACCTTCATAAATAGAGTGTGTAGGTATAGAAAAACTAGAGAGAAAAAAATAGCTCAGGTAAATGACCTTCTCTTCACTACAATGTTTCGCAGTCTCCAGTGTCTACATTACAGATGTAAGGCCAGTTTAAACCCAATTAAACCAATCCGTTTAAAACGAAAAAACCCGTTTAAAACCGAAATAAACCATTTTTTCCGGTTTAAAACGGTTGGTATTGATGACTATGTTTTTAAACCCCGACGCAAAAACGACGGGGTATTATAAGTTTAACATTGCTGTATGTATGTGTGCGTGTGTTTGTCTGCTGTTCCACCGTAGCGCTCAAACGGGTGAACCGATTTGAATGCGGTTTTTTTGTTTGAAAGGTGAATTAGTCGGGAGTGTTTTTAGCTATGAAAATCGGTCCAAGATAGCCGCCGCTACAAAATGGCGGATTACAAATTTTTTCACAACTCCCTTAATACATCAAATGAAAGAGCTTGACTAGTAGAATAGCAATATCCTATCCTATGCAAATCCAGGACGGCCGCCAACACAAAATGGCGAATGTCAGGGATTTTTTAAATTTTTAGTTTCTTGATTTTACCGAGGTAGGGATATAACGGACTCGGAGTACCTATAAACTATGTGAAAATTTTTAAATGTGTGATGCACTTACTGATATTGATAATATACTTAGCGGGTTGGTCCGTCTCCATACGACCAAGCGTAGATAGTACCTACGTAAGTTATAAAAATTCTATTTATAAGTTAAAAATTCTGTATTGGTAAATAAACATTTTTTATCATTGTTTTCGAACGATATACATATATCAATTTGATTAAGTTTAAAACCAAACTCACAAACTTTTATGCAGCAAAGATTTATTTTTGAAATTTTTAAATTCTCTAGTTTTCAGATAAAAACTTTCAGGGATCTAGGCTCAGAAAATCGAGAAAAATAAAGAAAAGTTTTACAAAATAACTCTGCCTTTTGATACTAGATGGCGCTAGAAATTGTGGTTATCAAGAGTATAAAATGTACAAAATGGTTTTCTACTATTTAACGTCATCTAGGCGGAACTTTGCTTTAAAAAGTAAAGCTTTCTATTATTTGTTCAGATAATTTAAATTATTCAGATAATTAAAGTTTTACGAAATAACTCTGCTATTCGATACTAGATAGCGCTAGGCATTTAGGTTATCAAGTCTAAAATGTAAAAAAAAATTGTTTTCTACTATTCAACGTCATCTATATATAGGCGGAGCTTTGTTATAAAAAGTAAAGCTTTTTATTATTTGTTCAGATAATTTAAATTATTCAGATATTATTAAAGCTTTACGAAATAACTCTTCCTTTCGATACTAGATGGCGCTAGGCATTCAGGTTAAAAACGGCAAAATTTTGTTTAAAACGTTTTAAATCGGTTTATTTATATCTATAGTCTACATAGAATATATATGTACTTATAATCTTCTTGGTGTTGTGGAAATTACACTAATTAAACTGTCATCACATTAAGTGCGTAACCATTGCATGGAATTTACCAGAATAACTAATGCCTATAAAACTATTTACACATAGTTTATCGCACAAAACGAAAACATGCCATAAAATATACTTACATAAATATAAATGGTTTGTTTACTATTTTTTTACTGTATTCCTAAAAGGTGAACTATAATGTCCTGCAAACCGAATTTCGGCCACGGCGGCCAATCTCAACCGTGGCGGAGACTAGCCAACTACGCATGAGATATTATAGTGCCCAAGTGTATGTTTAAATTTTAATCTCTTATAAAAGTCACGAAAGTAAAGCTAAATAAAATAAAATCAATACTCAATGCATCTACTATACATATAATAAAATCATAGACTTGCCGTATCTGTACATTAAAGATTTTTGCAAAATAATAACTGGAAGATGTTAGGGATAAGTAACAGAACGTAAAAAAGCTATCTTTGAAATTTTTGTCTGTTTGTCTGTTTATCTGTTTGTCTGTATGTTTGTGCGCGCATCACGCAAAAACTACTGGATGGATTGAAATTAAACTTGGTATGATTCAAGTTTATACTATGGAGAAACATACAGGATACTTTTTGTCCCGAAATTAAGCACGGTTCCCTTGGGAGAGGGGAAGAAAGTCTTAAATGTGTACTTAGCTGTAATTCATGAACGCGTGGTCCGATTTCATTTATTCTTTTTTAACCCCCGATGCAAAAACGACGGGTGTTATAAGTTTGACGAGTCTGTGTGTGTATGTGTGTGTGTCTGTCTGTTCCCCTGTGGCGCTCAAACGGCTGGACCGATTCGAATGCGGTTTTTTTGTTTGAAAGGTGAATTAGTCGAGAGTATTGTTAACTATGTTTGAAGAAAATCGGTCTAAAATGGCCACCGCTACAAAATGGCGGATTATATATTTTTTCACAACTCCCTTAATATGGGTATCAAATGAAAAGGCTTGACTAGTAGAATATCACTATTGCAAATCCAAGATGGCCGCTGCCACGAAATGGCGAATGTCGGGGGTTTTTTAAATTTTTTATTTATGCTTGTTGTTAGAAAGGAGATACTTTAAAGATTACAGGCTAATCTCTAAAAGGCTGGATCGATTTTGATGGTACTTTCACGGGCGGATGTTTACATTTTGATCTACCTAAAAATCCGCCAGTGAACTTTTAACAGTTTTTAGCAAGGTATGAGCTGAAAGGTGCTTAGGAAAAACAAAATTATTCCCACGGAATTTTTTAAAAACCCGCGATGCCCGCGACTTCGTCCGCGTGTACTCATATTATAAACTAGCGGTCCGCCCCGGCTTCGCCCGTGGTACATAATATACAGCCTATAGCACTCAGGGATCACGTACATATCCAACGGTGAAAGAATTTTTGAAATCGGTCCAGTAGTTCCTGAGATTAGCGCGTTCAAACAAACAAACTCTTCCGCTTTATTATATTAAGTACTAGATGATGCCCACGGCTTCGCCCGTGTGTATTTAGGTTTGTAAAAATCTCGTGGGAACTTTGATTTTCCAGAACAAAAAGTAGCCTATCTGTAGTAAGTAGTAACCCGTCCACAAAACGGGAAAATTCCGTGGGATCCTTACGATTTCGGAATGCAATTCCTTACAGCATCAGGGTTGAGGAGTTGGACATGTACCTACTCGGGGTCATTCAACAATAAAGTCTTTAATTGGTATCCCCAATATTAATTTAAATAACCGACAGTGCCTAAATCCCATTAGTTTTGGGGATCATATCCCCTACAGCATCAGGATTGAAGAGTTGGAGTCCAAATTTTTTGTAGAACAGTGTCGCAATGTTTCTCTATCGATTAAAAAAAAAATTACGCAAATCGGTTCAGAAATCTCGGAGATATCGGTGTACATAGGTAGAAAAACACAACTCCTCCTTTTTTGAAAGTCGGTTAAAAAAGTAGTCTATGTTACTCCCTGGTTAATTCTCTACTTGTATGTGAAGGTCCCGTCAAAATCGGTTGAGCCGTTCTGAAGATTAGCCCGTTCAAACAGACAGACAGACAGACAGACAAAAATTTTAAAAATGTGTGATTCGGTTATGGTAGCGTTCAAATAACCATATGAGCTTAATATGCGGTAGTTATTTCGATATTACAGACAGACACTTCAATTTTATTTATTAGTTATATTATATTAAGTATGATTTCATACAAATTTTCAAGCCCTATCTTACACCTTTAGGGGTTGAATTTTCAGAAATCCTTTCATAGCGGATGTTTACGTCATAATAGCTATCTGCATGTCAAATTTCAGGCCAATCCGTCCAGTGGTTTGAGCTATGCGTTGATAGATCAGTCAGTCAGTCACATTTTCCTTTTATATATTTAAATAAATTACTCTAAACTTAAACAATTGTGAGAAATATTTCATTGTTTAGCGGAATTAAAATATTGGAGTTTCAAAAATAATCGTTTTATTTGGCCAACAATTTACAAACAATAGTGAATAAATGAATACCTATTTTATCATAGGTGGAATTCAAATAAAAACAAATATTATTTATAATCAGAATCTAAAATTGCGACCTAGATTTATTTTTATATATGAATGCAATAAACATTTAGTTACGTTAATTAATTTTATTATGTACAATAACAAAAATATAACAAATTAAATAAAATACAACATAATAAAACGTTATCTTACAGCGACTGATTATTTAAATAAATTTTGTGTTTAATGCATATTAAAACATTTTTCAAAATTTATAAGCTTATTATTTCTACTTATACAGTGTAATGTAGATCTAGACGCGCGGCAGCGCGTCCGGCAAGTTCCTCCGGCCGTGAGGTATGTCAGTGTGTCTATTTATTTATTTTACGCCGAACGAACCGTATTGCTGCTGAACAAATTGATAGATAGTCAGTAATTTTGGGCCCAAATGGAGCATGGACGCGGTACGGTCGGTAGCGTATTTTGTATGAATCAATTTACTAAGATACTTTAAAGATATCTAATCTCTAAAAGCCTGGATCGATTTTGATGTTACTTTCACGGGCGGATGTTTACATTTTGATCTACCTAAAAATCCGCCATTGAACTTTTAACAGTTTTTAGCAAGAACGAACCGTATTGCTGCTGAAAAATTGATAGATAGTCAGTAATTTTGGGCCCAAATGGAGCATGGGCGCGGTACAGTCGGTAGCGTAAATTGATTCATACAAAATCAAAGTCAAAGTTAAATAAACTTTATTCAAAATTGGTACACTTTTTAGGGTTCCGTAGTAAACAAGGAACCCTTATAGTTTCGCCATGTCCGTCCGTCTGTCTGTCTGTCTGTCTGTCTGTCTGTATCTTGGCCGCGCATCACGCCGAAACTACTGAATGGATTCGAATGAAACTTGGTACGATTTGAGTTTATACTTCGAGGTAGGACATAGGATACTTTTTATCCCGAAATTCAGCACGGTTTCCTTGGGAGAGGGGATGAAAGTTAAAACGTGTATTTAGCTGTAATTCATTAACGCGTTATTCGATTTCACTCATTTTTTTTTTGTTAGAAAGGTAGTACTTTATATATTGTCCCTTAAATATTTCAAGGTCATAGGTTTTTTGGTTTAGAAATGACAGACATTACAACCCTCATTATTGGGTTCAAATAACTTGGGACCCGGATCTTTGAACGTACGGCTTATTTTAAACTGGTGTGCGTTTAAATTTATTTTTGTCGGTCTGTCTATTTGTTCCAGCTAATCTCCGAAACGGCTGGATCGATTTTAATGGAACTTTCAATGTTATAAGGAGTGACTTAGGCTACATTTAGTTTAGGTACATAAAAGAATTATGGGATCCGATCCGATCCTATATAAAAACCTATATCTACGCGAACGAAGTTGCGGGGTTCAGCTAGTATTGAATATTCTTTGAAAAATACCTTACAGGATCAAATTTGCAACTTTAACCTTTAAGTACCGACGTGTGGTCTGACAGACACCTCGAGAGGTCGAAAAGTCTGATTACCTATGTTAGCGAAAAACTATCCTACTGTGCTTCTCTCTACCCCTCGGGAACTCGCCCAGAAGCGTTCCTGCACAGTGGCAGCGTCGGCGCGTACGATTTCGGTAAGTTTTGATTTTTATAAGATCACGAGTGGTCTGTCAGACCACTCGTCGGTACTTATGTAACTTTTTTTGGATGCGACTTTTTTCAGATTATATTGTTTTCTCTTTTATTTTCAGTCAGTTATAACAATGGATTAGCCAGGTTCTTCAGGCATGAAATGGTCAGCCATAAATAAAAATAAAAGTGTAGTGTAGGTGAGAAAAGATATCATACACTGCTTCAATATAAAGACCACCAAGAACATTTAGTGGAATAGCTAAATGAGAGTTCAGAGTCCGAATCTAAGGATATCTACCCAAATTTTACTGCTGGAGAGTGACCATAATTCAGCACCTGAACAGACTGTGATACTTGTATGAAACACGTGTGCCTACAATGCAGTAAGCCTATGCAAAGACTGTTTGTAAACTTTGATAGTTCCTGCAATTTGATACCCTGTGATTTTTGAGAAAACGGTTGGTTATTAAGGTTTTTTATTTTTTTAGTATTTATGTAGCTATTAATCTTTAAGAAAAAATTGTGTTTAAGAAAAAAATAATAGTATTACTGATACATATGAATTATTAAGATAAAAGTTATTTTTTTCAAACGAAGAATCTATGAATGCTATATTAACGCTTATAATCAGTAATAAATGTGAAAACTTCTACATTTTGTTTTACTTATACAATAAGTAGATATTTAACAATACATAGAAACATTTTTTTTAGAAGAATAATAAGAAACACAAAAGTTTTCGATTGGAAAACTATGGTGGTCTGGCAGACCTCACGTCGGTACTTATGTGACTAAAATAGTACGTCGGTACTTAAAGGTTAAATACCATTACCATTTTGTCAATGTTTAAACTAGGAGAGAGGTATACCTTTTATCGCGATGAAAACCAAGAGCCCACACGAATATAATGAACAAGTATAAATTAAAAATTTAAAAAACCCCCGACACTCGCCATTTTGTGGTGGCCGCCATCTTGAATTTGCATAATGCTATTCTGCTAGTCAAGCTCTTTCATTTGATACCCATATTGAGGGGGTTGTGAAAAAATTTGTGGCGGCGGCCATCTTGGATCAATTTTCATCGAACATTACTAACAACACTCCCGACAAATTCACCTTTCAAACAAAAAAAACCACATTCAAATCGGTTCACCCGTTTGAGCGCTACGGGGGAGCAGACAGACACGTACACACACACAGACACGTCAAACTTATAACACCGCGTCGTTTTTGCGTCGGGGGTTAAAAACAATTACGAGGACGAAGTTGCGGGCAAAAGCTCGTCGTTTAATTTAAATATATTTTTACTATTATTATTTTCAAAGTTTGCAAGGTGATTTGAGTTTTCTGGCCAAGGCTTGGCCGACGGGATGTTGACATAACTTCCTTGCCAGTGGTGTTTATTTGGTTGTTTAAAATCTCTAAACTAAATTAAATTAGCACGTCTAAAATAGTGCTTTTCGTGTCAGCTGGGAAAAGGTTAGTTTTTGCTTTTTTAGTTTAGAGATGGTGTGCAATCGAATTAACACCAATATTCAAATGTAAGATCCATTAAGAACCTGCTAGTCTCAATAATAGATACAAAAACGGTCAAGTCTTATCATAATGTCTAAGAATTTTATTTTTAAGCACTATTCGTCAAGGTATTTATAGCGAACGCTATCTTTGTTATGCGATTGATGTGAGATAAAAATATTTTAGGAGCAAGAATGCCAAAAAATATGGAATTCTGCACAGAGGCACTTATCACTATGATCGGACTTTGCCTGAATAGGACACAGGCGCGGCACAATTATTTCATAATCTATCTATCTATCTATTATTATCTATTTTCTATAATATAATAAAACTGTAACAGATCCAATTCTGTACATTGAAGATATTTTGAAAATTTTTATTGGAGGGCACTCTATAATTGATCATCATCATCATCATGATCAACCCATTACCGGCTCACTACAGAGCACGGGTCTCCTCTCAGAGTGAGAAGGGTTTTGGCCATAGTCCACCACGCTGGCTGGGCACTCCATAATCGATACTGAAGCCAAATCTGCAATTTTTTTCATTTTTGTCTGTCTGTCTGTCTTTCTGTCTGTCTGTCTTTCTGTCTGTCTGTCTGTCTGTCTGTCTGTCTGTATCTTGGCCGCGCATCACGCCGAAACTACTGGATGGATTCAAATGAAACTTGGTACGATTTAAATTTATACTCCGAGGTAGGACATAGGATACTTTTTATCCTGAAATTCAGCACGGTTCCCTTGGGAGAGGGGATAAAAGTTAAAACGTGTATTTAGCTGTAATCCGTTAACGCGTTGTTCGATTCCACTCATTCTTTTTTTGTTAGAAAGATAGTACTTTATATATTGTCCCGTAAATATTTCAAGGTCATAGGTTTTTTAGTTCAGAAATGACAGACATTACAACCCTCAGTATTGGGTTCAAATAACTTGGGACCCGGATCTTTGAACGTACCGCTTATTTTATACTGGTGTGCATTTAAATTTATGTTTGTTGGTCTATCTATTTCTTCCAGCTTATCTCCAAAACGGCTGGATCGATTTTAATGGAACTTTCAATGGCAGATAGGTAATGTTATAAGGAGTAACTTAGGCTACATTTAGTTTAAGTACATAAAAGAATTATGGGATTCGATCCGAACCTATATAAAGACCTATATCTACGCGAACGAAGTTGCGGGGATCAGCTAGTATTAAAATAAGACTGTAACAGATCCAATTCTGTACATCACTACATAGTATAAAACAAAGTTAAAATGTATGCTTAAATCTTTAAAACTACGCAACGGATGCGGTTTTTTTTAATAGATAGAGTGATTAAAGAGGAAGGTTTATAAGTAGGAAAATTGGACCCGGTAGGTGGCGCTAATAGCGGGCAGGACGACATCTGCCGGGTCCGCTAGTTGAATATATTTTGAAAATTTTCATTGGAGGGCACTCTATAATTGATCATCATCATCATCATGATCAACCCATTACCGGCTCACTACAGAGCACGGGTCTCCTCTCAGAGTGAGAAGGGTTTTGGCCATAGTCCACCACGCTGGCCAAGCGGATTGGCAGACTTCACACACCTTTGAGAACGTTATGGATAACTCTCAGGCATGCAGGTTTCCTCACGATGTTTTTCCTTCACCGTTAAAGCAAGTGATATTTAAATACTTAAAACGCACATAACTCCGAAAAGTTAGAGGCCCGGGATCGAACCCACGACCTCCGATTAGAAGTCGGTCGTCCTAACCACTAGGCTATCACAGCTTCTTGATCTATAATTGATACTGAAACCAAAACTGCAATTTTTTTCATTTTTGTCTGTCTGTCTGTCTGTCTTTCTGTATCTTGGCCGCGCATCACGCCGAAACTACTGAATGGATTTGAATGAAACTTGGTACGATTTGAGTTTATACTCCGAGGTAGGATATAGGATACTTTTTATCCCGAAATTCAGCACGGTTCCCTTGGGAGAGGGGATGAAAGTTAAAACGCGTATTTAGCTGCAATTCATTAACGCGTTGTTCGATTTCACTCATTCTTTTTTTGTTAGAAAGGTAGTACTTTATATATTGTCCCTTGAAATATTTCAAGGTCATAAGTTTTTTAGTTTCGAAATGACAGACATTACAACCCTCAGTATTGGGTTCAAATAACTTGGGACCCGGATCTTTGAACGTACGGCTTATTTTAAACTGGTGTGCGTTTAAATTTATGTTTTTTGGTCTGTCTATTTGTTCCAGCTAATCTCCAAAACGACTGGATCGATTTTAACGGAACTTTCAATGGCAGATAGGTGATGTTATAAGGAGTAACTTAGGCTACATTTAGTTTAGGTACATAAAAGAATTATGGGATCTGATCCGACCCTTTATAAAACCTATAAACACGCGAACGAAGTCGCGGGGGTCAGCTAGTTAATAATATAAAGTAGCTTGTCCTGACTGACTGATCATCAACGCACAGCCTAAACTAATGAAGCTAGAAACTTGAAATTTTCACATTAGCTTCTTTTTATAACGTAGGTGCACACTAAGGTAGGATTATTGTAAATTCCACCCTTAAGGGGGTTAAATAGGGGATCAACTTTTGTATGAAAGTCCGTCATTTTTCAAATTATATCCATTGAATATATATTCCATGAAAATTGGTATTTAGGTTTTCAGTTAAAAATAAAGAATTTCGTGTTTAAGGAATTTTGAGAAAAACTAACCCCAAGTGGATTAAATGGGGGATGAATGTTTGTATGAAAGTCCGTAATTTTTAAAGTTATATCAATGAAAATTGGTATTTGTATTGTCAGTTAAAAATAAAGAATTACGTGTTTCAGGAATTTTGGAAATTCCAAACCCAAGTGACTTTTATAAGAATCCAAGCAGACGAAGTCGCTGGCATCAGCTAGTTATTGATATTCATATTTATAAACATAGAGATGATACTACTTAATAATCGACTTACTAGAAACCGTCAAAAACTTATGTCGTCTGCGCAAAGTACAGAAATGCGTTGTCGGATTGAATATTCGTATTTATAACTTTATTCCGAAGGAATATGTAGATTTGCCATTCCACAAAAGACACAATATTGTTTCCGAGTTTCTTGCTGGTTCTTCTCGGTTGGAATGGCATTCCGAACCAGTGGTAGATTCAATTGACAATTCAAAAGTACTTGTAAAAGTTTATTTGAATAAAAACTTTTCTATTCTATTCTATGTAAAAATGCATTTATTAGTTGAGGTAATTACGCAATTAAATTTTTTAATGACAAAATTGCATGGAAGCAATCAGCTTTGCATGCCCACAAGACAGTATGAAATTTTATGGTTTGTTACATAATATAATATATAGCTGTGTACATCCTACTAATATTATAAATGTGAAAGTGTGGATGTTTGGATGTTTAGATGTTTGTATGTTTGGATGTTTGTTACTCAATCACGCCGCAACTACTGAACCGATTTGGCTGAAATTTTGAATGGAGATAGCTTATGCCCTGACTTAAAACATAGGCTACTTTTTATCCCGGAAAAGTATTCCTGTGGGACTAACATAGATATAATCTTCCAAAAACGCCATAGAGGGCGCTGACTGTTCTTAGGTAAATCACGTTCACATAACACATTATTGCAATAGTTTGGTGTGTTGCATGCATTGGCAACACATAGGCTACTTTTTATCCTGGAAAGATGCACAGTTCCCACGGGATTTTGATAAAACCGAAATCTATATCTACAGCTATAGGTAGATTACTATAGCGAATTTCCTTGATAGAAAGTATAAAGGTTGGAAAAGGGAGCGGGAACGGGAACCGGGAATCAACGATTCCCTCGGGATTTGTTCAAAACCGAAATTTATGCGAGCGAAGCTGCGGGCAGAAGCTATCACACATAATCACAATACCAATCCTACTATCTATCTTCTATCTTCTATACATATAATAAAATCGTAGAATTACCGTATCTGTACATTGAAGATTTTTGCAAAATAATAACTGGGGGATGTTAGGGATAAGTAATAGAACGTAAAAAAGCTATTTTTGAAATTTTTGTCTGTTTGTCTGTTTGTCGGTTTGTCTGTTTGTCTGTTTGTCTGTTTATCTGTTTGTCTGTTTGTCTGTATGTTTGTGCGCGCATCACGTAAAAACTACTGAATGGATTGAAATGAAACTTGGTATGATTTAAGTTCATACTACGGAGTAACATATAGGATACTTTTTATCCCGAAATTCAGCACGGTTCCCTTGGGAGAGGGGATGAAAGTCAAAATGTGTACTTAGCTGTAATTCGTTAACGGGTGGTCCGATTTCATTCATTCTTTTTTTGTTAGAAAGAAGATACTTCAAAGATTACTGGCTAACCTCCGAAAGGCTGGACCGATTTTGATGGGACTTTCACTGGCGGATGTTTACATTTTGATGTACCTAAACATCCGCCAGTGAACTTTTAACAGTTTTTAGCAAGGTTTAAGCTCAAAAGAGCATAGGAAAAACAAAATGATTCCCACGGGATTATTAAAATCAATATCCACGCGAACGAAGTCGCGGGTATCCGCTCGTAATATTATAAATGTGAAAGTGTCGATGTTTGGATGTTTAGATGTTTGGATGTTTGTTACTCAATCACGCCGCAACTACTGAACTGATTTGGCTGAAATTTTGAATGGAGATAGCTTATGCCCTGACTTAAAACATAGGCTACCTTTTATCCCGGAAAAGTATTCCTGTGGGACTAAAATAGATATAGACTTCCAAAAACGCGATAGATGGCGTTGACTGTTCTTAGGTAAATCACGCTCACATAGCACATTATTACAATAGTTGCATGCATCTGTATACGTATGTATTTTTTATCCTGGAAAAATCCACAGTTCCCACGGGATTTTGATAAAACCGAAATATATGTATATCTACAGCTATAGGTAGATTACTATAGCAAACTTCCTTGAAAGTGGGTATAAAGCTTGGAAAAGGGAGCGGGAACGGGAGTCGGAAATCCTCGATTCCCTCGGGATTTGTGAAAAACCAAAATTCACGCGGGCGAAGCCGCGGGCAGAATCTAGTATACAATAATATTGTGTTCTGAAAAGAGCAACTGCTGAGTTTCTTGTCGGCTCTTCTCAGCAACTGCAACTTAAGAGTCGCAAGTTGGCCGACAAATAATTTTGTATTCTGAATTTGAATTTCATATAATACAACATTCTCCTTAGGGCTTAGACTTTGCAAGTGTCGGTCCGTGCGTGGTCTAAGATAAATCTACCCTTACACTACACACCTTGCGGACTTTAAAATTAAAACATTATAAGTACATTATGTAATTTTATTCCGGGCAGCGACTAACCCTAGTAGGTATATTTAGCAATTCAAATACGATACTATAAAATATACGATAAACATCTGTACTTACCTACCTAATTATGTAATTAATATTTATTATTTATTTATTACTAGCCGACCCCCGCGACTTCGTCCGCCTGGATATAGGTTTTATATAGGATCGGATTGGATCCCATAATCCTTTTTTATACCTAAACTAAATGTAGCCTAAGTTACTCCTTATAACATCACCTATCTGCCATTGAAAGTTCCATTAAAATCGATCCAGCCGTTTCGGAGATTAGCTGGAACAAATAGACAGAACGACAAACATAAATTTAAACGCACGCCAGTTTAAAATAAGCCGTACATACAAAGATCCGGGTCCCAAGTTATTGGAACCCAATAAATGTCTG
The DNA here is from genome assembly GCA_920104075.1 of Melanargia galathea. Lineage (NCBI taxonomy): Eukaryota > Metazoa > Arthropoda > Insecta > Lepidoptera > Nymphalidae > Melanargia > Melanargia galathea. The sequence goes on along the minus strand of OV049859.1, from coordinate 6,096,080 downwards.
TCATTTCTAAACTAAAAAACCTATGACCTTGAAATATTTACGGGGCAATACTTAAAGTACTACCTTTCTAACAAAAAAAGAATGAGTTAAATCGAACTACCCGTTAATGAATTACAGCTAAATACACGTTTTAACTTTCTTCCCCTCTCCCAAGGGAACCGTGCTGAATTTCGGGATAAAAGGTATCCTATGTCCTACCTCGGAGTATAAACTCAAATCGTACCAAGTTTCATTCGAATCCATTCAGTAGTTTCGGCGTGATGCGCGGCCAAGATACAGACAGACAGACAGACAGACAGACAGACAGACAGACAGACAGACAAAAATGAAAAAAATTGCAGTTTTTGCTTCAGTATCGATTATAGAGTGCCATCCAATAAAAATTTTCAAAATATCTTCAATGTACAGAATTGGATCTGTTACAGTTTTATTATATTACTAGCCGACCCCCGCGACTTCGTTCGCATGGATATAGGTTTTTATATAGAATAGGGATCGGACCCCATAATTCTTTTTTGTACCTAAACTAAATGTATCCTAAGTTACTTCTTAACATCACCTATCTGCCATTGAAAGTTCCATCAAAATCGATCTTGCCGTTTCGGAGATTAGCTGGAACAAATAGACAGGCCGACAGACATAAATTTAAACGCACGCCAGTTTAAAATAAGTCCCAAGTTATTTGAACCCAATAAATGTCAGTCATTTCTGAACTAATAAACCTATGACCTTGAAATATTTACGGGACAATACTTAAAGTACTATCTTTCTAACAAAAAAAGAATGAGTTAAATCGAACTACGCGTTAATGAATTACAGCTAAATACACGTTTTAACTTTCATCCCCTCTCCCTAGGGAACCGTGGTGAATTTCGGGATAAAAAGTATCCTATGTCCTACCTCGGAGTATAAACTCAAATCGTACCAACTTTCATTCGAATCCATTCAGTAGTTTCGGCGTGATGCGCGGCCAAGATACAGACAGACAGACAGACAGACAGACAGACAGACAGACAGACAGACAGACAGAAAGACAGACAGACAGACAAAAATGAAAAAAATTGCAGTTTTGGCTTCAGTATCGATTATAGAGTGCCCTCCAATAAAAATTTTCAAAATATATTCAATGTACAGAATTGGATCTGTTACAGTTTTATTATATTATAGATAGATTGTGGATGATGGACTTCTTCAATTCCCAGTCAAGTAGTAAAAACTTAGTCTTTGAATCAGATTCGTATTATTACTAGCTGATGCTTGCGACTTCGCCCGCGTGGATTCATACAAATTTCATCCCCTATTTTATCCACTTGGTGGTGGAATTTCCAAAATTCCTGAAACACGTAATTCTTTATTTTTAACCAACAGTACCAATACTGATTTTCATTGATATAACTTTAAAAATGACGGACTTTCATCCCATATTTTACCCACTTTGGGGTAGTTTTTCTAAAATTTCTTAAACACCAAACTTTTTATTTTTAACCGAAAACCTAAATACCAATTTTCATGGATATAACTTGAAAAATGACGGACTTTCATACAAACTTTTATCCCCTATTTAACCCCCTTAGGCATGGAATTCGCAATAATCTTTTCTTAGTGTACGCCTACGTTATAAAAGGAAGCTACTGTGAAAATTTCAAGTTTCTAGCTTCAGTGGTTTTGGCTGTGCGTTGATTGTCAGTCAGGACAAGCTACTTTATATTATTACTAGCTGACCCCCGCGACTTCGTCCGCATGGATATACGTTTTTATATAGGATCGGATTGGATCCCATAATCCTTTTTTGTACCAAAACTAAATGTAGCCTAAGTTACTCCATATAACATCACTTATCTGCCATTGAAAGTTCCGTCAAAATCGATCCAGCCGTTTCCTAAATTAGCTGGAACAAATAGACAGATCGACAAACATAAATTTAATCGCACACCAGTTTAAAATAAGCAGTACGTTCAAAGATCCGGGTCCCAAGTTATTTGAACACAATAAATGTCTGTCATTTCTGAACTAAAAAACTTATGACCTTGAAATATTTACGGGACAATACTAAAAGTACTACCTTTCTAACAAAAAAAGAATGAGTTAAATCGAACTACGCGTTAATGAATTACAGCTAAATACACGTTTTAACTTTCTTCCCCTCTCCCAAGGGAACTGTGCTGAATTTCGGGATAAAAAGTATCCTATGTCCTACCTTGAAGTATAAACTCATATCGTACCAAGTTTCATTTGAATCCATTCAGTAGTTTCGGCGTGATGCGCGGCCAAGATACAGACAGACAGACAGACAGACAGACAGACAGACAGACAGACAAAAATGAAAAAAATTGCAGTTTTGGATTCAGTATCGATTATACAGTGCCCTCCAGTAAAAATTTACAAAATATCTTCAATGTACAGAATTTGATCTGTTACAGTTTTATTATATTACTAGCTGAACCCCGCAACTTTGTTCGCGTAGATATAGGTTTTTATATAGAATCGGATTGGATCCCATAATTATTTTATGTACCTAAACTAAATGTAGCCTAAGTATTACTCCTTATAACATTGAAAGTTCCATTAAAATCGATCCAGCCGTTTCGGAGATTAGCTGGAACAAATAGACAGACCGACAAACATAAATTTAAACACACACCAGTTTAAAATAAGCCGTAAGTTCAAAGATCCAGGTCCCATGTTATTTGAACCCAATAATGATGGTTGTAATGTCTGTCATTTCTACATTAAAAAACCTATGACCTTGAAATATTTACGGGACAATATATAAAGTACTACTTTTCTAACAAAAAAAGAATGAGTGAAATCGAACAACGCGTTAATGAATTACAGCTAAATACACGTTTTAACTTTCATCCCCTCTCCCAAGGGAACCGTGTTGAATTTTGGGATAAAAAGTATCCTATGTCCTACCGCGGAGTATAAACTCAAATCGTACCAAGTTTCATTCGAATCCATTCAGTAGTTTCGGCGTGATGCGCGGCCAAGATACAGACAGACAGACAGACAGACAGACAGACAGACAAAAATGAAAAAAATTGCAGTTTTGGCTTCAGTATCGATTATAGAGTGCCCTCCAATAAAAATTTTCAAAATATCTTCAATGTACAGAATTGGATCTGTTACAGTTTTATTATATTATTATAGATAGAAGATAGAAGATAGATATAGATATAGATATAGATATAGATATAGATATAGATATAGATATAGATATAGATATAGATATAGATATAGATATAGATATAGATATAGATATAGATATAGATATAGATATAGATATAGATATAGATATAGATATAGATATAGATATAGATATAGATATAGATATAGATATAGATATAGATATAGATATAGATATAGATATAGATATAGATAGACAGACAGACAGACAGACAGACAGACAGACAGACAGACAGACAGACAGACAGACAGACAGACAGACAGACAGACAGACAGACATACAGACAGACAGACAGACAGACAGACAGACAGACAGACAGACAGACAGACAGACAGACAGACAGACAGACTGACAGACAGACAGACAGACAGACAGACAGACAGACAGACAGACAGACAGATAGATCATAGAAGATAGATAGGTTATAGGTGGCCACAAAGCATGCGATTTTAATATTATTTGACGCAAATATAGTAAGTATATTATTTAGGACACAATAATACTGCTACGTAAGCAAAAAAACCTGATGCAAAATGGTTGCCTGTAAATACAAATAAAATCTATTATAATAGGTAATTTTTGAAATTTTTATCTGTTTGTCTGCTTGTCTGTTTGTCTGTATGTCTGTACGTTTGTGCGCGCATCACTCAAAAACTACTGAATGGATTGAAATAAAATTTGGCATGATTTAAGTTCGTACTATGGAGTAACATATAGGATACTTTTCATCCCGAAATTCAGCACAGTTCCCTTGGGAGAGGGGATGAAAGTCAAAATGTGTACTTAGCTGTAATTTTTTAACCCGTGATCCGATTTAATTCATTCTTTTTTTGTTAGAAAAGAGATACTTTAAAGATTACCTGCTAATCTCTGAAAAGTTGGACCGATTTTGATTGACCTTTCACTGGCGGATGTTTACATTTTGATGTATCTAAATATCCGCCAGTGAACTTTTAACAGTTTTTAGCAAGGTATGAGCTCAAAGGAGCTTAGGAAAAACAAAGAGTTCTCAAAAAGATGGATTTTTAAAAATCAATATCCACGCGAACGAAGTCGCGGCTTGTAAATAATATATTTAAAAGCGCTATGAAATAATGATTGACGCTAATTAATTTTGTGGCCCAACAACCTCTTTCAATTTATTTAGGTAAGCACTAATGATCCATTACACTTTAGGTATATGTTTTGAGTTATTTTTAAATATGAAATGAGTGCTAGAAAAAAAGACCCAAAATAAAAAATCAGCCAAGTGCGAGTCGGGCCTCGCTCTTTCAGGGTTCCGTACATAATTATGAACAATATAATATTTTGGGTCTAAGAAATATTTAATTTCCGAGCTAGACATCGCAACAAACCTTGAAAGAAAAACCCAAAAAAATGTTCGTTTATTTTGGTCACAGCTTATAAACTATTTAATAAATCGTTGTTTTCAGTATTTGTTGTTTAAATAGAGCATATAGTACATAATATACTGAAATATCATATTCCCAACTAGTTTAGTTTTTGAGATAGCCCCCGTCACAAAAATGGTCTAAAACTGACAACTTTGATGGCCTCCCATTCCCTTATTTTTTGAGATAAAAATTAAAAAAATATATATTTGTACTCTACTTAATGAGCTCTAAACAATGATACCCCACAGGCTAGGGTAAAGAAAAAATTTTTTTTTCCGGCTCCTTTTTCATGTATGGGAGCCCCCCTGAAAAATCCGTTTTTACCCTTTGGGTACGGAACCCTAAAAACTTCAATGTCGTATAATTTGTATTTGCTTAATCATTATTGACATGGGGTCTATAATAGCTGAGATATGCGACGTGTTACTCCAGAGATATGTCATATTTCTGGAGGTGCAAAAATAATAAAAAATATAATCAAGCGTCAAGAAAGCGCTTCCAACTTTGAATTACAAAAACAAATGCTTGGAAACGATAAACATTTTTCTGTAAACAACCTACATGTTTGTCTTTCACTCTGGTTAGTCAACAAGAGTTGCATCATAATACGATAAAAATAGCGATATTATTTGCATACAGATAAAGGTGTAGTCAGGGCTAAACCAAGGAAAGTGAAATGTAAATAAAACCAGCCAAGTGCAGCTTATTCCAAAGTTTCTACGCGCTGATACTTATAAAAATTACAAGTATAAAGTTCGTAAACTAAAACCGACTACGCTTAATAATTTAATAATAATTTAGTGTGCAAAAGCGTGGGGCAATCAGCTAGTGGCGCCATCTGTTATGTGATTACTGAAACTAATTCTAAATCTAGAAAGCCGCGTGAAGGTCACTTCTCGATTTTTTCGTAAATAAAATGTAGCCTATTTCACCCGAACCATTACGACGAATCAATAGACACCTCATTCATCAAAATCGGTCCAGTAGTTTAGGCGCTACGGTGGTACACACAGAATCTCATACAAAAATCGGCCACATACATAGACTGCTAAAATCATAACCCTTCCTTTTGGCTTTGCCATAGCGGGTAAAAAGCAGGTCCAATGCCAATTTGCTGAATGACAAAAACCACGGCTCAAAAACGTTTGGACTGTAACATTAGTCAGATGAGTCACCAGTTCGCGGGGTTCACTAAGCCTCTAGCGATATAACAACTCCCTGTACTACTCACGTTATTCCAGCAAATATTATATTACAGTCAGTGTTTTTATTTGTGCATTAGCATGACAAGGTGTTAAATAATTATGATATGAAGTAGTGCATAATAATTACATGTCGGCAACTGTATAAAAACTTGTCATGTTTTGATTGAAGGTAATTTTTTGTGTCGTAATATTTTCAATTCGACAATGATTTGTAAGTTTTATACACATCAGAAGAGCTTGGTTATTGATTATTTTTAAATAAATAAATGTTTATTTGTTCCAAAATAAAAATTACATTTTGCTTAAGAGTACCATCGACCCCCAAACTAGGATAATAATAATAATGTCCTCCTGACCGAATTTCGGCCACGGTGGCCAATCTCAACCGAGGCAGAGACTAGCCATCTGCGCAGGAGATATTATAGTGCACAAGTGTGTGCGCATACACAGGCGCACTGGGTATTAGTAGTCCGATGGGACGCCAATGCGACACGACCGGAGAGAGATTAGGCGCAGGACCGACGGCTTTACGTGCTCTCCGAGGCACGGGGGTGTATCTAACACCGCCAACTTCCAACTCCGGGCTGGCACTGAGAATTTCTTGACAGAAAAACCCAATACCTCATTTTTTTTTGGCCCGACTCGGGAATCGAACCCAGGACCTCGTGATCCACAGTCGAACGTGCCAACCGCTAGAAAAACTAGGATAACCCGTGGTATGGAGGACAAATGGGTGGAATAAAACAAATTCGAAATCCTTAACTTACGAGTTCTTAACTTCTTCGTGATCAGTTTTTATACGGTTTTCACTAGCATTTAGGATGAGAAAGGTTTTTTTTTGTAGATATCCATTTAGTTTGAAGGAGAGGTAAAGTGATAGAAAAAATAAATTTAATGATAGAAAATAATAGTTACCAGTCGCATATACAACGTTATTTTATGTTAATTTACAAACCTAAAAACAGTTTGTTATTTAAAACAAATCGATTGCAATAATTTTTAAACCATGTAAGTAACATTTTATCCCAAAGACGTAGGTATGAAGTGGGTAACACTAATTTTCTATTAACGCTCGATAGCTATTTTATTACTCCGCGCAGGTCACCGCTTGGTGAGTATGATTTTGACTTTGTGATTGCGGCTAATTCTGTTTTACACAATCTCTAAAGTAAACTAAAATGACAGGTCTAAATCTATTCCAATCTCATTCACAATGCCCCCTGCGGAAAATGATACTTAGCACTATTTTTAAACTTTCAGTTTAGTTTAGTTTAGAGATTGTGTGCAACAGAATTAGCCACTTTGTCCAACTAATGGTAGTACAATGAAAGATTTGTATAAATACCTACTTAAGTATATTTATTTTTAACCCCCGACACAAAAACGACGTGTGTGTGTGTGTGTGTGTGTGTGTGCGTGTGTGTGTCTGTCTGTCTGTTCCCCTGTGGCGCTCAAACGGGTGGACCGATTTGAATGCGGTTTTTTGTTTGAAAGGTGAATTTAGTCGAGAGTGTTGTTTGATGAAAATCGATCCAAGATGGCCGCCGCTAGAAAATGGCGGATTACATATTTTTTCACAACTCCCTTAATATGGGTATCAAATGAAAGGGCTTGACTAGTAGAATAGCACTATCCAAATCCAAGATGGCTGCCACCACAAAATGGCGAATGTCGGGGGGTTTTCAAATTTTTAATTTATACTTGTTAAATTAGCTGCGCCCGGCGGTGTCACCCACAATAAATAAGCGGTCAAAGCACGAAGACAAGTAAGAACAGCACCCCTAACAGCCAAAGTTTAACTTAGCCGATAGATGGCGCTGTTTTAAGTCCCACATCAACACTTTTTTCCGGGATCAGATTGAATTTTTTGTCAGTTCACTGCCAATCGGATGAGGTTTCGAGTGATATTTATTTGAGCACCTCCCTACCTATTTTCGGTCTACCCTTGGCCGTGCCCCTCAAATTAATTTTTAAATTGTTTTATTTAACTAATCAAATATTCTGGACTGAAATTTTTAGGGAACCCATTTGCAATATATTTATTGACATATTTAATTTGATATAAAATACTTTTCATCCAGTAACCAGCTCGGTGAAGGTCGGCATAAACAGGGATCCTATACTAACAGGAAATAATTTTCTTTATGACGGAATAAATAAATAATTAAGTGATTTACCTATTTATTTACAATAATAATTATAAATAAGTAATTAATCTGATTTCTCGGTAACTAGGTACTAACGGAATGAAATAATGAAATATTTCGCTCGTAGGTTGGTCGCACACTGCACAGTAAAGCGCCGAACGCGATGCGACTGCCGTACGCCCCGTCTAATTTCACATTTTGGTACTTAATATGTATCTACATATTTCACAAATTAAATTTTAATTAAATCTTCCCTTTTTTGTTGAAGCGTGGAGATAATACATCAACTTTTTTATATGGAAAACGTGCAGGCTAGGCGGTTCACTTATTTTTTTTATGTATTTACCGCCGTCCGCAAACCATCTGCAGCATCAGAGGAGTTTGCTGGTGTTTTAGGAATTCATTGACTCGCTCCTTAATTAACTCCATAAGTTTAGACTTATTGGTGGTTAAAATTTGGTTATATTTCTACCAACTAAAATACCATAAACATGTGCCCATGTGGGTATTTTCGGAGGCTCCGTGATCTCTTGAGAATGAACACGCACATCGCCCGGGAGATTGATATTTGATACCCCAACTGCATGAGTCAAGGAGGTAAAGATCTGATTCAAGGAATACCATGTTCCTGGAAAGGATCGCTGGAAAAATAAACGCTCAGAGCAATAAAATATACCTAGTTATATCCTGATCGTCACCATTCAAACTTACACATTATGACGATAACAATTTTTGTGATGACACGCCGCAAAGAATAATCAGCGACTACCTATCGTGTAAAAAATCATGGAATGCCCCTCGCCGTCCGCGCCGTTTCGGTGCGTTCGGTGCTGTTATGTTAGATGTGCAATGACTTTTATTTATAATCCAGACGATGCCCGCGACTTCGTCCGCATGGAATTAGGTTTTTAATAATCCCGCGCGAACTCTTTGTTTTTCCTAAGCTCCTTTGAGCTCATACTGTTAAAAGTCGTTCATTAAATTGGAACTACAGTAAGTAATGAGAATTAATTTTTTAATACTTAGCTCTTTCCCATCACTAAAGTTTTCCCAACGAAAATCCCATCAAAATTGGTCCAGCATTTTGGAGACAGACAAACACTTTTAATTCACCCCAAATGATAATCTGGACGTTCAAAGGTTCCTGTACAATCCCGGTTCCAAGTTATATGGAACACTGAGGGTTGTGATGGCTGTAATTTTTGAACTACAAAACCGGATGACCATCAAAATATATTTACGGAACGTTTTTTTTTATTTATTTATTTATTTTTTTTGTTTTATTTCTAAAAAAATGAATGAAATCGAACTAAGTACCCGTTAATGAATTTCAGCTAAGTAGGTACACATTTTAATTTTCATCCCCTCTCGCAAGGGAACCGTGCTGAATTGCGGGATAAAAGTATCCTACTCCGTAGTATGAACTTAAATCATGCTAAGTTTCATTTCAATCCATTCAGTAGTTTTTGCGTGATGCGCGCACAAACATACAGACAAACAGACATACAGACAAACAGACAAACAGACAAAAATTGATTTTTTACGTTCTATTACCTACTTATCACTAACGTCTCCCAGTTATTTTTTTGCAAAAATCTTTAATGTAGGTACAGATACGGCAAGTCTACGATTTTATTATATGTAGATATAGATGAGGAAATAATTACGTCCAATGAAATGTATAAAAAAAGATTGCGGCGCTAAATCATGATCAGGCGAAAGTACTTATTTGCTACTAGCTTCTGCCCGCCCACTTCGCGCACCAGGCTTCGCCCACGTGAATATCCATTTTTCACAAATCCCGAGGGAATCATGGATTTCCGGTTCCCGTTTCCGCTCCCTTTTCCAACCTTTATACCTACTTTCAAGGAAGTTTGCTACAGTAATCTAACTATAGCTGTAGATATGGATTTCGGTTTTTCAAAATCCCGTGGAAACTGTGGATTTTTCCAGGATAAAAAGCAGGCAAACAGGAAAGACAAAAGTTTCGATAATTGCTTTTTTACGTTCTATTACTTATCCCTAACGTCTTCCAGTTATTTTTTTGCAAAAATCTTTAATGTACAGACACGGCAATTCTACGACTTTATTATAATACTAGCTGGACCCCTGCGACTTCGTTCGCGTGTTTATAGGTTTTATATAGGGTCGGATCGGATCCCATAATTATTTTATGTACCTAAACTAAATGTAGCCTAAGTTACTCCTTATAACATCACCTATCTGCCATTGAAAGTTCCGTTAAAATCGATCCAGCCGTTTTGGAGATTAGTTGGGACAAATATACAGACCGAAAAACATAAATTTAAGCGCACACCAGTTTAAAATATGTAAGCCGTACGTTCAAAGATCCGGGTCCCAAGTTATTTGAACCCAATACTGAGGGTTGTAATGTCTGTCACTTCTGAAATAAAAAACCTATGACCTTGAAATATTTACGGAACAATACATAAAGTACTACCTTTCTAACAAAAAAAGAATGAGTGAAATCGGACAACGCGTTAATGAATTACAGCTAAATAAGCGTTTTAACTTTCATCCCCTCTCCCAAGGGAACCGTGCTGAATTTCGGGATAAAAAGTATCCTATGTCCTACCTCGGAATATAAACTCAAATCGTACCAAGTTTCATTCAAATCCATTCAGTAGTTTCGGCGTGATGCGCGGCCAAGATACAGACAGACAGACAGACAGACAGACAGACAGACAGACAGACAGACAGACAAAAATGAAAAAAATTGCAGTTTTGGTTTCAGAATCGATTATAGAATGCCCTCCAATAAAAATTTTCAAAATATCTTCAATGTACAGAATTGGATCTGTTACAGTTTTATTATATTATAGATGTATAGATACTAGAGAATGCCCGCGGCTTCGCCCGCGTGAAACCTAAGACCGAAAGCGTGTGACTGGCGAATGGCGAAGACGAGGTCTCCGATAATTAACGTACGTTACGCACTAGTCAAGTCCAACAAACCCTTACACTCCAACGTCATCCCAAGTTGAGGTCCGAGCCTCACAGAAGGCGCCCTTAAGAAGACTTTGATCCCGATTCGAGGCTTAGAGCTCCATACAGGCAGAGCTTGCCCTTACACGCTGCACTGAGAATTTCTTGACAAAAAATCCAATACCTAATTTTTTTTCGGGAATCAAACCCAGAGCCTCGTGATCCGTAGTCGAACATACTAACCGCTAGATTAACGAAGTTATTGTATTACAAAATACTGCATACAAAACAATAATTAAATAAACTACTTATAATTATAATATCAACAGCAACTGCTTAGAAACAAAGTTATTTAATGGTAGGTATAGGTTTGTAAGTCAATTAAATGTTACCTATAATTAGGCGCAATCATCCCTTTAAGAAAATTGTCTTTTATCATTATAATAAGCCTACTTATAATAAATAGTTTGCCTATCAGGGTTGTCTATATACCGTTTGTACGTTTAAATATAATTTAATCCTACTATCCTACTAATATTATAAATGTGAAAGTGTGGATGTTTGGATGTTTAGATGTTTGTATGTTTGGATGTTTGTTACTCAATCACGCTGCAACTACTGAACCGATTTGGCTGAAATTTTGAATGAAGATAGCTTATGCCCTGACTTAAAACATAGGCTACTTTTTATCCCGGAAAAGTATTCCTGTGGGACTAAAATAGATATAATCTTCCAAAAACGCCATAGAGGGCGCTGACTGTTCTTAGGTAAATCACGTTCACATAACACATTATTGAAATAGTTTGCTGTGTTGCATGTATTGGCAACACATAGGCTACTTTTTATCCTGGAAAAAATGCACAGTTCCCATGGGATTTTGAAAAACCCGAAGTCTATATCTACAGCTATAGGTAGATTATTATAGCGAACTTCCTTGATAGAAAGTATAAAGGTTGGAAAAGGGAGCGGGAACGGGAACCGGGAATCAACGATTCCCTCGAGATTTGTTCAAAACCGAAATTCACGCGAGCGAAGCTGCGGGCAGAAGCTATCACACATAATAACAATACCAATCCTACTAATCCTACTATCCTACTAATATTATAAACTAGATTCTGCCCGCGGCTTCGCCCGCATGAATTTCGGTTTTTCACAAATCCCAAGGGAATCGTGGATTTCCGGCTCCCGTTCCCGCTCCCTTTTCCAAACTTTATACCTACTTTCAAGGAAGTTTGCTATAGTAATCTACCTATAGCTGTAGATATATATTTCGTTTTTATCAAAATCCCGTGGGAACTGTGGATTTTTCCAGGATAAAAAGTGCATACGCATACAGATGCATGCAACTATTGTAATAATGTGCTATGTGAGCGTGAATTACCTAAGAACAGTCAACGCCATCTATCGCGTTTTTGGAAGTCTATATCTATTTTAGTCCCACAGGAATACTTTTCCGGGATAAAAAGTTGCAGCGTGATTGAGTAACAAACATCCAAACATACAAACATCTAAACATCCAAACATCCAAACATCCACACTTTCACATTTATAATATTAGTAGGATAGTAGGATTAGTAGGATTGGTATTGTGATTATGTGTGATAGCTTCTGCCCGCAGCTTCGCTTGCGTGAATTTCGGTTTTGAACAAATCCCGAGGGAATCGTTGATTCCCAGTTCCCGTTCCCGCTCCCTTTTCCAACCTTTATACTTTCTATCAAGGAAGTTCGCAATAATAATCTACCTATAGCTGTAGATATAGACTTCGGGTTAAAAAGTACATAAAAAGTAGCCTATGTTTTAAGTCAGGGCATAAGCTATCTTCGTTCAAAATTTCAGCCAAATCGGTTCAGTAGTTGCGGCGTGATTGAGTAACAAACATCCAAACATACAAACATCTAAACATCCAAACATCCAAACATCCACACTTTCACATTTATAATATTAGTAGGATGTGTAATTATTCCGGAAAAGTATTCCTGTGGGACTAAAATAGATATTATAATCTTCCAAAAACGCCATAGAGAGCGCTGACTGTTCTTAGGTAAATCACGTTCACATAACACATTATTGCAATAGTTTGTTGTGTTGCATGCATTGGCAACACATAGGCTACTTTTTATCCTGGAAAAAATGCATAGTTCCCATGGGATTTTGAAAAACCCGAAGTCTATATCTACAGCTATAGGTAGATTATTATTGCGAACTTCCTTGATAGAAAGTATAAAGGTTGGAAAAGGGAGCGGGAACGGGAACTGGGAATCAACGATTCCCTCGGGATTTGTTCAAAACCGAAATTCACGCGAGCGAAGCTGCGGGCAGAAGCTATCACACATAATCACAATACCAATCCTACTAATCCTACTATCCTACTATAATATTATAAATGTGAAAGTGTGGATGTTTGGATGTTTAGATATTTGGATGTTTGTTACTCAATCACGTCGCAACTACTGAACTGATTTGGCTGAAATTTTGAATGGAGATAGCTTATGCCCTGACTTAAAACATAGAGTACTTTTTATCCCGGAAAAGTATTCCTGTGGGACTAAAATAGATATAGACTTCCAAAAACGCGATAGATGGCGTTGACTGTTCTTAGGTAATTCACGCTCACATAGCACATTATTACAATAGTTGCATGCATCTGTATGCGTATGCACTTTTTATCCTGGAAAAATCCACAGTTCCCACGGGATTTTGATAAAAACGAAATACATATCTACAGCTATAGGTAGATTACTATAGCAAACTTCCTTGAAAGTAGGTATAAAGTTTGGAAAAGGGAGCGGGAACGGGAGCCGGAAATCCACGATTCCCTTGGGATTTGTGAAAAACCGAAATTCATGCGGGCGAAGCCGCGGGCAGAATCTAGTTAAGTAAATAAGTTTAAAAACATAAATTCTTGAAAAAATATCGAAATATAAAAACACCTCAAAAGTATAAATTATATTAAATACAATTCTTATTTCACGAAGGTACTGCAATTACTTGAATCAGATTTTCATTTATGTGCTGATTATTAAATTGAAATATTAATTTAATTTAAGAATTGAAAAAAAAAAACGAGTCAGTAATATGTACCTACATAATCGAAATTATGTCACCGATCGCGTACGATACGAAAGACGGGTTCTCAAATATTGAATTCCTCAATGAAGCAAACTTCTCGTGTTACAAATTAAAATGCTTAGTTTGTTTAGTTCTCCGTAAGCCATCGCACGGTGGCGCGCCAAGAAAGATACGGACACTGTATCAGTTATTTGCAGGTTTACGTTTGGGAAATCCAATAGTTTGTTTGCGTGCTGTATCTGCGCGCATCTTTAATTGGGGGTGATTAACTTTGAGCCTTGTGCTAACACATCCACGGCTTATGTGTGGAACCCCCCAAGGTGTGTTATAAAAGAAAGGTACCTTGTCGGTAATAGATTAATAGGCTGGTGTGGATCGTTGCGAGGGCAGCGTACAATGAGTTCGCAAGGTAAAACCAGCCTCGGAAGCTGCGATAGTGACGAGAAGAAATATGAGCTGGTGCCTCCCGAGGGCGGATGGGGGTACGCGGTGTGCGTCGGTCTGTCCGTTATATTTGTGAGTAACGTAACCATAATAATTTATATTCTTGTTTATATATACATAAGCAGGTGTTACAAAATAATAATTTTATTACATTTTAAGTAATATATTATTATCTTCTAATTGCAAATCTATGACACAGAATAGGTACTATCTATTACTACCTGTGATGTGATATTATTGTTTATGACTTTCTCACTAAGGGGCATTATTGTATAATTGAGAATTTATCGATTTTTGTTAAGCCGTTATATGAAAACTATAACGACAATCGTGCTTATCTATTCTACACAATTTCTAGACTAAACTAAATTGTTAGCTCTAAATCTCTCCTATCCTATCTAATGCTATATCCTTTTCCACAAGAAACACTATGAAAAGAAAAGTACTATTTTAAGACTAATATTTTTTTAAATATTAGATTAGATATTGTGTACAGCAGAATTAGAACCAATGACTTTCATATTAAAATATATATATACTTTTTGGGTTATATTTCATAGCTTATTTGCTACGAAACATAAAAAATATTAGAAATTATTTTCTTGATAATTGTTTTAAGTTATCCTAAGTAATAATTAATTATCAGCATTACCCCAATTCTATATGCCTGTCAAATTTACATTTAAAGTGAATAAAGTTTAATTTGCTTGGTAGGTAAGTATTTTCTAATACTGCTTACACATTAATATTTTCTTTTGTTTTCATCACATTTTTTTTATTTTAGGGTCGTTTCTTTAATTTATGTAGATCAATACATAATTGTTTTCATGTTATAGAAAAGAAAAATTAAATAAAAATGCTACTATTTAACTAAATAAAAATTAAAACATCATTTTTAATAGTACATAATTATGCACTACACATTAGATATTTAAATTATTATACAATTATGTAAACTTAGAGTAGGTATCTAATAAACAAAATCATCTCATTTGAATTAGAATAATAATAAAATTATATTTTCTCAATTAGAATTTAATATACGACATTTGAATAAAAACATTTTTTAACACCAGTCTAAATACCAAAGAATCACTCTAAAGTTATAGCTGACGAAATTATAAAATGCAGAATTTTATATTACGACAAGAAAAATGCGCACGTTTTGTCACACGTATAGCCAAATTTTATGCGAGCTATATTGTTCTTTATGACTGTTGCAATATGATAATTTTTTTAAAACATGTATCATAGGATATGACTGACTAAATTACTTAGTAAGTATAAAATAAATTATATACAAATATAGCTATAAACATAGTGATGCTTCAGCAAGTGTTACGTGAGAACGTTAATTTTGTATTATAATGAAATTGTGACAAATAATACCTAATAATTTGTTTGAAGCGGTACATACTCGTAGCTATGGATTCTGGTAACAACGAAATGGATTTTTTTAACTAGTATAAATCTTTTATAACCCGTATATATGTAGTTATATGCAACCCGTTGGAAGTTTTGAGGAGGTGATTGATTGATCAAAGCTGAAAATTAGCAAGAATTAATTAATTAAAAGAAACTACGAACTACTTATAGCTCTTCTAGTTTACGATTACCACAACCAGGAAATGCCGAAGAACTATACTAACTTTAAAATCTTATATAAAACAATTATTCTTTAAAATTGTCTGCGTCGTTAGCGCTTGGTAAAGATACCTTTTATAATATAAAAAAAAAATCGGCCAAGTGTGAGTCAGACTCGAGCACCGAGGGTTCCGTACTCCAGAAGTATAAGTACAATCTGTTTTTCATTAGTTTGTCTTAAAAGGTAAGGGTGCTAATTAAGCTAGGCTTCTAAATTGTATGAGCGCTCATACAACTCAGAAGTCTATCTTAGCTGGCGTCAACTACGTACGTATGGGGACACCCTTTAATTTCCAACTTTTTTAATTTTTTGGAATTTTTCCATTATTTGTGCTGTGAGATCTGGCTTTTTGCCGAATTTCGTAATTCTAGGTCTACTGGAACTACCATTGAGATTTTCAACCCAAAACCTATAGGGTACTTCCGGTTGACCTAGATTTGTCAATTTTGGTTAAAAGCAAGGTCTTACAGATCAAGTAAAGGAAAAATTTCGAAAAATAAAAAAAGTTGAAAATTAAGGTAAATTTTGGTACTTACAAGTTTTCGTGAAAATCTAAATTTGCCCATATCTTTTTATTGTGTGGACTCAGGACCTTAATTTTTATACACCTAATAGGGACTATAAACTTTAGTATCTGGTATAAATTTCAACTTGCTAGGTCCACCCGTTCCTGAGAAAATCGGTGGTGACACACGGACAGACGGACAGACGGACAAGAAAGTGATCTTATAAGGGTTCCTTTTTTACGTTTTGAGGTACGGAACCCTAAAAATCTTTTCAATGTCGAAAATTAAGTATCAAAACCCAAACATCTAGTTTTAAAATGTTTGTCTGTCTATCAGATAAAGCTTATGGTGACATCTTAGCGTATTAGTGCTGGTGTTATCTATAGTTATCTTATACAGAATAGCTTCTTGCAATCTGGTGCCATCCTAACTGTCAATAATTATAAATATTGATAGAGACACTCGCAGTAAAACAACCGATACTGGTAATCTGCTCTTCGCCAGTACTTCTGTATGATCACGCCCAGCTACATATTGCAAATCAAACATTCACCAAATTGCGATAGTTGAAGCTGGAGACTTTCTCATCAACCATACATTTCAGAAATTGCTTCGTTAGACCTCTTTTTCGGAATTTGCATAATTTTTTGTAAATTTCAATCCCAAAACGGCAGTGAATAACGTCTTTAAAGATTTTCTCGATTCTCGTGCTTAGGCTTTTACAGGAAGTGCATAAAAAGACTGCCCTTAAAATGGCAAGAACGAGTGAATAGTTTACGTAACTATTTTTTATTAAATAAATACATTAAGGTGGGTCCAGATATGTATCACTTGCCCGATCCGATCACCGTATCCGTATCAGCGTATCACGTATCAAGCCCCGTACAAGTTGTGGACGCCTCGATTTTCTCCGTATCCGTGTCTTTATAATAGTACAGTTTACAGTAGTATCACCTTTGATAATCGGACAAAAACCGACACGAAATGGGTCGGGTCGTATCATAACGGCGTATCGAGATCGCGTATCATGATACGTGTATCATCACCCGTCCACATATGCGATCACGATACGCGTCGGCGATACGGATACGGTGATCGGATCGGGCTAGTGATACATATCTGGACCCACCTTTACACTTCTTTTGTTTGGGTTTAAATTTTCCACTCAAAATGGCACATTCGTAGGTAAATAATTATTGATATTAGAACCATTAAGATTTGATAACATCAGATAATATTATTCGTTTGTGTTTTGGTTTTGTTGACACAAGAATGCTCTTTGCAGTGGGATTATGCCGTGTTTGTACATTGCGGTAGCTGAAGTACAAAATGAAACAACAATAACAGGCTTTAGATCCATTTTGCTCTGATCTTGTAGTATTTCGATATTCGAAATCTAGTAGCGTAGTCGAGGTGTGCAGACTTGGCATAACCCTCCAGTAAACTGTACTCGCTTTATTTTCATACTCTGTGGTATCTCAACGTTAACTTCGAATTCTGATTAGTTAGGTAGTTTAAACGTAACTACACGTTTAAAGTTCATCTTCATTACCATAGACCTTGATAATTGATATCGTAATGAGATTTAAACATTGTATTTGAAGGTTTTGTACCAGTCTGGTCCGGATATAATTTAAAGAAATATGAGAAGCCCGTTGAATGATTTGCACTTCTCGTACTTCACGCGAAACTGACATTAAATTGAGTAAGTAAATAGAAATTATGTAACAACTAAATAACTATAACTACATTGAAACAATACATATAGAGACAGATCTATTTTCTAGAACGGCTTATGATTCAGATAAATGCTGAAATTTATCGAATAGTTGTTTAATATGGACGATAAAATAGAAGAATTTTTCTTACGAAAATTCTGGACACAAAAATCATGCAACCATTATATTTTTATCTTATAGCATAAATGAAAAATCACAATATCCTAATAGACATAATAGGTATGTGTTAATTTAAGTTGTATTTATTATAAGCAGTATTTATTGTAATATGAAATCAATAAGTGTAAAAGAAATACCTTGACGAAAGAAAACCTTGGAATCTTATCTATGCAAATGCAAATCACAAAATAAAACGAATTTATGATGACCAATTAAATCAATGTTTATCGATCATTATATACATATAGATATTATTAAAATCATATATTATAAAAATCTAGTGCAGTCCGTTAATAATAATAATTTATATGCAAAAATTTACATCGGGATTTTCCAATAGACAACAATAATTTTTACATTTTATATCCATTCAAAGATTTACTCATCTGATGAACTTTTGGGGATCTAGTTTATTAAATAAATAATATTGAAAAGAATTTCTGTATGACAAGTCGCCAGCTCATAGCAACTGATAAGACTAAATTGACTAAAACGGGATCACTCTCCTCTAGGGTTAGTTGCAAATCAGTTTTAAATAATTTGGTTAACGTTAAAGTTAAACACCATCAGAGAAACCTAAGTGATTTTCACGGTATACCTATCGTTTGTCAAAAGTTAACGAAGACTGATTTGTGCAACCCAACTCTAACTTTAACGGTGACTTTACTTTAACCGCGTCGAAGAAAATCCAAATAATTTTATCGAAGTTCACTCACATGTATAAGTTAACAAACAAGACGTTTGTTCGTATTAGGTGCAATTTATCGCCGATTATTATGTTATAGACGTCAAATATAATGAATGGATATAATTGGAAGCCAATAATTCATAAATTATTGCCGATTCTAAAATGGATATAAATAATTATTATCAATAAAAAAAATTGCGAAATACTAAAATTATAGAGCGCGTAGAAAATTCTGAGGTGTTTGAAAAAAGATGAAATGGTGGTTTTTCTACTTTGACGGGTTATGCAAAAATTACCTCTTTCTTGCTCTTCTTGAAAATTTTTGCTTTCTCTCTCACTCTATGTTGTGTTTCTCATTGTGGTAGGTCATGATCCTTTTCCATAATTGACATGGTAGAGTTTTTTTTATGCGGTGGGCTGTTAGATTCTTCCGCATTACGATTCTAAATAAATGCTACTTTTACATTCGACTGCCTCGTTAGTCTAGGGGTTAGCATGTTCGACTGCAGATCACGAGGTCCTGGGCTCGATTCTCGGGTCGGTCAAATAATAATTGTTATTGTATTGTTTTTCTGTCCAGAAATTCTCAATGCCAGCCCGGAGTTAGTAGTTGGCGGTATTTCACCCCCGTGTCTCGGAGAGCACGTTAAGCCGTCGGTCCGGGTTATTATTGCTATCATATTATTGTTACAATAGTCGTTGAAGCCCACCAACCCGCATTATAGCAGTGGCGGATCTAAACTCTAAATTCATCTCTCCTATGAGAGAGCATCGGATTATTTATTAGTTATCACTACATAGTATAAAACAAAGTTGCTTTCTCTGTCCCTATGTATGCTTAAGGCTGCTCTCCTCACGCGCTTCTCTATACAAACGTATTACGCCTATTATTCTAATATTTTTAGCAATAGATCTAAAGTTAAGCCAGATATCAATTAATACCTCCATTATCTATGCCATAAAATAAAAAAATTTGTAAAATTATATTTAATTTTGAAAGTTATGACGCTTGAAAAATCACTATTTTTGGGCAAATTTTGAGGCAACTTCGTGCGTAAATAAACTATATAAGATCTAGAAAATTGAAAAACGACCGAAGTCTCATCATACGTTACTTCATAATAATTTCAAATGTCTTTAGTTCATGTAAAAAATTGCCAAATATTTGCTAAAATAGGCGTAATTCCAAACCTAGATTTGCATCTTTTTACTTTGACGTTTTTCACTAAAAATCATGATATTTCAAGCAAAATTTATTTATTTAATTGAATTATATAAATTATACTAATGAATTAAAATAACTAAAATTAAAAATTAAAAACTAAAATTAAAAATTAATTAAAATTAATCATAATTTTGTGCCCTAGGTAGGGTGCCCATTATGCAGGCAGCATTCCCGCGCTGAATGGCTATTGAAAGCCGTTGCGCGAGAAAGCTGACCGCGCGAGGGTCGCCTGTTGCCTCCCTAAGGCGTTTACTGAGGTCCTTGTGGAGCCCCCGGGCACCCTTGCCCCACGGACCCAGTGTCTCGACGCCAATTAATCAATTTATTTAATTAATTTATTATTTATTTATGTATATATTTTTAGTACTCTTCTTTACTGAAGACGTCTCGCTCTCTAAATGCAGAAATCACTGTTTTAGACTCCACTCACAAACGATTTGTCGCTCCCATGGAGAGGGCTCTTAAATCTTTAAAACTACGTAACGGATTTTATGCAGTTTTTTTTTTAATAGATAGAGCGATTCAAGAGGAAAGTTTGTAAGTAGAAAAATTGGACCCGGTAGGTGGCGCTAATATCGGGCAGGGCGACGTCTGCCGGGTCCGTTAGTACTTAATATTATATAAAATTAAGTCATCAAATCCTCTCCAAAACGCAGTAAAAATTATCAAACACTTCCACCGTGAACCACTATTAACCAGTTTGCGATTGGGTCAATGTGGCGTAATCATTGTTGTGACTTACTTTTTATTAAAAAAAATATTCTAATCAATGAGTCACTAATGTTTCATTCTATCTTACGTTTATTTGTTTTCCATTGAATTTATCATTAACAGCAATTTGAAATCCATTATGGTTAGACTATTAGAAGAGATTTTACTATAAAATCGTCATAATCATTTAATATATTATGTTTCATCGGATTATGATTAAATATGAACATTACTAGCTGACGCCAGCGATTTATAGTTAGTGAACTCTTTTAAGACGCCATTCTCGGGGAAACTTTTTTTTGGTATGCAAATCTATACTTAATGTAAATGCTTAATATTATATAGTCTGTATGTTAGGCTTTCACGCCTAAATCGCTCAACCGATTTTGATAAAATTTGGAACCTTGGAGAAGGACATAGGCTACTTTTTATTTCAGAAAATTATAGAGTTCCCAAACCTAAGTCCACGCGAATATTTATATTTTATATTTTTTCAGAAGAAAAGTTAACCTATGTCCTTCTGCAGGACACGAGCTGTCTCCTTGTCCAGTTTTGTCGAAATCGGATCAGCGATTTAGGCGTTAAAAGGTCACAAACAGCCAAACAGATTTACTTTCGCATTTAGGAATAATTTTAGTACGGGAGTGTGGAATAATATTCACTTTATGAGTTTGCAACTTTTGTAGTCAAAAATATGTGAATGTGCTCTACAATAAACCTTAGCCGTGAAAAATGATGGTGAAAACCGCACTTAATACTCATGAACTTTACCTAAACTCTGATTTTTGATTCCTTGGAATTCTGACGTTTCTTAATGTTACCAGAGTTAAAACAGTTACCACAAAAAAGATAATACATTCAAAACTTAGATATAAATAAAAATCAATTGCCTCATGTAGATAATGCCTGACCTTCAGGTACTTTAGTTTGTGGTAAAATCCGAATTTCATGTGGTAACACTATTTTTCATACAAATAACTCATTCTATTTTTAAGGTGGTACGTTTTCCATACTAATTTATTATTACCATGAACGAATGGATTATATATTTATTATTTACACTGAAATTACATCGCACAGCCTTAATTTAATGTTTAGTTTGCGGAAAATGTTATTTACATTTAAAAACATTACATAAACAGCTAAAGGTGAAGTAAAGCCATCTCGGTCAGCTAGACAAAACAGCGTTTAATAGATGGCTATTATAATAATTAAGCTGTCTATGTAATGTTTTCTTTATATAAATATAATTTCGCGCAAATTAAAAATTATATTAAGGCTGTGCGATGTAATTTCAGTGTAAATATATAATCCATTCGCTCTTGAATGGTAACATGAAGTTAGTATGGAAAACGTAACACCTTAAATGACAACTGTCAGAATTCCACCGAATTAAAAATCGGACTATAGTTGTTTTAAATGAATGCACAGAAAAATGCGGTTCGCGAATGTGAAATTTCTTACTATTTGGAGAAGAAAATGAAAATTATTTTTAACAAGACATAATAATAAGCTTTAATATATGAATACGATGAGTACGAGTATAATTATAAGATAGTTTTAATGAATATCAAGTTTGTTGACATCGTATCATTGACCCTATACAGACCTCTGACAATAAGATGATAGCCACCTACTACTAATTTATTATTTGGGTTACTACTCGTAGATAGTATCGTGTGTATTCCGTGTCTCGTGATCGTGATTTAAAGTTATTCATATTGTACCGAAGATAACTATGAACTCCATTCATTTAAAAAAATATCATACAAAAGTCATGCTCGCGTGGAATGATATTTTTTTAAGCCCAAATTAGACGGTGCCCCGTTCATCGTTCATTTTTGCGATGAACGATGCACGATACGATATTTGCTATGTGTGCCATAGCAAATATCGTATCGTGCTTGTGAACGATGAACGGTCGGTGTGTAGACGGTTCATTTTCGATGACTCACAATGAAGCCTCGAAAATGAAAGCAAAAATCCCAAAAAATTAACCGCCTAATTTTTATCTATCTATCTATCTATAATAATATAAAGAAGCTTGTCCTGACTGACTGACTGATTAATTATCAACGCACAGCCTAAACTACTGAAGTTAGAAACTTGAAATTTTCACAGTAGTTTTCTTTTATGATGAATCTTATATGATGAGGATGAATTCACGCGGTAGACAGTCAGGTTACTTCTTTCTTTATGCAACATAATATGAACCAGCACGTAAGCACATAATACATATACACCAAGTACAAGTACATATACACATAGTACAAGTAAACCAGAAGTATACCTAAGTCACCAGAAGGGCAATTATTATCCGCGATGAAATATCTCGTTTTAGCCAGAGAGTTTGAATTCAAAATGTTCCTGCCTTCCAAAATAAATTATGTGAATCTAAATTCTGGCACTGAATACTAGTATAATTAATTTTATAATTATTTATTATTTATATTAATTGACCCAACGAGCTAATGGAATGGAAGATAATTTAGATTATACATTATACATATTTTAAGTGTCTTCTTTTGAAGACACTTAAAATCTTTACAATCTGTGTGAAAGACTAACAATCACCTATCTTTATCACTAGTTTACATTAGTCTACTTAGTAGTTTAATTATAATTTATGTTTATAAATTGGTATTGATTTTAATTTTCAAACTATCCATAGCTGTCTCTGACTAATGGAATGTGCTGATGAAACCGGCTTTAAGAAATTAAAATTAAAATACCTACAAAATCTATCTTCTATCTATATCTATCTATACATATAATAAAATCGTAGACTTGCCGTATCTGTACATTGAAGATTTTTGCAAAATAATAACTGAGGGATGTTAGAGATACGTAAAAGAACGTAAAAAAGCTATTTTTGAAATTGTTGTCTGTTTATCTGTTTATCTGTTTGTCTGTTTGTCTGTATGTTTCTGCGCGCATCACGCAAAAACTACTTAATGGATTGAAATGAAACTTGGTATGATTTAAGTTCATACTACGGAGTAACATATAGGATACTTTTTATCCCGAAATTCAGCACGTTTCCCTTGGGAGAGGGGATGAAAGTCAAAATGTGTACTTAGCTGTAATTCATTAACGCGTGGTCCGATTTCATTCATTCTTTTTTTGTTAGAAAGTAAATATTTTAAAGATTACTGACTAATCTCTCAAAGGCTGGATCGATTTTGATGGGACTTTCACTGGCGGATGTTTACATTTTGATCTACCTAAACATCCGCCAGTGAACTTTTAACAGTTTTTAGCAAGGTGTGAGCTCAAAGGAACTTAGGAAAACAAAATAATTCACACGGTATTTTCAAAAACCAATATCCACGCGAACGAAGTCGCGGGTGTCCGCTTGTAATAAATAATTATGTACACGTATTTTTTGTAATGTTACAATTTTTCAGACATTTGCCGCTGTCTACTTGTTTAAATGTTTAGAATATACATATACATATTACATAATATATTAAACTAGATAAATATTAGTTTTATCGTCACAACAACTAGTTTTCAATCCCGATCAAAGAATATCCGTACAATGAAGACTCCTAATGGGTATGGGACTGTGACATTTTGCTTTCCTTTTATTATATGTTTCTCTTGAACTCGCGTCCACCCTTGTACCGAGAAAACTCGTTATCTTTTGACATTTTAAGAAGAACGCTATCCATTCTTGAGAATCCATTTCCGAAGATTAATATAGAAATTTAAGAAATAAGGGTATCTTAAGAGAATCTACAGGGTATAACTTAATTTTAAACTAGTCTTTTTCTTCAGTTCCACATGCGTGATATTCAGTAATATCTCGGGTACTAGACCGATTTTGTCAAAGTTGAAGCAACCGTAAAAGTTTCGTTTCTGTTGAGCGGAAAAAAACTTAAACAACAAACTATTAGGTATATAGGTATAGTTAAGAGATTTAACAGGAAGAGATACCTAGTATTAAAACGAGACAGTTTTTTTCAAGTTGTCCTAAATGTCGTCTCGCCAAAGTCTCGCCATTTGTCAACTAATTAACATTGATTTATTACACGTCCAAATACTTTCGTATATTGAGGCAAATGCTCTTCATTGATATTGATTTGAGATATAAATAAGTTCCCATGGAATTTTTATGCATATTCATTGAACAGATTGTGGAAACGTTTTTTTTTTTAGGAAATCAGGTGAAGGCGATATATCCGCAGTGGTTGTAAACAAAAATACTTTTAAAAAATGTAGGTCAGAATGTCATTTGAATATTAGGCCTAGCCCGTACTGCGAAATTTATTCGCTTGGTTTATTTTCCGTATTTTAATATATATTTTTCGTGAATTTTAAACCAAAAGTGCGTGCAGCTTCATACATTTAAATATGTCACAGAATTCTGCGAAAAAAACGTGCTAATTTTCGCAGTGCGGGCTAGGCCTTATAGTTTTTTTGTATATTCATTTCAGAATTGAATTTCTGTCTCTACATTTTATACTAACAATAAGTATCATAATTGCTGACATTTCTTAAATATTGTAATGATGTAATGAACTACTATATTATTATAATATATATTTTTAAAATTTCGACGTACCTATGACAATTTTTATCTCAAAATAAGAGATAACATTAAAAAAACAACAAATAAACTCATTATCAAAACTTATATATCTAACAGATTGAAAAATATTTTTTGCGAAAATTAACCTTGTACTCCATTATAATTCAATTATAATGGAGTTTATAAATTCTAATAGGTAACCTGTGTGTTAATATTGACAAGGTTTAATAATAAAATTATACATTCTAATTCTATATTAAGATCTTCTATTTTTGAAAAATATTATCTAGACGTTTTTAAGCATAATACTTAATTAATAAGCAGCATATACCTATACATACAGTCAGAACATAAAATAATATTTGGAAAATAACATTATTAATAATTTGATATAAAGGATTCTTCTTCTGGTAACTCAAATTTTGAAACTTCATTATGCCATTCGTGACCATTATGTCACTATGGCATCATACCCTATCCACTGAGACAAGTTAGTATAGCGCTCTCCCTGTTCCGTAATCCCATGTAAATGACAGGGACAAAAAAGTCGGTGGGCGTACATACTGCGCTACTATTCTATTATGTCTACTAAGTGAAAAAATTAAGGCAGTAGAGTTCCTAAAACCCGAAAATTTAAATAATTTTAAGGTTTTATTAATTTAATATAATGAATGTAACGAAAAAAAAAACAAGATTCATAAAATATTTACATCATTTATTTTTATTATAATTTACGTACGGCGTAAGGCGCTCATTTCCACTTGGGACTTTTTGTCCCAGTAGTTCAGCAGCATCTTTTTTTTTAGTTTGCATTTTTGGTTTTGCTATGCACCAACAGATAAATGAACGCGTCTGCACAGCGCGGATAGCATAATCATACTAAAATCACGTACTCTGTAGGTACACTGCGTTAGCGTTTATCACTGACCAATCAAAAATGAGCCTCTGATAAGCACTTAACTTGTCACGGTGGATAGGGTATAGTTCCGCAATTTTAAAAAATGACCATAATGTCGGTTTACGGAGGATAATTTTACATGATAACTTCATAAGAAAACAAAGAGAGATAGATGCATCACAAGCCGTTATCACGTTAGTATAAGACGTTATCGCGTCAAAAAGCGAATGTGGCACCCCTGAAGAAGGTTTTTTATTTTTCTGGTCTGGCTTTAATAATTAGAAAGGTAACTTAATTACTTACTAGCCGACGTTTTTTTATTGCGTGATTTGTTTGTTTAATTAAAGTGGAATGACTCGTACTTATGAAATAAAATACTTATCATTTAAATTCAGAAATAGTTAATGAAACAGTTGTGTGCAGTTTAATTGAACTCATATCATAAAAAACTCAATAAACATGTAAAAGTATGGCATTTTATTATGAACATTATATCAAAATCCAGCCAGTCCATCGCGCGCAAATATTAATTAATTGTTACCTCCTTGGCCCTAGCGTGTAGGTTTTCAATAGAAAAAAAAAATTAAAGCAGTAATTAAGTATGTTGATTAAAAAAAGTCTATTAGGGAACACGACAGAGCTCCCGCCAAGTTGAACAAAAACAAAAAAAAAATAAAGGCACTGCCCATCGAACTATTATCATATAAGGCACTGCCGTTTCTCGTAGCATTTCAGGCTATTTTCGACCCCCTGTACTGTTTACAAATTAGAGATGGTGAATATTTGTGACATTATTAACTCTTTTTGAAT
Source organism: Melanargia galathea (assembly GCA_920104075.1). NCBI lineage: Eukaryota > Metazoa > Arthropoda > Insecta > Lepidoptera > Nymphalidae > Melanargia > Melanargia galathea. Next base: position 6,068,772 of record OV049859.1, on the reverse strand, counting down.
TCATAATCAGGAGTTTAGGAATGAATAAATACATTTTTTACCATGTAACGAAACAAGCAAATAAACTAAGATTAATTGATACAAATACAGAGACAAAGTTTGTACTCTAGTACTCTACGTAAGTAGTAAGTGTACTCCACAGACGTATAAAGGGACTCTAGGCATACTAGCTGTGCTCACCGAATGCTGAAGTCAAAATGTGTCAACAAACTTTAGGCCCGTTATTTAAACCGATCCCTGTTCACAATAAATCAATTTCAAAAATGATACAAATATGTCATGCGTCTAGTGGCTAAACGCTTTTCATTCTGAGATGAGACCCGTGTCCTATAGGGGGCTGGTAAATTGTTGGATAATTGTTAAATGTTACGATGTGCTTGCTAACTTTCAATTCCCATTGTTACAGATTGCCGGCACAGCACATCAGCCCGTTTTCGGATTTATTTACAATGATTTCTTGAACGAGCTAGGTGTCGGTACTGGCGCAGTCACAGTTGTTTATGGAGTGTTTCAAGTCACCCTTGCTATAGCAGGTAAGTCTAAACATCAACCTATCTTTAAGTATCTACAGCTTGTGTTCCTTATAGTATATTACATGAAGCAATGGAATTCTAAAAATACACCAGCTAGTTTATTAATATACCAGTCGATTTTGTAGTTAACATACTTAAGTATATATTACGGAGACGATTAGTTGACACGCAAACATTCTTCGAACAAACGTTATATTGGATTGTACCTACCCATATATATCTATACTAATAAATAAAATTGAAGTGTCTGTCTGTAATATCGAAATAACTACCTCATATTAAGCTCATATGGTTATTTGAACGATAGTATCGTTCAAATAACCATATCGTTCAAATAACCGAATCACACGTTTTTAAAATTTTTGTCTGTCTGTCTGTCTGTGTCTGTCTGTCTGTCTGTTTGAAAGGGCTAATCTTTGGAACGGCTGAACCGATTTTGACGGGACTTTCACATACAAGCAGAGAATTAACCAGGGAGTGACATAGGCTACTTTTTTAACCGACTTTCAAAAAAGGAGGAGTTGTGTTTTTCTACCTATGTACACCGATATCTCCGAGATTTCTGAACCGATTTGCGTAATTTTTTTTTAATCGATAGAGAAACATTGCGACACTGTCCTACAAACAATTTGGATTCCAACTCCTCAATTCTGATGCTGTAGGGGATCTGATCCCCAAAACTAATGGGATTTAGGCACTGTCGGTTATTTAAATTGATATTGGGGATACCAATTAAATACTTTATTGTTGAATGACCTCGAGTAGGTACATGTCCAACTCCTCAACCCTGATGCTGTAAGGAATTGCATTCCGAAATCGTAAGGATCCCACGGAATTTTTCCGTTTTGTGGACGGGTTACTACTTACTACAGATAGTCTACTTTTTGTTCTGGAAAATCAAAGTTCCCACGAGATTTTTACAAACCTAAATACACACGGGCGAAGCCGTGGGCATCATCTAGTTTTATCTAATAACAGACTAGACAGTTTGTGTTTACCAACCATAAATAATTTACACAAAAACAGGTCATACCAGATTCTAAAGTAATATAATGATCACAGGGTGGGAATTTCGTTTGACTTTAAGTATATTCAATCTTAACCGAATATAGGAAAACTTTCCTCCAAAGCCCCTCAAACTTGGTGTGTTGTGTCAGCTGTTAATGGAATTTGTGTGTCCATGTTGACAATGTCTACCAACTCTGCTGATTATCCGAACTTGTCTTGTTTACTTGCTACTTAAGTTCCGAATCATTTTGCTTAAGTCTACTCAGTCAAGAGATTTGATTTTATCTAGAACAATGGTGTCAATTCGTTACAACATCGTATAGGTACCAAACGTTATATTTTGCTGATAAAAATATTAAGGGTCTGTTTCCACAACCTTCTGATAAGTGTCGGATAGCATATTCACAACTTTAGTCTTTGTCACTTGACATAGTAGCCTATGAGTTAAGTCAGGGCATAATCTATCTCCATTCTAAATTTTAGCCAAATCGGTTCAGTAGTTGCGGCGTTAAAGATTAACAAGCATACACACAAACCTTCGCCTTTATAATATTAAGTGTGATTAGTAAAGATAGCTTAAAAGTTATAGTGTAATGTTCAAGATGTATCAATGCAAAGCTTATTTATTTTGTTTCAGGATTTTCAGCGAATATAGTTTTAAAAAAGCTTTCACTGCGACAAGTCGGCTTGATCGGTGCATTTATGTACACACTGGCATCATTTCTTGCTATATTCGTGACATCGACAACACAACTGATCGTCACTAATGGGTTCCTACAAGGTTTGGGAATGGGACTACTCATTCCCGTGTCGTATACGAGTTTCAACAGTTATTTCACAAGGAAAAAAGTACTCTATTTAAGTTTATGCAAGGCATCGATTGGAATGATCACGATGGTTTATCCGTTGTTCATAAAGTTCACTATAACGGAATACGGGTTCAGAGGGACATTGGCAATCATTTGCGCCATCTCTGCTCACAGTATATTCGGAGCTCTCGTCATGCATCCGGTACAATGGCATATGGTGAAGCGAATGAAGTCCTGTGAGAAGATTGTTCGTGAGTATAAAGTTTTTTTATTCAACTACAAGTTAGCCCTTGACTGCAATCTCACCTGATGGTAAGTGATGATGCAATCTAAGGCGGAAGCGAGCTAACTTGGATGAGTTACCGGAACGCTAAATCGCTTGGTGGCACGGCTTGCCGGTAGGGTGGTAACCAGCCACGGCTTAAGCCGAACCAGAGTCTGGTCTGGTCTAGTGGGAGGTCTCCGGGTTCGATTCCCGACAGGGGCAATTTCGGATTTTATAATTTCTAAATTGTCCAGAGACAGTTGCCCCTGTCGGGAATCGAACCCGGGACCTCCGACTCTGACCACAGCGGTCATCACTGCGCCAGGGAGGTTCGTAGTGAAATAGTGAATTTTCACGTCTCAGTAACAATATTGTACTTGTTAAAACTTTCTACGATGTTCTTCTTAACTTCGTAAAAGATCTCGAGTTATACAAAACTTGCTAGAAGTTATTCAGCTCTTTATAAATTTTAAAATTTATTTTATACTAGCTTTTGCCCGCGGCTTCGCCCGCGTGAATTTCGATTTTTCACAAATCCTGAGGGATAAGTAGATTTCTGGTCCACCCGCCCCCCGCCGCGCGGCGGCGTACCGCGGTACCGCGTACGGCGGGCGCAGGGCGCAGGGGCGCGTGGTGCGGCGCGGGGAGCGCGAGCGTCGGCCGTCGCGATCGCGCGCAGCGAAAATACCTATCAGGGCGTTTTTAACATCTGTATTTACCGATTTCAACACAACTCCTTTATTGAAAGTCGGTTAAAAAAGTAGCCTATGTTACTCCGTGGTTAATCCTCTACTTGTCTGTGAAAGTCCCGTCAAAATCGGTTCAGCCGTTCCGAAGATTAGCCCGTTCAAACAGACAGACAGACAGACAAAAATTTTAAAAACGTGTGATTCGGTTATGGTATCGTTCAAATAACCATATGAGCTTAATATGTGGTAGTTATTTCGAAATTACAGACAGACACTTCAATTTTATTTATTAGTAGTATATAGATGAATATACTTAAAAATTAATCTTATGTGGGTTTTAGAAATTTAAATAATTTTAATGTTATTTTTAATTATAAAATGTTCCAGTTATCCCACCAACACCGGCGTGCGATGAAGACACCGACAAGTTTGACTTTCTGAAAAGCAATATTACAAAGCAGGAAACAAAATCAGTTCAAAGTCTGTACACGAAAAATTGTACGGGCTGCCATAAGGAATCCGGTCTTCTGTTCATACCGAAGTTAACTGATTCAAGGAGACTGAGCATACCCGTTGTTTTGATACCCAGTGAGAATACTAATAGTAAATTCAATTCTCACGATAATGTGTACATAGAGAACTTGTATAAAGCAGCGTCGGTGTCAAGTTTAGGAAATTTCGGAAGTATCGCCGCAGAACCGATGCCTATTATCAAGAATAAAGAAGGCAAATGGTAGGTACTTTCCTATAATAAATCAATTCAAATTGCACTTTTTCAAATCCATTTTGTTTTGTAGTAAAACCTGAGTAGTTTTTGTAAGTAGTAAGTAGTAAAGATTTTGTAAGAAGTCTTAATACATTTGAAGAAATTGGAACTCAAGTATCGGCTATACTTGAGTTCCAATTTCTTTGATATTTTTTTTCAAAAAATCAAGACAGATCAAATCACTTTTTCACTTTCTTGTTTCAGGCAAACAGTGGCAGAATATTTAGATTTAACTCTATTAAAAGACTTGGTATACGACAACATTATATTTGGAATGGCCTTGACCTTTTTCGCTGACCTCACGTTTTTTACTTTGGAGCCTCTATTTTTGGATAAAAATAATCTCAGTAAGGTAAATATTTGAAAAAAATTACAGCAACAGCGAACTATTATAAGATAACTCTATTCTGAAAAAGTATCCCATGGAAATGATAATAATGATCATCTCCTGATTGAATTTGGGTACGGTGGTGAAACTTAACGGAGACTAGCCAACTGCGTAGAAGATATTATAGTGTTGGCTCTCTATATTCCCTCACTCTCGTGGTCCAATGGGTCGGAAATCCGACACGACTGGCGAGAGATCTGGCGTCAGACTTTCCACTGCCAACTTTCCAACTCCGGGGTTCAACTGAGAATTTCTTAACAAAAGAAACTCAATATATTATAAATAAAATAACCACTAGACCAACTTTTAAATCTACGATAATAATTATGTACATATGTAGCTGAGATTCTACAAAGTCCTGCCCACTGTTCCTTCCGGTTTAACTCAGGTCAACCAGTACAAAAATAAAATTCAAAAATAAAACTAGTTTCACACGTGCTATTCTCTGTTAATAAAACCATTAATATTATATGTTAATACGGTTGTTGCGTTTTATATTATTACGAGCGGATACCGGCGACTTCGTTCGCGTGGATATTGATTTTAATAATCCCGTGGGAATCATTTTGTTTTTCCTAAGCTCCTTTGAGCTTATACCTTGCTAAAAACTGTAAAAAGTTCACTGGCGGATGTTTAGGTACATCAAAATGTAAACATCCGCCAGTGAAAGTCCCATCAAAATCGGTCCAGCCTTTCAGAGATTAGCCAGTAGTCTTTAAAGTATTTACTTTCTAACAAAAAAGAATGAATGAAATCGGACCACCCGTTAACGAATTACAGCTAAGTACACATTTTGACTTTCATCCCCTCTCCCAAGGGAACCGTGCTGAATTTCGGGATAAAAGGTATCCTATATGTTACTCCATAGTATGAACTTAAATCATGCCGAGTTTCATTTCAATCCATTCAGTAGTTTTTACGTGATGCGCGCACAAACATACAGACAAACAGACAAACAGATAAACGGACAAACAGATAAACAGACAAACAGACAAAAATTTCAAAAATAGCTTTGTTACGTTCTATTACTTATCCATAACATCCCCCAGTTATTATTTTGCAAAAATCTTCAATGTACAGACACGGCAATTCTACGATTTTATTATACCTATACTACTTATCTATACTAATCTATACTAATAAATAAAATTGAAGTGTCTGTCTGTAATATCGAAATAACTACCTCATATTAAGCTCATATGGTTATTTGAACGATACTATAACCGAATCACACGTTTTTAAAATTTTTGTCTGTCTGTCTGTCTGTCTGTCTGTCTGTCTGTCTGTCTGTTTGAACGGGCTAATCTTCAGAACGGCTGAACCGATTTTGACGGGACTTTCACATACAAGTAGAGAATTAACCAGGGAGTAACATAGGCTACTTTTTTAACCGACTTTCAAAAAAGGAAGAGTTGTGTTTTTCTACCTATGTACACCGATATCTCCGAGATTTCTGAACCGATGTGCGTAATTTTTTTTTAATCGATAGAGAAACATTGCGACACTATCCTACAAAAAATTTGGATTCCAACTCCTCAATCCTGATGCTGTAGGGGACCTGATCCCCAAAACTAATAGGATTTCAAGGAACTGTCGGTTATTTAAATTGATATTGGGGCTACCAATTAAAGACTATCGTTTAATGAACTCAAGTAGGTACATATCCAACTCCTCAACCCTGATGCTGTAAGGAATTGCATTCCGAAATCGTAAGGATCCCACGGAATTTTTCCGTTTTGTGGACGGGTTACTACTTACTACAGATAGGCTACTTTTTGTTCTGGAAAATCAAAGTTCCCACGAGATTTTTACAAACCTAAATACACACGGGCGAAGCCGTGGGCATCATCTAGTGTATAGATAAAACTCCGCGATCAAACACTAATATACTCGTAGTTTATCAAATATTATTATGATTTATAAATTAGATCGATGGAAAGAAACAATAATGACCAGAAATATATTCTCGACTTTCGAAGGAAGTGTTTACACCATAATATACTGCTTGAAATAGAAACATAAACTTTAAATTAATACCTATATTCAATAAATCTTCTTTTTTCTTGCAAGTTTTTTAGCTAGCTTTTTATTAGTCTGGTTTGATAATTTGTCTTTTAGGAATCCAGATATATCCGCTTTATCTAGACCACTTTTATAAATAAATTATAGATTAGGTACAAAAAAAGTAAATCTATACCTACTAATTAATAAAATTGTAATGCTTGTCTGTGATTTCGAAATAAATGCTAAATAAATTCTAAGCTCGTAAGATTATCTGAACGATGGCATAACCCACACATACATTTGAAATTTTTGTCAGTCCGTCTGTCGGTCTGTTTACGACCTTCAGATCGACATATTCGTATTCAATACTTTGGTATTTACAATACAATAATTCTGAAAACAAAAAAAAAAACTTAGGCTGTAATAAACGTATAGGAAATAGGAATGACCACGTGATCGCATTATACCGATCAATATGTATACTACTACTTACTACTACTACTACTAAAAATGTCACAATTTAATCAGAATGATGAAAATCAGAGATATTAATTGATATACAGTATACAAAGCGCAAACGAGTCGACATACTGTTTTATAAATAGTAATAATATAACATTGATGGCATATTTTTATTATGCAGCACGTTTGAATGACATCCAATTAATTTCTACCGTGTATAAATTTGAAATTTATAATAGAGATAGATTGTGCCAATTTAACACTAGGTTACTTTTTATCCTGAAAAAATCTCCAGTTCCCGGGGATTTTGAAAAAAAATTAAATTTGCTATGGCCATCTACAGCTGCAGCTATAGATAGATTACTATAGCAAACTTCCTTGAAAATAGGTGTAAAGGTTGGAAAAGGGAGCGGGAACGGGAACCGGAAATCCACGATTTCCTCGAGATCTGTGAAAAACCTAAATTCACGCGAGCGAAGCCGCGGGCAAAAGCTAGTTGGTTTATTTAATTGGTAAATTAATTAGTGGGTATATTATTATATGATTAATTTTATGATATTAGATAAAATGTTTTAAGCAATTCAATATCAAAGGAAATCATCGTTAGGAAACCTGCATACCTGCAGAGAGTTTTCCAAGTTCTCAAAGGCTTTGATATACTTACATATATCAATCCGCACTATGCCAGAGTGGTGGGCTACGGCCTAAACCCTTCTCATTCAGAGAGGAAACCGGTGCCCTGTAGTGGGCCTGTAGTGGACCGGTAATGGGTTGATACTTAATGATGATGATAATGACTAAAGAGGATATACCTAAATTGGTGGAACCGAATTTAAGTATCTGCATCTATTCTCACAAATAATTTATGTTGATGAGCATATAATTTATTAGCTATTGATACTAAAAATGCATACAAAATGTTATGCTAAATTAAAATGCAATTATGATACATTTCGAGTTTTCCTATCATAAATTTGCAATAGGATCAAGAAGAATGACATTTTAATTGCACTATAAAAAATCCACATGGACTACCTATTTAAATCATAAATATCACACGGTAAAAGATTTGAGTCATCCTTAAAGACGTAGATTTACGTCTGTATGAGTGCAATGTGCATTCCGTGTGCATGCACAAGTAGTGTGACCGGCGCATGTGTCAGCATGTAGGTACCTACTTAAGAAACGATCAAATCTAGATGTGGATAATAACCACACCGCGTATAATATCCTGTCGCGTTTTATCCTGGAAAAATCCACAGTTCCCACGGGATTTTGAAACAAAGTGAAATCTTTAGCTACAGCTATAGGTATATTACTATAGCAAACTTCCTTAAAAAAGTAGGTATAAAGGTGGGAAAAGGGAGCGGGAACGGGAACCGGAAATCCACGATTTCCTCGAGATTTGTGAAAACCGACACGCGGATGAAGCCGCAGGCAGAAGCTAGTAACAAATATGTAGTTCGTCAAAAATCCTCCCAAAGAGCTATTTTTAACGATTATTTAATTTAATATAGATAAGAATAGATTTAATTAAAAACGACGGGGTGTTATAAGTTTGACGTGTATGTGTGTGTGTGTGTCTGTCTGTTCCCCTGTGGCGCTCAAACGGCTGGACCGATTTGAATGCGGTTTTTTTTGTTCGAAAGGTGAATTAGTCGAGAGTGTTGTTAGCTATGTTTGAAGAAAATCGATTCAAGATGGCCGCCGCTACAAAATGGCGGATTATATATTTTTTCACAACTCCCTTAATATGGGTATCAAATGAAAGGGCTTGACTAGTAGAATAGCACTATTGCAAATACAAGATGGCCGCTGCCACAAAATGTATCTTTATCACTACAGTGTTTGTTTCTAGCAGTCACCACATCTATTACCTACTTATATTAATTTTGTGTTACTACAGTCATAATAATCCATACTAATATTATAAATGCTAAAGTGTATGTGTCTGTCTGCTAACTTTTCACAGCCCAACAGTTTAACCGATTTTGATGGAATTTGGTACAGAGTTAGCTTACATTCCAGGGACGGACGTAGGCAACTTTTATCCCGGAAAAGCAAATAGCTCTCACAGGATATAAAATAACCAAAATCCACGCGGACGAAGTTACAGGGGGTGTAAAATAGTATGGCATTGTGGCTAATTCTGTTGTACACAAATCTCTAAACTAAAATAAAATGACAGGTCTAAATCTATTGCTATCCTTTTCCGCAGTGAGCACTGTGAAAGAGATAAGAATAAATAAAATTTAGACCTGTCATTTTAGTTTAGTTTAGAGATTTGTGTACAACAGAATTAGCCACATTGTGTGACAAGAGGAGGTACGAGTCATAAGCTTTGTGACAAAATTATTAAAATTCTAAACTCTAACGAAAAACTTTAAAATATTAGCAACTCTATTGTTGATTTAATGAAGAAGATATCAGTAAGATAGTATTATAATTATTATAAACAAGCAACATACAAGCACGCTAAAATTCTTATTTTTATCTAAAACTAAAAAATAAAATCGAGACCAAAAATTATAGAATGGAATGTAAGAATCGTTTTTATTAAAAATTTTATTCAAAATTATTACATACCTTTTATATATCTATTACTTAATTTACATATTAAAGGTTTAAATGTAAACGAAACGAAATACATTTTAATAGTAGGTATGTATCGTGACATCAATAAAATTTAATTTCTGGTTTATGCTAGTATTGTGATAAAATATTTATCAGTTAACGAAACTATTTTTACTCCAAGTACCCTAATTAGCATAATTATAGTCCTTATCTCAGTCATTTCACAAATCAATTCAAATAAATATGGATGTATCTGTCTGTGATTTCGAAATAACTGCCTCTAACTGCCTCTAACTACCTCTAACCACATGAGTAGATAGATATCCGTACAGAGAGGAAGCTTCATACAAGCGGCCCGCTGTAGGTACACTCACACATAGCGCACGTTTGTCATTCAACTGAGCCGGTAGGAGGTCAGACGCGGGCGTCCGTGAACCGTTCGCGTTGGTGAGAGCTCATGTGTGAGTGTTCCTACAGCGGGCCGCTTGTATGAAGCTTTCTCTCTGTACGGTTCATGCCACGGGGAGCACGTAAAGCCGTCGGTCCTGCGCCTGATCTTTCCCCGGTCGTATAGCATTGACGTCCCATCGGACTATGAGAGTGAGGGAATAGTGTGCACTTGTGTATGCGCACACAATTGTGCACTATAATATCTCCTGCGTGGTTGACTAGTCTCCATCTCAGTTGAGATTTGCCGTGGCCGAAATTCGGTCGGGAGGACATTATTTATTTATAAAGGAAAGTGATCTACTTACTACTTTTCATTGCGGAAGATCAAAGACTTTTTACAAGGCTCTTAAAGCTAAATACACGCGGAGAAAGTCGCGGGCATTAGCTACTTAAATATTATAATTACGATATATCTAATAACTAGCGGTCCGCCCCGGCTTCGCCCGTGGTACATAATATATAGCCTATAGCACTCAGGGATCTCGTACCTACATATCCAACGGTGAAAGAATTTTTGAAATCGGTGTGCTTAGTCTAAATCGGAGCACTCGAAAACGAACTCGAAAACTATTGATTGATTTCAGAGTAAAATAGACCTAAAATGGCTTGTATTTAAGGTTTGAGTTCGCCAATACATTCAGCATTCGAACAATGCTGAATGTATTGGCGAACTCAAACCTTAATATTTAGCTTAGCCATTTTAGGTCTATTTTACTCTGAAATCGATCAATAGTTTTCGAGTTCGTTTTCGAGTGCTCCGATTTAGACTAAGCACACTGTCCAGTAGTTCCTAAGATTAGCGCGTTCGAACAAACAAACTCTTCCGCTTTATTATATTAGTAGGTATAGATAATTGTTTGGACTTTGGAGTTAATTTAAGGATTTGTTAATATTTTTTGAATGAAAGGCATTGACCGTGACCCTGAAGACCCTGTATAAGGTACAAAGACTTGTTAATAAGTACACAATTTATACCATGTCTCGATTGCGCGATTATAGTGAATTTGCATTCTCAGGTCCCTGTTTTATTGTAAAAAAAAACAAAGTTAGGAAAACCCATCAGCAATACAGAAATAGAAAAGGGCGGAATAACTTTCCTGTTCATATCGACATTGCAACGTTCTACGTTAATGAATAGGGTATTCTACTGTGTTTGAAAAAGCACTTCAAAATGTTGTTTTTCGTAATAAAAAGCCACAAAAAAATATATTTCGGCAAAATAAACACGCGTTCATGCCATAAAATTAAATTAATTTTTAAACATTTTTTAATCCCGCGAAAACGCTGTCAGCCAATAAGTCAGCCATTTCATGACGTAACAATGATATACAAGAAGGTTATAAATGTATTCTATATAACACTGGAGTTTGCGCCTTAAATATTGTAGTGAAGATAAAGTCATTCACCTGGGCTACTTTTTCTTTATTACTAATACTTTTTGGACGATATATCGATAGTTTGATATCGAAATGTAGATACAAAAAGCTGTGATAAAGCTGTGATAGCCTAGTGGTTAGGACGACCGACTTCTAATCGGAGGTCGTGGGTTCGATCCCGGGCACGCACCTCTAACTTTTCGGAGTTATGTGCGTTTTAAGAATTTAAATATCACTTGCTTTAACGGTGAAGGAAAACATTGTGAGGAATCCTGCATGCCTGAGAGTTCTCCATAACGTTCTCAAAGGTGTGTGAAGTCTACCAATCCGCTTGGCCAGCGTGGTGGACTATGACCAAGGCCCTCTCACTCTGAGAGGAGATCCGTGCTCTGTAGTGAGCCGGTAATGGGTTGATCATGATGATGATGATGATACCTCTGTGGTGAAAAATAGGTACATTCGCTAGTGAAAAATAAATTAAGAAATTTGATAAAAATAAAAATTTATGTTGAAATATACTTAAATATTCTGATTTTGAGTCATAAAAGCACATTATTTTTTTATTAAATTAAAATTAAAAGTCGTAATCGTTAATACAGATTAACGATACTTTAATGGCCTTAGGCCATCAAATGAATACCATTCCATCGTCAAAAGTTACACAATCAGGGGGCTGATCAACTTTATCTTCAAGGAGTATTAAGTAATTGTGTTTTTTCGTCAGTGCATTTTATTTTTACCTATTTATTTATTAATATGCAAACCGGTTGTGTAAAAGCAGATAGTACTAATCTGCCAAAAATTGATTCAATTATGGTTGCAAAGTTCTTTGCATGTAACCCAGACTTCTGTTTTGCCGGATTCCGGAATGTTAAAACATCTTTGTAAACATCATTAGTTGTCTGTCAAGTCGGCTTACGGATGATTATTTTACGTGACAACGTCATTTAAAAATATTGGTATAAGGCCCTGTTTCACCACCATCTGAATACATTTATAATTTAATTTGTTTAATAAAGATACTGGACAATAATATAACTGTGTAATAATTTTTGAAGTGACTTACGATTTTTTAAATAAAGCCAATATATCGAAATATCGACATTTTTTCGGTATATCGAACTCCGATATCGATATATTTAAAAATATAGATATATCGAAAATATTTATCTATATAATATATTAAAAAATATCAACAGTCCTTTATTGTTTGGAGTTCAGATTCCATAGGTTCTATGTTTCTTGGTTTTTGCACAGATAATCACATATTCAAAGATAAATATTAATATAAAATATTAATAATCACAGATTAATATTAGTATTTTCTATCATTGTGACGTCACAACAAGGCGGCTCGTGTTTTAGGTCACGTGATATACGGATTAAAAATTACGACTTTTAATTTTAATTTAATAAAATAATCACGTGCTTTTATGACTCAAAATCAGAATATTTATGTATATTTCTACATAAATTTTTATTTTTATCAAATTTCATAATTTATTTTTCACTAACGAAAGTACCCTATTGTAAAACAAAATAAAAAACCAGCCAAGTGCAAGTTGGGCCTCGCTCTTTTAGGGTTCCGTACATAATTATGAACAATATAATATTTTGGGTCTAAGAAATATTTAATTTCCGAGCTAGACATCGCAACAAACCGTGAAAGAAAAACCCAAAAAATGTTAATTTATTTTGGTCACAGCTTATAAACTATTTTATGAATCGTTGTTTTCAGTATTTGTTGTTCAAACAGAGCTTAAGGTACATAATATACCGAAACATCATATTAGATAGATAGATAGATAAACAATTTTATTTGTCGACGAAGTGATTTACAATAATTATATAATACGCTTACAAAAAAAAGTAAGTAAGAAATTATTACCTATATGTTTCGTCGAACAAATAAGGTTCCCCACTCAGCACAAAGCCGCAGCGAGCTGGTTTTCAGGGGGAACCAAAGTGACCATCGACGTGCCTCCGACTTACTTATGTAAATATAATTATGTTTATCAAACAAATAAAAATTAAAAAAATTAAAATAGTAGCAATATGAAGAGCAACAATTATTATAAGTTAACTACCTACACAATATATTACCTAGTAAGAAAAGAAAAAGAACAAACTGTCTGCCTGACTACAATTATTATTATTATTATTATTTTTTAAATATATATATACAACTACCCGTTCTCAAACAGAACTTACTTAAATAAAAATTAAAAGTCTAAGTATCAGTGCAATACGCTAGTGCTGCCTATCGCCTCACCAGAGTGTTAGAAAGCATTTGCAAGCATGCATTGATTAACTCTCCTTTTGTAGCGTGAGTAAATGAATTTTGGCTTTAACTTTAAACAACCCAATTGTTTGAATAGCACGTATTGGCAGTGGCAAATCGTTCCAACACTTAGTGGCGGCAAATTTAAAGCTTCCGTTAAAGCAGGCTGTTTTGTGCGGTGCTAGGGTGTGCTTAACACGAAACATCCGGGAATGTTTTGTGCGATCTGAGTACCCATCTTCTATCCACCTTAGTTTTTTCCTAAGATACTCGGGAACTCCGTATTTCATTACTCCAAAGAGCATGGTAGCGAGGTGAAGCTTGCGTCGTGATTCCATTTTCAATATATTTGCATTGTTAATATATGGTGTAACATGACTCCTTGGTGGTATACTAAAACAAAAACGGGCACAAGCATTTTGCACACGTTGTATAAGCTTTTTCGTTCTATTTAATAACCTAGCACCGTACACAGCATCCGCATAATTAAGGTTCGACAGCACCAACGTCTCACACAGCTTAATTCTAAGATCTACGCCGATATATAGATATCTATAGAATAAGACCATATGTCTTATTCTATACAATAACTTAAGTCTATAAAAACAATTTCGGACCGCATTTAGTACATGGGTTTCGAAGCGCAATGTAGCATCCATAACAACACCCAAATTTAATTTAATATTCCTAACTAGATTAGTTTTTGAGATAGCCCTTGTCACAAAAATGGTCTTGATGGCCCCCCATTTTCTTATTTTTTGAGCAAAAAATTAAACAAAAATACATTTGTTCTACTCCACTCAATGAGTTCTAAACAATGATACCCCACAAGCTAGGGTAAGAAAAAAAAATTGTTTCCGGCTCCTTTTTCATGTATGGGAACCCCAAATACCAAAATTTCCGGTTTGTAACTCATTTCGTCTGCGAGCTAGAGACCTGTGACTGGCGGACAGACAGATAGACAGACAGACAGACAGCAGAGTGACATTAATAGGGTTCCGCTTTTACCCTTTGGGTACGGAACCCTAAAAACGTTTCATATAAATTGTTGTCAGCGCAATTCCGCTGCTTGCCCGTGGTACTACTTCGATGCAATAATAATTAATTGAAAAATATTGCGGAATACTAACGAATATGAACGAAATATTGAGGAAAAAACACCAATTACTTACCTGTAATTATTTAGTACTGGAGGCTGCCCGCGACTTCGTCCGCGTGTCTTTAGATTTTTTTAAATCCTGTGGTACCTATTTGCTTTTCCCGGATAAAAGTTGCCTATGTCAATTTCCGGGACGTAAGCTACCTCTGTACCAAATTTCGTATAAATCGGTTATACGGATGGACATTTAAGAATCCCTTGGAAACTTTTTAATATTCCGGGATAAAAGGCCATGTCCGTCCCCGGGATGTAAGCTACCTTCGTACCAAATTTCATCAAAATCGGTTAAACTGTCGGACCGTGAAAAGCTAGCAGACAGACAGACACACTTTCGCATTTAGCTATAATATTACTATGGACGTCAAACTTATAACACCCCGTCGTTTTTGCGTCGGGGGTTAAAAAGTGGGACTAAGGGATGGCTAAATCGCTGTAGGGCGCACTTAGTCTACAGCGGGAGCTCTTAAATGAGTCGTTTCTTTAAAGGCGCCTCTACACGTTGGCCAACATGATGGCGGATATGTTGGAAGGTGTTGGGCGAGGAGTTTGTGTTCCGTCCACACGTTGGAAGGTCGTTCAGTATGCTCCGGTTAGGGCCAATGTGCGGACGTATTTACTAAATTGAATATTGAGACGTTAACAGCTGCTGCGGGTTAATTATTCACAGCATACCGCAACTACGTGAATGTGTATACGAAAATTGTATTTTTTTATTTTTGTGATTTTATTTCTTGGGTTCCACAAACAATTTTCGGCTTAGTAGGGTTCTATAAAGCAAAAAGTTTCTTCATTGGTCATTATCACTGCCATTTTGTGCACATTATACTAGTTACGACGCGTGAATATAAAATTTAAAAGACGTGCATGCGTGCGATCACCCTGAGAGCTCGTAGCAAACTGAACTTGCCTCCAACGTGTGGATGGTGCGGCCAAACTCTGTCCCAAACTCTTTGATGTACCGACACGAAATGGATTTCGCGCCAACTTGCGGGCCATCGTTCCAATACCTTCCAACTCCCGCTCTACACGTTGAGCCAACATATTGGGCCATAAGATGGGCCAGCATGTTGGCGAACGTGTGGATGAGCAGTAACGTTTTGTTCTCAGGCGGAGATAGCGAACATAATAGCGGTAGGGGGCGCCACGGACATGTCGGCGAGGCTGCTGCTGGGCGTGTCGGGGCAATTCTTCCGCTTGAACAGCCGCTACATGTTCTACGCGGGCGCTCTACTCGCAGCTCTGTTTCGACTAGGTAAATAAATAAAACATGACAACTCTTCCTTTGAACCCAAGCTTTTGTATGATACTAGCGACCCGTCCCGGCTTCGCATGGGTAGTAATTACCCGCTACTATCCCACGATACATTGTTTTGTTATATCATAAAGGGATTAGGCAGCGTTTTCGATGAAAGCTCTCAGGCGGCTCGACTTCTTTCCGAAATTTTCACTAATAATTAATTATCTTCATATTTCAACCAATTTACACAAAACCTTAACTAATTATACACCGGAACCTTCCTCATAAATCACTGTGTGTGTCTGTCTGTTCCCCTGTGGCGCTCAAACGGGTGGACCGATTCAAATGCGGTTTTTTTTTGTTTGAAAGGTGAATTAGTCGAGAGTGTTGTTAGCTATGTTTGATGAAAATCTGTCCAAGATGGCCGCCGCTACAAAATGGTGGATTACATATTTTTTCCACAACTCCCTTAATATGGGTATCAAATGAAAGGGCTTGACTAGTAGAATAGCACTATTGCAAATCTAAGATGGCCGCCGCCACAAAATGGCGAATGTCGGGGGTTTTTAAATTTTTAATTTATACTTGTATAAAATGTAGTGATAATGTCGACGAGAGCATCGAG
This sequence comes from Melanargia galathea, assembly GCA_920104075.1. Classification (NCBI taxonomy): domain Eukaryota; kingdom Metazoa; phylum Arthropoda; class Insecta; order Lepidoptera; family Nymphalidae; genus Melanargia; species Melanargia galathea. The sequence continues at coordinate 6,052,146 of OV049859.1, read as the reverse complement.
TCGTATATTTATTTCACGTAGGTACCCATCTCTTTTGCTTTCAGTCTTCATCCAATTCACGACGTACATCCCTCTGCTGATACTGACGGGGATCCTGGGAGCGCTCCGTTCCCTCGTGCACATAGCACAGCCGATAGTGATGGCCGATCATGTACCCATCGAGCGGTACCCGCCCGCTTACGGATTATACATGCTGCTGGCCGGGGCACTTAGCTTGAGTGTAGGACCTATGATTGGTAAGCATCTACGGTTGATTAATCGAAGGCGCAAATACATCGCCGGCTTAATAAGTATACTAGCAGATGCCAGCGACTTCGTCCGCTTGGATTCTTATAAATGTCACTTGGGGGTGAAATTTCTGAAATTCCTGAAACACGTAATTCTTTATTTTTAACCGACAAAACAAATGCCGATTTTCATTGATATAACTTTAAAAATGACGGACTTTCATACAAACTTTCATCCCCCATTTAACCCACTTGGGGGTGGTTTTTCCAAAATTCCTTAAACACGTAATTCTTTATTTTTGACCAAAAACCTAAATAACAATTTTCATGGATATAACTTGAAAAATGACGGACTTTCATACAAACTTTCATCCCCTATTTACCCCCCTTAGGGGTAGAATTCGCAATAATCCTTTCTTATTGTGCGCCCACGTTATGAAAGGAAGCTACTGTGAAAATTTCAAGTTTCTAGCTGGCTGTGCGTTGATGATCAGTCAGTCAGTCAGTCTGCAGTCAGTCAGTCAGTCAGTCAGTCAGGACAAGCTTCTTTATATTATTATAGATATCGTAGAAAAATTTACGACTTTGTGATGACAAAAGTTGGCAATTTTTCTTTATTGGAGACCCAGCTTAAGATGATCGGAGTCATGCGTGCTAACGTGCTAAGTTGTCTGTCGCGACGTTCATTGAGTAAGAAGCGATATTAGCGAAGCGAGCTCGGGACTTGGGACACTCGAACTAGGATAGGTTAGGTTAGAAGGGGACGGTCGGGTCTGTAAGAACCCGCCTAAAACTATAGAAAGTTTGTTTCACAATCTCACCTTCGAAAAAATTATAGTTCATAATGCATGAAAGTTGCTCCTCTGAGGGCAGAAAAAGGCTTCACACGTACCCTTATCAAAAGTTTGATAAATATACCATAGCATTGTTTGAGCGAAACTTCAGAAGCTGTCTAGAGAAAGTTGTAAGACTTTGACTCAACTTCTCGATTAATATTAAAGTGCTCGCTGTACCACTTTCTTGGAGAGAGATACATTATATTGTATTATTTGAGGGTGCAGTGTTTAGCAAAGAATCCTCAACTTGCCTGTTGTTCACGTCAATAATGAGTAAATTGGCGCTGGACCAGCTGTTAGTCTGTCTGTCAATATTATCGTATAATAATGCAACTATTACGATAACGTAACAAGAGTAAATAAGACACATGTCATGTTTGCACAAAAATGTTTAGTAGTTCCAAGATAACGTCTAAGGGAAAATACGCTTTTTTGTTTCCTCGTCTATGACTTATGAGATTTGCTTCTCGGAATATAATATCAAGTTCATCTCTTTGCTTTCTTGTTCAAAAGATGTACAAAAACAGAATATGGAATTGTAGGGAATTTCGAAAAAATACAGGTAGGTAGGTACTCTTGCATTTGTCTATCCTATTACAATTATTACTTAAATTGTTTGTTTTTTAACCCCCGACGCAAAAACGACGGGGTGTTATAATTTTGACGTATGTGTGTGTGTGTGTGTGTGTGTGTGTATGGTGCGTGCGTACGTGCGTGCTTGCGTGCGTGTTGATATACCGTGTGTGTGTGAGTGTTCTTAGCAATGTTTGATGAAAATCGGTCTAAGACGGCCGCCACCACAAAATGGCGGTTTACATATTTTTTCACAACTCCGTCAATATGGGTATCAAATAAAAGGGCTTGACTAGTAGAATAGCACTATGTAAATCCAAAACGACCGCCACCCAAAATGGCGAATGTCGGGGGTTTTTTTAATTTTTAATTTATACTTGTTACAGGTTTCATACGAGACTACACCGAAAGTTATGCAATCGCGTTTGTAATGTTGGCAATCTGCAACTTCTGTTGTGTTGTGCCTTGGACCTTCGAAGCCATCATACTGTTCATGAAACGGAGACAGCGTAGTCCAGAAACGTGATATTTTACTAGTGATTATGGAAAAGAAATATCAAGACTGTTTAAGACTTTTGTTAAGTTGCTGTGTTAGGTTTTAACACGCATGTAGAGATTGACTAATGTAATTGAATTAATCATCCAAAGATAACAGATAAATTTTATATGAACGTGTGTGGGTGCCATATAACAGTTGTTTAGCTATATTTTTTGAAGCTCTTCACTAAAATTCCTATTTTATACACGACCTCACTTAGCCTGCGTGCCGTTTCTTGTTTGAACTCTTATAAAGTACTTAAACTTCGCCAGTTAAAAAAAGTTCGCTAAAAGTTTTTCACAGATAGCAGGATGGATAGCAACCTTCTTTTTTTTTGTACGGAACACTTTTAACTGCAGCATTATTGATACTTTTTTGGTTTCGTATCATAATTAATGAAAGCGCCTTATTTTTTTAAATTGCAATGTAAGTAATATGTGTATGAGCTATCTGAGTGCAGTTTTAGTACTGCACTTTCAATGCAGTGATGTATGTGTCATATTGTTTTCTATACTCTGATTTTTAATTCTAAGTATTAAGTCTATTAATGCACAATTTAAGCCACGTGTACGGTTATGTACCTATTTTATTTTTTAGACATTCAGAATGTTTTATCTAGTTGCTACGTCATCGTTGAAAGCTTGAGTATTTGGAGAATTATAGTTGCATACCTAGTTTGAAAAATGCAAGTAGCAAATGCAAAATGTTGGAATTCATGCAAGTTAAGTCATATAATATTGTGTTCATTTACAAATTAAGATTAATATTAATTGTGTTCTTTAAGATTTTATTAATCCTTGTAAGATTAGATTTTATTTAATTGTATTATTGTAAATATTGAAACATAGGAACTAGGTAAGAATTAATTTTGATATCGACATTCAACTATTATTTAAAAAGTCAATATACCTACCTATCTATTTAGCCCACTCAATGAATACCAAAAACTGCCCATTAGAGGAAATAATTCGTGTAAAAGCGATTTTTGGCATAGTTGTAGGGAATGATGTCTGAAGCAACATATTCAAAGTACTGATGGATGGGGGTAGAGCTAACGGGTAGGGGGGGGTTGAAAGGTCCCTTTTTTCGATTTTTTGCTCATATCTCGAAAATCTCTAAAACTAGCATTATGATTAGTTCTGACAAAAGTTTTTAAATAAAATTTTCTACAAATTTGGTACCATTCATTTTTACTCTAAGATTATTACTTTAGGAGCTACGGGTGTTTAAGTTAACAGAGAGACAAAAAATGGCAATTATGAATACCGCGTCTTTTACAAAAAATTATATTCATTATCGCTCATATTTTTAGTTTACAATAAGGAAGCTCATAGTCATCTACCGACCCAACATGAAAACTGGCCAAGTGCGAGTCGGACTAACACACGAAGGGTTCCGTACCATAGAGCAAAACGAAAAGTTTATTGTATGGAGATCGCCTTCAAATTTTAAATTTATTTTATTTTCATTATTTTGTAGTTATAGAGACTATAATGATACTCACTCTCTGAAAATTTCAAATATCTACCTATTACGGTTCAAGAGATACAGCGATTGTCAAGGTCAAGCAAAAAATGCCGAAAAAATCAAGTTTCTTGTATGGGGGCCCCCTTTAATTTTAATTTTAATTTAATTTTTATTGTTGAATGGAAGCAGGCGTTACTTTGCGGAATTCCATGATATACAATGAATATAAAATTATTTTGCTATAATCCGCTAACAGTGACAAATTTGTAGGCACAACACCACACAATCTTGTAGGCACAACACCACACAATCTTGTAGGCACAACACCACACAAATTCACCACAAAACAAACTCGACGATCGTTTCGCTCCGACACCGGAGCATCTTCAGGAGATGTCGACTTCACAACGGACGATTGCAAAGTGAGTTCGTGTCCAATGAGCGGTCTTATATATACTATCCCCGCTTAGTCATCTACCCTCCTTTCTCTTTCTCTCTGGCCACGCCCCCTAAATATGTTGAGCAACGGTGAAGATGACACATTTATTTGCTCATTCAGCAATTCGACACTTCTACCGCTGTGCCCAACTATTTCCAATTGTTCCAACACGCACAGTCTTAAACTTTTACAGCATGTGTGTAAAATTTCAAATGTATGACCCTCGTCTATCCTATGTCCACTATCCAAAAGATGTTTTGCGAAATGAGATCTTTGAGGCTGGTTGTTTCTAAAGGCAGCCATATGTTCTTTATATCGAGTTACAAAATTGCGCCCAGTTTGACCAACTATAGTGCTATATATGTTGGTCAAACTGGGCTGCTATATATGTTGGTCAAACTGGGCGCAATTTTGTAACTCGATATAAAGAACATATGGCTGCCTTTAGAAACAACCAGCCTCAAAGATCTCATTTCGCAAAACATCTTTTGGATAGTGGACATAGGATAGACGAGGGTCATACATTTGAAATTTTACACACATGCTGTAAAAGTTTAAGACTGTGCGTGTTGGAACAATTGGAAATAGTTGGGCACAGCGGTAGAAGTGTCGAATTGCTGAATGAGCAAATAAATGTGTCACCTTCACCGTTGCTCAACATATTTAGGGGGCGTGGCCAGAGAGAAAGAGAAAGGAGGGTAGATGACTAAGCGGGGATAGTATATATAAGACCGCTCATTGGACACGAACTCACTTTGCAATCGTCCGTTGTGAAGTCGACATCTCCTGAAGATGCTCCGGTGTCGGAGCGAAACGATCGTCGAGTTTGTTTTGTGGTGAATTTGTGTGGTGTTGTGCCTACAAGATTGTGTGGTGTTGTGCCTACAAGATTGTGTGGTGTTGTGCCTACAAATTTGTCACTGTTAGCGGATTATAGCAAAATAATTTTATATTCATTGTTAATTTTTATTATTTATTATTATAGCGGCAACAAAAGTATATACTCTGTAAAAATTTCAACTATATATCTATTACGGTTTATGAAATTATAGCCTGTGATGATTATTTACGTGATTTTTTCGGTACTATATTTTAGGTGCACGGGCCATATTTCATGAACCGTAAAAGATAGACTGTTGAAATTTTCACAGAGTATATATTTTTATTGCCGCTATAATAATAATTAATGAAAATTAAATTAAAATTAAAATTAAAATTAAAGGGGGCTCCCATACAAGAAACTTGATTTTTTCGGCGTGTTTTGCTCGACCTTGACAATCGCTGTATCTCTTGAACCGTAATAGGTAGATATTTGAAACTTTCAGAGAGTGAGTATCATTTTAGTCTCTACAACTACAAAATAATGAAAATAAAATAAATTTAAAATTGAAAGACGATCTCCATACAATAAACTTTTCGTTTTTCTCTATGGTACGGAACCCTTCGTGTGTTAGTCCGACTCGCACTTGGCCAGTTTTCATGTTGGGTCGGTAGATGACTATGAGCTTCCTTATTGTAAACTAAAAATATGAGCGATACATAATGAATATAATTTTTTGTAAAAGACGCGGTATTCGTAATTGCCATTTTTTGTCTCTCTGTTAACTTAAACACCCGTAGCTCCTAAAGTAATAATTTTAGAGTAAAAATGAATGGGACCAAATTTGTAGCAAATTTTATTTAAAAACTTTTCTCAGAAGTAATCATAATACTAGTCGTAGAGATTTTCGAGATATGAGCAAAAAATCGAAAAAAGGGACCTTTTCACCCCCCCCTACCCGTTAGTTCCACCCCCTCCCATCAGTACTTTGAGTATGTTGCTTCAGACACCATTCCCTACAACTGTGCCAAAAATGGCTTTTACACGAATTATTTCCCCTGATTTTGCTTCATTGAGTGGGCTAATTGCACGTTCATAATGTGGACGTTTTATATATATATATTCATACGTTTTATATAGATATATGTATATATATATTCATTTTTTTATTATTGTACATAGTAAAATTATTGTAATACTCGTGTTATTTGCTTGTTCACGGTTTAAAATAGGGTAACATTATAGAAGCTATATGGTAATTTTATTACAAATAAGATATACGAAACGATCTCTCGAGATTTATTATATGTTTGAAGTATTAAACCAATTCAACATGTATTCCATCAATTATTTTATCCTTTTGATCAATTTTGCCATGAAGGATGCGCCATATCACAGAAGTGAGATTGAATGAATACACAACCAAATTACAATTTCATATTTATTGACATATTTGATATAATGTGGTGTATAAAGAATTATCTTTATACACAATCTGTATACACAAACTAAACTCTCTCTCTCTAACCCAGGACTCCATCCCCGGACCCCATGATCCACAGTCGAACAAGCTAACCACTAGAGCAATGAGGCAGGACAGTCCTCTAATAATTTTTTTTCATAATACGTTTTATAATAAAGATATAATAGGCGAATATACAGTTCATCCTTACTAATATTATAAATGGGAAAGTGAGTTTGTTTGTATGTTTGTTCCGCTTTCACGCCGCAACTACTGAACCGATTTGGCTGAAATTTTGAATGGAGATAGCTTATGCCCTGACTTAAAACAAACTTTTTATCCCGGAAAAGTATTCCTGTGGGACTAAAATAGATATAGACTTCCAAAAACGCGATAGATGGCGTTGACTGTTCTTAGGTAAATCACGCTCACATAGCACATTATTACAATAGTTGCATTCATCTGTAATCTGTATGCGTATGCACTTTTTATCCTGGAACGAAATATATATCTACAGCTATAGGTAGATTACTATAGGAAACTTCCTTGAAAGTAGGTATAAAGTTTGGAAAAGGGAGCGGGAACGGGAGCCGGAAATCCACGATTCCCTTGGGATTTGTGAAAAACCGAAATTCACGCGGGCGAAGCCGCGGGCAGAATCTAGTATAGATATAGATTGAAATTATACAAGAGATAAAGTTCGTAAACTATTAAAACCCGACTACCTACTCTTAAAATATAGTAACATTGATTTTATATCGCTTGGTATATTTAAATCTTTTACTATATTTACATTTATATGAATTGTTTCCTCTTTCATTTGATATCCCAAATTTTTTTGCTATTGTATCTACAATAGCAAAAAAATTTTTGAAGACCTCCAGTATTTTGGATGTAACATCGATCAGGTCGATTTTATTCGTTTAAAATATAGCCTATGTCACTCGGATCATAACAACGAATCGATTAACACCTCATTCATCAAAATCGGCTTAGTTATTTAGGCGCTATGGTGGAACACACAGAATCCGATACAAAAATTGGATACAAACATACATACATACATAGACTGCCAAAATCATAACCCTTCCTTTTGGCTTTACTGTAGTCGGATAAAAAGAGAAGAGCCTACAAGATAATAAACACAAGTAGGTATAAATTAAAAATTAAAGTTTTGAAGTCGGTTAAAAACCCCCGACATTCGCCATTTTGTGGCAGCGGCCATCTTGGATTTGCAATAGTACTATTGTACTAGTCAAGCCCTTTCATTTGATACCCATACCTATTAAGGCAGTTGTGAAAAAATATGTAATCCGCTATTTTGTAGCGGCGGCCATCTTGGATCGATTTTCATCAAACATAGCTAACAAAACTCTCGACTAGTTCACCTTTCAAACAAAAAAACCGCATTCAAATCGCTCCACCCGTTTGAGCGCCACAGGGGAACAGACAGACACATACACACACAGACACGTTAAACTTATAACTCCCCGTCGTTTTTGCGTCGGGCGTTAAAAAGAATTTAGCATCAGAAATTCGGAACCCAGTGAAATTATGAAGATCTACGAACAGTTGTTATCGCGGTAATCAACACAAACACACAATCCGTGCTATTTTTGTCGTACGTCGTTTCGATGACTGTATATTATAGCCCTTTATCTAAAGTATCCGGCAGTTTAGTGCGAGTTAGTCGAGCCGCGGCTTGCAGTAGCGTCGCCCGAGCAAAACACTGTGACAATGAATACGGCGAGTTCAAATGAGCGTCCAAAAGATACGGAAACTGATATGTGGGGATACGTTGTTTGTTTCGGCACTGTTATTATTTTTGTAAGTATTATTAACACTTCAGTTGTTTTTATTACGTAAACAACAGACGATGTACTCGTATTTGAGTATGTTTTAGCGTAATTTCTCTCTATACATTTCTGTTTTGTGTTGCTTGTAATACTGACTCACTTATTTTTTTTTTTATTTATTTATTGAGGAAAACCAACAGCTTATTGTTTTACATAACATTCTTAAAATTAGGTATCTTAGAGCTAATTATAGGTTTTCGCAAATGGAGCTTATATTTCAACTATTGATATATTAATATCACACATCTACGCATTCCATTGTCGTTTAATTGTTTGTTTTCTTTGTTCATATTACATTATATACACCTTACTAATCCATATACGAAACACGTATCATATGCATGAGATAGAACACGGTTTAATATGTTTGTTTACGACGCTGATAGGTAGGTTAAACGTTTTTAAAGACGCGCGACGTACCTATATTATTTTAATCTTGTAGCATCAAATCAGAAAAACATAGGAAGCCCCTAGAATCTATATCCTTTTCCAGGCAGTATTTAAGATGTCCGAAACGACAAATGACGTTGAAAAATGAATAGTTGAGGCCAGAGGCGGCGGAAGGCGTGGGCGACGTGGGCCCAGGCCCACGGCCTCGCGCTCCGGAGGGCCTCGCGCCCCCTTTTTTCCATTTTATATAATCATCTTGTGCGGGCAGAGGGCCTCGCAAAATATATCTTGCTCACATAAAATTTAGGCCTTGCTCCGCCACTGGTTGAGGCGTAAGAAAGTAACAAGCAAACAGACACCTTTTCGGATGTCGAAAGTATGGATTAATTTACTTTTCTTGAAAATTATTATTTGTCGATTAATTCGAAGCATAACACGATGTGGTGCTTCAACGGCTAAACACAGAGTACATAATATAATTATTCCGATTCTATTAACAAAGATAACAAATAATGCTAATGTGTTGATTAATATTCATTAAAGTTATTACGTGTTATACGCGTGGTACACATCGAAAGCTTCATCGAAAATTATTATAACAGGCCCTCTAATACGCAAATGTGATTATTCAATCATAAAATAATTCACATACAAAAGTACGTCGGTACATTTATTATTAGTACTAGCGGTCCACCCCGGCTTCGCCCGTGGTACATATTATATAGCCTATAGCACTCAAAGATCACGTACATATCCAACGGTGAAAGAATTTTTGAAATCGGTCCAGTAGTTCCTGAGATTAGCGCGTTCAAACAAACAAAGCCAGCCAGCCTGCAGGAACAAGGCCTCAGGCCTCTACCACCACTACAGCCTTTTTACGTCCCACTGCTGGGCACAGGCCTCCTCCCTCATAGGAGAAAGGGATTTAGAGCTTAGACACACCACGCTGCTTCAATGCTTGTTGGCGGGCTTCACTGACTATTGTCCTGATAGTGATAATAATCGGGTGAAACACAGCCTACTACCAACTCCGGGCTGGCACTGCGAATTTCTTGACAGAAAACTCAATAAGTACCTAACAATAATTTGACCGACCCGGGAATCAAACCCGGACCTCGTGATCTGCAGTCGAATATGCTAACCAGTAGACCAACGAGGTAGGTCTCATTAACACGCTTTTCGTTTCCTTTCTTTGTAAGTAGTATTTAGTTGACTCCAGCGTCCTTTCTTCCTATCACATTTATTACGTGTCCCGTTTAGCTCCGTTTAAGGTGCCGGTCCACTGAAGCGAAGCGGAGAGGTGGTCAGCTGCAGTCCAATCAGATCATTGATAGACAACGTTAGTTTTATCACGTTACATCTCAGTAAATGTGATATTGTCTGCTCTCTCCGCTCCGCTTCGTTTCGGTGGATCGGCACCCTAACAGGCATATCATCATGATCAACCCATTACCGGCTCACTACAGAGCACGGGTCTCCTCTCAGAGTGAGAAGGGTTTTGGCCATAGTCTACCACGCTGGCCAAGCGGATTGGCAGACTTCACACACCTTTGAGAACGTTATGGAGAACTCTCAGGCATGCAGGTTTCCTCACGATGTTTTCCTTCACCGTTAAAGCAAGTGATATTTAAATACTTAAAACGCACATAACTCCGAAAAGTTAGAGGTGCGTGCCCCGGGATCGAACCCACGATCCCGGGGGTCGGTAGATAGAAGTCGGTCGTTCTAACCACTAGGCTATCACAGCTTTTTTTACACAGGCATATAAAGGGCACCAATATTCAAGTGATTGGGGTTAGCCCCATTCGTTCGAATATGTATTTTCATTAAAAAGGATGATGGCATAATGTATGAAAAAATATAATTGAGAAAAATTAATTGAGAGAAATAGATTTGTTTAGAAATTGGTAAGATTCTAAGACCTATAATAGACATACTTATAATGATATGTACATATTATATCTTATGATATCTACTGTAATTTAAAGATCCTGGCTGTCAAAACAATGCATTTTCAGATCGCGGGAATGGGCCACGTGAACTCATTTGGTTTAATATACAAAGATTTTATCGTCGACACAAATTCCAGTGCCAAATCTCTGACAACAGCACACGGAGTTTTCTCAATTATGTTAGCTATTGGAGGTCTGTATGCTATAACTTTATTCTGAAATAATAATTGGCTAAACTAATAATATATCGAACTACAGATAATTTGAAAACTCATGGATTTAGAAATCGACATTTTTATGTTTGAAATTACGTAATTTTAATGTTTCCATATTTTAGAATAGGTATCAGAACTGATAATCACGTGATCTTATCTGATATTCTAAAATATGATAACATTGTGACTGCTATATATTTCTTATGTCGGCATGTTTTTTGTATTAGAAGGGTAGTTTTAAGCAAATGTTAAAGCAATTTTGTTTTACAGGCTTGACTCTCAATGTGATGACAAAAAGATGCTCCTTGAGATTAGGAGAGTTCATAGGGGCCGTAATAATGTCAACTGGTTCCTTTGTGACGGTTTTCATATCGAGCACGAACCAATTGCCCTTAACGTTTGGAGTGCTACAGGGCGTCGGTTTCGGAATGATTGTTCCCGTTTGTTATTCCACTTTTAATCACTACTTCGTGAGAAAAAGAACTCAAGTGATGAGCTTGATTAAAGCGATCCAAGGAGTAATATTAATTTTTTATCCACAACTTCTAAAAGTATTATTATCACGGTACGGATTCAGATCGACGCTGCTCTTAATAAGCGGAATATCACTACATACCTTTCCCGGCATGGCTGCTATGAAAAATTATACGAAGACTATTAAAAATAGAACAGCAAGTATTTTTATCTCATAAAAATTTTATATGATGCCGTACTGATAAACTATTTTAAAATACCGGTTTTGTTATAGACGTTGTGCTATTAGAAAATGGAGCAAATCAGGAAAATGTTGATTTATTGACCAACCATAAAAATGATAAGGAACCAAAAATAAATATAACAACGAAGAAAAATATGCCACTGACCATATTTGGGTAATTTTTTTTTCTCATTATTTTGACTAGGTATTACAATTTAATCTTATAGAGATAAGTTTTTAATTTTTTTCAGGTACGACGTATTAGAGATGTTCAATGTAAAGATTCTAAGGGATCTTGTGTTCTGTAATATTTGTATCGGACAGAGCTTCGTCAATTTCTCTGATCTGATATTCTTCGTCTTGCAACCTATGCTCTTCTATCAATATGGACTAAGCACAGTAAGTTCTTAAATATTGAATAGAAGCAAAGAAATTTTCTCAGCAAATAAGTAAAACGTACGATGATATTATTTTTTGTTTAATTTAAACCAATATCACTATCATTTTAGTCGAGAAATGGTCATGATGTATGTTATTGTTATCGTATGTGTAAGTTATGTAATTATATACTAGAATTTATTTTATTGCCATAATTATAATGGCCATAATATCTTTCAGAATCAAGTCGCTGCGTGTATTTCAATCAGTGCTGGTGCCGATGTTGCTGGGCGTTTTGGACTTGCATTTATAAGCAGTATTGTTTCCGTCAATACAAGATTTATTTTCTACGTGGCGACATTTCTCACTCTAGCAGCGAGAATAGGTATCACAAATTAAATATTTACCTACTTCGTTATGTACAGAAGTTACCGTGATAGATATGTTATGTTTTGAACAAGAGTTCATCTGCATGAGCGTCAGAGCAATAAATTACAAGAAACTAAGCGACTTACAACTAAGACATATCCAATCCATCTCTATTTTTGATAATATGATGATTTGCCTTCTACACACAGTAACTACATAATTATCTATTCTATTAATATTCTTAACCATCAGATAACGCGATTAATTAAAAGGCTAGCAAAACAATCAAACATACTAGATCTATTGTAGACATATAGGAGTTTTTGCATTTTCACAATTTTCATAAGAATATATTTCAATACATTGCTTACTGCCATGGCTTCTAACAATCATTGTCGAACCGAGTATTATACTATTTATCTATTTCACTGTAATGTCTCTTCTATTTACACAAATCATACATCATGAGTCAAGAATTTGCTCGTATCTAGTATGTTGTATAATTTTATGTTCCAGTGATTCTTCAACTTCGTCAGTTTATATGGCTGGCTGTGGTGACAAGCCTGCTCGGAGTTCTTCGAGCATGGCTCCATGTCGCCAGCCCCCTCGTCATCTCTCATCATGTGGCACATGAGGATTTCACTGGCGCTTACGCACTCTTCATGCTCTCCACTGGAATTGTTAATGTCATTTTTTCTCCAATTATAGGTATAGTATTAGATAATAACTATTATGTATATTTGAAAGCGTCTTTCATAACAATAATTGGTAGTCAGTTAGTCTCAAGTGGTATAATTTTCACATCTTATTATTTCTAGCCTCAATATTTGTCGCGCATAAACTTCGAAATGGTTCACAACAGAAAGCTAGATTTTTAATCTCGGTCAGCTCTGCAGAGAGAAAATTAAATGTCAGGTCCGCGGCACAAGTGCTTAACCTAAAATTAAAGTTGAACGTGAAAACTTTTCAAATTAAAATCCTTGCGACACTTCTGCTGTCAGAATATTATTTTATAATTTTCCGAGCGTACATTTGGAAGTCTCGTTTGTAGAAAGTTCTTCATATACAATCACGGCATGTGAGTACAGTTTTAATAAAAACCGGCCAAGTGCGTGGCGGGCCACGCGCAATGTAGGGTTCCGTAGTCACAATCCTCGAAAAACAGATATAACTCCTTAACCTGTGAACTCTACATAGCTATGATAGTTTTCCTTTAAAATTGATTATATATACTAATGCTGTGAATTTTTTCAAGTTCCTATATACTGCCATTTGGCTGATAGAGGGGGAGGACACTTGACTCTAATAAAAATTAGCACTTTAAAACATCATATTTTACAAACGGGTCTAGAAATCGAAAAATGACTTTCCCACACCCACAGTATTTTTAAAAGACATATTCAACGATACCCCACACTATGGGGTAGACGAGAAAAAAAATATTCATCCCCACTTTACATGTAGGGGAGCTACCCTAAAAAAAAATTATTAAAATTTTATTTCGCCACTTTGTCGGCGTAATTAATATTTATACCCATGCCAAATTACAGATTTCTAGCACTAATAGTCTCTGAGATTAACCGAGGACGGACGGACGGACAGACAGACAGACAGACGGACGGACATGGCGAAACTATAAGGGTTCCTTGTTTACTACGGAACCCTAATAAAAAATCTACTATGCAATGACCTGAAAAAACTTTGCCAATAATTCAGAATCGCTATATAGTTTAGGATTACAACTGTTTTCGCTCGCCGATTGTTTCAATCAAAAACTTCCATTCCATTTCACATTTCACGCAAGACACAAAAGAAAGGATTTGCGTGATTGCAAAACTCATGCTACTAGGTAGTACAGTTTACTTATCGTAGGTTGAAAATTTGCATAGGGAAACAAACTCGCCCCTTTTCCTAGCATATATCCAATTTCCAGCGCATATTGCTTCTTCGGATGTACTTTTAGATTGAAGTGTTTATTCACGCTAGTGTGGAGCGATGCTAGATATTTTCAGTTTTGCTGACATCTGAATAGATTCTACATGAATGGATTTATTTTCAAAAAATTGGTTCCAATAACTGTACAATTGAATGAGGAATAAAGTGTAGGAAGCCACTGTGTTTTCCTCATTGTGTGACCATACTGTAATAATACATTAGGCGTTACCTAATGAAGAAATGTGATCAGTGTGTGACTTTACTCGTGTTCTTGTTTTTTGTTGCAGGTCTGATACAAGACGTATACCAAGACTATATCCCAGCTTTCTACGCATTGACTGCTTGCTGTTTGCCATGTCTGTTCCTATGGCCAGCGGAGTATTACTTGTATATGAAAGCTAATGAAACATAAATATTATATAGAACACATAATGTAATATCAAATAATATTCGGGCCAACCAGCGAAGCTTTATAGTTCGATGGGCTCAAATGAATTCCTAAAAGTGTAAACTTTATTTTTAAATATGGTAGTTACAATGTATTAATGTAACAAACCATGACAATAGGGTACTTTCGTTAGTGAAAAATAAATTATGAAATTTGATAAAAATAAAAATTTATGTAGAAATATACTTAAATATTCTGATTTTGAGTCATAAAAGCACGTGATTATTTTATTAAATTAAAATTAAAAGTCGTAATTTCCCATCTGTATATCACGTGACCTAAAACACGAGCCGCCTTGTTGTGACGTCATAATGATAAAAAATACTAATATTAACCTGTGGTCATATAAGCAAAAACTAATATTAATCTGTGGTCATATAAGAAAGATAGAACCACAGACGTATAAAGAGAAGCAGACCTAACATAACAAAAAAATTGGCGTGCCAATTACGCCTACATACAAATTTCACACACACATTTGACAGTAAACAGGGCCGAACTCATGCAAGCGAGGGTGAGGGACTGTAGGGCTATTCTCTAAAATACCATCTCGATATCGAAGCTCACTCAAGTGAGATAACTCGCTTCGAAAGCAAACTCACTTCACCTTGGTTTGATATTCTGTAAGTACAAATTAGCAAACTCATCTCGAATTCACTCTCTATAATTCGAAAATGGCTTTACAGAATAGCCCTGCTGAACTCGTAACGCGGAATCAGACCTAGGCGTCGTCGCCGTATTAGAAAGCGATTACGCGGTCATCACGCGGTTGATTTTGTGTCTATAATCGCGCGAACATTGAGATTATTATTCGAGTCACTAGGCCCTTGAAAGAAGAAAGAAAGAAAGCCAAGATTATTAAGTATCTGTGATATGAAATTTATTGTAGATACTAATCATTAATCTGTGATGAAATTAATTTGAAAACTACGGTAAAGTGGCATCAAATTGTTAAACCCTTATTTTACATTCTGTAACCTTAATTTCCAACTGGGATGCAGTTCATCATCATCAGATGTTACACAATGTAAAATGATGGTTTGATAATTATTTGATGGGCACATTTTCATAGGTTCTAACGTTTTCGTTACCACTGAGATACAGAATAGGCCTGCTGATTTATGATTCGCTTCGTGCTCTAAGTATGTTATGACGTGACACTTCACTCGAATGAAATAGGTAGGTAGTTAAACTAGTGAAACGCTAGTTTGTAAACTATTTATCAAACTAACTTTTTACTAGTTTAACTACCTAACTATTTCATTCGACCTACCTTACCTATGTAAAATGAGTAAAATAAATAAAAACAAACAAAAGTTTCAATTATTTATTTTTAAACAAAACTAAGTATTTTCTTAATAATTTCATTCCGATAGATTGCTTTGCTTTGCATTATGCTTCATTCTTAAATCAAAATAAAATTTAACAATCACCTTAATCATTATTTGCAAATGATTGAAATCATGTTCATCATTGGTCTTAAACTCACTACAATTATTCGATAAATCAGCTATATACATTATCATGCTATTATAACTTATATATTTTCCTTTAATCATTTTCAAAACTTCTTCACACGATTGAATTATTTTAATCAAACCATTCGATCATCATCATCATGTGGTGCCATCTTCAAAATGAAGCTCGGCGGTCAGCCGGAGAAAACGGTTGCGGTCTTGCGCCGCCCTCTTTATTTCACTGTATCTATACCGGGTTCACTCCCTTATATCATCGAACCACTTTCTTCTTTGCCGCCCAGGTGCCCTTTTTCCTGGTATCTTGCCCTCGAGGATCAACCTCGGAAACTCGTACAGGGATCCTCGTTGTAGGTGACCAAAGAAGGCAACCTTCCTCCGTACGACCATTCGATGGGTAAATCAAATCTCTCCTGTCCTTTTTGTTGTCCACTAAATGTGCTTTAAAATGCTTAGAACATAGTACACTCGATGATTTGGGATGCCAATTTTTTTTATTCATGTTAGTCAACCAGGCATTTCATAGTTTTCGTCCTTTGGGAACCTGAAAAATGATTTCATTTTTATAATTTGTCCTTACCTACTTTTATCTAATCAACCTTCAAAATATACCTACTAAACAAACCTTGAGCCTGAATACGGCCCTGTAAAATTGCACAAGTATATGAAACATCAAACGAGATCAGAGTATTAAATTATTGATAAATATTGCAACAGGGATCTACTACTCTAGCGGCACGCTATGATGGCCGGTTTGACGTTTGTCCGCTCATGAAGTTCCGTATTAATTGATAACGACTTTGAAGGAAATAATTGTATTACTTTATTGACGATAGTGATGTGCAGAGATTCATAAATTTTATCGAATGTAGTTTTAGGTTTAGGACTCAAAATTTATTTATTAAATTGATTTCTTAAATGTATACAAGTGTAGAAAAATCAGTTTGCACCATTTAAGGGGTGAATGTACTTGTGAATATGAACAATTTTCACTATGTGGACAAACCTCTGAAATCGCAAAAAAATATCAATAAATTTTTAAAAATGGAATCTAATACGATCGTCACATAGGATCGCTGGCTAGCACAACTACTACCTCCGGCAAACTCGCGTCAATGCTCAATGCAAAACAAAGCAGTTTCGAATTGACGTTGCTTCGAAAAGTATAAACTGTCAGTGCAATGCGATTGTGATATAGTTTTGACCTGGCTTTGGATTTCAAATATTGATACTGCATTACTGTTGACCCTTGCTCGTTAATTTGGACTCTGTTCAAGCCCTTTGTTGTGGATTTCGTCGATATGACCGAACGTACGCAGAGAACTGTTCTAAATAGTCAGACACGTGAGTTCGTAATACGCCTTCGTAACTATTTCGATCGTGAAGCTCAAAATGGAGGGCCAATTTTACCTATAACGTCAGTGGTTGAACGCGTAGCTGATGCGCTTAATATTGGACAACGAACTGTTAGACGGATAACTAAAAAAAAATATGGCGAGACTGGCACAGAAGAAAATAAACTTCACACACCAAAAAAGAGAAAACGAGCAAAACCAGTCGTAGGCATCGATAGCTTTGATGCCGATGCTATCCGAAGACATGTTTACGGCTACTATTTACAGAAGGAGTATCCAACAAGAAAAAAGTTGGTGCATTCACTGAAGGAAGCTGGATTATTCTTCGGTGGGGAAAGTTCTTTAACGAAGATTTTGAAGACCATTGGATTTCGATACAAAAAATGTAACAAACGCAAAATATTGATGGAAAGATTTGATATAGCGATGGCAAGGTATACTTTTTTACGGCAAGTGAAAGAAATCAAAAATTGGCAAAATGTTGTGTTCTTGGATGAAACATGGCTTAATGCTAACCATACTGTAGGCCGTTCTTGGAACGATGACACAGCAGCATCTACTTCCAAAGTTCCTGTAGGAAAAGGATCGCGACTTATAATTTGTCACGCCGGAACCATCAACGGGTTTGTCGAAGGTTCTCTCATGGCTTTTGCGTCAAAAACCACTGGAGACTATCATGAAGACATGAATGGAGAAAAGTTTACTGAATGGTTTACCTCAATGTTGTGTAGCCTCCCTGAACCATCTATTATAATTATGGACAACGCCCCATACCACTCGATGCAAATTGACAAGCCACCTGCCCAATCCCAAAAGAAAGCTGATATCGTCGCATGGCTTCGTAAAAATGGCGTAGATGCAAACATGAATATGTTAAAAGCGGAATTAGTACGTCTTTTAAAAGAAAACAAACCAACCAAGATCCGATACGTCATTGACGAAATAGCATTAGAACATGGGCACAGAGTTATACGGTTACCGCCTTACCATTGTGAGTATAATGCGATTGAGTTGGTGTGGGCTCAAATTAAGGGATATCCCTGCAAGACACAATACAGAACCCCCATTTACCACAAAAAAAATGCTAAAATTATTAGAAGAAGCTTGTGAACATGTGACTAAAGGAGACTGGGAAAAGGTTGTGAATAGAACTGTTAAATTAATAAGGGAAGATTATGAAAGAGATGTGAAAATAGATAATATTATAGAAAACGAACATATAATTATTAATGTATGTGATGATAGCAGTGACGACAGTGAAAATAGTAGTATGGACGAATCTGATTAATTATGGCCTTTTGTGGCACCTTTTTTGGTATCTTTTGTATTCATATGTTTCTTGTGTGCATATAAAGTATGTATATTCATTTTCGTTCAAATATTCAGTTCGTTCAAATAAATTAAATAAACATATACATTTTTGTTTTATTAAACCTATTTAATCAGGTACAAAAACAAAACTTAATTGTTTTTTGTTCGAGAATAAATTGACATTCCACATCACTATTGTAATGTGTCAAACCGGCCATCATAGCGTGCCGCTAGGTTAGAACCAAAATTACTATAACTATTTACGAGTTTTGGACATATAATAAATAGGGACTGCTTCTAAAATGCCGAACGATTATTATTAATCTCACAGTAACCATGTAAACAAATTACGAGACTATGGCACATGAAAACTTACCGATAACAATTAATTTCAGGTGTTTTCCTTTATGAAGAATTGCTGCACAGAGGTGCACTACACTTAACCATTTTATTTTAGTATTCTTGGATCTTAAGACTTGATTTTAATGCAAAAATAAAATAATAAACAACTCGCAGGATAAGATCTTGTTTTTGACATCATTTGACATATTGCACCGCCATCATGCTAAGCTGTGCTTAGCAAGATGGCGGTTTGCCTCAAGACCTATTTTTTCTATGAGTGCGTAAGTGTTGCAACAACAGAAAAAAAAGAGATAGAGTATTATATTTTTGTTTGGAGAGAAACAAGCGAAGATATTATTTATTCTTTTAGATGTAGTTGTGAAGATTATGTTAGGTCTGCTTATCTTTATACGTCTGTGGATAGAACCTATGGAATCTAAACTCCAAACAAAAAAGGACTGTTGATATTTTTTAATATATTATATAAATAAATATTTTCGATATATCTATATTTTTAAATATATCGATATCGGAGTTCGATATACCGAAAAAAATATCGATATTTCGATATATCGGCTTTATTTAAAAAATCGTAAGTCACTTCAAAAATGATTACACAGTTATATTATAGTCCAGTATCTTTATTAAACAAATTAAATTATAAATATATATATGTGTTAGGTTATAGTTCTTAGTAATTATTTTATTTAAATAAGGTACAATATGGCCTGTTCCACTACCTTCTGATAAGTGTCGGGATAGCCTAAACATAAGTTTTGTCACTTCCTTACTTATGTCAAGTGACAAGGACTATAGTTGTGAATAAGCTATCCGACACTTATCAGATGGTGGTGAAACAGGGCCTTATACCAATATTTTTAAATGACGTTATCACGTAAAATATTCATCCGTAAGCCGACTTGACAGATAACTAATGATGTTTACAAAGATGTTTTAACATTCTGGAATTCGGCAGAACAGAAGTCTGGGTTACATGCAAAGAACTTTGCAACCATAATTGAATCAATTTTTGGCAGATTAGTACTATCTGCTTTTACACAACCGGTTTGCATATTAATAAATAAATAGATAAAAATAAAATGTACTGACGAAAAAACACAATTACTTAATACTCCTTGAAGATAAAGTTGATCAAGGTAAAGTTGATCTGTTTACACTGAACTGAAAGTTGTTGCTTCAGAGTACAATGAACTTTATGGTTTTTGTCTATATGACCATAGATTAATGATTAGTATTAACTATCATTATGACGTCACAACAAGGCGGCTCGTGTTTAAGGTCACGTGATATACAGATTAAAGATTACGACTTTTAATTTAAATTTAATAAAAAAATAATGTGCTTTTATTACTCAAAATCAGAATATTTAAGTATATTTCTACATAAATTTTCAATTTTATTAAACTTAATTTATTTTTCACTAGCGAATGTCCCTATTTTTTTACCACAGAGGTATATCTATATAAAATTACATTTCGTTTTAAGATGTAAGTATGTAAACTAGGAATACAGAAAGAACATAATATATTTTAAATGAAATACGGTAGATTATTAAGTTTACGATGATTTTGTACCTACATATTTGTATCTACATTTCGATATCAAACTATCGATATATCGTCCAAAAAATATTAGTAATAAAGAAAAAGTAGCCCAGGTGAATGACTTTATCTTTACTACAATATTTAAGGCGCAAACTCCAGTGTTATATAGAATACATTTATAACCTTCTTGTTTAACATTGTTACGTCATGAAATGGCTGACAGCGTTTTCGCGGGAATAAAAAATGTTTAAAATTTAATTTAATTTTATGGCATGAACGCGTGTTTATTTTGCCGAAATATATTTTTTGTGGCTTTTTATTAACAAAAACAACATTTTGAAGTGCTTTTTCAAACACAGTAGAATACCCTATTGTTACTATCTGGCAGTTGAATTAAGAAATTCATTAATTGTGTAATGTACCTAATAACATCGAGTTAATAAATATATTTTTATCTACACCCATACTTTAAATCCTCTATTAAAGATTCTGAAACAGTTAGCTTATTGCCAACATTAAAACACCCAATGTCCTAATAACCATTACATCATCCGTTTGGATGATGTAATTTTGTACTGATTTTCATAACAACACTCCTTTGTTTTTTTTTTCAATCCCTTCATGCGCAAAGAGTTTCAATATACAGCCACATTCATTGCTTGATGCGCGGTATCTGTACGAATTTCAAAAAAAGAACATTTTCGTTTACACGCATTCTGACTACGTCGCGCGCCGTAAAAAAAAAAGTTATTCGAATCCCCGCCATTTTTCTTCGATATTTTTATTGTTACAAAAAATGAGCGATTCAAGTTTTAATAGCACACCGCCAGATATTTTAAACGCTGCAAAAGACATTTACAATAAATTACTACCGGAAAAATCAAGAACGCGTTATGAAAAAACGTATCAAGATTTTATGAATTGGAAAATATCAAAGGGTTCATCATCATTTTCTGAAGAAGTACTTTTAGTTTATTTTCAAGACTTATCAGAGAAATTTAAATCTTCATCCCTTTGGACCTTCTACTCAATGCTCAAAAGTACACTGAGTATTAATCACAACGTGGATATCTCAAAATATTCAAAATTAATTACAAAATAAAAATAGTGAAGTGGTAAATATAAATATTCCGCCGAGTACATCGGGATCGGGCCCTTCCAACATTAAAGAACATAATATTCAAGTGAATTTTAATAATTGCACTATACAAAATGTAAATTACTACTAAAATAAATAATTCTTTCATTAATACTTAGTTTATTTGTATATAATCAGTAATGGATGATATTAGGTTACTACTAGGACTGGCTGTTTTAATGTTAGCAGTAAGCTAACTGTTTCAGAATCTTATAGAGGATTCATATTATGGGTGTAGATAAAGTCTTGTATGCAACTGTTGACAATTAGGTATTAAAACACTCATGTGATACTATTATCACATTCGGCTTCGCCTCATGTGATAAACCCACATTCGTGTTTTAATACCCCTTATTACACAACAGTTGCATAAATAACTATTACAATTTATGTTGGCGTCACATAATCTATCTAAAATTTATATCTGAATCAAGTAATAGAAGCGTATATATACTCTCCACAAAGTATCTCTGTACTTTACGCAGACGACATGATGGTGCTATGAGTTTATGTTGTTCCTCATAAATATGTCGACTGTGTACAACAAGTGTAAATTGAAAATTTAAAAAACCCCCGACATTCGCTATTTTTGGGCGGCGGTCATCTTGGATTTGCAATAGTGCTATTCTACTAATCAAGCCCTCTCATTTGATACCCATATTAAGGGAGTTGTGAAAAAATATGTAATCCGCCATTTTGTAGCGACGGCCATCTTGGACCGATTTTCTTCAAACATAGCTAACAACACTCTCGACTAATTCACCTTACAAATAAAAAAAACCGCATTCAAATCGGTCTACCCGTTTAAGCGCTACAGGGGAGCAGACATACACACACACACACACACACACACACCATAAATACCGTTCTATTGTTGTAAATAAACTGCGACGCTTTAGTAACGCAAGTAGTAAATTCAAGCTGTTGAAAACTACGAGAACATTGCATAAGGAGAGCTCCGATCACAAAACACAAGGTTTGCTAAAATTCAATAAAGAAGTGTTGACTCCTAATTATTATGCCCGGGCTTGACACGGACAGTGCTTCAGGTCAAGTAGACTCTTAACCTGGAGGCAAGCTATACGATACCCTTGCTTGTATTAATTTTTGTTGTGCTGCTAAGCTAAAGCTTGTGCTTATCTTCTATCTATACACTAGCTTTTGCCCGCGGCTTCGCTCGCGTGAATTTCGGTTTTTCACAAATCCTGAGGGAATCGTGGATTTCTGGTTCCCGTTCCCGCTCTCTTTTCCAACCATTATACTTACTTTCAAGGTAGTTTGCTATAGTGATCTACCTATAGCTGTAGATTTCGGTTTTTTTCAAAATTCCGTGGGAACTGTGGATTATTCCAGGAGGATAAAAAGTAGCCTATGTTTTAGTCAGGGCATTATCTATCTCCATCCATTCATAATTTCAGCCAAATCTGTTAAGTAGTTGCGATGTTATAGAGTAACAAACATCCAAACATCTAAACATCCAAATATCCACACTTTCACATTTAGATAATTAATTATTTAAGAACTAAATAGCTTCAAATTATTTATTTATTTATTTATTCAGTTATTTATTTATTGATTTAGTTATTAATAATTTAGTATTTATTTAATTGCCTTCGGCCACCAGAGGGCGCAGCTATCGAGATTCCGCCTGCGGCCGTCAGAGGTCATTGCAATTGCTTCGAGTTTCCAGCTCCGGCCGCAAGAGTTTTGGCCACAAGAGGGCGCTGCGTTCGCTTCGAGTCTCCGACTTAGGCCGCTAGAGGGCGCTGCGATCATTTTTAGTTTCCAGTTTTGGCCGCTAGAGGGCGCTGCAATCGGGTTTTCAGTTTCCAGTTTTGGCCGCAAGAGGGCGCTGTGATCACTTCAAGTTAGGCCGCCAGAGGGCGCTGTGATCACTTCAAGTTAGGCCGCCAGAGGGCACTGCGATCATAGTTTCCAGTTTTGGCCACTAAAGGGCACTGCACTCGGGTTTTAGTTTCCAGTTTTAACCGCCAGAGGTCGCTGTGATCGCTTCAAGTTAGGCCGCCACAGGGCGCTGCGATCGTTTTTTGTTTCCAGTTTTGGCCGCAAGAGGGTGCTGCAATCGTTTTTAGTTTCCCGTTTTGGCCGCCAGAGGGCGCTGCAATCGGGTTTTTAGTTTCCAGTTTTGGCCGCTAGAGGGCGCTGCAATCGTTTTTTTTAGTTTCCAGTTTTGGCTGCTAGAGGGCTCTGCTATTGCTTTAAGTTTCCGGCTTAGGCCGCTAGAGGGCGCTGTGGTCGTTTTTTTAGTTTCCAGTTTTGGCTGCTAGAGGGCTCTGCTATTGCTTTAAGTTTCCGGCTTAGGCCGCCAGAGGGCGCTGTAATCGTTTTTTAGTTTCTAGATTTGGCCGCCAGAGGTCGCTGTGATCGCTTCAAGTTAGGCCTCCAGAGGGCGCTGTGATCTTTTTTAGTTCCCATTAAAACTTTCATCCCCTATTTTACCACCCTTAAAAGAAGATTTTTCAAAATAAAATATTCAGAGTTTTATTATTTAAAACTCATAATCTAAATGCCGATTTTCAGGTCTGTAACTTTAAAAACATAGGACTTTCATAAAAACTTTCATCGCGTATTTTACCACCCTTAAGGGGATATTTTCCAAAATAACTTATACAGGTTTTTATCATTTAAAAATTATAATCTAAATGCCTATTTTCATATCTGTAACTTCAAAAACATAACCTTCCTACCCCCATTTTACCCCCTTAGGGGTGGATTTTCGTGAAATATTCTCTAGGCTGATATCTAAGCCCTAGAATTAACCTACCTTTCAAATTTCAAGTTGATAATAGCAAAATTATAATTAAAACTTCCCATTAAAACTTTCATCCCCTATTTTACCACCCTTAAGGGAAAATTTTTCAAAATAAAATATACAGAGTTTTATTATTTAAAACTAATAATCTAAATGCTGATTTTCAGGTCTGTAACTTTACATAACATAGGACTTTCATACAAACTTTCTACCCCCATTTTACCCCCTTAGGGGAGGATTTTAGGGATATTAAATAGCCTATAACCTGCCCCAAAAGTTGGACTACCAAATGCAAGAAGAATTTTTCAAATCCGATAGGTACTTCCAGAGATTAGTGCGTTCAAACAAACAAACAAACAAACAAACAAACTCTTCCGCTTTATTATATTAGTATAGATATAGATATAATAAAATCGTAGACTTGCCGTATCTGTACATTGAAGATTTTTGCAAAATAATAACTGGGGGATGTTAGGGATAAGTAATAGAACGTAAAAAAGCTATTTTTGAAATTTTTGTCTGTTTGTCTGTATGTTTGTGCGCGCATCACGCAAAAACTACTGAATGGATTGAAATTCGAAGTTCGATTTCACTCATTCTTTTTTGTTAGAATGGAGATACTTTAAAGATTACTGGCTAATCTCTGAAAGGCTGGATCGATTTTGATGGGACTTTTACTGGCGGATGTTTACATTTGAATCTACCTAAACATCCACCAGTGAACTTTTAACAGTTTTTAGCAAGGTATGAGCTCAAAGGAGCTTAGGAAAAACAAAATGATTCCCACGGGATTGTTAAAAACCAATATCCACGCGAACGAAGTCGCGGGTATCTGCTTGTTAAGTAATATAATAAAGCAAGTGAGGCAATAGCGCCTTGGGCATGCTCATATGGGTGACTATTTGGTTGGCGTATAATTTCGTATTTTTTTTCAATATTTAGTAAATTTTTTTCCGTAAATATTTTTAAATAAAATGGTATGAATTGTAAAATATCATCATCATGATCAACCCATTACCGGCTCACTACAGAGCACGGGTCTCCTCTCAGAGTGAGAAGGGTTTTGGCCATAGTCTCCCACGCTGGCCAAGCGGATTGGCAGACTTCACATACCTTTGAGAACGTTATGGAGAACTCTCAGGCATGCAGGTTTCCTCACGATGTTTTCCTTCACCGTTAAAGCAAGTGATATTTAAATACTTAAAACGCACATAACTCCGAAAAGTTAGAGGTGCGTGCCCGGGATCGAACCCACGACCTCCGATTAGAAGTCGGTCGTCCTAACCACTAGGCTATCACAGCTTGCTTGTAAAATATACGTTAAATTAATGAAAATTAATTAATTTTATTCCATTTTCTGTGGAGATCCTGGGGCAATGCGTCAGTGTTAAAGAAAACTTGCGAGAATTAACACCACGGTGATGCCTCATAATTATTATGCTGACAGAAGGGCTATATAATAGCTTGTTGCGCATACAATCAGTCTGTCTGTTCGGCCTGAAATTGCAGCCAATATTCTTGGAAACATAACAGCCGGACATGAATCTATACATACATTTAATAAAATCGTAGACTTGCCGTATCTGTACATTAAAGATTTTTGCTAAATAATAACTGGGGGATGTTAGGGATTAGTAATGGAACGTAAAAAAGCTATTTTTAAAATTTATATTTGTCTGTATTACGCAAAAACTACGGAATGGATTGAAATTAATCTTGGCATGATTTAAGTTCATACTACGGAGTAACATATAGGATACTTTTTATTCCGAAATTCAGCACGGTTCCCTTGGGAGAGGGGATGAAAGTCAAAATGTGTACTTAGCTGTCATTCGTTAACGGGTGGTCCGATTTCATTCATTCTTTTTTTGTTAGAAAGGAAATACTTCAAAGATTACTGGCTAATCTCTGAAAGGCTGGACCGATTTTGATGGGACTTTCACTGGTGCATGTTTACATTTTGATCTACCTAAACATCCGCCAGTGAACTTTTAACAGTTTTTAGCAAGATATGAGCTCAAAGGAGCTTAGGAAAAACAAAATGATTCTCACGGGAGTTTTAAAAACCAATATCCACGCGAACGAAGTCGCGGGTTTCCACTTGTACCGAATAAATTATTGAGATCCAATAATAATCATACGATAAATTAGACTGATTGTCGATTGTTATCTCTACTACCTGCTACATTGATTTTTAAAATACATTAAAAGAATAATAATTATTATTATTTCCTGTCCACCTGTCTAGTGTCTATACGTAGTCGAATAAATATAAATTAAACTGTCACTAGTGATTTTGAAATAATTTCCTTTTATTTAGCTCATGGTTACACCTTATGAAAACCAAAAACTCATTACAAAATGTCAGTCTGTCTCTCTGTTTGTCCGGCTAATCTTCAAAACGGGACTTTTTCAGACACGTATGGGATATGCAGCCTTTCGAGGCTATTTTTCACTATGGTAAAACAATAAGGTCCTACGAGATTTTTATAGAATTTAAATCCACCCGGACGATGTCTGAACAAGGTTTTTAGGCAAAAAAAATTGAAATTTTCCCGGAAAATAGCAAAATTCCAGAAAAACTGAAAGTATTCTTTTATGGGATAGGTATCAATTCAAGACAGGACAACGTCTGTTGGGACAATAATTATAGTGTCTAATATTAAAGGACCTCCGTCAGAAATCGTTTATATCTTAGTTTAGATCTTATCTTACACTAATGATGTTTCTATTACAGGATACATAATCATATAAATACTTAGTATGTACGATATCTTGTTTACACATACCTACTTTTAATTGTGCAATAGCTATCATAATTTGTACAGTAGACATAAACTATAAAGTAATTAGATACCTTTTATGACTTAATTAATGCCTATATTTGTAACGAAAACAAATTATGTAATTTTCCATAGCAGGTACCTAATGTGTATTCATAATTTTTGGTTTGTAGGGCACGATATTATTTAATTCTTGCTTACGATTTATTATATTATGTAAACAAATTCCGATTCAATTAAGAACTAATTTCTAATTTGTGTCATGTTCTAACCACTAAAATTTGATTTACGACTAATTCCACCGCCGGTAGCGACCGGGCGGCGCGCGGCAGCGCCACGGCGCGGTGTTCCGAAGAATCAACTTGGACCCTTGGATACAAGATTTTTTTAAAGACTTGTCGGCACTCTGGCGGGTCATACACTTAGAGTTGTGCGGAGAGTAATAATAAATTCATAGAACGGAGTTAAGGTGTATATTTTTATCAAATATATTACAATGACCAGTGAACCGACTCTCACCGAGATTGCGTGTGTACTGTCTTAGAATTTGATATTTCTCAAAAATGAAAACATGGCTCACGGTCGGCGTCGGCTCTTACAAAGACAAAAGCAAATATCCAAAACAGAAAGGAATAAAAAGAAATAATAAAACAATAATAATGATACAGGAGAAATTACAAGAAATGCCTTTAAAATATTCGTTCAGACGTAGTCGGCATTACTACAATAAGAACAAATATTAATTTAAACAATAGTCGGCATTACAAAGAAAAATAACAATACAAAAATAATAAAAGCTAAAATAAATCCGAAGTAAAAGTATTTTCTAACTTTATGACTAGGCCCTATCATAAACCATAGGCGTGAGAAACTTAGTTACAAAACATACCTAAATTACGGGCTAAAAATTAAACAAATTATTTACACTTAGGTATTTAGTATAACGCGTATGTGGGATGTGGTCGCCACAGGTTAACGGTCAAAATTTATAACTTATCGAATTCAAAATGTGTAGATTTTTTTTCGTATTTTCGATTTTTGTATTTTACCATTTATAGTTTTCGTAAAAAAAAAGTCGCCAATTAAATAATCCTTCACCATAAAAAAACGTATAGATTCAAAGTTATAATTTTTATCCTGATAATATTATGTAGAGCAGTCTTTCCCAACGTGGGCGATAACGCCCCCTTGTGGGCGCTGCAGGCCTAAAGGGGGGCGGTAAGAGACCCAGAAAAAAAGGGGGCATTGTGTAGGGCTTTGGGGTCGATTTATAATTTCATCTACCTAGCTAGGAAGACACTTAAACACCGACTGAGCTCTCGACTCTCGACTACATCTTGTGAACATCAACTAATATTAATTAAGATATAGCTCAAACTCGGTTCGATATAAAAGACCGTTTTCAAATGTCAACACAGCAATGTCACCTCAGCTGGCAGAAGAACTTATAGAATTGACAACAAACGAAGAAATAAAAATCAAGTTCAAAAATGGATATCAAGAATTTTGGCTACAAAAACCGATCCCGCAATTGTACCCTGGATTGTGGTCAATTGTTCAACGATTTTTAATAGCATTCCCATCGTCATATTTGTGTGAACGTGGATTTAGTGCTGTGGCAACGCTGCTTACTAAAAAGAGAAATCGTTTGCGTGTTACCGAACGTGGCGACTTGCGGCTGTTTTTGAGTAAATTGGAACCTGATATCAACAAACTTATTGAACAGCATCAGATTCAACCTTCACATTAGTTTTTATATAAGAATTGATTATGTTTGTTTTATCTATACTAATAAATAAAATTGAAGTGTCTGTCTGTAATATCGAAATAACTACCTCATATTAAGCTCATATGGTTATTTGAACGATACTATAACCGAATCACACGTTTTTAAAATTTTTGTCTGTCTGTCTGTCTGTCTGTCTGTCTGTCTGTCTGTCTGTCTGTCTGTCTGTCTGTTTGAACGGGCTAATCTTTGGAACGGCTGAACCGATTTTGACGGGACTTTCACATACAAGTAGAGAATTAACCAGGGAGTAACATAGGCTACTTTTTTAACCGACTTTCAAAAAAGGAGGAGTTGTGTTTTTCTACCTATGTACACCGATATCTCCGAGATTTCTGAACCGATTTGCGTAATTTTTTTTTAATCGATAGAGAAACATTGCGACACTGTCCTACAAAAACTTTGGATTCCAACTCCTCAATCCTGATGCTGTAGGGGATCTGATCCCCAAAACTAATGGGATTTAGGCACTGTCGGTTATTTAAATTGATATTGGGGATACCAATTAAAGACTTTATTTGTTGAATGACCTCGAGTAGGTACATGTCCAACTCCTCAACCCTGATGCTGTAAGGAATTGCATTCCGAAATCGTAAGGATCCCACGGAATTTTTCTGTTTTGTGGACGGGTTACTACTTACTACAGATAGGCTACCTTTTGTTCTGGAAAATCAAAGTTCCCACGAGATTTTTTACAAACCTAAATACACACGGGCGAAGCCGTGGGCATCATCTAGTTTTCAATAAAAGATACTCTGTCCGAATACTATAAATTTGTTTTTCAATAATCAGTTATAAGTACTTAGCGGTTTTTAAGTATGTTTAAAAAGGGGGGCGTTAAAAAAATTTTATTCTTAAAGTGGGCAGTAGACAAAAAAAGGTTGGGAACCCCTGATGTAGAGCAAAGTTTTATGTGAGTTGTAGAGTATAGTGTTTACTAATTGGTAAAACAGATTACCAAACACCGAAACTTACGCGGATTGCTTATTGCTACGATTGAGTACCTACATGTCTGAATTAAATTTTAGTAGGTATTGAAATCTGTAAATTTTGGGGGAAATTGGCTACTTAGTAAGGCCGTAAGCTGACTTCAGTGTGTTATTTATTAACTACTAACTGCACCCCGCGGTGTTACCCGCGGTTAGTTTGTACACATAAAAATATTTGAACAGAATATTCTAAGAGTAACTTAGCAAAGATAACGTCAGAAAAAAATGCAAACGCATACAAATGCATGCAACGATAGCAAACTATTGCAATAATGTGTTGGCGTGATGTACCTATCTAAGAACAATCAGCGCCGTCTATTGCGTTTTTGGAAGTCTATATCTATTTAAGTCCCACAGGAACACTTTTTCCGGGTTAAAAAGTCGCCTATGTGTTATTCCAGGGTACAATCTATCTCCATTTCAAACAGCCAAATCGGTTCAGTAGTTGTGGCGTTAAAGTGTAACAAACATACACACATACACACACACAAACTATTGCCTTTTATAATATCTATACTTTTTAATATTATAAAGCTGAAGAGTTTGTTTGTTTGAACGCGCTAATCTCAGGAACTACTGGACCTATTTCAAAAATTCTTTCACCGTTGGATATGTACGTGATCCCTGAGTGCTATAGGCTATATATTATGTACCACGAGCGAAGCCGGGGCGGACCGCTAGTTAGTGATAACTGCTAAGGAATAGAGACCGCTTTCTAAGGTGTGGCACTTCATATGAGTTACCAGCTGTTGCCCGTTATCGAGTTCAGCAGTCCTAGTGGTGCCGATACTATCTGAGCGTTTATAGAATAGTTGATTAACCAAAACCAATCAGAACGATTCTGGTTGTGCCGATATGTGAGAGTTTATAAGAGTCGTTGGTTAATCAAAAACAATTAGACGGATTCTGGTGCGATTTTAAGGTCAAGTTGGAATTAAAAATAAATTCCTAAAACGCAGTGAAACCTAAACTACTATTACGTAGTTCACCGGTGAAGTTGTGGTAAATTGGCTTTTAAAGAGGAAACTGTGGTCGCTTTAACTCTGTAAAGTGGTTCTATTATTAAACTATAATAATGAAACCCGTAATAGTTAAACGTTTAGTTGAAATTATGGCGAATATATTAGTGCTATGCTGCAAGGGCGTCGCCAGCCGCTGGCCAAGGGGGGGGGGGCAAGTTGATGATATTATAGTATGCGAAAAGTATAAATAGGCCAGTCATATTTTTCATGTGCTGCAAAATGTCTTCCGAAACTGCAAAATTGGAGACTACTGGTAGTGGTCCTAGCAACATATTATAAAAATCTGAATTTTCTTTTCAAACTATAGCATATTTATATTTTCTCAAATCTCTAGGGGGGGGCAGCTGCCCCCCCCCTGCCCCTACCTGGCGATGCCCTTGCTATGCTGGTCTACTTGCCTACTCTGTTATGGTTAAAAGCAGAATGTAGGAATTATTATTATTATTGGCAGGTAAATACTGTAGTTAATTCATATTCCAATTGCATGGTAAATTAAGTTTTCAGGTCCGATTTTAATTTTTAATGTATCATATAACAAAACAATAAAATAAAATAAACATAAAGTATACAATTATTGTATAATTAGCAGCCTCTTAGCAGCCTCAGAGTAAGCATTGCTTACTCTGAGTTAGCAGCCTTATGGCTTACAAGGGAACTGGCAAACATCGTGATTTTGTAATGTTAGCTGTTTAAAGGCGCCTCTACACGTTGGCCAACATGATGGCGGATATGTTGGAAGGTGTTGGGCGAGGAGTTTGTGTTCGCGTCCACACGTTGGAAGGTCGTTCAGTATGCTCCGGGCCAACCTGCGGGCCAACTTGCGGGCCATCGTTCCAATACCTTCCAACTCCCGCTCTACACGTTGGGCCAACATATTGGGCCATAAGATGGGTCAGCATGTTGGCGAACGTGTGGATGAGCAGTTAAGGACGTTGGCAGCTCAGAAAAGAGCGCTAAATATACTTAAACTTTGGGTATACCTACCAGAGCTTTCTGTGAGAACTTTCTTATTTTATTGCTTCGTCAGAAGTATGTCATCGGCGAAGTGGTTTTACAATGGACAATCGAGATGTTACTTGTCCGAACTTAAAGTGAATTTTTCACTTACTACACGCAAAACCCACAGCCAACAGTATTTTAGATATGCTTTTTACGTAGACCTAAGTACCTATATTACTAGGTACTAGATGCACGGATTTGTATGATTTCCCTCTACTTAAACAATAGAGTTCTATATAATGTACAATGTACATAATACAATCTCCTCGGCCATTTTTACAGTGCGCAGGTATACCAAATGCAAGCCATTAAATTTACCATCCGTATTTTATACATCATGTACAATGTACATAATACAATCTCCTCGGCCATTTTTACAGTGCAGTAGGTATACCAAATCGCACGCTTATTAATAAACCGAAATAAGTCAAAATTTGGTGATTTCTACTTTTACTAATAAAATGAACTAACTCAGCTCAAAGAATAGGTACAATCTGACCGCCACGCGAAACAGAGCAAAATGGCCGATTTAATGGATCACCCTTCTCTTTATTATTAAAATGCGCGACAAAGCATTTTATGAAATAGCGAATCATTCAGTGATGCGTCTACCGCGACGTGAGGTGAACGTTACCTTTTTTTGACGACAACGAATTAAGGCGAAATAGTTCATTTTATTTGCAAGCGCACTTAAGTTTATTCCGTTTTTTTTTTTATTTCTAAACAAGAACGATTTTGATTTATTTCACGTTAGTTGAAAATTGTGTTTTATTTCAACATGCATGATTGAGACATATTTCAGTATTTTATTAAATTTACTGTGAGTAGTTATAAAAAAATATGTCTTAGTGCGTTTTAGTTTTAATTCTATCTTAAGTTCAGGAAACAATTCCATTTTATTTCACTTTGTTACAAAAAGTATCAGCTAATTTTAAAAGTATTCGTATTTGTTTCTGTCTATTTTTTAAATTATCCAAAATTCCAAAAGTACTCTAGCAATTATTGCAGTTTATTAATTTTTTGTAATAAAATTATTTAAGGCCGCTCTCTTCACGCGCTTTTCCATACAAACGTATTACGCCTATTATTCTAATATTTGTCGCAATAGGTCTAAAGTTAAGCCAGATATCAATTTATATCTCCATTATCTATGCCATAAAATAAAAATATTAGTAAAATTATATTTATTTTGAAAGTTATGACGCTTGAAAAATCACTATTTTTGGGCAAATTTTGGGGCAACTTCGTGCGTAAATAAACTATATAAGAAACTAGAAAATTGAAAAACTACCGAAGTCTTATCATAGGTTACTTCATAATAATTACAAGTCTTTAGTTCATGTAAAAAATTGCCAAATATTTGCTAAAATAGGCGAAATACCAAACCTAGATTTGCATCTTTTTACTTTGCCGTTTTTCACTAAAAATCATGATATCTCAAGCAAAATTTATTTATTTAATTAATTTATTATTTATTTATGTATATATTTTTAGTACTCTTCTTTACTGAAGACGTCTCGCTCTCTAAATGCAGAAATCACTGCTTTAGACTCCACTCACCAACGATTTGTCGATGCCATGGAGAGGGCTCTTAATTTTTCAATTCCATAGTTGTGATTAGATAATATGACGTGTGCCATATGAAAACAACGATGCCAAAACAAGAACTGGTTGCGATAAGTAATAGGAGTCAGAAATGCTGGCCGACTTCATGGAGAAGGAGGATCTCTATAATACTAACTATTTCTTCAGGAAGCGGCCTCACAGGAAATGGACCTGGATGAGTCCCAACGGTTCTACGAGAAATGAAATTGACTTCATCATGTCTACCAAACGGCACATATTCTATGATGTCTCTGAGATCAACAGAGTAAAAACCGGGAGCAATCACCGTATGGTAACAGGCACATTGAATCTCAACATAAAGCTTGAAAGGGCCAGACTGATGAAGTCAACGCTCCAACCTTCTCGTACCCATATCCAGAACCTGGAGAGATTTCAACTCAAATTGCAAAACCGATTTTCTTGACTGGCAGATTGCGATTCTGTGGACGAGCTGAACAACAGGCTGGTGGAAACTGTCCATGGTCGGGTCTAGGTTATTTAAGACCCACCGTAGAAATAGAATCAAAAAATTCTCAGACCATACTATATACTATACTCTCATGGAACAGAGACATGAAATGAGACTCCAGTCTTCTGGAGACGCCTTTGCATATCGATGGATTAGTAGACAGATCTCTAAATCACGCGCGATCAGACACGCGATCTGCGATAATTTAACACCGAGCGTACGTATCAAAGAGACCATTGAGCGTAACAATTAAGGCTCAAAGGTGTTCGCAAGAGATCTGCCTATCGGTCAGAGTCAGCTGATGCGACTCAAGACCGACAGACAGCGGTTTGAGGAAGGTTGAGAAGTTCTACGGACAGCTGTACACGTCAACACAGAAGCCTGTTGAAGATTTGGCTAAAGATCCCAGAGCCAAATTGACCCGACACTATACCGAAGATATCCCGGACATCAGACTATACGAGACTAGTATGGCAACAAACTTACGGACAACAACTTAAGGACAACAAGGCGCCAAGTGATGACGAAATCACAACAGAACTCCTGAAAGCAGTTAAAAAACCAGTTCTTAAGGTCTTTCAGCGACTGTTCAATTCCGTTATCGACGAGGGTATAACGCCAGAGGCATGGCACAGAGGCGTGCCTGTTCTTTTCTTCAAAAAGAGCGATAATACCCTGCTGAAGAATTATAGACCCATCTCGCTGCTGAGTCATGTCTATAAGTTGTTCTCGAGAGTCAATACGAACCGTCTCCCTTAAGGTTCGACGACTTCCAGCCTCCCGAACAGGCCGGGTTCCGAAAAGGCTTTAGTACCATAGACTACATCCATACGCTGCGGCAGGATATACAGAAGACCAAAGAGTATAACCGACCACTTTGCTTGGTATTTATCGACTATGAGAAAGCCTTCGATTCGATAGAAACTTGGGCTGTATTGAGATAACTGCAGAAATGTCGACTATTGGTAGTCGGTACATCCAAGCGCTGATGTTTGTACAAAAACGCTACTATGTCAGTCCGTATACAGGACCAGACTACGAGGCCAATCTAATTACAGTGTGGAGTATGTCTTTAAGCTTCTGGACTGGAACGGACTTGGCATCAACATGAATGGCGAGTAAATCACTCACCTACGGTTGCCGATGATATAGTCGTTATGGCAGAGATTCTGGGAGACCTCAATATAATGTTCAATGATCTCAGCAGAGTTTCTCAACAGGTGGGCCAAAAAATGAACATGAGTAACATGACGAAGACGAAGATCATGTCTAATGCTCATGTTCAGCTCCACCCGGTAATCGTTGAGAACTCGGTACTCGAAATTGTAGACGAGTATATTATATACCTGGGACACGGTCCAGCTAGGTAGGTCCAATTTTGAGAAAGAGATCAACCGCCGAATCCAACTCGGCTGGACAGCCTTCAGGAAACTTCGAGATGTCTTTTCGTCCAATATCCCTCAGTGTCTAAAGACGGATCTGATCTGCGCTAACAATGGGCCTCATAAGAAGGCTCAGGGTTACTCAGCGGGCACTGGAGAGAGCTATGGTCGGAATATCTCTGTGGGATTAAATCATAAATGAGGAGATCCGCAGGAGAAGCAGCGTTACCGCCATAGCTCATCGAGATGAGCACATTGCTCGAAGAATCGATGGACGTTGGGATCCCAAGGTGATTGACTGGTGATTGACTGGCGACCTCGCACCAGCAAACGAAGCGTTGAAAGATCTCCCACTACATGGACGGACGATCTCAAGCGAGTCGCGGGCAGCAGCTGGAAACAGGCGGCCCAAGATTGTGTTCTGTGGCGATCCTTGCAAGAGGCCTATGTCCAGCAGTGGACGTCTATTGGTTGAGACGACGAAAAAATTTAGGTGCTAACTTTGATGCTTAGTAAGTGCAGTCAATAGCAGTTTCAGTTAAACACAAGCAATTATTGTATACAAAATACCTCGGAAATAGCTCTTCCATCTATCGCAGTATGGTACCTCAGTGTACAGCCGGACGTGTTCTTGACTTACAAACTTATTCAAGTTCCTATTTTTGTGATTACTATTTAATAAAAATTATTATAAGGATACCAAAGCAGTTTTGATAAAATTTTAATGCAAAATGTAAAATAACTATTATCAAATAAAAAGATTTTTCACCAAATATTTCTGCACTTTTATATTTATTTTATTTTTAAACTGTAGTAAGTATCAAATTTTCAAATAATCTAATAGAATTTTTAATACTAAACTGAATTATTAAGTCTTATTTCAAAGAGATTCAAACAATTTGTCCCAATTTTTTATACTAAACTGGCAGAAGTCGGAACTTGAAAAAAAAAACTTATTTTATTCGTTAAATATAAGCAATTTCATTATAATGTTTACTTATTTAAATCCGCTATACATCAACCTACAATTTAAGACCAAGTACCTAAAAATAGTATCGTAATCACGTGAAAGACGACAAAATGTTTCCAGCAAGGTAGAGGCTCAAAACTTTGACAGCGATTTCCCACAAAAGTGGTTTTTTGACTTATTTCGGTTTATTAATAAGCGTGCGAAATGCAAGCCATTAAATTTACCATCCGTATTTTATATATCATGTACAATGTACATAATACAATCTCCTCGGCCATTTTTACAGTGCAGTAGGTATACCAAATGCAAGCCATTAAATTTACCATCCGTATTTTATATATCATGTACAATGTACATAATACAATCTCCTCGGCCATTTTTACAGTGCAGTAGGTATACCAAATGCAAGCCATTAAATTTACCATCCGTATTTTAAAAATATTTCATGAAATACTTATATTAAGTTCTCAGTCGAATCTAGCTCGGAGTTCACGAAGCGAAAGCGGTCGATACAGCTTACCCGGGCCAGACTATTGTAGGCTAGTACCAAGGCTCTGCACAATGAATGGCTTCGGTGAATACTTTCCCAATGTTATGATTGTAATGTTACTTACATTACAGATAGACCGCAGTCGAGTCTACATCATAGGTACATACCTTGTGTTCCAAATTAGACAAGCTAGAGGTATATGGGATGCGGATTTTTAATTGACTCAACTACAAGACTGATAAAATTTGTATTGGAATTGTATTGGAGTGTTTACTTTGACAAAATATTATGCACTTGAACCCCTCAAAGGTTTGTTTTACCGCTAAAAATCCCCATTTACTACACCTATTTTATTATCTTTCAGAACATTCCCTTTATTCCTCTTAGCTGCATTGGGATCCTTCATCATCATCATCATCATCATGATCAACCCATTACCGGCTCACTACAGAGCACGGGTCTCCTCTCAGAGTGAGAAGGGTCTTGGCCATAGTCTACCACGCTGGCCAAGCGGATTGGCAGACTTCACACACCTTTGAGAACGTTATGGAGAACTCTCAGGCATGCAGGTTTCCTCACGATGTTTTCCTTCACCGTTAAAGCAAGTGATATTTAAATATTTAAAACGCACATAACTCCGAAAAGTTAGAGGTGCGTGCCCGGGATCGAACCCACGACCTCCGATTAGAAGTCGGTCGTCCTAACCACTAGGCTATCACAGCTTTTTTTTTTGCTTTTTGGGATCCTTGCCATTGACATATTCCGTAACCACTTCAAAGATAACATAAATTAAAAATTTAAAAAACCCCCGACATTCGCCATTTTGTGGCAGCGGCCATCTTTG
The DNA here is from genome assembly GCA_920104075.1 of Melanargia galathea. Lineage (NCBI taxonomy): Eukaryota > Metazoa > Arthropoda > Insecta > Lepidoptera > Nymphalidae > Melanargia > Melanargia galathea. The sequence continues at coordinate 6,014,246 of OV049859.1, read as the reverse complement.
ATTTGCAATAGTGCTATTCTACTAGTCAAGCCCTTTCACTTGATACCCATATTAAGGGAGTTGTGAAAAAATATGTAATCCACCATTTTGTAGCGGCGGCCATCTTGGACCGATTTTCTTCAAACATAGCTAACTCACCTTTCAAACAAAAAAAAACCGCATTCAAATCGGTCCACCCGTTTGAGCGCCATAGGGGAACAGACAGACACACACACACAGACACTCAAACTTATAACACCCCGTCGTTTTTGCGTCGGGGGTTAAAAAAGCCAAACTAACTTCTAATAAATTCGGGATGCTTAACAGTGTGAAAAAATTCTATAGGCTCCTGTTATATTATAAAGCACAACTTTGGCCTCATATTGAGTACAGCTCTCACTTACGGGCTAAAGCAACCCATTATGAACTCCTTCCATTTGACCGGATACAGAAGCGGGCAGTTTGTCTTGTCGACGATCCCAAATTAACATGCACGTGAGAGATTCTAGAGTACCAATGAGACGTCAGCTCTCTTTGTGTGCTCTATCTACTCAACAACACTACAACACGACAATAGGGAGTGTTCTAAAGAGTTATTTCAATTGATACCCCTTTCATCATCTCTGTTCTCTTCTCGCACCTTAGATAGCAGAAACTTTCATCCATCATCCAAACCACTTGGATCCCTGATATTCTTCCACCTCTCGTAGTTCCAGGTCATTCATGCCTTGTACTCACTAATTATGGAATGCGGTTTCACAAGTTATAAAGGTTTTTTCAAGGGACGGGATAAACAAATTCCTCAAGAGCCGGCAATGTATAGGCAATTCCTCCGGTGCTTCAAATATTCATGGGCACCTGTAATCCGCTTAAACAATCCACTTTTTTGCTCACTATTAAGTAATCTATCTAAGTACTTATATATAAAAAAAAATCAATGCCACTTTTCGTTGTAACTTTATAACTCAAGAACGGGCTCACCTATCCAAACCAAATGTTTAGGCTTTGTTCGGACTATTTAGTAGATAGTTTATGTGAAGTTTGCACAAAATCGGTCGAGCGGTTCGATCATTTATCACATGTTTTGTAACAAATGAATTCAATAAATTATTGATGAAATTTTGTAAGTATATTTCAATGGGTTCCTGGATGGTTTGAAAACAATTACCGGGTACAACAAATACCGACAGTATTTCACCGGGCAGGACGACGTCTGCCGGGTCCGCTAGTAATATATATAGAAAACAATTGAGCGAGTTAAAATAAGTTCAGTTGATAACTAAATGATGTAATGACGGGCTGCCAGTTGACGCGCGTCAGAGGGACGCTAAACGGCGATATAGTTCACGGGTATAACCACACCTCGCTAGCCAGTTAGCCAGCTAGCTATATAGTTATCTTTGTATTTCGTGGTGTAAAACAAGTATAAAAGGATGAGAAGCCGGTGCTAAGTTAAGTACTCTCTCATAGTTTATTTCACGGTGCGGCTTGGAGGCGAGAACGGTCGATAGAGCGATGCGGCCCGGGTGAGGCCATACCTAGTCATTGTGTCGTCGGACGCAATGAATGCGATTTTTACTGAATAGACCGACGGATAAGTAAATGACCAATTTTAATTTTTTTAATAAGATAGTATTAAGATTGCCATAAAACTCGAACTTGTGCCGTTTGCTGAATTTTTTTGTTATATACTTAAGTACCTACATGTACTTTATGTACGTATAATTATTGTACCCGTTGTTTACTAAGACATTGTAGGTTGGTGACCTAACGTATGATTTCTGTTTTTATTTCCTTTATTAGTAGATTGCCAGGAAGAGACCGCTTCATAGCGATAAGGTCGCCTATTGTATTCTACAATTTTATCTTCAGTTTTTTTTCTTATTGTAGGTACCTAGTTATGTACATATTGCAGTATTCTATAGTGTACAATAAAGTATATTTTCATTTCATTCCACTTCATCGCTCATAAGGAAATTTTATTAATCTAAATGCAGAATCTGCATGAACATGACAAACTAATAGCAATCCTTGAAATCTATGAATAAAATATATCCGCTCCGGTCTGATGCAATGCAAATATATGAAATTTGAAATAACCTTATTTCTCCGTATTTCCATAGATATATTAACTAATGTCCGCAACTTCGTCCGGGTAGAATATTAATATTATGGACTGCAATTTATCTATGTTCCTAGATACAAGGCGTTATTTGCGAGCAGTTGCAGTGAGACGATGAGGAGTTTAGGTCTAAGAAATGATGGCGTTGATTTAGAAGAGTAAAAATAAATTAAAAGATTTTCTAAATTCTTTGAGAAAATTTATACGTAGAATCCAAAATAATCCCAGTTAGGAGACCAATTGGAAAATCTCAAGCTCTTGCGATTGTTATTTTACAAATTCACTGACGATTTTTTCAGAAAAGTACTTACGAGTTCAATTTCTGATCTGTGTATGAAATTTTTGAAAATCCTTGAATGTAGTTTTTTTAATCAATGATACCTACATGCTCGAGGAACACACAATTATAGTTAATTAATTGTGTGTGTGTGTGTGTGTGTGTGTAATTTAGTTGTGTAATTGTACAATAAAAATTAAGTTCTTGTTCAGCTGTCGTGTTCTGCAATTGAAATACATACAATTTACGAATAGGTACATAATTGGTACTCGTTAACTTATTTTCTGCATCCATTACTTTTACGGGTGTGTCTAAATAGTTGAACGGATACGATGTGCAAACAGAACACTGGTACGCTCTCCGAGCTCTGGATTTAATTTGTCTGTTTACCAATACTGGCTTCGGTATGAGATTTTGGGTTGGGAATCCGCTCTTTGATCATATCAAGCACCTTAAATTAGCTTAGCCCGTTGAATGCAAGGCTGAACGCTGCAGAGCGCATACAAAGTGGCGTGTGTCAACCCACTACAACGAATAGGTAGGTATGTGAAACTGCAATCTAGGGCATATGCAAATTTACCAATGCAAGTGGATGCTGGAATTAATGCTGCCCTTACGGAATTTAGTACTTCATGTATTTCACTGCCATTTTCATTGACTGAATAATTAATCTTTGTCCTTCATTGACGAAGGATTCTCACGTTTGTAATGAACTGATTCTGATCAAATAGTACTGTATTACGGTATTTAAGTTTCATATAACTTTATGCTTTCGCATCGTGAAAGCTTAGTTTTTGCCTAAATAAGTCCTAATGGCGCACCATTGACACATGAAACAACTAACTAAGCAATTAACTGTAACTAGGGTAAACAGAATAAATGTCACACACAACTAAAATCTAAGCACAAAACGCACGAATGCGAAGATAAAACAATATTAAAACAAAATATTAATATTATTAATTAATAATTATTTACTTTAATCATATTGTACGATTTACAATAAAAAACAAATAAATTTATAATTAATAATATTAATATCTGTTGTCTTTTAAGTGACATGATTTTTTTAGTGTTTTATAAATAAACCAAACTAAAAAGTAGAAAACAAATAATAGTTTAAAAAAACTAAAAAACACGCTTTTTATAGAAAACCAAACTAAAAAAATAGAAAATAAATTTTAATAAATATAAATTAATAATACTTAGTGTGCATATGAAAAAAATTTATTTTATTTAAAAAAAGCGTGGGGTGCATGGGTGCATAGAGGATTATCATTTCGATAATATCTTAAAAGCACCCCACCCTTTTTTTAAATAAAATACATTTTTTTCATATGCACACTATTATTAATTTATATTTATTAAAATTTATTTTCTATTTTTTAGTTTGGTTTTCTATAAAAAGCGTGTTTTTTAGTTTTTTTAAACTATTATTTATTCATTGTAGGTACGAGATATTAATAGAATACATAAAATATTATGTTAAAAATTTAAAATAAAGTAAATGTGACATGCTTCAAATTTAAATCTTAGTTTGCCAATGGTGTTAAAAATAAGTTATAAATGATGATCTACCGCAATATTGGCCGCCACTTTTTGTGCGGGAACTTACTTTATGTCTCCTCCGCTTACAATTCTATCTCTATGGTTGTAACTTGAGCTAAGTGCTATAGTCTGTTATATTTTATTTCATCTTCATCGTCGTCTCAACCTGCTGCTCAACCTGTGACAGGCTGCTGGTCTCTTGCGAGGATCACGATACAATCTTGTAATCGCAGCGAGAAGCACAACCTAGGTCTGAACCTAGGTACATATAAATAGTGAAATCTTATAACGTTTTCTTGATGCAACGTCTGTCGGTTCTTCGAACTGTGTCTCGTCCGCTATTTTATTTAAAATAGAAAAAATATCCCACGAGAACTGTTTAACCTTTAAATAAAGAATGTAAAAAAATCCATACGAAATCTGTCGATCTAAAATAAGAAAAGGACATCTAAATCATAAATAGTACGATATTTGATTAAAATAGATATGCTAATATGTGTCGTAAAAGGCTTGGTAAGATTTGTTTAGATAAGTTTAATTATAGGAACCATAAATCGTTGAATAATAGGTAGGTATAAGTAACCTAGATGTTGTAGATACTATTTAAAACCTAGCATTTTTAGTTTTTCTAAATACTGTTTGGGTGCAAACAATTTTCATATTTTTCCATATTTTTTCTATCGTTTGAACTACTTAAATACTCACGTGATACAAGCAGTTTATCCGTAGGCCAAAGTGTCACTGAGATCGTTTCAACCGTCCCCTGGCTCTTTGAAAACTCGCTCATTTTCGAAATTTATTCGTGAAAGTCGATAATTTGGTACTCGTTAGTCATTATAAGATTATTGAGATCATAAGGCCACATCGAGTAGAAAATTAAGGCTTTCTGCTGACTGAATAGGTAGTCAATAATTTAGCTGTAACTTGTTCTGGAGCGAGGCAAGATGCTGATTACGAAGTTGGTAACAGAGTTGCCAAGTTAAATTAAAGCTTTCATACAATAATATCGTTCCAACAGTGGCGCAAGACGCTTATTACATCTTACCACAGTTTAAAGAAATACTACTTCAAGGCTGTGATCTTACACTCGGAATGCGGAACTTTTCAATTGAATTCTGTATGCATCAACAAACGTTTTTCTTGTCTTCTTGTCTTTTTGTTCAACGATGTTTCAATAGCTTTTCGCATCATATAAAACTAACTGAAAGAGTTTTTAATTTTACCCCTTTAGGGATGGAATTTCAAAAAAATCCCTTATCTATTATTGCCTCCCTCATCCCTCATTATATTATCAAGACAATGATTACCTGCCTATGCTATATAATATATACTAGGTATATATAATGTATATTTTATTTGCTCTTGTTTGATAAATAAGTAAGTATATTATATTTTCTAAGCGCTCACGGTTAAATTAGACAAGAGAAAGAATTTATTCAAGTTGAATATTCATCAACCAAACGAAATCTTTTTCGCTAAAACATCGAGGCTCGAGCCTAGTTATAATTTAAGATGGACATAAATAATTTATTATTGTAATATGAAACATGGATAAACGATAAAAAATACAAGATAAATGTGATATCTAAAAATAATCTACACAAGTACACACACTGGATATAACTTAGACAGGTAGCTATGGAAAATGTAGTATGCTCGTAACACGTGTATTTTGGAATTTAATGATTCTGTTACGATGCTCTTTATATATTTTTCTTTTGGGTTAGGGTACAACTCGACCGCAATAAAATCGACCGAATGGTCGAGTTGTCCACATTCAATTTTATTAATATTTTTGATGGTGAACTCGACCGCACGTACCTTTGTACAGTCTATAATGTAGATTTTTTAAGAGGTTCTTTTACCAATTCAGTTACCTATACATTATGGACCAGTTACATACCAGGCGTTAATGTTACGTTAAAATTAAAGTGACATCTAAAAAACCGGCCAAGTGCGTGGCGGGCCACGCGCAGTGTAGGGTTCCGTAGTCACAATCCTCGAAAAACAGATATAACTCCTTAACCTGTGAACCCTACTTAGCCGTGATAGTTTTCCTTTAAAATTGTTTATATACCCTACTGCTGTGAATTTTTTCAAGTTCCTATATACTGCCATTTGGCTGATAGAGGGGGGGGACACTTGACTCTAATAAAAATTTGCACTTTAAAACATCATATTTTACAAACGGATCTAGAAATCGAAAATGATGTTCCCACACCCACAGTATTTTTAAAAGACCTATTCAACGACACCCCACACTATGGGGTAGACGAGAAAAAAAATATTCATCCCCACTTTACATGTAGGGGAGCTACCCTAAAAAAAAATATTTATCAAAATTTTATTTCACCACTTTGTCGGCGTGATTAATATTTATACTCATGCCAAATAACGGATTTCTAGCACTAATAGTCTCTGAGATTAACCGAGGACGGACAGACGGACAGACGGACAGACGGACAGACGGACGGACATGGCGAAACTATAAGGGTTCCTTGTTTACTACGGAACCCTAAAAACGGAAATTTGAATTGCCCAAGTTAACCTCTACCATAGACGAGGCGCGACTATTGATTTTTAACGTCGTATGTTTTTTACAGGCAAACTTAACTGTAACTTAATTTCATCGTCGACGTAAGAAATAAAAAAATATAAGAACCCGACTGCATAAAAACCAACAAGAAATATAAAGATACGCGTGAAAAACATAACCCTTTGCTGTCGCGCAGTCGGGTAAAAATATCTAGAGATATGGATTAGAAACACCCAGGCGATTTCGAAAGGAGCGCCATTCCAATAAACAGTAACCCTATTTTATGGCCGACATAAATTGTGAACTTAACATTTTCAGCGATAAACACTTTCAATGTGGGAACCACCCTGAATGGGGCGGGAGGAAAATTTGACGAATTCGCTTGGAGACACGCCAAGTGCTAGTGCCACAGAGTACCTACAGAGGGGAAGCTTCTACAAGCGGCCCGCTGTAGGTACACTCACACATATGCGCATGTTTGTCACCAACTGTACCGGTTAGTTGAACGAGCGTGCGTCCGTGAACCGTTGGTGAGTGTGTTTGTGTGAGTATACCTACAGCGAGCCGCTTGTGGAAGCTTCCCCTCTGTAGATTTACTACTCGTGTGCTAGTGCCTTACATTGATTTTGTTTGTTTTTGTTTAGCAAGGCGCGATCGGATATCGCGCGATAGTAGGTAGGTATAGACACGCCTCTATGTAAGCTGTAAGTTTCAACTTTCAATGTTGATGGATGCATGGGATGGATCCTTTCCTTGAAGGGATGGATTTTTAGCTGGATTTTTCCATATACCTAGATTCAGATTCAAAATTAATTTAGGTATTCATTAATTTTCATTTTTAGGGTTCCGTACCCAAAGGGTAAAAACGGAGCTCTATTAACGTCACTCTGCTGTCGGTCCGCCTGTCTGTCTGTCTGTCCGTCCGCCGATCACAGGTCTCTAGCTCGCAGACGAAATGGGTTACAAACTTGAAATTTTGGTATTTGGTGTAGAACGTTGACCCAAAATCAAATTCATTCATCATTCATGATCAACCCATTACCGGCTCACTACGACACACAGAGCACGGGTCTCCTCTCAGAGTGAGAATGGTTTTTGCCATAGTCTACCACGCTGGCCAAGCGGATTGGCAGACTTCACACACCTTTGAGAACGTTATGGAGAACTCTCAGGTATGCAGGTTTCCTCACGATGTTTTCCTTCACAGTTAAAGCAAGTGATATTTAAATACTTTAAACGCACATAACTCCGAAAAGTTAGAGGTGCATGCCCGGGATCGAACCCACGACCTCCGATTAGAAGTCGGTCGTCCTGACCACTAGGCTATCACAGCTTAAATCAAATATAATCAAATATTGTATTAAGAATTTAATTAAATTATCCCATATTATATAAAAAAGAGGCCGGAAAAAAAATTCTTACCCTAGCTTGTGGGGTATCATTGTTTAGAGCTCATCAAGTAGAGTACGAATATATATATTTTTAATTTTTTGTTTAAAAAATAAGGAAATGACAATCAAAGTTGTCAGTTTTAGACCATTTTTGTGACGGGGCTATCTCAAAAACCATACCAGTTAGGAATATGAAATTTCGGTATAAGTATTATGTACCTACCATATACTGTATTTAAATAACAAATACTGAAAACAACGATTCATAAAGTAGTTTGTAAGCAGCTGTAACCGAATCAAACGCACTTTTTTTGGGGTTTTAACCCCCGACGCAAAAACGACGGGGTGTTATAAGTTTGACGTGTCTGGGTGTGTGAGTGTGTGTGTATGTGTGTGTGTGTGTGTCTGTCTGTTCCCCTGTGGCGCTCAAACGGGTGGACTGATTTGAATGCGGTTTTTTTTGTTTGAAAGGTGAATTAGTCGAGAGTGTTGTTAGCTATGTTTGATGAAAATCGGTGTAAGATTGCCGCCGCTACAAAATGGCGGATTACATATTTTTTCACAACTCCCATAATATGGGTATCAAATGAAAGGGCTTGACTAGTAGAATAGCATTATTGCAAATTCAAGATGGCCGCCGCCACAAAATGGCGAATGTCGGGAGTTTTTTAAATTGTTTTTTAAATTTTTAATTTATACTTGTCTTTCACGGTTTGTTGCGATGTCTAGCTCGGAAATTAAATATTTCTTACACCCAAAAATATAATATGTTATTCATAATTATATGTACGGAACCCTAAAAGAGCGAGGCCCGACTCGCACTTGGCCAATTTTTAAAATTGATTCCTACACTGTACACTTTTTATGGAATTAGTAAGAAATTATTATTAAGAAGAAGAAAAGTAAATTAGTACTTTAGTAGGTAAGTTGGTGACTTCACTGACTAGGTAGGTACCTACCTAGTTACGTAGATTTAATCGATACCTAGGCCACACGAGTAGATATTATACAGAGGAAAAGCTACCTAAGAACGTCCAAAATTTATACCTATTCTGATAGGGTTGTCACCTGTTGCATGTGAAAAATTATGGGTAAAAATAAAAATAATTATTATATACTAGTATACATAATATAGCAAGATATGTAATAATGATTGGAAAAATATGTTTTTATATTATATTACTATACTAAATATAAGTTATGTAGTTACTTAGGTAGGTACTTTTAGTACTTTTAGTAGGTACCTACTAAAAGTATATTATGTAATAGCACATGCGTAGATATCCCTAGCGATAGTACCTACATACTTACTTACTTTTGTAAATTAAGTACCTAGTTACTATTAGGTATGTAGTAGGTACTTACTAAAACTAAGTGTGATAGCACATGCATAGATATCCCTAGTGACAGAACTAGATACTTTAGTAAAATGAATGAATTAAGTACCTAGTTACTTAGAAAGGTAGTAGATTATAAAACCGTAGACATTTTTATGAACAGATACTTACTAAAAATAAGTGTGATAGCACGTGCGTAGATATCCCTAGTGACAGTACCTAGAATCTAGACACTTACTTACTTTAGTAAATTGAATGATTTAAGTACCTAGTTACTTAGATTGACCCGTTAGCGCGGTTGGCAGTGACCCTGCCTTCCGCTCCAGGGTCGCGGGTTCGATTCCCGCCCCGAGTCTGGGTGTATTTATAATATGTATGTATATATACCTTTATATAAAATATATATATGTAAATATGTCTATCAGTTGGCTATTACCTATAACACAGGCATGAAGTTGCCTACTTTAGGAATAGACGGCCGTGTGTGTATGTGTGAGTATTTAATTATTTATTTAGATAGGTACCTTAGATAGGCCCATCCCGATGGCCCGTTGCATAGAGGATCTATAACACATTTTAACTTACAACCCGTTTACTAAAAGATAGGACCTCGCTGACAAGTTGCTTTGACTTGCTCGCTCGCAAGACAATACTAACACAGCACACCCAGAGTTTTTCACAAACATTTAAGTTTCATACAATACCTAAATGTTCTTAATGATGCTTTTTTGCACACCGTACCCATGCGTCGTAGTGACGTCATCGACGCCAGGTCCAATCTTTTAGTAAACGGGTTGTACCTGGCAATGTTATTACTCAATTCTATTCAGTAGAATCTGCTTTCCGAACCAGTAGTAGAGTCTTGACATAGTATCATAAGTGGCACATACTATCCTACAATAAATAAATTCATGTCATTTCAATTAATTTCATTTCATTAATTTTATTGTATAGATATGTAAAGGTAGGTATACTTACTTCACTTGATCTCTAGGGTACACAAAAAAAGAGATTGGAAAAGTGCGCACGACCCACAGCCCTGTCGTTTGTTTACCAACTGTCCTACCAGTGGAGTGTGAGTGGAGCGTACGTAAACCGTTCGTGAGAACTCGTGTGTGCGTGAGCGGTGCTATGTGTGAGTGTACTTACAGCGGGCCGCTTGTAGGTAGCTTTTTCTCTGTATAATATCTACTCGTGTGCCTAGGCTATGATAAAAGTTTAATTGATGTGTCTTAGGCATTATTTTTAATTTTAGCAAGCATTTTCCATGTAAGTAAAAGAATGGGGGGAAATTCAATGATTTCGCTTGGAACTGCGCCAAGTTGATGCTCTTCGACATTGTGTCGTGTTTGTATTACATCGCCCGCAGCTGCTTGTTCGTTTCATATACGAGTAGGTACTAGGTACTAGTCATATGTACAAAGTTCTACAACTTCTAGGATTCTACATTTCGTTAGGCCTACTGTGCCTACAGGTCTAAGTCATATTAGGTATCTAAGTCATATGTACAAAGTTCTACAACTTCTAGGATTCTACAGTTCGTTAGGCCTACTGTGCCTACAGGTCTAAGTCATATTAGGTATCTAAGTCATATGTACAAAGTTCTACAACTTCTAGGATTCTACAGTTCGTTAGGCCTACTGTGCCTACAGGTCTAAGTCATATTAGGTATCTAAGTCATATGTACAAAGTTCTACAACTTCTAGGATTCTACAGTTCGTTAGGCCTACTGTACCTACAGGTCTAAGTCATATTAGGTATCTAAGTCATATGTACAAAGTTCTACAACTTCTAGGATTCTACAGTTCGTTAGGCCTACTGTGCCTACAGGTAGCTAGGTAGGAACTACCTATAGTCTATATAATAAATTATTAACAAGTTGCTTGTCTATTTATAACTTGTCAGTACGCCGATATATTATACCTAATATACGGATTGGACACACTTGTGACTTGGTATTCATTTCCGGGCATGTTTTATTCAAGCAATCATTGTATTTTTTGTTGCGAATTCATTGCTAATTAAAGAAACATACTTACTTGATCGCCTAATAATCTGCTGAGCTGAGAATAATATTTTCTTTGATTGTAACGCCATCTTGTAGTTATTCAACAAACTAAACTATCAACGCCATCTTCTAGTTATTCTACAAACTAAACTATCAACGCCATCTTGTAAGATTGTTTAGAACTTCTTCGAATTTCACCTACATTCAAACCAATGCACGTTAGTTAGAAGCTTTTAAAATAGATGGCGTATTTTTTTTCCAGTCTTAAAATATTTACGACATCTAGTGGAATCGTACCAAACTTCGTCACTACAAATTAACAACCCCAACCCTCTGCAACCCAGCTCAGGACATTGAACTTTTTAAATTTAACAGATGGCAATGTATTTTAAATAATCTTTTTAAAAAATAAGTATAATATTACTGTTGTTTATTTATTAATATTATATTTTAAATTCAGTAATATTCCTCGATAAGACTTTGAAAATTCTTCTCATAAAATATTAATTTAACACGTTCGCGGACACTTGGCCCTATTTTGTAACACTACTTTGACACTTCATTTTTGTATGAAATGCTTTAGCCGCTCTGTCCCTAATAAAAGTTACCAAGTATTCAAATAAGACCGCGTTGGTTATAGCCTTCGCCTGCTATAACCGTTCCGTCACTGGTAATAGTTAATAAGTATACAAATAGGACGCAACGGCTATAGCCTTCGCCATGCCTTCGCTATATATAGGGTTTATTAACATGGCATGGCTTGTATACTAACAAATATGGGTCTTTGTTACCTCAATAAAGAAATTTATTATTATTATTTATTATTATAATGCAGCACCGTACAAATTGGTCCGTTCTACCAGTTCAATTACTGACGAAGGAAAGAACCGAATAAATATTACTATTGGAGATGTTGGAGGTGATGTTGATGATCAACGAAAAATTGAGGTCCAACTGACGTGTAATCAAACTCAAATTCTGGTATAGGAACGGTTGATATTTGCCATTCTTCTCCTATGATATGTGATGACCTAGGACGTTGATGGTCAGGCAATCTCGTATCGGTATCAAACGAATGTAAGTTATTAATACTGGTCTGTGACTGGACTGAATCTTGTGCATTTTGCGGGCTAGCTGGAGACAAAATAGCAGATAGATCACCTAATGAATCAACCAAAGCAGGAACATGAATAAGTATGGACATCTAAATCATGTAAAGTAATTGGAGATTCAACAGAAGGCACTTCTGTTCACCTATTTTATGCTTATTGTATTTGCTCCTTTTTTATTTTCCAAACGCTTTACTCTACCACCCTCCTCTTCAGAGTCAGATACGTGAGTTGTTGATGACGGATGACCCGCTATTTTCATTGGGTATACTTATAATTAGTATCGGAACCATAATCGCCGTCACAGTCATTATAGGGATCCTGTTTAGACTCTTCATTTGCACTTGAATTCAATTCTTGTATCGATTCGTTATCGCTCGATGTATCTGGTTTCTCTAGATAGCTCGCCAGAGGAAACTTCGTCAAACAGTTTAGCTATACGTTCATTTTCTCGTTCGTATTGATCATAAACTTTTCTAAAACTAACGCTCTTATTACATTTCCACTAAGCGGCGCACTTGCCGGGCAATTGAACAAATCGTCATACAATTACCACTGCTATGACAGCTGCGTCAGTGTGAGTGCGCACACTAACGTTCCTATGGGTCAGCAAGTAGAAACACGTTTAAAGGTGGTTATGTGACACATAGCAAAGTGAAAAATTCGATTTGAGGGCACTTGATAATGAACTATACGGCAGTGGTATGAAAATTCGGCTGCTAAAGCCGCTGTGCTTCTGGAGTGCAAAAAAATATTGAAGGGTATAGCAGGCGCGTCATTTTGCGCAAATCACTAGAGTATGCTCTAGCCTGCGCGTCCGCGAACGTGTTAACTATAAACAATCACAAAATAATATTATATAGTAGGTATACCTAGGCAAGGAATTCCAGTAGGTAAGTATAATATTATTTCAACATACTATAAGTGTGTAAATCTTAGCTCTACATTTATTTTAAGAACCTAGGTCCTACTTACTTACATAATTAAATTAAAATTCAATTAAGTAAGTAGGTAAGTATGTACCTATGAGATAATTAAGATTTAAGACCAAATAGAAAAAAAAAATAAAAAATAAAATAAACCCGGCTGAGTTTGTTGTGGGCTCTTCTCAGACCAGGGCGCGTTTGGAACCCTCGTAGTTTTAGTTTTAAGTTTCCGTAAATAATTATCACCATTGCTTGTACCTAAATTGACGTTCAAAAAGTGTACAGTGTACCAATTTTGAATAAAGTTTATTTGATTTGATTTGATTTGATTTAGAATTGTCAGGTTAGGTAGACTAGGTAGGTACCTACCTACGTAGGTTGAGTAGTACCTACCTATAACGAAAATAGCACTCGGTCAGATTCGAATCTTACAAGGTCTCGGTCGGTGGAAATAGTATGATCGATTGCAGCTTATTAATAGGCAATAAAATGAAATAAACTTGAATTTTGCAGACCATCAAACATCTAGACTTCATAAGCAACTTATAGTTTAGAGCACAGAATAAGGGCCTGTCTCACCACCTTCTGATAGTGTCCGATAGCTTATTTACTACTTTTGTCTTTGTCAGTTGACATAAAGTAAGAAAGTGACAAAACTTACGTTTACGCTATCCGACACTTATCAGAAGGTGGTGAAACAGGCCCTTAGAATTTTTTCAGCACTAACATCATGCCTAGGAGTCAAAAAACCGCCTTCAAAATCGACCTAATTACAAAGACGAAGCTTCAAAAAAATTTTTTTTAATGTCATTTATATAATATCTTTTATTCAAGGCACCGTAACAGTTGGTCATATTCACGGGTCATATTAAAGATAGCAATATTATTGACAGACAGAGTATACTTAAAAGCAGGTTCAGTGCTAATTTACTGGCACCTGGTAGGTATGTACCTACCTACGTACAGTACAGTGGTACAGTAGTCTAGTAATCTAGTTGATACCATTTGTGGGCAACACTGCCTCTAATAATATGACAACTCTGAAACTGTATTTATGCACGAAATGAAAGGTATTTTCCTCGTTTATAAGAGTAAGATTTTCCCATTCCATATCTAAGAAGCTTTCATAATATTATTATAAAAGCTTGAAGATATTGCCGCATACTTACTCGCAATATTCTAAAAGCATTTTTTATGCTTCTTTCAATGCATCGACATCGATATCATTCTATTTTTAACCCCCGACGCAAAAACGACGGGGTGTTATAAGTTTGACGTGTCTGTGTGTGTGTGTGTGTGTGTGTGTGTGTGTGTGTTTGTGTGTCTGTCTGTTCCCCTGTGGCGCTCAAACGGGTGGACCGATTTGAATGCGGTTTTTTTTGATTGAAAGGTGAATTAGTCGAGAGTGTTCTTAGCTATGTTTGATGAAAATCAGTCCAAGATGGCCGCCGCTACAAAATGGCGGATGATATATTTTTTCATAACTCCCTTGATATGGGTATCAAATGAAAGGGCTTGACTAGTAGAATAGCACTATTGCAAATTCAAGATGGCCGCCGCCACTAAATGGCGAATGTCGGGGGTTTTTTAAATTTTTAATTTACACTTGTCTTTCACGGTTTGTTGCGATGTCTAGCTCGGAAATTAAATATTTCTTACACCCAAAAATATAATATGTTATTCATAATTATATGTACGGAACCCTAAAAGAGCGAGGCCCGACTCGCACTTGGCCAATTTTTAAAATTGGCCAAATCTTTGAAGACTAAGTACCTACATTTTAAGGTACCTACTCCTCTGTATCTCAAGAGCATATTTTATTGTAGACCAGCAGACGCTCGCGACTAATTGACCGCGTGGATTTAGTTTTTGTATAAAATCCACAAATTCCCGTGTAAAAGTGTAACCGTTATAGTAGGTACAATGCCCTGCGTCTTCAGTATAATATCTAATGCATTCAGGATGCTAATGGGTCTGCCTCGGTACTGCAGCGCGTCAGGTATGTTCGCCGATGCACATGTTGATTGTTTCTACACTACCATGCGCAAACGGTGCACATCCCTGGTGCGCAGGGTCCGGGCTAGCTGCAATGGCATCCTGAAGGCATTTGCTGACAGGCTTGATTGTCAGTACCTGAACCATTGTCATATGGTGCACGTGCTGACAAATCAGGCCTGTCTTAGTTTAGGTAGTGTTAAGAACTATAAATAGGATAAGATTACTAACATTCGATTAAGGTGTGTTTTTACTAACAATACTTTTGTATGTCGTTACTCTAAAATATGACCAACAGGTCGAATATTTTATTATGTTATTATAGATAACCAGATCAAAAATCAGATAGTAAGACACAATTTCGTGTTAATAATATTAGTACGGATATGAATTGTTGAGCAATGAAAATAAATAGATAAGATACTTAGCTTATTGACCATATTATAAAAAAAGAAAAAAGAGACAAGACTTTGAATCCCTTTCAAGTTTGAGTGCTTAAGATTCACGCTACAAATTCACGCTATTGAGTACTTAGTACTTATTACTCTTATTATTAACTAGAGAATGCCCGCGGCTTCGCCCGCGTGAATTTCGGTTTTGCACAAATCTCGAGGGAATCGTGGATTTCCGGTTCCCGTTCCCGCTCCCTTTTCTAACCTTTATACTTATTTTCAAGGAAGTTTGCTATAGTAATCTACCTATAGCTGTAGCTATAGATTTCGGTTTTTTCAAAATCCCGTGGGAATTGTGCATTTTTCCAGCATAAAAAGTAGCCTATGTTTTAAGTCAGGGCATAATACGTCTATCTCCAATCAAATATATATAATTATATCTATAATAATTTTTTTTTTAAATTATAACTATAATATCTATCTCCATTCAAAATTTTAGCCAATTCGGTTCAGTAGTTGCAGCGTGATTGAGTAACAAACATCCAAACATCTAAACATCCAAACATCCACACTTTCACATTTATAATATTAGTAGGATAGTAGTATTCTATTCGGCTTTGCTTCAGCTGTCCACAAGATAGTTAAGCCACTTATTGTAACATTTGTTTTGAAAAGAGCAACTGCTGAGTTTCTTGCCGGCTCTTCTCAGCAGAATCAGCATTCCGAACCGGTGGTAGATTCTTGACATATTGTCATAAGAGCCACATGTTGGCCTACGTGAAATAAATGAATTTGAATTTTGAATTTGAATTTAGTATTCACGCTGGTGCGCGGATCACGCAATTTAAGTTTTACTTACCTAAGATAGTGTGGCTAATTCTGTTGTACACAATCTCTAAACCTAAACTAAATTGACAGGTTTAAAAATAGTGCTATCCCCTTCAGCAGGGAGGATTGTGAAAGAGAGGAATATATTTAGACCTGTCATTTTAGTTTAGATTTAGAGATTGTGTACAACAGAATCGCCCACATTGTATAATAACTCTTAAAAATAATAAGCATGAATAATAACTCTAAAAATTCCAGAAATGTCTGTGTTTTGGCAGATTTCCGTAAATATGCATTGGCCATGGGCTTTACAAGATTTACAATAGGTAATATAGTTACTTAATCCTAATTTTGAATTTCAAACAAGACCTCTCTTTGTTCTTATAAAGTTCCCAGTTGTTATCATAGTGCACAGTCGTACTAATGAATTAACCGGCCAAACGGTCTAGTGGTGGCCTGAGTTATTATCACTCGTCTGCAGGGAGGCAAGTCTTAGTTGGTCTCAGTTTCTTGAATCTATAGTCGAGGACAGCTTCATATTAAAAGCTTAGTTCGCTGGTTTGTGGTTTGATAAAACACTGTTTATTAGTAGATAGCTGGCATTAAGTTTCAAGTTCCAAACGCCAGCGCCAACCTAAACTAAGTAGGTACAGTGTACACGTACATCTATCTATCTATCTATCTTCTATCTATAATATAATAAAACTGTAACAGATCCAATTCTGTACATTGAAGATATTTGAAAAATTTTTATTGGAGGGCACTCTATAATCGATTCTGAAACCAAAACTGCAATTTTTTTCATTTTTGTCTGTCTGTCTGTCTGTCTGTCTGTATCTTGGCCGCGCATCACGCCGAAACTGCTGAATGGATTCGAATGAAACTTGGCACGATATAAGTTTATACTTCGAGGTAGTACATAGGATACTTTTTATCCCGAAATTCAGCACGGTTCCCTTGGGAGAGGGGAAGAAAGTTAAAACGTGTATTTAGCTGTAATTCATTAACGCGTAGTTCGATTTAACTCATTCTTTTTTTTTAGAAAGGTAGTACTTTAAGTATTGTCCTAGATATTTCAAGGTCATAGGTTTTTTAGTTCAGAAATGACAGACATTTATTGGGTTCAAATAACTTGGGACCCGGATCTTTGAACGTACTGCTTATTTTAAACTGGTGTGCGATTAAATTTATGTTTGTCGATCTGTCTATTTGTTCCAGCTAATTTCCGAAACGGCTGGAACGATTTTGACGGAACTTTCAATGGCAGATAAGTGATGTTATATGGAGTAACTTAGGCTACATTTAGTTTTGGTACAAAAAAGGATTATGGGATCCAATCCGATCCTATATAAAAACGTATCCATGCGGACGAAGTCGCGGGGGTCAGCTAGTAGGTAAATAATGCAATACAAAAAAGGTCGATTTTAGAGCGGACCATTCGCATCGCTAAAACCGGCCTAAATGATTCGGAAATACTACGTAGGATTTGCTTCATAAAAAAATAGAAACTCATATCATTATAATATGTATTAGCGACAAGACCGCCTAACCGTTGAACCGATTTTGACTTTTGAATATAGCTTGCGTCCCGGCGACGGGCATAGACTACTTTTCAACCGACTTCCAAAAAGAAGGAGGTTCTCAATTCGGCGCGTATTTGTTTTTGTCTCGAAAAATCAAAGAATTTTAGAAAAAATGTAAATCTGCGAGGACATCATCCGTCATGCAATAATTTAACACTTGAAGAGAATTAGGAGGTATTATGTTGCGCACTTAATACATATACGTGTTTATAAACAATGCGTGAGTTATCTTTTACATCATACAATTAGTATAGATAGGTAGGTATATAGGTGTTTGAGCCTATGTCTCGCAAAGGGATTAAGCGGATAATAAGCTTAGAACGTGGAACGAGCCGACAGCCGCAAACACATCGCAACAAAGATCTTCTCCATACACTACGCATCGCTTTGATTAATTGAAACACGCAACAAAAGCCTCGTAACAAAGTATCTCGTACAAGTATACACATTAATAGTATTAAAACATGAATGTGGGTTTATCACATGAGGCGAAGCCGAGTGTGATAATAGTATCACATGAGTATTTTGATACCTAATTATTATCAACAGTTGCATACAAGACTTTATCTACACCCATAATATGAATCCTCTATAAGATTCTGAAACAGTTAGCTTACTGCTAACATTAACAAGTATAAATTAAAAATTTAAAAACCCCCCCGACATTAGCCATTTTGTGTTGGAGCCATCTTGAATTTGCATGGTGCTGTTCTAATTGTCAAGCCCTTGCATTTGATACTCATCAGTGAGTTGTGAAAAAATATGTAATCCGCCATTTTGTACACACACACACACACACACACACATACATGTCAAACTTATAGCACCCCGTCGTATTTGCATCGGGGGTTAAAAACGGATGATGTAATGTTGTACTGAATTTCATTACAACACTCGTTTGTATGATGTACTTAATGGTTGTTACGATAATGGGTGTTTTAATGTTGGCAGTAAGCTAACTGTTTCAGAATCTTTAATAGAGGATTTAAAGCATGGGTGTAGATAAAATTATTTTCACTAACGACCGATTTAGGGTTACATCACTGTTGTTAAAATTAGGTCATGTTGATACATCCCCTTATCTAGCGATACAAGGTTGTGATTCAATAAAGCTCTACCTAGTAAACGCTAGGTAAGTGAATATAGATGCAACTATAGATAATGAACTTGTAGTGGTTAAATGCCGCGGTTACGTGCAGGACTTTGAAACTTCCGAGTTACAATCCGATCCGCTTGCTACTAATAGTTGTTGATAAGTTTGTTTCCTCTGTTCACTAATTTGATTATTGAGTCAAAAGTTTGGACTGAGCGTCACGTATTATATAACTAAGTCCCCCTGTCTGTCTGTCTGTTCTTAAAAACAATGTATGGTGGGTTACTGCCTGTGCGAAGCCGGGTGGATCGCTAGTTGCATACATAAAACACTGCTCTGAAACAAAAAGTCCCTAATACGGTGAACTTCGTCGAATCGCCTATTTTTCATATTCCCCACGGGACCTCTTTCGGTTTCCATTACACGCGTCATTTGTCTACCACAAATCTTATCGACCGTCCGCTCACTGTTGATGCTGAACCTATTTACTTAATATCTTTATCGTTTCCCTCAAGCATCACATGGGACGATATACGGTTGATCGGCGGGGTGATTACGTATCTCGCGACAGGTTTGCAACAGGCGTAAATTGCGCGATCATTGCTGTCAAACGTCACTTTTGCAAACATCAAATTGGTATTATCTAAAATTCCTTGACAGCAATACGACAGCGACAGCCAAGCAAAATGAAACGTCAAACTGCAACAACCTCTGCATTTGTTGCAAAGTGATTGTTGATTTGTTGTGAGTAATTGTCGAGTACGTTTACTGTTTTTTTTTTAAATACATACATTTAACAAGCAATTTTATTAATTTTTGAATTATCGATGGCAAAAGTACATTTTGCGACAGGCGAGCAATAGACGTGCGATCGGCTTGCGTAATACGAATTCTAGTGACATTTTGCAACCGGTCGCGTAGTGGTCGCTGTCGCATTGCTATTGCTGTCGCGTTGCTATCGCTACTGCAAAGTTTTACGTAATCACCCCGCGGGTTTACCTCGTAGGACTGCTGTGTTGTCCGTTTTACCTGCAACATAAAACAGAACAAATTGTAACCTTATTTTCTTAAGGGTTGCTAAATTTTTTGACAGATTCTCTGCTTTTTAGGAAAATATTAAAATGGGTGTCGGTGTCGGTGGGACCGTTTTTGGAAACGAAGACAGCTAGTGATGATTACTAAAAGATACCACAAAAAAAATTAAGTTAATTTTTGTAAGTTCGTAATGTAACGCAATCAGCTGATGCCTGAATACCTAAAGTTGTTGACGCGCGCCCGCCGCTCGCAAGGTCAATGCCCAGCGTTTTGCACGTTATACATCGTTTGAAAAATATTAAATACTAAACCACTGTTAGTAAAAGTATAAGACAAATGGATATTGGTTTTAAATTATGTTAAGGTAGTATAACAATAGCGTTAAGTTTTCGAAAGCGGTCTTCTTATACCCTGTATGGCCGCCCACTCGACATAACATTGAAATATTATGTGTTATGTCGAAAGTGGCCAATTAAAACTGCTCTACTCGTTTATAGCCCTACTGTTAGTGTAGTTGCAATCACGGTATACTCGGAATATACAACAGTTCATTCAGTAATAAAGTTATTTACTTGTAGTGATGGAGAAATCCAATAAACGAAGTTGAAGACTTTAATAGAATCAGAATTGATTTACGTAAAATAATAATGCCACGAGATAATTTTGCTGAAGCGTTCTCTAATACCTGTACAGCTCGTTTCTAATAAAATCTGCCAAGTGCGAGTCGGGCCTCGCTCTTTCAGGGTTCCGTACATAATTATGAACAATATAATATTTTGGGTCTAAGAAATATTTAATTTCCGAGCTAGACATCGCAACAAACCGTGAAAGAAAAACCCAAAAAAATGTTCGTTTATTTTGGTCACAGCTTATAAATTATTTAATAAATCGTTGTTTTCAGTATGTGTTGTTTAAATAGAGCATATAGTACATAATATACTGAAATATCATATTCCCAACTAGTTTAGTTTTTGAGATAGCCCCCGTCACAAAAATGGTCTAAAACTGACAACTTTGATGGCCTCCCATTTCCTTATTTTTTGAGATAAAAATTAAAAAAATATATATTTGTACTCTACTTAATGAGCTCTAAACAATAATACCCCACAAGCTAGGGTAAAGAAAAAATTTTTTTTCCGGCTCCTTTTTCATGTATGGGAGCCCCCCTGAAAAATAATTTAATTCAATTTCTAATTCAATATTTGATTTTGGGTTAACGTTTTACACTAAATACCAAAATTTCAGGTTTGTAACTCATTTCGTCTGCGAGCTAGAGACCTGTGACCGGCGGACAGACGGACAGACAGACAGACAGCCGAGTGACATTAATAGGGCTCCGTTTTTACCCTTCGGGTACGGAACCCTAAAAACGATCTCATTGTAAAATCGTATGTTTTTTTTTCATAAAAATCTTGCAAATGTCATTCGACAGTTTCGAGCTCATAGAAGATGATGGCAGCTGAGGTCGATGCTGACATGACCTGTTTGTGATTTTTTACGGGGCGCCTGGTGCTGCCGACGTCATTCACATTTTCAGTACCTAATGAAAAATGCGCCTCTTGCGGATCTTGCACTTCCTTGGGGTTTTGCGGCCATTTTCGTTCCTTTTAACAATTACATACAAGATGTGGGTAGTGGATTTGTCACTTTATAAGCACTTTAATTAACTTGTGTGATTAATGACGATTCATTACAACTTCGGTAGACGTTGTTTGGTGCACAGAGCCCTGAGTGTAAAAAAAGTTAATGCTAACTAGAAAAGTTCCACTCAGGGTAAATCTGTTATTATAATAAGTACGCTAACTAAGTATTTGAAACAGTCATGATTTGACATTAATATGCATACTATATAAATGACAGATTTACCTATAGTTATCTAACTTGATTTTAACTGTTTTTACCTTTATCACAGAATACGTACCTATTTAGAACAGCATCTGTAAAGCACCCGATATATAATATTAAGTATGTATGTTTTTTTGTCAGAACAGGAATATTTTTTAAATTGGTAAGGGCCCAGAATCGAACCCGGGACCTCTCAATTAGGCATATGATCGCAACGCAGTACGAACAAAACTGAGTAATTCTCATTATCCCAGAAGATTACTTCTTTCATTGATAATAAAGTGTCCCACATAATAAAGATAAAACTACCTACGCCTGTGGAAGAGACGGTAACTCCGCTTCGTTCGTTGCTAGCCGGGGCTCATGTGACAATTAAAAATAATTGAACATTTATCTTATTTATTTAGTGGCGCGCAATTCCGTAGCTTCGTAGCAACGAAGAGTCGACTTCAACGTGCTGCTGTAAGAGACCCCGCAGACATACAATTTCAAGTTGGCCGACTATCGAACAACTAAATCGCGAAATTACACAATTTAATCGCCCAAATTTTAAATTGGACGTAATCGGAGGGGAATTTCGATTCTGATACAATCTTCGTCCAATTATTTAGTTGAACGATTTAGTTGGTTATATGATGTGCGGGGTGTCACAAGTCACTGTGCTTATCAGTATACTCTGCGATTTAGTTGGCCAACTTGAAATTGTATCTGTCTTAATTCTCAGTACCATACGTATTATATTATACGTATATATATGCCATTTCACCACTTCTTCGATGGCATTGTCAACTATGTCCTCATTCCTTCAGGCGTCTCTACAGAAATATCAAGGACATCCAGGAAGGGGACAGTAGGTATAACTACTTTCAAAACGTGTCGTTTACACCTAGTACATAATTAAGCGATTGTTTTGCTGAATCGAGAACACAATGTTCATGTATGTATTTTAATTAATGTCATGCAAATGGCTGATCTATCGCAATATGGCTGCCACTTTTTGTATGAGATTTTTTCTTATTTCCAGTGACTTATCGCCCAACCCGCATTAAGTATATAGTAGGTACTGTGGCGAGTCTAAGCTCCAAACACTCCTACGAAAGAGAAAGCCCTTACCCAGCAGTGGGATGAGTTGAAAAGGAGTGGTAGTGGTGGTATCGCGCATTACCACTTCAGCTTCGTGAACCATTGAGCTATGTCGGTAGCTTTGGATCTCCTACGGATCTCCTTATTTCCGATTCGATACCGCAGTATACCGCAGTATACTGCGGTATACTGCGGTATACTGCGTAGGAGTAGGAGGAGGAGGAGAGGAGACCGGAGTATAGGTATACCTATACTCCGGTTATAGCTTTGCCCAAAAATTAATATCGTAGAGTACTTTGCAATAAGTAGACATTATTATTAGAGTATGTAAACGTTGTACATAAACCTGTGATAGTCTAGTGGTTAGGACGACCGACTTCTAATCGGAGGTCGTGGGTTCGATCCTCTAACTTTTCGGAGTTATGTGCGTTTTAAGTATTTAAATATCACTTGCTTTAACGGTGAAGGAAAACATCGTGAGGAAACCTGCATGCCTGAGAGTTCTTCATAACGTTCTCAAAGGTGTGTGAAGTCTGCCAATCCGCTTGGCCAGCGTGGTAGACTATGGCCAAAACCCTTCTCACTCTGAGAGGAGACTCGTGCTCTGTAGTGAGCCGGTAATGGGTTGATCATGATGATGTAAACGTGTTCACTGCTTATTGTTCTTAGCTCACATTGAAAACAAGAAAGTCGACCGTTTCCCTGGCAAGTTACTTGTTGTCAAAAGTTTCTTGCTGTTAAAGATGCGGCTCGCACATCGCACCTTGCACTTTACCTCGCCACATCGATGTCACATCCGTTCAAAACGAATATTATGCAAATGTACTAACTAGCACGAACGTGCCGAAATGTTGCACCTCACATCTCGCACCTCGCACTTCGATGTTTACATAAAGTGTGAGGTGCGAGGCATATTTGGCATGTTCGCACCCTAATTTGCACTAAACGCAATGCAAAAGCTCGGTATCTGGCACATTTTCGTGGTTCTCAGCGCGCATCCTGCTTGGAATGGACGCCCTAATCGAATGATAGATGAACTCGCCGGCACTCCGTTATAGATTGGCTATTGGACAGGATATAGGCCATTTGAATACTCGCTTTAATGTATTGGATACCTAGTTATGGCAAAGTAATAGCTTGTTAAAACCACTGTATATGTTTATTAAAAAAAGAACGCCAGCGTGGATTTAATAAACAAAGTTTTACGCTTTTGCTTTTATAAATGCTTTCATGTTTATTTTGAGAGCAACACTGTTTATCGAGACCTTTTGAAACAGCTTTGATTAAATAAATAATGATTTGTGAATATAAAATTCTTGGATACATTTACGCAATCAAAAGTATTTGACTCCTGCGGTATATCCGAAATGACGATATTCATCTGGAACTGAAATTTGCATAGGGAGGTATACGTCGACCAAGTTACTTATCATCAAAATATTTGCTGACTCTCACTATCATCTGGCTCTTCACGACGCGACGTTAACGTCGAGACAATGCAGCTACTAGACATAACGACGCGACGTCCGCGTCAGTGAGAAGAATAAAGAGGATATATAAACTTTTGAGTGTATATTGAATAGTGTCGTTTATAGTGTTGCGCTTGAAAGAACATATTATGAACAAAGTATTTTTATTTTTTACTAGATGATGCCCACGGCTTCGCCCGTGTGTATTTATTTTTAAAAAATCCCGTGGGAACTTTTGATTTTCCAGAGCAAAAAGTAGCTTATCTGTAGAAACCCGTCCACAAAACGGAAAAATACCTTGGGATCCCCACGATTTCGGAATGCAATTCCTTACAGCATCAGGGTTGAGGAGTTAGATATGCACCTACTCGAGTTCATTCAACGATAAAGTCTTTAATTGGTACCCCCAATATCAATTTAAATAACCGAAAGTTTCTAAAACCCATTAGTTTTGGGGATCAGGTCCCCTACAGCATCAGGATTGAGGAGTTGGAATCCAATTTTTTTATAGAACAGGGTCGCAGGGTTGCATGTTTTTCTATCGATTAAAAAAAATACGCAAATCGGTTCAGAAATCTCGGAGATATCGGTGTACTTACATAGGTAGAAAAACACAACTCCTCCTTTTTAGAAAGTCGGTTAAAAAAGTAGCCTATGTTACTCCCTGGTTAATTTTCTACTTGAAAATTTTGACGGGACTTTCTTCCGTCAAAATCGGTTCAGCCGTTCCGAAAATTAGCCCGTTCAAACAGACAGACATACAGACAGACAAAAATTTTAAAAACGTGTGATTCGGTTATGGTACCTACAGTTCAAATAACCATATGAGCTTAATATGAGGTAGTTATTTCGAAATTATAGACAGACACTTCAATTTCATTTATTAGCATAGATTATCGAGAAAGACTAAGTACATCATTCAAAAATATCTTAGTATGTATAAAAATTTTATTATGTAGATATAATATGATATAATTAGGCTTACTATTTTGTTTATAGGTAAGTTTACGTGAAAATAAAATTAGGCAAGTAGTTAGTTTGGCTAGATCGTTAATTTAGTGAACATGTTATACTTACCCATGTAATAGAAAAACCAAATGATCGCAGTCATTAAAGTCTCCAAAACGTGTCAAAAATATGCGTAGCCGGCTGGTTGCACCGCTAGGAAAGCTGAGGAAACCAGACCTTCATCGGGGTTCTCTGGCGTAAATTACTAGCCCGTTAGCTTGGTTTTATACTTCGTCTGAAGTACACCGTCGCAGTTTAAGTTGCTGCACAATTCAATAAGCAGTAGGGGCGGGCCGCCGGGCGGTGCACTTAATAGGAAAGCGGAGCGGCGAGGCTCCCGTCGAGAATCACAACGACTAGACTGCTCGAGGAAATTAAATCATTAGGAGTTTCTGCTCTGATTGGTTTCGCTCAATCTGTTGTTAGAGTTCCACAATATCTATTCCTTTTAGTATAGGATACGGTTATACAACGACCTTCACCGACAAATTCATAATGAAATAATCTTTATATTCATTTAATTTTAATTCAATAATCAGACCGGTGCAAAATGCTAGTATCGATTTACCTGTTTACACCTGGCTACCCGAGCCGAGAGTTGTGACCGGAAAAGAATAGGTAACCTAACGTTTGCATATTTTATGGGCTTCATACTTTTGATTGGTATAGAATTTGTCTAATAATCAAACTGGCGAAATGTATAAAAAAAAATTTTTTAATTTAATTTTTAATTAATCATATCCTGGACTGAAATTTGTTAGGCAACCCATATGCAATATATTTATTGACATTAAATTAAATACAAGTATATAAATTAAAAATTTAAAAAACCCTTGACATTCGCCATTTTGTGGCGGTGGCCATCTTGGATTTGCATAGTGTTATTCTACTAGTCAAGCCCTTTCACTTGATACCCATATTAAGGGAGTTGTGAAAAAATATGTAATCCGCCATATTATTATTATTATTTATTATTATTATTATTATAAAAAAAAAAGACTAATTCACCTTTCAAAAAAAAAACTGCATTCAAATCGGTCCACCCGCTTGAGCGCTACAGGGGAACAGACAGACACACACACACACACACACACGCACACACATACACACACACAGTCGTTTTTGCATCGGGGGTTAATAAAATACGTTTCATCAAATAAACATCTCGGTGAAGGTCGTTGTATAGCGGGATCTTAGATCATTTGAATTAGCTGCACGTTCCCGGTACAGAATGCGTCGTAGTTTGACAGCTACAGTTTGTGAGGATTGCAATGACTTCTGTTTGCTGAAACTCTCTAAATCTATATCTACTCTCTTATTCAGTACAGCTTGCGATTGTTACAGTACCAACTTTCGTGCTATAGGATCTATTCTATTCTAAAAAATAATTGACAGGATTCGTGACTGGTGTTCGTTGGATGTCGATACTACGTACGTATAATAAAAAAAAGATAATGTACCTACTTAGTTAAAAAAAAAAACTAATAAAACACGCCTAACAATAAAAATTCATCTTCCAAGATATTCTGTTTAAAAACAAATAAAAAAAAAAGTTAAAATGCGTGTTAAAAAAATTTAGTGTCTGTAAGTATAAAGTAATAACGTCATGAGAATACAAAGATAAATAGATGCGTCACAAGCCGAACACTTAGACCAATCGTGCATTCTCTATTGCTTGTTCCGCGCTCTCGCTTGCACGCGGTACGCGTCGCGTGACGTGAGTTATGCTTTTACGTGCGTGTAGCCGGCGTTCATCGATATATAAGACGTTATCACGTCAAAAAATGTATGTCGTATCGATAATATTCTCTATTGTCATGTTTAGCATCGGAATGAGCTCGTCATTCAAGTAAATATGAGCTCATGTAAGCACATTACAATGAATTAAGAACAGGCATCTCGCATTAGAGGTTCGTGGAGGCTTTATACGCGTTCATTATTCATTTACGGTTATATTACAATTTACACACAATACCGACGTTTACCTAACCGCCTACGTTGAATAGAAGCAGGCGTTACTTTGCGGAATTCTATGATATTATACAATGAACACAAAATTACTTTGCTATAATCCGCTAACAGTGACAAATTTGTAGGCACAACACCACACAAATTCACCACAAAAACTCTAAATTTGTTAATTTAAGTGTTAAATTTGTGGTGAATTTGTGTGGTGTTGTGCCTACAAATTTGTCACTGTTAGCGGATTATAGCAAAGTAATTTTGTTTTCATTGTATACTAACCTCCTACCTTATTGTTCTCTCTGAATATACTCATAATATTAGATAGAACCTAATATCCACCATATTAGGTTCTATCTAATATTATGAGTATATTCAAAGTTAAGTATTCAGGCTGCTTTTTACAAAGTCTCAGCATTTAAAAAACCTAAGCTACGTAGACGAAGTCGAGACTCGAGAGCATTGCAGCTAGTTATCAATACAAATGGATACCTAATTTAGTTTGTCTGTTTGTCTATTTGACGGAGCTAAACTTTGGAACAGCTGTACCGATTTTCACGCGACTTCCACAGACATGTAGAAAATTATGTACAACTAGAGAATACCCGCGGCTTCGCCCGCGAGAATTTTGGTTTTTCACAAATCCCGAGGGAGTCGTGGATTTCCGGTTCCCATTCCCGCTCCCTTTTCTAACCTTTACACCTACTTTCAAGGAAGTTTGCTATAGTAATCTACCTATAGTTGTAGCTAGAGATTTCGGTTTTTTTCAAAATCCTGTGGGAACTGTAGATTTTTCCGGGATAAAAAGTAGCCTATGTTTTAAGTCAGGGTATAATCTATCTCCTTTCAAAATTTCAGCCAAATCGGTTTAGTAATTGCGGCGTGATTGAGTAACAAACATCCAAACATCCAAACATCCAAACATCTAAACATCCAAACATCCACACTTTCACATTTATGATATTAGTAGGATAGTAGGAGGATTAGTAGGATAGTAGGATTAGTAGGATTGGTATTGTGATTATGTGTGATAGCTTCTGCCCGCAGCTTCGCTCGCGTAAATTTCGGTTTTGAACAAATCCCGAGGGAATCGTTGATTCCCGGTTCCCGTTCCCGATCCCTTTTCCAACCTTTATACTTTCTATCAAGGAAGTTCGCTATAATAATCTACCTATAGTTGTAGATATAGACTTCGGGTTTTTCAAAATCCCATGGGAACTGTGCATTTTTTCCAGGATAAAAAGTAGCCTATGTGTTGCCAATGCATGCAACACAGCAAACTATTGCAATAATGTGTTATGTGAACGTGATTTACCTAAGAACAGTCAGCGCCCTCTATGGCGTTTTTGGAAGATTATATCTATTTTAGTCCCACAGGAATACTTTTCCGGGATAAAAAGTAGCCTATGTTTTAAGTCAGGGCATAAGCTATCTCCATTCAAAATTTCAGCCAAATCGGTTCAGTAGTTGCGGCGTGATTGAGTAACAAACATCCAAACATCCAAACATACAAACATACAAACATCTAAACATCCAAACATCCACACTTTCACATTTATAATATTAGTAGGATTAGTAGGATAGTAGGAGGATTAGTAGGATTAGTAGGATAGTAGGATTAGTAGGATTGGTATTGTGATTATGTGTGATAGCTTCTGCCCGCAGCTTCGCTCGCGTAAATTTCGGTTTTGAACAAATCCCGAGGGAATCGTTGATTCCCGGTTCCCGTTCCCGATCCCTTTTCCAACCTTTATACTTTCTATCAAGGAAGTTCGCTATAATAATCTACCTATAGTTGTAGATATAGACTTCGGGTTTTTCAAAATCCCATGGGAACTGTGCATTTTTTCCAGGATAAAAAGTAGCCTATGTGTTGCCAATGCATGCAACACAGCAAACTATTGCAATAATGTGTTATGTGAACGTGATTTACCTAAGAACAGTCAGCGCCCTCTATGGCGTTTTTGGAAGATTATATCTATTTTAGTCCCACAGGAATACTTTTCCGGGATAAAAAGTAGCCTATGTTTTAAGTCAGGGCATAAGCTATCTCCATTCAAAATTTCAGCCAAATCGGTTCAGTAGTTGCGGCGTGATTGAGTAACAAACATCCAAACATCCAAACATACAAACATACAAACATCTAAACATCCAAACATCCACACTTTCACATTTATAATATTAGTAGGATTAGTAGGATAGTAGGAGGATTAGTAGGATTAGTAGGATAGTAGGATTAGTAGGATTGGTATTGTGATTATGTGTGATAGCTTCTGCCCGCAGCTTCGCTCGCGTAAATTTCGGTTTTGAACAAATCCCGAGGGAATCGTTGATTCCCGGTTCCCGTTCCCGATCCCTTTTCCAACCTTTATACTTTCTATCAAGGAAGTTCGCTATAATAATCTACCTATAGTTGTAGATATAGACTTCGGGTTTTTCAAAATCCCATGGGAACTGTGCATTTTTTCCAGGATAAAAAGTAGCCTATGTGTTGCCAATGCATGCAACACAGCAAACTATTGCAATAATGTGTTATGTGAACGTGATTTACCTAAGAACAGTCAGCGCCCTCTATGGCGTTTTTGGAAGATTATATCTATTTTAGTCCCACAGGAATACTTTTCCGGGATAAAAAGTAGCCTATGTTTTAAGTCAGGGCATAAGCTATCTCCATTCAAAATTTCAGCCAAATCGGTTCAGTAGTTGCGGCGTGATTGAGTAACAAACATCCAAACATACAAACATACAAACATACAAACATCTAAACATCCAAACATCCACACTTTCACATTTATAATATTAGTAGGATAGTAGGAGGATTAGTAGGATTAGTAGGATAGTAGGATTAGTAGGATTTGTATTGTGATTATGTGTGATAGCTTCTGCCCGCAGCTTCGCTCGCGTAAATTTCGGTTTTGAACAAATCCCGAGGGAATCGTTGATTCCCGGTTCCCGTTCCCGATCCCTTTTCCAACCTTTATACTTTCTATCAAGGAAGTTCGCTATAATAATCTACCTATAGTTGTAGATATAGACTTCGGGTTTTTCAAAATCCCATGGGAACTGTGCATTTTTTCCAGGATAAAAAGTAGCCTATGTGTTGCCAATGCATGCAACACAGCAAACTATTGCAATAATGTGTTATGTGAACGTGATTTACCTAAGAACAGTCAGCGCCCTCTATGGCGTTTTTGGAAGATTATATCTATTTTAGTCCCACAGGAATACTTTTCCGGGATAAAAAGTAGCCTATGTTTTAAGTCAGGGCATAAGCTATCTCCATTCAAAATTTCAGCCAAATCGGTTCAGTAGTTGCGGCGTGATTGAGTAACAAACATCCAAACATCCAAACATACAAACATCTAAACATCCAAACATCCACACTTTCACATTTATAATATTATAGTAGGATGAGTGATTAAGGCCACTTTTTATGCCAGAGAAAAAGTAGACCCCACGGGATACCCACGGGATTTGAAAAAAATAAAAATTTAATAAAATACTATAGTTAGGGCTGTTAGCACATTACCGCCGCGAAACGGAAGCAACGGAATGAAAGGGATAGACACATATCTGTGTTAGTAAAAGCAAATACCGCTATGCATCTATTCCTTTCGTTCCGATGCTGCGGTTACGCGGCGGAGATGTGCTTACAGCCTAAATTAAAAATCTGTGAATCGCACCACAAATGAAATATCGTGGAAAAATCGCCACACGGTGAATATCACAGTGACGGAATAACAAAGAAAACGATCACAAAACCCTGAGCGGTTCTGTGGCATAAATGGATTAATGTGGCAGAATTTCTTTGTAACTCTTTCAAATTGTATCTCACCTCGGGATGTACAGAGAGGTGACCTAGTACACAATGAGGCTTAAAAATGATCTCGCTAACAAAACGGGTCGCACCACCACGCCGGCTAACTCTCTATTGTCTTGTGACCCCACTGTTTTGCTTTCTTCTACTGTATATACAAAATATATTTTGTGATTAATTCTTAGGGTCGGGACGTAGTAGCATAGAGTCGAAGCGCATCGAAGCGTCAACTAAAATAATTTTCAGAGAAATAAATTACTGTCGTATAGCGTCGAGAAAATTCACATATTATTTTGTCTGTGTAATTTATGTCCATGAGCAACTGAAAGGAAACTTTACTGCCGAGCAGGAAAAACTAAACTAGCGAGACTCGAGAGCGAGCACTTAAATCATGAAAGAATTCTCCCTAGGTATGTAGGTACCTAGTACGTAACGCAGGGTTATTTTACTAACATGATTTCGCAGTTCGCACGTCTGAAGAGCTCTATAACGTACCTAAGTATGTCGCACTGAATATTAATAGGCAGAACAGGGTGTTTTATTTATGAACACTTCCAAAAGAGATACAGGATTATCGATAAACTTTGATCTTGATCTGACAGCTGTCTTTTTTCTGAATAATTCTATTAACTGTTACTTAGTTATCTAATTACATTTTCAAATTTCAAAGTGCGGAAGAGCCGTGAAAGGTTATCAAACAGACACACACACAGAATGCAAAAGTAATTTTGTATTCACAATATTACGATGGATTTATTCAGAGTTCACTTCAAACAATGATAACGGACGTAATTAAAGTTATAAAAAGAAAGTCTTCCCTTCAGTTCAAGATTCGTAAATATAAAAATCAATATAGGTAAGTACTTATCAGTTTTGAAGACTTGCACAGCCGGGTAATGCTTCAGCAATAGCTTCGATGAGTTCGAAGTAAATTCGAAGTACGATAGGTACCTACTTACATACTTTGAATGTGGCGTAAATGTAGGTTAGATATACTTTATTCGTTCAGCTATCCAAAGCATTCTTACAAATGTTCCAGGACGCTATATTAAATTCCATTTATCTTACGCTAGATAGTTACTTACTCGAACATACGAATAAATGCTGCGAGGATTTTATTTAGGTCAGATCTGTTTAAAGGTTAGGTATTTTAAAATCATTATGAGGTTTAAACCCAAATAATTTGTCGAAAAAAAAAAAACTACCGTTTGGGAAATAATTAGTGCTAAAGTGAATGCAGTTATACGTGAGTGGGTCACCCTTGGTAACTCCTAAGCTACTTACTTTAATGTAAAATCTGAAAATTCTACGATAAGTATTATAGTCCAGTAACTTTAGTAATCTGACCTTGCGTTAAATCGGGTAGTTCTGATTTTTTGCAGACTTGTTTATGATGTTGGCCCAATGATTAATCCAAGTTTGTGACCTCGAGCGACGAACGTGATAGATTATTGAAAATAAATGAAACCTATTTTGTGATTTTTATCGAATAATTGAATATTAAAATGTGTGAACACTATTTATTATTTGCGTGTGCCAACATTTGTTTACTTTGTATTCGTACTTGTGATGTTGGTAATGTATTTAACCTTAGCAAGGTTATATTTTTGTTACTAAAATATGTGTAGTTTTATTCAGAGAAAAGAGTAGACATTATTATAATAAATAATTACCAATTTTACAATGCGACGTATTGATAGTCAATACTTTAAGAAATAATGTTGTTTAAATTATAGGTCAATTGACTATCATAGAGCAAAAGAAACCATCATAGAGATTTGTCAACACAAGTTTTCAAGTAATAGAATAACTACTTAATTAAATTACAATCTTGTTTCAAATATATAGAACTATTTCATAAATATTTAAACAATAAATTATTAAGTTTAAGAGTATTTTTGAGCATTGATTTACTGTAATTATGATCAAATGTACTTCAATTGACTTATGGCTTTTGTATACTTTTCTTAAATAACTAAAAACAAAACATAGTATTAACTAGAAAATGATTTAAATAATTGATAGTTATGTTAAATATTATCTATAAATGTATAGTTATTAGAAACTCAGTTTAATTGTAACTATGAGAAAATAGCTTGTTATGTTGTAACTACTGGAAATAGGAAAAAGTGGAGGTAACATAGTCTATAAAAACCGCTGTTCGGTTGAATAAACAGTTTAGTTCTACAAGCCGCCTAGACTAAAGATAAGTATTCTTTTGTACCTGTATATCTGATTGTTATTGTTATATTCACTGTGTTATTGTGTTGTGTACCCTTTGGTGTAAAACTCTACTTAAATTATTGTGTAAATGTTGTATACCCACTTTAATATGCTGATAGAAAAGATATCTTATGAATCATTGAATAATATAAAGAGTAAAGTTTTAGATCTCGTTTTATTCCTTTTCTTTAGTAGTTCTTCTTGAAATAGATAAATTGCTTACTCTTGAGTATCATACGATATTGCCTATTTTATTATAGGTTAAATTCCTTTGTCTTGTTAGTTGTACTTTTAGTAGAAAGGGACTCTACGAAATTACTTACCTTCTTACCCACATATTTTATCAAAACGAAATAAAGGTATACTATAGGTATATAGCTTTCTAAATTCATTGCATAGTAATTGCATAGCAACCGCATAGCAACAGCATAGTAACTGCATATTAACCTCGGTGCATAGTACCAGAATCTAATTGTAGCTTTACCTTTAATATTTTAAATTCATAGTAACTATTATAACTTAATAAATTGTGACTCTACCGTACCAATATTTTAAAATCAGAAGTGGGATCTGAATTCTTTTCTAAGGCAATTGTTACAGTGTTTTTTTCTTACGCAGGTCTTGAAGAAACAAAAAAACAATGAATCTAAATGCCTAGCAGCTTCAAAGAGTATGTCACTCTTTTACACCCAATCAACGCAGCGATGACATCGCGCTACCCATCATCGATCCTGTGAAGAGAGACAATGACGCCGAGACCTGCTAGGTCATCGAGTCACGCGGCATCGAGCTAGGATGGAGTATTTCAAAAGGCAGCTAAAGGCGGTAAGGCCCTACGAGATTCAGCTTTATCTTTGAAACTTGGGAGCCAGATCAAAGTAGAAATCGGAAGAGTTTTAGTAAAGATGTAAATTCTAATAAGTGTTGTGTAGTGAAAAATCTTTCTGAAAATGATCAGAGGCAGTGTCGAGTCGTCAGGCTCTAGTGTTTCATTTTGACTATGGAAGAGAAGAGTTAAGATTTTTATAAAATTGTAAGATTTTTGTTTGACTATTATCGGAAAGTCAATCGAGCTTTTAAGTAGAGGTGTACGGGAACTAAATTTTAAAAATAAATGAGATTATTTATTGTTTGAAATATTAGGAACTGTTTAGGGCCGTTGATGTCCCGCTCTGTTGCTATGCCGCTATGTCCCATCAGCGGGGGAATAGGCACTTGCTTATAACGATCGGAGGCAACTAGTCTGCTGGGTTGTTGGCTCCACTCGGTCTTGATCTTCACGCACAGCAGGTGGGAGGACCGAGAAAGAGAGTCGATAACTAGTAGGTTAGATTAGTCCTAGGGATGGCCAAATAGAGACATATATACATATGCCAATTATAATAAATATGTTAAGTACAACAAGTTATATGTCAGACTGGCCAAACGGTTTATAAGAAGTTTTATCACTAAATTCGGCTAGACGCAAATCTACTGCTTTTGCTCTTATTCGTTTATTTGTCGGGATTAGTGATAATATACCCTACATACAGGCTCGATTGAATAATGTGAATGATAATCATGTACCTACATCAAGAAATAATCGATGTCCGTGCAGATTTTACTAGCTTACCGACTAGTTAATGCAGCGAGTGATTTTAAAAAAGGCATTTTGACTTATTCAGGCGAAAAATGTAGTAGGTATATATAATGTTGGAGACATAACATATCATATAAATCAAGATCACAGACGTCATTGATAAAGTTAAAGCCAAATTCAAAGATGGGTTAAATTCAGAATTTGTGTAGTGTGTACTTATTAAATGTTTTTCTGTCCCGTGAATTTAAAATTGTTTTCAATAATCAAGCTTTGTATAAATCTTATATTAAAGCTATTTCATATAACCTTACTATTTGCTATACTATTGCTATTTTTTTTTTTGGATAACCAATCATGTTTTTCGGCGTGAAATATTGAATAATTTTAGTGTGTGTATATTTATCAGGGTGATCAAATTGCTTGTTTAAAATAATGAATTATATTATGTGTTCAAAAATAAACTATCAAGCTCTTTATTTAGTTGTCAAACGAACTTAGAATTCCGAATAATTTAGCAAAGGTTGGAATTTAGCAAATTGGAAAAAAAATTTTTAGGTTAGTTATTATTTAGTAACATTACTAAACTGATAAAAATAAAGTCGCGGTTACATGTTATATACGTTTTATGTTTAAATTAGGCTTCACCTGTCCCCTCTTAAATCAGATTTTCATCTTCTTCTTATGGTGCCGTCTCCTTCCGAAGGTTGGCAATAATAAGGGTTATTTGCAATCTGGACACCGCCACACGGAAGAGCGATCTAGTACTTTTGCGGTACCATTCCCGCAGATTTCGTAACCAAGAAATTCTCCTTCTACCAGGCCTTCTCCTGCTCTGGATCTTCCCTTGTATGATTGATTGGAGATTTTCATATTTGCCATTTAATGTTATTTTTATAATTTGTCATATTAATTGTCCATAATATTGAACTTCATAGGTAGATAGCAAAATCTAATAAAGAATCTTAAAATTATATTTTTTTTTATAATATGTAGTTATGTTTGCAGAAATGGCTCCTATGACAAGTGTAAAATGACCTTTAATCACAACTAATTTACATTAAGATTTAAAAGAAAAAGAGAATCATACTCTAAATAAAAATAAAGCTGATCAAGGAAAGTAACAAAAAGTTAAAATTTTGAATAATGTAAAATGCAATAGTAAAATTTATCCTTCATTTAAGTTAGATAAAAAAGTTTCTTCAAAATTAACTGAGAATAATTTGAACCATAATTTGAGTAAGAATAATCCAGAAAATGATGATGATGATGATCAGTCCTCTATGGATGATGATGATCTGAATATATTTAAGGATCATTATCTCAACTTTGACTGGGTAACTTCGGTTAAATTATCGGGTATCATTGAAACATAGTTGAGAATGTTTTATTTTCAAATAAGAGTTATATTACTACTTTCTTTAAGCTTATATGCTACGCTTGCAGAATAAAACATGGAATATAATATTTTTATAATTATAGTTCATTATATTATAATAAGTATAAGATTTTTGAAGCTTTCACATCTATCCGAATTAACTGTATGATTATGTTGATTGTTTAATTATGATGATTAAAGAAATTGTCTCTTTAATATGCTATTCAGTATTATTTATTTATTTATCTATTTGAGAATCTCATACAATTGATTGACTGATACTTTATTAAAATTGTAAAACAGTGATTATACTGAGGTTTATTTTTGATTAATTATTGAGTAATTTTAATGGATTTCTACGATTTTTTATTGCCAAGATTTTTATAATAATTGTCATATTGTAACATTGCAAACACAAAGTTTTATATATTTTAAGTAACTATCTAATTCGGTATGAGTAATTCAATCGTGTGAAAGTGATCCCGTTAGATATCTTATCCACATCATTTTGTTATTTATGAAAATTTTATATTATTGGTTTTAAATACAATAGTGTCGTTTTTAATCACAACATATTTAAAAATTCAATACAGTTGAAGCAAGTATCTAATAATATTTATTGGCCTATAGTAATTTTAAACTGTGAACTTATCTTTATAGTATCAGTTTCTTTACAACTTCTACCAATATCATTATTAACAGTTTCATTACTTTCCGAGGTTTGGTACATATTTTCTAAATAAGACCCCCATATGAAATTATCAATATGTTGGAAAATGATCGATTTTCGATAAAACAGAAAGGATTAAAGGATATTGTTATTGCCAAGGAAAAGTTAAGACGTTGGTCTGGTGGATGGATAGATCAATTAATGTCAATGTTAAAATTTATATTGAGAAGAGTTTTAATTAAAACGTCGATGACCATTGATAGATTATTATTTTATTTTTGAAGTAATGTTAGTATTTATAAAAACAGTATGGTGACACTGGTGGATAGGTGGATAGAGATTAAAAAGACAGTGTGTTATATTGTTCGCACACTGGTGGATAGGTGGATAGAGATTAAAAAGACAGTGTGTTATACTGTTCGCACACTGGTGGATAGGTGGATAGAGATTAAAAAGACAGTGTGTTATACTGTTCGCACACTGGTGGATAGGTGGATAGAGATTAAAAAGACAGTGTGTTATACTGTTCGCACACTGGTGGATAGAGTTTAAAAGGTCAGTGTGTTATATTGTTCGCACACTGGGTAGAGTTTAAGAAAACTGTATAATGATTTTAGTTTTAATATTCTAAAACAATTTTGGCAAGTAATAAAAGTTTAATGGTTTTTGTTTCATGTTTTATAAACTATGTAATGAAATTTTTTTTTGTCGTTTTGGTTCGAGAACGAACCACGGTCAGTCTGGCCGTGATAGATTATTGAAAATAAATGAAACCTATTTTGTGATTTTTATCGAATAATTGAATATTAAAATGTGTGAACACTATTTATTATTTGCGTGTGCCAACATTTGTTTACTTTGTATTCGTACTTGTGATGTTGGTAATGTATTTAACCTTAGCAAGGTTATATTTTTGTTACTAAAATATGTGTAGTTTTATTCAGAGAAAAGAGTAGACATTATTAAAATAAATAATTACCAATTTTACAATGCGACGTATTGATAGTCAATACTTTAAGAAATAATGTTGTTTAAATTATAGGTCAATTGACTATCATAGAGCAAAAGAAACCATCATAGAGATTTGTCAACACAAGTTTTCAAGTAATAGAATAACTACTTAATTAAATTACAATCTTGTTTCAAATATATAGAACTATTTCATAAATATTTAAACAATAAATTATTAAGTTTAAGAGTATTTTTGAGCATTGATTTACTGTAATTATGATCAAATGTACTTCAATTGACTTATGGCTTTTGTATACTTTTCTTAAATAACTAAAAACAAAACATAGTATTAACTAGAAAATGATTTAAATAATTGATAGTTATGTTAAATATTATCTATAAATGTATAGTTATTAGAAACTCAGTTTAATTGTAACTATGAGAAAATAGCTTGTTATGTTGTAACTACTGGAAATAGGAAAAAGTGGAGGTAACATAGTCTATAAAAACCGCTGTTCGGTTGAATAAACAGTTTAGTTCTACAAGCCGCCTAGACTAAAGATAAGTATTCTTTTGTACCTGTATATCTGATTGTTATTGTTATATTCACTGTGTTATTGTGTTGTGTACCCTTTGGTGTAAAACTCTACTTAAATTATTGTGTAAATGTTGTATACCCACTTTAATATGCTGATAGAAAAGATATCTTATGAATCATTGAATAATATAAAGAGTAAAGTTTTAGATCTCGTTTTATTCCTTTTCTTTAGTAGTTTTTCTTGAAATAGATAAATTGCTTACTCTTGAGTATCATACGATATTGCCTATTTTATTATAGGTTAAATTCCTTTGTCTTGTTAGTTGTACTTTTAGTAGAAAGGGACTCTACGAAATTACTTACCTTCTTACCCACATATTTTATCAAAACGAAATAAAGGTATACTATAGGTATATAGCTTTCTAAATTCATTGCATAGTAATTGCATAGCAACCGCATAGCAACAGCATAGTAACTGCATATTAACCTCGGTGCATAGTACCAGAATCTAATTGTAGCTTTACCTTTAATATTTTAAATTCATAGTAACTATTATAACTTAATAAATTGTGACTCTACCGTACCAATATTTTAAAAAACGCAACTTTGTCAAAAATCGAAAAAACCGCGAAAATTTGGGATTTTTTTCAGATTTTGGCGATTATAACCCAAAAGGAGGTAGGCTCTTAAAACTCTGTAGGTACATTACTTACTGAGATGCTCGCGACTTCACTTGCGTGAATTCTTAATCTCATACAAACTTCCATCTCCCATTGTACCAACTTAGGGGTAGTTTTTCCAAAATTCCTTCAACACGTAATTCTTAATTTTTAACCGAAAATCTAAATCTCAATTTTCATAGATATAAGTTGATAAATGACGAAAACGTGACGAGGTCTCATTTAAACTTTCACCCCCTACTTAACCCACTTGCGGATAGAAATTTCAATAATCCTGAAATTCATATTTTTTATTTTTTATCGAAAGCCCAAATACCAATTTTCATGGATGTAACTTGAAAAATGACAGACTTTCATACAAACTTTCATCCCCTATTTAACCCTCTTAGTGGTGGAATTTCCAATAATCCTGTCCTAGTGTACGCCTATATCATAAAAGGAAGCTACTGTGAAAATTTCAAGTTTCTAGCTTCAAGAAGCTTGTCCTGACTGACTGATCATCAACGCACAACCTAAACAACTGAA
The DNA here is from genome assembly GCA_920104075.1 of Melanargia galathea. Taxonomy (NCBI): domain Eukaryota; kingdom Metazoa; phylum Arthropoda; class Insecta; order Lepidoptera; family Nymphalidae; genus Melanargia; species Melanargia galathea. The sequence continues at coordinate 5,974,362 of OV049859.1, read as the reverse complement.
AGCTACGAACTTGAAATTTTCACAGTAGCTTCCTTTTATGATTTAAGCGCACATTAAGAAAGGATATTTGTAAATTCTACCCCTAAAGGGGTTAAATAGGGGACGAAAGTTTGTATGAAAGTCTGTCATTTATCAAGTTACATCCATGAAAATTGGTATTTGGGCTTTCGATAAAAAATAAAAAATATGAATTTCAGGATTATTGAAATTTCTATCCGCAAGTGGGTTAAGTAGGGGGTGAAAGTTTAAATGAGACCTCGTCACGTTTTCGTCATTTATCAACTTATATCTATGAAAATTGAGATTTAGATTTTCGGTTAAAAATTAAGAATTACGTGTTGAAGGAATTTTGGAAAAACTACCCCTAAGTTGGTACAATGGGAGATGGAAGTTTGTATGAGATTAAGAATTCACGCAAGTGAAGTCGCGAGCATCTCAGTAAGTAATGTACCTACAGAGCTGGTTCTGGTCTTAAATTGTAGCAATTTTATTCTACTTTAAAAACGCCCTGAAAAGGTAGTGTCAAGAACTAGTCCTTTTGGGTTATAATCGCCAAAATCTGAAAAAAATCCCAAATTTTCGCGGTTTTTTCGATTTTTGACAAAGTTGTGTTCGTCGCTCGAGGTCACAAACTTGGATTAATCATTGGGCCAACATCATAAACAAGTCTGCAAAAAATCAGAACTACCCGATTTAACGCAAGGTACCCCATACTAGCAAATCCTAAAGTTACTGGACTATTAGCCCAGTTATGTGTAAGCTGTAAACAAAATCCAAACAAAAACATTTCATGTGAATAATAAGGCCAACTTCCTATCAAAAAGTTTCGGCCATTAAAAGTACTGATATCAAAAATTATGACCAAGTCCTTTGCTAGGCTCGATAAATGAAACCATACAGTTTTAGAAGGTATATCTTCTTCGATCACCCTCAAGCTGTCATACCATTCCTAATGATCCTGTTAAAATATTTTTAAATAATTTATGTCTTAGTAATAACACTATAATATGAAGCTCATTTGGGACTGAGAATAGTTTTATTGTTTTCAGTTTGACAACATTTTTGCACTCCTTTGAATTTGTTTAATTTAAAAAATGTTGCCAAGTTGAAAACAATAAAACTATTCTGTCCCAAATGAGCTTCATATTATAGTGTTATTACTAAGACATAAATTATTTAAAAATATTTTAACAGGATCATTAGGAATGGTATGACAGCTTGAGGGTGATCGAAGAAGATATACCTTCTAAAACTGTATGGTTTCATTTATCGAGCCTAGCAAAGGACTTGGTCATAATTTTTGATATCAGTACTTTTAATGGCCGAAACTTTTTGATAGGAAGTTGGCCTTATTATTCACATGAAATGTTTTTGTTTGGATCTCACTCCTTTTTTCTAAGTATTTCAAAGTTAATGCAATAAGTATAATGAAGTCTTTTTTCTCTCTTACGCTTCAGTATAATTAGGAATAGAACCCTATCACATTTTACGGTCTAATTAGATGTGGTTTAATCTTCAATAGGTACATAGTATAAAACAAAGTCGCTTTCTCTGTTCTAATTGGGTGAATTTTTATTTTGTTCGTCTGTCTGTCAAAATCACAGATAACAGAAACTCCACTCCAGAGTATTTCCACTCAGTGGTCAGTTTCAGAACTTAGAACCATACGGCTTAACTAAGAGAAGATTTTGAGTATTTGACTCTCATTAAGTTTAATGAATAGTATTAGATATTAGTGATACCTAGTAGCCGGAATCAACAGGACACCAAAGTCTCCTCCAAACCTCCAAAGTCGGCCACCCATCCATTTCCTGACTTGGGTCAAGGTTGCTTATCAAAATTATTAAGAAAATCGCGCTTCTGGTTTTATTGGCAAAGACGAATCTCAAACTACTGGAAGGAACGGGCTTAGGCACACAGATAGCTATTAATGTGGCGTACGACATCCGCAAAGAAAGGATTTTTGAAAATTCAACCCCTTAGGGGGTAATATAGGGGTTTAAAATTTGTGTAGTCCACGACGACGAAGTCGCGGTCGCGACTTCGATAAAAAAATATACCTCTTGGCGTTTTATTATTTACCTACACTTTACTTTTTATTAGAACTCAAGACCAGTAAGATTGACCCCTTGCTAGAAAACTTAAAAAGTCACATCTCCCTAAATAGTGCACCGATTTCGATGAAACAAGAACCATATATAGCTTCGAATAAAGTAAAATACATTTATTAAAACAAAATGAAAATTTGTTCAGTATTTTTTGTGTGATGTGGGAACAGACAGATTTTTATATATCTTTGAATTGGTCAGTGTCTGATGCAACTTTTGGACATTTTTCGATTTTTTCCTTCATATACACGCTAAGACTCATCTTCTTACCAAATTTCAACATTCCACATACACGGGAAGTGCGTCATAATTTTGATCAGTCAGTGAGTAGGTCTTGTTTTATGTGATTTTCAAACCTCTGTATCTCAGAAACGGTTCAACTTGAAAATTTGAAACTTTCAATTTATCATCACATCCACGAGTTTAACTTATATTTCAAATTTCGTAGGATTACTATCCCGCGAACCAGAGTTATGAGGGGGGTCAAAACAGCTCGAAATGGATCGTGTAAATAACACACTCATGCGACAAGGCCGGAGGAACTTGGCCTGGCGCACTTCGTGCGCCTAGATTATCACCACTATCGTGAGAATTCACAAGCTATATTCGATGAATATAGATGTGTAGGGGCCTGCAGTGCTAACTTATTTTCCGACGCAAAAACGACGGGGTGTTGTAAGTTTGACGAGTCTGTGTGTGTGTGTGTGTGTGTCTGTCTGTTCCCCTGTGGCGCTCAAACGGGTAGACCGATTTGAATGCGGTTTTTTTTGTTTGAAAGGTGATTTAGTCGAGAGTGTTGTTAGCTATGTTTGATGAAAATCGGTCCAAGATGGCCGCCGCTACAAAATGGCGGATTAGGTACATATTTTTTCACAACTCACTATGGGTATCAAATGAAAGGGCTTGACTAGTAGAATAGTAGAATAGCATTATTGCAAATCCAAGATGGCCGCCGCCACAAAATGGCGAATGCCGGGGGTTTTTTAAATTTTCAATTTACACTTGTTGTCTAATAGGCTTACGCTTGTACAATCCTGCCTGATGGAAAGCAATGATGAGGTTTAAGTTGGAACGCGCTTGCCTAGATTTGCCTTCAAAGTACTTAAATCGTACGAGGCGGGAAACACAGTCGCCGGAAGGGCGTAACAAAGGCCTTATGCCGACTTTGTACATAGTGGCAACGATGATCGAAATTCGAGTATAGACACACAATGATTTCAGAGCACAATTAACCCAAAGACTCTTATTTTAAAGTCGTATTTCAATAGTTTGAATATTTATTTTACAACATTTCTGCTTGGAGCGCTGGCTGGTTTCGAATGCTGAATGTTTTGGCGAACTCAAACCTTAATATAAGCCAATTTAGGTTCATTTTACTCTGAAGTCATTGTGATTCGATCAATAGTATTTAGAAAAGTTTTCGAGCTCTGCAAAGTGAGACTAAGCATACTGAAATATAGACCGAAAGCGTTTCATGCGAGTAAACTGGACGTCAACCACATAGGAATGCCAATGCTCGGGATAGAAAATCCACACATGTTCAAAGAAAATACTTTAAACTTCTGGCACGTGAGCTGAGGATTTAACTGCCCTTTTTTTTATTCAACTACAAGTTAGCCCTTGACTGCTATCTCACCTGATGGTAAGTGATGATGCAGTCTAAGATGGAAGCGGGCTAACTTGGAAGAGGTATGTATACCCCTGATCCATTTCTACACAGCATCGTACCGGAACGCTAAATCGCTTGGCGGCACGGATTTGCCGGTAGGGTGGTAACTAGCCACGGCTTAAGCCTCCCACCAGACCAGACCAGAGACAATTGAGAAATTATAAAATTCCAAATTGCCCCTGCCGGGAATCGAACCCAGGACCTCCCACTTATAAGACCACAGCGCTCACCACTGCGCCAGGGAGGTTGTCAAAAGGCCTGTCTAAAAGGGGAACCAAGGGATGGTTAAATTGACTTGAGCCAGACCAAGTTTCATGTTAAAGCGTTATTCGTGTCGCGCAACCTAATTTCAAATATTAAATTTGACTGATCGGCCGTAACTGGCGACGACTGGCTCAAATGCAATTACAGAGGGGAAATAATGTCATCGACAGCTCGTCGAAGATTTTAGATGGTTTTCGATCCACGCGTAATCATCCAATACTGGAAAAAGGAATATTTCGACAGTAAGGCGGTATTAGTACTGTGTAAGTAAAGAATTATATTCTGATGATTCTATAATTATTTATTTAAATTCGCTTAATTCTAGGCTGAATTCGGCCAGGGTTTCCTACAACAACACTAGTTTGTTTCTGATATCATTTTTTTAACCCCCGACGCAAAAATGACGGGGTGTTATAAGTTTGACGTGTCTGTGTGTGCGTGTATGCGTGTGTGTCTGTCTGTCTGTCTGTCTGTCTGTCTGTCTGTCTGTCTGTCTGTCTGTCTGTCTGTCTGTCTGTCTGTCTGTCTGTTCCTCTGTGGTGCTCAAACGGGTGGACCGATTTGAATGCGGTTTTTTTTCTGAAACGAGAATTGGTCGAGGGTGTTGTTAGCTATGTTTGATGAAAATCGGTCCAAGATGGCCGCCGCCACAAAATGGCGGATTACATATTTTTTCACAACTACCTTAATATGGGTATCAAGTGAAAGGGCTTGACTAATAGAATAGCACTATTGCAAATTCAAGATGGCCGCCGCCACGAAATGGCGAATGTCGGGGGTTTTTTAAATTTTTAATTTATACTTGTAGGCAATTTTATTTAGGTAAGTAGTTGCAGTGAATAACAAGTGGATTGTGCTAGTTAAGCGACGTTAAGAGCCCTCTCCATGGGCGCGACAAATCGTTGGTGAGTGGAGTCTAAAACAGTGATTTCTGCATTTAGAGAGCGAGACGTCTTCAGTAAAGAAGAGTACTAAAAATATATACATAAATAAATAATTAATTAATTAAATAAATAAATTTTGCTTGAGATAATATTATGATTTTTAGTGAAAAACGGCAAAGTAAAAAGATGCAAATCAAGGTTTGGAATTTCGCCTATTTTAGCAAATATTTGGCAATTTTTTACATGAACTAAGGATATTTGTAATTATTATGAAGTAACCTATGATAAGACTTCGGTCGTTTTTCAATTTTCTAGTTTCTTATATAGTTTATTTACGCACGAAGTTGCCCCAAAATTTGCCCAAAAATAGTGATTTTTCAAGCGTCATAACTTTCAAAATAAATATAATTTTACTAATATTTTTATTTTATGGCATAGGTAATGGAGATATAAATTGATATCTGGCTTAACTTTAGACCTTAGACAAATATTAGAATAATAGGCGTAATACGTTTGTATGGAAAAGCGCGTGAAGAGCAGCCTTATGGTCCGAATTTGACCTTTCGTTATCTCCTCCGAGAGCCTCATTATTAAGCCGTCGCGTCGGTCCCGGTTATTATCTATCTACTAATACTCATTAAACGTAAGGTTCTTGTACCTACTCTTCCTTCCAATATGTGTATGGTAACGATATAATTAATGGTAAGGCGCACGACCCTTCCAATGAAAATTTAACGCAGACAGTATGTTTAATTTAATAGAGCATTACATACATTGCCTAGGCCTAATGCCTTCAGAAGAAATTTACGAAATCATAATATGTACCTTAACCATTATCCTGCATTTAATGAAGTGTTATCACTTATCGCTTATCAGTTAGCCAGGTAGATAACTGTAGCAGGTTCGCGACAGGTGACACAAGACAGATTTATTGCGAGTCCCAGGACAGCATTAACATAGTTTGCGAAGTTGCCGCCGAGTTACGGATAAGTATGCCTCAACAAGGCGCAAAGGTTAGGTTATTTGTAAAGTAACTTTGTGTCTTGACATGTTTATAGATATAATTAGATAATCATTTTTCATTTTCAAAGTGTGCATACTCGAAGGAAACTTCTGAATATTTTACGTATTTTTATAATACGTAAAATATTCTACTATAACGAATCTTATTACAAATACCTACTACTAAAATTACACCTCTCAATATAATTCCCAAACTGGCCAAACAGTGAATAAGGGCGCCTGTTCACCACCAACCTGGAGCGGAGAGAAGACGCAAGTGTTTCGATTAATCAGGATTACAACGCGTCATAAAATGATCATGTCATTTATTAACTATCCTATTGGTCTGCTGAACACAATATCTTCGCTTCAATAGATAGGCATTACTTTGTACATGTGGTGCTGCTACACTGGTGTTAGAAATGTTGTATAACATTACTAGCGGGTAGACGTCGTCCTGCCCGCTATTAGCGCCACCTACCGGGTCCAATTTTCTACTTAAAAACCTTCCTCTTGAATCACTCTATCTATTAAAAAAAAACGCATCAAAATCCGTTGCGTAGTTTTAAAGATTTAAGCATACATAGGGACATAGGAACAGAGAAAGCGATTTTGTTTTTGTTATATTTAACATTGCTAACACTTTTAACATTTATCAACATTTGTGATATTTTGTGATCATTTGTTAGATGTTTTTCAATGCTCCCACACTCGTAAAACACTGTAACATTGTTGCATAACATTTTATTACATCCGCAGTCGTCCAGGTTAATGTTGTTAAACAAATGTTATAATTTGTTATAGTCGTTGCAAAATGTTTAATAAACATTTATTTTGTTAAATAATGTTGCATAAACATGAAAACATTTGAAAACATTTGCTAACATTTGTGACAAAATGTTAACTAACAAATGTTTGCTAGAATAACATTTTATAACATTTGTAACTGCGGTGTGGCAGCACCCATATGCACATAAAGAGTCACAGTCAATACTAAAGTTTTTGAGACGAAAACGGCTAATAAAAAGTACGGCGATATACGAGCAGTAAAATACGAAGATACGGCCGCCTCTATCACTTTGTGTAAACATGTAAAAAGGAGCAATAAACGCTACGTTGACCAGGACTTATGGCTAAAGCGATAAAAATAAAATGTCTCAAGTCGTGAATTTAAGTAGTTAGACTTAATGGGAGTCCTGCAAAGTGTGGATTTTTGAGGCTATATAATTTAGTCCTCATCGTATTTCAGGCTAACCTCTGAGCCCTAGTTAGTAGAGCCCTCTGAGCCCTTATCAGTAGCGGTTCATAAAATGATTGTTATGTGTTAGCTAAGGCTTGTTAGTGAGAATTAATAGTTTTGGATGTCGCAATCAAATATAAATAGGTATAATTAAAAATGCAATTCAAAGCAAGACTGCGCCTTTGCTGGGAGAAGATGCGAGCATTAATTATCCTCTTGCAGTGCGTTTTAAACCCGCTCTCGATCAGTTTCAATGTAATTCAATGTATTGCAATAATAATTCAGAGGGTTTTTATACACAAAAGTCTTCCCACTGATAGGGAACCTACACATATACAGACATACCTATGGAAAATTTTTTTTTATTGATAGTATTCGATCTACATTGACAAATTAAATTAGTATTTTAACTAATTATTAAATTATCTAAACTCTCGATCATAAATTTTTAGTAGGTAAGTATTACTTAATAGAGAACATAAACGGATTATTCTAATATTAGATGTTGTCAAGGAAACAATTTTTACGAATTAGAAAAAAGGATATTTCATTTGAATACTAACGGATGCTCGCGATTATGTCCGAGTATAGAACTCAATTTGCATAAAAACCTCCCCTTTAAAAATAGAACTTGCTTAATGAGATTCTGAGTTACTAATTGAGGAGATCATGGACTCATAAAAAAGTGTCATTCATTCTCTATATTCAGTCATTCATTCATTCATGTCATTCATTCGTTTTCATAATTGACAAACTTCACACTACAAGTTTGTAAGGGTACACCCTCGGTGTGATAGGCTGATTCGCACTTTTTTTTATTCATTGCACTCAAAATGAATCTGTTTTTTTGTATGGTTCTGGTTTTTATCTATTTCTGATTCCGTACTTACTACTTAATTTTAGTTCAAAAAGTGTTGATCTCCAAGAGTTAACATCACCAAGTACAGTATTCTATTCAAAAATTGACATTCAGACTGTGGTCACACTACTGGATAAAAAGTTTTGTGGATTTCTTAACAAAAAGGAAAAATGTAAATACGTAGAACTTTCTGATCCTGGCCTCCACTATCTTTAACCCCCGGCGCAAAAATGTGTGTGACCGATTTGAATGTGGGTTTTTTTTGTTTGAAAGGTGAATTAGTCGAGAGTGTTGTTAGCTATGTTTGATGAAAATCGGTCCAAGATGGCCGCCGCTACAAAATGGCGGATTACATATTTTTTCACAACTCCCTTAATATGGGTATCAAATGAAAGGGCTTGACTAGTAGAATAGCACTATTTTAAATCCAAGATGGCCGCCGCAAAAAAATGGCGAAGGTCGGGGGTGTTTTAAATTTTAATTTATTGTCAAATATGCTATTTTCCTTTGGCTGGTCTCCATGTATTCTCTCGGTCTGAAAATTTTCTTACTTATCTCTTTGAAATGCATAAAAGCAATAACCAGTCTATAGCAGCATGTCGGCGGTATATTAATCAATCATTCGATTAGGGCGTCGATCCCCGGCAGGATGCGGGCACTAAGTGCTATGAAAAGCAAGAATCGTTGATAAATGGATCATATTACGGGAAATATTAGTACAGAAATATCAAATAGCTTCTATAAACGACTGCGTGGATTTAGGTTTTCTCGAAAATCCCAGACGAACCCTTTGTTTGCCCGGGATATAAGTAAAGTATCCTTGATACTCTTTGTTTAGTACTCTACAACTTGCCTGTGAAAGGTTCGACAAACAGACAACAAACAAAAATGGGTGTTTGTGCTTTGACAATGCATATTATGTAAATCTGTGTTTGTTACCTGTTTGTGTTTACGGCACTACTCAACGGCTAAATGGATCTCACCAAAAGGTACAGTAATAGCACACGAGTAGTAAATCTACAGAGGGGAAGCTTCCACAAGCGGCCCGCTGTAGGTATACTCACACAAACACACTCACCAACGGTTCACGGACGCGCGCTTGTTCCATTAACCGGTACAGTTGGTGGCAAACATGCGCATATGTGTGAGTGTACCTACAGCGGGCCGCTTACTAGAAGCTTCCCCTCTGTAGGTACTCTGTGGTAATAGTTTGCATTCTAGAAACGGACATAGACTTTTTATAATTTTTAAAAATCCTTAATCCGCGTGGTTGAAGTCGTTAAAAATCCTAAATCCGCGTAGTACAGTAGCAGTAGTTAGTAGGTAGGTAATTTATGTTTCGAAATTCACTCACTCTCATTTTGACTCACTCCTTTTGCATATCAGTTTAAATGGTAAGCTTTATTCGTTTATTTGAAATATTCAATGAAAGCTTTTAGAGTAGATAAACCTATAGGTAAAAGCTTTACCTACCACATAGGTACACTATCATACATTTTTAATACTTTATAAAAGGCAACATTACTTAAGAGGCCGTATTCCGAGCCGAGCTAACGAGTTTCGGCCCGAGTTTTAAATGTGTGCGTGTACCTCACAATGGCACCGTAAGCTGCACTCACACAAAGACATGGTATACTTAAAAGCGGTCGGACTAACCTATATTGATACTTTGCGTTCCAAATTCAACGCGCTAATAAAATAAAATTTTAGATCTTAGTATATTTTATATTTGCTTTTTTTTAATGTTCGATTTAGGTAAGTATATAATTATTATCAAGATGTTGTGTAATCGTTTATACTTACACATAACATCTGTAAGAATTAAATACAGCTATATCACTACCCATATTATAATGCGAAAGTGTGTTTGTTTATTAGTTTATTGGTTTGCTGGTTTCTCCTTCAATCACGCTGCAACGAAACAAAAGACTATACGATCAATGCTTATTATATTGGTCAATAGATTAATCTGGTTATTTCAGGTATACAGGTTGTTTTGATAAAGAAGTTCTCTCAGGTGTGCAATTATGTACTATGCAGTTGCTAATCTTAGGTCATAAATAAAATTTGCACGTGCTCAATTCTTGCAGGAACACTTGTTATATTCGTATTTGCTTCTTGTAACCGAATTTTTATTTATTGTCAAGAATGGCCCGAGTACCCATAATATTTTATTACCAAAGACTTGATGAGTAGGTGCTAAACTAATATTTGTTCGTGTTCAAACCGTGATGTTTTTATTATATTCTTTTTTCTTGTACTAGTTGACTCGCCCAGGATTTACACATTTTCGTTTAGCCAATTTTGATGCAATTTAGTACACATATGGCTTACATCCCGAAGGTGGACAAAGGCTATTTTTTATCCTGGAAAATAATTTATTTTTCATAGAACACTATTTTATGTGTTTATTATTAAAGACCTAGACTAGACTATCTAAAATTTAGGTATGTAAGGACCTGTTTCATCACCTTCTGATAAGTGTCGAATAGACTAAACGTAAGTTTTGTCACTTTCTTACTTTATGTCAAGTGACTAAGACAAAACTTGTGAATAAGCTATCTGACACTTATCCGAAGGTGGTGAAACAGGCCCTAACTGTTTTCACTTAATTAAATTTAGTTGTGAGATAACTTATCTCCCTCTATTTAGTCCGATTAAAATAGACATTCAAGATTAAAAAAAATATTCAATATTATATAATATACTAGCTTTTGCCCGCGGCTTCGCCCGCGTGAATTTCGATTTTTCACAAATCCTGAGGGAATCGTGGATTCCCGGTTCCCGTTCCCCGCTCCCTTTTCCAACCTTTATACCTACTTTCAAGAAATTTTGCTATAGTAATCTACCTATAGCTATAGATATAGTTTTCGGGTTTTTGAAAGAGAAATGTGTTCAATATGGTACTTATGATGAGATTTTGCATCTCTGATAGAATCGGACTGACACAAACTTTATCGTTAAAGTAAAATGAACCTTAACTGCCTTGTTTTAAAGCTCAAGTTCATCAACAGCCAACACTCTAAACAATTAAAATCAGTGGTACTGAATTTTAGGTCCATTTTATTCTGACGTTATTTTGTCACAGAGGAGAAACGGAACAGAGTCAAAGCTTCTAAGAAGCGAGCAAAATTTATACCTATTCTGGTAGGGTTGGCACAGGAGGATACAATTTAATAAACAATAGTTACTTATTTGTTCAACAAAATGGCAAATTTTGTTTTTGTTGTGATTGACTTTGCTATCGCATGATACATACAACTTTTCACTTCAATAGCGAGAAAATACAAGATGTAAAAGAAATATTTATTTAAACATTAAGGTATTTTTACATTTAGGTACATACTTACTCATTTAATATTATTAATAAATATTTACAGTTGATAATAAGTCTAAATAAAGTGCAGATCATTTATAAAAAACTCAAGTAAGTAATAAAAAACCAGCGCCATTTTGAAATTCTTTTGTTAATTGACCGATTTCGTTCAATATCGATATTAAGGGCTCCCTGGGATCACAAAGCAGAAAACTGTTACCAAAATCGATATTTAGAGCTCTCTGGGATCACAAAACAGGAAACTGTTACCAAAATTTAAAAAAGTCGGCGCTATTTTGAAATTCTTTGTTAATTGACCGATTTCGTTCAAAATCAATATCTGAGGATCCCTAGGATCACAAAACAGGAAACTGTTACCAAAACTTAACTTAAATTTCAAAATGGCGTCGACTTTTTTAAGTTTTGGTAACAGTTTCCTGTTTTGTGATCCCAGGGAGCTCTAAATATCGATTTTGAATGAAATCGGTAAATTAACAAAGAATTTCAAAATGGCGTTGACTTTTTAAGTTTTGGTAACAGTTTCCTGTTTTGTGATCCTAGGGATCCTCAGATATTGATTTTGAACGAAATCGGTCAATTAACAAAGAATTTCAAAATGGCGCCGACTTTTTTAAATTTTGGTAACAGTTTCCTGTTTTGTGATCCCAGGGAGCTCTAAATATCGATTTTGAATGAAATCGGTCAATTAACAAAAAATTTCAAAATGGCGTCGACTTTTATAAGTTTTGGTAACAGTTTCCTGTTTTGTGATCCCAGGGAGCTCTAAATATCGATTTTGAATGAAATTGGTCAATTAACAAAGAATTTCAAAATGGCGTCGACTTTTTAAGTTTTGGTAACAGTTTCCTGTTTTGTGATCCTAGGGATCCTCAGATATTGATTTTGAACGAAATCGGTCTATTAACAAAGAATTTCAAAATGGCGCCGACTTTTTTAAATTTTGGTAACAGTTTCCTGTTTTGTGATCCCAGGGAACTCTAAATATCGATTTTGAATGAAATCGGTCAATTAACAAAGAATTTCAAAATGGCGTCGACTTTTTTAAGTTTTGGTAACAGTTTCCTGTTTTGTGATCCCAGGGAGCTCTAAATATCGATTTTGAATGAAATCGGTCAATTAACAAAGAATTTCAAAATGGCGTTGACTTTTTTAAGTTTTGGTAACAGTTTCCTGTTTTGTGATCCCAGGGAGCTCTAAATATCGATTTTGAATGAAATCGGTCAATTAACAAAGAATTTCAAAATGGCGTCGACTTTTTAAAGTTTTGGTAACAGTTTGTTATAAAAAAACTGTTCCTATTCACCCATGAGTCGTTCCTATTCACCTCATTCTCATCCCTATTAACCCCTCTTTCGTCCCAAAAGAACTTCGAGTATGAGATTTTAACATTATGTCATACAAAAAATATTTCATTTCAATATATACATATATCAACACATACTTATACCAAAACATAGCATTAGCTATGTATTAGCTCAGCATTGATCAGATCGGACCACTAATGAAATAAAACCTATGCACAAATCATCAAACTGAGTCGGTTGCGCTATAACTTTTACGTAACTTTTACGACAAGTCATTACACAGCTTTGCATGTGTGCGTGAGCTGCGTCGGGCAACAACACGTCCTCCCTCGAAGAGCGCTAAGCTCGGTATGGCATTCGTACTGTCTGCTGTGCCATTTTATTTGTAAATTTTAGGATACTTTGACAATTTTTTGTGGTCATATAAATAGTTTCTGGATTATTTTTTTTTACAATTATAGCTAAATGAATCCTAAACTTTCGTGCTATATATTTTTTTTATTAGTGAAATTGCGATAAATCAAAGAAATTGGGGTTAATCTAATGCTTAAATTTTCATAAATCGTACGTGCGGTTTTTATTTTTTATTTACTAACTAGCTGACCCCCGCAACTTCGTTCGCGTAGATATAGGTTTTTATATAGGATCGGATCGGATCCCATAATTCTTTTATGTACTACTAACTAAAATGTAGCTTAAGTTACTCCTTATAACATTAAAAGTTCCATTAAAATCGATCCAGCCGTTTCGGAGATTAGCTGGAACAAATAGACAGACCGACAAACATAAAATATAAACGCACACCAGTTTAAAATAAGCCGTACGTTCAAAGATCCGGGTCCCAAGTTATTTGAACCCAATAAATATGTGTCATTTCTGAACTAAAAAACCTATGACCTTGAAATATTTACGGGACAATATATAAAGTACTACCTTTCTAACAAAAAAAGAATGAGTGAAATCGAACAACGCGTTAATGAATTACAGCTAAATACACGTTTTAACTTTCATCCCCTCTCCCAAGGGAACCATGCTGAATTTCGGGATAAAAAGTATCCTATAACCTACCTCGGAGTATAAACTCAAATCGTACCAAGTTTCATTCGAATCCGTTCAGTAGTTTCGGCGTGATGCGCGGCCAAGATACAGACAGACAGACAGACAGACAGACAGACAGACAGACAGACAGACAGACAGACAAAAATGAAAAAAATTACAGTTTTGGCTTCAGTATCGATTATAGAATGCCCTCCAAAAGAAATTTTCAAAATATCTTCAATGTACAGAATTGGATCTGTTACAGTTTTATTATATTATAGATTTTGTATAAAACATAGAAAAACTAATTCCAACATTATAGTAGGTACCTAGTCCGAGTTTCAAATATAGAAATAAGAAAGATCGACGTGGACTGTTCAAAACCTCACTATTGCACTATTGTCGTAATCAAACCCAATACTAGCTTTAATTGGCGTAAAACCTAATTAGGAAAGTGAAAAATAAACAGTGATAAGATAATGCAATTACATTAAGTAGGTATATGTAATTAAAGAATTTTGATGCAAGACATTAAGCCCTCATACGCATTAGCGGCTAACCGCGCGTGCGGCTAGCCGCTTTTATATGTATTTTTATATGCAACCGCTCATTTTGTACGCACTAAACCGCGACGAAATTCTATACAAGTGGCTAGCCGCGCGGTTAGCCGCATACGCGGTTGACCGCTAATGCGTATGAGGGCTAAATGCCCAAGACTTAGGTTTTTAAAAATCGCGAGGAATCTCTTTGATTTTCCGAGATAAAAAATAACCTGTGTCCAGTGGCGTGCACTTCATAAAAGCAGAAAAGCACTGCATACCTTGAGAAAAGCAATGCTTGTGTAAAACGATAAGTAAAGGAGCAGTAGAAATCTTAATACTACCAATTGCATACCCTGGCTTAAACCCTGTGCACGCCACTGCCTGTGTCTATCTCCGGAATACAAGCGGACACTAAACAGACAAATGAATAGACAGACGAACAGACACAGACGGACAGAAAAACTTTGCATTTATACTTTGCATTTATACTTTGCATTTATAGTAATATACTACTTGATGCTCGCTACTTTGTCCGATTGTGTCGATTTAGGTTTTTAAAAATCCCTTGGGAACTTTATGATTTTCCGGGGTAAAAAGTACCCCATGCCCTTCTCCAAAGTCTACAAATCTTTGAATTTGTCAGCATTTCTCTACTTATAAATAGATATATATTGCTCCCTCTTAAATCACTCTATCGATTGCTGAAAACCGTATTAAAATCGGTTGCGTAGTTTAAAAGATATAAGTTAACAAACAGCGGGAGCAGACTTTATTTTATAGTATGTATAGATGACGGTATCAAAAATATTTTTTATCGAATCCCTTACAAACTTAATGAACTAAAAGTAATTAAAGCGTACCTATTAATAAGGACCCCAGCAATTAACAGTTTAATTAAAACTTAGTGACCTGGAGCGGTTGAATGGATCGCTGCTATGACCTCGAAAGGACATTATAGCAAATTATGCTTTCACTCATTACAATATAGGTGAAGTAGAGCTGACAACTTTGTTTTAGTGAATAAAGGTCTTAGAAAAGTTTCTTCATAAAAATTTACTATCCCTTTTCACCCGAAAGGGATGAATCTCAAAAATCTTTCGTTACTGCTAGTGCACCTTTAAGGTATTACTCCAAATAAATTTCAAAGTCCAGTGGCTTAGCTTGTGCATTGTCTGTCAGTCAGTCAGTCAGACAGTCAGTCAGTCAACCAGTCAGGATACTGTTATGTAAGTAAGTATAAGTTGTGATATAAGAATAGATTGACCTCTGTGTCACAATAATGATGCAGGAAATTGGAACACTCCGGAAGCTCCTTGTTTGAATTAGCGACATCCCATGATGTGAAGATGAATCTCTAAGTTATAGCTGGCTGCATAAATTATATTTCGTGGCTAACTTATTATGGTTGCGGACACAGAAATTCTAACAATATAAGGCAATAGAAAGGCGGCGAACGCGTGACCCTGTCACCATGCTGAGGGCGCGGACGTCGCCAGTGCAATTAATATGTGAGGTAAGCGAGCGAGGCTTAATTTTGTCTGCACAGCATTGACCGTAAACGTGTTTGCGCGATTGCGTAGAACTATCGTTTGTGTATGTAGTAAGGTGGCGACATGCGTTATGTATAGTTTGAATGGTACTCAGCACTTCTATTGCCTTATATTATTAGGATTTCTGTGGCTGGATTAAAGTCCCAGGACAAGACGAAAAAATTCATGGGAATTTTCTGTCAAGAAATTCTTATTAGTAGCCCGGAGTTGGGAACTTGGCTTTTTTCGTAAAGCCATCAGTCTTCTGACCGTCTTCAGTCGAATCACATTGCTGTCCCATCGAACTACGACAGTGAAGAACCTTGACGTAATATAGTATCCCCTGCGTCGTTGGCTAGTCTATGATAAGATTGGCCACCGTAGAGGAAATTCAATCAATCACTAGGAAAGCACTAGCTTACACTTACAGATGTAATATTTTGTTTTATCACAGATACATATAAGTTTTACGTTATCTATACATATTATACCTAGCATTGTCAGACATGGCCAATTGTAGTCAATTGCAATCAGCTTCAGTCACCATAATTAAATTGATTGCAACTTCATTTTTATTTATTTCATTTATTAATCATTTCATTCATTCATTGATTTTCATTTATTCATTCATTTTTTATTCTTCATCACTTTAGTTAACATTTTTTCATTCATCCGCTTCAGTTAGTGCCCAAGAACCATCGTCATGAAAACGATGAAAGATTTTGAAGATTTCAAATTTCTTACTTATTAGTGGTGATGATTTACTCAGAATAGTTATAAGGAACTATGGCCAAAACCGCTCACCTTACAACTCCACATTTTCTATTATATCCCAAATATCGATACCAGAAATTTCAATTGTCGTAAAGGACATGGAGAGGACTGTCCTTTACTACAATTGAAATTTCTGGTATCGATATAATATTCGGATAACACCCACTATTTTATTTTTACACGAACCTTTCCATGTTATATGTAAGTACCTACCGAACAAAGTAATTAACGTAAGATACCTTAATTACTTGGTTCAGTTACTATAATATTAACAGAGTATTAGATAACTACCTAGACTACGTAGTATGTAAATTACAAATTTTACGGCTCGTAACTTGAATTAAATGTGGATTTAGAAACGGCAATCTTCTTTTACGCCTCTCTTATAGTCGGCATAAAAGACAGAGCGTCTCAAATATCACAGGATCCATTCTCCTACGATAAAATGAATGACTTAATTTAATAAAATGATGACCTTAAAGTTTCAGATTTATACATTTTCATCTGAAAATTTTTGGTTTGAAACCTCATTAATGTGTGAAGCCTCAGAAACTTTTCAATTATACTGAAAGTCTCAACTCATTTCAGAAAGTTCATCTACCCCAAATTTGGTAGAGTGTGTATACAAACAGAAGTAATTAATTAAAATTTATAGCATCAATAGCTCAACAAAGGGATCTATATCCAGCAGAGAATGTCTACCACTGCAGCATTTTTACGTCCCACTGCTGGGCACAGGCCTCCTCTCTCATAGAAAAGAGGGATTTAAAGCTTAGACCCGCCACGCGGCCCCGATGCGAGGTGGCGGGTTTTAACGACTATTGTCACATGATAGTGATAATAACCGGGACCGACTGCTTAACGTGCTCTCTGAGGCACGGGGGTGAAACACCACTAGCTTCCAACTCCGGGCTGGCACTGAGAATTTCTTGATAGAAAAACCCACTACCAAACAATTCTTTGCCCGACCC
The DNA here is from genome assembly GCA_920104075.1 of Melanargia galathea. Taxonomy (NCBI): domain Eukaryota; kingdom Metazoa; phylum Arthropoda; class Insecta; order Lepidoptera; family Nymphalidae; genus Melanargia; species Melanargia galathea. The sequence continues at coordinate 5,956,841 of OV049859.1, read as the reverse complement.
GAGAATCGAACCCGGGACCTCGTGATCTGCGGTCGAATATGCTAACCACTAGACCAACGAGGCAGTTATACTTGTTTTTGTCCACTCATAGAGGATGTCTATGGGTGTATGTAAAGGTTCTTTGTGGCGGATTGTCCTACTATTGGAATTGTTGTTCTTATGCCCCGATCTAGGTATGTAGATGATACATCCCACGAACGGGCCAACGTAGCATCGTAGTAAAGGTCGTAGAGATTACCGAGTGCTTAGTCTAAGTTTGAAGCGCTCCAAAACTAAAACTAGGTATACTAGAAGTATACCATTGATCGAATCACAAATTACTTCAGAGCAAAATGAACCCAAAGACTCTTATTTTAGGTCCATTTTACTCTGAAGTCATGGTGATTCGATCAATAGTATAGTATAGTAGTAAAAAGTTATATATATGTATATAATTATTAACTATATTATATCGTCTTATAGTATACTAAAAAGTTTTGGAGCGCTCCAAACTGAGACTAAGCACTCAGCTCGTAGATTCGTATCATGACAACGTCCGTTTCTTTGTCGAAACTTTATCTGAGACTATCATTTAAATAAATACGCGCCGAATTAAGAACCTCCACCTTTTTGGAAGTCGGTTAACAAAGTAAGTGAAATATTTTAGTGGCATTTATTCATTCGTAAAATGCCATCTGCAGATGTCCAATAATGTTCATTCCAAGGAATCCCCACACAAAAAAATCTATTAAAGACACACAAAGCAAATCGCGTTGGTCAATAACGCGATTTTTTGAACACAATAGACATCGTATTCTATTTTTTTTATCCACTTTTATAAGGTTGGCGAAACAATGCGAAGTGGATTTTGGGCTCTTTAATTCACTATTCCTCTCTGATTGAAGCATACCTTACAGCTTCGACTTCGAGAACGTTCAAGAAGAACTTCTTCCATTTGTCTTCCCACCTATATCTAGGACTAGGCAAAGGACGAATCGTCACACACGTCGTCCTCTCAATCATGTCTTTATTGCTGCCACAATTTCTTCAACTTTTCAACAGGTCGAATCTTTTATCAAATAATTTTTTTTTATAAATATACATATTTATATGTAAATATGCACATCTAATTAAAAGTAGCATAAACCGCGAGCCGCAATGCAGACCATCACTGAAATCCGCCTGTGGCTTAATACATTTTCAAACTTAAAATGAATATATAAGCTTTTCTAATAGAACTTGTGTAAACAAGCTCTTTTGAATAGCAAGTTGGTTTTCCTAGCGGATTATCGAGTTAGGGCGAGTTTCTTCTTGGTAAGGATTAGGTTTATTTTCCAGTAGTAGGTAAGAATTGCCTAGAGTGGTTGGTAAGGTAAGAGTACGCAATTCCGTCAGTGTCCCAGTATCCGATAACTGATTAGTTTTTTAATTTTTAAAATTTCTACGAATACTAAATAAAATTTATTTGAATGGCAATACATTCTGGGTAATATTTTTTACTATTCTAATGGCAAAATTGATCAAAAACTTTAAAGGCGTTGAAACTGTACAACAACAAAAGTGACCTGTCCGAAAATATTTAGAAAATTCAAAGTTCAGTCACTGAACTACGTTACCACCACGTCATCAGGGTTTAGTTCCCATGCAGCTGCGTATAAAAATACGGTAAAAGTGTTAATTTACTAAAATATTTGAGTAAATTGTCTATCGATATAACTTTTAAATAGCGGTGAATCTGAACGAAATGTAATTATTTTTGCATGTTACATCTATTGGTACTCACAAATCCCTACTTCACCCAGAATCCGTTATTTTTATAACGGATTTTGGTACACGCATCAACCCGACGATATCTGTTGTACCTAAACCCGTTATTACATCTCTATTGCCTTGAAATAGGTCTCATTTTCCCTTAAAACTTTTTCGTTTTTCTGTACGATTTCTATATTATTTATAAATAAAATGAATATTACAGGCCCGTGATTATAAGGTCATTAGAGCTTATATTACTACGATATTAATTCTAAAAAAGCGTATATTTTTGTATGCAATAATGCAAATACTTGTTTAAATATATTAGACTAGCTGATGCCCGCGAGTTAATCCGCGTAGATTTAGCTTTATAAAAATCCCAAGGGAACCAACATGAGTTAGTTTCCTTGGGATTTTTATTTGAATAACTAGAATATGCCCATGGCTTCGCCCGTGTGAATTTTGGTTTTTAAAAATCCCGTGGGAAATTTTGATTTTCCAGGACAAAAAGTAGCCTATCTGTAGTAAACCCGTCCCACAACGGAAAAATGCCGCGGGATTCCCACAATTTAGGAGTGCAATTCCTTATAGCATCAGGGTTGAGGAGTTGGATATGTATTCGACTTCATTCAATGATAAAGTGTTTAATTGATAGGTACCTCAAATATCAATTTAAATAACCGACAGTTTCTAAATCTCATTAGTTATGGGGGTTAGGTCCCCTACAACATCAGGATTGAGGAGTCGGAATCCAATTTTTTTATGGGACAGTGTCGCAAAGGTCTTCTATCGATTAAAAAAAATACGCAGATCAGTTTAGAAATCTCGGAGATATTGTTGTACATAGGTAGAAAACCACAACTCCTCCTTTTTGAAAGTCGGTTAAAAAAGTAGCTTATGTTACTCCTTGATTAATTTTCTACTTGTCTATGAAAGTCTCGTCAAAATCGGTTCAGCCGTTCCGAAGATTAGCCCGTTCAAACAGACAGACAAAAATTTTAAAAACGTGTGATTTAGTTATGGTACAGTTCAAAAAACCATATGAGCTTAGAGGTAGTTATTTCGAAATTAAAGACAGATCACAGACACTTCTATTTTATTTATTAGTATCTAAGTATAGACTAGAGGATGTCCGCGTGGATTTAGGTTTTAAATCAAATAAATAAAATTTGCGAAGAATTGGAACGACACTCAGTAAAGAACGAAACCAAAGACCTCTTTCAAAAAGTCAAATACCTGACAAGAATTCGGACTGTTAAAACATGCGCAGTGAAAGATGATTAACAGGAGCATTACTTACAGAAACAAATCAAGTTCTAGAGCGTTAGAGGCGATACTGCTCAGCACTATACGATAACCAGACTCCAGATGCATTACCCATAAGTTGGAACATGGATGAACAAGAACCTAACGTTCTTCCGTCAGAGATAGATCTGACAACAAGGACATTAAAGCTTGACAAGTCTCCGGGAAAAGATGCCATCCCAGCGGAACTCATAAATAACCTTGGCTCAGAAGGCATTGAGATAATGACGAAAATCCGTAACGCGGTTTGGACTACAGGACATTGGCTTGCGGATTGGACCGAATAAGTTTTTATACCGTTACATAAAAAAGGCTCCACCACTGAATGCAGTAACTATAGAACTATCGCCCTAATATCGCACGCCATTAAGATCCTGTTACATGTGATCAATCAACGAATAAAAAGTTATCTTGATCGCTAGATACCTGAAGAACAAGCCGGATTTGTTAAAGAAAAGGGGACAAGAGAGCAAATCCTCAATATCAGGCAGATTATAGAAAAGAGTAGGGAGTTCAATAGTCCTGTTGTACTGTGCTTCATTGATTACAGCAAGGCTTTTGACTGTGTAATGTGGAGCAAGTTATGGATGGTACTGTCAGAAATGGGAGTGCCACAACATCTTGGTGGTCTTATCCTGAATTTATACTGCAACAACCGCTTATTTGTAAGGATTGATACCGAATGTTCTAATGTATTTCCTACCAAGAAAGGCGAACGACAGGGTTGTATCCTCTCACTCATGTTGTTTAACATTTACGGCGAGTACATAATTCGCAAAACAATGGAGAACTGGGAGAAAGGATTTCCAATAGGGGGAAAAAGAATATGCAACCTCCGGTATGCCAACGATACAGTGCTCGTTACCACCACCATGGACGACATGAAGGAACTCTTACAAAAAATAGAAGCAGAAAGTATGGATTTGGGTCTGACCATCAACAGGAGTAAGACCAAGTTGATGATAGTTGACCGCACCGGTAAGCTATCCAATACTAATATAATTCCATCTGTGGATGTGGTGGAGATTTACATCTATGTTGGGTCCCAAATCTGCAGTGATGGCAGTTGTGTGCCAGAGATAAAGAGACGCATTGCAATGACAAGATTAATTGGGATATGGAAGAATAAAGGCATATCGCATAAAACTAAGAGCCGCCTCGTTAGGGCCTTAATTTTCCCAATTTTCATGTAGGAGTAGAAACATGGACCATCAAAGCAAGAGAAAGGCAAAGAATAGATGCGTTCGAAATGTGGTGCTGGAGGCGGATGGTGCGGATTCCGTTGACTGCCAAGCGCACAAACGTGTCCATTCATTCACAACTCGGAATCACTGCTCGGCTTTCCTCCATATGCTACCCACGATTGCTCTCATATTTCGGCCACATCATTCGGCGTGGGGACGACAGCCTAGAAAAGTTAATAGTGACAGGCAACACGGAGGTCAAAAGAGCGAGAGGCCGCTCACCAACTAGGTGGTCCGACCAGCTGAAAGAATCCAGCAGGTGTAGATTCTATCACTCTGTTAAAATGGCCAACAACAGAAGCCGGTGGAAACAATTAATCCATACGAGGGCAGTATGCCAGAACCACGATCTTCAGCAATGAAGGAACGACCGGAGAGAGAGTATGCGTTTGCACTTTTTATCCTGGAAAAATCCACAGTTCCCATGGGATTTTGAAAAAACCGCAATCTATAGATACAGATATAGGTAGATTAATATTGCAAACTTCCTTGAAAGTTGGTATAAAGATTGGAAAAGGGAGCAGGAACGGGAAACGGAAATCCACGATTCCCTCGGGATTTGTGAAAAACCGAAATTCATGCGGGCGGAGCCGCAGGCAGAAGCTAGTAGAGAATAAGAAGTATTGAAAAGCGTACTTTATAATATACACTACTATATTATATACTACTTTTATAATAAATATGTCTCAAATAATATATTTCATTTCTTTATGTCTTCTTTTTCGATAAAAAGTAGGTATAAACCCATTTTTTTTACTGCGAGCTCTACGTATTTTAGATTTGTAATAATGATTTTTATGAAACTTAGCGTCAAGAAATAGAGTTCAAATTCGCGATAAAAGTTAACGGATTCCGGGACATAATATCGTTTACTAGTACAAATCTGCCGACTACTGGTACAATCGGCCCTTTTCCACATTTTTTTGTATTATTACGTATTATCTTTTATTTTAATTTGAAATAAAATAATAACACTAAAACTAGAATAAATTACCTATCTAGTCATATAATTCTCATTACTGTAAGTTTACGAATTTCAACATAGCAATCATGCAAAGTTAGCGAAGTTCAAAACTTAACGGATATTGGGACGTTTGCCTTATATAAAATGGACGAGAAAGGCCGAGGATTGAAAACATCGGTGCTTTTTGATAGATATTTATGTTCAAGAGTGGAGCAAAGTGCAAACAACATAGAAACTAAGAAAGAAGAAAATTAAATTATTATTTCTTAATTAAAAATTTTAAAAATCAAATTAAAAATTCAGTCATAATATTTGTAGCAATAAAAATGTAACAATCTGCTTTCAATCTTTGGACTGCAAGTGCGATAACCACGCATTCGAGGATATAGTTTCCTGGCTGGATCCCTCCAGCCATCTGAAGTCATTTCAAAGCTATGCAGACCTCCAAAATGTGTTTGGGTTATGCTATAAAAGTTCAAATAATCATTTTATGAGCTTCAGAGACAGTTATTTCGAAATCACAGATAGACACTTCCATTTTTAACCCCCGACGCAAAAACGACGATGTGTTATAAGTTTGACGTGTCTGTGTGTGTGTGTGTGAGTGTGTGTATGTGTGTGTGTGTGTATGTGTGTGTGTGTGTGTGTATGTGTGTGTGTGAGTCTGTCTGTCTGTTCCCCTGTAGCGCTCAAACGGGTGAAGCGATTTGAATGTGGTTTTTTTGTTTGAAAGGTGAATTAGTCGAGAGTGTTGTTAGCTGTTTGATGAAAATCGATCCAACATGGCCGCCGCTACAAAATGGCGGATTACATATTTTTTCACAACTCGCTTAATATGGGTATCAAATGAAAGGGCTTGACTAGTAGAATAGCACTATTGCAAATCCAAGATGGCCGCCACCACAAAATGTTGAATGTCGGGGGTTTTTTAAATTTTTAATTTATACTTGTATTATTTGTGCCGATTTATGAGCACATTTCTCGCGCACATTATGGCGTCTCAATTGCTCTTATTTCCTCCATCACTCGTCATACATAATCGCACCGCAGCTCAGTATGTGTTGTATATTTCAAAAACTGAGTGAGATATAAACGATGCCATTTGGTGGCGCGGTAATCGCTCCCATTTGGTGGATATTTCGAGCTTCTCCCCTGACATGAAAGATAGATTATCCTGAGAAAATTCGCTAGCGTAATAGGTATAATGGCATCGCGTGACGAGAAGAGGGCTTTTCAATTGCCTCGATTAATTATTTAAACCTCTTGATGTTTCTCGATTCTCTAAGCATAAAACGATCACGAGTTCATCTCATACTCATCTCATCATCTGCATACAATCAGAAGGAATTGATCAACCAATTTGTTAAAGTACCTACTTAAATATAGAGATCCAAACGCTAAGTACCTCGTCTGAGAAGAATTCCACAACAAACAAACTCAATCTCAACCTACCGGTAGCAACTAGCAATTTGACCTCAAGCTTTTTCGCCAAGTAAGAATTACTAGTGTAATAATAAGTGATTGATTACCCCTGAGAAGGTAACCCTCGACGCAAAAAGTGGGGTTGCTATTTGTTTGACCGCTATGTGTGGACAGACAGACAGTCCCGTAGCTCTTAAACGGGTGAACCGATTTGAATGCGGTGTTTTTATTTGAACGCCTTTTTTAGGGTTCCGTACCCGAAGGGTAAAAAACGGAGCCCTATTAATGTCACTCGGCTGTCTGTCCGTCTGTCCGCCGGTCACAGGTCTCTAGCTCGCAGACGAAATGAGTTACAAACCTGAAATTTTGGTATTTAGTGTAAAACGTTAACCCAAAATCAAATATTGAATTAGAAATTGAATTAAATTATTTTTCAGGGGGGCTCCCATACATGAAAAAGGAGCCGGAAAAAAAAATTTTTTCTTTACCCTAGCTTGTGGGGTATCATTGTTTAGAGCTCATTAAGTAGAGTACAAATATATATTTTTTAATTTTTATCTCAGAAAATAAGGGAATGGGAGGCCATCAAAGTTGTCAGTTTTAGACCATTTTTGTGACGGGGGCTATCTCAAAAACTAAACTAGTTGGGAATATGATATTTCAGTATATTATGAACTATATGCTCTATTTAAACAACAAATACCGAAAACAACGATTTATTAAATAGTTTATAAGCTGTGACCAAAATAAACGAACATTTTTTTGGGTTTCTTTTTCACGGTTTGTTGCGATGTCTAGCTCGGAAATTAAATATTTCTTAGACCCAAAATATTATATTGTTCATAATTATGTACGGAACCCTGAAAGAGCGAGGCCCGACTCGCACTTGGCTGATTTTTTATAGAGAGATTTGTCACGACGAGTACTTGGTAGACACGTCATAGTGATCAAGGTTCTTACGTTTGGAGCAGGTGGGTGGTGGGACGACAGGTTTTTCTACAGGTCGGGGGTTATTAAAATTTTTAATATACAGTTACTTATAGGTAGTTTTAAATATTTAAATCTAATAAATTGACGGTTCATCAACTCATCACGATGAAATAACTTCAATGAATTGATAAAATCATTCATCATCAATGCACGCCAGAAAGCTTTGCCTGAGGCTTATCCATTTTTTCAGTAGAAATATTATTCTTCGGTCTACGATAATCATCGATAGTTTTGCATGAGCAGTGAGCACATGCTTATTTTTTCTACCAACTCCTAAGTGAAAATACATAATTTTCGTAATATCTACCTAACAATATTATACGAGATAGCAAACAGTCTATGCCATATATCTACCTATCTCGTCTTTCACAATATTAGGAGACCTAATATTTTAATGGAAATATGTTGCTAAACTTTTTTACTACATACAATCTACAAGTATCTATGTAAAATGTTGGGATACAAAATAATTATTATTCGATACAAAATTAGACATTGTATTGGCCGCTAATGAAAACATGGCCGCTGGGCTCGCACGAGCCGCATGTTTTATTCATAACGCGATCGAGTGCTAGACGTTTCATTACCTCCGCTCCGTTTCCGATCTCCACGCGAAGGGAAAATCTAATTAAACATCCGTTCAGCCGTCTACAGTCGTATGTAAAAGCTCACATTGTAAAATCAGCTTATTGCACGAACAGTTTGTGTAAAAAGTTATTTTTAACCCCGGATGCAAAAACGAAGGGGTGTTATAAGTTTCACGTGTCTGTGTGTGTGTGTGTGTATATCTGTTCCACCGTAGCACTCAAACGGGTGAAACGATTTGAATGCGGTATTTTGTTTGAAAGGTGAATTAGTCGTTTTTGAGATAATATAATGATTCAAATGATAAGTTTCGAAATAAAAATGAGGGACTGGGTTTCTTTTTACCCGAAATTACACATACTACACTTACACATATAAAATATTATAAATATCAGATTTATAATATTTTATATGTGTAATATAAAATATTATAAATATCAGATTTATAATATTTTATATGTGTAAGTGTGTAACTTACACGTAACTTACACATATAGGTTACATACTTACACACATAAAATATTGGAAATATCAGAATTTCGGCTGTTTACATTTTGATTTACCTAAGCACCCGCCAGTGAACTTTTAACAGTTTTTAGCAAGGTATGAGCTCAAAGGAGCTTAGAAAAAACAAAATAACTAATTCTCACAGGATTTTTAAAACTAATATCCACGCGAACGAAGTCGCGGGTATCCGCTTATATAATATTCATAAAAGTAGAAAAACAGTAGGGTCACGAGACAATAGCCAGCAGGCGGGTCGACCTGTTTTGTTTGCGAAAATGTTTTAAGCCTTATTGTGCACTAGGTCACCTAGGCGCCTGTACACTGTACAATGTACATCCCTCGTTGAATACAATTTGAGATCTTTGTGAAATATCTGCTACGTCATTCCATTACCTAACAAAGCGGTTTCATTTTGCCCGTAAAATAAATTTATATAAATTAGCACATATTTATTTATATTAGCTTTTACTCAAAACATTCTTATGCTTTAAGAACTCTATGTATTCCCGGAATAATAGTATTCTATGTACGTCTCCAGAATACAAGGATAATCTCGATCCCACATTAAGTGCCAAATCGGTTCAGCAATAGAGAAGTGAAATAACAAATAAACATACGGAAGCAGAGGGTACTATAACTACGTAATTACTAAGGATTTAATTACTTACGTTCCTAGGGAAAAAAGTGACACTCACTTCTCCAAGATGGCCGCCGCTACAAAATGGCGGATTACATATTTTATCACAACGCCCTCAATATGGATATCAAATGAAAGGGCTTGACTAGTAGAATAGCACTATGCATATCCAAGATGGCCGCCACCACAAAATGGCGATTGTCGGGGGTTTTTTTAATTTATACTTGTATTGTATGGTGCGTAGTGTGGAAGTATGACGGAAGTAGGTACCTACTTACTGATTTAATATTCCATTTCTCCGCAGCTCACAACGCTCGAGATAATAAAACAAAAACAAGATTATTCAGTTCCCGTTCTCCTCTAGATAATATTATTATTTTATATTATGCAGCAATGTCTGTAGATAGGCAATCATTTGGTTTGGAAGATATTTCAGCTAAGTTTCGCCTTAGTAAAATTATTAGCAAAGTCAGCAAATTTAATTTTATTTGCTCCTGCTAAAGTCGAATATATTGAAATGAACCTTTCGGCCCATATTGTTAGATGCATAATGAAGGATAATTTTCATTACAAAGCAAACTTGTTAGTTGTAAGTGTCCAAACACGGGGAACTGGGTGAAATGGTCCTCACAAGGGCTGATCACCCGCCTGGCGACGGACGGCAGGCGTCGGGTCTATAAATACGAATACGAAATACGAATAGTTGTAATAACAAACAGGAAAGTAATATTTATTTATTAATAATTTTCATGAACCTTTTGATAAAAGGCAACTTGGACAATGGCAACTAGGTATACTTAGGTACTATGAGTATATTCTAATTCTAATATTCTCTTTACTCAAGCCAATACTCAAAGCCAGTGGCCAGAGCAGATCTTGATCCTCGACACTTGAGCTTTTTAAACAATATTAGCCATTCGTAATATTCAAGCAAATGGATACTCTCCGAGTTTAATTTACCTCGAAACTCTTTAGTGTATTGTTTTCATAAGATCCCCATCATTATTACATAGAAAATTAATAATACAACCAATAAGTAACTAATCTGTCTGCAATCTATCAATAACTTGGCTGATTGATCAGTACTCGGGTTTTTTCTCTTTCGCTGGGAATATTACACAGCAATATTAGGCAGATATTAGGTACTTATTTTCTTATCTCGTTACTAGGTGGAGCGGTTGGATACAAGCGGCGCAAGACGCGGCGATTGGATGTCCCTACAAGAGACCTATATCACATGAGTAGATAGGGATATCTATTCATGTGCCTATATCCCACTGTGAACGTCTGGCTTAAAATATCTTTAAATTGACTTTATTATAAAAACATTTTCTATGCTTAAGTATATTTTATTTTAAGGTTATTGCTTGGTGATAAATACCTACCGGATTAGGGCTAGATAGGTAAAGAAGACGAACGAAGGGGTTACAGGTAGGTGGGTATTATAATTGAACAAAACCACCCCAGGGCAATGTGACAATCCAATTACCAGATTAACTGAAGTCAGGTGAAGTTAACCATATGAATACTCCAGTATTTCATATTTGATTTTCACATTTCTATGACTTTGTAGGGTTTTTCGCACCATGCATGGCTCTTTTTAACCCCCGACGCAAAAACGACGGTTATAAGTTTGACGTATCTGTGCGTGTGTGTGTATGTGTGTGTCTGTTCCCCCGTGGCGCTCAAACGGGTGGACCGATTTGAATGCGTTTTTTTTTGTTTGCAAGGTGAATTAGTCGAGAGTGTTGTTAGCTATGTTTGATGAAAATCAGTCCAAGATGGCCGCCGCTACAAAATGGCGGATTACATATTTTTTCACAACTCCCTTAATATGGGTATCAAATGAAAGGGCTTGACTAGTAGAATAGCATTATTGCAAATCCAAGACGGCCGCCGCCACAAAATGGCGATTGTCGGGGGTTTTTTAAATTTTTAATTTATACTTGGTACCAGTGACAGAACGAAGATGATGAAGGTATTATGCGTTTATCTTAAAATATTGTTTGTTTGTTGCAGACTCCACACTAGGTGGACCGTCACGTCAGAAGAGTCGCAGGGAGCCGCTGGATACAAGCTGCACAAGACCGCCGCGTGTGGAAGTCTAGCTGTGGACGTTTATCGGCTGATAACGACGATGACGATTGTGTGTTTGTGCGTTTCATGTTGGAATAGGGATCTGCCGATTGTTTATAGATATTGTAGTTAGTATTTTATAGATATAAACTTACTATGGCAAAAATCATTTTAAAATATTTTCATATTGTCAGTAAACATTGTGAGTAAAATTTTATCCTAATATTAAAAACTAGCTGACCCCCGCGACTTCGTCCACGTGGTTATATAGGTTTTTATATAGGATCGGATTGGATCCCATAATCCTTTTGTGTACCTTAACTAAATGTAGCCTAAGTTATTCCATATAACATCACCTATCTTCCATTGAAAGTTCCATCAAAATCGATCCAGCCGTTTCGGAGATTAGCTGGAGCAAATTGACAGGCCAACAAATATAAATTTAAACGCACGCCAGTTTAAAATAAGCCATACGTACAAAAATCCGGGTCCCAAGTTATTTGAACCCAATAAATGTCTGTCATTTTTGAACTAAAAAACCTACGACCTTGAAATATTTACGGGACAATAATTAAAGTACTACCTTTCTAACAAAAAAAGAATGAGTTAAATCGAACTACGCGTTAAAGAATTACAGCTAAATACCTACATGTTTTAACTTTCTTCCCCTCTCCCATGAGAACCATGTTGAATTTCGGGATAAAAAGTATCCTATGTCCTACCTCGGAGTATAAACTCAAATCGTACCAAGTTTCATTGAAATCCATTCAGTAGTTTCGGCGTGATGCGCGGCCAAGATACAGACAGACAGACAGACAGACAGACAGACAGACAGACAGACAAAAATGAAAAAAATTGCAGTTTTGGCTTCAGTATCGATTATAGAGTGCCCTCCAATAAAAATTTTCAAAATATATTCAATGTACAGAATTGGATCTGTTACAGTTTTATTATATTACTAGCTGACCCCTGCGACTTCGTTCGCGTGTTTATAGGTTTTATATAGGATCGGATCGGATCCCATAATTCTTTTATGTACCTAAACTAAATGTAGCCTGTTACTCCTTATAACATTGAAAGTTCCATTAAAATCGATCCAGCCGTTTCGGAGATTAGCTGGAACAAATAGACAGAACGACAAACATAAATTTAAACGCACGCCAGTTTAAAATAAGCCGTACATACAAAGATCCGGGTCCCAAGTTATTGGAATCCAATAAATGTCTGTCATTTCTAAACTAAAAAACCTATGACCTTGAAATATTTACGGGGCAATACTTAAAGTACTACCTTTCTAACAAAAAAAGAATGAGTTAAATCGAACTACCCGTTAATGAATTACAGCTAAATACACGTTTTAACTTTCTTCCCCTCTCCCAAGGGAACCGTGCTGAATTTCGGGATAAAAGGTATCCTATGTCCTACCTCGGAGTATAAACTCAAATCGTACCAAGTTTCATTCGAATCCATTCAGTAGTTTCGGCGTGATGCGCGGCCAAGATACAGACAGACAGACAGACAGACAGACAGACAGACAGACAGACAGACAGACAGACAGACAGACAGACAGACAGACAAAAATGAAACAAATTGCAGTTTTGGCTTCAGTATCGATTATAGAGTGCCCTCCAATAAAAATTTTCAAAATATCTTCAATGTACAGAATTGGATCTGTTACAGTCTTATTATATTATAGATTATAGAAGATAGATGCGATTTTTTTAAATTTATTTAACAGAATGCTATATGATAAAGTGTATATTATTCTAGTTACTTTTCACGTATTGAAACATGTGGCGTAAAGAAACAACAATGTAATATAGAATATATTGTTACGTAACAAGATTAGGTACCTACTAGGTACCGACTACACACGACAAGGTGGGATGTGGTTCAATAGTTTGAGATAAAGCAAATGGCTCCTCAGCCGTGAGAGGGATTTGGCACCTAAGACCACCACGCCACTCAGGCTACGCTAGGTAAGCGGGTCAGGGATTACGTACCTACTAAAGATGAAGACTCCCACACGGATTCATGAACCACAAGTGGTGCAAAAGGCGCAAGATTTAGTACTGAATCATTTAGTACTGAAGTCGATACCAAGCATGGAATATCACTGAACTCCGGGTCTCAACTCCTCAATCATGATGCTGCAGAACACTGTACTTCGTGGTAAGTTGTGGGGATTTAGGAAAACGCTGCCTAATTAATCCCTTTGAGATAAACAACCTGATACGACTACGACAGAAAAAAACATCTATGAATAATGTGCTCTAGGTACTAACCGTGCGAAGCGAAGCGGATCGCGAGTATGTATAATGTATAATTATATATCATTAGGTATCTAAAGTTCATAAAAAGGTATCTTTAGTTTCCGATTTTCATCCCCTCGCATGCCTCTCCAACCGAAAATTAAAAAAGAGAACCAATCATTCGCATGTTTCGATCGAGTGTGCCTTCGATATCGACTGATCCGACTTTATTGAGAGCGATATCAATGGTTCCAATTTCAACGGGAACCAAATTGTCTATTGAACAAATATTACGACGATTTTTTCACGAAACGCGAAGAAAGGGAGGATTACCGGTATACGGATAACCTGCAAATGACCTTTTATTGCTCGTTATGCTTGTATGAGAAACGAATTTATGCGTAATCCTTACTTTATTAATAATTATGTACTTCGGTAGTAGGTAGTATCTCTAGTGTCAAGCGGCGTGCGCAGGATTTCAAGTCAGGGTATGCAATAGCGGTGGTCTGTATTGGGTTCGACACCCGATAGATACTATGTAGGTATTTATAGGTGGACCAAGTCGCGGTCATTTGTTAAAAATAAATCTGATAAGTAGGTATAAGTCCCGCAACGTAAGTCGACCGGTGACCTTCAAGTAATTCTATGATAAATATTATTGGTTTATTAATAAGTAAGTATTTTAATTTATAATTAAGAAGGTACGTAGGTACTTAGTTGTGGTCATTTTAAAATGTCATTTAATACTTACAATCGGAATAAATAGGTAAGTATGTTAGTTAGCCCGCCAATCCGCATTGGAGCAGCGTGGCGGGTCTAAGCTCTAATCCCTCTCTCCTATGAGAGAGGAGGCCACTGCCCAGCAGTGGGACGTTAAAAAGCTGTAATGGTGGGGGTGGTGATGGCTTACCTATATTTATTCTAAGCTATTAACACTTTTTGCACGGAAATTTTCACAAGCTTTGAAGCACAGTAATGAAAGAAACAAAAAGATACCTATCTACCTATAAAATGGCGTTCGTAATAAATTATTACTAATAATCACTGCTTATTTTAGACGCACACAGCAACAATTTCACTTATAAAACATGTATACAACAAACGCTTCTTCATGTGTGAGTTGCCTTTAATAACAGCACACATACAGCAATTATTAATGTGTGAGTGCGAAAAAAAAGCTGAATTTCTCGGAGCTTCCAATTCCAACCGGCAAACTAGTATTTATTAAACAACGCCATCTACTAGATTATCATAAAACTTTTACACCAAATACTAATATGGATGCGAACCATCAACTAGATGGCGCTTTGATGAATTTTTGACCATAAATATTTATTTTTTATTTCGAATATTTTTTAATTACTAGACTGATAATAGATTACTAAATGACTAAAATAGGAGTTGTCTAAAGAAGCCTAGGGTATGCTGAGCTTATCAGCATGTAAGAACCGCACGCCACTGAGAGTAGTGTGTTACCTTTAAACCATAGATTTAGAATAGTTGTAATGAAGCGGACATGTTCAGCTGCTAAAACGATGGACATTTGGCAGAGACAAAGATTTGCATCGTAGAGGGGCTCGTTCCCACTAGTTCAACTGAGTAGTTCAACCGTTGAACTAGTGAGACTTTTTTGTCCCAGTAGTTCAACTGCATCAATTTTTTTTAGAGACGGATATTGACAAATTTTTTGCCCCGAAAAATTTTTTAGTCCCACGGAAATTATGTGAGGTGATATCTGGAATTTATTTTCTGGAATTGGAGTAGGTAATGCATATTAGATACCTACTAATGGTCTAGAGGTCGCGCAGATGTGACTAGCAAAGCCAAAGTTAGTTTTGAATGTTCGGTTGCACGACTCGCAGTTAACGGCTGTTGTTATTGAAAAGTGATGAAAACTTGAACAAAATTGAAATTTATGTTTAGGTATTATATTATCTATCTATGTATAGTAGTTGATAATTTTTTTCCAAATGATATATATATGTTTAAATACGCATAATCTATCTATGTATATAGTAGTTGATAAATTTCTTCCACATCTATAGTTTCCTCTCACATCTCTTTAGATGTAAGGGATGATAAGGCGCAGTAATAACCTCTAAAACAGCTTTTAAAATTTAATTGAATGGAGTCATGTGAGTTTTTGAAATGTTTTGAAAAGTGTTATTTTGATTCGCCCGCTTAAAATAAGAATAAAAAAGAATTCAAAACGTTCGTTTGGGTTATGGTTGCCGTTCAAATAATAATCATAATATATAGTAGGTAGGTACCTATGAGCGGCAATTATTTCAAAATCACCAATTCAGTTTTATACATGTTTTATATTTATTAAAAAGAGAGAGAAGAATTATATTTTTTAAGTTAAACCAAAGAGAAATTAATTAGAAGAGAAGAGGTTTGAATTAGAGCTATCAAAGACTACAATATTTCTAAGATGGCAGTTTCATGCATGTTTCATGGTTGTTTCTGTGCACTAAAACAAAGTCTACTGAAGTTTTATTTTACAAGCTCGTTTGTGTTTAATCATATGAGCGCCAATTATCACTACAATTTTATTTATTAAACAGAGAGAGAAGAATTAAGTATATAACTTTCATTTTAAGAGCTCGTTTGTGTTTATATTTCATTATTTCAACAAGTATAAATTAAAAAGGAGAATGCCCAAAAATCTATGGGCGTGTAACCCAGTCGTTTACAAACGTGTTGTATGCAGCATTTATTGCAGATTTATACCTGATAACCAAACACACCATTTTAATACCTCTAGGACTTGTAGTTTTAAATAAATCTAAGTTTAAGTTTGAAAATGATTCTAGGTTATGTGTAGTTTATAATTGTTAAAGTAGTAAGGAAAGCCGTGTATCTTTCCTGCCGATTTGAACTATTAATTGTTTGGCGCGCACTATACTTAACATACCTGTCCAACGATATCCAATACAAACACAATAAACCAAATTAATATTGGTCTCCGGTGTGCTACAATAAACATTCAAAATGTAAATAGAGTAGACGTCACTAGCGTCACACACAACTAAAACAATGACATGTCATATTGACATCTTGAAATAAGTTTCTTTACACATAATCAAAAAGGTTGTAGTTATATTATATTCCATTGCAAAAAAATAATAATATTAATTATTACTTATTTACTTTAAGCATATATTGTACGATTTACAACAAATAACAAATAAAATAATGTATTTAAATAATTAATATCCGTTCTATTTTAAATGAAATTATTTAAAAAAAAATAACAAACCTCTTTTTATTTGGGCATGTACCTATGCGTAGAATGTAATGCAAATGGCGGTCAGACTTAAACGGGAAGTTAAAAAGACGGTTTAATTCCTTTTTTATTACATTTTTTTATCGTGAAGTGTAGCATTAATAATTATTAATTTTCAAATTGTCATATATTCGTAAGATAATTTTTAATAAATTACATTTTGTGTAAATGTTTGGGTCAGGGGTGATCATTCTCCTTTAAAAACCCCCGACATTTACCATTTTGTGGCGGCGACCATCTTGGATTTGCAATAGTGCTATTCTACTAGTCAAGCCCTTTCATTTGATACCCATATTAAGGGAGTTGTGAATAACTATTATGTAATCCACCATTTTGAAACGCAAATCTTTTTGTCAAATTTTGTGTCCAAATGGCCGCATTTGGACCGATTTTCATCAAACATAGCTAACAACACTCTCGACTAATTCACCTTTCAAACAAAAAAACCGCATTCAAATCGGTCCACCCGTTTGAGCGCCACAGAGGAACAGACAGACACACACACACACACACACACACACAGACACGTCAAACTTATAACACCCCGTCGTTTTTACGTCGGGGGTTAAAAAAAGAGACGGTTACAGACTACAGTTTATAATAGCGAAAGTTCTGAAAAAATCCGATATCTCTTCCTTTGTTCAACTTTGTAAGAAGAGGCCATATCTGTTGAACAAACGATTAAGTTCCTGTTGAATTAAACAATAGACTATTCATGAATAACTATAAAAATTGGTCAAGTGAGAAACGGGCCTCTCCAAATTAGAGTTCCATTCATGCGACCATCTAAAAATGTTTTTGTTTGTTTTGGTAACAGCTTACAAACACTACGTTGTTGATCGAAAAATCAACATAAATGGTACCTACAAAATATACAGAAATTTCAAATTCCTAAGTACGTACCTAGTTTAGGTACTCTTTGAGATAGACTGTAAAAAAACTGACAACATTATCGGCCCTCCGTTTTTTTGGGACGATTGTTTTTTGGGACATTAAATAATAATAAAAAAATTCTTCTCAATAACAACAATGTTTTCTTAGTTTTCATTCATAGATAATAATTTAAATCATTCTGAAATCAATATTCAGTTTAGGGTCTGTATTGTACACAAAAATAACCAAAATTAATGTCTGTAGGTAACTCATTCCGTCTACGAACTAGAGATTCGTGACATACAAACGGACAAACAGATAGCAGAGTGACACTAATAATCCATTTTTCCCTTTACGTACCGGTAGGTTGGTGGTAGTTTAAGTGCTCATACGCACTAGCGGTCAGCCGCCCAGGCGGTTCGACTTAGCGGCTTGCCGCCTGACGCGGTTGAAACAGCGGTTCACCGCCACCGGCGGCGAGCCGCTGTTGAACCACGTCAGGCGGTTGGACCGCTTGAAGTCTGACAACAGCGTTCAGTCTATCATAAACGAAGAATTAGTAGATATTTTCCAAAAATATCTACTAATTCTTTCCATTGTTTTCATTTTAGGTCTCTGTTTTTATAATCTGCTGCTTCACAATTCCATATTGCTAATTTTCTTTGTTGACAACACACCTGCGGCACGCCGCGAACTGAACCGCCTAGTGCGTATAGGCAACATGGCGGCCAGCCGCGAAGCGGGCCGCTGCCTCCCATTCAACCGCCGCGGTTGGAATTTCGTCGCGGTTTAGTGCGTACAAAATGAGCGGTTGCATATAAAAACATAAAAGCGACTAGCCGCGCGGTCAGCCGCGTACGCGGTTGACCGCTAATGCGTATGAGGGCTAAGGCCGGGTCCGCACTGCGAAATTTATTCGCGCGATTTTTTTCGCAGAATTCTGTGACATAATTATGGAAATGTGTGAAGCTGCACGCACTTGCGATTCAAAATTCTCGAAAAATAAATAAATTTAAATACGGAAAATAAACCGCGCGAATTTTCGCAATGTGGGCTCGGCCTAACAAGACGACAAAATTTTTCATATTGGCACAAGCTTGTCGGTCTATCTATTGCGTAGGATACAGTATCGGAAAGTGTGCTCGAAAACTATTCGACCTAGTTTCTGCCTCGCCTTGTTACCGTGGAACCGCGACGCATCCCTACATAATAATCTAGCTTCAAGTACCTACACATCCGAATGCGATTTGCTCCCTCATTTCTCATTCCTGGAACATCCTTCCCGTTTCCGTTTCCCTATAGTAAAGATTTTTTTATATATGGACTAGTGCCCGTAGTAGTAGTAGTAGTAGTAGTAGTAGTAGTAGTAGTAGTAGTAGTAGTAGTAGTAGTAGTAACAGTAGTATTAGTAGTAGTTACCCGCTACGATCCCATCATACTTACATTGTTTTTAACCCCCGACGAAAAAACGACGGGGTGTTATAAGTTTGACGTGTCTGTGTGTGTGTGTATGTGTGTGTATGTGTGTGTATGTGTGTGAGTCTGTCTGTTCCCCTGTAGCGCTCAAACGGGTGAACCGATTTGAATGCGGTTTTTTTATTTGAAAGGTGAATTAGTCGAGAGTGTTGTTAGCTATGTTTGATGAAAATCGGTCCAAGATGGCCGCCGCTACAAAATGGCGGATTACATACTTTATCACAACGCCCTCGATATGGGTATCAAATGAAAGGGCTTGACTAGTAGAATAACACTATGCAAATCCAAGATGGCCGCCACCACAAAATGTCGAGGGTTTTTTAAATTTTTAATTTATACTTGTGTTATATTAAGTATCTCAAAGTGATTAGGCAGCGTTTTCGATGAAAGCCCCCAGGCGGCTTGCCTTTTGCCGACATTTTCAACAATTATCGTCATATTTCAACCAATTCACACAAAAGCTTACCAAGTTATACACTTAAAACTTCCTCATTATTCATTCTGTCTATTGGTAAAAACCGCATGAAAATCCGTTCAGTAGTTTTTGAGATTATCACGAACAGACGCAACGGGGGACTTTGTTTTGTATTACGTAGTGATGATAGTGATTGCGAGCAATCGAGCTAAGGGTCACCTGATGTTAAGTGATTACCGTCGCCCATGAAAACTTCCAGCACTAGAGGAACCGCTAAATTATGCGTTGCCGGCTTTTAAGGAAGTTGTTGATCCATCCCTCCCATATCAAAGTTAGGTGGAAAAATCGCCAAAGAGGGTTGGTTCCACAATTTTTGTGTTCGTGGTGGGAATGATCTGACGCTTGGTCGGAGTGTGCCAGTGAGCTAGGCGGTAAGAATTTAAACATTTTCGGTGATGAAAACAGATTTACGGAAATGGAGAGTAAATAAGCATCTTGTAGTCAAACACGCTCCAGCTGAGGCCGCATGACCTTACCACTACGTGGGATTACAGCCAAGCGTTAGTCTAGTTTAAAACAAGTATAAGTAAATTAAAAATTTAAAAAACCCCCGACATTCGCCATTTTGTGGTGGTGGCCATCTTGGATTTATATAGTGGTATTCTACTAGTCAAGCCCTTTCATTTGATATCCATATTGAGGGAGTTGTGAAAAAATATGTAATCCGCCATTTTGTGGCAGCGGCGAATTTGCATAGTGTTATTCTACTAGTCAAGACTCAAGACCTTTCATTTGATAGGTACCCCTATTAAGGGAGTTGTGAAAAAATATGTAATCCGCCATTTTGTAGCGGCGGCCATCTTGGACCGATTTTCATCAAACATAGCTAACAACACTCCCGACAAATTCATCTTTCAAACAAAAAAACCGCATTCAAATCGGTTCACCCGTTTGAGCGCTACGGGGGAACAGACACACACACACTCATCATCATCATGATCAACCCATTACCGGCTCACTAAGGTCTCCTCTCAGAGTGAGAAGGGTTTTGGCCATAGTCTACCACGCTGGCCAAGCGGATTGGCAGACTTCACACACCTTTGAGAACGTTATGGAGAACTCTCAGGCGTGCAGGTTTCCTCACGATGTTTTCCTTCACCGTTAAAGCAAGTGATATTTAAATACTTAAAACGCACATAACTCCGAAAAGTTAGAGGTGCGTGCCCCGGGATCGAACCCACGACCTCCGATTAGAAGTCGGTCGTCCTAACCACTAGGCTATCACAGCTTTTTTTTAGGCACACACACACACTACTACTAACTAACTAACTAACTAAAGAAACTTGTCCAAATATACTCGTAGAAAAGACACTAGACCAAAACACTAAAAGAATGCTCCATGTCTGAAAAAGTTTCCTGTTATATTTTTAAAGTTTTAGCAGGAAGATAGCTGACTTGTCCAAATGTATAGAAATGGCAACACTACAGAAACACTCCATGAAATTTATTATTTTACAGGTTAGGAAACTGGATAGTAAAAAGAAAGGGGCATGGCAATTTTTCAAACCCATACCATAAATTAACCGCGGCTAATGTTACTCGATCAATTAGTTGCCACCCTACCAATATACCTACTTTTGGTAATCGCTGTATCGATAGGGCGGTAACTAATTGCGAACTCAATTACCTGACTATACAGGAAAGGTAACAGTTAATTAATTAGGAAGAAAAGTTTCGTTCATAAGAGCGGAAATAAGCAAACCTATATTGTCGTAGAGGATTTTCGTAAGCATTTAAGGTGCAACTCTCTATCCTGACCATGATTGGTGGCGATTTTTGTCACGTTTTCTTAATTTTGAAAATTTTGGAAGCAGTTTCTACCTATCTGTAGGTTCCCACAAAACTACAATAAAGGGCTATATACAAGGGGCCGGATAAACATAACGTATAATAGGCAGTTCTTGTGATAGGATCGATGCTTATTTCATTTATTGATAAACTACTTATATGTTAGGAAAAATTATGTATGTAGATCACGATTGTGGAATAATCATCAAAATCAGTTCATTCGCTTCTGAAATAATCGCGAAATACATTTTGAATACAGAACCTCCATTTTTGAAGTCAATTAAAAATGGCTATTCTGTATACGTATGTATCGGAAAGAAGAATTGAACGAGTGATGCTGATAGGTTTCACCCTAATACCATTAGGCCATTAGGCATAATCATTTACTTATTAACCTCGCAAGTTCTAGACCTGCTTTTCGGTCTAGCATTGACCCTAAAGCCGCAACAGCGATCGAAGAGGCCGTGATCCCGTGACCTTCGTGTGGTATTCGGTGGGTGTTACGACAAAACAGCTATAGGCACGGTTGCGGTGATATTATAATTCACCCTTTAAAATTGGCCTTTTACTGAGGAATTTTCGAATATATTAATTTATAAGAGGAATTTGTGTTACGAAATCTCGCGATTTTTTATTGCACATTTAAGCTGTTTTAATGCAGTAATTTATAGCCGCAGTATATTGCCGTAATTCTATAAGTATAAAAGAAAAATTTAAAAAACCCCCTAAATTCGCCATTTTGTGGTGGCGGCCATCTTGGATTTACATAGTGCTATTCTACTAGTCAAGCCCTTTCATTTGATACCCATATTGAGGGAGTTGTGAAAAAATATGTAATCCGCCATTTTGTGGCAGCGGCCATCTTGGCCCAATTTTCATCAAGAACACTCCCAACTAGTTCAGCTTTGAAATAAAAAACCGCATTCAAATCGATTCACCCGTTTGAGCGCAACGGGGAAACAAACAGACACACACACACAGACACGTCAAACTTATAACACCCCGTCGTTTTTGCGTCGGGGGTTAAAAACTGAATTAGGGCGTTTGTGCACTTACTCGTTTTCGATTCATGTTCGTTTTTTTAATGAACATCATAAAAACGGATACGAAATTCACGAATGACATTTGTGCACTTAATCGTGATTTCACTATACGTTTTAAGCATTTCGTAGATAAAACCGTGTTCATAATGTGTGCTGCATTTAATCGTCGACAGCTTTTCGCACTTCTCTTATA
The DNA here is from genome assembly GCA_920104075.1 of Melanargia galathea. Lineage (NCBI taxonomy): Eukaryota > Metazoa > Arthropoda > Insecta > Lepidoptera > Nymphalidae > Melanargia > Melanargia galathea. Next base: position 5,933,991 of record OV049859.1, on the reverse strand, counting down.
CATTCGTAGGCGATCATCACTTAATGACATGACATGACATCATGAAAAAACTTTTTTTAATTACTATCGAAAGAATGTTGCTACTTTCGATTTCATATTGTGTCATATAAAAAAAAGATTCCTCGGCAAGACACACGTTTTAGAGAATGCATAACTCCAGAAAAAATGCTGGCAGTAACACTAAGGTAAGTGATTATGAATATTTCACACGGTACGGTTAGTATCAAAATTATCTAAGCATATGTACGTCATATATTTTGTGAACATCCCAAGTGGACATTACGCTCTTGTAAGAAAACAGTAACAACTAAGTATCAGAAATGATATTTTTTATGAAATGTTCATATTTTGCTGATAGTTTTTGACTACCAACCACAGGTATGGAAATTTTGATTATACTACAATATTTAGGTATTTTACTCGAAGTAAAACTAATTTGAATGAAACAAACGATTTATTTTAATGCCAAACTAAGTAGGTATTAACTTTTAATAATAATAAACTGCTTTGAATCATGTTTTGTTGGAATTCAAGAAATGCAAATACCTATGTTTTCCAAATACCTCACAACATCAGGACTCATCTCTGCCCTCTTTCCACACACCATTCCACTCGCGTCCTTATTTTAAAACGATTCGATGTGAAGAATTCACGAATATATAAACACGAAAACGAGTAAGTGCACAAACGCCCATACAGTTATAAGGAAGGCTATGTCGAATCGTGTTTTCACGAAACACGAAAACGAATCGAAAACGAATAAGTGCACAAACGCCCTTAGCGAGAGCACACGGTCCGTTTGTACGCATGCAATTGAATGCGTCTCATTTTTTAGGTGTGAACCTATTTAGCTTTAGCCCGCGACTTCGCGATTTCATCCACATGGATTGAAGTTCTTTTTAAAAATCCCGTGAGAAATTTTTTTAACTTCAATTTTTTTAATTTCTATAGGTTATATTAAGCACCTACTAGATGTCTTTGTCGCAGAATAAATTATCAATTATTGCAAATAAAGAACACTAAACTCTGAGGATTTTCACTCCCTATAATGTTTCGCATTTCTACATTTTTGAGATTTTTTATTATTATTAGAATTACTAATAGGTACCTCCATAGACCATAACATTCGAGTATCTAGTATCGAGTATTTCGTACCTACTGACGACATATGCACTTTAGCAATAAAATTGAATTTCCAAGCGAACAACCGGTTGCGCATAAAATAAATATTATCATGATCAATGAACAGGTCCGACTTTGATTGCTGTTTTGCACACATCTGCGATACGGGTTAATGTGACAAGGCTCGGTCGTAAAACGCGTACGCGACAGCGGGATACTTCACCGTGGATGTTTTTAAGTAAGTACACATACGTTTACAAATTGCTTATTTGTCGATACTATGTTGGGAGTTTCTCTATTGTAGCGGCCACAATATCTACGGGATATGCCATTGAACATAGCGATAACCGTAGATGTGGCCGCTTTAATGCGACAAATCTGCCATTGGACCTCTTTGATCTGCCAAAAACCGGCACCCGACCCAATGCACAATGGCATATCCCGCAGATGTGGCCCCTACGAGATACAGAGGACACAATAGAGGAGATCCTTTAGAAGAACAAGAGTCACCGACATAGCTCAACGGGTTGCGAAACTGAAGTGACAATGGACGGGGCATATACATTATACAATATACATAGATCACAGAACTGATAGACGTTGGGATCCCAAGCTATTGGCGACCTTGCACAGAAAACGCAGTGCTGGCAACCCCCTTCTAGGTGGATCGACGACATTAGACGAGTAGCGCAGGGAGCCACTGGATACAAAGGGCGCAAGCCACTGGATACAAAGGGCGCAAGATCACGGCGTGTGGAAGTCCCTACAAGAGATCTATGTCCAGCAGTGTACATCTGTCGGTTGACGACGATGTCGACCATTGACGGAATTTTTAAAAACCTAAATCCAACAAAGTCGCATATCAGAGCTACTAGATTGAAAAGCGATAACTATTTCAAATTTTTATGAGGAGACTTCTCCAAGTTGGAGAAGAATGGAGACTATTGGAGAATCTCAAGATGGAGAAGTTTCCTTATTAGTTCTTGCATGCCAATCGACACGATAGGTATATTAACGCTTATTAAAAAAACGCAAAGCAAAGCGAATTCTGATCGCGGTATCACCTAAGAGTATTATCGTCTAATCCGTAACGTTGCAGTACGGCTTCGCCACGAAATGGGTCAACTTGGTTTTGATCACCGTTTGGCGGCCTTGCCGATGACACATCGGTTATAGGAGACTGTATTTTGGATTTATTTTAGCGATTTTGCTCTTACATAAAGTGCCTTACATAATATTATAAACTCGTTCTCAGCAGCCAGTTTCGTATATAGGAACTGTTTTACAGAACTATTAAAGCGGGGCCGCACTGCGAAAATTATTCGTGCGAATTTTATTCGCGCGGTTTATATTCCGCATTCTAATATATTTTTCTCGCGAATTTTAAATCGCATGTGCGTGCAGCTTCATACATTCCCATATGTCACATTATTTTGCGGAAAAATTCGCGCGAATAAATTTCGCAGTGCGGCCTAGGCCTTACGAAAACATAAGGCCTAGGCCGCACTGCGAAATTTATTCGCGCGAATTTTTTCGCACAATTCTGTGACATATGGGAATGTTTGAAGCTGCACGCACATGCGATTTAAAGTTCGCGAGAAAAATATATTAAAATGCGGAATATAAACCGCGCGAATAAAATTCGCGCGAATAATTTTCGCAGTGCGGCCCCGCTCTAAAATTATAGGAGCAATCTCACGCGGTGTACAGACAGAGAGTTGTCACCGCGTTATAGAGATAGTTAGGTTCTGTAAAATAGCCTCAACCTATAACCCGCGGCACGTTGATTGAACACTGAAGGAAAGTGGAGGGGGTAAGCTATTGTACTACGTGCGTGACAGTTCCCATACGCAGCTATCCCCTCTACGTTTCCTTCAGTGTTCAATCTACGTGCCGAGACATATACACGGTGTCTTTAGCTTCGTCGATCAAGAGCGGCCCCAGTAAGGTATCCGATGTAAGAAATCTTTAGGTAATATTCAAAATTAGTTCCGGACAATACACATATTAGTGATAAAAAATTATTAAAATTTAAAGCATTTATGAAACAGCCTGTTTAATGTTTTAGAAACTAGGTCAAGCCATTGAACTTGGATACAAGTTCAAGGAAAGATTTATCATACAAGTGAAATTATAGCCAACCAATAGCGAAGCGTATTTTGTAAAAGTCCACGTGGACCGCCAACCAATGTCGACGCTCGCGCTTTTCTTTGATGGAAACCGATAGCCAACGATGCGCACGCGGTGTTCTTTGTGATGTAATATGCCCCGCCCCCTGTATAAAATGTTCGCTAGACGTCCCGACCAAATCTACTGATTTATGGCATGCAGGTTTCCTTACGATGTTTTCCTTCACCATTAAAGCAAAAGATATTTAATTACTTAAAACGCACATAACTCCGAAAAGTTAGTGGTGTGTGCCTGAGATCGAACCCACGCTGTGGGTATCCTACCCACCAAGGGATAAGATAACCGCGAGAGATTTAAAATCACCGTACCTAAGTAAAGTGGTTACAATAAAGCAATGTTAGCCACTACAGGATTAAAAACCAATTTATAGCGTTTTAAAAATAAAACAAAGACGTAAAATTTTTGGCAAACTTAATGAAAAAAAAACTCAAAAAAATAATTAAATACTACTAGTAGTAGATTGTTATTTAGAAATATCAGCAGAAATTCTAAAAGCTTTAGGAGATGCTGGCATTGATATTATTCACAAGTTATGTAACCAAATCAGGCAAACATGTGTTACTGTTTTGTCGGAAAAGTTGGTCGGGACATCTGACGGCCGCTTAATAACATGAAATTGAAAAATAAATTATAAATTGTTTCTGAGGGTCCTAAGCCCGTAAAGGTGAACGCACACTTGTCTGAGCCGAACGCGTCAAACGAGTCGAACGAAACGAATTTTAGAATTCTGTATATGAAATCTCAAGAAACCTCGCACACTTCTCCGCGTGGGATCGTCCGAATCTGAAAGAACAGAAATCCTAGACGAAATCGGATGACGTCATCAGATTCGGCGCGGCTTATGCGGTCGACTCGACCGATGCGCTCGCATTCTATCAGTTGCGTACGACAGAGCAACGCGCGAGTACTATTTCTTCATTGTTTAAAACAATGAGTGATTCTTTTCGGTCGATTCTTTCGACGCGGTCGATTCTTCTGGTGCGGATGTATGCGAGGCCTCCTTGACTTCGATTCGTTCGGCGCGTTCGGCTCGGATAAGTGTGCGTTCACCTTAAAAAGTAGGTAGGTTCTAAGGGAAGGTTTTTATTATAAGTAGGTATGAATGTCCCTGTGAATGACCTCAAAGATCAGGAGTCGCCGCGCCGCGGTCTGTAGTATTATGTTAGCCATAGGGTGTTTTTAAATAATGCGTTTTTGTTTATTTTTTTTTAATATTAGTCATTCAAATGTTCTTTATTTTATATTATTATTACACTAATAGATAATAGGCACTGGATACATTAACTGGTTTGCTTGTGGAAGACGATAAAATTTTCACCGTGTATAACTGGTGTACAAGTGGACTAATCCTGATATTTTGTTAGTCGATAAATTGGCGCTCTACCTGTTTTTAATCTGTCTGTTAATAATTATATACCTTTATCATAATATTATGATGCAACTCTAAAATGCGGAATATAAACCGCGCGAAGTTTATTCGCGCGAATAATTTTCGCAGTGCGGCCCCGCTCTAATAGATTTACTTTGAAAAATTTTAAAGGCTCCTCTTCACTGTTGGCAATGATCGTTACTCGTATGATCGCCGTCATCAGCAAGGTAAAGGTGCGTCCAGACTTGAACATTTCACCGAACCGAACAGCGAACATTTCGGCGAACTTGTTACGCTCAATGTGGACGGCGCGCTTGGAGCGCTTGAGATGGGTTACTGCGTAACAGTTCGGCGAAACTTTCGCCGAACTGTTACGCAGTAACCCATCTCAAGCGCTCCAAGCGCGCCGTCCACATTGAGCGTAACAAGTTCGCCGAAATGTTCGCTGTTCGGTTCGGTGAAATGTTCAAGTCTGGACGCACCTTAAGCATCCACAGTCCACACGATCGTCCGTGATTATTTATTGATCGGTATTCCTTGAAGATTCAGTATACAATCATTTTGTAAATTTAGTGGAACGAAAAGTTATGAAAAAAATTGCCGTCTTCCGTTTATAGATGGTAATAGACACTTATCGTTTAGTACGACTAAATATTATCAGCAAAATCAATTTTTTGTTTGCTCCAAAAAAAATTTGACCTGCTTACACATTTTGGAACTTCAAGTAGAAATTTAGCAAACCCACATAACAAGAGGGTATTGGGGTAACATCTGGCGCTATCTCCCTCCTGGCGCAGTTCCAAGGCCGCCTGCCAATGCCTGCTTGTACTTAAATCAACAGGTCATATAGTCGTAGACGACGTGTAGGTGTAACGCCAATGTAACGCACATACCTACGTACGAGTATACTCGTAGTTTAATTCCTGCTTCGCTGTTATTGACTTTTCTGAGAGATAAGATTCCTCCACACATCATATACAGGCCACACACATCTACAGGATATGCCATTGAACATAACGATAATCGTAGGTGTGACCGCTTTAATGCGAATCTCCCATTGAACCTCTTTGATCTGCCAAAATTTACCGCCACCCGACCCGATGCCCAGTCGTATATCCCGTAGATGTGGCCCGTAGGTACATAATAGAGAGTTCTGAAATGTGTGATATTATTTCCGGTAGATACAACGCTAAGTTTGATCTATTTTTTCTTGACTGACTTACAAAGTAAATAAATCATATTAATTTTATTTTCTCAAGTCCCTGGCTTTTTCCTACCGGAGGCATTTCAATTAAGTAAAGTTTTCGTACAGAATTAATTAAAATATCGGTGATTCCTAATGGTAGACTAAAGACGGAATTTAATTTTGCAACTGGATTCAACCTCCCAACGGGGTTAATGAGTAAGAGCAGCAATTTGCTATTATGATTGCGTGGCCTTTCAAACATGTTTTGCTCTTTGTTTGGAATTTATGTTTATTTAGATGAAATGGTGAATTTCATTAGTGCGACTGAGTATGCCTGTTAAGTAAGTTGCTCGTCGTCGTTTTGCCTTATCAATTAAGTACCTTTCTGGTAGAAATCAGTCTCATCTTGGTCTGAAACCCAAGTTATTTAAGTAACGAAAGAATCGTAGGTCAAGGCTCCGGAGCCTAGTAATTTAGTTGTACCTACGCTCTACGAAAAGTAAAGTAGGTACATACCTATCCAACAAGTACCTACTCGTAACATTCAATCTCCTAATTTTTTTATTAAATGAAATAGCATTTGAATTATTTAACACAGAATTAGCCCCATCGTTAAATTCTTATCAACATTTTGCTTATCGTCAGGAAAAATTCATATACATATACTTCTTATAAATTCAAACAATATTGTGGACGTAGTAGTTTATATTTAAAGATCGTGTTTTTGCAAAAACAACCTTTGCCTATTTTTCGCTTTCATCCCGAGACTACTACAGATTTGCAGGGTTTTTGAAAAACCTAATTCCACGCGTACGAAATCGGTGCTTTAAATTTCTGACCTATAAAACCGGTGTAATATTATGTTAAAACGATATTTTAGTATAATAAATTGAATTATTCATATTCAGAAATGAAATTTCATTACTGTAATTGAATCGGCTGTGAATTAAAATTAGAGCTGGTTCGGATTAAATCACGGAACAGCATCAGCTGATCCGAGAGATTAGATGGAATTTATAATATTCATGGTAAGGTTTACATACTGATTGTAGTTGTCATAATAGGTATAGATCGTCCAGAATCTCATGAAAAATAGGGAAAGGAAATTCCAAGGTTAGCAACACTACGGCCGCCCTAGCGATAAACAAAGCAACTGACATTTTTTGTGAAATTGACTTCTTGCATTAACAAAAGTTTTATGTCGAGTAGTTTTTTAACTACCACAGTTTTAAAAAACAGTTTTATATTTCAAATAACTTGAACCGTTTACTGAAATTTAAATTGCCCAAACAAAGTAACTAGAATAGAATAGAAATAGAATAGAAAAGTTTTTTATTCAAATAAACTTTTTGTACTTTTGAATAGTCAAATGAATCTTTTTTTTTTTTTTTTTTTTTTTTTTTTTTTTTTTTTTTTTTTTTTTTTTTACGTGGGGAAATCCGTCATGGATACCACCGTGCCCGGGGAAGCACGGTGGTTATGTTGGACTTGACCAACTAAAACCCCACGGTGTTCCGTCTCTCTTTTGGTTTGCTGGGTGCAGGAACACTTTCGTACACTACTGCACCCAGCAAAAGCACCACCAAAACAGGCCCAACTTCCGGATTATTACTAATCCTTTACACACTTTAAGGCGCGCCAGGAACACATGGCGCGCCTTCCAACTCGAGGACCTTTTCTCCTGCGGACGATAAACTCCCCGTGTCTATCGCCCGGAGGTCCTCATTATGGAGGCAGGCGGCGGTCGTGCGCTTGCCTGCGCCCAGTTCTCCTACGGCGACTCGGGTGGACATTCACCGCTAACTCCCGCTCACGCTCCGCCGTCTCCTTTGCGGACATCACCTCCTCGCAAAAGGAGACGGCGGTACTCCACGCTGTCTCGCTCCGAACCATCGCTCGAACTATGTTCTGGAGCGAGAGGCCACCGACTGCCGCATCGAGTGCACGGCGCTGCTCCGCCCAAGCTGGGCACTCCTCCAGCGTATGCTGCGCCGTATCCTCGAGGCAGCACTCACAATGGTGGCAACCGGGTGATTGCTCCCGACCTATGCGATGCAGATACTTACCGAAACAGCCATGTCCGGTAAGTATCTGCGTCAGCCGGAAGGTTAGGGTGCCATGTTTCCGCCCCAACCAATCCTCCATTACGGGCCTTACCGCGTCAATGGTAGCGTGCCCTGCGCTGGGGTGTTCCAAACGCTCCTTCCATTCCACCATAAGAATCTGACGGAGCTGAGATCGACGCTGCGCATATACCCGCGGCAACGGTCGCCCTCCCCGTCCTCTCGCCTCCGCTGACCACTGGTATAGGGAGGCGAGGGTTTTCGCTTCGAGATCCCATGGCGGAGATCCGGCAAGGAGACTCGCCGCCTCAAAAGAGATAGTGCGGTATCCCCTTATTACCCTGACGGCCATCGCTCTTTGCGGTCTCCGCAGTATTGCGATGTTACGGGTCGTCAGGGTATCCGCCCATACAGGAGCCCCATAGAGGGCCATAGACCGCACGACCCCCGTGTAGAGTCTTCGAGAAGAGGCTTCTGGACCACCAAGATTGGGCAGCAAACGAGCAAGCGCTCCTGCCGTTCCCATCAATTTAGGGAGTAGGCGCTTGAAATGCGGCCCAAAGTCCCATCGGCTATCGAGGACGAGTCCCAGATACTTCATCGTCGACTCGATGCCTATTCGGACGCCTCCCACGACGATGTGAGATCCCGGAGGTGGCGCGCGCCGAGGACCATGAAAGAATATTGCCTCCGACTTGCTAAGCGCCACCTCAAGACCCAGACGTCGGATCCTCCCCACGACCTGTGAAACTCCAGCAGTTGCCAGCAACGTCGCCTGCCGGTGCGTTTCTCCACACGCCGTAACCAGCGTGTCGTCGGCGTAGCATGTAATGCCGACGCCAGGGAGAAGCGCTCCGCGCAGCACCCAATCGTAACCGATGTTCCACAGGAGTGGTCCCAAGACAGAACCCTGTGGAACACCGCACGAGCACTCTCGCCGACCCCATCCATTCCGACCCGGGTAGATCACCGCCCTATCCGCCAGATAAGCCCCGATCACAAGGCGGAGGTAGTTCGGCACCCGATGGTAGACGAGTGCCTCCCTTATACAGTTCCAGGGCAAGGTGTTGAAAGCGTTCGCTATGTCGAGAGACACCGCCAACACCACCTCGCCACGGAAAACTGCTTCCTCCGCCAAGGCCCTCACACGCATGATTGCGTCCACTGTGGAGCGCCCTCGGCGAAAACCAAACTGGTTGTCCGCCAGGTCTGGCCCTGCGCCCTCTAAGTGCTTGACGAGACGGTCCGATATAATTCTCTCAAAGAGTTTTGCCGTCTCGTCCAGCAACACAATGGGCCGGTAGGCAGACGGAGAGTCCGCTGGGCGCCCCTCCTTCTTAAGAAGGACCAGTTTTCCGGCCCTCCAACAGAGTGGAAACTGGCCGCGCTCTAGACACGCGCTGAAGAATCCCAACAATCGGGGCTCGAGAGCCTTTGAAGCCAGGACTAGAACACGGCCAGGTATGCCGTCGGGTCCTGGGGCAGTGTTTTTGGCTCGAAGCCTTAGCACCGCCGCTCTCAATTCTCCCGGGGTCACCTCAGGCACATCGTCGTCGTTGTCCGCATTGGGCAATGCAGCAGGCGGAGCCATCGGTGGCGGACTGCGTTCCGCTGTGGACGGGAACAGAGCGCAAACAACGTTCTCCAGGAGCTGCGGATCGAGACTCTGGGTCAACGGAGGCGCCGAAGCGCGCATTTTGCCCCTTACCATTAGGTAAGGGCGCCCCCATGGATCAGTGTTCAGAGTCTCCAACAGCTCCTCGCGGGCCCTAGTTTTGGCCAATTTAATAGCTGTCTGTAGGGCCCGCTTCGCCACTCTGTACTCCTCATATAGGTCCCCTTCTGCAGCTGTTTCATGCTGGGTGCGGCGATGTCTCCTGCGGTGCCTGGTGTACCGGCGTCTTGCGGCAACGCATGCGGCACGCAAGTTCGCAATATCCTGCGACCACCAGTACACCTGGCGTTTGGCAGGAATGCGCAGGATACGCGGCATCGCCGCATCGCAAACGTGCGACAGCGCCTCTCCGATCCACTCTGCCTCCTCTTCCACGCTGGAAGGCCTGTTCGGTGCAGAGACCCAGGCCTGCACAATGGCTGCTTCCAATAGCACCTCTTTATTAAGGCGTTTCAATGCCCAGCGTGGACCGCTGTTTCCAGGGGCAGCACGAACATGAACGTCCGATGCCGAGGGTGAGACGTCGAACCGAATGTATCGATGGTCCGATAACGTCTCCACCCCCTCCATGACGCGCCATCCTCGTACACGGCTTGCTACAGCGGGGCTAGCAAACGATATGTCTACTATAGACCCGCCCCGCTGACGCACGCACGTGTGGACAGAACCTCGGTTGAGGAGAATGAGGCCCTGCTCAACAGCCCACTCCTGCAGTACCGTTCCCCGCTGGTTTGTCGTTCGGGAACCCCAAGCCGAGGACTTGGCATTGAAGTCCCCAAGGACAATCACTGGGTTCGGACGACTTCTACTGACGACGACGCCCAAATTCCCGAGTAAGTCCTCAAAGTCGGCGAGAGTGCCGTTAGGTGAGGAGTAAACACCCGCGACCACCACCCCTCCAATCTTCGCCGTTATGAATCCCCGTCCCCGAACAACGCTTTCGAGAGACGGCGATTCAGTAGCAGCCTGCAAAATTAGGGCCACCGTGCCCGACAAATCATCCACCCAATCGTCCCTCTGAGGGACAAAGTATGGCTCAGCGACCACCGCGACATTGATCGACCACTGCGCCATGCTCTGGAGGAGCAAATCCTGAGCTCTGGCGCAGTGATTGATATTCGCTTGGAGAAAGCGGAGGTGTGGAGCCATTATTATGTCTCCATGCTCTCTGCCTCCTGAGTCTGGGATGGCGGAGGGTTGACCCCAGGCTTACCCTTACTTTTTTGTTTGGGTGCGGCACAGGTCTTTGTGCCCACCCGGTGATTTGCCGGCTTCTCTGCTGCCGCACACAGAACGCAATGCGGCGTGGCCTCACACGAGCTAGCCTTGTGCCCGGGCTTACCGCAACGGAAACAAAGGTTACTGCGGTCCAACCCCGAATTGCATTGGGCACCAACGTGCCCCTCCGCAAGGCATCGGTAGCACCTTAGGGACTTGGGCTGCAGGAGCTTGACCTGTGCCACCACCCAGCCCACCAAAATTCGACCACCCTCGGCGAGTTTTTTGGCCGCCACGACGGGACAGCTGATGACTGCTGTCCTCATCCCGGTGAAGCCCAGTGTAATGGGGCTTGACTTTACTTGAACCGGCGAACAGTCTCCGACCCTCGCGACAGCGGCCACCAGCTCCTCAATGCTAACTGAGTCATCTAGACCCAATATGCGCAACTCGGCGCTTTTGGTGGGCCTAGACACCTTAACTCCTACGGGTTCCAACGTCGCCTTCAGCTTTTCAGCAAGAGCATCAGCCTGCGGGCCGCTGCTTGCTCCTGCAACCTCCAGCATGCGGGCACCAGTCATTGTTGTTTTGCAACGAATGCCCTCAATGCCTAGCTCGCTGAGGTTGATGTCCGCCTTGGCCTTAGTCAACACAGAGCCATACGTAAGGCCCTTCTTTATTGCTTCGGGCTGCAGAGTTATTACAACAGCCGCAGACCGAGGGGCGCGCAATCTAACCTGCTTCTCGGCATTTTTTAGGCCCGCCTGTTTCGTTGCGTTGTTCGCCTTCCTATTGGCCTTTTTGGCCTGTTTTTTGGCTCCCGCCATCTGCCACTCATTTCCATCAGGCTGGGCTCCCGAGGAACTCTGCTGTTCCGCACTAGGCACTGGTTCAGCTTGAGCAGCGGAGGCCTTCCCCTTGCCCTTCCCTTTCCCCTTTCGAGAAGTGGTGGCCTCAGGTGTTTTCTGGCTGGGCTGGCCGGAGGACTTTTGCGCGACTGGAGCCTGTCGACTTTGCGGCGTCGACGTACTCGGCTTTGCAGCCATCTCCGCAAATGAAGGCCTCTCAGCCTCCACCGACCTTCTATCCGCAGCCAATGGTGGGCGCAAAACCCGCCCCTCTATCACAGAGAAGCCGGAAGACAGGCTCGAAACCTCCTTCAGGAGCAGGCGGAACTGCTCTGATTGGTCCTCCTTTCGAGCAGGCTCAGCGGGGGCTGCCTCCTCCCTTTTCTCCTGCCGGATTTCCTGCAGGTCTGCCCGCATCTTTCCCTGCTCGTCTCGAAGCTCCTCCATTTCTTTCTTGAGTCGAGCATTTTCAGCCTGCAGCCGTTTCACCTCCTCTGTAGAGGTACGCCTCAACAGCACCTCTGCGGCTTCCTCAATAGCCACTGCCGCTTCCTTGAGGGCCTTTTGGCACGTGCCCTTCAGGCCTTTGGATATTTTTGCCACTTTTTTGATGGCATTGACGGCAAGATGAACTCTATTATTGAGTTCCGTTGCCGTCAAATCCTCCGCATCTGTGCCATCTGAAAACGCAGAGGTTTCCGACGTCCTCCGCTTCCGGTCCGAGATCATTTGTGCCGTCAGATCAGCGGCATCGCTATCTTCGGCCTCCTCCCTTTCCGCCTGCTCTGCGGCACGTTTGGCGGCCTCTAGGTTTTTTTTGGCCTGTGCCAATCCAACATATTTACCGCATGTAGGCGGCCTACCACGTCCACGCTTGGCGGGACCAATTTTCGGTGCCACCTCTCTCTCTTCACCGCTGAGCGGCCTCTTCCTTCCTGTGCTCTTTACACTTATGAGGCTCGACGCAGAGTCCGAATCCAATCCAGACTGGTCGACCTCCCTCATCTCCGTCTCGTTCCGCTCGGTTGTGTTCTTATTTTTTAAGAAATCCATATAGTTCCCACGAGAAGAACGGAAATATCCTCGACCCGGGCAGAGCCGTAATTACCCGGGAAGGTGTGCATTTGTAACTCAACCAGGGGGTCCACAGGTACCCTGGCTGGGGGTGCGCTAGAGACTGATGTCCCTCTGAGGTAAGAGACAGAATCCGTCAGCCATTCATCCCCTCGCCGCGCACCAAAACTTGAGATTCGGATAATTTTTTATAGAGGTTTATTCCTCGCAGTCCGGGCGGTTAAGCCAAGACCCTCGGTCCCTCGTCAGGTGAGAGACATGACCGTCACCCAACACACCTACAGGGATTACGATTTGGTGGCGAGGACCGCGCAGGACTAGTTCCCGCGCAGCCCGCTCGGAGGCAGGGTAAGTGCACACCGAGCTCGCCTCAGGAGCCCTCCCCTCCAGAGGATCCCCCCTCCGGTGATTTTTTATAGAGGTTTTCTTCCTCGCAGCCCCTCGCTCCGTGCGTGGGGCCCCCGGTCCGCTCAGTGCGGATTACGGGTTGCCCGACGGTGGCCGAAGCCAGCGCCCACCGGCCATGAAGACCGGCGGACCCGCCGCGCGGGGCGTTGCCACCCCCTCTGGTAATTTTTTAATGAGGTTTTCTTCCTCACGGCCCGAAAGCCTCCCCCCCACTGTCGCCGCCCGGAGTCTCACACAGTCCACTCTGCTGAGCAGAGAAGTACCAGGAGCCTCCAAGCGACAACCCCCTGCTGGTTTTGGTCCGCGCCGGGTTTCCCCGGTACCTCCCATATCTGGGAGGCGTTCCCCTATCCGCCACCGGGGGACGCGCCCGATGGGGGACCAGCAACCCCACACGGGAGTCAAATGAATCTACCACGGGTTCGGAATGCCATTCCAACCGAGAAGAACCAGCAAGAAACTCGGCGGTTGCTCTTTTCCAAATTTACAATATCAATATAACAATTTTATGTTAAGTACATGATTGAATTGCCGTCTCGCGCATTGCTGGAACGAGTCAAATCCACGCCTTTTTATCATTTATATAAGTAATCTTCAATTTTATTCAGATAAACTTTCACAAGCGCTTACGAATCGACAAATGAATCTACCACAGGTTCGGAATGGTGCTTACAATTCTACACATGTGAAGAAGGGCAGACAAAAGTAGCCCCATTTCCGACAGTGGCACCCGTTCACGATCATGACGCATGATCCAGCCATTGCATCGCTCAACCATATTCGAGGGAACGTAACAACCCGCACCACACGACACCACCACAGAAATGTTTAAAGAGAGCGTGACATACTTAGGCTACCCATGATCAAAGCATCGAATTGAACACCAATAATCAAATACTCATTTTAAGACATGAGTTAAATTTTTTTAGATTGTTTCCAAGCAACCTGTCATTGAGAAATTGCTCCATGCTTTTTTATCATTTATATTTTATATAATCTTCAATTGTATAATATGCTTTTTTTATGAGCATATTTTTAATAGAGTTCTTAAACTTGTGTAAAGGCAAGTCTAACTGCACTCACTAACCCGGAATATAAATGCAAAAACCAAGTAAACAACAAGCACAACACAAAAACAAAGTAATTGGATGTTGATTACTTTGTTTTTGTATTTAAAATCCAGTTACTGGATTTTTCGTTTCGTGAAACGATCCTAGGTAAGGTGTTCTGAATGTAATTACTTTGTTTATCACTAGGGCAGCCGAGTTAACCTAGTGTTGCTTACTACAAAATTTAACTTCCCCATTTTTCATGAGATTGTGGTCGATATATATCTAGTAATGAGATTCATTTATTAAAATTGTTTTCCTGTAAGCATAGTTTTACATTTCAAAGATTGAAGAGTGCAGTGTTGTCAATGTTTAACCCCCGACGCAAAAACGACGGGGTGTTTAAAGTTTGACGTGTTTGTGTGTGTATGTGTGTGTGTGTGTGTGTGTGTGTGTGTGTGTGTCTGTCTGTTCCCCTGTGGCGCTCAAACGGGTGGACCGATTTGAATGCGTTTTTTTTGTTTGATGAATGTTTGATGAAAATCGATCCAAGATGGCCGCCGCTAGAAAATGGCAGATTATATATTTTTTCACAACTCCCTTAATATGGGTATCAAATGAAAGGGCTTGACTAGTAGAATATCACTATGCAAATATAAGATGGCCGCCGACACAAAATGGCGAATGTCGGGGGTTTTTTAAATTTCTAATTTATACCTACTTGTTAATTGAAGTCGTAGGATCAATCACTAGATTCGTGAGGCTTTGTCCCCTGACCCCTACCCTACCGCATAGCCCTCAGTTGAGGCAGAAAGCGACGGCGGCGCGTACCAAACGGCCGTGATGCGGCGAAATACAAAGCCTCGCAAGGCTGCCTCGCTTAATGTGGACTCAACCATCAGCCAAAGCCAAAGCTTCGCGAGGCTGCCTCGCTCATTGCGGACACAGCTATTGATTCGGCTGCAATTTTTTATATTCTCAAAAGCGTAAAGGCGTATGTGAAACTGTGCCTCAAACACTTTAATAATTTAATTCCTATAAAGCTGGCATTGCACTAACGGTCACTCTGGTGCTGCAAATGGACATCGGCAATGGTAATCACTACATCAGGTAACCTGCACGTTATTCACATATAAAATTGTTGTGACACACATACGGACGGATAGAGAAACTGGACAAAATTATCGGGGTTCCTTGTTTTACTATGGAACGCTAAAAAATATGTATTGATCCCGGGCACGCACCTCTAACTTTTCGGAGTTACGTGCGTTTTAAGTATTTAAATATCACTTGCTTTAACGGTGAAGGAAAACATCGTGAGGAAACCTGCATGCCTGAGAGTTCTCCATAACGTTCTCAAAGGTGTGCGAAGTCTGCCAATCCGCTTGGCCAGCGTAGTAGACTATGGCCAAAACCCTTCTCACTCTGAGAGGATACCCGTGCTCTGCAGTGAGCCGGTAATGGGTTGATCATGATGATGATGATGATGACATGCTAGTAGGCAATTCCCTTTCATTCTATTCCAATGAAAACAGTTCTAAAGTACAATCATAAAGTTTTCAATTCCAATAACGTTCCAATCACACTGCGTTCATGTGAACATGTCGGCGCGAGATTGGATGGGAGCAAACTTACTTATTTTAAAGGTAAACAGTAACAACGCTCTTCATCCGAAGTTCCTAAATGTTTCTATTTATCCATCAATTTTATCAAACAATTCCTTGTTTTATCAAACAAAAAAACTTTGTGTAGTTGCATAGGAGCCGTTTTGGGCGTTTTTTTTATGAGTAACTGTTAGGACCTAGGTTAGGTTTTGTGAGGACCTAGAAAGTAGCATGAGATACTTTTTGTCCAGGTTAAAACAAAGGGTTCCCGCGAGATTTCTGAAAAATCTAACTCTATTAAAAATGTAAAGCTGACTGCAGTAATTTTAATCTGATTAAACTGTATCATGTAGGTACTAAGTTATAGGTAGGTACCTAATCTGTGTTAAGGGTAATAATAAAATTCTATACTTACATTAACATTCGTATATATGATGAAGGATCACCGGATCTCTATTATGCCAAAAAAACCTCTATTGTCATGTGATTCATGGAAAGGGATGCGACCCTTAGCCATGAAGAATATAACGCAGAGAGATCGAATACCTCGTCATAATTTTCTAGTGCAGCTTGGACGTCCAAATTCCACTGAATAAGAGATGTCTTAAAAAGTAAAGCAGATGTAGAGAGAGTGCAAGTAACAACATAAAAGTCGACTGAAAAACCTCCATTTTTAATTTCAAAGCATTTTATGCGCCTTGCAGTAGGTAGCCTGATTTTTTAAGCAGCACAAAATTGAGAACGAAAACGAAAGAAAGATTTGTAAAGCCAAAAGTGTTTCAAAACTTCGTTCCTAGAACAGCTTCTTTGCCTTGAATCTTTTCGTCTCTATGAACAGAAGTAAGTAATTTTATGTAAAAGTCTTTGGAAAAAAACCAGGCAACCTTTACAGTAAATTGCTTTTCTTTTGCTCATTAACCCCTTTAAAACACGTCTCAGACTAAATTCGTCAGACTCTTTCCGTTTCAATTTTAACCCTATATTAAAATACGAGGTAATTTCCATTCCCTCGTTTTGAAAGAATATTTTTAGCTTTAACTTTGTACGTGAATGTCTTTACTTTTCTGATTGAATTTATAACTAAACTAGCTGATGCCCGCCACTTGGTCCGCGTGGATTTAGGTTTATTTTTTAAATCCCGCGGGAACTCTATAATTTTCCGGGATAATCCTGTTCAGCGATTTAAGTAACAGCGTAACATACAGACAGAGTTACTTTCGCATTTATAATATTAGTTAGGATAGTTCGGATTTATTAAAAAAAAGCAGTCCAGTATCTACGTCTTCGTTTCAGATCGTGAACCTACTTTGATATCTGTTAAAAAACGGCAATAAAAACGTAGTTGATGTCAAAAGATTTTTATTTTATTTCCCTACATCAAGCTTTGAGTTCAAAGTTAGTTTTTGCCAACCAACCGCCAACTTCTCCATTTGTCGAGAAAAAAACGATCGATTTTAAATGCAAAACCCTGTAGAGAAATTTATGCTACGTTATGTTTGAAGTAGTTTTAGTATTATTAAAGCATAGAAGCCCTATAGGAGGATACTCTTGACTTTGATCTTAATTGTCCACCACACAGATAAAGTAACAAGGTAACAGTTAAAATAAATAAGACCACCGAGAACTGCCACTTTCAAAAATTTGGATTCATTTAATTTTAACGAGTAACTAAGTATTTACCCTTAATGTCCATGGTAGGATTAAATAAAATGTTAATACTGATTTTCACGACTCACTTTGTTTTATATGATGTTCGAAAACCTTAACTGTTAAATAACTTAAACCGTCTGTTATTTAACTAATCCTAAAATAGTTTATGTCATAATGGCTATACATTTAGCGCGAAGTGCGTCGTATTTTCGTACAGCGTCTCTCACTATTTTTAATACCCGACGCAAAAACGACGGGGTGTTATTAGTTTGACGTGTCTGTGCATATGTGTGAGTGGGCGGGGTCTGCCTGTTCCACCGTAGCGCTCAAACGGGTGAACCGATTTGAATGCGGTTTTTTTTATTTGAAAGGTTAATTAGTCGGGAGTGTTTTTAGCTAATGTTTGATGAAAATTTGTCCAAGATGGCCACCACCACAAAATGGCGAATCTCGGGGGTTTTTTTAATTTTTAATTTATACGTCTTGTACTTTATAAAACACGTCTTAACAAAAACTTCGTCGGATAGATGTTACTCGTATTGTGTTGAAAAAACAATCTTTGGTCCTGAAATTGTCTTACCAATTTTGATAAATGGGTGTTTGATATCAGCGTTCTCAACGCAACAATCGGCGCATCTGTGATCTATTGGAGTTTGGTCCTCGTTCGGCAATTTGTTTTATACTACACCTGCTCCGAAAGTACCTTCTGGTTTTTCTCCTATCGAAAGTCAAAAGTACGTCATTACTATCAAACAAATATGCGGGCTGAAAAGATGTATGAGAATTCATTGTTAACGCGCTAGAGCGGAAATTCCATTTATGAAATTCCATTACTAACGTGCTTTTTTCTTTTTAATTTTTGATAAAATCCGGTCAGTACATGAAAAAAACCTATTTCGACAAAGACGACATAAACAGTTTTCAGACTGAATTTATTAAAGTGTGCGTGAATTGTTTATGTTACATACCGTCGTAGTGATACAACTTTTCTATCAGTGTATTTACACTGTACAATGTACCTACATGTACCAGGTACCTACATGTATTGCGCATATGGAACGCGGGGGGACCTCAAAATTTGACTAAAAAAACCAATTCATATTAGGTACGTGCCTACTAAGATCGTAAGGCGGCTCCACTTATTCTATAGTTTTTTATGCTTGTCCTTTACGAATTTTTTGTGTTATGAATTTTTAAAAAGAGCAATCCAAACCTGTGTTACATTCATGTTTTGACTGTTTAAAAATTTTGACTTGAATGGTAAAGCGTAGACCACAGTAGACCACCTAAACACACAGAGTAAGTATGTGAAAAAACTGAACTCAACCTAAAAATTCTACTCGCACTCGAATTCGTTTACTATAATATGTATGTTGTGAAGTATGCCAACTGTTTAAACTCTTTATTATTTGTGGATACGGGGCATTGATACAGAAAAGTCTAAAGACCTTTAATGTCTTTATAGAGTAGGCATACATTCGATTATCGCTTTAATAAAAAGTTACGAATTAAAATTGATTTTATTTATTTGCATTTCGAATCGTGCTTGCCATGTCTGGGCTCGCTTTTGTCGCCAGTCGTGTGATTTCAACAACAGCTGGTTTCTGTATAACTCATTTATCTCGTGGTGGTTATGACGAAATTCGTAAGTAATATAATAAGTATGTGGGCACTGGGGCAGGTATGGCCTGGTTAGGTGACGTTTTTATCACATTACATTTTTTTATCCTTTTCAAATTGAGACAACTTATTGAAATCACTTAATTTATTTTTAAACAGGTTTATTATGTGTGATGTGTTAATACTTAATACTTTAAAAGCTTTAAATGCTGCATCAGACTGATTCGCATATATCAGTGAAGCATCAGTGCCGGCACAGTTCCGGCACAGTGAAAAATATTTTTCATACATTATCTATGAACGCGTTCACACCTTTCCGGATCAGTGACGACGCGACGCAGTGTTTCAGTGTCAGTTCATAGAGAATGACATACATATATTTCTCACTGTGCCGGAACTGCGCCGGCCGCGGTATACATGCTTCACTGATAAACGGCATTTATTGCTAACTAGTGGATCTGGCAGACGTCGTCCTGCCCGGTGACATACCGACATCAGCGCCGCCTACCGAGACCCGGTAATTGTGTTTTCAAACCATCCAGGATTGAAATATACACACAAAATTTCATACAAATCGGCCCAACCGTTTAGGAGGAGTTAGGTGACAAACACAAGTACGCAAGAATTATATGTATAGGTACGGATGAGAGAGTTTACCGTATCGACCGAAACCCGTGAACATTTTGTATTGTAAAATGTTGTTTATTTTATTTTATTTTTTCGTCAATTTTCCAATGTTTTTAATAGTTATTCTGCTATTCAGGACGAAGATAAATACCTACAACAAATCAATAATCGTGAAAATCGCTCCAGCCGTTCTCGAGTTATAAGTGTTCGAACTGACACGACTTTGTTTTATATATATACCTAGATATACTAATCTCAATAATTATTGTAGTGATAACTGACAGGCTTACTTTGTAAATGCTATTCTTGCTGCAAAATTCATTTTAGCTGATAGCGACAGAGTATCGGCCCAACACAGGTGAATGCGACTCTACTGTTGTTGTCAGTCTTAGCGCACCTCTAGAATACCTACTCAAGGAATATTTCCTCAAAACTGTGCGTTGGCTCTCAATCAGTCACGGTTCTAGATTAATTATATGGGTAAAATAAAGTACCTATTATCATCATCATAATAGTACTTTGTTCGCTTGGTTGCTTGTTTTTCCTGCATATTTAACAGCAGGAGGGCTAATAGGGTATAGCACTTCCTGCATGTTGTACCAAACATATTTGACTGTTTTGCGGATTATAGCAAAATAATTTTGACTTTTCATCATATATTATGGATTTCCGCAAAGTCACCCTGCTTCTGTTCAATTTGTTATCATGTCAAAAAATTATATTGTTCATTTAATGTGTATTACCAATTATTCAAAGTGGAGAGAGATTAATCTAAGAAATATTTTTAATGAAAATAAATTTCACCCGACGCGAAGGGGTAGAATGATTAAACTAAGTGCGAAACTTGGTTCAAACTTTGCTAATACTTCTTCAACTTGTTGAGTATTACTTGGACATCGCTCGTTTGTTTATATTTTTAACGTTTCTTTTTATTCCTTAACTTCACGACTTTGTACGTAACGCTTTACTTAAGTTTTTTCTGTAATCAAACTTGTTAAGCAGACAATTGGACGGCGGAAAGAAGTGATTTCATTTCAATTGATATATAATTCATACCTCATTACCCAAATTATCCCATTGATAGTATTCAGAAAGGGGCACTTCGACTTGTGGATAATTCCAAACCTAAAAATATATTATTTTTACCCGACTGGGTTATGTGTTTCACCTGTGTGTATGTATGTCCATTCCTATGTCCGCGTGTAACTAATCAACGGCTCAACGGATTTTGATAAATGATACGTCATTAGATTTGTCTCAATGACGCGAGTGTTATAGGGTACCTAAATTTAAAAAAAAATCAAAATGGCGGACTTTATGCGCTTTAATGTACGAGCTGAAAAAAAATTTTTTCTTCAAGACCCTCGAGTGGGGTATCAAAATAAAGGGATTCAAAAGGCAAATACAAAAATGTATAAATTTATATATTTGGAAACAATTTGGAGTGATAAATCGTAGAAAATGACCGTTTCCTATGTCAGTTCGTAACTACTTAACGGCTCAACCTATTTTGATAAATTATACGTCATTAGATTTGTCTTGACGGCGCAAATGTTACTGGGTACATAAAATTCATAAAAAATCAAAATGGCGAATGTTATGCACTTTAATGTGCGGGCTGAAAAATTTTTTTTTCTTCAAGACCCTCGAGTGGGGTATCAAAATAAAGGGCTTTAAAAGGCGAGTACGAAAATGTATACAATCTATATGTTTTAAATCAATTTGGAGTGACAAATCATGAAAAACAAAATAAATAACAACTACACTAAGTGGTACGGTGGTAGTTTATTAATTTTTAGTTCGTTTTTTAGCATGGCAGTCGGGTTTTTTTAATTTTTAAATTATAGCTTGTTACCCGACTGGGTTATGTGTTTCACCTGTGTGTATGTATGTCCATTCCTATGTCCGCGTGTAACTAATCAACGGCTCAACGGATTTTGATAAATGATACGTCATTAGATTTGTCTTCATGACGCGAGTGTTATAGGGTACCTAAATTTAAAAAAAAATTAAAATGGCGGACTTTATGCGCTTTAATGTGCGAGCTGAAAAAAAATTTTTTCTTCAAGACCCTCGAGTGGGGTATCAAAATGAAGGGATTTAAAAGGCAAATACAAAAATGTATACAATTATATATTTGAACATAAGTTGGAGTGATAAATCACAGAAAATGACCGTTTCCTATGTCAGTTCGTAACTACTCAACGACTCAACTTATTTTGATAAATGATACGTCATTAGATTTATCTTAACAGCGCAAATGTTACTGGGTACATAAAATTAATAAAAATTCAAAATGGCGGATTTTATGCACTTTAATGTGCGAGCTGAAAAAATTTTTTTTCCTCAAGACCCTCGAGTGGGGTATAAAAATAAAGGGCTTTAAAAGGCAAATACGAAAATATATACAATCTATATGTTTGTAATCAGTTTGGAGTGACAAATCATAGAAAACAAAATAAATAACAACTACTCTGTGAGTAAATTGGTGGTAATTTATTTAAGATCCCTTCCCACTCCACTCTACTACATTCCACATAATCCCCCCTACACCTCCCCCCTTCCCATCAATTATTGTAGCACTAATAATTTAACCTTAAATCGCCTAACACTAAAATAATACAATAATATTATGAAGGATCTTATTAAAGTTTCCAGTGTTCAACAGATGGCGCTAATAGTGGTCTTAAACGCGCTATACCTTAATACATGAACATCAATTCTTATTCGCGCTGTATTGAGAAATTGATTGATTAATCGTTCTGTCGATATCTTTCGTAGTTCGGGTTACTAGTAAAAGGTTTATTAGCTACTAGCGGACCCGGCAGACGTCGTCCTGCCCGCTATTAGCGCCACCTACCGGGTCCAATTTTTCTACTTACAAACCTTCCTCTTGAATCACTCTATCTATTAAAAAAAACCGCATCAAAATCCGTTGCGTAGTTTTAAAGATTTAAGCATACATAGGGATATAGGGACAGAGAAAGCGACTTTGTTTTATACTATGTACTGTAGTGATTAATTATTATTAATTACTAATTGTAATTATTACTTATTATAATATTATATTTCTACGTTTCTTACATTAAATCGTTTCGGTGGCAAAAGTTGGCAGAACTGCCTAGTACCTAGTGCTTCTTTCGTTTTGTGTCCATCTTGCAACTATCGAGAAAGTTGAACGTGGTCGAACAAATAGCGCGCGCGCGCGTGTCTTTCTTCGCTTGCAGCAGCCTACTAGATTGGTCCTTGCGTAATGGCCGCCGCCTGTAGGTATGTTTTTTAATACCTACACGCGGAGTGACACAGGCCTGTCTCTTGTAAAAATATGCATCTAAAAATTTTTCATAGTTTTGCACTAAAAACCAAGAAATAAATTACGTAATTAAAAAAACTAAAAACCCGACTGCGTAAAACAAATTAGTTCTGGTAACTGAAAAGCAAAAAACAAGCTTTGTACTTTATAAACTAGAATTTTATAAGATCATAAACATAATTAATGTTAGAAAATGTATGGCAGGCGGGGGCATTACTTAGCCAACTACTCAGGACTATTAGTTCGCCCCCGCATGCCATACATTTTCTAACATTAATTATGTTTATGATCTTATCAAATTCTAGTTTATAAAGTACAAAGCTTGTTTTTTGCTTTTCAGTTACCAGAACTAATTTGTTTTACGCAGTCGGGTTTTTAGTTTTTTTAATTACGTAATTTATTAAGCTTTATTTTTTGCTCACCAAATGAATTTGCACTTTTAGAGCACGACAATACATCAGCTCAACTGCCTTTGTGTGTTGTATCGATTTAAAATCGGGACAGTTCTGAATCATTGTTTGCGCATAGGTATACCATTTTAACATTATGTTTCATATCAGGTAATTTCTGTAACGAACGTGCGCATTGTGGAACCAGCATCTACAATGTTCCCTCAAAACTACGAAATAGGGTGAATAAATTATTTACGTGTCAGCAAAGCATTGTGGCAGATCATTTAGTTCTGCAGGTATTCATGGGTAACTGGCAAGACGTGGCAAACTATTCGTTTGCTCGCTATTTGCGTAAAATAAATATACTGCGGAAATATACTACGAATGACGATTAAAACTGTAAAAATTGAAAATTTAAAAAACCCCCGACATTCACCATTTTGTGGCGGCGGCCATCTTGGATTTGCACTAGTGATATTCTACTAGTCAAGCCCTTTCATTTGATACCCATATTAAGGGAGTTGTGAAAAAATATGTAATCCGCCATTTTGTAGCGGCGGCCATCTTGGATCGATTTTCATCAAACATAGCTAACAACACTCTCGACTAATTCTCCTTTTAAACAAAAAAAACCGCATTCAAATCGGTCCACCCGTTTGAGCGCCACAGGGGAACAGACAGACACACACACACACACACACACACACACACACACACAGACACGTCAAACTTATAACACCCCGTCGTTTTTCCGTCGGGGGTTAAAAATATAACGATTACAACTGTAAAAATATAAAAAATATAACGTTTTCATTGTTTCAATAATCTCTAGTTCCGATAACGCGTTGTTATTCAATAGTTCACAGAGGTCACGACCTGTAGCGTGGTCTTCTCATGTGGTACAGTGTTATACATGCTGATAACATAATCATTATGTGGAGTAGTGTGATGCCAGTTGTC
Source organism: Melanargia galathea (assembly GCA_920104075.1). Classification (NCBI taxonomy): domain Eukaryota; kingdom Metazoa; phylum Arthropoda; class Insecta; order Lepidoptera; family Nymphalidae; genus Melanargia; species Melanargia galathea. Next base: position 5,909,623 of record OV049859.1, on the reverse strand, counting down.
ACGGGAAGCCTAGAGCAATTCGGTTTGATTATGACAACAAAACAAAATGAATGTCATTTGGCTATAAATAAACTTGCATTTGTAACGATATGAATGTGATATAATTACGAATAGGTACAGAAACAAATCGAAATAATATCGATGAGTACCTACGAATTATTGCAAGAGTGTCCTTTCTAGGGCCAGATTACCGTTAAATTAAATCCACCCTAAAACAAGCAAAGTAGTTGCACAGTAATCAGTAATCATTATTCCAAAGTTAAGTAAGAGTTAAAAGGTAAACAAAACATAGATATCTAAGACAATAATAATTTTGCTGGATAACAGTGCCAGTAGGTACGCCCTGTAACGATTGCACATTAAAGGTTTCCAATGTTAGAAAAACAAACGATACTTAAAATATAAACAAGAAATGAAATGAAATCCGCTTAAATGTACCTACCTAATGAAATTCGTTTATTGTGCCAAATGTAAATAGTTAATACGAAGCATATGTATTTATGTTCACGATTTAATTTTGTAACGAGGCAACTGCCTCGTTGGTCTAGTGGTTAGCATACTCGACTACAGATCACGAGGTCCCGGGTTTGATTCCCGGGTCGGGCAAATAATTGTTAGGTATTGGCTTTTCTGTCAAGATATTCTCCGTGCCAACTGCCAGCCAGTAGTTGGTAGTTGGCGGTGTTTCACCCCCGTTAATCCCGTTGTCACCCCGTTGTCACCCCGACTACTTAACGTGCTCGGAGAGCACGTTAAGTAGTCGGTCCCGGTTATTATCACTATCATGTGACAACTGTCGTTAAAGCCCGCCAACCCGTATTGGAGCAGCGCGGCGTGGCGAATCTAAGCTCTAAATCCCTCTCTCCTATGAGAGAGGAGGCCTGTGCCCAGCAGTGAGACGTTAAAAAAGGCTGTAGCTGTGGTGGTGGTGGTGGATTTAATATTTCGTTTAATATCGACGTAATCTTATAAATCAGCAATTAACAAATTGACGACTAAATCAAAAACCTTGGACTGAAAGAGCGGTCAGTTGTCACCGAGGGTCGGCCGACCCCGGACATCACTTATAGGGCTTCTATTATATACTTAGGATAGCGTGTGTGGAGAACAATATTTGATCTCCCCATGTTTCTACGTCTCTTTCGCACGTCAATATTAGGTCATATTTAGACAGAGATGGTATTATAGTGATTTAACCCTCAAATATATTCCCCCTTGGCTTTTATCTCTTGCAACTGGATTATTTTGTATGGGATTTTTATAACCCGACTACGGCAAAGCCAAAAGGAAGGGATATGATTTTAGCAGTCTAAGTATGTATGTATGTATTTATGTTTGTATCCGATTATTTTTGTTCCACCGTAGCGCCTAAACTATTGGGCTTTATTATTATTCCATTAGTATAAGCAATTCAATACACGTTTTTCTGCATATTAAATTATTATTCTATACTATTATTTTTATGAGTAATCAGGTTTTCATTAATAAATTTTATCTCTTGTATTACTTATTTCACGTTTATTGTTAAGTTATTACGCTGGTTACCGAGGCACGAGGATGAAACACCGCCACCTACCAACATCCTGGTTGGCAATGAAAATTTCTCGACAGGAAAACCCCTTAATTAACAAGTTTGGCCCGACCCGGGCATCGAATCCAAGACCTTGTGATCCGCACTAAGCACTAGACCAACAACTAAGCAGGCAATCATAAAGCACTCAACTTAATTTTACCTCCTCACCCGCAGAATTTTCGTGTCAGCAAGTAGATAGTATCCAATGATTTATGTTCAAATAGCTTACATCGAGGTCAAGAGCGTCTCGTGAAACATAACGCACTGCGGGGTTATAAATATCAGTACATTATGACCCAGCCGGTTACGGTTACAAGTTCACGGTGACCGTATCGCTCTTTACACATTTTAAGGTTACGCTTATCGCGAGCTTTTCCATAAAAAGTATCTATACCTAAATTAAAAATTTTAAAAAACTCCCGATATTCGCCATTTTGTGGCGGCGGCCATCTTGGATTTGCAATAGTGCTATTCTACTAGTCAAGCCCTTTCATTTGATACCCATATTAAGGGAGTTGTGATCGATTTTCATCAAACATAGCTAACAACACTCTCGACTAATTCCTTTCTCGAATAAACCTTTCTCGAATAAACCTTTCAAACAAAAAAAACCGCATTCAAATCGGTTCACCCGTTTGAGCGCTACAGGGGAACAGACAGGCAGACAGACAGACAGACACAGACACACACACACGCACACGCACACGGACACGCACACGCACACGCACACGCACACAGACGCGTCAAACTTATAACACCCCGTCGTTTTTGCGTCGGGGGTTAAAAACTGAAACTCTACTGACCCAGTGGTCAGTAGAGTTTCAGTTTTTAACTACCACTGACTAGATAGAGGACTCTTAAAAAGCTTTATTTACTAACTTTTTGAAGTACCCTAGGAACCAGTAGATAAGTAGATGGGTGAATTTCCCAAGTGCATTTTTGACACGGCGAGGTTGAAAATTAATGTGTAAAGTTAAACTACAATAACGTGTAATTTTATATGGGTAGTTTAAATAGTGGTCTACATGATAATAAAGTATTTAAGGTATTTAATATATTAAATTCTTAGTAAAAAAAAATCTAAGGCCTAAAATCTAATTTCGGTGGACTGTCCGGATTCCATTTGTTTACATATTTTTTTAATTAATTTTTTTTAGTGAAGTAATTTCATTGAAAGGGAATGTGTTTTTAGAAATACGTTAAATAAGTCAGCTAATATATATTTAAGGACTAATTTAAGTAAGTACAATAAGCCTTAAAACGTCTTTTAAAAATGTCCTACAAAAAAGGCAATTTCGGTGGCGCTTTTTGAATACTTCAGTGCTTCTTACGATACGACTTTGAAGATACCTTACTGTCAATCCCTGCACCGCTTGGTTGTGCTCTTGCAAACGGCGTGTGAGGACAACCGACATGCTGTATAATTTTCCCACAAATTTTTTTTTTACTTGCTGCGGTGGCGCAGGAATACAAAATTATCTAATTCCGGTGTCACGTGTATTAGTAAAAGTTTAAAGCAGATTAAAAAGAAATTTTATGGAAGCTTATATTAAAGGTATTCAGTCATAATTGTAAAATAAAAACTAACGTGTGAATAATAGTTTTTTTTTTAAATTTTAGTTTTGACGCTGATTCTAAGTCCGGTGGCGCAATTTCGGTGGCTCCGGTGGCAAAACAAAGCGCCACCGTAATTGAACAGAGCCACCGGAATTGATATTAAGGAATCAAGGAGACCATTGGAGAGCAGAATAAGGGCTCAAATGTATTCGCGAGAGGCCTGTCTATCGGTCAGAGGCAGCTGACGCGACTGAAGACCGACAACGCTAGGTTAATTTCATCAAAACCTGAGATTTTGAAAGAAGTCGAGAAGTTCTATGGACAGTTGTACACCTGAACACAGAAACCTATACATATACCGAAGATATCCCGGATTTCAGTCTATACGGCATTAGTATGGCTCTCAAGCAGCTTACAAACAAGGTGATTAAATGGGATCACTGCAGAACTTCTGAAGATGGGTGGAAGACCAATACTTAAAGTTCTCCACCGATTGTTCAATTCTGTCATTGACGAGGGTGCAATGCCAGAACCGTGATACAGGAGCATGGTGGTTCTCTTCTTCAAGAAGGGAGATTATATCCTATTGAAGAACTACAGAACCATCTCACTGCTGAGCCATGTTTATAAGTTGTTTTCGAATCTCATTACTAATAGTCTCGCCAATAGGTTTAAAGACTTCCAGCCTCCTGAACAAGCTGGATTCCGAAAAGGCTTTAGTACCATTGACCATATACATAAGCTCTGGCAGATTATACAGAAGACCGAAGAGTATAATCGACCCATTTGCTTAGCGTTTGCAGACTATGAAAAGCCTTCGATTCGATGGAAACTTGGGCTGTGTTAAGGTCGTTGCAAAGATGCCAAATTGATTACAAGTACCTGTATCCAAGCCAAGCCAAGCAAGAAGCCGTCTTTAAGCTTCTGGACTTAGAATCAATATAAACGGCGAGGACATTACTCAGTTACCCAGTTTGCCGATGATATGGTCATTATGGCAAAGACTTTGGGAGACCTTAATATGACGCTCAATGATCTTAGCAGAGTTTCTCAAAAGGTGGGCCTAAAAATGTCCATGAGTAAGATGAAAACAACAATGCTCATGTTCCGCTTCGCCCAGTAATCTTTGAGACTCGGCACTCGAAATTGTAAACGGGTATATATACCTGGAATACATGGTCCAGCTAGGTAAGTCCAATTTTAAGAAAGAAATCAACCGCTGAATCCTACTTGGCGGGTATCGTTCGGGAAACGTCGACCTGTCTTCTCGTCCAATATTCCTTAGTGTCTGAAGACGAAAGTCTTCGAACAGTGCGTGTTGCCAGTGATGACTTACAGATCTGAGATATAGTGGCTGACTATGGCCTTATATGAAGGATCAGGGTCACTCAGCTGGCAATGGAGAGAACTATGCTCGGAGTATCCCTGCGGGATCAAATCAGTATTGAGGAGATCCACTGGAGAACCAGTGTCGCCGAAATAGGCCATCGAGTCTCGTAGCTGAAGTGGCAATGGGCGGGCCACATTGCTCGAAGAACCGATAGACGTCGGGGTCCCAAGGTGCTTGAGTGGCGATCTCGCACCAGAAAACAAAGCGTGGGAAGACCCTTCACTAGATGGACGGACGATATCAAGCAAGTCACTGGCAGATGCTGGAAACAAGCGGTGCAAGTTCATGTTCTGGCGATCCTTGCAGAAAACTAGCTGTGGATGTATATTGGTTGAAACGATGACGATGACGTATGTTCTAATAATCACCAAATTGAGGGTAATCTTGTGAGAATCCGATTACTGCCAGCTAAAAATATCTACCGTCTTTTTTTTATTGTTAAAAATACTACCAAAGGTTATCTTTATGAAGATAAAATATAAGAACTATAATTGTGATACTTAAATTGTTGGTATTCTACAAGTTTTTTATTATGAATCTTAAGTCTAAAGAAATAAGATCTTGCCTTTATTATTTCTAATTCCGGTGGCGCTAATCAATTTCGGTGGATCGGATTTCAATTCCGGTGGCGCTTAAATAATTCCGGTGGCATTTGATAATTTCAAATAGAAATATCTCATGAACTATTAATTATTTTTCTATCTCTACTATATGACTAATTAATAGTACTATTTAACTATTATTTAGGCTAAAAAAATATATTAAAAACAGCAAGTTTAAATTCGCCACCGTAATTAGGCAAAATTCGTGTTTGTTGAAATTGACCCGTATACACTTAGTTTTATTTATCTTACCAACAAGTATCAATTAAAAATTTAAAAACCCCTGATATTCACCATTTTGTAGCGGCGGCCATCTTGGATTTGCAATATTGCTATTCTACTAGTCAAGCCCTTTCATTTGATACCCATATTAAGGGGGTTGTGAAAAAATATGTAATCAGCCATTTTGTAGCGGCGGCCATCTTGGACCGATTTTCATCAAACATAGCTAACAACACTCTCGACTAATTCACCTTTGAAACAAAAAAAACCGCATTCAAATCAGTTCACCCGTTTGAGCGCTACAGGGGAACAGACAGACACACACACACAGACAGACACGTCAAACTTAGAATACCCCGTCGTTTTTGTGTCGGGGGTTAAAAAGGGTACCAAATGTGTATGATATTTCAACGGATGAGCCTCCTACCGGACCAGACCAGAGACAATTTATAAATTATGAATTCCTAAATCGCCCCTACCTAGAATCAAACCCAGCACTTCCACTTATAAGACCACAGCACTCACCACTGCACCAGGGAGGTCGTTAAATTGTTCTATAGACGCACACTTTCCTTGAGTTGACATGAACATGCACTAAAGTAAATAGGTGAATAAAATTTTGAAGAAAGTTTTCTAAAGGTCCAATTTACATAATGATATTGAACATTTCTGGATAACGATACGGGGCGAATTTTCTTTGTATTCTGTTACATTCGAGGGACTTGGGGCATTCAGTGCTTCGCGCTATAATGATATCTGAATCGGTAATGATGTCGACGAGCCAAGCGAACCAATTAAAATAAATGATCTCGCCTAAACACAGGTTCTACAAATTCTAGAGCTAAACCTATAGTTAATTAATTAATATAATAAAGCGAAAGAGTTTGGTTGTTTGTTTGTACGCGCTAATCTCTGGAAATACAAGTCGGATTTGAAAAATCTTTTTCCATTTGATAGCCCAATTTTTGAGGAAGTTTCAGGCTATTCAGGCTATTCAGCATCAGGGTGCCGCGGGATTTTTACAAACCTAAATCCACCCGAGCGAAATCGCGGGCATCTGCTAGTAAAAAATAATGGGTATAACCTCGGTGACACACATAGACAAACATTTGCACAAAGATTTTTAAAGAATTTGCTCACGCATTTCAACGCAGGTTTGCTTACCGGCCAGACTGATTTTCGAAATATTATGTTCGCTTCATTTGAATTTGAACTTTAAACGCTTTGATGTGCGTTCGAAAAACCGAATGGTAAAACTTTGAACAAATACCAAAGACCCCTGCCACACATGATTGTGTTCAAACAAGTATTCAAATAAGTGTTCAAATTTTTATGTTATGTGTTGTGAAGGGGTAATAATGGGTAATAAATAAAAAAGTAATGGCGGGTCGTCCCACTTTATCCTATATTTGTGGTGCATATTATTATGGACGAAATTTTCCTTTCACAGGTTTTCTTATTCAATTTTTAGTGCCCAAGCTTCAATTATACGATCGCTTTCGCTAACGAGGTTAGAACCTGGGGCAGTAATTAATTCACGATCTCGGCTGAATATATACATAGGTAGGTATAGTACATGAATGAAAAAGTGCTTCATCGTAATGATTTTCGCAAATTAAATTCTTTCCGTTTACAAAGAACGATACTGTCAGGACTTTTATCTATCTTTGGTTCAATCGACTTTTTATTTTATATCTAGTACGTAAAGTTAAAATAGGCAAGAAAAAAATTTTAATGACGTAGAGTATACAGATGAAAAATTTTTTTTTCACCATGCAAACTTTTCACAGCATGGGCACTGGGCAGGTATACCTGCGCATGCTGTACTGTTTTTAAGGAAATTAAAATTAAAAAATACAAAATTAAAAAAAAACATCGAAAATCAAATCTGTGGTTATTTTGTGCTAGTCGTGCAAAGCCGAGGCAAGACGACAGCGATAAATGTTAGTCAAGGTCCAAAGTAAGTATTAAGTACGGTTAAATCAACGAAAGTAAGATAGGGTACCTACTACTTACAGTCCAGAAAGGCACCCTTGACCGTAATAAACTCATATATCTGAGTTGATTATGAGGGTTAAGTAGGTACGTTGCCAAAGTGGTATAAGCTCTAGACATTATCCCCTTACATTTTAAGTTCGTAATTAAACTAGCTAGAAACTATTTAAGCGTAATATGTGTGACTGAAGTTGAAATTAACTTTGAAGCTAACTTAACCTTAACTCTAACAAAGGAAGAATGCGGAAATTCTTCCAGAACCATCCTCATATGTATGGGGCGCGCTTGGGTACGCTCGAGGGAAACCCTATTTCAGGTAAGCCTACTTTACTATTAGACTGTAATATAGTCTATTACCATCAGAAGGCCTAGTGTAAATTTTCAAGTTGACGTTAATTTTGCGTAAATCTGTGCTTTGGTATTGACGAGAAAGAAATGGCAAAACATCTGTCCTTTTCCCGTCCCATACAAATCACAAAACGCCTAGTTAAAGTTAACTTAAAACTTACGATAGATCTCTCAGGTGAAAACACAGTAAAGTGCTAACCTGTATTTAATTTAAAAACATTGAACAGAACTCTATTTTCTGTTCTGTGTTCTCTGTTCTCTTTTGTGTACTTTTCTCTATTCTGTTCTATGTTCTATTCTTTTCTATTCTCCGTTCTGTTTCTTGCAGAACAGAGTTTAGTTATTTGAGTTACTTTTACTTCCCGATGTAGGTACGCAGTACGCCGTTTCATAATGTCCCGGCTCTTGTGATTTCAGAGGTTTTAATGGTATATGCATTGAGTAAGTACCTATATAGCAGTCTCAATTAATGCTAAACTGAATTCAATTAAAAGTAAGAAGGAACTGAACAAGTGAACAAACCTAGTTTACGTGTCACTGCATCAATTCATTACACTTCGCTGACGAAGCGCTTATTTGCTTTACCCAGCTAACTTAATAGGTCAAAGGTCATTAACTATTGTAGGTATTCACTATTTCCTGACATGACGTTTGCGAGATTCGAACTTAGTGAGATTCCTTGATCAAAATTATCCATTCACCTCCTTACTAATCGTACAACTTATGTTAGAAGAATCAATGTACATACACATTCCATTTGAGAAGATCTCTCTCTCTCTCAGCTCCCTGTTGGAATTGCCCACCATAGCCGAAATTCGGACAGGAAACATTATTCGTCCACCAGGATTTTTATAAATCTCATACAATCTTTCATCCCCTTCTTAACCTGCTTGAGGGTAGTTTTTCCAAAATTCCTTAAATACGTAACTCTTTATTTTTAACCAAAAGTCGAATCACCGTCAACAATATCGGACTTTCATACAAACATTCATCCCCTATTTAACTAGGGGTTGAATTTGCAATAATCCTTTCTTAGTGTGTGAGTACGTCATAAAAGGACCTACTGTAAAATTTCAAGTTTCTAGCTTCAGTGGTTTAAGATGTACGTTGATGATCAGTCATTCAGTCAGTCAAGACAAGCCTTTTTATAAGTTACTGTACCTATACTTAGATGAAATTAATGTGTAAAATAAAATGATGGTAAAAATATTATAATAAAATCAATCCGACAAATTGAAACGGCGCATGACGCTACTTTCCATGTCACCGCATAATTCCATCTCGCTACGTTGATTAAATCCACCCCTTTCGCTGTTTCGCTCTTAACTGACTTTGAAAAAAAATTAACGGTGTCCTTCATCACTATTAAGTTTTGCCTCGTAATCAACTCCAATAACAAATATAAATAAAAAAATTGCTTTATACAGAAGTCGTGGAGACGTGAAGACGTGGAGACGTGAAGAATTTACATTATTAAGGATCATCCTTAGACTTTTTTGATGTGGTCGTCTTAACCTGCGTTCCTAATGCCATTCAAGTTTATGAAAACACAGGTGTAATAATTAATGTCACCAACACCCCCCAGCGTTAGTATAAATCGCGCCTTATTCATATTTGTTTTAAACTAGCTGATGCCCGCGACTTCGTCCGCGTGGATTTATCCCTTGGAAACTCTATGATTTCTCGGGAGAAAAAGTACCTACTTACCTTATGACCTTTTCTAGGATGTAGTCTACCTTTATATCTTTCGTCAAAATCGGTCCAGCCGTTCACGCGTGATGCCCTGACCAAGGAAAATAGGGATTCATTTTTATTTATTTAAATATAGATTACCATTGATAATTAGTATAATTTTACGTTCTTAATTATTCTTATAAGGTAGTACGAAGTTCTTATCTTTAGTGTTAGACCCTTGTAAATGAATAGGCCATAATAAATTTAATAAAGCACTTAAATAAAAGACGCAAACGTTGTTATTAAATGAAACGACCGATGAATTTTTAAAGGCACTTTTAGACATCTGAGTTTTTACGGCTTTTTATTTTTATTGGTGTTTTTTTTTTTTCATTACATACCGTTTTTTCGAAGAATTTTATTTTTAAGTATTACTGCGTGAAGCAGCGACTTTTACTCACCCCCGACTACCGCCACCCGCTCTTGCCCGCAATGTAGAAGTACGCCTAGCAGTATTAAGCAAAACGTTGTCCTTGTCATTAGTAGGCGTGTATGAACTTATGAAGTGTCGGGAGTGTTGTTTTGTTTTCTACCTCTTTAGATATAAGTAGGTACTATAACTAACTACTTCTTATATTTTTAATCCGCTTTCCGAAACCGTGGTAGAATCTTGATATACCTACCTATGTATGTATAAGAGCCCTAAGTTGGCCTACATGAAATAAATTATTTTGAATTTTAGTTTTAAATGACAATTTGAATAAGTGATAGGTTAAAATCTGCAAAATGCAATACTCAATGTACTACTTACCTACAAAGTCAAGGCATGTCACTCTAAATACTCCTCCATATTATGTGGTCCTTGTAACATTGGGCCAGCGACCAACGGATAATATCAAAGAACTAGCTGACCCCCGCGACTTCGCGTGTTTTTCTTTGCTATAAACCTCACGGAGCCCGAGACCTTTCCAACGAATGCAAAACCGTGGAAATCGGTTCGTGCGTTCTGGAGTTATAGCGTCAGGAAGGAAAACCCGACTTATTTTTATATAGTAGAGATGTATTTATAAACTGTGCTGTGGAATCAGAGCCCACTTGGCGTAGTTAGACCGTTTGTAACCTAACCGTCTAAGTACTTGGACAATTCGTACCTCAACGAAAAGCAATAACGAAGGTACCATCACCACCCAACACTACTTATACAAGTTATCAACTCATAAGTCAAGGCTTTCAAATTTGGGATAATATAAACTTCACTTTCACATTATATTTATGAGTAAACGAAAATTAATTGAATAGCAGTGTTTACCTACCTGAGTGACTGTTAACCGAAAACAAACTTTAATTAAAATGGAACACAGTTTACTTTGCAAAATATGCGCGCTCCCCGTTTTCGTATGAAAAAGGAGAGGCTGAAATAAGTAGGTCACACACTAGAGAACTAGTACATTTGAAAAGCGCATTTCAAAGTGTCAAAGGAAACTTAATTACACTAAGATGGAGCTGTAGTGGAATTATGTATTAACATGCGCTTGTAATAACCGGATTTAAAAAAATTAACCGACTTATATTTTTCTGTATACTAGATGATGCCCACGGCTTTGCCCGTGTGTATTTAGGTTTGTAAAAATCTCGTGGGAACTTTGATTTTCCAGAACAAAAAGTAGCCTATCTGTAGTAAGTAGTAACCCGTCCACAAAACGGAAAAATTCCGTGGGATCCTTACGATTTCGGAATGCAATTCCTTACAGCATCAGGGTTGAGGAGTTAGACATGTACCTACTCGAGGTCATTCAACAATAAAGTATTTAATTGGTATCCCCAATATCAATTTAAATAACCGACAGTGCCTAAATCCCATTAGTTTTGGGGATCAGATCCCCTACAGCATCAGGATTGAGGAGTTGGAATCCAAATATTTTGTAGGACAGTGTCGCAATGTTTCTCTATCGATTAAAAAAAAAATTATGCAAATCGGTTCAGAAATCTCGGAGATATCGGTGTACATAGGTAGAAAAACACAACTCCTCCTTTTTTGAAAGTCGGTTAAAAAAGTAGCCTATGTCACTCCCTGGTTAATTCTCTACTTGTATGTGAAAGTCCCGTCAAAATCGGTTCAGCCGTTCCAAAGATTAGCCCGTTCAAACAGACAGACAGACAGACACACAGACAAAAATTTTAAAAACGTGTGATTCGGTTATAGTATCGTTCAAATAACCATATGAGCTTAATATGAGGTAGTTATTTCGATATTACAGACAGACACTTCAATTTTATTTATTAGTATAGATATATGAACTATATGATATGTTATTTATGTTATTGTATGTATATAACATATGTCACACATAATATATGTATACCTATAATATATACACAAAAATAATGTATGTATTGCATATAAATGTATTGTCTATATAGGTAGGTATATAATTGTCGTATTATGGATACCTATTTGATGTTAATATTTATGTATATGGCTGAAAGTTTACTATTTATTCACTAAACAAGCGGATACCCGCGACTTCGTTCGCGTGGATATTGGTTTTGAAAAACCCGTGGGAATCATTTTGTTTTTCCTAAGCTTATTTGAGCTCATACCTTGCTAAAAACTATTAAAATTTCACTGCCCGATGTTTAGGTAGATCATATCGATTATAGAGTGCCCTCCAGTAAAAACTTTAAGTATTGTCCCGTAAATATTTCAAGGTCATAGGTTTTTTAGTTCAGAAATGACAGACATATTTTATTAGGTTCAAATAACTTGGGACCCGGATCTTTGAACGTACGGCTTATTTTAAACTGGTGTGCGTTTAAATTTATGTTTGTCCGTCTGCCTATTTGTTCCTGCTAATCTCCGAAACGGCTGGATCGATTTTAATGGAACTTTCAATGTTATAAGGTGTAACTTAGGCTACATCTCGTTTAGGTACATAAAAGAATTATGGGATCCGATCCGATCCTATACCTATAAAAACCTATATCTACGCGAACGAAGTTGCGGGGATCAGCTAGTTCACAATATGGCGACTGGTTGTCGTCATTATGAATTTTGATTGGATACTGTCTTGTATTCATATGTTTTGTCGGTATTGAAATCGACTCATCAAATTGGGCCCAGGTGTTGGATTTCTAGAGCGTCACAAAGGAACATCATACCTACATAAGTATACATAGACTGATAAACACATTACCCTCCTTTGTGTCGTGCAACCGGGTAATACCTACAACGTTTATTTTTTCATATCGAGTGATCTCTTGCATTTATTTCTAACGCATATGCTGTTTTATCCAGATAAGTTCAACATAGCCATATTAGAGTAAGTAGCTCTGGGGTTGAAAAAGTAGTAGCAAAAAATATACCTGGGATAATAAAAAATGTCCAAATCGGATAAGACTTAGCAGATTTATGCAGTAGGTATACGTAACATCGCCAAAAAACCGCGCTCGATCTCCTTTCTTCAAGACAGTTAAAAAATAGGTTTCTTTAGTTATCTCTGTCTTAAATCAGAGTTGATTTAGGTGATGAATAGCTTTTGCCCCTAGGCTCCGTTCACGTAGAATTCGAATCTAATTCGCTTCAGAGGACCGATCGTCATCCCGAACGAATTTCGCAGGAGTTATTATAGTGCAAAAGTATGTAGGTACGTATAGCAGCGTTGCCAGACGTCCCGATTTTTAAATCAAAATTAAATGACCCGCGCGGGACAGGCTCAGTCCCGCTTTTCGTAGATAACTTGAAATATCATGAACAAGTAATTCATATAAATAATTATTCTCTTATAGTAAGTTGCAATTTGTAACACTCACTCCACATGCTTGTTTGGAACGCCATATTTTTCTAACGAATGAAATTTTTTTGATTTTGATTACTGTTTTTTTGATTTTTTTTTATTCGACGAATTTTTTAATAAGACGAATAAGACTCAACTATTTAACAATAGCTTTACGTGATTTCCGAGGCACGGGGTTGTAAAACCGACAATTTTTTTTTTGCCCAACTCTGGCCTTGATCCCTGGACCTCGTGACTAAACCAGCCACTAGACAAACGCGGCAATTAATTTCATAATACGAGATGTAAGAGTTATGTTAATACATACATACCTACGTATCCGCTAGTAACGCGAGATCCGTGGCTTAGAACATTCAAATTCAAATAAATTTTATTCAAAATTGGTACATGTACCAATGTACACTTTTTGAACGTCAATTTAAGAACAGGTTATGGTGATAATTACTTACGGAAGCTTAAAACTAAAACAACGAGGGTTCCAAACGCGCCCTGGTCTGAGAAGACCCCACAACAAACTCAGCCGGGTTTATTTTTTATTTTATTTTTGCTGTGTCATTCATTCTAGCATTTATCATTTTAGCTGTTTTCCAAACGTTGCAGTCGTTCGGTACCATACATACGTTCTACGTAGCCGGGTCTCCACCAAAGAAAAATAGTCTTTGTCATTGCCAGCTTTAAACAACGTCAAGTTTATTTTACTTTTATAATGGATGTCAATATAAAAGTAAAATAAAACGATTGAATCGAATTGTATTAAACCGTTCAAAAGCAATAACCTCGAGCGCGCGAGCTTCATAGATTGCTTGGTTTAGAGCAAATATTAGAGCAAATAGCGCTTCTCCGAGAACTCCACCCGCGCCAAGTCAATCAAATTACTAACGATTTTGCCCTTCAAGCTAGACGCTAAGAGAAACAACACTATTCGACTTTTGTATAAAGTTTGTAACTTACTAATTATTGCAAATCATTTTTAACCCCCGACGCAAAAACGACGGGGTGTTATAAGTTTGACGTGTCTGTGTGTGTGTGTGTGTGTGTGTGTGTGTGTGTGTGTGTGTGTGTGTGTGTGTGTGTGTGTGTGTGTGTCTGTCTGTTCCCCTGTGGAGCTCAAACGGGTGGACCGATTTGAATGCGGTTTTTTTTTGTTTGAAAGGTGATTTAGTCGAGAGTGTTGTTAGCTATGTTTGATGAAAATCGGTCTAAGATGGCCGCCGCTACAAAATGGCGGATTACATATTTTTTCACAACTTCCTTAATATGGGTATCAAATGAAAGGGCTTGACTAGTAGAATAGCATTATTGCAAATCCAAGATGGCCGCCGCCCCAATATGGCGAATGTCGGGGGTTTTTTAAATTTTCAATTTACACTTGTATCAGTATGACAGTCTTTACCATGTAAAACTAAATAGAGATTGAAATAAGGATGATTTCAACTTAATTATTTTTAATAGCGTGACATATATGTATTTCATCACTTCAGCTAACTTACTAATAGCATTCCACAATTATTAAGTACTAGCTGACCCCTGCGACTTCGTTCGCGTGTTTATAGCTTTTATATAGGATCTCTGGATCGGATCCCATAATTATTTTATGTACCTAAACTAAATGTAGCCTAAATTACTCCTTATAACATCACCTATGGGCCATTGAAAGTTCCGTTAAAATCGATCCAGCCGTTTCGGAGATGAGCTGGAACAAATAGATAGACCCACAAACATAAATTTAAACGCACACCAGTTTAAAATAAGCCGTACGTTCAAAGAGCCGGGTCCCAAGTTATTTGAACCCAGTACTGAGAGTTGTAATGTCTGTCATTTCTGAACTAAAAAACCTATGACCTTGAAATATTTACGGGACAATATATAAAGCACTACCTTTCTAATAAAAAAACAATGAGTGAAATCGAACAATGCGTTAATGAATTACAGCTAAATACACGTTTTAACTTTCATCCCCTCTCCCAAGGGAACCGTGCTGAATTTCGGGATAAAAAGTATCCTATAACCTACCTTGGAGTATAAACTCAAATCGTACCAAGTTTCATTCGAATCCATTCAGTAGTTTCGGCGTGATGCGCGGCCAAGATACAGACAGACAGACAGACAGACAGACAGACAGACAGACAGACAGACAGACAGACAGACAAAAATGAAAAAAATTGCAGTTTTGGCTTCAGTATCGATTATATAGTGCCCTCCATTCAAAATTTTCAAAATATCTTCAATGTACAGAATTGGATCTGTTACAGTCTTATTATATTATTTTAATAGCGTGACATATATGTATTTCATCACTTCAGCTAACTTACTAATAGCATTCCACAATTATTAAGTACTAGCTGACCCCTGCGACTTCGTTCGCGTGTTTATAGCTTTTATATAGGATCTCTGGATCGGATCCCATAATTATTTTATGTACCTAAACTAAATGTAGCCTAAATTACTCCTTATAACATCACCTATGGGCCATTGAAAGTTCCGTTAAAATCGATCCAGCCGTTTCGGAGATGAGCTGGAACAAATAGATAGACCCACAAACATAAATTTAAACGCACACCAGTTTAAAATAAGCCGTACGTTCAAAGAGCCGGGTCCCAAGTTATTTGAACCCAGTACTGAGAGTTGTAATGTCTGTCATTTCTGAACTAAAAAACCTATGACCTTGAAATATTTACGGGACAATATATAAAGCACTACCTTTCTAATAAAAAAACAATGAGTGAAATCGAACAATGCGTTAATGAATTACAGCTAAATACACGTTTTAACTTTCATCCCCTCTCCCAAGGGAACCGTGCTGAATTTCGGGATAAAAAGTATCCTATAACCTACCTTGGAGTATAAACTCAAATCGTACCAAGTTTCATTCGAATCCATTCAGTAGTTTCGGCGTGATGCGCGGCCAAGATACAGACAGACAGACAGACAGACAGACAGACAGACAGACAGACAGACAGACAGACAAAAATGAAAAAAATTGCAGTTTTGGCTTCAGTATCGATTATATAGTGCCCTCCATTCAAAATTTTCAAAATATCTTCAATGTACAGAATTGGATCTGTTACAGTCTTATTATATTATAGATATTTTAATTTTGGTTTTATTGTGATTGCAGTATTGGACCCATACAAGTTTCTTCCATTGAACCGGTCCAATCAAAGCTTCTAAAATACCCCGTAGCTTTAATTTTTTTTTTTGGCATGACAAAACGAGGCCCTGAGTAGTTATGATTTTACAGATATATGAATTACAGCAATTTAAGAACTGACTGACTTTATTTTGTGTTTATTTTTTTTGTATTTTTGTATTTATGAGTTTATACTTAAATCTACGAATATGTGAGTATAAGTGGAGAAAAATGAAAAGCAGCTAGTTTACCTGAATCCTGCAGCAGCTTCCCTTTCAGCTCCACGTCGTTCTCAGCCGACGTCGCGCCGTAGTTCTTGAACGTTTTGCCCGAAGGCTCGTCGAATTTAGTCACCTTGAAACGTTCCGACATTTTCACTTTCTTCTTACACTTCTATCACTGATATCTTTACACTTACACTTATGTATAACTTTATTCACTTGCGATTATAGTTACGATAAATTGATTGAACATTGATATGCTACGTTACACCGATATGTCTACACAATTATGATTATGTTAAAGATATGATCGTTTTCAAGTTTTTCACAGTTACTTACACAGTTACTTACACTTTCACTTTTACGTGTACATTAATCACCGATAAGCTATATTTTAGGAAAAATTAAGCCGACTTCAATAATACCATACAATTTGAAGAGTTCCCTCGATTTCTCTAGGATCCCGGATCCCATCATCAGATGACTGACCATGAGACCACTAAATCGGTTCAGGCGTCTTTGAGCAATCGCGGAACATACACGAAAAGATTCCGATGAAATGAGAACCTCCTCCTTTTTTTGAAATCGGTTATAAAATGATGTCAGATCGCTAAGCTGCTTTTAAATAAAACGTTAGTCATACCAAATAGTAATAAGTTTTGAAATACTGAAAAAATGAACCAGGTATTTCATCAGTGCCATGCCGTGTCACGATAGTTTATTTAAAGGTATTTCATTGCCAAATTACTGACTGCAGCGAACTTTCATATTACCTAGGACCTAGGTTATAGCGACTAAACGCCTAGCGGTGAGATCGTAAAATAATAAACCACACGAAAGTACGACCTTGCACAGTATATGCCTATTCTAATATGTTATTCATATGCTAATGTTGGTATAGGTAAGGTATATTTAATGTGTAAGTAAATAAACTATTCATGGAAGCAAATGAATCTAACCAGGATGCGCTTTTTTTTTCATAGAAAATGATGTCACAATATGTAGATTTCAAATTGATTTTTACCCGACTACGGCGAAGTCAAAAGCAAGGTTTATGGTTTTAGCAGTCTATGTATGTATGTATGTTTGTATCAGATTCTGTGTGTTCCACCATTGCGCCTAAACTACTGGGCCGATTTTGATGTCAATTGATTCGTTGTTATGGTCCGGGTGACATAGGCTACTTTTTACGAAAAAAATGACCTGACGGATGTTACAACCAAAAAACCCCAGTTTTTTGGTTGTAACATCCAAATCCAAAACCAAAACCAATTTGTTTTTTTTTTTGCTGTTTTCCGTACAGAACTAGTGGGGTTTTAGTTTCTGAAATTATCTTACTAGCTTAAAAGATTGGTGAGATTTGTTGTAACATCAAATTGTAAAACCAAAGTTTCAATTTTTTGTAAAACCAACGTTTCAATTTTTACAAGACTTCTAATCTTAATAGAGTCTAGGGAGCTATCTGATGACAAATCTCTCCGGTTTGATTAGAAATTTAGGATAATTCCAATACAATTTGATGTTATAGTATTATTTGAATTGCTTTTATCTGAAATCTTGTCATATTTATCGAAGCGTTTAAAAAAAAAACAAAGACGAAAGACATAATAAAAGTAAAATAATTTAAAAAGTATAACAAAATTGAACAAAAACCAACCGTGTGAAATTAGTTTTAATGTGTCATGAAAAATCATAATTGCTATCGTGACCAGTTTAAGTACCTACTATGTAGAGTACTTATATATATCTCAAAAGCAGATAGTAAAACACTTTAACAGATACTAATGTATTAATTTGTATTCATTATTAATTTATGACATATAAACAAAGAACAATAAAATAATATTTACTATAAGAATTAAACTGTACCTATGCCACATGTTGCATAATTGCATCATGACGTGACTGCCTGTTATATTACAATGTATCTACATACATATTACATAATCTATTCTGACCTAAGTGTAGTTTATCTCAAGTGCGTCCCATACAAATGAGTTTGATTGTTATTTGAATATCAACAACCAATCAAACTCAATGATTTTTAGGGTTCCGTACCCGAAGGGTAAAAAACGGAGCCCTATTAATGTCACTCGGCTGTCTGTCTGTCCGTCTGTCCGCCGGTCACAGGTCTCTAGCTCGCAGACGAAATGAGTTACAAACCTGAAATTTTGGTATTTAGTGTAAAACGTTAACCCAAAATCAAATATTGAATTAGAAATTGAATTAAATTATTTTTCAGGGGGGCTCCGATACATGAAAAAGGAGCCGGAAAAAAAAAATTTTTCTTTACCTACCCTAGCTTGAGGGGTATCATTGTTTAGAGCTCATTAAGTAGAGTACAAATATATATTTTTTTAATTTTTATCTCAAAAAATAAGGGAATGGGAGGCCATCAAAGTTGTCAGTTTTAGACCATTTTTGTGACGGGGGCTATCTCAAAAACTAAACTAGTTGGGAATATGATATTTCAGTATATTATGTACTATATGCTCTATTTAAACAACAAATACTGAAAACATCAATTTATTAAATAGTTTATAAGCTGTGACCAAAATAAACGAACATTTTTTTGGGTTTTTCTTTCACGGTTTGTTGCGATGTCTAGCTCGGAAATTAAATATTTCTTAGACCCAAAATATTATATTGTTCATAATTATGTACGGAACCCTGAAAGAGCGAGGCCCGACTCGCACTTGGCTGATTTTTTTAAACACGCTCTAGAAACTAATATCTGTGTCTGTAGTTTGCCAGATTTCCATAAAAATATGTAGTCCCAAAGTTACATGGGCTTAAACATTTACATACAAATCTTTGAGATTCGTTTTTATGGGACGCGCTCGCTGACAAGTCGCTTTTCACACATAAGCACAGAATATATATTTGGCTCTCCCATGGTCTGCGGGACGAGGGAGGGGGGGAAATTCTCATTGATAAATTAATAATCAATGGATGTGCTCGTACTATAATAAGGAGGTACTTATACTTTATCTTAGTGTATGACAAGCATTTTTGACGCCCCTGTGAGTGTGTGTGTGTGTATTGCTACTGTAAGGACATGACACTAAATTAGGGAAAAAGAAATTTTATAATAATTATGTTAATTTTAATTATCATAGTTATTCTATTATTTGCGTAATCGCAATTTAGTCTTTCATCTGTGTCTCTTTAAGTTTGCTCAATACTTTTCTATAGTAGTAGTAGTTAGTACTATACATTTAAAGTTAAGTAGGTACGTTTCAGGATATAGAAAAAAGATTTTCCATAACCAAGAAAGAAGAAGATACGTTATTAAATATAATTTATACCCCATTTTTTAAATTTTATACATATTATACTCATAATAAAATAATTTATTTAATACATCTACTAAATACAAGTAAAGTTCGTGAACTAAAACCCGACTACGCTTAATAATTTAATAATAATTTAGTGGGCAAATGCGCGGGGCAAGGAGCTAGTGGTGCCATCTGTTATTCTTATCCGAAACTAATTTTACAAGTATAAATTAAAAATTTAAAAACCCCCGACATTCGCCATTTTGTGGCGACAGCCATCTTGGATTTGTATAATGCTATTCTACTAGTCAAGCCCTTTCATTTGATACCCATATTAAGGGAGTTGTGAAAAAATATGTAATCCACCATTTTGTAGCGGCGGCCATCTTGGATCGATTTTCATCAAACATAGCTAACAACACTCTCGATTAATTCACCTTTCAAACAAAAAAAATCGCATTCAAATCAGTTCACCCGTTTGAGCTGAGCGCTACAGGGGAACAGACGGACAGACAGACAGACACACACACACACACACACACACACACACACACACACACACACGTCAAACTTATAACACCCCGTCGTTTTTGCGTCGGGGGTTAAAAATCTAGAAAGCCGCGCAAAGCTGACTTCTCGATTTTTTTCGTAGATAAAATGTAGCCTATGTCACCCTGATAATAACAACGAATCAATAGACACCTCATTCATCAAAATCGGTCCAGCAGTTTAGGCGCTACATTAGTACACACAGAATGTCATACAAAAATCGGTTACAAACATCCATACATAAATATATACATACGTAATCTTGGAAATAAAAGAGGATTCTCCGTGGATCAATATATTTAATTTTAATTATTTAGCACTGTTACACCAATGGCCGACGGGACGCCGAGGCAGAGAGCAAGCAGAGAGCCAGAGAAGATAAAGTACAATTCGAGTTTCGACACCACAGATAAAACTTATGCAACAGATCTGTAGCATGAATAGTCACAGATAATAAATCAGTGTTGACAATTCTTTATAAAAACAAATCGCAACTTAATTATTTACAACACGTAAATACATAGACTGCTAAAATCATAACCCTTCCTTTTGGCTTTGCCGTAGTCGGGTAAAAAAAAACCAGACGTTTAGATTAGTACGGCATGGAGATGTTAGGAGATGGAATAAAACAAAGATAAAAAAACTATTAGGATTCGTCGAGACGTGTTCTTCTATATCTTAAAATTTCAATGCATTGCTGTCAGATGATGTGTTACTGTCGCTATCAATAACTATATTATAATTCACTAATTCATCGTCGTCATTCTGCAATCTCTCAACGTGAACTTAAGTACAATGTGACTTCACGTAGCCTCCGTTACAGCTTGAAAAGCATCTTGCACCAGATTTAATATTTTTGTTTCGAAACGCCAGCGAAATAATCAAAAATGTTGTGTTGAAATTATTGGTCCACATTATAGTATTTTTATAATAATTGAGAGGCCGTTTGCGTGATGGCTTCAATGGGTATGGAAATTTTTCACATGAAGCTGACAACACTTCTTGACATTGCCCGTCAGCCTCATATTTATTATTATGATATATAATTAAGAGATATTTGTTCTTTTCTCTCACATTCTTGAGCACAAAACGAACGCACTACCATAACAATTTTTCTAGCACAACTTTTTATCACATAAGAACTGGTTACTGCTATGTATTTCACAAAATTTTCGTAACGATGTAAACAATGAACTTTGAAGTTTCAAAGTGACTTTTCAATATGACAGATTTCGACTGCCCTAGTGATATAAACAAAGTAACTGACATTTTTTGTGAAATTGACTTTTTTGCATTAACAAAAGTTTAATGTCGAGTAGTTTTTTAACACAGTGTCCACAGTATAATATTTCAAATAACTTGAACAGTTTACTGAAATTTGAATTGCCCAAACAAATAACTGCACACTGAGACTGGAATTTAGGGTATTACTTTATGTACTTATAAATAATCGTTTTAATTGTTATCGGTTACTTACTATTTTAAAATGTTTCTACTGAAGGTAGGTGCAGAATTTTAGATACCTACGTACATAATTAACTAATAGGGACATTACTTTACAGGAATATAACTAAAAATAGACACAATACTGTAAATTATAACTTTACAAGATAAACATAGTTGATTATGATGCCCACGACTCCGTCCGCGTGTATTTAGGTTTTTGAAATTCTAGTCTAAGCTCTTAATTTACCAGGATAAAAAAGTAGCTTATGTCCTTTCCAAAAATGAAACTTATCTTTATACCTCGTTAAGATCGGTTGAACAGTTGGTGCGTGAAGACTTAGTAGACAGACATACTTTCGCATTTATAATATTAGTAGGTAAGTATAGATATGGTATAGATTCTTGAGTTGTAATAAGCTCTAACTTAAGTCTCTGAGTGAACTAGGTTGGATATGCTTTGTCCGTCTGACTGTCACAGTCTTATAACTTCTGATTTAATGAACAGAATTACTTCAAATTCACCGATAATATGTAGAATAACATTCAGAATTACGACCTAAAGCCGGTGATTACATAAAAAATAATAAAAATAGTTATTTGAGTTATTTGGGGAGGGCCGGGTGCCCATTAAAGCAAATGGGGGGGGGACAATTGTATTAGTCGCAATATCACAATCACAATATCACACACACACAAACGCACACGCACACGCACATTTGAACATTAATTTTTGGGGTAACTATTTGTATCTGAATAACATAGTAAACTCTTTGTAATAAATTGAAAAATTATTTTTGGAAGAAATTATCAAGCAATATACAAACGAAGTAAATGACTTAACATCTTTTTAAAGTTGAAAAATTATTTTTAATTAAAAGCGAAGGAGTTAGGAATAAATACTGTTATTTATAAGTTAAAATATATTATTTTGCAATTTATTACAGAGATAAATAAGTAGGTATTTTGTAGAAAGGTTGCCTTCAAATAAGAGTTTCAATGTTTATTCTTGTCCTGTAAAATTGTTCTGAATGTAGTTACTTTGTGTATCACTAGGGCAGCCGATTTATCAATGAATTTATCAATGAACTTATGAATGAACAAATCGCTGCGCGGGGCACAGGGGGAGCCGCGCTGTCATGCAGGGAGGTTATCTTAATCACGGTATAGGTTTATAATAGTACTACGTAACATAAGCAACGCCTAAGCAACGCATAGGACGTTCTTACCGCGCACGAAGTGTTCAAGTGTAGATAGACTAAAGCGCCGTTTCTCCGAGATATGTCTTTATTTAGCTTATAAATCAGCCAAGAAAAAATATATTAGTTATCTATAGAACCTTCTCCGCAAGGACAAAACTTATTGAGTTTTTCAATCAGACAGACGCAGCTGACTGGCTTTACCTACTCTTAAAATAGAGTTAGAGATTCACTTTAAACTGAGTGAGATTGTTATTCGTTGTAAATATTCAGATATTTATGTGTGACCTTTGATGAAACGAGCTCTAAGTACTGGAACTCTACTTTTTAGCCAAGAATACCGAGGGATTGGATACGCTTTTAATAAACAAAAACATTCGTTGCATATTTTCGTCTTACGTCGACATTAACGAACCTAAAAGAACTATCTTATTCCAAGATAAACTTTTATAATTGATAGAAAGTACGTCTAAAGTTTAATAGGTATTCTAGTTGTTTTTAATGAACACGATATGAACTTGAACGCGAGACGGATTCAGTCGGAAAATTCCTTGGTTTAGTTACATGGAAAGTATCCTATATCAACTTTCAGCCTTCTAGTTAGCAACAAGTTGTATGCTAAGTAGGTAATATTAGCTTCTAAGTATTAAGGAATATTTCAGAATTTTTTAATAGTCCTAAGTTCCAACGGAACTTAAAACTAACAAGAACACAAATATTGCGTGACGTCTCCGCGGCGCGTGGGAAACGTGTTCAACGCGACACCTATTATACGTTATATATTATTGTATATTATTGTACGTTATACATATGAGTAGGTACAAATTCACGAAAGTGTTCTATCACGAATGCGATGGGCGGGGCATGTGCAACGCATGTACGGTACAAGAGCCCCGAAAAAGATACTGGACAGGAAACCGGATGGTCGAAGAGGCCGAGGATGACTAGAGGCCGGTGGAGTGACGGAGTGGAAAGGGATACGAGGGTTTTGGGGGTTCGGAGCTGGAAGGAAGCTTCTTCTGACCGCCTCCGCTGGAGAAGTTTGCTGGACCAACCCAAGACCCAGGCTGTAGAGCTTTGTTGATTGATTGTTCTTCGAACAAAAAAACCCTCAGTAGCACAAGCGATCGTCCGGCATGGACTGAGACCCGAAAGGTCGACGGTTCAAATCCCACCCGTTGCACTATTGTAGTACCTATACTCCTAATACAAGCTTAGCTTATTTGGACGTGACAGAGGAGTATTAGTCATGTTCAGCATGGCTAATATTCTTTAAAAAAAACATTTTCGTTACACGCGTTGGGTCCGCGCTCGTTAAGTCGTGCACCGTGCTTTCAAAAATTGTAAAACAAAATAAATGTTACACGCATACACGCGCATTATGTGTGAACTCTAGCCGCGCAGTCGGCGTTGTACCTACGCATCCATCGCATTTTTTGTTAGTTTTAATCTATAGAATCTCGCCGTGAAAAATCCTAAAGTTCATTTACTTACTGTGAAGTAGGTACATATAGGTAGGTCCTATCTGGGAGGAATTCGATTCTTTACTCAAAGATAAGTTGCCTTGCTCCGATCTCGGACACTTTTAGACTGTTTGCCTTTTGATGAATAAATCAACACGGTCGGTATTCGGCTGATTTATTTTTAAATTATTCTACGAAAATACATTTTTCATCCTAACATTTCTCGGGTATCAATCCAAGTTATTTATTATTTCTTATTATTCTTCAGCACACAAGCTGGTTTACGTAAAAATTCACTCAAGGTATTTAAAAAAAATAAAATTTAAAGTAAAATGGGAAAACAGAAACTACCTTATATTTTTATGATTGGCTGTTCAGCCTCTTTTTCCGAATTCCTAGTTCATGTTTCCAAAGTAGGTACTTACCTGCGATTAGTGCCTACAAAAAGTTTACTACTTATAGATAATAATTTAATAGCCTGCAATGTACTGTTATCTTGTCCATTATAATCCTATTGATATCCTGATAACGATACAAAATCCACTTCGCTAAAGTCTTGTGTACACAGATAAAAAATGATACTATCACATAGGTACATATTTTTCCTGGCTTTCAGTCTATAAAATTATAATGTGCCTTGGTCGATTAATCCTTGGTGTTCTTTGGTATGAAATGCTTGGTAGATTTGCAAGAACCTCGAAGATCAAGTCTCTTCGGCCGCATCAGTCGCGCCGTAAAATCACAGATATCTTCAGCAGAGATTGCTGCGTCATCTGTAAACTGCAGCCGAGCTGCATAAAATCTGTTTTTCCTTAGCTGTCTTAAAAGGTAATCAATAATCATCCCTTCTCGCAGAGACGCCTAAGCGACGCGCTGTGCACGGTGCACAGGACGTTCTTACCGGGAACTAACAACGAAGATGATTTAAATGAAAATTCAAATACTCTACTCTAAAGCGCCGGAGAATTAACGTCGCTTACGCGTTTCTCTGAGAAGTTTTTGCGATTTGTTTACATTTTAAGACAGCGAAGGAAAAACAGATTCTACGTGTTAGCATTCTTCTTACGGAAAAGATGCTGTGATTGCGGCCGTATGCGATAATCCTTATCCAACTATATTGACTTACAAAACAGTGAACTCTAGCAAATAAATATTCATACAAACGTTGCGCATTTCTCAAGCATACCATTCGATGCGATGCGATTTACTCATAATAGACATAAATAATTCAAAAAAGTCTGATTAAGTCTGATCAAGTCTGATCAAATCTGAATCTGTCGATACTGAAACGATTCAGTTCGGAATACGGACATACAAATGGCGATCAATTGATACCTATTGGAAACCGGGGTTAATTAAATGGGGTTGATGATTTGATGAAACTGTGATGTATGCACTGTCGGATGAAGCGACATCAGATAGTGTTGATTGCAGCATCCGTCATGCAATTTGAGTTTTCGAGAATTCTGTGAGAAATAATAATTTTGGAAAATCATATAATTTAAAAAAAATAAATATAATGGTTGGTTCTTTATTGGTATTTAGTAACTACATAGAATGAATATTGTCCGTTCGACGTTGTGTGTATGAATGCGCGAGAAGTAATATTAATATACCAAAGTATGCTGACGGAAAAATTATGTCCAACAACGACGGAATACTCAGTATAACTCACGCACGCTTCAATACATTCATGATCATTGAATTCAAAAGCACTTGTAAAAGTTTATCTCAATAAAAAATATGTCTTAGACTTGCCTTTACACAAGTTTAAGAACTCTATTAAAAGTATGCTCATAAAAAAAGCTTATTATACAATTGAAGATTATATAAACGATAAAAAAGCTTGGATTTAACTCGTTCCAGCAATGCGCGAAACGGCATTTCAATCATGTACATTAATAATAATAATTTGTTATAATGTTATTTTTAAAAAAAGAGCAACAGCAGAGTTTCTTGCAGGTTCTTCTCGGCTGGAACTGCATTCCGAACCTGTGGTAGATTCAATTGACGATTCAAAAGTACTTGTAAAAGTTTATTTGAATAAAAAACTTTTCTATTCTATTCTATTCGAATATAAATTCGCGCCGGACATTTTCATTGCCAAAGGCGAGTCCACTCTGTAAGTCTATTTAAGAGAGAAAAAAATCGGCCTACGGTATAATGCGATAAAATATAGTATGAATGTGTCATTCATATTATTATGGAAATGGGGCTACTTTTGTCTGCCCTTCTTAACGTGTAGAATTGTAAGCACCATTCCGAACCAGTGGTAGATTCATTTGTCGATTCAAAAGCACTTGTAAAAGTTTATCTGAATAAAAAATATGTCTTAGACTTGCCTTTACACAAGTTTAAGAACTCTATTAAAAGTATGCTCATAAAAAAAAGCTTATTATACAATTGAAGATTATATATAAACGATAAAAAAGCTTGGATTTAACTCGTTCCAGCAATGCGCGCGACGGCATTTCAATCATGTACATTAATAATTATAATTGTTATAATGTTTTTTTTTTTTTTAAAAAGAGCAACCGCCGATTTTCTTGCAGGTTCTTCTCGGCTGGAACTGCATTCCGAACCTGTGGTAGATTCAATTGACGATTCAAAAGTACTTGTAAAAGTTTATTTGAATAAAAAACTTTTCTATTCTATTCTATTCTATGAAACATCCTCGTGAGTCGTGAAGTGCTATGAATGATCGCAGAATTCCAGGCAGTGGCGCTAGTGGGAGCGACGACAACAGACGAATTGCAGGAAGCCGCTGAACAAAAACGGAGCAAGATCGCGGCGTGTGGGAGTTTCACACGAGACCTATGATCACAGAGGACGTCAATCGGTTGATGACGAACGAAGGAGCGAAGAATTTCGGAGGATTCGTATGTGTACCTAATGAACATATACGAAAGGTCCATCACTTACCACTTACGATGGTAAGTGATGATGCAGTCTAAGATGGAAACAGTTTAACTTGGAAGAGGTATGACCGTATGTATACCCCTGATCGGTTTCTACACGGCATCGTAGCGGAACGCTAAATCGCTTGGCGGCACGGCTTTGCCGGTAGGGTGGTAAGTGGTAACCAGCCAGAATGTTTAATGGCAGGCTACGTTTTGATATGACTTTATAATAAAACGCAGAGTGCACCTTTCTGGTATATCCTACAAATATTTATTGAGGCACGCCTATGTACCTAAGTATGAATTCCCCGAACGGCGGCAAAATAAACATCGGATTTGTGTCTACAATATTTATTCGTTCATTGTAAATTGAATAATTTGGGGAAATCCAGGTCTTTGCAAATACTGAACTCTTGTTTTGTAGAATTAACTAGCTTTTAACGCTGTACCGTTTGCGAGAAATGTAAGTAGGTATACATGTTACCTAAGTCCTCATTTACATTAATTTTACTCTTCTATAGTAAATCAGAAAACTTTTCTATTCTATTATACTTAGTATTCTAGAGAAGAAATTATTCTAAAGGCAGTAGAGCGACAATCACAAACAAGAAGTCGAATGAAATTCTTATTATTTAAGGCTCAAAATTTTGCATTTATCAAGCTAAAATCTTATTAAAACAGACAACTTAAAGATAATTTTACAGTATAATTATTGTAGTTAAATAGACGTTGAGTGAACAAAAAGCACCTAAATACGTATATCTTTGCTAAGCAAAAAGTCAATATTTTCACATGTTAATAATACATTCATATCTATTTTTATTTTAACTTAAATATGTTTACCTGGGACGGTGCAATTTTTGAGAAAGAAGTCAACCTCGGAATTCAACCCGGGCTGGGCAGTGTTCAGAAACCTTGGAGATGTCTTCTCGTCCAAAATCTCTTAGTGTCCGAAGACGAAAATCTTGGAACATTATACGTTGCCAGGTGGTTGCCACTTGCCAGTAGTTATCCGAAACTTAGTCACTAACTATGGACCTCATAAGAGGGATCACTTAGCGGGCGATGGAAGAGAGCTTAGCTCGCAGCATCCTTGCGGAGTCAAGATCTTGCTAATAGTTCTAATACTGAGTTTAAATGATATTGTGATGGTGATAACAAAAATACACAGCTCAGCTTGTTATGAGCTCTTTATACAGACGGTTCGGAACACTCGTGTCTTATTACATCACTTCCGTATACTTGTGAACTTGATTAGCCTTAGATTAATATTTAAAAATTAGGTAAACAGTGAACCAATTTTGAAAAATACATATATATCTGAAATCATATGAATATATATTAGATCTTCAATCCACTGAACCGTATCTGCGTGGTCCCTGAGAGCTGAGTGAGACACATCGTGTATTTTACATATCGTTGCACTATGATATGTTATGTTATTACTATAGACACATTCGTAACACACTCAAACGAAGTGATGTATGTAGATATAAGTACTAACTGAGTAGCTTGACTTGACTAGCACATCGACATCGATATCGACATTACTTGCTAGACCTGCTGAATCGAAGAAAATAACAGAAGTAGCCAAAATCACTAGTAGGTATTTTATTTTAATGACTAAAATTTTATGTTATGAATTATTTTAATATTACGAATGAGCCACAGTCGACACACATAACTAATCACACGTCATCGTCATCGTCAGACGATAACTGCTGGTCATAGGTCTAACTCATATTTCTATACGTCGCGATCTTGTGCTGCTTGTATTCAGCGGCTTGCTACAACTCGTCAGAACGCAGTCGGCTCAGACATCGTCGCAAATATGGATCTCATAAGAAATAAATAATCAAGGTCTCATAAGAACACGCTTAGCGGGCGATGGAGAAAGCTATGTCGGAACTTGCTCTACGTGGTCCGTAGAAGAATCAAACTCACTGAAATACGAACAACGAGTAGGTACAATTTAGCTAAAAATGAGCTTCCAAATTTATTTGTTTTCTTAGTGCCTTAGGTAAATAAAATTGCGACTTTTAATAATTAATTAATTGGCGACAGCTTCATAATATTTCATGATGTTTGCAAAAAATGCATGTACATTGTACAATCTACATTGTAGATAGGTACATAAAATACCTCACTGGTTAATGGATCTTCAATAGAGTTGACACGAGGTTTGTTTTACATCCCGTGGTTTATAAATAGCTCATACACAAGCGCATAGATAAATACTGTGTATTTCTGTATAATATATTATACATATTTTTACATAATAATTAATAAGTTACATAAGTTTATTCAGCACTACATACTAGGTACATACTAAACTTATATACCGATCATTTTATGGGCCATGTGAGCCAGTAGGTATACTAAAGTGTGCTCACCAATAAGCATCCGCATTAGCCCGCCAACCCGCATAGGAGCAGCGTGGCGGGTCTAAGCTCTAAATACCTCTCTCCTATAAGAGGTCTGTGCCTAGCATTGGGGCGATAAAAGCTGCAGTGGTGGTGGAGGGATTCGTAGTCTTACCAAAAAAAATTTAAGTCCATGCAGTGTGTGTAAACCTTTAGTTTCGGAACATTGGGTCATTGTTCTGACCGTCATTTACACGATGCATTCGTTGTTATTTTCATTTGCTGTAATAAATTCCTTCCGGTGGTTTTAATAGCACTAACATACCTATTGTGTGAACAATGTACTTACCTATATTATTATTAGCTGATATGAGATATCTAACATATCGAACTATACGGTTTATTAGGTACAGTTTACGTCTGTTTTCGCGTTTCAAACATTGGTTGAAAACAAAAGTAGTGATTGATAACGATTTCCTGTGTTCATTAAAAATAATATTATACCAATGGATTTTGACTGTTTTTGACCGGAGTAGATATATTTGGTGAGTATACATTATTGTGATTAAGGGCTAGGCCGCACTGCGAAATTTATTCGCGCGAATTTTTTCGCAAAATTCTGTGACATATGGGAATGTATGTAGGGGTACCTACGTATTTTGGGTAAGTAGGTACATAATACCATAATAATAAGTTCACAATTTTTTCAATATTTTCAATTAAAATATTTTATTATTTGCTACCTTAAAGATTAATTATGTTATGTTTTAACAGAACGAAACAAACATTATTTTACTACAAATACTTAATAATTTTATTATGATTTATGATCTACTTAGTTGCAGAATTATTTAGCAAAAAATTATAATCAAGCCATGCATAACTTTTACTTTTTAACTGATCCTACTATACTACTAATATTATAAATGCGAAATATTGAATAGAAGCAGGCGTTACTTTGCGGAAATCCATAATATATGATGAAAAGTCAAAATTATTTTGCTATGATCCGCAAAACAGTCTTTGTATGGTACAACAAGCAGCATGTGCTATGCCCTGTCAGCCTTCCTGCTGTTAAATAAGCAGGAAAAATAAGCAACCAAGCGGACCCCAAGCACCACCACCAAGTAACACCACACAAATCCAACACCGAAATAAACTCGACGATCGTTTCGCTCCGACACCGGAGCATCCTCAGGAGATGTAGACTCTACATTGCACAACTGCAAAGTTGTGTTGTGTGTGTACTTTGCATACCATAGCACATGCTGCTTGTTGTACCATACAAATTTGACTGTTTTGCGGATCATAGCAAAATAATTTTGACTTTTCATCATATAAATGTGAAAGTGTGGATGTTTGTATGTTTGTTACTCAATCACGCAAAAACTACTGGATGGATTTGGCTGAAATTTGGAATGGAGATAGATTATATCCTGGATTAACATATAGGCATTTTTATCCCGGAAAATCAAAGAGTTCCCATGGGATTTTTAAAAACTTATATCCACGCGGACGAAGCCGCGGGCATCAGCTAGTATTAAATAAACTTCGATACATAAACATTCTTATCATCTAACTGTAACATTATCCTTCTATTCACTGGGAAGTGGGAATTCATAGAGATATAACCAAATAGGGTTGCCACTTGTCAAATCGAACCTATTTCTCAACGGCATGCAACCGTATTAAAATTACTCCCGGTTTAAATTAAAGGTAAAAATTGAATCATCGAAATAGAACTAATCTATAAAAAGTTATGCGTTACATTAAAAAAAAATTAAGCGTCGATTTGAGGACCGCCTCCTTTTTTTCGTCGGTTATCGATATTTTTTAATCGATCATATCTACTCTAAATCTAGGGTTACTTACGAGTATAGATACGGAAGGATCTCGAAGCCCAACGCATTATTACTCCCAGAAACCCCCCCCCCCACTAAGTGATTGATTTATGCGTCGCTACGTTTACATCGCAGCAAAGAGGAATCCGAAAGAGGATCCGCCATTTCAAATCATCAAATCTACTATTATGAAAAGTTTGCAGAAAAAACAATTACACAATACAAACAAACCTACTAACGAGAATAAAACTATTGAAAGTAGGTGAGTAGACAATTTATGTAACGAGAGACGTAAGGTTAGGTAGGTAGGTACCTATTCACTATTCAGCAAATATTTCTTCGCCAATGTTTTGCTATATAGCACAAGAGATAAAGTTCGTAAACTAAAACCCGACTACGCTTAGTAATTTAATAATAATTTAGTGTGCAGAAAGCGTGGGACAAGCAGCTGGTGGCGCCATCTTTTATGTCTATCCGAAACTATTTGTATAACCTAGAAAACCGCGCGAAGGTCACTTTTTGTTTTTTTTTTTAATAAAATATAGCCTATGTCACCCAGACCATAACGACCAATCAATAGATACCTCACTCATCAAAATCGGCTTAGTAGTTTAGGCGCTACGGTGGAACACACAGAATCTGATACAAAAATTGGATACAAACATACATATATATAATATATATATATATATGTACATACAATAAGCCGTAATCGACTAAAAATATGAAACCAAAGCCGTTCATCGTTATTCTCAGCACTAACAATGCTATACCAGCAACGCATAATAATTCATCGTTTTCACCTTGAACTACGCATTACTTACGTTCAAAATCGCTAAACATTGGTATTTCACGCGTTCTGAAATCATTGCGCACTTTGCATTGTAGGTGTAGTATGCCGCTACAAGTACCTAGCGCGCTCCAGTTGGTCGGGTGGCGGGCCCATTAAATAACCCTTACTTAGTCGGAAGGGATAAGAGTTAGAGATAGAAAGAGAGGTAAAGTCTAGGTTAATGTAACGGTAGCGCTACTGCGACCTAAATTGCACTTTATTGTGTCGTTATTTGAGTCGCTATTTATTTAAATGATTTTACGGAGTGAATCTTTTGAACCTTGTAGACGTACTAAAATGTATTCCGTGTCAATACATCAATACTATACAGTTAACAGTATACATACACATATAAATTACAATCTACATACTTAATACGTTTCTTTAGCTGACCTAAAAGTACACAAGTCTCTATTTGCAGAAACGCGTAAGCGACGAGCTATGTATGGTGCATTGGTGCCTCAACCAAATAGAAATTAAGACAGAACACGGCCTGTGATTCAAGTGAAGTCGACAGCCATACTTTTACCGTTCTCAGTTCTCACCCATCAAGCAAAATATACACGCACTCTGAATGGTATACCAACAATGCTCATGATCCTAGGCTCACACTATTTAAGAGTATTTTCGAATTTTGAACAGCACCCACACAATATAGAAAAACAATTTTGGCGTTTGTATGACAATTCTAGGCGGCTAGGTGGCCATGTAGACCCACGAAATCACTCAACGGGCGATAGAGGGAGCTATCATTGGTCGGAGTTTCACTACGTGATCAAATCAGGAATAAGGAGACCTGTAGAAGAACCAGACTCACTAATGTAGCTCATCGGGTCGTGAAGCTGATTGGACATAAGTCACATAAGTCGAAGAACCGATTGACGTTGAGGTGCTGGAATGGCAACCGCGCAGCGGTAAGTGCAGTGTGTTGGCAGACCCTCTACTGGTGGATAGACCACATCACACCAGTCGCCGGAAACGGCTGGATACAAGCGGTGCAAGACCGCGTGATTGGTTCCTTATATCCAGCAGTGGATATCTATCCGTAGACGACGACGATTTGATCCACCACCACCACCACTACAGCCTTTTAAACGTCCCACTACTAGACAGAGACCTCTTCTCTCATATATACTCTGATTTTTAATTCGGTGGAATTCTGACAGCTGTCATTGCCATTTACAGATGAGTTATTTGTATGGAAAACAGGGTTAACATCTACGAATTTTACCCCAAACTACTTTAATTCTCTGTCAACATAAAAAGCCCTAAGCCGCGTAATAATATTAGTCGTTTCACCCTAAAATAGAAATAGCTAAGAGTGGAAATTAGAAAGTGCACACTAACAGCAATAGAAAACAAAAGAAGCACATTGAAAAATTTATTCAAAAATGGAAGTCGTAAGTATGACATTAAGTACCACCATGGAGTGTCTGTCAGGCATTTGTCATATTTACATACGGCAGTTGATTTTTATTTACATAAGTTTTGAATTGTTTATCTTTTTTGTGGGAATTGTTTTATCTCTGGTAACATTACGAAACGTCAGAATTCCACGGAATTAAAATCAGAGTATAGGAGAGATAGTACGCCACGCCCGCCACGCTGCTCCAATGCGGGTTGGCGGGCTACGATTTGATCACGATTAATTGATCGCCGGTTATTTAATCGCTCTTGCACTTCCACCCTTTAGACCACCCGTGACAAGCCAAGGTGAGTCTGAGTTAGCTTATATTTAACTAAAACTAACAAAAGTCTATTACGTAGGCACCTAATATTTTAATTAGTTATATCGTTAAAGCTGAATAAACAATAAGGTAAGTAGGCACCTACCTATTTTCTTTCATGTACTCGTAATGTCTTTGTCTTTTAAAACGATTTGATTGCTTGACTCTACGTAAATCAAAACTCTGAATATGGTGTACCTACATAATATGAAGTCAAATTCCAGTCGAGTGGCAACCCTAAGCATCACTGATAACACTGCATTCAGCACTGACCAAACACCTTGTATGGAATGAATGAAACATTTCGCCGGCGCCGGCGGCGGCGTCCACTATTTACATCTCGCGTCTTTCACCCGATACATGTGATTACAGCAGGCTTAGCGCATCTAATCAAGTTACCCAGCGCACTCCTCACGTCACTACTAAGCCGACGTATGCGAAAAAAGTTCAACAAACTTAACCTTTCAACTATTTTA
The DNA here is from genome assembly GCA_920104075.1 of Melanargia galathea. Lineage (NCBI taxonomy): Eukaryota > Metazoa > Arthropoda > Insecta > Lepidoptera > Nymphalidae > Melanargia > Melanargia galathea. Next base: position 5,875,046 of record OV049859.1, on the reverse strand, counting down.
TCAACATCGATCGTCAATCGGAACGCATTCGGACTATTTGTTTACATGAAACGCACTCCGTTGCACATGAATCTTGTCAGTTAACATTGTGAACCGTGGCAGTTTGGCACCCCTGTTCAGTGCTAGAGGAGAGATCTACAGTCTACACATGTCGGGGTTGACAGACAGTTCGGGGTACTTTTTCAGTGTTTTGCGCGAGTTACAGAGCCAGCGGAGCGGCCGGGGGACGCGTGCGACGCGCGGCGGTCCGTACTCGTCTGACAACAGCGCCGGCCCTCTGCGCAATTCTACACTGTACTGTCTGTACACTGAACACTCGTGTATGTACTACATGTTGCTCTACTAGTAGGTACTAACTTACTAAGTATACCAGTGTGCTACAATATTGCAGGTGCTGAAGTTGCGACTTTGTGAGTTGCGGCTGCGTGATTGTTTACAGCGAAACATGACTACTCACGACTTCGCGTGGATTTAGCACTTTTTACGTGATAACGTCTTATAATATAAGTAAATCGATGAACGCTGACTGCACGCACGTAAAAGTGTCACGTTTCGCCTGTGCCGAGCGTGCATGCGAGAGCGCGGAACAAGCGACAGAGAGGCACTATCGGCCTAAGCATTCGGCTTCATCAATGTTTTCATCACTATTGCACCCCTTTAGGAATGAAATCTCTTAGTAGAAATGTCAATCTGTTTGCTTGTTACCTTTTCATGCCTACGTTGATAAACCAACAAAAACACAGTCTGACAAACAAGATTTGGGAAGGAGAAAGCTTGCATCCTGAGGAAGGACTAGACCACCATAATTATAATTGTCCTCAAAATATAGAGACGAATTTGCGAGCATCAGTGTATTAAATCGTGTCAATAATGTATGCAAATGGTTGCAGTAACAGCAAAATGTCTCCAGTCGTCCCTACTTATTTAAAGTAAAATGAACTTTATCGCAACTACATAATTAGTATATCCTGAAAATATCCAGTCAAGCGCTAGTCTTTAAAAAGAAACATACCTAATAAGAATAAAATTATAGGTCGGTTTAAAAAATATACATCTATAGACCTGTCGTCACTCAGAATACTGTATGTAGAGCTATGAAGTTTTATGGTAAGCAGAGCCTTTTGATTTTGTTCTACAAGACAAAGAATTCTATTCTATTCATGAAGCTAATTTCGTCCGGTCGTTTCACTCAACATTCAGCAGCTTTAGAATTTTTTTTCTTTTTTATGATGAACAATTTTTCATCATAAAAACGCCTAAGTTACAGGCTACTTTAGAAGTTTAGGTAGGTAACATTAGCGAGTTGGTTTTATTGATTTAGATTTTCGAATATCTAGAAAATCACAAAGTTAATGCAAGCCACCACCACCACCACTACAGCCTTTTAACGTCCCACTGCTGGGCACAGGCCTCCTCTCTTATAGGAGGAGCTTAGACCCATCACGCCGCTCCAATGCGGGTTAGCGGGCTTTAACGACTATTGTCACATGATAGTGATAATTACCGGGACCGACTACGTCACGTGCTCTCCGAGGCACGGGTGTGAAACACCGCCAGCCTCCAACTCCGGGCTGGCGCTGAGAATTTCTTGAGAGAAAAACCTTATAATTATTTGCCCGACCCGGGAATCGAAAATTAAATGAATAAGTAACTAGGTATTTATGTTACATAAAAATTAATATTAAACTCTACTTAAAAGTCACGTAAATTGTAAACCTAAGTACGTGTATTTTAATGTAAATATTATGAAATATATAATTAATTCGATACAGGTTAACTATAAACCACAACCTTAGAAACATTATATTGTTTCAATGTCACGGTTAAAATGTTACTCTTGTGGCTTCTTGTATTTAGATACCTACTCGCATGTTCGTTATTTTTAGCAATTATAACATTACAACATTAATTAAACCTTATTTTACCCCCGGCTGTTCCTTGTCAGCTGATACTTTTGTTTTACTCGTGTCTGGTACCGTACCTGCCCTACGGATCTTAAGGGTCGTTTCTTGGCCTGCGATCTCCTTTAAAAGGGTCTTACGAATCCGTTTTTCCTTAGCTGTCTTAAGAGGTAAAAAATCGCAAAAACTTCCCGGATAAACGCTCTTTTCTCGGCGCTTTAGACGTTCTTGTATTTGAATTTTCACTTAAATCACGGCTTCATTGTTGGTTCGCAGTAAAAACAACCTATGCGCCGTGCACACGGCGTCGCTTACGCGTTTTTGTGCCGCTAAGGAAAACATACATATTGCTGTTCTGTAAAACTGACAAAAAGATCCTTTAGAAAATTAAACTAATTTGAGAATAATTACAAGACGATAATTTCAAAGGACTAAAAGTGTAATTAACGAACGAGTTAAGTTTACGTAATTTCTAAAGTTTCGCCAACGCTAAAGGCTTGTTTAGGTATTGTATAAGATTAGGTTTAGGCACGTAAGGTTGTCACGACTAGCAACGAATGTCGGTCGATGCCCCTTTGTTAGAAAAAATGCTCTGCCTTTTATGTAAGTGTCGGCGCTCTATACGGGTCATACACTTAGAGTTATGCGGAGAGTAATAACAAATTCGTAGAGCGGAATTATGGTGTATATTTATCAAATATATTACAATGACCAGTGAACCGACTCTCACCGAGGTTGCGTGTGTACTGTCTTAGAATTTGATATTTCTCAAAAATGAAAACATGGCTCACGGTCGGCGTCGGCTCTTACAAAGACAAAAGCAAATATCCAAAACAGAAAGGAATAAAAAGAAATAATAAAACAATAATAATGATACAGGAGAAATTACAAGAAATGCCTTTAAAATATTCGTTCAGACGTAGTCGGCATTACTACAATAAGAACAAATATTAATTTAAACAATAGTCGGCATTACAAAGACCAATAACAATACAAAAATAATAAAAGCTAAAATAAATCCGAAGTAAAAGTATTTTCTAACTTTATGACTAGGCCCTATCATAAACCATAGGCGTGAGAAACTTAGTTACAAAATATACCTAAATTACGAGCTAAAAATTAAACAAACTATTTACACTTAGGTATTTAGTATTAGGCATACGTGGGATGTAATCGCCACATAAGTATAGTACTACTTCTGTTAATTTTTTGTCCTTAAGTTTTTATGGTTTATAAAATTGTATAGAGGACCTACCTAGATATAATTAAATGTTAGTCAACTGCGCAGGAGACATTATATCGCACGAGTGTGTGCGCAATCACGAAGCACTCTCTATTTCCTCACTCTCGTAGTCCGAGAAGAGGGCAATACGCTCAGAGAGGAACCAAGCGCAACAGATTTACTTACTCTCTGAGGCACAGGGATGCAACACTGCCTACTTTCTATAACTCCGGGCTACTAATGAGAATTTCTTGAACAGTACCTACCTAAAACCCAATAACTTTGTTGGTCTGACCCCGGACAGGAGGCCGGGAGTCGCGACCTAGCGATCCTCGATTTGAGAGAAAAGAGAATATTAAATTCTCTTTAGCGGTAACCCACAAAAATCCCTGTGAAAAATCCCCAATTAAAAACAATCCGAATGTCAGAGTTGTCAAATTTTTAGTGCATCGAAAACAGTCCAGCTGACTGTCGCGTTTATTTTTCGTTATTTTTATTCACTTTACAAATAGTCTGAAAACACATATCGTAACATGTCGTCACCCAAAACTAGAACCTCGGAGTGTGAGCTCGACAACATAACGGATATCGATACATCTCTGTTGACTCTGCGCAAGCCCACAGAGTTGAAGAAAGTGATAGACTCCGTACCGAAGCCGGCGCGTGCCGTGCCCAAGAATGGGCTCCCGCTGTGGTACAGACTGGGGCTCGAGTGTAAACTGCCGGTACCGAAGATGCCTGTCGGGAAAATCGTCTTTTCACGCGGAAGGATCGGAGAAGACGTGAGTATAATTTTTAACCGTTTGGATAATTTGACACCGACAAACCTAACTGCCTGGTTGGTCTAGTCACTAGTGGTTAGCATATATTCGATTGCAGATTGCATTCGGGTTCGATTCCCGGGTCGGGCAAATAGTTGTTAGGTTAGGTTTTTCTGTCAAGAAATTCTCAGTGTCAGCCCGGAGTTGGTAGTTGGCAGTGTTTCAACACCTCTACCCTCACCAGTGCCACCGTGCCTCGGAGAGCACGTTAAGCATTCGATCCAGTTTGTTATCACTATGATTTTTTTTTATTTTTTTTAAATCACAAAAAGTATGATGTGACAATAGTTAAAGCCTGCCAACCCGCATTGGAGCAGCGTGGCGGGTCTAACCTCTAAATGCCTCTCTCCTATGAGAGAGAACGCTACGTTAAAAAATCAGCCAAGTGCGAGTCAGGCCTCGCTCTTTCAGGGTTCCGTACATAATTATCTATACTAATCTATACTATCTATACTAATAAATAAAATTGAAGTGTCTGTCTGTAATATCGAAATAACTACCTCATATTAAGCTCATATGGTTATTTGAACGATACTATAACCGAATCACACGTTTTTAAAATTTTTGTCTGTCTGTCTGTCTGTCTGTCTGTCTGTCTGTCTGTCTGTCTGTCTGTCTGTCTGTCTGTTTGAACGGGCTAATCTTCGGAACGGCTGAACCGATTTTGACGGGACTTTCACATACAAGTAGAGAATTAACCAGGGAGTAACATAGGCTACTTTTTTAACCGACTTTCAAAAAAGGAGGAGTTGTGTTTTTCTACCTATGTACACCGATATCTCCGAGATTTCTGAACCGATTTGCGTATTTTTTTTTTAATCGATAGAGGAACATTGCGACACTGTCCTACAAAAAATTTGGATTTCAACTCCTCAATCCTGATGCTGTAGGGGAAATGATCCCCAAAACTAATGGGATTTAGGCACTGTCGGTTATTTAAATTGATATTGGGGATACCAATTAAAGACTTTATTGTTGAATGACCTCGAGTAGGTACATGTCCAACTCCTCAACCCTGATGCTGTAAGGAATTGCATTCCGAAATCGTAAGGATCCCACGGAATTTTTCCGTTTTGTGGACGGGTTACTACTTACTACAGATAGGCTACTTTTTGTTCTGGAAAATGAAAGTTCCCACGAGATTTTTACAAACCTAAATACACACGGGCGAAGCCGTGGGCATCATCTAGTCTATACTAATAAATAAAATTGAAGTGTCTGTCTGTAATATCGAAATAACTACCTCATATTAAGCTCATATGGTTATTTGAACGATACTATAACCGAATCACACGTTTTTAAAATTTTTGTCTGTCTGTCTGTCTGTCTGTCTGTTTGAACGGGCTAATCTTTGGAACGGCTGAACCGATTTTGACGGGACTTTCACATACAAGTAGAGAATTAACCAGGGAGTAACATAGGCTACTTTTTTAACCGACTTTCAAAAAAGGAGGAGTTGTGTTTTTCTACCTATGTACACCGATATCTCCGAGATTTCTGAACCGATTTGCGTAATTTTTTTTTTAATCGATAGAGAAACATTGCGACACTGTTCTACAAAAAATTTGGATTCCAACTCTTCAATCCTGATGCTGTAGGGGACCTGATCCCCAAAAGTAATGGGATTAATGAACTGTTGGTTATTTAAATTGATATTGGGGGTACCAATTAAAGACTTTATCGTTGAATGAACTCGAGTAGGTACATATCCAACTCCTCAAGCATGATGCTGTAGGGATCCCATAGAATTTTTCCGTTTTGGGTATGGGTTACAACATATTTAAGGCTACTTTTTGTTCCTGAAATCAAAAGTTCCCACGGGATTTTTAAAAACCTAAATCCACACGGGCGAAGCCGTGGACATCATCTAGTGAACAATATAATATTTTGGGTCTAAGAAATATTTAATTTCCGAGCTAGACATCGCAACAAACCGTGAAAGAAAAACCCAAAAAAATGTTCGTTTATTTTGGTCACAGCTTATAAACTATTTAATAAATCGTTGTTTTCAGTATTTGTTGTTTAAATAGAGCATATAGTACATAATATACTGAAATATCATATTCCCAACTAGTTTAGTTTTTGAGATAGCCCCCGTCACAAAAATGGTCTAAAACTGACAACTTTGATGGCCTCCCATTCCCTTATTTTTTACACGCTTTATATTAGCTTCACCGGTATGTATGTTTGTAACCGACTCCTTTGACCGCGATTTTGACCCACTTTAAACGGTCAGATTTCATTCAAACTTTGTAGATTTATCGAGGACCGATGACAATACACTAATTTGATAAGATTATTCCATTATTCAATTTGCAAAATAAGATTTTTGTTAAATTATTATTTCGTTGAGTAAGCAACGGAACGAGTTGTTTTGGGCGTATTCGGCGGAGTTTGGTTGGGATTTTCGAATAAATGTGTCAACTGTCGGGGGATTGACACACGGAGGTGAATTGACATGGACTTTTGAAAAAAAAGCTTGTCAAAAGATATCGCTCAGGCGTTGAAACAACCTAAATCCGACACGTTTCGAAAGAAATCCGCTCATATCTGAACTACGTGTGTTTATTTAAGTGTGATTATGCGGTGATTCGTTGTAATCTATGAAATCTATCAAGCGTAACTCGAGTCTTATTTCCGTAATTTACAATGAACGAAGAGCTGATACAACCATCAATGATCGCCCACGGTAACGAGATGACACCTTCGGCCCTCCGTTACAGAAGTGGGACGCAACCGATATGAAAATCGGTGTGAATCAATTAATCGGCTATGACAATATAAAATGGCGCTTACTCATAGAACAGCAAAACCGTAATTGCGGCATTGGTCGAGGCAATGAAAGCGCCGTCTACTAGCAAAGATATCCAGGTATACCTGAGTTTAATCCGAATAAGAACAAAGTGGACGCTCGCGCATGGGTTACGACCGCGGATATGTGCATCACAGATCCAGATTTGCAAGGAACTTCTCATAATGGCTTTGAGTCGTGCGCTTATAGAACAGGCTTTGCAGGCAGGCAGACCAACTTGAAGCAGTTTCTGGTTAGGAAATATCAAGACTTCTCAATAAAGCAAATCGGTTGTGTGTTTCCGATGTGGTGAGCGGGCACACATATCGACCCAGTTTTCGTCGTTGATCGACGGCGTTGGCAACAGCAGAGTCGGCGGTGGTGTGATCCAATGGCCGGTGTTAGTTGCGCTCTCATTAAAGAAAGTATTGCGCATAGCTTACCGGCTGTGCGTTATAATAAAGTGGTTAGTATTTCGAGTGGTAATAGTAATATTTGCTAATTTTACGTGAGGTTACGATAGATGTACCTACAGTCGACTCTCGATAATTTGACACTCGTTAATTTAAATCTTTTGATAAATTAAACTTTTTTCCCAGTCCCTTGAAAAACATTCGATAAATTGTATAAAATCAATACTAATTGGTCCACTAGGTAATTTGAAGTTAAATCTTGCCCGCCAACATTCAATAATTTGAAGTCCGGGCTTCCGTATCTACTCTCTATAATTTGAAGTATTTATCATGCACAGACCTATCGATTGTTTACATAAATGAGATAATGAGACAAGAGTCATTTGCAGTTCATATTTCAGTCTTTCTTCAACTGTTAAAGTGAGTGAGAAGTGACGGTTAGGTACCTACTTCTCATCTCTCACCACTATCGAAAATTAATTGGACAATGATAGACTGAAGGCTTAACTCTTATTTTGAACTCTTGGTAATGTGATATTTTTCTTTGTCCCTTGAGTTTCAAAATATTGAAAGTCGACTGTAGTTTACAAATTTTGTTTCACGTTATAGGTATTAGAAGAGTTTTTGCGTTTTGAAAATATTACTCGTGATATTAATATATATATAGCTGCTCGTGCTGATTCATTGACTGACTCACTGATTGATCACCCCTCCTGTAAAATTTTGTATGAAAATTTTTTTTTTCACTAATGGTTTCATATAGAGGACAAAAATTCATTCGGAACAAAAATATGGAGAGAGCTGATGATTGAGGATTTCGGAGACAGGTGAGCAGCACGCTTAAGGTATTGAAGATAGGTGGGGGGTGCTCGAACAAATGTCACTCGAAACGTCATCCAATTGGCAGTTAGCTGAAAAAAAATTCAAAATGGCGAAAAAAAGATGGCCGCCATACAAATTTCATCGGTCTCCATCTCGGAGGGTATAAAAGATGGAAGAGTGGTTTCTTCGCAAAAGATGATGAGGATCCAAAGGTCTACTTGATGAATTGAAAAAAAAAAATCAAAATGGCGGAATTTATTTTTCCATAGAAAATGTATGGCGAATATTGAAGAGACTACAAGTTGTAAACTATGCAAGGCTTTGATGCGATTCTTTGGAGAACTCTCAAAGAAAAATATGGAAAGACATGATGATTGAGGGTTTGGAAGATGGATGAGGAGCCCGGGCAGGGTATGTTAGATAGATGGGAGGTGCTCAAACAAAAATTACTCAAAACCTCATCCAATTGGCACTGAGCTGAAAAAAAAACAAAATGGCTGATTCAAGATGGCGGCTATACAAATTTCGTCAGAGTCTATCTCACCAAGCATAAAAGATGGAAGAGTGGTTTCTGGGAAAAAGATGATCAAGACCTAAAAGTCTACTTGATGAACAGAAAAAAACAAGATGGCGGAATTTATTTTTCTACACAAAAAAAAAATTATTGATGGAAAAATACGGAAAGAGCTGATGATCGAAGATTTTGGAGACGGATGAAGAGCACGGCGAGGGTATTGAAGATAGGTGGGACGTGCTCAAACAAAAACTACTCGAATCCTCGCGGTCCGCTTGCGGGCCGCGCACCCACGCGCCATACTAGTTATATATATAAAGCTACTTGAAGTCAGGTACTGATCACCTCTCCTGAACAATTTTGTATGGGACTTTTTCACCATAATTTTCATGTGTGTAAAATTCAAAAATATAAGGTCTACAAAATTATAGAGAGAGCTGAACGTGGGAAACTGACTAGGGTGCCCTAAGGGATCTCGAAAACTATCAGTCGGAAAGGTACCGTCCCGAAACAAAAAATGTTCAAAACCTTGGGCCATTGGGTGAACCGGTGAAAAAAATATGGCCACCAAACAAAAAAAAATTTCGTCTCCATACAAAAATTTTGCTAATTTTCAAGAGGCTCTCCAGAACAATTTTGTATGGAACTTTTTTCGCCTCACTATTTATATGCGTAGAACTTATGGGTCTTCCTTCAGGAAAAATATGAAACGTCATGAATGTGGAAAATTTACCAGAGTACCCCAAAGGCTCTCAAAAACTATCAGTCGTAGAGACATGGTCCTGAAACTGAAAATGTTCAAAACCTTAGGCCCTTTGGTGAGCCAGTAAAAAAAAGATAGGCACCGAACAAAAAAATTTTTCGCGTCCATACAAATTTTTTTTTTTAATTTTCAAGAGGCTCTCCAGAACATTTTTGTATAGAACTTTTTTTACCTCACTAAGCGCATACATAGAGCTCATGAATGTGCTTTCAGGAAAAATACTAAACGTTATGAATGTGGAATATTTACCAGAGAACCTCATGGGTCCTCCAAAACTACCAGTCATACAGACATGGTCCCAAACAAATGTTATTAAAGACCTTGGGCCATTGGGTGAACCGGTAAAAAAAAGATGGCCGCCGAACAAAAAAAAATTTTCTCCATACAAATTTTTGGGTTCTTTTCAAGAGGCTCTCCAGAACAATTTTGTATGGAACTTTTTCCTTTCACTATTTATGTGCGTAGAACTTATGGGTCTTCCTTCAGGAAAATTATGAAACGTCATGAATGTGGAAAATTTACCAGAGTACCTCATGGGTCCTCCAAAACTACCAATCATACAGACATGGTCCCAAACAAATGTTATTAAAGACCTTGGGCCATTGGGTAAACCGGTAAAAAAAAGATGGCCGCCGAACAAAAAAAAATTTTCTCCATACAAATTTTTTGGGTTCTTTTCAAGAGGCTCTCTTAGACATTTTTGTATGAAAAATTTTCCCCCTACTGCACTTATAAATAGAACTTAAAGATTTTTTTCACAAAAATCACAAAACGTAGTGAATGTGGAAAAATTACCAGAGTATCCTAACGGCCCTCAAAAACTATCAATCATAGAGGCATGGTCCTGAAACTAAAAATGTTCAAAACCTTAGGCCCTTTGGTGAGCCAGTAAAAAAAAGATAGCTACGGAACAAAAAAATTCGTGTCCATACAAAATTTCTTTTTAATTTTCAAGTGGCTCTCCAGAACATTTTTGTATAGATCCTTTTTTTCCACTAAACGCATGCATAGAACTGATTAGTGTCCTTTCAGAAAAGATACGAAACGTGATACCAATATTTCTTTCTATCTTTCAAGAGACTCTAGAATATTCTGGTATTTGGTATGGCCTCCCATTTCTTTATTTTACGAATATTGAAGAGACTACAAGGCACGCGAGCTGCTTGCAGCTCGCGCACCGAGCGCAACACTAGTTACTATATATATAGCTACTCGTGCTGATTGGGTCACTGACTGACTCATTGATCACCTCTCCTGTAAAATTTTGTATGAAAAAATTTTTTTTCACTAACGGTTTCGTATAGAGGACAAAAATTGATTCGGAGGAAAAATATGTAGAGAGCTGATGATTGAAGATTTCGGAGACAGGTGAGCAGCACGCTTAAGGTATTGAAGATAAGTGGGGGATGCTCGAACAAATGTCACTCGAAACGTCATCCAATTGGCAGAGAGCTGAAAAAAAAATTCAAAATGGTGAAAAAAAGATGGCCGCCATACAAATTTCATCGGTGTCTATCTCGGAGGATATAAAAGATGGAAGAATGGTTTCTTGGCAAAAGATGATCAGGATCTTAAGGTCTACTCAATGAATAGAAAAAAAATCAAAATGGCGGAATTTATTTTTCCATACAAAATGTACGGCGAATATTGAAAAGACTACAAGTTGTGAACTATGCAAGGCTGTGATCCGGTTTTTTGGAGAACTCTCAAAGAAAAATATGGGAAAACATGATGATTGAGGGTTTGGAAGACGGTTGAGCAGCCCGGGCAGGGCATTGTAGATAGGTGGGAGGTGCTCAAACAAAAATTACTCGAAACTTCATCCAATTGGCACTGAGCTGAAAAAACCCCAAAATGGCGGATTCAAGATGGCGGCTATACAAATTTCGTCGGTGTCTATCTTACCAAGTATACAAGATGTAAGAGTGGTTTCTTGGAAAAAGATGATCAATACCTAAAGATCTACTTGATGAGCAGAATGATTCGAAGAAAAAATATGGAGAGTGATAATGATCGAGGATTAGAAATATGGGAGAGATAGGTGGAGGGCTGCTTATACCAAAATACCCGAAAGCGAAACCTCGCGGTCCGCTTGCGGGCCGCGCACCCACGCGCCCTACTAGTTTTTATATAATACTCCTTTGTCATCGTTGCCAACTTTGAATAAGTTAACTATTATATTGAACTAGTGGACCCGGCAGACTTCGTCCTGCCCCGTGACATACCGACATCAGCGCCGCCTACCGAGACCCGGTAGGTTACCTTTACCTACCCGGTAATTGTGTTTTCAATCCATCCAGGAACCCATTGAAATAACTAACCGTACGGTAACTAACTGTAACTAAGGTAAACAAAATAGATGTCACACACAACTAAAATCTAAGCACAAAACGCACGAATGCGAAGATAAAACAATATTAAAACAAAATAATAATATTATTAATTAGTACTTATTTACTTTAATCCGATTTACAATAAAAAACAAATAAAATAATTTATTAATAATTAATATCTGTTGTATTTTAAGTGACATGATTTTTTTAGTGTTTTATAAATCAACCAAACTAAAAAGTAGAAAATAAATAATAGTTTAAAAATGCATGGGTGTATAGAGGATTATCATTTCGATAATATCTTAAAATCACCCCACGTTTTTTTTAATAAAATACATTTTTCATATGCACACTATTATTAATTTATATTTATTAAAATTTATTTTCTATTTTTTAGTTTGGTTTTCTATAAAAAGCGTGTTTTTTAGTTTTTTTAAACTATTATTTATTGAGATAAAAATTAAAAAAATATATATTTGTACTCTACTTAATGAGCTCTAAACAATGATACCCCACAAGCTAGGGTAAAGAAAAAATTTTTTTTTCCGGCTCCTTTTTTTAATAATTTAATTCAATTCCAATAATTTAATTCAATTTCTAATTCAATATTTGATTTTGGGTTAACGTTTCACACTAAATACCAAAATTTCAGGTTTGTAACTCATTTCGTCTGCGAGCTAGAGACCTGTGACCGGCGGACAGACGGACAGACAGACAGACAGACAGCCGAGTGACATTAATAGGGCTCCGTTTTTTACTCTTCGGGTACGGAACCCTAAAAAGGCTGTAGTAAACCGATCAGTCCAGTCTGATTTGAACGTTAACACCGCCAATTCCCAAGTCCAAGCTGGTACTGAGAATTTCTTGACGCAATAATCCAATACCTCATAATTTTTGGCCCGATCTGGGGATTGAACCTAGGACCTCGTGATCAGCAGTTGACCACGCCAACCGCTAGATCACTGAGGCAGTTAACGATTCTATACAAATAAATATAATCAAATTAAATTAATCAAAAAATATATTAAAAGTTCTTACATGTTATCAGGTGACCTGAAATACCACGAGAGAGCTGAGACTCTTTTTTTTCTACTTTTAGACGGTTTCTATCAAGTTTTCTTAGGTGGTTTATTTATGTATTGGCTATTCGTTTGTGCCTCTCAGATCAAATATATTTGATAGACCTACATTCGTATCATAATATATCACATTTTCTTTCAATTTACCTCAATACATTTTCAATGGCGATTATTTGTATACAAAGGACATCAAAGTATCGTTTAAATATCTTTTTAGTGTCATTCGTTCACGTCTCAGCACGTTTTTACTTCATGTGAACATATTACAATGTTGTTCTTAGGATTTTTCTTTTCAGTTCGTGAAGATTATTTTTAAGATCTTTTCTTATAATATCTACTTGTCACATTCAAATACAAAATAAATATAATATACATAAGTAAATAACGATCGTTTGGGAGTGTTTGTAATGCAAATTAGTTTCTGCTTCAGCTGCAGAGACACCTAAAGGGAGAGAACGTCATAAATCAGACTTTATTCAAGCCTTTATTTATGAAGATATTAATTGATGAGACATTGGTCATGCTTTTGAAAATTATTTTCTTGGTATCTTTTCGCTGTCTGTCTGTTTTTTACGAAAAGTTTGCTTTGATTCGAGCCTACAATGCATGTAACACTTATGGTAATAGTACGTACCTACTACTTAAGTTTATTAGTAAACTAGCTTTTACCCGCGGCTTCGCCCGCGTGAATTTCGGTTTTTCACAAATCCTGAGGGATAAGTAGATTTCTGGTCCACCCGCACCCAGCCGCGCGGCGGCCGCGTAGGGCGCGGGGGCCTGCGGCGCGGCGCGGGGAATTCCGTGCAGCGCGAAGGTCGACCGTCGCGCGCAGCGAAAATACCTATCAGGGCGTTTTTTAACATAGGTACTTACCGATTTCAACACAACTCCTTTTTTGAAAGTCGGTTAAAAAAGTAGCCTATGTTACTCCTTGGTTAATCCTCTACTTGTCTGTGAAAGTCCCGTCAAAATCGGTTCAGCCGTTCCGAAGATTAGCCCGTTCAAACAGACAGACAGACAGACAAAAATTTTAAAAACGTGTGATTCGGTTAAGGTATCGTTCAAATAACCATATGAGCTTAATATGTGGTAGTTAATTCGAAATTACAGACAGACACTTCAATTTTATTTATTAGAAGATAGAAGAAAAAAGATAGATTAGATAGAAAAGAAGATAGAAGTATAGATTATAAACTTCAATAGCGCAACGTGGATAATCAAAGAGCGCAACGGTCTACACCATGTCTACACGGTTACACTACTGTCGTACCCACACCTAGTAAAAGTTTTCGCTTAATTGGAGGGGAAAGGGGAATATTAGTCATGTTCACCGTGGCTAATATTCTTTAAAAAAAATGTCTTTCACTGACAGCACAGACATTCGATTTGTATGAATCCACGCGGAAGAAGTCGCTGGCATCAGCTTGTTATAGAATCAGTATCTTGTACACAGAAATCTGAAGTACCTACTCATTCGTAAGTAGGTAAGTCATAAATGATCTTACTTGAATTGCACAGCAGATACGTCTACTAGATATTCGCTGAAAAGCCGGTGTCGGCTCGAGAGTTATCTGTAAATGTTTGTAAGCCTCAAAACGTTAAACAGGCACACGTTTGGATTACATCCAAGTTTCCCTGGGGTTAAATTTAGAGCCCAATTTAACATTGAAATGGCTTGATGACTTACCCGTGTGAGTAATTTCGTAATATTAAGCTTATATTACCAACTCGTGCGACAAAATATTATACAGAGATTTAAAATTTACGTATTTCTATACGCGTGTATGTTGACAGGCGCGACTTTATTGTAGAAGCGCATGCGTTTTTGATACTAAGTATGTATTTCATTCATCATCATCATTATGATCAACCCATTACCGGCTCACTACAGAGCACGGGTCTCCTCTCAGAGTGAGAAGGGTTTTGGCCATAGTCTACCACGCTGGCCAAGCGGATTGGCAGACTTCACACATCTTTGAGAACGTTATGGAGAACTCTCAGGCATGCAGGTTTCCTCACGATGTTTTCCTTCACCGTTAAAGCAAGTGATATTTAAATACTTAAAACGCACATAACTCCGAAAAGTTAGAGGTGCGTGCCCGGGATCGAACCCACCCTCTGATTAGAAGTCGGTCGTCCTAACCACTAGGCTATCACAGCTTTTTTGTATTTCATTATGATGATATATTTTGAACGTGCTTACCTTGAAAATGCCCAAACCGAGCCCAAATTAGAGAGTGCCCTGTTCATCGTTCATTTTTGCGATGAACGATGCACGATATGATTTTGCTATAGCACAATTCCTGTGAACGATGCAGAACGGTCGGAATTTAGATGAAGCCTCGAAAATGAAAGCAAAAATCTCGAAAAATAAACCGTCCAATTTACAGTAGGTACCTACCTATGCCCCGTACCTAGTATCGAATAAATAATGACGTACCTAGTTCGGTTCATGCGGTTTTTATACTAATGTAGATAGGCAAGTAGGTACACTTTCATTAAATTTTTGATGTGCAGCTGTTATGAAACCTTCAAAAAATAAAATAATAGTCGGTATTTAGTTACCCCTAACTCAAGCATGTAAACGCATTGAAGGCAACTTGGGTATGAAATAGTTGTGACCTGGTTGTGACATTTTAGCGGAAGTCGGCTAAGTGAAGTCGATAACTTCAGGTTTTCCCCTATTTCATAAAGTTCAATTCAATTTTACGCAGGTTTTATATTAATGTAGTAGACTTCCTGATGCAGGTATCAGGAAGTTTTGCCCCAAACTACGTTACGCGGGTAAACCAGGTTTACCCGGGTTCGATTCCCGGCAGGGGCAATTTGGGATTTTATAATTTCTAAATTGTCTGTGGTCTGGTCTGGTGGGAGGCTTAAGCCGTGGCTGGTTACCACCCTACTGGCAAAGCCGTGCCGCCAAACGACTTAGCGTTCCGATACGATGCCGTGTAGAATCCGATCAGGGGTACACATACTTACCTCTTCCAAGTTAACCCGCTTCCATCTTAGACTGCATCATCACTTACCATCAGGTGAGATTGCAGTCAAGGTCTAACTTGTAGTTGAATAAAAAAAAACTAAACCTTTATCGAGGTCACTCTATCTGTTAGTGAATATTTGAATACAATTCATTCAGCACTTTTTGAGATAAGCGCATTCAAACACAGAGACATACTTCACTATGTACATAATCTATTCTCTAGTAGGTTTCATACCTACCTATGCAAGCAACACCTATGACACATTTAAATGTGATTTCAGCCCATTTTCAGCCTTATTCACGTGAACGAAGAGGCATGCTTCAGTTTGACGATAAGTTAATAGGATATAAGCATTCAGCTATAGGTAGTAATTAAATCACACAGGCTGCAAATAAAGTACCCAATTAGCAAATTCAATTAGTATTCCAAACACGATGTTCATTTATAACCCTCTAATAGTGATTTATTATGAAAAGAGCGTAGGCCGAAGATTGAAAAGGTACGGGCAATGAACGTTGAATGTAAATCAATCATAATATTATTGCGTAAGTATTTTGTATGACAAGTATAAATTTAAAATTTAAAAAACCCCCGACATTCGCCATTTTGTATCGGCGGCCATCTTGAATTTGCAATAGTGCTATTCTACTAGTCAAGCCCTTTCATTTGATACCCATATTAAGGGAGTTGTGAAAAAATATGTAATCCGTCATTTTGTAGCGACGGCCATCTTGGATCGATTTTCATCAAACATAGCTAACAACACTCTCGACTTATTCACCTTTAAAACGAAAAAAACCGCATTCAAATCGGTCTACCCGTTTGAGCGCTACAGGGAAACAGACAGACAGACACACACACACACACACAGACACGTCAAACTTATAACACCCCGTCGTTTTTGCGTCGGGGGTTAAAAATAAGGTTTTCGAGGCGAGGTTTAGAAAGGTCAGTAGTATTATTTTCAATACTTACCGTGTCAGCTTGAATAAGTCCGCGCCGGGTGTGCAAATTCAATGACTTTGACCTAAAAAACTTATTTAATCTGAAGACTTTACAAGCTCGCTCAATGCTGTAAAACTAATTATTATGTTATGGCGCTGAATTCAGCGAAACTTTGTCCAGAGGTTAAATATAACAAATCAAAAACCATGAAAATTGGTCCAGCCGCGTTCTCGAGTTATAAGTGTTCGAACTAACACGACTTTGTTTTATATATACCTAATAGATTATTTTTTTGGTCCACGGATGTAAACGTAGGTACTTATGGATATTTTTTTTGTTCTAGGTACGTCGTGTCGGACTCGGCAGCGTCGGGCCTGCCCCAACATTCGACCTGACGGATCCCTATTGCAACAACGTGTCATACGACTACGTGCCAATGCACGACCCACACCTGGCCCACCACTTCGCCCAGAAGCCCGCGAGGACCAGGATGAAGCAGCTGGGCTACTGCACGCGAGACGGCCGAGCGGTGTGCTCGCTGAAGGAGTTCAACCAGTACAGGAAGTACCTCTACAACCAGTTCATGGACCGGATTCACGTGGAGATGAAGAAGTTGGTGGGTCCTGTCTGTCATACATCATCATCATCATCATCATCACATACGAGTGCCGATGCACGATCCATACCTGGCCCACCACTTCGCCCAGAAGCCCGCGAGGACCAGGATGAAGCAGCTGGGCTACTGCACGCGAGACGGCCGACCGCCGTGCGGTGTGCTCGCTGAAGGAGTTCAACCAATACAGGAAGTACCTCTACAACCAGTTCATGGACCGGATTCACGTGGAGATGAAGACGTTGGTGAGTCCTGTCTGTCATACATCATATATGACAGATCATTATCATCATCATCATTATCAACCCATACGATTACGTACACAATGCACGATCACACTTGGCTCACCACTTCGCCCAGAAGCCTGCGAGGACCAGTATAAAGCACTTGGGCTTCTTTTGGCAAGCAGCACGTTGGGTTCGTGGCCCAAAATTCTATAAAAATAATTGTATGTTTATCGTCTATGAGTTCCTATAAATTATAGGTACTTATCTACGTCATAAGTGGCATTAAGACTTATGCTGGGTACAGCTAGTTATTACTCAAAAATCAAAATCCCATTGCTATTTATTTTGCAATATTCTTGCATCAATTTTTCATCTTTCGTATAGGTTAGGCAGTTTTTCAATGTATTTTTCATCTTTGGTTGGTAATTATAGGTTACTATCCCTGCAGTGTTTCTCAAACATATCAGGGAATAGCCGATCCCGCGGCTTTGTCAAAAAATAATTTTACTCTACCCTGACCCTACCCTAAATTAATGAACCCATTTGTAGGTTAGTCCGCTTCCCTCTTAGACTGCATTAACATATAGGTTTAAACTTCCGCTGTTGATTTATTCCACCAGGACGAAAGAGCCCGCGACGACCTGACACTCAAAAAAGTGGAAGTGGACGTCGCTCGCCGCCAGCAGGTCTTCAACAAAACCGAACGCGCCAGAGAACACATGGAGAAGGTGGCGCAGGAGCACGCCGACGAGTGGGCCGAGAAAAAGAGATTGTATGTTCCATATATTTTAACACTAGCTTCTGCCCGCGGATTCGCCCGCGTGAATTTCAGTTTTTCACAAATCCCGGGAATCGCACACACTCACACACACACGCACGTACGCACGCACACACACACATACACACGCACATACACATACGACACACACACGCGCGCGCACACACATGCACACACAAACTCTCACCTTCTGATAATGTTTCGGATAGCCTAAATGTAGGTTTTGTCACTTTTTAGGGTTCCGTACCCGAAGGGTAAAAACGGAGCCCTATTAATGTCACTCGGCTGTCTGTCTGTCTGTCTGTCTGTCTGTCTGTCTGTCTGTCTGTCCGTCTGTCCGCCGGTCACAGGTCTCTAGCTCGCAGACGAAATGAGTTACAAACCTGAAATTTTGGTATTTAGTGTAAAACGTTAACCCAAAATCAAATATTGAATTAGAAATTGAATTAAATTATTTTTCAGGGGGGCTCCCATACATGAAAAAGGAGCCGGAAAAAAAAATTTTCTTTACCCTAGCTTGTGGGGTATCATTGTTTAGAGCTCATTAAGTAGAGTACAAATATATATTTTTTTAATTTTTATCTCAAAAAATAAGGGAATGGGAGGCCATCAAAGTTGTCAGTTTTAGACCATTTTTGTGACGGGGGCTATCTCAAAAACTAAACTAGTTGGGAATATGATATTTCAGTATATTATGTACTATATGCTCTATTTAAACAACAAATACTGAAAACAACGATTTATTAAATAGTTTATAAGCTGTGACCAAAATAAACGAACATTTTTTTGGGTTTTTCTTTCACGGTTTGTTGCGATGTCTAGCTCGGAAATTAAATATTTCTTAGACCCAAAATATTATATTGTTCATAATTATGTACGGAACCCTGAAAGAGCGAGGCCCGACTCGCACTTGGCTGATTTTTTACTTTACGTATGTCAAGTGACAAAGACAAAAGCTATTCGACACTAATTAGAAGGTGGTGAAACAGACCCAAGATAGCATATTAACGCTTTATACGCGTTGTACGCCAGCGGCGGATGTTCTATAGAAGCCGAAAAGCCCGGCTTACGTATAAATATTCGATGCAGTTTATAAGTCATAATTAACTCATACACAAAAATAAAATCAATCATATTAACACACTAATAAAATTATTCTATCAAGTTCAAATTCCGCGCGTCTGCGATGTCATATTTCGCTTAAAGGTCATTGACGCGATCACCGACGCGCGAGTCGCCCCATCTCGCTCTGATTTATTGGCTTTATATGGGGCTTTTTCTGCGCTCCTCTACTACTGGTAATTATTTCTGTTTGACATCTATGTATATAAATAATAGTATAGCGTTTTGTTTAGAATAATAAGCCCGGCTTCTAACTTTAATGGATCGCTATTGGTTGATCATACAGTGCACGGCATTGGATATAATCTAGTACTTAGCAGTTGTTTGTTTTGTTTTGGTTAGCGTGAGTGTAATTATAGGTTACTTGTAAAATAATCGCAAAATGTACAAAATGAGTGTTGATTTAATAAAATATGTTGTTTCTTGTGACAATTTAAAGTGGGTACAAAGATTGATGGCCGAAAACAAGGTAGGTAATTGCTGTTTTTTGTCTCAAAATACAATTTAGCAGGTCTGCGTAAAAAACTCAATATGAGTTCTGTTATTTCTTTTCATAATTTCGGTAAACAAGATAACTGTTAAAGAAACTTCTTTGTAGTGTTTTTCAGAAGTTAATTGATATTGTTTGTCATTTATCACAGCAAAAACTGTCTTCTTATCTTCGAGAACGGCTGGAGCGATTTTCATGGTTTTTGATTTGTTGTACCTATTTGCTGCCTCGTTGGTCTAGTGGTTAGCATATTCGACTGCAGATCACGAGGTCCCGGGACGATTCCCAGATCGGGCAAATAATTGTTAGGTATTGGGTTTTTCTGTCAAGAAATTCTCAGTGCCAGCCGGGAGTTGGAAGTTGGCGGTGTTTCACCCCCGTGCCTCGGAGAGCACGTTAAGCAGTCGGTGCCGGTTATTATCACTATCATATTGTGGCAATAGTCGTTAAAGCCCGCCAACCCGCATTGGAGCAGCGTGACGGGTCTAAGCTCTAAATCCCTCTCTCCAATGAGAGGAGACCTGTGCCCAGCAGTGGGACGATAAAAGGCTGTAGTGGTGGTGGTAGTGGTACCTATTTGTCGGCATGCATGGACAATAAGCTCTAGGAACGCCACTGTTGTACGCTAACTGATTGTTAGCGTACAACGCGTATAAAGCGTTGTTGCTAAGCTAAGCAGGCCAAACCAAAGTTAATTATCTAAATTAAATGTTTTTTGAAACTGACGAAGCACCGAATCGAACCGTGAATCAAGTAAGGTCTACTAAAGTAGGTATTTTAATAGCAGCAGCCAGCAATGAAAAGTTTTTATTGCAGTAGCTTATACTTAGGTACATTATTACGTGGATGCTCTAGAATTTTCCCTTTTAAAGGGATTTTCCTTTCATTCTTTGCTTTGATCCGAGTCCTTTCGTAACGACGGACGGGTCTTGAATAACGTTTGTGAGGTAGGTACGATACCGCTCTCTGCGCCTCTATTTAACCGACAGTTTGTAAGTGGTGTTCAATTATCTAGTTATCTTCACTATATTAATTACTAGATGATGCCCACGGCTTCGCCCGTGTGGATTTAGGTTTTTAAAAATCCCCTGGGAACTTTTGATTTTCCAGAACAAAAAGTAGCTTATCTGTAGAAACCCGTCCCCAAAACGGAAAAATCCTGTGGGATCCCCACGATTTCGGAATACAATTCCTTACAGCATCAGGGTTGAGGAGTTGGATATGTACCTACTCGAGTTCATTCAACGATAAAGTCTTTAATTGGTACCCCCAATATCAATTTAAATAACCGAAAGTTTCTAAATCCCATTAGTTTTGGGGATTAGGACCCCTACAGCATCAGGATTGAGGAGTTGGAATCCAAATTTGTTACAGAACAGGGTCGCATTGTTTCTCTATCGATTAAAAAAATAATTACGCAAATCGGTTCAGAAATCTCGGATATATCGGTGTACATAGGTAGAAAAACACAACTCCTCCTTTTTGAAAGTCGGTTAAAAAGTAGCCTATGTTACTCCCTGGTTAATTCTCTACTTGTATGTGAAGGTCCCGTCAAAATCGGTTCAGCCGAAAGATTAGCCCGTTCAAACAGACAGACAGACAGACAGACAGACAAAAATTTTAAAAACGTGTGATTCGGTTATGGTAGCGTTCAAATAACCATATGAGCTTAATATGAGGTAGTTATTTCGATATTACAGACAGACACTTCAATTTTATTTATTAAGTATAGATTTCGCTATTGCTCTTTGGGGCAATGAAGTAAGAAGTTCCTTGATCCAATGAAGTAAGGTTTGTTAAGTAGGTACCTTACGAAAAAACTAAATTAATGGATTGAAGATCTCATAAAACAAATTAATATGAAACTCTAAAGTTCTATAATTTAAGATACCACTTTACAAAACATACCTAGTCTTCCAGATTTGTTATAATTTTTAAATGAATAATGTCAAACATTATTCATTTACAAATTAACAAATCTGGAATCAAAACACGTAAACGAAATTAAACACACGGTTTCAATGAAAATTAATTAAAAAATGAAAAATAAACAAGGAAAAAAATGTGATCCTAAGTACCTAAACACTAAACTCCCTTTCGTCGTTTTAAGAAGTGATTTCCATAAGATTTTTAAGATAAAAAGACCTTTTTTTTCCTATCACTGCACTTTTTTATTTTGTTCCACACTTTATGTGCATTTGAGCTGGCACAATGCCAGGCTTTTACATCGCACTGGCAACGAAGACGACATTAATTTATACCCTTGATAATAGTTTTGCACAATATTAAATACTTAGCATAGTTTCAACGGGTGCTCTGTTCTTGCCTTTTGGTATACTATAGTTGTGAATACCACAGAATGATGTAATAGTCAAGACGTTACCTATGTATAACCTGGTTCATATTGGTCGTAATCCTCAACAGGGACTCTTGTAGAGAATTATACATACCCACGCTCTTGTGCCGCTTGTATCCAGTAGATACCTGCATTACTTTAAGGCGAGATAAGCAATTAAAAAAGCCTGCTGAAAAATAAAACAAAAGAGAGAATAAAACACAAATATAGAAAGTTTTTAAACTTATAAAAATCTTAGCTTTTTCTTACATTTTTTTATAATACAAATTGCCTACAGTCTCTGCTACAAGTTAGAAAAACATAGCCCAATAAATAATACCAGTAAGCCGAAATATAAGTAGAAAACAGCTAAGTACGTGAGGCTCTGCTCCTGGGAATGATTAATTGCCGCAGTTTTATTATTTGAAACAAAAGAAAAGAAAAAATGTTTTATTTTGCGTGCTGCTAAGTTTTTGCCAAAATTATATAAATTAGTTTGTCACTTGTTAAGCATAATGGCGTGAAGGTAAATAAATATAAATATAATTTTTAGGGCCTATTTCACCACCTTCTCATAAGTATCGGAGAACTATATCTACAACTTCTGTCTTTGTCACTTGACATAAAGTAAGAAAGTGACAAAACTTACGTTCAAGCTGTCAGACACTTGTCAGAAGGTGGTGAAAGAGGCCCTTACCTACGTAGACATTAGCATTGTAACAGATAGGTACTAAGTGTCAGTTGCATTACAGATGGTCAAAGTTAAGTTACCGTAAGGTTATACTTAGGTACACCAAAAAACGCGTTTGCGTTACACAAGTCAGTATTCCTATACTGCCATGCTTAGGGTCTTTCGGTAAAAAGTTAAAGAACTGACTTGTTCAACATAAAATAGTATTTTTACTCGACTACGGCAGAGCCAAAAGGAAGGGTTGTGATTTTAGCAGTATATGTATATATGTACTAGCGGACCCGGCAGACGTCGTCCTGCCCGGTGACATACTGACATCAGTGCAACCTACCCTGTCATCAAAGTACTAATATCGCAATTAAAAAATAAGAGTTGATCGTAGAAGGGTGAAAATTTAGGATTGTATGTATTTTTGTATGTTGTATCATAAAAAAATAAAAACTAAAAATTTTGTCTAAAAAATAAAAAATAAAAATTTTGGGGTGGACTACCCTTAACATTTAGGGGGATGAAAAATAGATGTTGGCCGATTCTCAGACCTACTCAATATGCTCACAAAATTTCATGAGAATCGGTCAAGCCGTTTCGGAGGAGTATGGGAACGAAAATTGTGACACGAGAATTTTATATATGAGATGTATAGCGTATAAGCGTAGTCGGGTTTTAGTTTACGAACTTTATACTAATTGTTTAATGAAAACCTTATTCACCCGTTTCTCGTTTCCAACTAAATGGCGTCATTACAATTTCCTCAATTGAACTCATAGATAAAGGAATAAGAGAGATATGACAAGGGGGCGTGGTTCCTGAGAACTCTTCTGGCGTTAAATACACCTGAGAACCGTTTTTGTCTTTAGTCGAATGTCGTCCAACGATCGCTTCACCGCTCTCGATTTTTAACAAAATGCCGTGTTGTTCAGTGGTTGTTTGAAAAAAATCAAGCAAAAAAGTAAATCACACGAAAGATGGCATCTCATTTCACACTTAAGTACAAGTTATTGTTGTTATTTTCCATAAAAAACAAGAAAACATTACTTTGTATATTTACATTATGCTCAAAAAGTGTTAAATTGAGAAGTCTGTATCTCATTATGAACAAAAACCATTACTTGCTTAGTAGAAATCAAACATTGAATCGGTCGGTCTTAGGACGCAATGGTACTTGTACTATATAAATATATTCCTTCACTAAAACGTAGACTTTTCATGGAACGGGCGCCTTCGCTCTACATCGATAACGTGTGATGTACGGTGATTGAAATTGAACGCTGTGTACTAAACGATAAAGTCTATATTTGCTGGTGCTGCTTGCACTGACCTATCAGTATGTAATATAGCATTTTGTAGCAAGTGGTGGGGACAAACTAACGACAGCAGGTTTCCATACCATTTGATGTAAAGGGCACTTCTCCTCTTATTCATTATTCTGTGATTGAACTTATGCATTCAACCACTTCTGGAAATTTACCTTTTTCGACCGCACCAAACACGATCCTTTTTCACTCGCCTGTTTTTCGCCACTTTCCAGTGGACAGGAGGTTATCCTACACTGCGCTTTTACATGTACCTACGAGGATTTTACTCCAGAACACGTCTGCAGAACAAATGGCTGTACAGACATGTATAGACATGATCAGTGGCGTACACTTCATTAAAGCAGATAAGCACTGCTTCTTGCCCTGACAAAATCACTGTTATGGTATAATTGAAAGAAAGAGTATAATTTTTTTTATCAGGATTTAAAGTCAGTGTTACCTGACTTTAAATCCTGTATAAAATTTTGTTTTAAATTACCCTGGCTTTAAATCCTGTGCACGACATGACCTGACTAATGCCACTTCAGTTTGCTATTTTAACCCCCGACGCAAAAACGACGGGGTGTTATAAGTTTGACGTGTCTGTGTGTGTGTGTGTGTCTGTCTGTTCCTCTGTGGCGCTCAAACGGGTGGACCGATTTGAATGCGGTTTTTTTTGTTTGAAAGATGAATTAGTCGAGAGTGTTGTTAGCTATGTTTGATGAAAATGGGTCCAAAATGGCCGCCGCCGCAAAATGGCGAATGTGGGGGGTTTTTTAAATTTTCAATTTATACTTGTTGAGCTATATGCCGTTACTTTAATTCCTGTACGAATTCTATCGTTATTCTATCAAACCAAAAAGCTCGCTCCTAAGCACTCTGACTAATTAATTTGTGCACGATGTCCTATTTTCGGAGTCCATATTTCTCTATAGATGTCTCTATGTCACTAAAGATAGGTCACCCGTCACTGTAAACTTTGGTCTACAGGTAGGTATTGAAAGGCATAAAATAAACAAAAATATACAAATTGCGTTCTCAAGTCAGTTTGAAGCAAAGCAAACGAGAACTACCTAGGTAAGTAAATTGTACGTATAAATTCAAACGTTTGAATTTTCCGTCGAGCTGGGTGAAAAGTTCCAGGAGTCGGGAACCACTCTCGCAGCGCTCGCATTCAGTATATCTGCAGTATTGATACATAAACCAAAGATGCACATATTCATTTTATTAACCCCCGACGCAAAAACGACGGAGTGTTATAAGTTTCACGTGTCTGTGTGTGTGTGTGTCTGTCTGTTCCCCTGTAGCGCTCAAACGGGTGCACGGATTTGAATACGGTTTTTTTTGTTTGAAAGGTGAATTAGTCGAGAGTGTTGTTAGCTATGTTTGATGAAAATCGATCCAAGATGGCCGCCGCTACAAAATGGCGGATTACATATTTTTTCACAACACCCTTAATATGGGTATCAAATGAAAGGGCTTGACTAGTAGGTAGAATATCACTATTGCAAATCCAAGATGGCCGCCGCTACAAAAAAGCGAATGTCGGGGGTTTTTTTAAATTTTTAATTTATACTTGTACCTATCTAAGTTAGTTTATCTCAACCTCTATTGAGTTGCTTACGACAAGCTGCATGTCTAAATCATAGTAGGTAATTCCTATCGAACTTGGAAAGTAAAATATTGTGCCATCATTTGAAATTTTGGCAATTTTTAAACGAATATTTGTCATTTCTACATACCTAATACTAAGTACGAGTAAATTTTCGATGTCTTTCAGTCTTTTATTTTAGATCTTGTCTATACTTAGGTATTGTTTTCAGATGCTTTCTCGGGAATATAAGTAAGAAAATAGGTAGGTATCTTCGGTTTGTCTTTACATAATATCAACGATTAGAAAAATAAAATCTACATTTTCTAGGAGTTTCCTTTCAAATAACAGCTGTACTCAATAATAAAATTATTACAGACATCCTTTGTATATTGTTGAAAATTATTTTGATTGCTGTTGCATCCAATATTTAATTCTTTGTTACGTATTTTACAACAAACGTAATAATTTTTAGTCTTACTTTTCTATAGTACTTACCTATTCGCAGAATTAGATTGAAAGTGATGATGAAAATTTCATATAGGTACCTAGCCCATTCGTTTGAACTAATGTTCAACCATTATTATCAAAACTAGTAGCTTGAAAAATAAATAAACCGTGGTCTCATTTTCATTTAACGGACCATCATAATTCATTGGCAATTCGATACACGTCTCCGATAACACAACTGAAACTAATTTACTTCCTCTTGTTTGTGATTGCATTTTCCTTTGGCAAAATTAACATTTCAATGTATTCAAATCCTAACCCGTCTCGCGCAATCTAGCTTTCATCAAGCTGGTAAACTTGGTCCCCATTTGCATAACCCATTTAAGCGAGCCATTCGTCAAGCCGTCTACGCTCTACTCTGTATATAGGTAGCCACAGCCTAATATAAACACAAGTGGATTCTAGATCCATCAAGCGAAACATGAAAGCCTAAAATTCAGCCTTGTGAAAGCAGAAGTTCTAAAAATTCTGAACCTCTTTAACATAGAGAAAGTAGACGAAAAACTGTAGCACAAGTCACAAAGGATTGTAGGTGATATAGAAGGATGATAAACTGCCAAGTTACAAATAAAAATTGTTGAAAACAATAATTAATATAAGAAATAGATTAATTAAGAATAATATAATGTCACAATTTGTATATCAATTAATAATTAGCTTCATCTACATTTAAAACGTTGTATAGTTAAAAAAATTATAGTAAAATTAATTTTGCAGGGCGAAAGAACAAGAAAGAAAAATTCAAGAAAGAATGAAGTATCTGGCCGAATTCAACGAGAAACAGCGCAAGGAGCGAGCATCCAAAGCGCGGGAGAAGCAAAACCGCATCAAACAGCGGGTGCAGGCCGCGGCGGAGATGGAGCTGCGACGGAAGATCACCATGATACGACAGTGGAGAGCGAACGAGAGGAAACGATTGAACCGAGTAAAGCAAGATAGAGAAGCAAAACAAAAGTCGAAAGAAGAAGATGTAAGTATCTGATAATGACAAAGTGTTGGAAGAAGATAATTTTTTTTTCTAACTATCACTAGCTGATTGGTCAGCTCGTGATCTCATACATGAAAAAGTTAAAAATAAAATTATTTTATTTTATTTATCAAATATTTATTGTATTGTTTAGGCGAATAATAAATGGAAAGCTCGCGTGGACGCGCAGAACCAAAAAATACAGGAAGAAGCTGTTCTATTGAAACTATACACGGATGACATGAACGCTGCCGCTATGAGAAGGGCGAAGTAAGTTTAGTATTTTTTTTTAATAATTCTACGTTTAAACTAAATTACCCTTGACAAAGACCGGCATTTTCACGCGCATTTAAAACACGGCAGACACAAGTTAAAACTAGCTGCAAACCAAAAGCTCAGTTGAGCTTTTAGAGACGCTATCTAAACTTAGCACGCTGTGCCAGTTTGTCTCAAAGCCTCAAAAGGAGGCTGGTAAAATGTATATGATGCTAAACAAGAAGTGTATATACCTATGTGCGAAATTTCGTCCTTGCAAAGACGCTTTAAGACCCTTTAAGGAATAAGGTAAATGTTAATGTTGTAAATTCTGAATTTTAAGGAGAGCGGAAATCTACGCGTACAACACCGATTTGGAGCTTCAGCGTATAAGATTGGCGAATTTCAAACTGATGCACGGCGGCAACGTGAAGGCTGCAAAACTTGTGCGGAAAATGGGAGTAGAGTTTGAAAAAGTAAGCCTTGGACAAAATTTTGAACGAAAATATTTTCCCATTTGATATACGCGCTACGCTCTTTATTACCTATATTATATTTTGGAGTAAAATCTCTTCTAATAGTGTTTAGTTTTAAACTATGTAAATAGCTAACTGACACTCACGCTTACGTAGCGAAACGAACATCGAGTAAATGAAACTAATTAAAAGAAGCGAGTCTTGATAGTGTAGGACATGTTGGCGTGGAAAACATAGCCATAGCTGATGTCCTCGTGGCTATCTTAATTATCGTCGTCGTCTATCGCTAATTAAATTATTTTTTTGTGGGTATAACTGTAAGCTGTGATAGCCTAGGGGTTAGGACGACCGACTTCTAATCGGAGGTCGTGGGTTCGATCCCGGGCACGCACCTCTAACTTTTCGGAGTTATGTGCGTTTTAAGTATTTAAATATCACTTGCTTTAACGGTGAAGGAAAACATCGTGAGGAAACCTGCATGCCTGAGAGTTCTCCATAACGTTCTCAAAGGTGTGTGAAGTCTGCCAATCCGCTTGGCCAGCGTGGTAGACTATGGCCAAAACCCTTCTCACTCTGAGAGGAGACCCGTGCTCTGTAGTGAGCCGGTAATGGGTTGATCATGATGATGATGATGGGTATAACTGAATAAAATATATTATGTTTTCTATCTTCTCTCTTACTTTATATTATATTCATTTTACTTGTTCAGTCTAAACGCGGAGCAAAAGGCATGAGCGCCGAGCTAGCTCACCGACTGGCTTCGGAAGCCATGGCGTCGGCAGTGTCGACGCAGGGCGATGCGCTCATGACCCTCGGCCAGGCTCGCTGTAGGATGGACATGGAGACAATACTGCCCAGTGCACCTGTCAAACTGTTAGACGAGGTACCTAATGATTACATGAAATTTTTCATTATTTCATTATAATATTATGAAAATAATGAGACAAGATTTATTGACAACTAGCAACTTCGAATTTCCCGTGGGAAGTTTTTCTTTTTCCGGGATAAAAATATTTCATCCAAATTCGCGTAACGGTTGAGCTGTGAAGGGTTAAGACGGATAGAAAGGCTTTCAAGTTTATGATATCACTGTGGATTTTTACTGAATTTAATAATAAAAATAAACATTACAGCTGCAGTTTTATTTTCATCAATTGCAGTAGAAATTTTTGCTTTGATTAAGAATTCAAATTCAAAGAATCATGGTAAGTATTAAAAACATTGGCATCAGTACCCACACTTTAGATTTTTGAAAATAATATTTCAGATACTCGAGTCCGCGATTAGAGAGTTTGCTCGAAGACGCGTACATTTATTGCTCCGTGACATACAGCGAATGGTGCGGTCTAGGGCTGCAGTCGTCTTCTTCCAAAACATACGACCGGCTCCTAAAAAAAGGTAAATATAAAATAAACCCACAGTATAATGACCAGCGATTCTTAGATCTCTCTAGATAGTATTTTAGGCAAATGAAAATTCTTTTCAAAAAACCGACTTCAAATGCTACTAGAATAAATATTTTTTTGTTTGATTTCGAGTGAGATTCGCGCGTCGGTCGTTTCCTTTTATGCCCGACGAAATTCAGCATAGATACGTGTAAAAACAAAAATAATTTTTATACTTTGTAATGGCGATTGAAGTCGGTTTTTTGAATAAATTTTTATTTCAAGCTTTTTAATTCACTATTTTCACAATTCAATATCCATTCACAATCGACAAAGTTCTACGCCGATATATCAGCCGATATATCAGCTGATATATTTTTGATTCTTGTTTTATTCAATAAATCGATGTATTTTTGATTCTTGCTACCAGGGAATCAAAGCAGTCGCGCTGGGTTCACCAAGTAGCGTCTGAGTTGATCGGACATTTTGGTGGGACAGGCGGGCGCAGTGGGTCCATAGCCTTCGGTGAAATCGAGAACATTCCAGCCAACACGATTGCTGAAATTGAGATGAAGAGTGTTAGAGACAGACCGCCTACACCTGTGGTATGTTTTAAAAAACAATTTTACTTACTATCATATTTTAGTTAAAAAGCTCAATGACTTGAAATCGATTTTGGCCTTCGCAACCAAGACTAAAATATTAATTATTATTTACTTCAATTTTCCATCGAAATTTGAATGTTACGTCCATATAAAAGTAGTTTTAGTTTTGACATAGCCCGTCAACCCTATAAAATTGGAGCACCAGCAACATAGCGGGTCATCGAAGAAAGAAAAGTAAGAGGGGGAGAAATATTGTTAGGGACATTTATTTATGGGCAATTGCTTCTATTCCAGCCTAGTTGTGCCTACAATTGCTTCTATTCCAGCCTAGTTGTGCCTACAATTGCTTCTATTCCAGCCTAGTTGTGCCTACTTTGTCACTGTTAGCGGATTATAGCAAAGTAGGTAATTTTGTGTTCATTGTATCTATTCCAGCCATCCAAAACGAAACTAGCAGAGGTGACATTCATTGATCGTCTGGAAGATTTACCAGACCCGATCGCTCACGCGAGCTTCTTACCTGAGAGATTGAAACTGCTTGAGGTATATATGTATTTCGTGTACTTGACCAGAGATCCTGTGTCTAAGCAGATTATACTGACCCTACCTCAATGGGCTAGCGGTAGGTACTTTTCTTCAAGAAAAATGGTAATTGAAACTTATTTTACACTGAAACTACAATAAGCGATAAGGCCGCAAATTTCGGTGTTCGTCGTCTCATCTTAATAATATTTAATATTATAAATGTGAAAGTGTGGATGTTTGCATGTTTGGATGTTTGGATGTTTGTTACTCAATCACGCCGCAACTACTGAACCGATTTAGCTGAAATTAGGGAAGGGAGATAGATTATGCTCTGACTTAAAACATAGGCTACTTTTTATCCAGGAAAAATGCACAGTTCCCACGGGATTTTGAAAAACCCGAAATCTATAGCTACAGCTATAGGTACATTACTATAGCAAACTTCCTTGATAGTAGGTATAAAGTTTGGAAAAGGGAGCGGGGACGGGAACCGGAAATCCATGATCGGGATTTGTTTAAAACCGAAATTCACGCGGGCGAAGCCGCGGGCAGTTACTAGTCCAATATAAATAGAACTCTTGCAAGACTCGTCACAGAATACGATATTATGCCGCTTGGGTCTTACGGATCAATGTCATCCACTTAGGCTGAGTTCTAGAGTGAGTGGATCTTCCCACGCTGCGTTTTTCCGGTTTTATTCAAGCAGCTTGAGACCTCATTGTCCCATATTGTTGCTCCGATGTTAAACAGCCTTTAGTATTCGAACAACCTTGATATGAATTGCTATCACTACATAGTATAAAACAAAGTCGCTTTCTCTGTCCCTATGTCCTATGTATGCTTAAATCTTTAAAACTACGCAACGGATTTTGATGCGGTTTTTTCAATAGATAGAGTGATTCAAGAGGAAGGTTTATAAGTAGAAAAATTGGACCCGGTAGGTGGCGCTAATAGCGGGCAGGACGACGTCTGCCGGGTCCGCTAGTGAAAATATAATTTTTGAATATGGAAATATTAATGATCAGATGGTGAACGCTGCAGCGAGACTGATGTCGCGCGCAGTGAGCCATTACGTGCACGATCGTATGGACGTTACGATTGGGACGGTGACTCTACCGCATATGAGGCATCCTAGTAAGAATATACATACATTTTCAATGAATTCAAAAAAGTTGATAAAGTGATAAAGTCAGCAAAATAAGTAACAAAGAAGTGATGAGCTTGTCGCCGCGCAGTGCGCTTTATTGAATAAACATACAGTATTTTTAAAGCGTTGCAGAACATAAAACGGAGCCTATTTAGATTTATTTGCAAAAGAAAATCTTTTGGCACCAAATAAATCTTGCAACATTTAGCAGATTCTGGAATACTAATATTACAAATGCGAAAGTAACTGTCTATCTGTCTATTACGCTTTTACGCCTAAACCGGTGCATCGATTTTGATGAAATCGGTGATGGAATCGGATTTGAATGACAGAGATAGACGACACCTTCCTTGGAGAAGGACATAGGCTACATTTTATCCCGGAAAATCTTAGCTTAGATTAGCTAGGAGCTTAGGAAAAACAAAGAGTTCCCTAGGGATTTTTAATAAACTTAAATCAATGCAGATAAAGTCGAAGATATCAGCTAGTATTCTCTGTGTTAGAAACTGAAGAAATACGGGGATGAAGGTAAGTTTTGTGCTTTTTTTTTTCAGTGGAATGGGGCGAAGCAGTGGAGGCGCTTGCTTCAGCCGTGGTTGATAACAGAGTGAATAAAGATAACGCGGATATACGACGCGTAAGCGAGTTCCTCGTGCATCGGATACTTCGGTCATTGCTGATGGAAATGAAGGAGGTGAAAATGAAGATGGTACGTACGCCTTTCGCTCTATTATGTCAGAGATAAGTAGATATAAAAATCAGCCAAGTGCGAGTCGGGCCTCGCTCTTTCAGGGTTCCGTACATAATTATGAACAATATAATATTTTGGGTCTAAGAAATATTTAATTTCCGAGCTAGACATCGCAACAAACCGTGAAAGAAAAACCCAAAAAAATGTTCGTTTATTTTGGTCACAGCTTATAAACTATTTAATAAATCGTTGTTTTCAGTATTTGTTGTTTAAATAGAGCATATAGTACATAATATACTGAAATATCATATTCCCAACTAGTTTAGTTTTTGAGATAGCCCCCGTCACAAAAATGGTCTAAAACTGACAACTTTGATGGCCTCCCATTCCCTTATTTTTTGAGATAAAAATTAAAAAAATATATATTTGTACTCTACTTAATGAGCTCTAAACAATGATACCCCACAAGCTTAGGGTAAAGAAAATTTTTTTTTTCCGGCTCCTTTTTCATGTATGGGAGCCCCCCTGAAAAATAATTTAATTCAATTTCTAATTCAATATTTGATTTTGGGTTAACGTTTTACACTAAATACCAAAATTTCAGGTTTGTAACTCATTTCGTCTGCGAGCTAGAGACCTGTGACCGGCGGACAGACGGACAGACAGACAGACAGACAGACAGACAGACAGACAGACAGACAGCCGAGTGACATTAATAGGGCTCCGTTTTTACCCTTCGGGTACGGAACCCTAAAAAACGATCTAGTGATTGTAGGAAAGGGATATTATATGGTTAACAGAGCTAGAATTATAATGTTGTACACAAATGAGATTTGATGAGAACAAGATTTTTTAAATTTTATGCATATTGACAAAATTAAAAATAATTCAGTGGTGTAGAAGTTAAATATAATATATAGCAAACAGTCAATGTAACATCGAAAAAGAGAGCAAAAATATGAAATCTTTAAAAATAAAATTCATGATGATGATGAAACAGTCAATGTAACATCTAAAAAGAGAGCAAAAATATGAAATCTTTAAAAATGAAATTATTATTAATAAATGATAAAAGCAGACAAAACAAGACAGTAACATGAGGTTAAGTAACTACGTAAGAACTGTTGAGGTATTGTAGCTTGAATCAGCCCCGGATCTTCAGTTTTTTCGAGGCGGGGCAAAAACTGAAAAATGCCGCCCCCACGTCGTTTTGTCCTTAAAATAAAGTTAATTAGATTTGGTACACCATTTGTGCGTATAATTCTACCCGTAAAGTGAGTAATATGTAAACTTAAACTAAATAAATAAATAAACTTACTTACTAAACTTATTAATATCCCCAATATCGCGGTCGAAAATTGACCAATTCTTAAAATTTCACTTTTTTAGAAAAAAAAATCTATTTTAGTCTACTTTCAAAATGTAAACAACATTTTTTCATTTAACTTTACCTGTAAAATCAGTATTTTCCCCAATATCGGAGTTTAAAATTGACCAAATCTTAAAATTTAACTTTTTTGGAAATAATTGTCAAGTTTTGAAGAACTGTACCTATCTCAGTAAATATTGAATTTTTAGAGCTAGTTCTAGACTCAAATTGTAGCAAGTTTAGATTACTTTAAAAAAGTATTGAACATTTTTTTAAAAACGCATAGTTAAGTAGTTTAGGTTTATATTGAAAAATCCAAAAAAAGTGCAAAAATTTTGCGGTTTTTTAAGTGCTGCAAAGTTAGCACAGGTCTTTCGAAGTTGCAAAATCAGATTTTAGACTACTGGTAGTAGTCCTAACATCATATTAAAAAATCAGAACTTGCCGTTTGATTGCGATTTTAATGTAAGATTTGACTGGCGTAGGTAGTAGATTCGACGTGATTCGTGGCCAAGATTGTAGACAGACAGACAAAAATGAAAAAAACTACAGTTTTAGGTTCCGTATCGATTATAAGTACTAAATATACAGTGCCATCCAAAAGAATTTTCAAAATATTTTCAATGTAATACAAAATATGACCTGTAATTGTTTGAAATATGTACCAATACAGTGGCGGATTAGATGTCGACAGCGCTCTAGGCAGCACCTCATCGGCGCCCCTGATTGGCTGAACTAACGGCTAGTTCTGATTTTTTAATATGTTGTTAGGACCAATAAAAGTCGTGTAGATATAGGTAGTGTACTAATTCAAGTTTGCAGCTTCGAAAGACCTGTGCTAACTTTGCTGCTGCACCTGCTCAATTAATTTTGGCGCCCCTTGTTATCTCGCGCCCCTAGGCACGTGCCTAGTTTTCATTAAGGATAATCCGCCATTGACCTATAGAGTATTTTACTACTATACTGCGTGTTCAATCATCGCAATGTTGCGATAGTGCTGTACTCAGCATTTTGAATTTGCCGCCCTCTGAATCTGCCGCCCGGGGCACGGGCCCCGGCCTGCCCCCCCCTAGATCCGGGCCTGGCTTGAATGAGACGTGACTACAAATTTGAATTTTAACACAAACTCAAGACCGTGAAGAATGCGAATTTGCAATTTTCAAATGTTTTATTTTTTTGTAGTTATTCCAACAAAATAACAATCGGTAACTGAAACCAAAGCGAAAGGAGGCTATGTAATACGTTTTATATTCTAATTACCTGTTCGCTTCTTAATAATAGACGAGTGGTTCTGAAACAGACTGTTAGACAATGGATTTGTTACTGAAGTAGGTACCTACTGTGTATCAAATGCCTATTGTAAAATAATTATATTTATCCACTAATATTTTATATAGGTACCTACATCTACAACTACAAATTTTAGTGTTGCTGAAACATTTTCCTGTTTTAATTACATAAGAGTAGGTACTTATCTGTTTAGGGGTACAACATGACATGCATACAAAATATTATGACGTGATATACAAGCTTACATTTCGATGCTTTACTTTGAATCAAATTTGTGTTGAGATTTTGAAGCGATATGGTATTCGAAGGCCCTTATGTTGTGTTTTTCTTATTTTACTTTAGTTTTTTGATTTAAGAGCCCTCTCCATGGCATCGACAAATCGTTGGTGGGTGGAGTCTAAAACAGTGATTTCTGCATTTAGAGAGCGAGACGTCTTCAGTAAAGAAGAGTACTAAAAATATATACATAAATAAATAATAAATTAATTAAATAAATAAATTTTGCTAGAGATATCATGATTTTTAGTGAAGAACGGCAAAGTAAAAAGATGCAAATCTAGGTTTGGAATTTCACCTATTTTAGCAAATATTTGGCAATTTTTTACATGAACTAAAGACATTTGTAATTATTATGAAGTAACCTATGAGAAGACTTCGGTCGTTTTTCAATTTTCTAGTTTCTTATATAGTTTATTTACGCACGAAGTTGCCCCAAAATTTGCCCAAAAATAGTGATTTTTCAAGCGTCATAACTTGCAAAATAAATATAATTTTACTAATATTTTTATTTTATGGCATAGATAATGGAGATATAAATTGATATCTGGCTTAACTTTAGACCTATTGCGACAAATATTAGAATAATAGGCGTAATACGTTTGTATGGAGAAGCGCGTGAAGAGAGCGGCCTTAACTGCATATTTCAGTACCTACTCAGTTCAGTGCCTGTATATTTTTGTCAGCAAAATATGTCCTCGTTTGCAGCTTTGGGTGGATTTCCCAACAGCAAAATTCGCACGGCATGGGTGAAATCGGTACTGTCCAACGTTAGTATAAAGATCTAATATTTTTTTCTAGGTAGAATAGGTAGATACCTATGCGAGACAATAAATATTTATTGATTAGGACTGCAGTTTAGGAAATAAAAAATTTTTAAAGCCCCGAATTTATCATTTCGGTAGCTGTCCTCACAACCTTTTTCAATGTAATTTCCCTCATAAATCAAAAAGTATTGCTTATTTAGGTATATGGCTACTTTTATTTAAATTGTGAATAGTGACAGTATAGTTATAAAATATTTTTATGATAATATCTACTTAGTTTAATAACTGGTAAGTAAAAATGCTTGTGTCCCAGAAAGTTCTCTCATCTCGGTGTTTTTTTTTTAATCGATTGTAGTTTTGCATAGTACAACTCTAGCTCCCCCTTCGTGCGCTTAAAATGTAGGTAACAGTGTGGTCTATGTGCTTATCGTAAGAGGAAATGCGCCGCTTGCCTGCGTGTTCCCGTAAAAAAAGTAAGTAGTTCAATTCGGTGGCATGTGACAAACTTCTTATCATTTCCGTGTACAGGTATAACTTGTCTTGCAATTAGTTAATACATATAAAAAACTATTCAAGAGTGCGTAATGGCAATACGTTTATTTGTGTAATATTCATATCATCTTGTAATAAATAGTCTTCTTGTAATGCTAATTTTTGTCCGTATTTCTAATTTCGGTGTTATCATTTCGGTGGATTCGGTGGGCTAAATTGTCAACCGAAATGACAAAAAACTCACCGAAATGATAAAAATTCTCATTTCGGTTTTTTTTTATATCTTAATTATCTCATTTCGGTGGATTGCTTTATCATTTCGGTGTTTAATTGTCTCATTTCGGTGGATTGTTTTATTATTTTGTACATTATTTTTTGTTTCGATGAAAATTCAGGCCAGCAGGTAATTTTTTAACTAAACCACTTCAAAAAAAGAGTTTATGTATTTGACCCGTACGAATGTATGTATGTATGTATGTATGGCCGCAATTATCTCAAAGACTAATGAACCGATTTTGATAATTTTTTCGCTATCGTAATTAACATACTTTCAGGGAGTTTTTAGTAACTATATTATACCTACGTTCATATAATTCATATGTACAAATTGACATAAGTGTACACTTATTTATATCATCAAAATATTGAACCTGTACACCGATTTTCCCCATATTTGGTTCTACACTAATTTTTTTTTACTCAATAGAGAAAGTTTATGAAATGGTCGCAAAAAGAATACATGAACTGTTGGTAGGTAGAAGGTAGGTGGTCAAAAACACTGAAAAATAAACGAAAACCAAACCAAAAAGGAAAATTCTAGTAGATAACGAGCTTAGCACCTATGTATTTTAAAATATAGGTAAGTTTTGATTTTTTGTTCATCAGTTTTTTGTAAAATCATCATGATCAACCCATTACCGGATCACTGCAGAGCATGGGTCTCCTCTCAGAGTGAGAAGGGTTTTGGCCATAGTCTACCACGCTGGCCAAGCGGATTGGCAGATTTCACACACCTTTGAGAACGTTATGGAGAACTCTCAGGAATGCAGGTTTCCTTACGATTTTTTCCTTCACCGTTAAAGCAAGTGATATTTAAATACTTACGCACATAACATTATTTATTTTAAAGTGTCAGGTGAATTCAAAGTTGATTGTAATCTACTAATCTACTAACTATCATTGACGTATTTTTTTTTAGAATGCCGAGACGAACATTGACCAAAGATGAGAGAAAGGAAAAAAGAAGATTAAGTATACGAACAGAAAAAAAAACAACGAATTAAAAGCGATCGAGAAGAGTTTCTTAGAAAAGATAGAGAGAGATATGCAAGAAGAAAAGCTACAGGATTAATTTTTTCGAGGAGTGCATTAAATTCTCACAAGCTCCGAAACCTACGCAAAAAAAAACGCAGCCAGTTCGAAAGCATATTATTATAAGAAAAAAAAAATACAAAATTCAGACAACTCGACAAACCTTAGTGGCACACTCAATTATCAATGATGATTTAGAATCTAATGGAACTTCAAATACACAGTCAAATAATGCATCTGCATTATCTATACGTTATCATATTCTTGGTTGGTCACAGACTTTCAAACTGTATACTTTATTAGTCACTGTATGCATCATAATATTGATTTTTTTTTCTCTTCATTTAACGACTACTCTGAAATCTCATATAGAGTTTACACTGTATTTAAGTAAGTGCGAAATTATTAGAATAGTAGAAATTAAAAGACTGATTATTGCTAAGCTAAGATTAAAATCGTTAATTAAAATATATGTCTTTTCATTTAGTTTTATTCTATTCCTTTTATTGTAGGTAGGTGCATTTTTTTGTGTGAAACCAGAGGAATATCTAAAATTAAGTAGAACATACGTAACTAGGTTAACACATTGTCACTCATGATAGTATACAAGACTCAGACTTGCTAAGAGTGCATCTATTTAGTTAAAGTGTATGGTTGAGGCTGCTCAGTAGTATATTTAATATATTTTCAGTGAATTTTAATTTCGGTGGACAGTTTCTATCATTTCGGTGGCTACTTATATCATTTCGGTGTCTAGTTTTATCATTTCGGTGGCATTAAAATTTTAAACACGTATTCTCACGAGTGTATAAGACATATTTTGATGGCATTCAATAAGAGCATAAACAATAACAAGAAGAACAATAAACCATAGTTCAAAGTTGAAAAAACTTAATAATAAAAAAGTCCACCGAAATTCAAGAAAAAACGGCTTTGTTGAAATTGCCCCCTTTAAAAGGCAAACTAATTTGCATACATTTATTTATATGAATTCGTTAGCACATTACGTACAGGCGGATTTCATCAAAGTTTCAGAAGGTAATATCCACACTCGAATCTCGAAGTTACCGCAAAAGTTTGCTGAACAAATTGCGTTTTCGACGTATGCAAATCAAAATTTCAATTCAGATTAGTTTAGGTAATATAATTTGTACAAACCTAAAATCTACCTAATCTCTTAATCTAACAATTCTAAAACGATATTATCAAGCCTAGGAACCTCAGTACCTATGCTCTATTATGTAGTCAAATTTTAGGAACCTGGGAACTTATCAATGCCTTAGCACACGCCACACGAGCAGATGAGTACAGAGGGGAAGCTTCTACAAGCGGCCCGCTGTAGGTACACTCACACATTATGCGCACGTTTGTCACCCAACTGTACCGGTTGGTGGACCGAGCGGGCGTCCGTGAAGAACCGTTGGTGAGTGTGTTTGTGTGAGTGTACCTACAGCGGCCGTTTGTATGAAGCTTCCTCTCTGTACATATCTACTCGTGTGCTTTCGCCGCAAAGCCATAGCAGAGAAACCACTGAGTTCCGTCGCCCGTGACTTGTTCTTTGTATCTACTATCGTAATTCGTACTACACGACCTAGGATATGTAAATCTATGTTTTTTTTTTTATTCATAGGTACCTACTTAATCTGAATATTAAGGCCGCTCTCTTCACGCGCTTCTCCATACAAACGTATTACGCCTATTATTCTAATATTTGTCGCAATAGGTCTAAAGTTAAGCCAGATATCAATTTATATCTCCATTATCTATGCCATAAAATAAAAAT
Organism: Melanargia galathea; assembly: GCA_920104075.1. Lineage (NCBI taxonomy): Eukaryota > Metazoa > Arthropoda > Insecta > Lepidoptera > Nymphalidae > Melanargia > Melanargia galathea. The sequence goes on along the minus strand of OV049859.1, from coordinate 5,835,467 downwards.
ATTAGTAAAATTATATTTATTTTGAAAGTTATGACGCTTGAAAAATCACTATTTTTGGGCAAATTTTGGGGCAACTTCGTGCGTAAATAAACTATATAAGAAACTAGAAAATTGAAAAACGACCGAAGTCTTATCATAGGTTACTTCATAATACTTACAAATGTCTTTAGTTCATGTAAAAAATTGCCAAATATTTGCTAAAATAGGCGAAATACCAAACCTAGATTTGCATCTTTTTACTTTGGCGTTTTTCACTAAAAATCATGATATCTCAAGCAAAATTTATTTATTTAATTAATTTATTATTTATTTATGTATATATTTTTAGTACTCTTCTTTACTGAAGACGTCTCGCTCTCTAAATGCAGAAATCACTGTTTTAGACTCCACTCACCAACGATTTGTCGATGCCATGGAGAGGGCTCTTAAGGCCACTCTCTTCACGCGCTTCTCCATACAAACGTATTACGCCTATTATTCTAATATTTGTCGCAATAGGTCTAAAGTTAAGCCAGATATCAATTTATATCTCCATTATCTATGCCATAAAATAAAAATATTAGTAAAATTATATTTATTTTGAAAGTTATGACGCTTGAAAAATCACTATTTTTGGGCAAATTTTGGGGCAACTTCGTGCGTAAATAAACTATATAAGACACTAGAAAATTGAAAAACGGCCGAAGTCTTATCATAGATTACTTCATAATAATTACAAATGTTTTTAGTTCATGTAAAAAATTGCCAAATATTTGCTAAAATAGGCGAAATTCCAAACCTAGATTTGCATCTTTTTACTTTGCCGTTTTTCACTAAAAATCATGATATCTCAAGCAAAATTTATTTATTTAATTAATTTATTATTTATTTATGTATATATTTTTAGTACTCTTCTTTACTGAAGACATCTCGCTCTCTAAATCCTGTTTTAGACTCCACTCACCAACGATTTGTCGCTGCCATGGAGAGGGCTCTTAAAAATTATTTTTTGTTTTTGTTTTACAGAAGTTGAGGACTTCATCTGAAGCACGATCTGAAGAGATAAAGGATTTCTACGTTCCCAGTAATGTTTCAGCTGGCTAGTTTTTTCCTTTTCACATTTTTTGGTCTTTTTTTACGGCTGTTAAGCCTATTAGTATCAAAAAGAGTATTTTTAACGCTATTGCATAGAAAATACTCTTTTTATAATTATTATTGTTTTGAAGAAAATTAATATTTTTTGTAAAAAAAAATATCTTTCACTACATTTTCTCCAATAATTTTATAACACGCGAGTTAAGTTTTGTAATGAACTTATCTACAACTATTTTTGTACAAAATCTTAAATGTTAAAATATAAAAATAAAAATATATCGTTATATGTATGGTTGTATAATTTTAATAAACTGTACTTAGTTACCCAATTAAATTGTAATCAATTTTAAGTTATCCCAAAACAAAAAGGAAAACCGGCCAAGTGCGTGGCGGGCCACGCGCAGTGTAGGGTTCCGTAGTCACAATCCTCGAAAAACAGATATAACTCCTTAACCTGTAAACCCTACTTAGCCATGATAGTTTTCCTTTAAAATTGATTATATATACTACTGCTGTGAATTTTTTCAAGTTCCTTTATACTGCCATTTGGCTGATAAAGGGGGGGGACACTTGACTCTAATAAAAATTAGCACTTTAAAACATCATATTTTACAAACGGATCTAGAAATCGAAAAATGATGTTCCCAAACCCACAGTAGTTTAAGAGACCTATTCAACGATACCCCACAGTATGGGGTAGACGAGAAAAAAAATATTCATCCCCACTTTACATGTAGGGGAGCTACCCTAAAAAAAATCAAAATTTTATTTCACCACTTTGTCGGCGTGATTAATATAATTATACCCATGCCAAGTTACAGATTTCTAGCACTTATAGTCTCTGAAATTAACCGAGGACGGACGAACAGACAGACGGACGGACATGGCGAAACTATAAGGGTTCCTTGTTTACTACGGAACCCTAAAAACCGCACCGCGTTGCAAATTTTTCGGTTAAACACTTTAAAAAAAAATACATATTGTATTCATGTCATTCATGGAACGCTCAGGTCGTGGTTTGGCCATAGGTATACAATCGATATAGGACTTCGTCAGTAGGATATTTCTACTATTTACCTATACTATAGGCTCGAGAACCAATTGAAGAACCGAGACGTTATAGTTACTGCATGGTCATCTACCATCAGGTGAGATTGCAGTCAAGGGCCAACTTGTAGTTGAATAAAAAAAATATGCAGTAGGGACCACAGGCAATAAATCGTACCTACTATCATGTTCGTGAAAATATACGCTATGTATAGTAAGACCACGATTAACTTGGCTCTCCCATGATCTGCGGGACGAGGGAGGGGGGGAAATTCTCATTGATAAATTAATAATCAATGGATGTGCTCGTACTATAATGTATGACAAGCATTTTTGACGCCCCTGTGAGTGTGTGTGTGTGTATTGCTACTGTAAGGACATGACACTAAATTAGGGAAAAAGAAATTTTATAATAATTATCATAGTTATTCTATTATTTGCGTAATCGCAATTTAGTCTTTCATCTGTGTCTCTTTAAGTTTGCTCAATACTTTTCTATAGTAGTAGTAGTTAGTACTATACATTTAAAGTTAAGTAGGTACGTTTCAGGATATAGAAAAAAGATTTTCCATAACCAAGAAAGAAGAAGATATGTTATTAAATATAATTTATACCCCATTTTTTAAATTTTATACATATTATACTCATAATAAAATAATTTATTTAATACATCTACTAAATACAAGTAAAGTTCGTGAACTAAAACCCGACTACGCTTAATAATTTAATAATAATTTAGTGGGCAAATGCGCGGGGCAAGGAGCTAGTGGTGCCATCTGTTATTCTTATCCGAAACTAATTTTACAAGTATAAATTAAAAATTTAAAAACCCCCGACATTCGCCATTTTGTGGCGGCAGCGATCTTGGATTTGTATAATGCTATTCTACTAGTCAAGCCCTTTCATTTGATACCCATATTAAGGGAGTTGTGAAAAAATATGTAATCCACCATTTTGTAGCGGCGGCCATCTTGGATCGATTTTCATCAAACATAGCTAACAACACTCTCGATTAATTCACCTTTCAAACAAAAAAAATCGCATTCAAATCAGTTCACCCGTTTGAGCTGAGCGCTACAGGGAAACAGACGGACAGACAGACAGACAGACACACACACACACACAGACACGTCAAACTTATAACACCCCGTCGTTTTTGCGTCGGGGGTTAAAAATCTAGAAAGCCGCGCAAAGCTGACTTCTCGATTTTTTTCGTAGATAAAATGTAGCCTATGTCACCCTGATAATAACAACGAATCAATAGACACCTCATTCATCAAAATCGGTCCAGCAGTTTAGGCGCTACATTAGTACACACAGAATCTCATACAAAAATCGGTTACAAACATCCATACATAAATATATACATACGTAATCTTGGAAATAAAAGAGGATTCTCCGTGGATCAATATATTTAATTTTAATTAGCACTGTTACACCAATGGCCGACGGGACGCCGAGGCAGAGAGCAAGCAGAGAGCCAGAGAAGATAAAGTACAATTCGAGTTTCGACACCACAGATAAAACTTATGCAACAGATCTGTAGCATCAATAGTCACAGATAATAAATCAGTGTTGACAATTCTTTATAAAAACAAATCGCAACTTAATTATTTACAACACGTAAATACATAGACTGCTAAAATCATAACCCTTCCTTTTGGCTTTGCCGTAGTCGGGTAAAAAAAAACCAGACGTTTAGATTAGTACGGCATGGAGATGTTAGGAGATGGAATAAAACAAAGATAAAAAAACTATTAGGATTCGTCGAGACGTGTTCTTCTATATATTAAAATTTCAATGCATTGCTGTCAGATGATGTGTCACTGTCGCTATCAATAACTATATTATAATTATTCACTAATTCATCGTCGTCATTCTGCAATCTCTCAACGTGAACTTAAGTACAATGTGACTTCACGTAGCCTCCGTTACAGCTTGAAAAGCATCTTGCACCAGATTTAATATTTTTGTTTCGAAACGCCAGCGAAATAACTAAAAATGTTGTGTTGAAATTATTGGTCCACATTATAGTATTTTTATAATAATTGAGAGGCCGTTTGCGTGATAGCTTCAATGGGTATGGAAATTTTTCACATGAAGCTGACAACACTTACTTGACATTACCCGTCAGCCTCATATTTATTATTATGATATATAATTTACAGATATTTGTTCTTTTCTCTCACATTCTTGAGCACAAAACGAACGCACTACCATAACAATTTTTCTAGCACAACTTTTTATCACATAAGAACTGGTTACTGCTATGTATTTCACAAAATTTTCGTAACGATGTAAACAATGAACTTTGAAGTTTCAAAGTGACTTTTCAATATGACAGATTTCGACTGCCCTAGTGATATAAACAAAGTAACTGACATTTTTTGTGAAATTGACTTTTTTGCATTAACAAAAGTTTAATGTCGAGCAGTTTTTTAACACAGTGTCCACAGTATAATATTTCAAATAACTTGAACAGTTTACTGAAATTTGAATTGCCCAAACAAATAACTGCACACTGAGACTGGAATTTAGGGTATTACTTTATGTACTTATAAATAATCGTTTTAATTGTTATCGGTTACTTACTATTTTAAAATGTTTCTACTGAAGGTAGGTGCAGAATTTTAGATACCTACGTACATAATTAACTAATAGGGACATTACTTTACAGGAATATAACTAAAAATAGACACAATACTGTAAATTATAACTTTACAAGATAAACATAGTTGATTATGATGCCCACGACTCCGTCCGCGTGTATTTAGGTTTTTGAAATTCTAGTCTAAGCTCTTAATTTACCAGGATAAAAAAGTAGCTTATGTCCTTTCCAAAAATGAAACTTATCTTTATACCTCGTTAAGATCGGTTGAACAGTTGGTGCGTGAAGACTTAGTAGACAGACATACTTTCGCATTTATAATATTAGTAGGTAAGTATAGATATGGTATAGATTCTTGAGTTGTAATAAGCTCTAACTTAAGTCTCTGAGTGAACTAGGTTGGATATGCTTTGTCCGTCTGACTGTCACAGCCTTATAACTTCTGATTTAATGAACAGAATTACTTCAAATTCACCGATAATATGTAGAATAACATTCAGAATTACGACCTAAAGCCGGTGATTACATAAAAAATAATAAAAATAGTTATTTGAGTTATTTGGGGAGGGCCCGGGTGCCCATTAAAGCAAATGGGGGGGGGGACAATTGTATTAGTCGCAATATCACAATCACAATATCACACACACACAAACGCACACGCACACGCACATTTGAACATTAATTTTTGGGGTAACTATTGGTATCTGAATAACATAGTAAACTCTTTGTAATAAATTGAAAAATTATTTTTGGAAGAAATTATCAAGCAATATACAAACGAAGTAAATGACTTAACATCTTTTTAAAGTTGAAACATTAATTTTTTTGTACTTTATTTGCAATTAGAAAAACCATATTTTTAATTTTAAACAATATTAAAAGCGAAGGAGTTAGAAATAAATACTGTTATTTATAAGTTAAAATATATTTGCAATTTATTACAATTTATTATTTTGCAATTTATTACAGAGATAAATAAGTAGGTATTTTGTAGAAAGGTTGCCTTCAAATAAGAGTTTCAATGTTTATGCTTGTCCTGTAAAATTGTTCTGAATGTAGTTACTTTGTTTATCACTAGGGCAGCCGATTTATCAATGAATTTATCAATGAACTTATGAATGAACAAATCGCTGCGCGGGGCGCAGGGAGGGCTCCGTTTCAATGCAGGAGGGCCATCTTTATCACGGTCTGAGTATAGTTTATGACTCTCGTAACCACAAATAGCTCATAGACAGTAAATATAGTAAATATCAGTGTAGTAAAACGTTCCAAGAAGTAAGAACACGTGTTTTGAGTCGCATGAGGTTCACAAGGCTAAACGTGTGAACATCACCCACTCGGTTGGAAAATTTATTTTTAACTGATTTTTCCCTTCAGTAGCTCAAACTTTAAATAAAAGCACGTGATCTCTCCTTCCCAAGTTTCCAGTGAAAGGCTGTAATAAGCAGGCACTCGGCCGGGCTGAGAGTACAGCGAGGGCCTGCCTGAAGGGTCGCTACGTGATCAGCATTCGATACCCGCCTGTGACTACATTATAAAGGCAGTACCAGAGTGCTTAGTCTCAGTTTGGAGCGCTCCAAAACTTTTTAGTATACTATAAGTATACTATTGATCGAATCACCATGACTTCAGAGTAAAATGGACCTAAAATAAGAGTCTTTGGGTTCATTTTGCTCTGAAGTCATTTGTGATTCGATCAATAGTAGGTATATATGGGCGCAAGCGCCACCTATCGGCAATAAGTGGCAAAAATTGATGAACTATGTTTTAGTTTATCATTGAAATAATTATAAAAATGTCTGAAATACATGAGATTGATATCCAAATCATTATTGGTAAATACAAAACCGTTATTTATCAAGTTGTTATATTAAATCATGAACCTATAGAAGAGGACTTGGCATAATGTCCTATAGAAAATAGTGGATCGGAAAATAGCTTAAGCTTATCAAAATTTTCATAAGTGTGTAAGAGACAACACTACATTTTTAAACATAACAATAAAACAGATCGTGGCAGAAATTTTATTGCAACTTCCCTTAAGATGGCCTCCCTAAAATGTATACATGAACACTCACACACGCACAACTTGAGACATCACAATGAACACGCGCCATTTTAGGTTGGGGGATTGTGCGTGTGTGAGTGTATTTTTGGCACGTTTTTAAGGTAGGTATGCCTACTCTACTTATTATTATTATCTCTATGTATTAAATAGACACAGTTTTGACTCTTTGAATGTTTGATGTCTAATTTATTGTTAAAAATCACCATTTACTATTGAAATAATAGTTTGCTGTTTAAATATTTATAATAAAATCGATTAGAGTTATTAACATTAACCTTAATCAAATTTAATCATTGCAAAATTTATAATAACGTTTTGTGTAATCTATGGTAGAATCTCCTTGTAGCGCCATCTGCAGGAATTATGACTGTTGGTTGATATTATTTAAATAAACATAGTTTGTTTAAAATAAACCATTTAGAGTTACGTAAAATTCATTTAAATATTTATTTTGATTATTAAGCTATGTTTCAAGAATTATTTTACAGTAATTTTATTTGTTCGATATACAAAAGAAGTTGTATTGCTACATTTCCGTTATAACCTTGAGAGACAAATATAAAAGCAATCGAATCGTGAAAATGGCATGCATTCCTTTGTTAGATATTGCACTGAAATAAAATAAGTGATATTTGGTGTGTAATTTCACCGTGATTAGACCCTTAACGTGAAAGATCTGGCTTGGTCGCCGACATATACTTCTAAACCCGAATTACTGATTCCCCGGAATTCTGACGTTTCGTAATGTTACCAGAGATAAAACAATTCCCACAAAAAAGATAAAAAATTCAAAACGTATGCAAATAAAAATCAACTGCCGCATGTAGATAATATTATGACAAATGCCTAACAGACACTTCATGGTGAGAATGTCATTCGATATCCATTTTTGAATGAATTTTTTCAATGTGCTTCTTTTGTTTTCTATTTCTGTTAGTGTGCACTTTCTAGTTTCTACTCTTGGTGTTTTCTATTTTAGGGCAAAACGACTAATATTATTACTCGGCATATGGCTTTTTATGATGACAGGGAATTAAAGTAGTTTGGGGTAAAATCATACTTCGTAGATGTTAACCCTGTTCTCCATACAAATAACTCATCTGCAAATGACAATGACAGCTGTCAGAATTCCGGGAAATTAGTAATTCGGGTATAGTATACTGTTAGTTTTGGAGCGCTTCAAACTTAGACTAAGCACTCTGGGCACCTACCCTTTATTATCGTCGATACGAGAGAGTAGGTTTAAGTGAACATACCTACTTAGGTATAGTTAAATGACTTGACCACGGAGCTTTCACGCTACGTATATTTTTTACGTAGTAGGTACCTAGACTACCTACTAACGACTTCTATGGTGCAGTGGTGAGGTCAGCATCAGAGCAGGAAGCAGAGGGAGGTTGCGGGTTCGATTCCCGGCAGGGGCAATTTGGAATTTTATAATTTCTAAATTGTCTCTGGTCTGGTTTGGTGGGAGGCTTCAGCCGTAGCTGATTACCACCCTACGGGCAAAGCCGTGCCGCCAAGCGATTTAGCGTTCCGGTACGATGCCGTGTAGAAACCGATCAGGGTTATGCTACCTTTTCTAAGTTAGCCCGCTTCCATCTTAGACTGCATCGTCACTTACCATTAGGTGAGATTGCAGTCAAAAGCCAAAGGTCAGCCCGGAGTTGGTAGTTGGCGGTGTTTCACCCCCGTGCCTCGGAGAGCACGTTAAGCAGTCGGTCCCGGTTATTATCACTCATGTGACAATAGTCGTTAAAAGCCCGCCAACCCGCATTGGAGCAGCGTGGCGGGTCTAAGCTCTAAATCCCTCTCTTCTATGTGAGAGGAGGTCTGGGTCCAGCAGTGGGACGTTACAAGGCTTTAGTGGTGGTAGTGGTGGTGGCAGTCAAAGGCTTGTACCTAGTTAGATAAAAAAAGTTATGAAGGGTACTAAAATTTTGAAGAAGAACTTAATTAATATGATAAGGTGACTCTTCTGCGTTGTCTTATCTAGTACAAGTAGCCAAAGAGAATATAACCACAAGGTACGTGCAAGTAGCTACTTCCACGTCAGTAATACCAAGCAATAATAGGTTTGGTCCTACCTCATCAACCTCATTTGAGCCATAATTCAAATAATATAATAATAATAATAAATATACACACATACACACACGGTCAGCTGTTCCTAAAGTAGGCAACTTAATGCCTGTGTTATAGGTAACAACCGACTGATATACATATTTACATATATTACACATATAAATATTTTATAAATACATAATACATACTTATATACTTACATAAATACACCCAGACTCGGGACGGGAATCGAACCCGCGACCCGGGAGAGGTAGGCAGGATCACTGCCAACCGCGCCAACGGGCCAGTCGAAATGAAACCTACATTCATCTTACAAGAAATAAAAAATAAACAAAACAATCATTCGAAAATCGAAACGTCATGTCAGTGTTCAAATTTTCAATAAAATGTAGTCCTTGAAAAAATTAACAACACTCAAACCCAAGACGAAAACACGAAACACAAAGTCCGCAACAAAATGCAGTTACTACACAACCTGTCCCCCATTGTGAACGATAAGGATCATAAGATTAATAACATTGGCAACATGAACGCAAACATTCGCGCCCCGTCGTCACACAACATCGAAGTGAAGGAGAAGAAATCCTCGAATGCATCTCTGTTCCTAATGAATCCGGTGGCCAGCGGTGACAACATTCTGAATGACTTGAACAACGGGCAGAAGCTGAAAGAGGAACTCGCTCCGCAGCTCGTGCCGTGTTGCGAAGGGAAGGAGCTTCAGGTAAATGTTTTGATCTTTTTTAGAAGTAGGTTCCTACCTCCTCACTAAGTAGGTAGGTTCTTACTTCCTCACTAGTCGGTGATGAACTGATAACCTTTGGCGCAGCCTTATACTCTGGGGAATTATTTATAAGTAGGTCCCTACTCACAAGTTTCTATGATAAAATTAAGTTGTTAGTTTCATTTACAGTTGTAGGTATGATAGAATTATTTAGGTACCTATTATGAACTGTTTTAAATAAATAGAGATCTAAAATCTTAATCCATAATAATACTTATTAAAACCACAAATTATTGGCGCAGACAAAGCATAGTCCGTACCGATTGAGACCGATTCTAATAGTTTTCGGAACCTTGTGGAAAGTTGCGATAAAGCTCGTTGATCCTATTCACATGTCAAACGCAGGCGTATACAAGGGGACTAAAGGCGGCTGGATTTAACGCGTGTTCGGTTCATATTAACGGTTTTGTCGCAGTCCCTTTTTTACAGGACCCTTCGATCAAGGCCCGGATAGGGGCGACTCGCGATCGTAAACTCGATTTTTTGCGAATTCAGCGAACGCTTGATCTACTATATAACATTACTCCTAACTTGATAACTTGTTTTAGTAGGTATTTCTATCCTTTGACGTCAAAAGGAGTCAAGTTTTTGGAACAGACTCGATCAACTCACGCACACAGGAGTACCCACAAAAGTTTCACCTCAATCGGTTCAATAGTTTAATGCAGCGTAGATATAGCTAGGACATACCGATAAACATTGATTTTTATTTCGGACAGGCTGAACTTGACTTCTAAGTAGGTAAATATACAAATACTTAGCGCTATCGGTGGCAGTAGGTACTTATACCTATCTCTTGAAAGGTTTTCTTCAAAAGTAATTACCTACCAAGACAAATCGACCCTCAGGGGGGAATGTTTTTGACAACGCTTGATTAATGCTTTTCTTTAATAACTTAGCAAATGGGCATTTTCAAACCAAAGATAAATAGGGTAAAGTTAGTAAAAAATTAATTAATAAGGTGACAAATTACTGTCCGACTAAAAAGGTGAAAAAACTGAAGTATAGGTAAATACCTACCACCTGTTGGAGAGAGGAAGATTGACGAACCATAAATAGGAATGAGGTATTTGATAAATGTTGTAACCTATTATTTTTTACATTTTCTGCGAAGATCAACGAAGACTTGGTGCGTAGCGGCTTGTCCGCGATCTCAGTGAAACACGACAGCGTCATTCATTGCATGAGCATGTCCAGCGCTTGCGAGAAGATGCAAATTCCACCTGGACTTGTCAAGGTAGTCTACCCGTTTCTCCTTGGTGAAATGGTTCTTACATAGGACTGATCACCCGCCTGGCGACGACACTTGTCCAGCCTATAATAAATACCTACTTACCCGTTTCTCCGTAGGAAAACGTCTCCAAGGCGATTTTGCGGTCCTCGTGAAAATCCAATACTTACGAAGAAGTAGGTACAGAAACACATTTATCCCAGTCACCAGCTCAACCTAAACCCACGTCATGCTTGTTGAGTCAAATAAAATCCTAGAAACCAGAAATAAAAGAACTCTTATCTAACTTTGAACCTTCCTAGTGATTGATTTAGGTAGATATTTGTTAGGTAGATACGAAGTTAGGCGTGACAGTGAAGGTCTGCCACACTGCCACACTGTTGGTTTCCAGGATGAAAAGTATTAAGTAGTCATGTCCGTCTTTGGAATTCAAGCTTTTCTCTGTGCCTTTCTTCAAGATTGGTTCAGCGGATTATTAGTAACCTATAAAAAATTGTTCCCAATAATAATAATAAAAATAAAAATAAATGGGTTTTAATTTTATTCTCTCGGAATCTCAGAATCTAGTAACCTGGATCTTCATGCACAATCGTCTAACAGCCAGGGCCGGATTATCCATAAGGCCGATTAGGCAACTGCCTAGGGGCCCCACGCCGACTAGGGGCCCACGGGGGTGTGGTAGTGTAGATGTAGAAGAGATTGAAGTAACAGTATACCAAAGGAGTCGATCTGATCGACTCGACTTTTGTGATAGAAAAAATATATTTTAAAAAGTAAGAAAAGGGTAAAGGAAAGCGACCTCGAGAATTGCATTGCCTAGGGGCCCTGATAGGGTTTAATCCGGCCCTGCTAACAGCCTATCAAAGTCCCATCCAAATCGGTTAAACCGTTCCCAAGAGTACCCCGTATGATACAGACAATAATCGCGCCTTCTCCCTACAGCACCGCAATTCGTTCCGCTCGCTACATCGTCCTGATCTGAAGCGTGTTCCGTACCTTCGTCGCTTGAGGGCCGAGGAGCTGGAGACACTTTTCCGCGGATACGCCGACTCACCGATGCACGACAAAAACGGTAAAGATCGCCATACGTTCGCCAAGGTATCTCTGTGGACCCTGTGCCTCTAGCGTATGCACTGAGGGCAACCAATGGATGGGTTTTAGTGAGCAGAAAATATAACCACGACCACCCCCCAGGTGATTAGCTCTAAGATAATCTTCCGACTTATATCCCAGGAGGATTGGAAGAGTTTCCTCTGTCAACAAGAAGTAGACATCAAATGGATATGCGCCACCAACATACTGTCGTCGTGCAGTTCAAATGTAGTCTAGATATATTTAGAGCCTGTTTCACCACCTTCTGATAAGAATCGGATAGCTATCTACAACTTTTGTCTTTGTCACTTGTCATAAAGTAAGAAAGTGACCAAACTTGCGTTTAGGCTATGCGACACTTATCAGAAGGTGGTGAAACAAGCTCTTAGGCTTTTTCCTCTCACGACTAAACATTTACAGAAAGTCAAAAAGTAGCAACGCGCCCTCCAGTGTTACCGCCCGATGAGAACATTAGATCAAGAAGTGTTCGAGAGAAAACTGCAATCAATTTAAATGACGGTGCGTATTCTATTACAATGATCGCGACCGATTTACTTCTAGGTTATCTGTTTACTGAACGGGCATACCTAAAGGAATTCTATCCTTTATGCCCGTAGATTTTTACTAAATTGAAAAGAAAATAATCTGACAATAGGTATGTACCTACCTACCTTTTCAAACAACAAAACAAAAGTTTTGGAGCCACGAAATAAAAAAAATCGGCCAAGTGCGAGTCGGGCCTCGCTCTTTTAGGGTTCCGTACATAATTATGAACAATAATATAATATTTTGGGTCTAAGAAATATTTAATTTTTGAGCTAGACATCGCAACAAACCGTAAAAGAAAAACCCAAAAAATGTTCGTTTGTTTTGGGTTACAGCTTATAAACTACTATAGAATGCCCGCGGCTTCGCCCGCGTGAGTTTCGGTTTTTCACAAATCCCGAGGGAATCGTGGATTTCCGATTCCCGTTCCCGCTCCCTTTTCCAACCTTTATACCTACTTTCAAGAAATTTTGCTATAGTAATCTACCTACAACTGTACCTATAGATTTCGGTTTTTTCAAAATCCCGTGGGAACTGTGGATTTTCCAGGATAAAAAGTAGGCTATGTTTTAAGTCAGATCATAATCTATCTTCATTCAAAATTTCAGCCAAATCGGTCCAGTAGTTGGGGCGTGATTGAGTAACAAACATCCAAACATCCACACTTTCACATTTATAATATTAAGTAGGATTTTATGAATCGTTGTTTTCAGTATTTGTTGTTTAAATAGAGCATATGGTACATAATATACCGAAATATCATATTCCTAACTAGTTTAGTTTTTGAGATAGCCCCCGTCACAAAAATGGTCTAAAACTGACAACTTTGATGGCCCCCCATTTCCAAATTTTTTGAGAAAAAAATTAAAAAAAAAATATATTCTTACTCTACTCAATGAGCTCTAAACAATGATACCCCACAAGCTAGGGTAAGAAAAAAATTTTTTTTCCGGCTCCTTTCACATGTATGGGAGCCCCCCTGAAAAATAATTTAATTCAATATTTGATTTTGTGTTAACGTTCTACACAAAATACCAAAATTTTAGGTTTGTAACTCATTTCATTTGCGAGCTAGAGACCTGTGACCGCAGGACAGACAGACAGACAGACAGCAGAGTGACATTAATAGGGTTCCGTTTTTACCCTTTGGGTACGGAACCCTAAAAAATGCCTGTACCATTTCCGTCTGATAAAGAATACTTATTCTTAATTTATGTCATCTTCTTCGTTCAACGAATAGCTTTTTAAAAATTAAATCGTCTGTTTACCAGATAACGGTGGTCTTTTACATCCAATCCCAGAAACGAGGTCGGGTGCAGAGGACGTGCCAGCTGGTATGCGGCTGCACGGCGCGCGCGCACGCCTCTATACCTCCGTCCTGGCCGGGGCCGGGGCTAAGGCGGGCGATCACTTGGAGTAAGCACAGATTGTTCAAAATATTACGACATGGTGTGTAGACTGCGTGGAGTTGATGTGCTGTTGGCGTGTAGTTCAAATGCAGTCTATATGGAGTCCATATAGACTATCTGTCTGACTGTCTGTCCTACGCTCTATAGCTCTCAGCCGTGTCCATATTATGGACACGGCTGAGAGCTATAGAGCGTAGGTACTGTAACTCTATTCAAGACTTTGATAGAGTTAAAACGAGACAGATTTATGTCAGGGACATAGCTTGAAAGTTTTCGTCTGTTCGAATTTTTGTAGTCGTTTATGTGCCCACTTTCAGCTTGCGACGCAACGGCCACCAACCTCTGATGATACGGGACCAATGACCTAACAATTCGAATAGGTACTTACTGCTACTACCTACTACTATTTCTACTTTCGTGACGTGAATCGCAGTAGTAGATATTCTAGACTCATCATTATTATCAACCCATTACCGGCCCACTATAGGGCACGGGTCTCCATTCAGAATGAGAAGGGTTTAGGCTGTAGTCCACCACGCTGGCAAAGTGCGGATTGATAGACTGCAGACGCCTTTGAGAACATTACGGAGAACTCTCAGGCATGCAAGTTTTTTCGTGATGTTTTCAGGCTGTTGTGTCACGTTATGTTTAAGCATTTTCAATATTCACAGCAAAGCAGTGGCAAACGAGGAGTACGACACGCGTGTACCAGACGACATAGTACCCGAAGATGAGATTCAGCTCGCCGAGGAACTGCAGATCATTCTGCCTCCACGCTGCGATGACGTCACTGCAGACTCTTCTGTCACCAATTCAGAAAATACAACTACAACCGCTTAAATATCACCCCTATTACTTGTAAGCAAAATACTACTTTACAATGAAGACGAAATCCAAGAAAAGAAAGAACTATGTTACAGGTCCTCCATATTCGCCGTGATGACTTATTATTCTTTATAAAGAACAATGCAAGAATAATATACTTGCAAGACACAGAATAAGATACAATGCATGAATAACTACTAGAGATAACGTCACTGCAGACCCACATCATCAGTCCAAAAGTACTGAGTAAATGATTAAAGTTGTCTTGACTATCACGCTTTGAACTTTTGAATTTTGATTATTAAATATAATGTAGCTGGATGAAGATATTCCTAAAACATTTAAAACCGCGTCGATGGGTGACGAGAATTATAAGAAAATCAAGGAAAAGACTTGTTAAGCTAATGATGTACTTAGATTGGATGATCACCGATTTCTTTGATTTAAATTTAAAATGATCTTCGTCGACATTATAACAGTTTTAGGACAGGATATCATACAGGTAGACTGATTTAATAATAATAAAAGTAACTGTAATTACAATATTACACGTTCTTTTCATTACAAATGCTTTTGTACTATTAGATCCGCCATCTTGAATTTAAGATTACGTCACAAGCTAATTAATTTTTCCTATAGTTCTTGCACTGATATTACCTATTCACTTTTTTTTATTTCGAGAGCATAATAGACAGAAATAAATGTTTTTCTCTAAAACAAGCAGCAAGCTACAAAAACTTTCGTACAAAAAAATTACTCCTAATTTTGAAAAAAAAAAAGTACAAAAGGTTCCTGATGTGTTTATGGACTATAGATAGGAACTAGTAGGGCGCTTGGCTGCGCGGCCCGCTAAAGCGGACCGCGGGGATTTCAGTATTATTTTTGTTTTAGCAGCCTCCACCTTCTTCTATCATTTTCAGCATCTTTAACCCTGGCCGTGCTCCTCATCCATCTTCCTAACCTTCGATCATTATCACTCTCCATATTTTTTCTCCGAATAATTTGTCAGAATGAGAGTTCTTCCATAAAAAAAATTTAAAAATTGAAAAGGAACGGCGTCAAAGTCTTGCATAGTTCCCAACTTACATTCTCTTCAATATTCGCCATATATTTTGTATGGAATAATAAATTTCGCCATGTTGTTTTTTTCTGTTCATCAAGTAGATTTTTAGTTCTTGATTATATTTTTCTAAGAAACTACTCTTCCATCTTTTATGCTTGGTGAGATAGACACCGACGAAATTTGTATAGCCGCCATCTTGAATCCGCCATTTTGTATTTTTTTTCAGCTCACTGCCAATTGGATGACGTTTTGAGTATTTTTTGTTTCAGCAGCCCCTATCTATCTACAATACCCTGCCCGGGCTCCTCAACCATCTTCCAAAACCCTCAATCTTCATGTCTTCCCATACTTTTCTTTGAGAGTTCTCCAAAGAACCGCATCAAGCCTTGCATAGTTCACAACTTGTAGTCTCTTCAATATTCGCCATACATTTTCTATGGAAAAATAAATTCCGCCATTTTGAATTTTTTTTCTTTTCATCGAGTAGATCTTTGGAACCTGATCATGTTTTGCTAAGAAACTACTCTTCCATCTTTTATACCCTCCGAGATGGACACCAACGAAATTTGTATGGCGGCCATCTTTTTTTCGCCATTTTGAATTTTTTTTCAGCTAACTGTCAATTGGATGACGTTTCGAATGACATTTGGTCGAGCATCCCCCACGTATCTTCAATACCTTAAGCGTGCTCTTCAACCGTCTCCGAAATCCTCAATCATCAGCTCTCTCCATATTTTTCCTCTTAATGAATTTTTGTCCTCTATACGAAACCATTTGTGAAAAAAAAATTTTTCATACAAAATTTTACAGGAGAGGCGATGAATGAGTCAGTGAATCAGAACGAACAGCTATATATATATTAATAAAAACTCGCATTGTAAGTGTGAATTTATATATTGAATAACTTTCTACAAATATTATACAGCAGACTGCAACTCAACCACACTACGTTCGATATAATTTACAACTTAGGACAACCAGCCAATAAATACAACTGAAAAACGATTCAAAATCATAAATCACATACATTTTTATAATGCCAGTGCTCAAAACGTTGCACTTCTGTTAATTACTTAATCAAATATAATTAAATACATAATTTTACTAACATTTGTGAACTCAATTCCTAGGACGTGACCGACTGACACTTTAACTGCTCGGAACTTTGTAACGGGTTGGTATTTCTTAGTAGGAATGATAAGTTAGTTGCCAGTCAGCCTTGACGAGCCGTTTCTTATGTAGAACCCCCGTAGACCACTTTTGGGCGGCCGATATTTGTGTCGGTCTTTTAACTTGAAAGCTTGCACTTAGGCTGAGATCTAGATAATAGAGCGTACTCAACTCTATTCGGACTTAAGACAGAGTTAAAACGGGACACGAATATGTCCCCGACATAAATCTATCTCGTTTTAACTAGTAGAGTTACAGTATGTTCTATAGCTAAAAAGCTGTGATAGCCTAGTGGTTAGGACGACCGACTTCTAATCGGAGGTCGTGGGTTCGATCCCGGGCACGCACCTCTAACTTTTCGGAGTTATGTGCGTTTTAAGTATTTAAATATCACTTGCTTTAACGGTGAAGGAAAACATCGTGAGGAAACCTGCATGCCTGAGAGTTCTCCATAACGTTCTCAAAGGTGTGTGAAGTCTGCCAATCCGCTTGGCCAGCGTGGTAGACTATGGCCAAAACCCTTCTCACTCTGAGAGGAGACCCGTGCTCTGTAGTGAGCCGGTAATGGGTTGATCATGATGATGATGATGATGTTCTATAGATCCCAGCCTCAGAGTCCAAAGCCCTAAAAACTTACACTAAAATGGCGGTCAGGTAAACTCAGGCAACGCACACCGCATCACTGACTGATTGTTGCCTCAGAGCCCTTATGTAACTTTTTAGGACTTTGGATCCGAGTGTAAGCTTTCAATTCAAAAACGTGACACCAAAGTTATATTACTCTGAACCGCGTGTAACTTTTCAAATTTAGGTTAGCTGTGCGTAGATCTGTTATTTAGTATGGAAATTAACGCTTGGGAAAACAGCTATATGAAATGACCTTGGTAGGTAGTGTCTGCTAATTGTATGGAGTTGTCAATTACGAGGTGACAGATGTACATTGTACGCAACGCATTATAACCCCCGGTGCGAACCCTCGAGCGGTGACCTTCAAGTGCGCGCAGCGTCGTACGAGTGAGCGGGACACAATACGATTGGAGAGCCAATCAGCGCTTACGAGGGATCCGCGAGAGCTAATCAGTGCTTACGAACTATCCCCACGCCCTCCCCGCGACCCCCTCACTCCCCGAGATACCTCATTTTTGACTTCTGCGCATTGAAGGTCACCGCTCGACTTATTTGCCGTGACTTGTAAGTGTCGCTCGATTACGATAAATGTGATTACAGTCAGAAACGTCATTATAATAAATTCACTCTTTACTCAATACTTTGAAAATAACATTTTTTATTATTCTTTACATACAAAATATACATATTATGAATATGAATAAGATGCTGAATTTATTCAGGATATTTTTTTAATTAATTGGACGACTTTGATGTTAGTATATTTTGTTATATATGTATATTTTAATCTATAAATAAATTACAAAAATAAAAGAAATAAGTCGCGTAACACAGTCAATATAATAAGGATTTTACAAAAAGGGACTTCTTTACAGAAAATATACAAAAAACGTCAAGCATTATTAAAGATCAGTAGGTCCCACTTCTCTCATTGTGAATCTCCATGGAGATTTTTTAGTGGGATATTTTTTAGGGTTTAGTGGGATCTACCGTTGATTTTGCCTTCATCACTTTTGTCATTTAGGCTTAATTGCATTGAGCATACAAAAATAAAATATTAAGGGAGTAATTATTATTAAAAATCACATTACATAGCACGAAGAAAAGTATTCAATATTTTAAAAACATAGATCCAGGTGGTCCCATGTTCTAGTTTTGTCAGAATAACACGAAAAACCTAAATTAAGCGAATTAAGCGTTTTTAACATACTTTAAAAAACAAATACAATAGTAACGAACTAATGATTTTATTTGTAAAGCAACGTAGTAAATCCTACTAATATTATAAATGTGAAAGTGTGGATGTTTGGATGTTTAGATGTTTGTATGTTTGGATGTTTGTATGTTTGGATGTTTGTTACTCAATCACGCCGCAACTACTGAACCGATTTGGCTGAAATTTCGAATGGAGATAGCTTATGCCCTGACTTAAAACATAGGCTACTTTTTATCCTGGAAAAGTATTCCTGTGGGACTAAAATAGATATAATCTTCCAAAAACGCCATAGAGGGCGCTGACTATTCTTAGGTAAATCACGTTCGGAAAACACATTATTGCAATAGTTTGCTATGTTGCATGCATTGGCAACACATAGGCTACTTTTTATCCTGGAAAAAATGCACAGTTCCCATGGGATTTTGAAAACCCCGAAGTCTATATCTACAGCTATAGGTAGATTATTATAGCGAACTTCCTTGATAGAAAGTATAAAGGTTGGAAAAGGGAGCGGGAACGGGAACCGGGAATCAACGATTCCCTCGGGATTTGTTCAAAAACGAAATTCACGCGAGCGAAGCTGCGGGCAGAAGCTATCACACATAATCACAATACCAATCCTACTAATCCTACTATCCTACTAATATTATAAATGTGAAAGTGTGGATGTTTGGATGTTTAGATGTTTGGATGTATGTATGTATGTATGATGTATGCTTGAGTAAAATCACGCCGCAACTACTGAACCGATTTGGCTGAAATTTTGAATGGAGATAGCTTATGCCCTGACTTATAACATAGGGTACTTTTTATCCCGGAAAAGTATTCCTGTGGGACTAAAATAGATATAGACTTCCAAAAACGCGATAGATGGCGTTGACTGTTCTTAGGTAAATCACGCTCACATAGCACATTATTACAATAGTTGCATGCATCTGTATGCGTATGCACTTTTTATCCTGGAAAAATCTACAGTTCCCACGGGATTTTGATAAAAACGAAATATATATCTACAGCTATAGGTAGATTACTATAGCAAACTTCCTTGAAAGTAGGTATAAAGTTTGGAAAAGGGAGCGGGAACGGGAGCCGGAAATCCACGATTCCCTTGGGATTTGTGAAAAACCGAAATTCACGCGGGCGAAGCCGCGGGCAGAATCTAGTGTACAATATTTGTGATATTATGGAAATTAACTCGTACCTATTTCGCATACACCAACCCTCACAACTTTCTCAATTTTGTGACTATTTTATTTTTCCAGAGCTTATATGTAATCTTTGCGCAAATTTCAATTACAGGTTCCGATTTTCATGACATGCGTTAAGAAAAAAAAATCCATCTAATATCCAAAGTTAACTAAGGTAAGCGGTACTTAGTTCATATCGCAATGTTTTTACATGATTTATTCACTTCCGTCATTTTTTTTCAATTAAAAAGAATTTAGCACCTTAATTTTTATAATATTCAATTTTATTAAACTTAAGAAAACAACTCTGAAATCTGATGTTGCAATCGTATTCGATTATCCTAGAGCCCCTTGACGTCACTAGAGTCAAGTTTGGGCATGTTAAATTTTCTCAGTAATTCTTTTGGTAAAATAATATTTTAATAATAATTATTGTGCTGATAAAAGTGGTTTTTTATATTATTTTTGTAAAACTAATTTTAATTTATATTTGCAAGAAACATATTGTTTACTTATTGCTTCGTTATTTAACATATTGCTTCGTTATTGTTGGACATTGGTCTTTAAAACAAGAGAGAATGTGTAATTTGAAAAGTTACAAAAATTGGATCCGATCTTAAGAATGCGCTTCTTGAACAATTTTATTCCTGTTAAATGAATCAAAATAAAAGCTATCGAAATTTTTTTTAATAAGATTTACATACAAACTTTTTTATATATATTTCCGTGTACCAGTTACGATATAAGTAGGTACCGTTTACTCCAAAAGTTCAGTCTGTCTCGAGTCAAAATCTACTGTATATTTGCATACCGATTCAGATATAACCCCCGGCACGTAAGTCGACCGGTGACCTTCAAGTGCGCGCAGCGTCGCACGAGTGAACGGGATACAATACGATTGGAGAGCCAATCAGCGCTTACGAGGGATCCGCGAGAGCTAATCAGTGCTTACGAACGATCCCCACGCCCTCCCCGCGACCCCCTCACACCCCGAGATACCTCATTTTCGACTTCTGCGCATTGGAGGTCACCGGTCGACTTATTTGCCGTGACTTGTAAGCTACTGTACAATATTATACGTGTATTATACTATATTATAACCGCAGGCGTGCTTTCGTTATTGCTTTATAAATACTCGTATTAGACTGTCCTCCCTAGACAATCTTATTAATTGATTTCAATTTCAATGGCTGGTTCACATTATTACAGTAGCATAGTAGCAGCGACAGAAATATATCGTCAAGGATAGAACGGCCTTGTGGGAGGAAAACGCATGCCAAACTTGTGTACGCTCACTCAGTGCGCACCGAAATTTAATTTCATTGTTTTAGACGTAATTTAATTGATTTAGTGCACAAAAATTGCCATAAAAGTGCCATTTTGCGCTCTTTCGAACTGTTAACATAGAAGTTCGAAATAAAATCGCAAAAAGGAGGTATTTCCTATCACAAGTATAGTCCTACAAACATATCTGACCCGGTGACAGCGTCACTCACCGCATATATTTATGTTGCCAATTTCACAGTGGCGTCATTCATTCCACTGGATCAGATAAGTTTGTAGGACTATATCTGCGTTTATTTTGGCATGCGTGAATTCTTAGTAAACAGTGGTGATCGCCGATCTATGTCTGTGACAAGCAGGTTAAAACGCAACGCAAGTTAAAATTATGTGCACTAATGTGGAATGAACTCACTGGATCTGGCGACTGGAATAATGTGAACCGGCCATTACGTACAAGAGTGGCATTTGACAATGTGCGACTTAGGACTCCATAAGGATACTCAAGTCATCGAGCAAGGCGTCAAGGAGCACGGAGTACATACGTTTGCAAATATCGATTGGATCAATCACAATTATTGGTGCTTAGTGCATAAAAAGATCCTTTGCTGTGAAAAGAATCACAATACTTTTAGACCTGCAGAGTTATACTGAGTAGCTTTGTTGAGGTGTGCAACCTCAACAACGCTACTAGATTTCGACCATCGAAAAAGAGTAAAACGGACCTGAAGCCTCTTTATTTTAAAGTCGTAACTTAGTACTTCGAATATTTATTTTGCAAAATTTCCGCTTGGGGCGCTGACTGTAGACGAATGGATGAATGTATTGGCGAACTGAAACCTTAAAACAAGCCCGTTTAGGTCCATTTCACTCTGAAGTCATTGTTTCGATACTCGAATTTCGATCATCGTTGTCACAATGTACAAAGTCGGTATATGGCATCTGGTTATTTAATTTAGAAGTTTGTGCACAACTAAATTAGGAGCAATGTCACAGTATGGTTGGTTGTAGGTTTTAATTAACTGTGTCATTATAATTAATCTGTTGCTTAATCTGAATCTTAACTAAAATTGTTTGCCATATTGCAATAATGTGAATAGTGTGTTGCTGGGCTAAAGGAGTATACGATAGAAATTAGGGTATTTGAGTTAAAAAAAAGAAGATATATTCTTAAAAATAGAGTATATTATGTTCTCAAGGTAGATCATGAGAGACAGAAAAGCGCAAGTCAATCGCACATTCTTAAAGTCCACTCCTTATTTAACGCCGTACTACTTTACTATCGTACAAAAAAAAATTGGAGGTAAACATTAAATTAATAATAAAAAAATTATTTACTCTATGTAATCATTTCCTTTTTTTAATTTAAATAACATAAAAAAATAATAATCAAATATTTCGATACAACAAAGCTCTATTTTTTTTTTCATTTAAATAATGGAATAATTGATTTCTCATTTGTGTGACAATATTATGACAGAAACAAATTACGCAACACGCCACTCCACGCGACGACACCCCACGCCACGCCACACGACACGCCACACGACGTGTCGACACCCCAAGTGTAGTGCACGTTTGCACCCCAACCCAAAACGTGTGATACCCCACACGTAACATGCACATTAGCATTGCACCTCATCCTACACCACGCGACGACACCTCATGTGAAGCATGCACGTTTGCACCCCACCCTACACTTTGCCATTCGACGTGTCGACACCCCACGTGGCGTATTGCAAATATGCCACCATACCCCACGTCAAATCACTACGCGCCAACAAACATGTGTTCGCGGTAAGTCGCGTCGGGTGTTGGTGTTTCAGAACATGCAAAATACAATAACATGAGACCTGATGTGCTAACATGCGACCCACGAGAAAATTGTCTACACATTTTCTCGTCGAAGACAATAGTCTCTTTTATCTTCGACGAGAAAAACTGTAGACATCATGCTCTTATGAATCACATGTTACCGCAACTGGAGTGTAGTTGTAAAACATTTTGTGTACGTGTACTTGGATTTGAGTTGTTCGTCGGGTGGTCAGGGTGTTGCAAATGTGTTTCCGCCATTAGTTCACTTGTTAGACTAACTAGGTATGTAATGTCTTTAGGTTCACTGCGCGAATGTCTGTGCACTTCACTGAGTCCAATCGAGAGTCGACACTGATGGTTCACTGGATACTCCTATGTTGCGGACCCGACGAGCACGGACGCAGCATACTTACAATAAATGGCATCGAAATCGTCACCTGAAACAGAAAAAAGTTCGATTTAGATAAATTTTGTGTAGTTATTTGCATAATTAATTAATTAACTATTGATTAGAAGTTTTTTAATAACGAAATTTTGGCCGTCTCTAAAGGAGAGGAGTCAAGGAGACGAGGATTTATCAGTTTTACTAAAATTTCCAATGACAATGTTACACTTTATGATTGTTTATGGTTACCAGACAATAGGTAGCGATAAACTTTAAAGAAGGATTATAGAATTTGGGACTGAGTCGTAGATGCACCTGAACTTAGTGCTGTTTTGTTTTCATTGCAAGATAGGCTTGCGCTTGATGACAATCATGCCTAATGGAAAGCAATAATATGGTCTATCTAAGCTGGAGCGCGGTAGTCTAGATGTCTATTTACTTATCTAGATAATTAAGTCATATGTTAGCATTGTCAATTAATAAGTGTTTTTATTATTTAATTTTATGTTAATAATCATTGTCGTGATTTGTTACCGTTATGTTGAGAACGTTATAATATCACATCAGTTAACGTTAACTAAGTTGCTCTTTGTAACGCCATAGTGTCTTGTCATGTCTCTGTAGTGTCACGTGATATTTGTCTTTGACAAGATAGGAAATTTATTTTTAGAAAGGAAGCTTTGTGTGGAGATTAGAATTTGTTTGACAGTCAGTTGAGGTCACGGTCTGAAAGTAGAGGTCACCCATTGATCTATTAACTAAGAGATCTGAAGCTAAAAATTAACTTGAGGTACAGTTATTGTACTCACCTAACCTAAATGACTCCTGTCTAGGTGTAAATGAAACACCGAATCGCACTTGCTTTTTATTATTTCTAACCGTGTCACTAAATTGATTGTCAAATGGACTTATTTGTTATATTTTAATAAATTTAATCCTACCAAATTAAATAGGTATGTCTCATAAATCATCATTACTATATTGTTTTTGGATGTGTCATAATTGAATTTAGTCCTTATTTAGTCGCATCATAATTTTCCAAAAACATCAATCACGAGGCTGATAAATGTTTATTATTTTGGTGTTCTTCTTCCAAGAATTTATAAATGTTTGACTTAAGTTATTTTTGATAAATTTTCCGTAGTTTTATTATAATGTCCTGTGCTGTGAAAGAATGTAATTCCTATAGGGGCCGAAAAGAAAATTTTAAAGAAATATTATCATTTCATCGGTGAGTTTTGATAGTTTTGTATGTAAATATAATCTAAAATTATGTAACGTTATTTGTTGTTTTTGGAAACCATCATCGTGTTCAATTCTACACCCATTTTTGCCTATTTTTTAAATATTTTCTGTTGACTAATAAAGGTTATGTTTTTTTAGCATAGTGATGTACTAAAATTGCATATCGATTACGTGCGATAAAATTTTTAACCTCCGACGCAAAAACGACGGGGTGTTATAAGTTTGATGTGTCTGTGTGTGTGTGTTGTGTGTGTGTGTCTGTCTGTCTGTCTGTCTGTCTGTCTGTTCCTCTGTAGCGCTAAAACGGGTGAACCGATTTGAACGCGGTTTTTTTGTTTGAAAGGTGAATTAGTCGAAAGTGTTGTCAGCTATTTTGATGAAAATCGCTGCAAGATGGCCGCCGCTACAAAATGGTAGATTATTTATTATTTACAACTCCGTTAATATGGGTATCAAATGAAAGGGTTTGACTAGTAGAATAACACCATGCAAATCCAAGATGGCCGCGATAAAAAAATGGTGAATGTCGGGTTTTTTTTAATTTTTGAACATTAGATTCCGTAGCCACTACACACAATGAATACTTACGTGTATTTCCGCGTGCTAGATTGTTGTATCATGATCGCTAAATTTTTATTTGTTACAGATTTCCAAAGAACCCAAAAATAAGAAATGAATGGGCACAAAGAATAAGACCGCAATATTGGACATCGCAGAAACATAGTCATATTTGTTCAAAACACTTCACACTTAATTGATTTGTGCCCAAAAACAATTTAAAATGGAGGCGCTTAAAAGCAAACGCTATTATTTTTGCCGCATATAGACACATTGGTAATTATAATAATATCAAATATTTGTAATAATACCATAATTTCATGCTAGTGTTGTGTGAAGGTGCAAAATACATGCAAATACTAGGGTTGGACTTAATAGTCTTTGGCACGAATTCAGAAATAAAATAGTCATTAGTGATAGATGTTTGGTCCACGAGTATAATGCTAATACTCTTATAATAAGGTAGTTCATCGTTTTCAAGAAAACAACGAAAATCAATTCTAACCTCAACACTGGATGATTTACCCTCTCCCTCCCCCCATCCCATAACCCATATCAAGGCGGCACGTTTTAAAAGTTTTACCCTAAAAGCTGTTATTGGTGTATGAAAAACGCTGAAGCGAAACGTGAAAAATGTTCTACCACGTCTGATTTTTTTAATTTAAGGCAAGAGAACCGTTACCAATGGATGTCTGTAATGCAGAAGAAAATTCCGCCAATGAAGTTTCCATTCGCACATTAACGGAGTGACGTATAAACATTAATGTTCAAAGAAATTTAGTAAGTCTATAATATTCGTTCGTTCGTTCGTTCGTTTCAAACAATGGACGTCCACTGCTGGACATAGGTCTCTTGCAAGGATCGCCACAACACACGATCTTGTGCCGCCTGATTCCAGCGGCTACCAGCGACTCGCTTGAGATCGTCTGTCCATCGAGTGGGGGGGCCTACCTACGCTTCGTTTGCTGGTGCGAGGTCGCCATTCAAGCACCTTGGGACCCCAACGTCCATCGGTTCTTCGTGCAATGTGCAACGTGTGCAATGTGCAAATTGCACGAAGTATAATATTACTATCTATTAATATAAATAGGTTTAATATTTTGTATTTCGAGACAAAACAATTCACTATTGTAATCTACATAGTACTTTCAGGAAGGTTTTAGTATATGTATAACACACCTATACTTCGACTTTTAATTGTATGCAGTAATGTGAAGTTTCGTGGGTTGTCACTTTTTAACGAAAATAAAATAGGGATGGGGTACAGGTGATTGATTTGAATCATTCAATTATTTTATTCAAATTAAAGTTTTTATTTTAAGTAATTATTATATTTTATGTACAAAAGTTACATATATATATTTATATATACAGTATATATATAAATACGTATATCTTTAATGTATAAAACAAAGTCTCGTTTGTTCGAACACTTATAACTCGAGAACGGCTGGACCGATTTTCATGGTTTTTGATTTGTTGTATTTGTCTTCGTCCCGAATAGCAGAATAACTATTAAAAACATTGGAAAATTTACGAAAAAATAAAAGAAAAAACATTTTCCCATACAAAATGTTCATGGGTTTCGTAACTGTCAAACATTGAATGTTCATCCTGTCGATACGGAACTCTCTCACCCGTACCGATATAATTCTTCTGTACTTTTTCCTAAAGGGCTGGACTGATTTGGATGAAATTTTGTGTGTATATTTCAATGTTTCTCATTTTCACTTAAATTCTTACGCGGTTTTTTTTTAATAGAAGGTAAAAATGTATCCTCAGCATGCGATGTACTTGGCTGAGCATTCATTTTTTTATTTTATTGTGCTTTACAAAACCAACCAACCAATATAACGCGCAGTAGGCAAAATGGAAATAGTCACACTCAGAACGTAGAAATGAAAATGGACAGTGAAAAATGAAAATGTCGAATGACAAACGAGAAAAATGGCGACAAAATAATATTCGCCGAGCGTCAGTGTCAACAGCGTCAACAGCAGCCTGAAAAAGCGTAACCTCGGTCATCGGTGTTTAAAAGAATCGACATAAAGAACCTTTTTAAAGGACTGCCTGAAAAAAAGGAGTATATTGTTTTCAGGGTTCATGTATGTTTGTATGTTGTACCATAACTTCTATATATGCCGGAACCGATTTTGATGAATAAGGTAGGTATCGTTAGAATCTTTAGCTTATTCTAGGTGACATAGGCTAGTAAAATTTAAGAAAAAATGATGTGATGACCATGGTCCCGCATTAAAGACTAAAGTTGAAAAAAAATAATTAAAAATCAGATTAAGTTCATAATCATTATCTATTTTTTTTATTCAACTACAAGTTAGCCCTTGACTGCAATCTCACCTGATGGTAAGTGATGATGCTGTCGAAGACGGAAGCGGGCAAACTTGAGAGAGGTATGCATACCCCTGATCGGTTTTTACACGGCATCGTACCGGAACGCTAAATCGTTTGGCGGCCGGCCGGCACAGCTTTGCCGGTCGGGTGCTAACCAGCCACGGCCCACGGTTAAAGCCCGCCACCAGACAGGACCAAAGACAATTTAGAAATTATAAAATCCCAACTTGCCCCTGCCGGGAATCGAACCTGGGACCTCCCACTTATAAGCGCTTACGAGCACGAAGTAATCAATGTAAAAATATTAATATTATGTATTGTAAATAAAATAAATTAAAAAAATAAATTAAAAAAAGACCAAAACCACTGCGCCAGGGAGGTCAAAATCATCTAGAAAATTATAAGTAGATTCCAAAAATATGTTAATATGTTATTATAATGTTAAATAAATTTTTTTCTGAATAACTAGTAGGTATTCTTTTAAAAATATTTTTTTTTTTTGTAATAAAAGGGCAGTAGCAACTTAGCATGTTAACTATGACAGATATCGTCAACACACATAGGCTGTTATTGCAATAGAAATAGTAATTCTTACTTTTTTTTTCAATTAAAGCTCATATAATTAATTGTACCAATAGGATGCGTTTGCCACAAAAAGTCAAGATGACAAAATTGTTAATTTGGCTTTTATACGTAGGAGCCATCGATTTACTTAATAGATAAATAAAATTATGATGATAATGAAAGAGTAACTTTGAACGAAACTTTTGTGAATGAAATTGAATGAATTGAACGTATCACATCACTATAGAAATGGGGTTGGCAACATTATTTTACGAAATGACATTAGGAAACGTCAGATTACTGCAGATAATTAAAAGTTTGACTATAGTTACCATTCTTATGTGCGATGTTACACGCATAAATGTACCCACATGTCACTAATATTTTTGACTAGTGCACCGCGGTACCTCTGAGATTGCTGGACCGAAGTCGGTTTAATTTTTCTTAAAAATAGCTTGTATGATCGTATTTTCGAAACACCGTTTATAAAGTTTCATCGACTCCAAAAAGACTCGATTTTATTTCAGTTCTAGAAGGCACAACAAAGGTTCTAGAAGGATATGTATATTTTGCTATATATATTATAATATGTATATTTTTCGATGTGTGAAGTATGTAGATTATGATAGTGAAAAAATCAAAATCAAAATCGGTTCATTAGTTGCGGAGATAATCGCAAACATACTTATATACATACATATATACATGCATACAACCTCCTTTGGAGTTTGAAGTTTTTTAAAAATATACTATAATATGAAACATATTATTCTTGTATTTCCTAACAAGATGATGCCCGAGACTTCATTCACGTGAGCTTAGGTTTTTATTTTATTAATCTTGTAGGAACGCTTTGATACTGCAAGACAAAAGTAGCCTTAGATATCGGTTCCCGGGATGCAAGCTGTCTGTGTACAAAATTTCGTCCAAATCGGATGGGCCCTGAAAAGGTAAAAGACAGAAAGACACACTTTCGCATAATGTAATATTAGAGTATGGTCCACATATTTAAACACGCATATTGTGTCCCTATAGATCCTCACAGTCAAAATATCGATAGTTACATCACTAGCACGTCACGTGTCATCGTCATGTGTCATTAAAAAACTTGTGACCACAGACAGCTGTAAACTTGACATCTATTTAGAGTATATATTACAATATCTTAGAGGTCACCATTGTCCTTATCGTTAACATGTCGGTTTGTTCAGTCAGTGGAAAGTGTTCAGTAATTGTGATGTTGGATTGCTCATTTGTGTGGCCTTATGATGGCGCTGATATAAGGCTAAAAGGGGTTGGTCGGAGGCCATAGTTAGGTAGGGAAGTTAGTTCCATTTTCTTAACGTGTTGGCTAGGTTACCGAAATTGTTTACACATAACGGAGCAAACATTAATCCGGACTTTAGTTAGCAAGAGTGGAATATGTAAGTACCCTCACCGTGCATGCTGGAGGCGGCACACACCGCCTACTCCGCAGCTCATAACTTGTGGTTGGTGGTGAGCCACGTGAGCCCCTCGTACAGCCCGTCGCCCGACGTCGCGCACGACGGCTGCACGTACCAGTTGCGGTCCCGGATGCGCGTCAGCCCCAGCTTCTCTTGAATCTCGTGCGGTTTCATTGCTGGAATTCGAAACGTTTACTTAGAATCTCATTAAAACATCTTCATAGTAGGCAGGAATCCGCACATAAACCGTGAAGGTATGTTGTGTAAATTAAGGCTTATACAGATTTTTTGGAATCCACATCTCTCGCTAAGACAGACTATCAGTTCCATATTATAATATCTTATTTTGACATTTAGCAATGCTCCTGTCATCTTCATATGTTGACTGCAGCCAGATCAAATTTTTTGTATCATCCGATGCAATCACCAACTGTAATCGTATTATGTAATGGATGCTAAATATCTTCAGCGATTCTCGCTTGCTTGATCTATTAACTCGTCGATAAGCGATTGGTGCTATCAACATTCCTGATGGTCATGATATTGCTCTTAGCAAATGATACTTGATGGATACATGCAACTTCCCAAACATTATGGTCTAAGATACCATCATAGAGATTACTACCCTCATCTGTTATTTAATGCTGATAGAGATAATATGCTAGATAATTCATAGAATAATAATTCATAGATAATATGCTAGATAATTGCACTTTGGTTGCCTGGCTAAATTTGGTGCCTATGATGTTAAACACAAAGAAATGTAATCAATTTTTTTCGATCTGCTTCCCTCATCTGTTATTTAAACGAATTATATGTCAAATGAAAGATTATTTTATTCCCAATCGAACCGTATTTGGTTGCCTGGTCAAAAGTGGTGCTAAATCATGGTTGCCTGGATTTTAAGATATAAAATTTTCTGTGCGAGTGTTGAAAGTGACGGAAAAGTGTTGCGCGCGCAATTCCATTTGACAGACAAAGATGCAGTGAGGCAGGCGTGCACTCGGCAGGTGCTTAGTCTATACAAAGATTAAAACCATAGACTAGCTGTGCCTGTCCATTAAAGATATTTGCAAAAAAAATAAGTGAGCGACGTAAGGAATAAGTAATAAAACGTAAAAAAGCTGTTTTTGAAAATTTTGTCTGTTTGTCTGTATATTTGTGCATGTATTACGCAAAAACTACTGAATGGATTGAAATTAAACTAGGCATGATCTAAGTTCATACTACATAATAGCATATAGGATACTTTTTATCCCGAAATTCAGCACAGTTCCCTTGGGAGAGGGGATGAAAGTCAAAATGTGTACTTAGCTGTAATTCATTATCGCGTTGTCCGATTTCATTCATTTTTAGGGTTCCGTACCCAAAGGGTTAAAACGGAGCCCTGTTAATGTCACTCGGCTGTCTGTCTGTCTGTCAGCCGGTCACAGGTCTCTAGCTCGCAGACGAAATGAGATTTACTCCAAACAATTTTCAACCTGTCAAGTCATCTTTGTCTATTACACAAAATAAGGACGCCTTTTTTCGAAGTCGCGTTTATAATATTATTAGTTATCTCGTCCAACAGAGTAAGGCAAAAAAAAAGAATTCAAGCCGTGTCAGCTATCAAAGGTCTTCGATCATGTCGGAGGACAAATAGAGGGCAAACATAAAAAATATATATTATTACAATAGTTAGGATGATACAAGTGTAACATTACCGTCGGGCAAGTCCTGCTTGTTGGCGAAGATGAGTATGATGGCGTCGCGCATCTCGCGGTCGTTGATGATCCGGTGCAGCTCCTGCCGCGCCTCGTCGATGCGGTCCCGGTCCGCGCAGTCCACCACGAAGATCAGACCTTGAGTGCCTGGAATTATGAACATCGTAGTATTATCAAACCATCATAATATTATCATTTGAATAAAGAATTTCGATGACAAATTACTGATGACGAGTTTGGGCCAGCGCACACGACGTGCGACCATAATGGTTTTATCTCGCGTTTTGAAGTACATTCAATTCTATACTGTATGTCCATATAGTCGTAAAGTTAATTATTCAGTGTTCTCAGAAAATGCTCTGCTCTGCGCTGCTCTTGGTATGGAATAGAATAGAATAGTTTTTTATTCAAATATACTTTTACAAGTGCTTAATATGTACAAGTATGTACAAGTATGCACTTTACAATCGATTTATATGTACTAGAAGTGGCGTCAATTTTGAATAAGCACCTTGTAAACAAGGGCATTCCAGAATATATTATATCTAGTCATCGCTTTCCAAAATTAGTGTGGTTTTAGTCAAGGGCAAGAATCGACCCATCCAAAGTAGCTAAAATAAGATCATGAAATTTTTGATTTTTTAGATGAATAATGTATATATAATGTGGCTAATTCTGTTGTACACAATCTCTAAACCTAAACTAAATTGACAGGTTTAAAAATAGTGCTATCCCCTTCAGCAGGGAGGATTTTGAAAGAGACAGGAATATATTTATACCTGTCATTTTAGTTTAGATTTAGAGATTGTGTACAACAGAATCGGCCACATTATGTATCTTCTTCTTAATACCGGACCGATTTGGATGAAAGTTTGGACAAAATTGTACCCGCTAGAAGGCGCTGATGACGTCTGCTGAGTCCGCTAGACGGTTACGTAATTCCATGCTAGTTAATACAATATTTACCTGTATAGTAATGCCTCCAAAGCGGTCGTATTTTGTCCTGCCCCCCGACGTCCCATACGTTGAATTTGACATTTTTATACGTCACAGTCTCTACGTTGAAACCAACTGTAGGTATCGTTGTGACTGACTGACCTAATTTTAATTTATATAAAATAGCTGGCACACTTTGTTAAGAAAAATCTATTGGTCTATTTATTATATTCCGCTATAGGTATACTCAATGGTGAAACCAATTACGAACTATTAATAAGGCTGACACACATTCTTAAGGAATATCTATGGACTATTCATTATATTCCACTGTAGGTCAATAGTGGAACCGATTACAAACTAAGATTTTGAGATTCGATGTTTCTCATGAAGAAGTGTATTGTTAATTTGTTTGTCACATGGTCCCAGATTCGATTTCTGGTTGGGGTATTATGTGAGACTATATCTAAATTAGTCCAGTTTTGGTCTGCGACCGAACTAGAGATGTAGGTCATAACTCATCATAGATTGCATCATCAGATAAAGTCACACTTATGCATTTACACAATATTGAATTCTATAGGAACAGAAGGCTCACTCCGTATAAACATTTAAATAAAAACTACTCTCGATTCAAAGCGATAAAGTGCAATTTAGCTCGCACGGTGATAAGTGCCTAAACTTTATATGCACCTACAATGCACGTCTTTTTAAAAATCTCTTTATATTGCGTAATTTTTTATCTCATTTGACGCGGTAGGACATAGAAATTTGCAGCAGAGTGAGACACGCCTTGCATTGATAAAACATTGATAATACAAGTATAAATTGAAAATTTTAAAAACCCCAGACATTCGCCATTTTGTGGCGGCGGCCATCTTGGATTTGCAATAGTGCTATTCTACTAGTCAGGCCCTTTCATTTGATACCCATATCAAGGGAGTTGTGAAAAATATATTATCCGCCATTTTGTAGCGGCGGCCATCTTGGACCGATTTTCATCAAACATAGCTAACAACACTCTCGACTAATTCACCTTTCAAACAAAAAAAACCGCATTCAAATCGGTCCACCCGTTTGAGCGGCACAGGGGAACAGACAGACACACACACACACACACACACACACACAGACACGTCAAACTTATAACACCCCGTCGTTTTTGCGTCGGGGGTTAAAAAGTAAGATTATAGTTAAACTCAAACTAGCATCTTACGAGTGGCTGCCAAGATGTGTTTCACAGAGTAGACGGGAGTCGACAAAATATAGCAATATGCTTAGTCTCAGTTTGCACACCTCCAAAACTTTACCAAATGCTACATATAGAAACACAATGACTTCAGAGTAAAATGGACCTAAACTGCCTTATTTTAAGGTTTGAGTTCGCCATTACATTCAGCATTCGTCTACAGCCAGCGCGCCACAAACAGAAATGTTGTAAAAATAAATATTCGAAGTATTGAATTAAGACTTTAAAACAAGAGTATTTGTGTTCATTTTGCATTACATATTAGTTTTTCGATACGTAGTATTTGGTAAAGTTTTGGAGGTGCGCAAATTGAGACTAAGCATACCCGATAGTAAAGAATTGTCTCTAAAGTCGATAAAGAATTGTGTAATATAATATCCATGCCATAGGCTTAGGCTTATGACTACAGGCTTATGCCGGTGCCAGTCATATATATGTCAAAGGATACTAGTCTTTCCAGCAGCATCGAGCCCCAGCATCAGTATCCTCATTTCCTTGTTGCCAAAGATTTTCGACAGCAGCTTCCCCATAGTGCTGAGCTCGCCTCAACTGCGCAACTGTAACACCAAAACAATATATTATTAAAGTCCGTTCGGTAACATAGTGTCACACAGGCGCAGGTGCTCTTATTATTCTGCTTTTATTTTTATTATTTTTTACACTTTGTAATTTTTTTTCTATTCTAAGAATAAAACAGAATCTTCAAATAGGTCTGCCAATCCGCACTTGGCCAGCGTGGTAAGTAAACGAACGTGGTACTGGTAAGTAAACGAACAGACTTTACAACGCAACATACTGTTATGTTATAGGTAATTGTCTATAACCACTGGGAAACTCCAAACATGAAACATTATTTTTGGAACAGGACAATGAAATTATCACTACACATAGTGAAGTCAGTCCGCAACGTCATCGGTTTGAAAAACTGAAATGAATGGCGACCTCGCACGGCGAAGCGCAGTGTATCAGACCCCTCGACTAGGTGGACCGACGACGACATCAGAAGAGTCGCAGGGAGCCGCTGGATACAAGTGGCGCAAGACCGCGCGTGTAGAAGTCTCTACAAGAGATTTATTTCTCATTTTTGAGCAGTTTAGGTACTTCTATCAGTTGCAAAAGACGATGACGATGAAGAAAATATAATCTTAATAACTAATTGAGTTAAAAAATACTTTTCGGAAAACTCTATTAATCTAAAGAAATAAACTTTATAAAATCAAGGTACAAAACCACGGTTCAATCATACGACTTTAACTTTCAAGCCACCTAGTTTTCCAGTTTCGCTTACTTTCTATTTTCTAGTAACTACTAACTTATACGGTTAAATATAAATTCGTGTACAAAGAAATAGCGTTCGTTATGTTTCTGCAAATGGCATAAGAATTAGCATGTTTTTGTAATGTTTTACTAAGAAATCTACTAAACATAATATATTAGAATAGAATAGAATAGAAAAGTTTTTTATTCAAATAAACTTTTACAAGTACTTTTGAATCGTCAATTTAATCTACCACTGGTTCGGATTAATTTATTACCATAAGAATTTAATTTTATTTATGATATTAATATTCTATATTATAAAAGGTTTCTGTGAGTGTGGTCTGTGGTCTGTGATCCACGTAATTTCAACAAAAATACCAAAAATTATATTTTAGCAACACGGCTTTCTCTGTGATTTAAAATGTCTGTTCTGTCTGTTCTGCGGTTTAAAATGTTGATAGTAATAGGATAGGTTTGAAATTTGAATCTTCGAAAATATTAAAAAAAAATATGTTATACTTGTTGTGGTAATAGGTATGTAACGTGAACGGACAAAAGCGGTGAAAAGTGCAATCTATAAGGAGATAACGCTGAGTCGGCATCGCACGAGAAACCTTCCGCCGCCCTACATTCCGAACAGTGCTAGCCGCTAAATATAGGAGACAAGAGCACTCAGTAGGAAATCTTTTACTACGAGTATGTCGCTCAATACAGACATGAGGTTTTATTGTCACACTCCAAACGGAATCTAAAATTAATCCAAACGTAATTAGAAAATAAGTTTTTATCATACCAGGGATAAAAAATGTAATTTTTTGAACTTGAACTAATGGACATAAACTTTGTATAAATTCAAGAGTTCTCATGGGAATTCCTATACCTAATTGGAAAAGAAAATTTATCCAAAAGAGCAATGTACCTACCTAAGTAAATTCATTGAAAATACATTATGTTTAAGTAGTAAAGAAATGGAAAGTGAAATGCGAATGAATGGATGAAGAATGGTAGAAAGTAATGCAACTAACATCAATTAATTAATTTACAATAATTGCAGACATATCTTACATATTTTCACATATATCCGCGCGAATTTCACATGGTCCGGTCATTATGAAAAAGAAAACAAACTACAATTGTATTACCCCTAAAAGAATAATAGTAATGGCAAGATTTTAATCGTGCGAAATAATTATGCTGAATAAACTCTGGTTGGTAATTAATATATGTATTTATTAGCAATTTTTATATTTATTTACTGCAATACCAGTAGCATTTAGTATTAGGTTTTTCAATTGTCATGGTCATCTAGTTTAAAAAGACAAGTAAAGGTAGGCACGAATATCATATTTCAAAACAAAAGTGCTTCTAGTCGGAAATAGTCTTCAAAACCACAACCCTAACGATGGCCGCAGTCCACACATAAATAAGCTATTGCCGTATATAAAATGAAAGAAATCGATGACACAATAAAACGTAAAACTGAAACGATGTTGGGTCGATCAACATTTGGAACTGAAATAAACATGCCACGTGCCATAAAAACCGAAACGATGGTTAACAATTATTTATACACGAAACCCTACATTGGATCTAACGAAACATCGCGGAATCGAGTAAACAGAATTACGGAAAGGGCAGAACATATTATGGACGC
The DNA here is from genome assembly GCA_920104075.1 of Melanargia galathea. Lineage (NCBI taxonomy): Eukaryota > Metazoa > Arthropoda > Insecta > Lepidoptera > Nymphalidae > Melanargia > Melanargia galathea. Next base: position 5,798,991 of record OV049859.1, on the reverse strand, counting down.
AATTGCGTATGTAATAAATGAGTAAAATGACATCGTAGAATGAAATGAGAACGAAACAGCCCACATAATATTATTTACTGATGAGATTGATGACTACAAAGTACAAATCACGAGATAAACAAAATATAATGGGAATGGAAATAGCTGATATTCAAATACTTTATGTATACTTCATAGATATTTCTTTAAATAAAACCAGGCCTATAATGCAGCGCGGTCAATGAAGATACAATTCACGAGAAGCCGAGTTAAAACATACAAAAGAAACTGCTACTTGATCTCGCGTAGCAACCGTTGATAAAGCAAACATTAGTGGAACAACGAGTGACGTAATCGCCTATTGGAGTCTATAATGTGCCTTCACAACGAGGAAGAGCGGCCGGCCCTCGCACAATTAGGGAACTTATGTACGTACTCTAATATCGAGCAATGCGCGAATTGAGGCAATTCTTGAGCCCGACCTTCGCATTGAAATTGGAATTAATTTCAAATTAAAGTGCCGCTCTACCCTCTAAAACGTTATGGGATAAATGAATGACTTTTGTTTCACGGTTCTAGGTTGAATTTTGCATGAAATTATACATACCTACGTACCTATTATTTTAGTATTGCCTGCTCTTATATATGTATTTATCTCCTGTCGACTAAGTTTTAGGTTTAGGTTTTTTAAGGGTTAGGTTAGGTTAGGTTTTTAATCATTCCGCGGGACCCATTTGTTTTTCCGGGATTAAAAGTATCCTATTTTATTCTCTAGGTCTTTAGATTGTAGCAAAACCACGTCAATGATATGTAGCTCTGTAGCGTCGTAATTGAGTATCAGTAGAGGTATGCGGGCTGCGGCGTAAATGTAATTGAGTCTTAGTAAGGATTTCTGTAAGAACCGGGCCGTGTCTTCGATTCTGTTTGAAATATGTCACACTGCGCACACCGGGCTAGACTAGTTCCTTGACACCCTAACACCGGGCCCCGGCCAATCATTCTCGTTACATATAAAATCAAAGACGCGATAGCGGCATAGTTTCTGTGTGACTAGTCACATGTGCTATAGTTTCGTTTCGTGAATCGTGAACCCCTTTTTATTTCCGGTCGGCTGGTCAAGTTGAGGGCGTTACCCGATTTCCGCGCCATTTCCTTGAACCAGCCAATCCGCATTTTATGATAAAGCTGTTATATAGCACTTAGCAGTGACCAAAAATAACCGGCTTGTTGTTTTGTTTAATAACCAGCTTTGTTGTTATTCTCCCCAATACCTCAGAATTAGCTAAAGTCATGTTCTATTTATCCTATGTCCAAAGAGATTAAAATCATCATCATCATTATCAACCCATTACCGACTCACTACAGAGCACGGGTCTCCTCTCAGAGTGAGAAGGGTTTTGGCCATGGTCTACCACGCTGGCCAAGCGGATTGGCAGACTTCACACACCTTTGAGAATGTTATGGAGAACTCTCAGGCATGCAGGTTTCCTCACGATGTTTTCCTTCACCGTTAAAGCAAGTGATATTTAAATACTTAAAACGCACATAACTCCGAAAAGTTAGAGGTCCGTGCCCGGGATCGAACCCACGACCTCCGATTAGAAGTTGGTCGTCCTAACCACTAGGCTATCACAGCTTAAAGATTCTATTTATCCTATGTCCAAAGAGATTAAAATAATAATAATAATTTAATATTTTTGGTGCAACGTATATTATAGAACTCTAATATACATATTATAGAACTCTGTAACATTTAACGGATCTCAACAAAATCAATTAACGTTTGAAGATTCACGTTAAAATTTTACAGATCCGATTAAATAAATGTCGAGCTTTTCCACAGGAATAGTGGTAGGTAGGTAACAATTCCAATTAACCAAAATTGAAACTATGCCAAATGAGACTTTCGACTACGTTATTAAATGGACTATTTGCAGTACCTACTTAATAAAATATTCAATAGTTAGCAAGTCCAGATTATAGTTGAGGCGTATCTTACAATAGATTATTTATTCAAATGAAGATGAAAACTTTATGGAATTAAACTTCGTCTGATCTTTATGATGTGGAACTTAAAAGAGGTCGTCCATCTATACATATATAAATCAATATTTGTCTAATTATGTCCTCTATGCAAACATAAACTATTCATCCGATTATAATGAAACTTTGGTGAGTTGTTCTGCATGCGCCCGCGAAGGTAATCGGGTAAAAAGTAAGAAATTATTATTAGTAGAAATACCCTATTAACCCTTTAATTAACCTTTAACAGGTTTACGTTACGAAAAGTACCTACATACTAATATTAATAATACTAGAGAATACAGCTAATGTTTCAAGTTCGCTATATAGTTTTGAACATAACATGTACGTAGGTAGGTACTATGAACATAGCAATTGCAAACAGCGGTGACTACCGCAGCTATATTGCAATATTCCCCTAAATTGCTTCGGAAGTGGGACATGCAGGGACAATTGTACGCTCGTTATTATACAGGAATCCATATTATCATTAGTGACTCACGTATTTGTTAGAAGGGCAGGTATCATTTTCTACTACATAATATTATACAGACTGTTTTGTCTCGCGAGAATAAACTGAAGCGTTGAAGTTAACGAACTATATACGAAGCATACTGTAGCAATTAAAAATTAAAAACTGTGTAGATAAATATAAGCATGAACTCGCAAGTTTAAACATCTGGATGTACCCAACTAGAATTGGGAACATAATATGCAGCTTTGGAGAGATAAGATAGTCAATAATACAGATTACATAAAATAGTAAGTATCTATTTAATATTATGCCGATAAGAATGGATTTTTCAAAGATCCACGGGTACCTAAAGGTCGTATAAGTAGGAAGGATAAAATTCAAAAACTATTTTATAATTATAAAATTATACGTAGGGCCTGTTTCATCACCTTCTGATAAGTATCGGATAGTTATCTACAACTTTTGTCTTTATCACTTGACATAAAGTAAGAAAGTGAAAAAACTTACGTTCAGGCAATCAGACACTTATCAGAAGGTGGTGAAACCGGCTCTTAATGTATTATTTGAAAGTTACGTCGAGCTTGACTGTTGCAATATGATTAAGAATAAAGGAAAAAAATTAAAGATTCGCTCCATGCAATGTGACGATATTGTCATCCTTTCAAAATAATCTGCTCATGAAACCATGTTTTTGGATTCGACGTACCTACCTAGATTGTTTATGAATTTACGTAACATAATATCATAATCGTCAAAGATCAAAGAGACATTGAAAATTAAAACGCGCCTGACAATAATATCTAAATTAATTTGTATCTATACTATCTATACGAGTTAACCTTTAAAACAATTTGTCGACAGCATAACAAGATGAAATAGTTAACCGAAATAGGTGTAACCGTAAATATTTACAGACGCTATACCAAAATACAATACATAATTGTACCTTATCGCGTATAATAAGTTATTTGGCCTTGAGCCTACTGTTACTGTTAATATAACGGAACATTTGCTAGGAAAATTTTATGTCACAAGTCACAACCCCTCGTGTAAACATTCCGTAGAAAACTAATTAAATATTTAACCAACAAACAATTATGTACATTTCTGTTGCTTCTAACCTAACTATGTGTCTAACTTATCAAAGAATCATTAATTAAAAAAAATAGTTTCTAAAATGCATATGTATGTAACTAAGTGTAACTATTGGATGATTCAAATCGATAGATATTAAGGGCCTGTTTCACCACCTTCTGATAAGTGTTGGATAGCTTATTCACAACTTTTGTCTTTGTCACTCGACATAAGGTAAGAAAGTGACAAAACTTACCTTTAGGCTATCTGACACTTATCAGAAGGTGGTGAAATTGGCCCTAAATCTAATAAATTTAACGTTTTATCTAGCGTATTTTAACAATATCCATAAAAATACCACAACTTGAACAACCAATACTTGAGAAATACGTGAAGTAAAAGCGTGCAACGCTTCAGTTATGGTTTACGCTACATAAGCACTAATGCTATCTTTGGACGTCTGTCTTTTATGGCTTCGTTTCCCCTTCGCGACGACCCAAACCCAATTGCTGGTAAGATTTATGTGACGAGGGAAACTTTGGGGGAACACGATTCTCTGGTGCACATTCATGAAAATCCAATACAACAAATCTGACGACAGTTGAGAAAATTGATAGTGTTACGTGTTAGGGTTCGAAGGATTTGGATAGAAAGTAACAATAGTTTAACTTACAAAAAATGAAACGTAGGTAAGTTGTGACACCTTTAGGATGAATTAACAATGCTGCTTAAAAACACATTATAATATTAATTATACAAAGTAATCTACTTGACTATCTCTGGATACAGGCGACACAAGATCATACTCCGTGGCGATCCTTTCAAGAGATCAGCAGTGGGATTGAGATGACCACGGCGACTATAATCTACTGGGTATAGAATTAAATTAATTTGCGTATTCATGATCATAGTTCAGCAGCGACATAACTTTGAAAAATGTAAACTGTCCATTCTGTACTGTTTAATGAGTTCTTCTGCGAGATCTACGCATTCATATTCGATCAGGCACTGTTGGTGAAAACAACTAACTGAACTTTCTAATGGAGATAATGAAACACATACATAGTTTAGAGAATGACAGGGAAAGGGAATTCGGGAACTAAGCTCGCAATATAGTGGAAGCAAGTGGATATATATAAAGCAGATGTTTTTATTGCACCCGGAGATATCTTTCCCATCCAATTTTTAACCCCCGACGCAAAAACGACGGGGTGTTATAAGTTTGACGTGTCTCTCTCTCTGTGTGTGTGTCTGTCTGTTCCCCTGTGGCGCTCAAACGGGTGGACCGATTTGAATGCGGTTTTTTTTTGTTTGAAAGGTGAATTAGTCGAGAGTGTTGTTAGCTATGATGAAAATCGGTCTAAGATGGCCGCCGCTACAAAATGGTGGATTACATATTTTTTCACAACTCCTTAATATGGGTATCAAATGAAAGGGCTTAACTAGTAGAATAGCATTATTGCAAATCCAAGATGGCCGCCGCCACAAAATGGCGAATGTCGGGGGTTTTTTAAATTTTTAATTTATACTTGTATTAACGTTACGAAGTAAGCTTTGTCGCTTAGCTGAAGTGCTAGAGAATACTCCAAAAAACCTCGTTAATTTTCACCCAGGCTTATATATAACTAGTGTTGCGCTCGGTGCGCGAGCTGCAAGCAGCTCGCGGGCCTTGTGGTCTCTTCAATATTCGTAAAATAAAGAAATGGGACGCCATACCAAATACCAGAATATTCTGGAGAGTCTCTTGAAAGATAGAAAGAAATATTGGTATCACGCTTTGTATCTTTTCTGAAAGGACACTAATGTGTTCTATGCATGCGTTTAGTGGGAAAAAAAAGATCTATACGAAAATGTTCTGGAGAGCCACTTGAAAATTAAAAAGAAATTTTGTATGGACTATCTTTTTTTTACTGGCTCACTAAAGGGCCTAAGGTCTTGAACATTTTTAGTTTCAGGACCATGTCTCTATGATTGATAGTTTTTGAGGGCCGTTAGGGTACTCTGGTAATTTTTCCTCATTCACTACGTTTTGTATTTTTTGTGAAAAAAAAAATCTTTAAGTTCTATTTACTTACTTATACGTGTATTGGGGGGAAAAAGTTTTATACAAAAATGTCTAAGAGAGCCTCTTAAAAAAGAACCCAAAAATTTGTATGGAGAGAATTTTTTTTTGTTCGGCGGCCATCTTTTTTTTACCCGTTCACCCAATGGCCCAAGGTCCTAAACAACATTTGTTTGGGACCATGCCTGTATGACTGGTAGTTTTCGAGGACCCATGAGGTACTCTGGTAAATTTTCCACAATCATGACGTTTCAGAATTTTCCTGAAGGAAGACCCATAAGTATGACATATATAAATAGTTAAGGGAAAAGGTTCCATACAAAATTGTTCTGAGAAGCCTCTTGAAAAGAACCCAAAAAATTTGTATGGAGAGAATTTTTTTTTGTTCGGCGGCCATCTTTTTTTCACCGGTTCACCTAATGGCCCAAGGTCTTTAATAACATTTGTTTGGGACCATGTCTGTATGACTTACCGTTTTGGAGGACCCATGAGGTACTCTGGTAAATTTTCCACATTCATGACGTTACATAATTTTCTGAAGGAAGACCTATAAGTTCTACGCACATTAATATTGAAGGGAAAAAAGTTCCATACAAAATTGTTCTGGAGAGCCTCTTAAAAATTACCCAAAAAATTTGTATGGAGAAAATTTTTTTTTGTTCGGCGGCCATCTTTTTTTCACCGGTTCACCTAATGGCCCAAGGTTTTTAATAACATTTGTTTGGGACCATGTCTGTATGACTGGTAGTTTTGGAGGACCCATGAGGTACTCTGGTAAATTTTCCACATTCATGACGTTTCATAATTTTCTGAAGGAAGACCCATAAGTTCTACGCATATAAGTAGTGAAGGGAAAAAGTTCCATACAAAATTGTTCTGGAGAGCCTCTTGAAAATTAGGAAATTTTTTGTATGGAGACGAAATTTTTTTTGTATGGTGGCCATATTTTTTTCACCGGTTCACCCAATTGCCCAAGGTTTTGAACATTTTTTGTTTCGGGACGGTACCTTTCCGACTGATAGTTTTCGAGATCCCTTAGGGCACCCTAGTCAGTTTTCCACGTCCAGCTCTCTCTATAATTTTGTAGACCTTAAATTTTTGAATTTTACACACACGGAAAATATGGTGAAAAAGTCCCATACAAAATTGTTCAGGAGAGGTGATCAGTACGTAACTTCAAGTAGCTTTATATATATAACTAGTAGGGCGCGTGGGTGCGCGGCCCGCAAGCGGACCGCGAGGTTTCGCTTTCGGGTATTTTGGTTTGAGCAGCCTCCACCTATCTCTCCCATATTCCTAATCCTCGATCATTATCACTCACTATATTTTTTCTTCGAATCATTCTGCTCTTCAAGTAGATCTTTAGGTATTGATCATCTTTTGCCACGAAACCACTCTTCCATCTTTTATACTTGGTGAGATAGACACCGACGAAATTTGTATAGCCGCCATCTTGAATCCGTCATTTTGTTTTTTTTTTCAGCTCAGTGCCAATTGGATGAGGTCTTGAGTAAATTTTGTTTGAGCACCTCCCATCTATCTGCGATACCCTGCCCGGGCTCCTCAACCATCTTCCAAACCCTCAATCATCATGTCTTCCCATATTTTTCATTAAGACATCCCCAAAGAACCGCATCAAAGCCTTGCATAGTTCACAACTTGTAGTCTCTTCAATATTCGCCATACATTTTCTATGGAAAAATAAAGTCCGCCATTTTGAATTTTTTTTGTATTCATCGAGTAGATCTTTGGATCCTGATCATGTTTTGCTAAGAAACAACTCTTCCATCTTTTATACCCTTCGAGATGGACACCGACGAAATTTGTATGGCGGCCATCTTTTTTTCGCCATTTTGAATTTTTTTTCGGCTCCCTGCCAATTGGATGACGTTTCGAGTGACATTTGTTCGAGCACCCCCCACCTATCTTCAATACCTTAAGCGTGCTCTTCAACCGTCTCCGAAATCCTCAATCATCAGCTCTCTCCATATTTTTCCTCTTAATGAATTTTTGTCCTCTATACGAAACCATTTGTGAAAAAAAATTTTTTCATACAAAATTTTACAGGAGAGGCGATGAATGAGTCAGTGAATCAGAACGAACAGCTATATATATATTAATTAACTAGTAGGGCGCTTGGCTGCGCGGCCCGCTAAAGCGGACCGCGGGGATTTCAGTATTATTTTTGTTTTAGCAGCCTCCACCTTCTTCTATCATTCTCAGCATCTTTAACCCTGGCCGTGCTCCTCATCCATCTTCCAAACCCTCGATCATCATCACTCTCCAAATTTTTTTCTCCGAATCATTTGCCAGAAGGAGAGTTCTTCCATAAAAACAAATTTTGAAAAGGAACCGTATTAAAGTCTTGTATAGTTTCTCAACTTATAGTCTCTTCACTATTCGCCATATATTTTGTGTGAAAAAAATAAATTCCGCCATCTTGTTTTTTTTCTCTGTTCATCAAGTAGACTTTCAGGTATTGATCATCTTTTGGTAAAAAACCACTCTTCCATCTTTTATACTTGGTGAGAAAGACACCGATGTTTATATGGCCGCCATCTTGAATCCGCCATTTTGATGTTTTCTTCAGCTCAGTGCCAATTGGATGAGGTTCTGAGTATTTTTTGTTTGAGCAGCCCCCATCCATCTACAATGCCCAGGCTCATCAACCATCTTCCAAACCTTCAATCATCATGTCTTTCCATATTTTTCTTTGAGATTTCTTCAAAGAACCGCATCAAAGCCTTGCATAGTTCACAACTTGTAGTCTCTTCAATATTCCCCATACATTTTCTATGGAAAAATAAATTCTGCCATTTTGAATTTTTTTTCTATTCATCGAGTAGACCTTTAGATGCTTATCATCTTTTGCTAAGAAACCACTCTTCCATCTTTTATACCCTCTGAGATGGAGACCGACAAAATTTGTATGGCGGCCATCTTTTTTTCGCCATTTTGAATTTTTTTTCAGCTAACTGTCAATTGGATGACGTTTCGAATGACATTTGCTCGAGCACCCCCCACCTATCTTTAATACCTTAAGCGTGCCATTCGCTCGTCTCTGAAATCCTCAATCATCAGCTCTCTCCATATTTTTCCTCTTCATGAATTTTTGTCTTCTATACGACACCATTAATGAAAAAAAAAAATTTCATACAAAATTTTACAGGAGAGGTGATCAATGAGTCAGTGACCCAATCAGCACGAGCAGCTATATATATATTAACTAGTATGGCGCGTGGGTGCGCGGCCCGCAAGCGGACCGCGAGGATTCGAGTAGTTTTTGTTTGAGCACGTCCCACCTATCTTCAATACCCTCGCCGTGCTCTTCATCCGTCTCCAAAATCTTCGATCATCAGCTCTTTCCGTATTTTTCCATCAATAATTTTTTTTTGTGTAGAAAAATAAATTTCGCCATCTTGTTTTTTCTGTTCATCAAGTAGACTTTTAGGTCTTGATCATCTTTTTCCCAGAAACCACTCTTCCATCTTTTATGCTTGGTGAGATAGACTCTGACGAAATTTGTATAGCCGCCATCTTGAATCCGCCATTTTGTTTTTTTTTTCAGCTCAGTGCCAATTGGATGAGGTTTTGAGTAATTTTTGTTTGAGCACCTCCCATCTATCTAACATACCCTGCCCGGGCTCCTCATCCATCTTCCAAACCCTCAATCATCATGTCTTTCCATATTTTTCTTTGAGAGTTCTCCAAAGAATCGCATCAAAGCCTTGCATAGTTTACAACTTGTAGTCTTCAATATTCGCCATACATTTTCTATGGAAAAATAAATTCCGCCATTTTGATTTTTTTTTTCAATTCATCAAGTAGACCTTTGGATCCTCATCATCTTTTGCGAAGAAACCACTCTTCCATCTTTTATACCCTCCGAGATGGAGACCGATGAAATTTGTATGGCGGCCATCTTTTTTTCGCCATTTTGAATTTTTTTTCAGCTAACTGCCAATTGGATGACGTTTCGAGTGACATTTGTTCGAGCACCCCCCACCTATCTTCAATACCTTAAGCGTGCTGCTCACCTGTCTCCGAAATCCTCAATCATCAGCTCTCTCCATATTTTTGTTCCGAATGAATTTTTGTCCTCTATACGAAATCATTAGTGAAAAAAAAATTTTTCATACAAAATTTTACAGGAGGGGTGATCAATCAGTGAGTCAGTCAATGAATCAGCACGAGCAGCTATATATATATTAACTAGTATGGCGCGTGGGTGCGCGGCCCGCAAGCGGACCGCGAGGATTCGAGTAGTTTTTGTTTGAGCACGTCCCACCTATCTTCAATACCCTCGCCGTGCTCTTCATCCGTCTCCAAAATCTTCGATCATCAGCTCTTTCCGTATTTTTCCATCAATAATTTTTTTTTGTGTAGAAAAATAAATTCCGCCATCTTGTTTTTTTCTGTTCATCAAGTAGACTTTTAGGTCTTGATCATCTTTTTCCCAGAAACCACTCTTCCATCTTTTATGCTTGGTGAGATAGACTCTGACGAAATTTGTATAGCCGCCATCTTGAATCCGCCATTTTGTTTTTTTTCAGCTCAGTGCCAATTGGATGAGGTTTTGAGTAATTTTTGTTTGAGCACCTCCCATCTATCTAACATACCCTGCCCGGGCTCCTCATCCATCTTCCAAACCCTCAATCATCATGTCTTTCCATATTTTTCTTTGAGAGTTCTCCAAAGAATGGCATCAAAGCCTTGCATAGTTTACAACTTGTAGTCTCTTCAATATTCGCCATACATTTTCTATGGAAAAATAAATTCCGCCATTTTGATTTTTTTTTTTTCAATTCATCAAGTAGACCTTTGGATCCTCATCATCTTTTGCGAAGAAACCACTCTTCCATCTTTTATACCCTCCGAGATGGAGACCGATGAAATTTGTATGGCGGCCATCTTTTTTTCGCCATTTTGAATTTTTTTTCAGCTAACTGCCAATTGGATGACGTTTCGAGTGACATTTGTTCGAGCACCCCCCACCTATCTTCAATACCTTAAGCGTGCTGCTCACCTGTCTCCGAAATCCTCAATCATCAGCTCTCTCCATATTTTTGTTCCGAATGAATTTTTGTCCTCTATACGAAACCATTAGTGAAAAAAAAATTTTTCATACAAAATTTTACAGGAGGGGTGATCAATCAGTGAGTCAGTCAATGAATCAGCACGAGCAGCTATATATATATTAATAACAAAAATAGGAGAGAGGATGAATTAATGGAAACTAGAGAGAACTTAAATATAATAACTATCATACTGGAAGATGATCAGACTGCAGACATCACAAACGTAGCTTTTTTGTGGGCTCATGTATTTTGCACCATATAACGTACTAGCGGTCCGCCCCGTCTTCGCCCGTGGTACATAATATATAGCCTATAGCACTCAAGGATCACGTACATATCCAACGGTGAAAGAATTTTTGAAATCGGTCCAGTAGTTCCTGAGATTAGCGCGTTCAAACAAACAAACTCTTCCGCTTTATTATATTAGTATAGATTTAAACAACAAAAATACCGATTCATAATGTACTAGTTAGTAACTGGTAAGCTATAATCCAAATAAACGAAATAGACAGAGCCTAAATATAAGTTAAATACAGTGAAGATCGACTCTCACTTTGCCGATTTTCTCGAATTGATTCGTGTATTATCTGCATCTTCATAACAATAATATTATTTAATCGTTGATGTTTCAAAAAATAATACCCAAATTCAGACATTTGCGTTTAATCTTTGGTAAAGAGTTTCGTCTAATGGTTCGATTCCTGAATTAAATTATACTGCCACGTAGAGTTAGGAAAATGGATTCCTAGCTCTAAGTTCACAGCAAGAAAACGAAAGTCTTTTCGTATCGCACTTTGCGATAAGCACTCGACGATTCCGATTACGTAACCAGGCTAGCCCACTCGAAGCACTCGAGAATCCGCCATGTAAGTACGTGTTTAAATTTTCACCGAGCCGTAAATGCGAAATCATTGACCAAGATGGAGTTAGTGACGATACAAAGTTTAGTGTAAGCTTTGGATGATTTTTGCTACATCTTGCTGATCTTGTAGCTTATCAAAACTTAGAAGAATAGCTAACTAGGAAGAATAACTCCATACATACATATCTTGATATGTATGTATGTATGGAGTTATTCTTCCTTATCTTGATATGTATGTATGTATGTATGTATGGAGTTAGTTACTAGTTCCTAGAGTTAGTCTCTTTTTAGATCGTTACACTTGGGATCGTAAATGCCAAAAGGTATATTTGTTAGCACTAAATTTTTTTATTGCTAACGATAGGGTCTTCCACGTTTTTACCGTTAATGTAACCGCCTCTGGTTCCAACCGGAATACATATTTAATGGACTCTAAAAACTGTGTCGTGTAAAACTTCCCGGTCAAGTACCTATGTCGACCGAAGTCCGTATCGGCCCATGCTGAAAGTAACAAAATAAGTAATTGTATCAAGAGATGTCAAGATTTGATGAGACACAAGTACAGTACAAAGAAAAGAATGATATTGAGAATAATGAGGAAAATATTCTCAATATCGCTTTCTTTCCTTCTGGTAATTCTGCTACCTCCCATGTGCACCAGATTCGGAATTCGTATGATGCTTGATAGCTGCCATCTTTGTCATAATGTTCCTTGCGGTAAGAAATAGCATTACTTTTAAACCTGTCAATTTAGTTTTGTTTAGAAATTGCAACCGAGCTAGCACCATTAGGTGCACCTACCTACATACAAACTTATCTAAATTACATAGGTAGATTTTTTTCTCTTACTCCATACAAATTTTAATTTCGACTAACTAATGCCCGCGATTTCCCGCGTGGATTAAGATTTTTTAAATCCCATGGAACTCATTAATTTCACATGATAAAAAGTAGTCTATGTATGTCCGTCTCCAGGATGCATGTTTTCTCAAAATCCAAAATTCTATGTATTAACCTAGTATTTAATAGTACTTTTGAGTTTTGACACGTTTAGATATATTTTTATCATGTATGTTTATAATTATCAGCAGTGATAAGGGTATTTTCGTCAGCGTCAGACGGCCTTGCCTTAAACATGAAAATTAATAATTTCCCGACAGAGGCCATTTCACGTTCAATCAATGGTGTGCCAACATGTCAGAGTGCTTAGTCTAAGATCGGAGCACTCGAAAACGAACTCGAAAACTATTGATCGAATCACAAGTGAATTCAGAGCAAAATGAACTCAAATACTCGTATTTTAAAGTCGTAATTCCATAGTTCGAATATGTATTTTACAACATTTCTGCTTGGGGCGCTCGTTGTGTTCGAATGCTGAATGTATTGGCGAACTCAAACCTTAATACAAGCCATTTTAGGTCTATTTTACTCTGAAATCAATCACTAGTTTTCGAGTTCGTTTTCGAGTGCTCCGATCTTAGACTAAGCACTCAGCTGGCGATATAGTACGTTCGAAGCTTCATCATATAATAATTTACGACTTTGTATAGCCAACCAACGACGTTCGACTCACTCCACTGTCAATCCAACAGGCGCAAAAATTGAAAACTGGTACGAAACTCAATATAAAATTGAAAGATGGCGTGTCTGTAGATATGCTGTTACACCTTGTAGAAGACGTACGGAGTTGTTGGCGTCAACTGTGACCACCTCAACACGGGCGTCTCCTTAGTATAATCTACCTGCTTTTTCTAGAGTACAAGGCTACAGGGCTAGAACTCCCAAATGTACAGGATGCTGATTGTAATATAAAGTATACTATAAACTAATATAAAACAAAGTCGTGTTAGTTCGAACACTTCTAACTCTAGAACGGCTGTACCGATTTTCATGGTTTTTGATTTGTTATATTTGGGACCGTCCCGAATAGCAAAATAACTATTGTCCACTAGTAAACTAATAAACGCACTCGTATTACATTTAGGATAAGATCATCAAGCTCGTTGCAGAAATGATTAACTTAGAATAAATAGAATAGAATAGAATAATACTTTATTGCACACACAAAGAATACAGCATGAAGAGAGCTTAGACACTACAGTTTTGCATGCAAAGGCGGTCTTATCGCTTAGAGCGATCTCTCACAGACAACCTTTGACTTTAGACCGAAATCGCATATAGCATACTATATTCGCCATTTTGAAGAACGGTTGGTGACAAACATAATTCCGCGTGCGGATTCATTGCCAAGTGAGTACTTGAGGAAAAGACTGTTAGAAATATAATTTATCAGCAATGTTTTATCAATTAGAACTGTCGCATCGCCTTGCCAACATCATTATGTTACTAAAATTGAACATATGCATTAGATATTTACAAGTAGGTATTGTAACACAAATCAAAAAACAGTTATTAACAATAGATTAGAAGATAACGCTTTATTCACTATACTGAAAAAACCACTTGAGTACTTGATACATAATAATAGCTAAGTGCTTGTTTTGTGCCTTAAAATTTGAAATATGAATATTCTTTCACTTGTAAGGCCATTGTGCCGAATTTGACAAGGGTTGAGCCTTGAAACCTTGAAAGCATCTTCAAAACGATATTTTAATCTTGCGGTGGATTTTAATAAATACTAGATGTAGCCCACACGTCATCCGCGTGGATTTAGGTTTCTTGAAATCCTGTGGGAGCTATTTGCTTTTCCGGGTCGCAAGCTACTTCTGTACCAAATTTCATATAAATCGGTTAAACGAATGGACCTTTAGCAATCCCGTGGGAACTGCTTAATTTTCCGGGATAAAAGGTAGTAGCAACAGACAGACAGACAGACAGACAAACACACACATTTTCGCATTATTTTGGTAGGTATGGATGTTGTAAATTTTAAAGTAAAATATATAGTAGACAGCTAACAAAGTATCGCTATAGCTGACAGTAAATGTATAATTAAGTGTTACAAACTATTATATCGTTGTACGGAAACAGTTTCAAACATTTTGCAGACGTGGAAGTCATGAGCATATATCTACGACGCGACGCCAAGTTCTTGCGGTTATCTACAATTGTGATATATATATATAGTATATGTGCCTTGGCAAGCAAGATCGTTGCCATAAAATCAGCTGCAAACGGATGCTGCAACACATACGAGTACGTGTGGAGTTAGAATTGAAAATTGATAAAAATTTTTCTTTCACGAACCTAACCGAAAAGTAGTTAACTGTGGATGCTATATGCATCATAAACATGCAGAATAACACCTATAATAGTCCAATGTGAAAGTCAGAGGTTACATACTTTCCATAATCGTTCGTTCGTTCGTTTCAACCAATGGACGTCCACTGCTGGACATAGGTCTCTTGCAAGGATCGCCACAGCACACGATCTTGTGCCGCCTGATTCCAGCGGCTACCAGCGACTCGCTTGAGATCGTCTGTCCATCGAGTGGGGGGTCTACCTACGCTTCGTTTGCTGGTGCGAGGTCGCCATTCAAGCACCTTGGGACCCCAACGTCCATCGGTTCTTCGTGCAATGTGCCCCGCCCATTGCCACTTCAGCTTCGCGACTCGATGAGCTATGTCGGTGACTCTGGTTCTCCTGCGGATCTCCTCATTTCTGATTTGATCCCGCAGGGATACTCCGAGCATAGCTCTCTCCATCGCCCGCTGAGTGACCCTGAGCCTTCTTATGAGGCCCATTGTTAGCGACCATGTCTCAGATCCGTAAGTCATCACTGGCAACACGCACTGTTCGAAGACTTTCGTCTTCAGACACTGAGGGATATTGGACGAAAAGACATCTCGAAGTTTCCCGAACGCTGCCCAGCCGAGTTGGATTCGGCGGTTGATCTCTTTCTCAAAATTGGACCTACCTAGCTGGACCGTGTGTCCCAGGTATATGTACTCGTCTACAATTTCGAGTGCTGAGTTCTCAACAATTACCGGGTGGAGCGGAACATGAGCATTAGACATGATCTTCGTCTTACTCATGTTCATTTTTAGGCCCACCTGTTGAGAAACTCTGCTGAGATCATTGAGCATTGTATTGCGGTCTCCCAGAGTCTCTGCCATCACGACTATATCATCGGCAAACCGTAGGTGAGTGATGTACTCGCCGTTTATGTTGATGCCAAGTCCGCTCCAGTCCAGACGCTTAAAGACGTCTTCCAACGCAGCGGTAAATAGCTTCGGGGAGATAACATCTCCCTGACGCACTCCTCGCTGCAATTGGATTGGCCTCGTAGTCTGGTCCTGTATACGAACTGACATAGTGGCGTTTTCGTACAAACACTTCAGCGCTTGGATGTACCGATAGTCGATCCGGCATCTCTGCAGTGATCTCAATACAGCCCAAGTTTCCACCGAATCAAAGGCTTTCTCATAGTCCACAAAC
Organism: Melanargia galathea; assembly: GCA_920104075.1. Classification (NCBI taxonomy): domain Eukaryota; kingdom Metazoa; phylum Arthropoda; class Insecta; order Lepidoptera; family Nymphalidae; genus Melanargia; species Melanargia galathea. Next base: position 5,783,041 of record OV049859.1, on the reverse strand, counting down.
GCTAAGCAAAGTGGCCGGTTATACTCTTCGGTCTTCTGTATAACCTGCCGCAGCGTATGGATGTGGTCTATGGTACTAAAGCCTTTTCGGAACCCGGCCTGTTCGGGAGGCTGGAAGTCGTCGAACCTACGAGCGAGACGATTCGTAATGACTCTCGAGAACAACTTATAGACATGGCTCAGCAGCGAGATGGGTCTATAATTCTTCAGCAGGGTATTATCGCCCTTTTTGAAGAAAAGAACCACCACGCTTCTGTGCCATGCCTCTGGCGTTATGCCCTTGTCGATGACGGAATTGAACAATCGCTGAAAGACTTTAAGAACCGGTTTTCCACCTGCTTTCAGGAGTTCTGCTGTGATTCCGTCATCACCTGGCGCCTTGTTGTCCTTAAGTTGTTTGAGAGCCATACTAATCTCGTATAGGCTGACGTCCGGGATATCTTCGGTATAGTGTCGGGTCAATTTGGCTCTGGGATCTTTAGCCAAATCTTCAACAGGCTTCTGTGTTGACGTGTACAGCTGTCCGTAGAACTTCTCGACCTCTCTCAAAATCTCAGGTTTAGACGAAATGAGACTACCGCTGTCGGTCTTCAGTCGCGTCAGCTGGCTATGACCGATAGACAGATCTCTCGCGAAGACTTTTGAGCCTTTGTTTCTCTCGATCGTATCTTTAATACATTCTGTATTAAAGTTACGTAAGTCACGTGTTTGCGCTTTGGAGATCTGCCTATTAATCTGCCGGTAAGCAGACGCATCTGCTGAAGACTGCAGTCTCATTTCATGTCTCTGTTCCATGAGACTGAGAGTATGGTCTGAGAATTTTTTGGTTCTATTTCTACGGTGGGTCTTAAAGAACCTAGACCCAACCGCATGGACAGTTTCCACCAGCCTGTTGTTCAGTTCGTCCACAGAATCGCAATCTGCCAGGCAAGCGAATCGGTTTTGCAATGCGAGTTGAAAGCTCTCGGGGTTCTGGATATGGGCACGAGAAGGTCGGAGCGTTGACTTCATCAGTCTGGCCCTTTCAAGCTTTATGTTGAGATTCAATGTGCCTCTTACCATACGGTGATCGCTGCCGGTTTTTACCCTGTTGATCACAGAGACATCATTGAATACATGCCGTTTGGTAGACATGATGAAGTCAATCTCATTTCTCGTAGAACCATCGGGACTCATCCAGGTCCACTTCCTGTGTGGCCGCTTCTCGAAGAAAGAGTTCATCATATAGAGGCCTTCTTTCTCCATGAAGTCGGCCAACATTTGGCCCCTATGGTTCTGTCGCCCATAGCCAAATTGTCCCACTTTCAATTCTTCACCGCTTCGCTTACCCAGCCTTGCGTTGAAATCCCCCATCACAACATTGTAGTAGGTATTAGAGGCATGCAGGGCTTTTGATATATCCTCATACATGACCTCTACCTCCTCGTCGGGATGTGTCGATGTCGGTGCGTAGACCTGTATGACCTTCAGCGAATACCGTTTGGTTATTCTGAGTATAAGGTACGCTACCCTGCTCGACACACTTTCGACTTGCACAATGTTGTTAACGAGGGACCTGTGGACGATGAACCCAACACCACCCTGGGATTGTTGATCACCCTCCCGGTAGTAGAACAAGTTGCCGGATTTAAGGATTATCGAGTCCTCCCCCTTTCCATAATACTGTTACGTGCTGGGGTTCGAAGATTTGGAATAAAACACCTGGTGACCCTTGATCAGACTTTATTCTGCACTTCCGTATTCCACTTGGTACTCCTGATCTTCTTGTAGACTTCCTCTTCACGTTTGTTCGCTTCCAATCCTCTTCGCTTCCGATCGCTTCCTTCACTTGTATATCGCTCGGCTCTCAGAACTGAACTGTCCTCCGTCAGCTCGCCGGTCCCTTTATATACCCGTTACCGCGTGACTAAGCGTTTTCTAGAAAGTTCCACCCCTATCGATGTTTATTCTAGAAAAGCCGCGTTGTTGTTGTTTACATTATGGGTTGTTTACATCGATGGGTGATTAGGTATTTATTAGGTGACGAGCAATTATGAACCTTAATGCTCTAGAAATAAGGTTCATTCGTAACACTGCCCCCCTCTTAGCGATGCTCGTCCCGAGCATCACTGTTGCTTCCGTAATGTTTTGCCAAGCGGTCGATGTGCACAACCTTAAATTTTCCCCTTGGTTGACGTTGAATCCTATACGTGACGTCGTTAATACGGGTAACCACTTTGTATGGACTCTCCCATCTGGTTTGCAATTTTGGAGATTTCCCTTTTCGACGAGTCGGATTATGCAGCCAGACTAAGGCGCCTTCCTCGAATCCGCTCGTGTTCGATTTCCGGTCGTATCTGGTTTTCATGTTCTCACTTGATTGCAATCCGTTTTCCCTGACTGTAGCATGTATTTCTCGCATTTTCTCTCTCAGATTGGCGACGTAGTCTTGTACGGTGCAAGGTTCATCCGGTGTCCCTCCCATCAATAAGTCTACTGGTAACCGTAGTTCCCTGCCATAATTGACTAACGCCGGAGTCGCCTTTATGCTCTCATGCTCTGCAGTCCTGTAGGCGAGGAGAAACAGTGGAATGTACCTGTCCCAGTCTCTTTGGTGGGCGTCAACCAACTTTGCCAAATGCCTTTCAAGCGTCTGATTGAATCTTTCAACCATTCCGTCAGACTGCGGGTGGTATGCAGTTGTGCGTGTCTTATGCAGACCTAAAATTTTGCATACTTCCTGAAACACTTGCGATTCAAAGTTCCTTCCTTGGTCTGAGTGGATTTCCAATGGTACACCAAAGCGACATATAACCTCCTCAACGAGCTTAGTTGCAACAGTTGTAGCTTCCTGGTTAGGTATCGCGAATACTTCCGGCCACTTAGTGAAGTAGTCCATAACAACCATGAAGTATTTGTTCCCTGATTCAGTCACAGGGAATGGTCCGGCTACATCAATAGCTATACGTTCCCAGGGTGCACCAACATTGTACAGCTGCAGGTTACCTCTACTCCTTGTCTGCGGTCCCTTCACGGCAGCGCAAATGGTACATTTACGGCACCAGTCCTGCACATCCTCCCGACAATGGAGCCAGTAAAACCTCTCCCGTACTTTCGTTAGTGTCTTCTTGACGCCAAGATGACCTCCCGAAACTCCGTCATGCACTTCACGTAGGACATCGGGTACCTTGGCTCTCGGAACGACTACCTGAAGATGGAACTCCCTACCGTTAGTCTTTTCCCATTTTCGGTAGAGTATTCCATTTTGTAGAGTAAGACTGCTCCACTGTGCCCAGTATGCCTTAGTGATAACGCTCATAGGTGCAACCTCACTCCATGTTGGTCTGGCGTCTCCTCTTTTCTTCCACACGATGATGTGCCGTAGATCCTCATCACCCTCTTGAGCCATCTTCATTGCATCATCCTCCCAGGGTCCTAAGGAACTCGTCCTGGTAAGTTTCAATGACAGCTCCGTCGACTCCTGTTTGATGCAATGTTTGCATTCTTCCGGGCATGGCCTCCGAGAAAGTGCATCTGCATTTCCATGTGACTTCCCGCTGCGATGTTGAGTCTCGAAGTCATATTCCTGGAGCTGTTCAATCCACCGAGCAACTTGACCTTCGGGATTCTTAAATTGCAGTAGCCATTTCAATGCTGCATGATCCGTACGTAGTAAAAACTTTCGGCCGATTAGGTACTTGCTGAAGTGTTGCAATGTTTTTACCACGGCAAAAAGTTCCCTCCGTGTCACGCAGTAGTTCCGTTCCGGTCTTGACAGTGATTTGCTGAAATACCCCATAACGACTTCTCTATCTCCCTGCTTTTGGGATAGCACTCCTCCAATCGCGGTGTTGCTCGCGTCGGTATCGACGATAAACTGGCCTTCCGGTTGTGGGTATCCCAAAATTGGTGTTTCACACAGGTATTTCTTCAGTTTTGAAAAGGAATCCTCACAGGCTTCATCCCAACAAAATGGTCTTTTCTCTTCCGTCAGTCTATGTAACGGTTTTGCGATCTCAGAAAACCCCTTGACGAAACGCCTGTAGTAAGAGCACAAACCCAAAAATGCCCTTACCTCTGTCTTGTCTTTAGGGGTAGGCCATTTTTTAACCACTTCAATTTTCGCCGGGTCAGTCTGGATGCCCTCACTTGTGATGACATGGCCGAGATAATTCACTTCTTTCCTGAATAGCTGACACTTCTTCGGGTTAAGTTTTAAGTTTGCCCCATGTATTTTGGCGAAGACTCGCTCCATGTTTTGCAAATGGTCCTCGAAGTCTCGACCCATGATAACGACGTCATCTAGATACACCAAGCAGGCATCTCCTACTAAACCTGCTAGCACACATTCCATGAGTCGTTCGAAGGTGGCAGGTGCGTTGCACAATCCAAAAGGCATAACATTAAACTGCCATAATCCTTTTCCCGTTGAAAACGCTGTCTTCTCCTTGTCTTTTGGATGTATTTCTACTTGCCAGTAACCTGATTTTAGGTCTAGAGTCGAAAACCATTTCATGCCACTCAAGGTATCCAGAGTGTCATCGATTCTAGGTAGCGGGTAACTATCCTTCTTTGTGATGTCATTGAGCCGCCTATAGTCCACGCAGAACCGTGTGCTTCCATCTTTCTTCTTTACAAGCACAACAGGTGAGCACCAGGGACTTGCGGATTGTTCTATTATTTTGTTCCTTTCCATTTCTTTCAGCATATCCTCGACTTCTTTTTCCTTCGCGATTGGTAGCCGTCTCGCCCGCTGACGGATGGGTCCCTCATTCCCGGTATCGATTCTATGCTGCACTAACGATGTTCTCCCTGGGTTTCCTTCTTGACTAGAAAAGATGTCCGCGTAGCGTAATAGAAACTTCTTTGCCTTGATGCTTTGTGAATAAGTCAGGTTGTTTTTGCAGTCTTTAAGTGTAGTGTGTAGACACTAAAGAGTTTTTATATTATTTATATTATCGGTGGTTGACCGATATTTTATAAAAACCAAGGACTTGTGACTTGTCAGAAAAATATGTGAGATGTACAAGGAAAAATAATTATTAAATACTAATATAAAACATAATGATAATTTAAAGAAATAAAGTAATTTATAAATACTAAAACAAGTCTCATTAAGAAATATCACATGGCGCAGTCGTATTAGCGAACTCGGATAATGGCTAAGAAGTTACAACAGGAAGGCATAATGGCGGCCAGTGAACTTGAATGACCAACCAAAATTAGAGGATGTTATAAAATTTTTTGAAGATTACTTTAAGCCAAAACAAAATGAAGTTATAAATAGTTACCATTTCAACAAAAGATGTCAAGAGGAGAGAAAGAATTTTGATGCCTTCTACACTGATATAAGAAAATTAGCAGAAAATTGCAATTTTGGTGAACAAATGGACCGGATGTTGAGAGACAGAATAATTATTGGAATCAGACAGCAGAGGATACAACAAATAATATTAATAACAATGAATGTTTTGAAACTGAATTTTTAATTATTAATGAACCAGTAAGACCGATCCTAGGGCTAGGCTCGTTGTTACAGCTTAGACTTTTAAATAATAATATTAATATTAATTCGGTTATAACCAGTTGCACTAATACTAATATGAAAATGAGTAAAGACTCAATTGTTAATATGAATAATGAACTTTTTCAGGGAATTGGGGAGTTTAAGAGTTCACTGCAGTTACGCATTCAACCTGGCGTAGAGCCTGTGGTGAGACCCCCTAGACGTGTGCCTAACGCACTTAAGGATCGCCTTGCAGACAAGTTGGAAGCTCTGGTGAAGCACAAAGTCATAGCGAAGGTCGATCATCCTAAAAGTTTTGTAAGCAACTTGGTTATAATTGAAAAGAAAGATGGTTCACTGAGAATTTGCTTAGATCCTAAAGATCTTAATAAAGTATTAATAAGAGAACATCATTTGATTCCAACAATTGATGAGATAGTATCAAAACTTTGTAATAAGAAATACTTTTCTGTGCTTGATTTATCAGATGGTTTTTATAATATTATTTACTACTTGTTTTTTTATAATAATGTAACTTATACAAGAACCTCTTTTCATGTTCGACCAGCATAAACTTTGTGGATCACCAGTTAAAGGTTGCCAATGGCTGGTTGAATGGGTAGTAAGATAAATATATAATATATTAATAGATTTTGTAACATAATTTTGATTTTTTTTAAAAAAAAAGGAGGAAGAAAATGTATATTGTTTTGGTTTATTAATTTTTCGTTTAAAAGGGGATGATGTAGTGTGTAGACACTAAAGAGTTTTTATATTATTTATATTATCGGTGGTTGACCGATATTTTATAAAAACCAAGGACTTGTGACTTGTCAGAAAAATATGTGAGATGTACAAGGAAAAATAATTATTAAATACTAATATAAAACATAATGATAATTTAAAGAAATAAAGTAATTTATAAATACTAAAACAAGTTTCATTAAGAAATATTACATTAAGAAGCTCATAGACTGTAGGATCCTTCCAAGAACCTGATTTACCCATGCTTGGCATTGCTAAATTGTTCCCATCGCGTACCTGTGAGATAACCGTTGCTGGGGCTCCCTCCGTGCCAGCCAGTACTCGCCCCTTAGTCCTGGCTGTTACTAGTTTCCCTGATTTTGAGACCTTGCATCCTCACCTCTCTTCGCAAGCTCCTCCAACCGTTTCTCTATTTTCATTAGTCGGGACATCTGCGACTCTTTCTGTGGGCAATTCAGCTGCAAATGCCCTTTCTCACCGCATCTATAGCACACAGCGCCAAAGTTCTTCCTGAATGAGGTCTTAACCTCTTTCACCTCCTCGACAACTTCACGTAGTCTGTGAGTCTGCCGAATGTCGTGTCGAACTGCTTCGACCTCTAAGGCATGCGCCAATGCTTCTCTTAATGAGGCATGGTGACGAAGCCTCACGGCAGCTCTTACCTCCAGGTCTTTAATTCCATCGACAAAAGCTTGCACGATGTTTGCGGTTACCATCTTATCGTCGGCCGATGGATAAGCTTTCCGCACAAGCTTATCTATTTCCAACGCCCATTGCTGGAGACCCTCTCCAAATCGCTGGACTCTATCGCGCAGCTGGGCGCGGAACACATGCTCCAGATGTCGCTCCCCATACCTGGATTCGAGTGCATCCAACAGTTCCTTGTATCCACAGCCTGAAGTAGGAAAGGCCTCCAGAACAGTTAGAGCCTGCCCTCTCAATGCGACAGTGAGGGCAGTCAAGCACTGTTCGTCCATCCATCCGTTGGCAGTCGGGCCAGGAGGTGCTACCATCGTATGGGGGTACCTTAACATTAGGTCCCTGAACTGCGCCCATCGCTCCACTTGATGTTAGCCTTGTCGTTTCAAGACGTATCACCTTTTTCTGTAACTCAGTGAGGCCAGTCTTCACACCATCTATGTCCGTTCCTAGGCAGGTGACTCGCTCGTCCATGAGGTCCAACTCTTTTCGCAATTTAGCCACCATGCCGCCAACTTCGTGAACGGCCGACAAAACATTTCGCTGCACCCCTTCTTGATTTTCCTGTATCGCTGCAAATTTGCAATCTTGATTTTCCTGTATCGCTGCAAACTGTTGTTGCATTATCCGCATCAAACCCGACAAGTCAACGGTGGGCGTGGCTTGCTCAGTGGGCGTGGCCAGGTGGGTGTGGCCAGTGGGCGGGGCCTCCGGCTGAGTGGGCGTGGCCTCAAGGGGCGTGGTCTGGTGGGCGTGGCCAGTGGGCGGGGCCTCCGATTGGGTGGGCGTGGTCTCAAGGGGCGTGGCCTGGTGGGTGTGGCCAGTGGGCGGGGCCAGCTGGGGGGACCCACCAGGTGCTGGTTCCTCCAGGTGCTCCTCCACAGGTGCTCGGCTGGATTCCGCTGCACGCTGGGCCCTGGTCTTGACACCCTCGCTGCCGAAGTCGTCTCTCGGAGTCAATGGCATAGCTTCCAAATCACACTTCTGTCACCAATTGTTACGTGCTGGGGTTCGAAGATTTGGAATAAAACACCTGGTGACCCTTGATCAGACTTTATTCTGCACTTCCGTATTCCACTTGGTACTCCTGATCTTCTTGTAGACTTCCTCTTCACGTTTGTTCGCTTCCAATCCTCTTCGCTTCCGATCGCTTCCTTCACTTGTATATCGCTCGGCTCTCAGAACTGAACTGTCCTCCGTCAGCTCGCCGGTCCCTTTATATACCCGTTACCGCGTGACTAAGCGTTTTCTAGAAAGTTCCACCCCTATCGATGTTTATTCTAGAAAAGCCGCGTTGTTGTTGTTTACATTATGGGTTGTTTACATCGATGGGTGATTAGGTATTTATTAGGTGACGAGCAATTATGAACCTTAATGCTCTAGAAATAAGGTTCATTCGTAACAATACATTTCTGAATATACTAGCGACCGCTCGCGGCTTCTCTTTTGTGGAATATAAATTCCTTACCCTGTGGGAATATCGAAAAATCCGGCCTTATTCCTTGTCTACGTATTGTGAAAGAACCTCCAGCTTTTTAGATCCAAGGGTTTTGGCTGGGCGTCGATGAGTCAGTGAGTGAATCAGAACTTTTCTTTTTATTTTATTTAAATGTGAAGCTGAACTCTGAAGACAACAGATTAGTTAGAGACACAAATGCATTTAAAATAAATAGCGGATGAGAATAAAGTTTAAACTTTATTCGACAAAACAAAGATTTTTTTAATTAAAAATGAAAATTTATGAATGAAATTTAATATGAAATTATAATGCTAAAATAAATTACAACATGGAGCAAAACTGCGATTATGTTATCTGTAAATCACATGGGAGTATCCGCTATAGATGATAAGCTGAAAAGCAACAAAGTTATTATTTGATGTCATTTATTATTACGAGTAGGTATATACAAACGGCTGACCATGTCCGCTGAATTCCGCATTCATTTTTATTTTAGCGACATTGTGCGCTTCTCATACCTTTCATGTTTTATAAGGTAAAAGCTAATTGCTTCCAAAAGCTCGTGGCCAGTCACAGTGTCAAGTATTACACTTCTCTTTTAAGAATAGTGTCAAGTGCCGTCGAATACAAGAATTACTCGTAGTTATTTTCATAATTATTACACCTAACTACTTATAGCCAAGAATTGTGAAAAAAACCGGTTCCGTTATAAATGCAAGAACAAGGTATTTAATAAACCAATTAGCAGAGGGGAATCATTCTACATATTAATATACTACATATATATAGTACTTATAGGATATCTTTGAATCTCTGATTTACGAGTAGATAGTTAAAGCAGATGATAGTTTTGATGAATTCAAAAAAATAAAGGCAATGGAATATGTTGAAAGTTTGAATTGATCATCAACCTAACTATAAGTAACTAATAAATAAATCGATATACTATCGAAGATAGAACAAGTTCATTAATTACATGAAAAGTCCAATAACATCTAAGATCAAATTGTACAATATCAGAGAATTGAAAGTATGTGTAAAAGCTCACATGTATATTAAGAATTTGAAACACATTAAACGTTGTATTTGATTGGAAAACAATAAAACTAATAACAGACAGCACGCCTAAAATTCCAGGTCAATTAAGTCTTCATTCGCTGGAGCCAACGACTTTAATTGATGAACTTAAATCACCTTGCCTTGGTACGATTGTCGGAGCATTCATTGATATGCCAACGGATATTTTCGTGGTAATAGTATTAAAATTTACTAAACTAGCAGACCCGGCAGACGTCGTCCTGCCCGCTATTAGCGCCACCTACTGGGTCCAATTTTTCTGCTTATAAACCTTCCTCTTGATTCACTCTATCTATTAAAAAAAAAAGCATCAAAATCCGTTGCGTAGTTTTAAAAATTTGCGGCCTGTTTCACCACCTTCTGATAAGTGTCGGATTGCCTAATAGTAAGTTTTGTCACTTTCTTACTTTATGTCGAGTGACAAAGACTAAAAGTTGTAGATAGCTATTCGATACTTATCAGCAGGTGGTGAAACAGGCCATTAGGCATACATATTACATAGGGACATAGGGACAGAGAAAGCGACTTTGTTTTATACTATGTAGTGATATATTCGTAGTTATTTTATTAAAAACAATCGCAGATGTTAAATATCTGCAATTGCAAGATAAGAATAAGAATTGCCTTCGCTTAAAAAAGATAAACATTAAAAAGTAGTCGTCTTCGGATGTCTTTACTAGTGTCTATTTCTAGCCAAAAAATAAATATAACAATCAAATGACCTATGACTTATAATTAAATACAAACTTCTAAATGTGGTAAATTATGCCTTTGCCGGTATTTTGTTTCGTATTATGATATCCAATTTAATATTCCTTTTGTATTAAATTCTACGTAACCTTTGCCTCACGCCTCGCCCGCGAGCGCGACCTCCTTCCATTCCAAGACTGTACTCTTAAAACAAAACCTGTCTATCTGCGATGTCAAGCAATTGATGTCAAAGTAAGCGTACAAAATAAAGGACGCACAGGACGCTCTAGATTACACATTGACCTACTTAAGTTAATGGTTCTTATTTCGTTGTTAAAAAGCTATCTTGTCGTGCAATCGATTTCCAGCAACTCAAATAACGTGGTATGCTATTAAGTTACTTATTAATTCCTATGTGGGTAAACTTGTTCTTTAGTATATTTTGGAACTAACTACTACAAATGTTCCGAATGAAATAAATCGATTTACTTCGATATTTTACTAGAATCTTCGTTAGCAATTTAAGTATACTCTAACTTGAATTCCTTTCTCTTAGAATATTTGCAAGAAATGGATAGACAGGTGAATTTAATGAATTCATTACTATGAATTAATACAATGAAAACTACATAGTTAAATTTTTTAAGCCGCACAAAATTTTTCAATTATCACCAGAGTAATCTGAAGAGATTTGTGGTTGTAAAAAAGAACTTTGCGGCCATTGTAAATTGCTGAAGCAATTAGCGTTAAACGTCTACGCAAGTCTGCGTTAAGGTGACCTATTTAATTTCATTCATTAATCACTTGCAGCCTTAGACCGCTTTTTTCTCTTATTCATGAGCAATGGTCATGAATTTATTGAAGCATGAATTGTTTATGTACGAGTATTCCGTCATATTAACACACAGCTTTCCCGTCAGTGTAGAGGTATGCACAACTTATATGAAGGGCACGCCACTGTCTCCGAGGCAACAACAAACTCCGCGCTGGCAGATTTTCTGGACAGAAGAAACCCAATATCTAACAATTTCACCTACTTAGACTAGACTAGACTAGAATAGAAGAATAAGAGTAGAAAGCTTCTCTATAACTATGAGTATATTTTGAAAACACGTGGTAAATAAAATATGTTTAAATGGACTTGTTGTAAAAAGTATTTAAAAAATTCAAAGATTTACAAATGTAAGGCAATATCTACTAAGACGCTCACACTTAGGAAACCATATAATGATCGAAAGTATAGCGGCGTACTAAGCCACTGAAGGGAAGCTATGGAATTTATGTCGCAAGTCGCAACCGCTCTGTGAAATGTCGAACCGCAAAATTGTATTCCTACTTCGGAGTAAATCGTTATGAACTGGATACTCTTTAAAGGGTTTTACTAAATAAGTCAACAATGACAACATTCAACTTTATTTTCAATGGAATATAGAAAACAAAAACGAGAAAGAGTTTAATAAATCGAATAAGAATAGAAACAATATTTTCAAACATTTGTCTAACTTATGGATCAAGAAACTCGTGTGGAACAACTTTAATATAAGTGAAATAGGTACCTACCTGAAATAGATTCTACGAATGAATCTTTTAAAAGGTTATTATGAGTATCTAAAGTAAAATATTGTGTTTTTAGAGTAATATCAATTTGTTTTTCAAATGGAACATAGAAAACGGAAAGTTTTGCTTGCAAATACTACATTAACGAACAAACTGTAGTAGGTTGGTACTCAAGACTATTCAAAACGACGCCACTAATCTTATTCATATGAAGATTAGTGATAAAAAGTTTCATTAATAAAGTCGGAGAGATTTTTTTCCGAGTTCAAGAAGTTATTATGCTATATGAAAACTGAAGGAATTACTTACTACTTCAAAACGCTTTCCAAATATTATGCTTCAAATAACTTTAATACAACCGCAACGTAGCGTGCTAAACCACGATGCGATTTCGTCAAGCTTAACTAAATCATAAAAAAGAACTAAAAAAAACTAAAGAAACTAATCTGAAATAAAAAAAACTAAAAACATTGAAGTGAAAGGTAAATTTACTAAAATGGCAGCCGCTACCACTAATATAGACCTTTTTCTTTAGGCTAAAGATTTGATAAACACTATGGCATAGCAGTATGGCTAGTGCACTTCGTTAGGCGTATGTAAGGTGAATAAACTCTAGTGTAAACGTCCCCTGAAGCTCATTCAGCTGATGTAAACATCACTTGTCCGAGTAACAAACAGGGTTGACGCTGTACGATACAAATTATTTTTAGATAAACGTAAAACATCGCGTCGTAACGTGAAAGTCACTATTAATAGTTTATCTAGCCGCAATAACACCAGCGAGTGCGATAAGTTGAAAACGCACACGCTTTCATGACGTTTTTGCCTATAAGACTAATCGAAGTATTCATCTCTGCAACTTAATTATAATTAAGTTGCAGAGATGAATACTTATTAGCGGTTACTTTACTAATGATAATTATCTATACATATAATAAAATCGTAGACTTGCCGTATCTGTACATTAAAGATTTTTGCAAAATAATAACTGGGGGATGTTAGGGATAAGTAATAGAACGTACAAGTATAAATTAGAAATTTAAAAAACCCCCGACATTCGCCATTGTGTGGCGGCGGCCATCTTGGATTTGCATAATGCTATTCTACTAGTCAAGCCCTTTCATTTGATACCCATATTAAGGGAGTTGTGAAAAAATATGTGATCCGCCATTTTGTAGCGGCGGCCATCTTGGACCGATTTTCATTAAACATAGCTAAGAACACTCTCGACTAATTCACCTTTCAAACAAAAAAAACCGCAATCAAATCGGTCCACGCGTTTGAGCTCCACAGGTGAACAGACAGACAGACAGACAGACAGACAGACAGACAGACAGACAGACAGACAGACAGACAGACAGACAGACAGACAGACAGACAGACAGACAGACAGACAGACAGACAGACAGACAGACAGACAGACAGACAGACAGACAGACAGACAGACAGACAGACAGACAGACAGACAGACAGACAGACAGACAGACAGACAGACAGACAGACAGACAGACAGACAGACAGACAGACAGACAGACAGACAGACAGACAGACAGACAGACAGACAGACAGACAGACAGACAGACAGACAGACAGACAGACAGACAGACAGACAGACAGACAGACAGACAGACAGACAGACAGACAGACAGACAGACAGACAGACAGACAGACAGACAGACAGACAGACAGACAGACAGACAGACAGACAGACAGACAGACAGACAGACACACAGACACACAGACACACAGACACACAGACACACAGACACACAGACACACAGACACACAGACACACAGACACACAGACACACAGACACACAGACACACAGACACACAGACACACAGACACACAGACACACAGACACACAGACACACAGACACACAGACACACACACACACACACACACACACACACACACACACACACACACACACACACACACACACACACACACACACACACACACACACACACACACACACACACACACACACACACACACACACACACACACACACACACACACACACACACACACACACACACACACACACACACACACACACACACACACACACACACACACACACACACACACACACACACACACACACACACACACACACACACACACACACACACACACACACACACACACACACACACACACACACACACACACACACACACACACACACACACACACACACACACACACACACACACACACACACACACACACACACACACACACACACACACACACACACACACACACACACACACACACACACACACACACACACACACACACACACACACACACACACACACACACACACACACACACACACACACACACACACACACACACACACACACACACACACACACACACACACACACACACACACACACACACACACACACACACACACACACACACACACACACACACACACACACAGAGACACGTCAAACTTATAACACCCCGTCGTTTTTGCGTCGGGGGTTAAAAACAGCTATTTTTGAAATTTGTCTGTTTGTCTGTTTTGAAATTTGTCTGTTTGTCTGTATGTTTGTGCGCTCATCACGCAAAAATTACTGAATGGATTGAAATGAAACTTGGCATGATTTAAGTTCATACTACGGAGTAACATATAGGATACTTTTTATCTCGAAATTCAGCACGGTTCCCTTGAGAGAGGGGATGAAAGTCAAAATGTGTACTTGGCTGTAATTCATTAACGCGTGGTTCGATTTCATTCATTCTTTTTTTGTTAGAAGGGAAATACTTTAAGATTACTGGCTAATATCTCAAAGGCTGGATCGATTTCGATGGGACTTTCACTGGCGGATGTTTACATTTTGATTTACCTAAAAATCCGCCAGTGAACTTTTAACAGTTTTTAGCAAGGTATGAGCTCAAAGGAGCTTAGGAAAGACAAATTGATTTGCACGGGATGTTTAAAAACCAATATCCACGCGAACGAAGTCGCGGGTTTCCGCTTGTCATTAATAAATTTCCCAACCTCCAACCGTATCGCGTTTAATTAATTTTTTTAACGGTAATTTAAAAACATCTAGCAAATTGTAACAGACATTAATTGATATAAAAGATTTACAGTTTATGCTGATTAAGCGGATTCACGTAAAAATAATCTGTATTTTTTTAATCAGATTTATACTGTCTGTACTGATTATGATGTACCTTCGGTCAGCGAACACAATTTACGCTTGGAAGCTTGTGTCTATCGCAGGCCGGGCCACACCTAACTCTGTTAACTTTCAAACCCTCATGACGATAGTATTACTTATTTTCTTACTGTATCCCTTTTCTTCTTAACGCAACTATTCTTGATCGTATACTGACGGAATATTAATTGGAATCAACAATCTATTTTGGGATCTAACTGTAGAGATGTTTAAACTTCGGAATTAATGTATTGGCAGCGATATTACTGACGCACTTTGTTCATAGCGTGGAATAAAAGTTAAGATTTTTAACCACAGTTTACATTAATACTTCAATGATGTTAAACGTTTGAGGTTTTTTTGTTAAAGATAATGGGATATAAAAAAAACTTTTACTGGTTACATTTATGTCTTTGCTGCCGATGATTTTTAACCCCCGGCCCCGACGCAAAAACGACGGGGTGTTATAAGTTTGACATTTCTGTGCGTGTGTGTGTGTGTGTGTGTCTGTCTGTTCCCCTGTAGCGCTCAAACGGGTGCACCGATTTGAATGCAGTTTTTTTTTTTTGTTTGAAAGGTGAATTAGTCGAGAGTGTTGTTAGCTATGTTTGATGAAAATCGATCCAAGATGGCCGCTGCTACAAAATGGCAGATTACATATTTTTTCACAACTCACTTAATATGGGTATCAAATGAAAGGGCTTGACTAGTAGAATGGCACTATGCAAATCCAAGATGGCCGCCGCCACAAAATGGCGAATGTCGAGGGTTTTTTAATTTTTAATTTATACTTGTAATAATGTACTTATTCAATTCCGTTTGAATGTTAAAATATACATTTCATTCTCAAATAATGTGAACGTAAGTCAGAAACTTTTTAAATGTAAATGGGAACAAATCCCTCGTTAGGAAAGCTACGATTCTTATCAAAGTACACGAGTATCACGATAACGTAATTACACCCATTGTCTTTTCAATATGAGGTATGATTAGTATCCCATTACGACACAATGCGTGCGACAACCCACTGAGTAATATTGCTGTCCATCTAATATACCTATAATTAATTAACATTTGCGTAGCTACTGTGTGGGACTCTGACCATACCTTTATCGACAATAATATTCTAAATCGTTCTTGAAAGTATGCTAAACAAGTATAAATTGAAAATTTAAAAACCCCCGACATTCGCCATTTTGTGGCGGCGGCCATCTTGGATTTGCATAGTGCTATTCTACTAGTCAAGCCCTTTCATTTGATACCCATATTAAGGGAGTTGTAAAAAAATATGTAATGCACCATTTTGTAGCAGCGGCCATCTTGGATTGATTTTCATCAAACATAGCTAACAACACTCTCGACTAATTCACCTTTGAAACAAAAAAAAACCGCATTCAAATCAGTCCACCCGTTTGAGCTCTACAGGGGAACAGACAGACACACACACACATACACAGACACGTCAAACTTATAACACCCCGTAGTTTTTGCATCGGGGGTTAATAAGTAGATTAATTTAAACCTCTTTGAAGCAGTAAAGATTATAGACGAGAGTATTTTTGCGGTTCAAAGATTACAAGGGAACATAAGTAGGTACCTATCTACTACTATGTGGTAGAATTGTTGTATTACATTGTTAGAAGTAATACCACACCTCGTCTCCGCGTATGATATTGCGTGATGAATACTAATCGGCTTTAACGGATTTTAAGTAAGTTTGCCTATAAATTCTAACAGCTCAACTTGCCTCACCCATGGGGTACGTTGAGCACCTCTGACTTTCTTCACTTAAATGGCTTTAGCTCTTAAATTCGAAATGTTAGAAAGAAATTATTAGGGTCACTTTTGGAAAGGGATAAATTACTTACCCATAAATATCTATGCATAACAAGCAATTTGGACTAAGCCCTCATACGCATTAGCGGTCAACCGCGTACGCGGCTGAACGCATGGCTAGCCGCTTTTATATTTTTATATGCAACCGCTCATTTTGTACGCACTAAACTGCGACTAGGGATTGCAATCCGGTCCGGCGGATCCGGTAATCCGGCGGATCCGGCGTGTTTTTGGACCTACCGGATCCGGTGAGTCAGCGCCGGATCCGGTGGCGGATCCGGTAAAGCAAACAATACGCGAAAAACTGTACTGTATGCAACGAAACGCACGCGTGCGACGTTGCCAGATCGCTAGACGTGCCGCCGCCGACACCGGCTCTGCCTGCACTTGTTTTGTTTATTGTTTAAAAATATCATGCGACAGGAAATGAAAAAAATAATAAGCCGATTCTTAAGTGATGAAAATGTGACAGAAACAGCAGACGAACATATAGATTCCGATTCCGATTCTGAGTCCATGTCATTATATTAAAAGAGGAACTGGAAAATCAAATCCTGCAAGAAAAAAAAGGGTATAGGGGGAAAGTTAAAGCTAAAAAAGAAACAGATTATGAGAAAATACTTAAAAAGGAAATGACTGCGTATAAAGTAGAAGGAGTAAAAGAAAAACACTTATCGCTGATCTAAAGTTACTTAATGGCGATTAGGCCAACCAGTGTTGAGGCAGAAAGGGCTTTTTCTGCTGCAGGTTATATTTGTAGTGCCATCAGAAGCAGATTAGGAGACAGTAGTACAATCAACACTATATGTTTTCTTAGATCGTTTTTTCAGACACAGAAATAATATTCACTTGCATTTTGCATTGCAAAAATAAATGCTTCTTTTTTATTGTTTCTTAGGATTACGAACTGAAGTTGATTTTATAAGTACAAATTTAAAAGACTGTTTTGTTAACTTAAGTCTGTGTAGATTATTAATAAGAGTTTAATAGTATTATTACTTAAGTAATTTCAGATACTTACAGCAATAAGTGAGAGTCAGACTGATTACTTTATTATTTAGAATAGTTTCATAATTTCATTTAGTACAAATAGTACAAAAAATTACAATTAATACCAAAAATATAATTAAAAGTGATTTTATTTTCCATAAATACGTTTTTTTTTATTTATTACTATCAAAACTAAAAATGACTAAATACTAGGCCCTAAGTAACTTTAAAATCCGGCCGGATCCGTCCGGATCCGGTCGGATTGGCGTCAATCCGGTGAAATCCGGCCGGATTGAAAATGATACCGGATTGCAATCCCTAACTGCGACGAAATTCTATGAAGAGGCTAGCCGCGCACGCGGCTGACCGCTAATGCGTATGAGGGCTTATAGTTGAGGAGCTATCACTGATAGAGTGAAAAATTGCTCAACTAGCCCCGCTCTACCCTACTTAGTTTTTTCTGTAAACATTTTATAAATATGTAATAAAATACTTGAGATTCTAATATCACGTGTAATATATTTAATTTGAGAAACTAGGTAACTATTATTTATGTAATTTTGGAAATTTACTGAATGTGCCCCGCTTTTTAAACAAGTATAAATTGAAAATTTAAAAAACCCCCGACAATCGCCATTTTGAGGCTGCGGCCATCTTGTTTTTGCAATAGTGCTATTCTACTAGTCAAGCCCTTTCATTTGATACCCATATCAAGTAAGTTCTGAAAAAATATATAATCCGCCTTGTTGTAGCGGCGGCCATCTTGGATCGATTTTCATCAAACATAGCTAACAACACTCTCGACTAATTCACTTTTTAAACAAAAAAAACCGCATTCAAATCGGTCCACCAGTTTGAGCGCCACAGGGGAACAGACAGACAGACACACACACACACACACACAGACACGTCAAACTTATAACACCCCGTCGTTTTTGCGTCGGGGGTTAATAAAACAGAAACACCAATTCCCAGATGAACTAAGTGTTACAAGTAACACGTCTCATTTAGGTGCCTAGCGAGAAAGTAACGCGAGCTTGTTTGCGCAGTAATTTTTATTTAGGTCGTAGGACCAGATTTATAGCGGTCAGGCGTTAATAAAACTATCCGGCTAACAGTAACTTTGTCTAATCTTAGAGGAGCAAGAAAAGCTCGCTCGCTCGGTCATGATTCAAATATAATTTCTTGATCTCGATACGCTGTTACAAACAACATCCGTTCCGCTTTTTGTAGATAGATGTTTAAATGTCTTCCCTACAATTTAACAACACTATCGATTGAACTAAGTACAGAAATACGACAATTCGCGGTGGAGAGGAAGCAATAAATCAATAAAATTATTGGAATTATTGAAATTGTCAAAATAAAGCGTTTCGGATTGTTAGCATCTGTTTTGGTCGAAACCCATATCTATACTTCTATACTAATATAATAAAGCGGAAGAGTTTGTTTGTTTGAACGCGCTAATCTCAGAAACTACTGGACCGATTTCAAAAATTCTTTCACTGTTGGATATGTAAGTGATCCCTGAGTGCTATAGGCTATATATTATGTACCACGGGCGAAGACGGGGCGGACCGCTAGTTCTTAAATAAATCGTATAGTTTAGGGAATGGAGAGTAGGTACCTGGCTTTATTTGTTTGGTTGATAACTTATTATTATTATTACTGTATTACATTAAAGTAGTTTCAAAAAGTAAGTAGGTACTCCCAGAATTTACAAAAAAGTTCATGAGTTCAGTCAACGGCCTAGGCCCTAGACAGTTAAGAAATATAATAAAGTTCATAATAAAAACCTCATTTTTTTACTTGCTTAGATTACTTACTACTTATGTGAACCAAAACCGGTTTCGGTAGAATCACAGAATAATAACTAGTACCTAAAAGAATAATAATTTCTGAGTTGTCGTTTCCTCGAACGGTCATTGATGTCATTATTGTTGTGACAAGTGATGAATACTCACATCGACAAGACACCGCCAACACTCCGGAACCATTCCACGCTGTTTGTATTGTTTCAGCAATAGTCACAGCACTGCCGTTGCTTATCTAACGATGCACTCACGGGACCTGCAACAACGGAACGTTACATTCAAATAACTGTGACTTGAGGACATACTTACACTAAAAATATGCTTTAATAATAATACATAATCTTTAATATGTCACTTTTCGTTGTAATTTTATAACTCAAGAACCTATCCAAACCAAATATTATATCACATTTTTCATTTTTATCAATGGGTTCCTGGATGGTTCGAAAACACAATTACCGGGTAGGTACAGGTAACCCACCGGGTCTCGGTAGGTGGCGTTGATGTCGTTATGTCACCGGGCAGGATGATATCTGCCAGGTCCGCTAGTATATTTATGTAAATGACTGCCTCGTTGGTCTAGTCGTTAGCATGCAGGCGTTAGTCCGCTAGTATATTTATGTCGACTGCAAATCGCGAGGTCCCGGGTTCGATTCCCGGGTCGGGCAAATAATTGTTAGGTAGGTGTTGGGTTTTTCTATCAAGAAATTCTCAGTGCCAGCCCGGAGTTGCTAGTTGGCGGTGTTTCTCCCCCGTGCCTTGGAGAGCATGTAAAGCAGTCGGTCCCGGTTATTATCACTATCACGTGACAATAGTCGTTAATAGCCTGCCAACCCGCATTGGAGCAGCGTGGCGGGTATAAGCTCTAAATCCCTCTCTCCTATGAGAGAGGAGGCCTATGCCAAGCAGTGGGACGTTAAAAAGGCTGTAGTAGTAGTTACTAGTTATGTAAATGCGAAGTTGTGTTCCGTAGTCGGACCTTTTTTCAGCTAGCAACATACATCAACGATTCCATGTGATTTTTGCATGGCTAACGAGCAGGAAAGTGACATAGAGGCTGATTTTTCCCAAAGATCGCGGCGACCTAGAAGTCCTACCACCTACTAAAGTTTGCTTCCAGCCCCATCGATTCGGAAATCGAATGGCATCAATTTAATTTGGCGAATCTGCTATAGGCGTTTCCTTGCATGAGTACACAACAGGCTGCCTGCCAGCAGGCTAATAATGTGACGAATATTTTATACCCGTATTACGAATTCCCCGGAATTCTGACAGCTGTCATTGTCATTTACAGATGAGTTATTTGTATGGAGAACAGGGTTAACATCTATGAAGTACGATTTTACCCCAAACTACTTTAATTCCCTGTCATCATAAAAAGCCATATGCGCGTAATAATATTACTCGTTTCGCCTTAAAATAGAAAATACCAAGAGTGGAAACTAGAAAGTGCACACTGACAGCAACAGAAAACAAAAGAAGCACATTGAAAAAATTTAGTCAAAAATGGATGTCGAATGACATTATCACCATGAAGTGTCTGTCAGGCATTTGTCATATCTACATGCGGCAGTTGATTTGTATTTGCATAAGTTTTGAATTTTTTATCTTTTTTGTGGGAATTGTTTTATCT
The DNA here is from genome assembly GCA_920104075.1 of Melanargia galathea. NCBI lineage: Eukaryota > Metazoa > Arthropoda > Insecta > Lepidoptera > Nymphalidae > Melanargia > Melanargia galathea. The sequence continues at coordinate 5,761,841 of OV049859.1, read as the reverse complement.
CTGGTAACATTACGAAACGTCAGAATTCCAGGGAATTAGTAATACGGGTATAGTATCTACAGGAGTGATATGTCTCCATCATATGTATATCATACCTACCTATTTATTAACCCCGACGCAAAAACGACGGGGTGTTGTGTTTGACGTGTATGTGTGTGCGTGCGTGTGTGTGTGCGTGTGCGTGTGTGTGTGTGTGTGTGTGTGTGTGTGTGTGTGTGTGCGTGTGTGCGTGTGTGTGCGTGTGTGTTCCCCTGTAGCGCTCAAACGGGTGAACCGATTTGAATGCGGTTTTTTTTTGTTTGAAAGGTGAATTAGTCGAGAGTGTTGTTAGCTATGTTTGATGAAAATCGATTCAAGATTAAATATTTTTTCACAACTCCCTTAATATGGGTTTCAAATTAAAGGGCTTGACTACTACAATAGCACTATGCAAATCCAAGATGGCCGTCGCCACAAAATGGCGAATGTCGGGGGTTTTTTAAATTATTAATTTATACTTGTAAAATTTAAAATTTGCACAATAACTAAGAATTTATATAGAGATTGTGTATTTGGAACAGTCAAAGGGGACAGCAATCACCAGTAGTAAATTTTATTTCTAAAAGGAAATATACTGTATCTATGTAATTTAATTTTATTGAATATATTGTAATTTAATTTTATTGAAATGGGTGAAAATGCCTGAAATAAATGACTATTATTATTATTATTATTATTATTATTATTATGTGTACTAGAAATATACCGTTTGGCAAGAAAAAATTGTAGTAACGAGTTTTATCGCGCAAGATAAAGAGATATTAAACAATAAATCCTCATTTGCTGTCAGGCTAAATTGCAAGAACGTGATTTTGGTTTTACGTTTGCCGCATATCATATTATTATTGTGTGATACTTATGTATATTATGCAGTTAGGTGTAAGGCCGTCTTTATAAAATCTGTTTTCCTTAGCTGTCTTAAAAGATAATCAAGTCCCTTCTAGCAGAAATGCGTAAGCGACGCGCTGTGCACGGCGCATAGGATGTTCTTACCGCAAACTAACAACTAAGCCATGATTTAAGTGAATATTCAAGTGCAAGAACGTCTAAAGCACCGGGTCGAGAAACTAGCTAAGGAAAAACAAATTGTAGATCTTTCTCACTAAAGGCGGGAACAAACAGCGAAGCGCGTGCGTTACGCATTTGCACGCATTCGTGTGTTTCAGGCTTAAATACGCGAGATCGCATGAAAACTGTGTGCTTAGTCTAAATCGGAGCACTCGAAAACGAACTCGAAAACTATTGATCGATTTCAGAGTAAAATAGACCTAAAATGGCTTCTATTAAGGTTTGAGTTTGCCACTACATTCAGCATTCGAACAATGCTGAATGTATTGGCGAACTCAAACCTTAATACAAGCCATTTTAGGTCTATTTTACTCTGAAATCGATCAATAGTTTTCGAGTTCGTTTTCGAGTGCTCCGATTTAGACTAAGCAAACTGTACACGAGACTGAAATCCAGTAATTATAAATGAGTAGCTGCGATGACCCCACGTATTGTGATGCCAAGGCCGTACCTACTCTACTCGTCAACTTGACATGCTTCTATCTGCTTCTAAATACATAGCGAATAAGTGGATTACTATGACATTAAATAACTAGTGGTCCAAGATCCCAGGGCCGCCAGACGTCACGTATTTTCTGACGGATGAAATGTGGACGATTGAGTAGTGTTGGTATGTACTATGATCGTATGCCTACCTGCTAGCTTGGTCAAACGGCCAATTTCCAGGTATCAGGTAATCAAGGTACATAAAAACATTACTTACTTCACGTAAATTCTCATGGCTGATTTTTATATATGTTTTCGAGTGTATAGTTAAAAATAAATTGTCAATACTCCCAGACACTTTCCGTCGGCCATATTGCTTGACAGACGCTTTAAGGGTCTCAAAATAATTAGTCAACTTCACGTAAATTCTTTACTTTACTTTACTGAGTTTCCCAGACACCCTGTATAGTATAATGACTAAGTATACAATTTGTTTGACATATTATTATTATTATTTAAAAACAATCATCAAATTCCAAGCGAGATTTAACCTATTTTGAGTTTTGGCACAAATACGCGCCAATTTCCGTACTGCAACCCATGGCGAACGGAAATTGCTATTTATTTACACAAGGCGTTTTCAACAACCCGTGACGTCATGGACTGCCTATTAGGGTGGTCCTTATTCCTAAGAAAAAAATTTTTTTTCTTATATTCACGGGGCACTACATAATTTGATTCTATACCTTATGAAAGTATTTCAGTATTTTTTTCAATTTTTTTAAATGACATTTTAGGGTCGCTACTAAGATTTGAATCTATACTAATATAATAAAGCGGAAGAGTTTGTTTGTTTGAACGCGCTAATCTCAGAAACTACTGGACCGATTTCAAAAATTCTTTCACCGTTGGATATGTACGTGATCCTTGAGTGCTATAGGCTATATATTATGTACCACGGGCGAAGCCGGGACGGACCTCTAGTTTTAAATAAAAACTCCAAATCTCTACATTTGTTGGATTCATTTATTCATAAATCAGGACATGAAAATAGAAAATTACTGTCGGTGTTATAAATTAAGACATTAGGTAATTATTTGGATCATTTATTTTAAAGTTTTGTCTAAACATTTTGTTTATTTATTTATTTAAACTTTTTCTGTCCACTGAACCAACTAAACTCAGGGGTCCGTTTTGTCGAAGTGCTTATAAAAGCTGCTTGTATTCTTCTGCAGTCATAATATTTAAAGCATCATGATAAGCAATAAATCTTCTAATTTTTTTGCCAGTTTTGTTATTTTTTCTTTAATGCTATTGAACGTTTTTCCTTGTTTTCTTAAATTTTTTAGATTCAAAAAATTCACTCAGTCTCATGCGCGTAGATAATGCTCTCGCGCTCCCACTCACAGAGATATTAAAATTTAGTTTAGGGGATGATTGGCCCCTTGGATCGGTCTGTCTTCTTGTCAAAGCTTTTAAAATAGTTGTCGGATGAACATATATAAAAATGGAGCGTCAGAATTTACGTGAAGTTGACTAATTATTTTTAGACCCTTAAAGCGTCTGTCAAGCAATATGGCCGACGGAAAGTGTCTGGGAGTATTGACAATTTATTTTTAACTATACACTCGAAAACATATATAAAAATCAGCCATGAGAATTTACGTGAAGTAAGTAATGTTTTTATGTACCTTGATTACCTGATACCTGGAAATTGGCCGTTTGACCAAGCTAGCAGGTAGGCATACGATCTTATTACATACTAACACTACTCAATCGTCCACATTTCATGCGTCAGAAAATACGTGATGTCTGGCGGCCCTGGGATCTTGCTCTATAGGTATTTAGCGATATTCAAATATTAATTTAGCACCTCCATGTGTACATCTATTATCTAATGTAAATAATCGATGTAAATAATCTAAACGTACTGCAGTATTACGCCTAGCGTTGACCATTCAGTAGGTATTATATCGCAGTTTTGCCACTCGGGGGTATGCTGAAGCTTTCTTGTAGTTAGGGTACGTATAGTTGTAGTTAGGGACCGGACAAAAAGTATCCCAGGTCTATCAGAGCATATTCGTGTATATTCTAATGAACTATGGAAAATGCAGGCGTTATATTATAAGGATATGCCTGCGACTTCGCGTGGATTTTGACCGTTGGTTTTTCCGGGATATAAAGTAGCCTATGTCCTTCCACAAAGTCCAATCTATCTCTATATCAAATTTCATCAAAAGAGTAACAGAGACAGAGTTACTTACGCATTTATAATCTACTGTATAAAAATAAGTCGGGTTTTCCTTCCTGACGCTATAACTCCAGAACGCACGAACCGATTTACACGGTTTTGCATTCGTTGGAAAGGTCTCGGGCTCCGTGAGGTTTATAGCAAAGAAAAACACGCGAACGAAGTCGCGGGGGTCAGCTAGTATTAGTATGGATAATAAAATATTACCAGTCACAATTCATCGTCAGTTTACAATCTCGCCAGTTTTATTACAAACTAACGGTGCTAGCTCATAATGGTAAGTAATTTTCCGGTGACATAATAATAATATTGTATAATGTATATTGTATATCTAACCAACGCCGCGCGTATATTTTTACCGGCTGACGACAATTTCCATGAATCAGTTGCCATCCGCTGTAGGCACCGTCGCGCATGACAAGCAATCCACCGCACGGCACACACGGCAACCCGGCCACGGCGTTACACACAAATAACCAGGGTTCGAAAATATCCGATATTTATTATAAATATCGGATATATGTATATCGTGATATGTATCCTTCGAACCCTGCAAATAACTACATTAAAGTAATAACTATTTAGCTTAAAATCTAACGTATTTTAACAGACAATATAATACTGGCGTTGCCTACCCTACAAAATGGGTAACGCATAGAGATGGGCCGACTATGGCATTTGCCAACTAATCGGTTTTCAAATTGCCGATCAGTCGGCCGATTAGTCGGCAATGCCGATCATTTTACTACTAGCCTTTATAATTACTTTCCTCGATCCAAGGTACAAATTAGTTTTTTATAGTGAAAATATTGTAGTAATAGTAACTAAGGCTTAGCCCGCACTGCAAAATTTTATAGGTAGCGCGATTTTTTTCGCAGAATTCCATTTCTAGTAACGTATAACAATTACGTAAGCCATTAAAGTGAAATTTTAACAGTAATTAAAATATACTTAAGGGCCAGTTATATAAGAGGCGGTTAAAGTAAAGTTACCGTTAAAGTTAAACTTGTCCATCACATATCAAAACAAAATAGGTTGCATTTAAATAGCCATAAGTAATAAAAAGTTAATAAACCCTGACTTGTGCAATTAATGGCTTTGGTCATCAAATTCAACTTTAACCCGGTCATTGATTGTATAAAAATTATTGCTATTATGTGAAGATCACATTCGCCCGATTGGCCGACCCTTTCTCCCGCTATTGGCTAAAATGCATTGATGCAGCGTTTGTTTTTGCAGCAATTTATGGTACACACCTGGCCCTAAAAGAAGCTTTTACTAACAAGACTACAAAAGCCTACAAATGAATATAATATTAATGTAGACTTTGAAATTAGATGGATTGCAATGATGAGAAAACTGGGCATAACATATTATGGGCCTGGATACCTAACTTAATAAGTTGAGATATTAGGGGCCCCATAGAGTTCGGATTGGAGCAAGAAAACAGGGCCTAAGTACCTAACTGAGTTTTTTAACTAATTCCAAAGTCTATTATAGTTGGTTTTGTAAGTCATTCAACCTACCAACACCACATATAACAAGGTCATACCTACTTCATAGTTCAATGACATTCAATTTTTTTTAATACTCTGACAAAATTATCTATCTCAAAATAGTTATAGAATTGTACTTTGATATAAAAGATGTTGGGGACATATATGTGGCTTGTGCTGCAGCTATGAACTTAAAGTTTAAACATACTTATTTTCACGCGTGCAGTCTCACGTCGCTAGTTCTGATGTATTCAACAAACAGACAAACCTGAAAAGCGGGTTCTAAACCTATTCAGAGTGAAATCTCATGCTGTTGGTGAGAGGGAAAGTGAAGAAAAGAATGCTAAATTCAAAAATATTTTATGCTCATCAACACAAAATGTGTGAAAAATCCATTTATTCTATTTAAGTGTTGTTTACTTAATTTATAGGTGAAGGCGGAACATTTAATTACTTTAAACACACACACACACACACACAACACAACATGGAACACTAAATCGCTTGGCGGCATGGCTTTGCCGGTAGTGTGGTTTATCTGTATTCATGAGTCATTACTCATCAGTCATCACGCAGGCAAAAGAAATACAAATTAAAACCCTCAATTTACTTTTTGGTATGGTATATAATATGTAAATGGTCCATTTACGACCTCCCTGGCGCAGTGGTGAGCGCTGTGGTCTTATAAGTGGGAGGTCCCGGGTTCGATTCCCGGCAGGGGCAATTTGAGATTTTATAATTTCTAAATTGTCTCTGGTCTGGTCTGGTGGGAGGCTTAAGCCGTGGCTGGTTACCACCCTACCGGCAAAAGCCGTGCCGCCAAGCGATTTAGCGTTCCGGTACGATGCCGTGTAGAAACCGATCAGGGGTATGCATACCTCTTCCAAGTTAGCCCGCTTCCATCTTCTTAGACTGCATCATCACTTACCATCAGGTGAGATTGCAGTCAAGGGCTAACTTGTAGTTAAATAAATAAAAAAAAAAAATTACTTTGCTCTGTATATCGAAACTAACATGCAATGATTAGCGACATTCTCAGCATGAACGCAATAAAGTGTCTACATCAATATTGGCCAACAGCAAATACAAAAACCGGTCAAGTGCGTGGCGGGCCACGCGCAGTGTAGGGTTCCGTAGTCACAATCCTCGAAAAACAGATATAACTCCTTAACCTGTGAACCCTACTTAGCCGTGATAGTTTTCCTTTAAAATTGATTATATACCCTACTGCTGTGAATTTTTTCAAGTTCCTATATACTGCCATTTGGCTGATAGAGGGGGGGGACACTTGACTCTAATAAAAATTTGCACTTTAAAACATCATATTTTACAAACGGATCTAGAAATCGAAAAATGATGTTCCCACACCCACAGTATTTTTAAAAGACCTATTCAACGATACCCCACACTATGGGGTAGACGAGAAAAAAAATATTCATCCCCACTTTACATGTAGGGGAGCTACCCTAAAAAAAAATATTTATCAAAATTTTATTTCACCACTTTGTCGGCGTGATTAATATTTATACTCATGCCAAATTACGGATTTCTAGCACTAATAGTCTCTGAGATTAACCGAGGACGGACGGACAGACGGACAGACGGACAGACGGACAGACGGACAGACGGACAGACGGACGGACATGGCGAAACTATAAGGGTTCCTTGTTTACTACGGAACCCTAAAAAGGGGAGCAGGAAAGGAAATCAACTAATAAGACGAGGAATAAATAAGTTACTAAATTGTAGGTAAAATGGTGTTTTCTCTGAAGTGAAAAAGAAATGTTGAAGCTCAACTTAGCTCTAAAATATTTCGACCCATATTGATTTTTGATAAATAGCTGTGGTAGCTAACATCTCCTTCGTATGACACTTAACACCCCATTATATTTTGTACATAAAGATGTCTCTGCCTTTCTTTTGCCATGTGGCCCAAAAGGCCCAGGATTACACTGCTTGGCATAACAAGCTGTAAAATCATGAATTACTAGCTTCGCATGTGTGAACTTCGGTTTTTCACAAATCCCGAGGGAATCGTGGATTTCTGGTTCCCGTTCCCGCTCCCTTTTCCAACCTTTATACCTACTTTCAAGGAAGTTTGCTATAGTAATCTACCTATAGCTGCTGTAGCTATAGATTTCGGTTTTTTTGAAAATCCTGTGGGAAATGTAGATTTTTCCAGGATAAAAAGTGCAAACGCATACAGATGCATGCATATTGTAATAATGTTCTATGTGAGCGTGATTTATCGTGAAGAAGCCTAAGAACAGTCAGCGCCATCTATCATGTTTTTGGAAGTCTAAGTCTATTTTAGTCCCACAGGAATACTGTTACGGGATAAACAGTAAGGCAACAGTAGGCATATATGTTAAGTCAGGGCATAATCTATCTCCATTCAAAATTTTAGCCAAATCGGTTCAGTAGTTGCAACGTTAAAAAACAACACATGCAAACTTTCCCCTTTATAATATTAGTGTGATGTAAAAAAAGAGAAAAATCACACTAGTTATTATGATATTATATTTTCATAAAACTTGTTACTCAATCATGTGTAACTGGCTAAATTAATGAGCAGATTATAGCAAACAGTAAAGCATTCAAATTGGATTAATTATGTGGTTGTAGTCATGAAATTCCAGTATTCATAGAGCCTATTAATTCTGTTTAAAAACATGTTTGAGTTATTAGTTGAAATAGGTATTGATGTCTTATATAACTACAAGCTGATGTTCGCCACCTGCTTGGATTTACTTACTACTAACTTCCTTAGCGCTACAACCCTTTGTGGGTCTGCTCACTTAGATTCAGGTTTTTAAGAATCTTATGGAAACTGACTTTCCTGAGTAAAAGTAGCCTAGTTCACTCCTTGTATAATCCTCAACCTGCCTACCTACCTAAAGACTCTTGAAAATCAGTTCAGCTGTTTCGAAAATTACATGTACAAAAATTTCAAAAATATGTGTTTAGGTTATAGTATAAGAAATATGGCAATTATTTCGAAAAGACTAGTATACTTTTTATAATTATATATATGAACTAACTAGTCAAATTTTTTATTCATATAAACTTTTGACTAGTCAACTGAATCTATCACTGGTTTAGAATGCCTTTCGAAGAACCTGAGACTTGGCAGCAATTAAATTCACATAAGTGATACATGAAATGCTCAAAATTTAGTCAACTACCTCACTGCTCTTTGGGATTAATGGATCATTCAAGTTTCAGACATTGTAACTATAGCAGATAAAAAAATATGATATAAAATTCTCTTTAAAACAGTATTTGGCCAATTGTAACATTAAAATGGCATATATTTTTCTAATTTATCACAAATTAATTAACTATTAACCACAATAAGGTCTGGGGGTCACTTTACTTTGTAGTTATCACCTACCAAATGTGTCAAAGAGTATCCTTAGCTCATTGAGAGAAAGTCATTGACCCTATAGAAATATTTATTTGCAATTATGTAAGTAATATGTATACATACATACTGCAAAATAATAAATATTTAATAAACCGTTATGTATTCCATTTTAAGAAGATAGGTATGCTTTAAGTACAATAAGGAAGGTGTGTACATAATAACACTTACCTCACCAAATTCAAAATAACAAGTAACAACCTCCCTTACCAACCAGTCCTTAGGAATCAAATCAATTTGTATCATTTGAGTTTTTTTTTCAAATCAGTTAGCGTTATGATTATGAATCATGGGTTCAAAGGCGGTAACTATAATATTATGGTACTTAAATGACCAATTATTATTATTTCACTACCTATTTGAGGACATTCAGAAAGCACTCCATTTGAGGGTCTCTAACGAAACAAGGTTATGGCGTTTTTTTTTTCAGAACTTAAATGACAAATCATTCATAAAAATTAAATATCAGAAGCTGTCATTTGTTGGAAAGGCGGAGCCGGAGCCGCAAGTCGTCAGCAAGCTTGGGCGATGGGCGATGGCGGTCAAGAAACGGCCGGGCCAACCAACAGACAAATCATTTAAAAACTAAAATTATCCCGCATAAAATAACTCATGTTTTATCACTAAGCAGGTAAAACTCACCGCATGACAAACGATATTGCAACAGTTTCCTTTAACTAGCACTCATTCACAACACAAAACATTCCACATCCGAGATTGACAATCAGCCACACAGCACACTAGGACGGAGAACGGGGAACACTAGCGCCACGTGTTTCCAGACATCTCGAAAAGAAATCACTACTGAACTGAAGTTCTCTTGGTTTACAGTCTGACCAACGTAACAAATGAAATATAGTTCGGATACTTGAACCTTCAAATATCAGGCTGACGATTTTTGCGATTGGGTGAGAATTGCATTAATGTTTAAATACCGTTAAAAATGCATAATATTAACTGCGTTCAACAAGAATAAGATTTAAGGTCAGTATGAAAATAACGCTAATTGCCAATAATTACCGTTAATATTACCGTAATCTATATAGGTAAAGACAAATCTTGTACAAGACGTGTTGATTTCGGTAAACGGATATCATATTGAAATTAAACGTTATTTACATTGTTATTTGATAACATTAACAAGCTTGAATAAGATGATAAACTTCAACAACTTGTCTGGATGAAAGTCGGATCCAACAACTAAGTCGGAACGAATAAGTCAGAGCATTACAATAGGTACTCTGTCCATTTTTATTTTATCTGTATTTTTAAATGTCAATTAAATGACAGTTGTCAGTTTATTTTCTAAAAATTATAAGATAAATACATAAATACCTATTTGAATGAAAACAGAGAATTTAAACATTTATAAATATGCTATCACGGCAGTGTATAAAATTAACAAGTTCTGCGAGGGGATTTTTTTACAAAAGGATACATAAAAATGGGAATGTTACACCAATATTCTGTCACCACAGAGATTTCCAACTTAGGTTATATTTTGATTTGTTGTTATTATTTTTATCATAATACTAGCTTTTGCCCGCGGCTTCGCCCGCGTGAATTTCGATTTTTCACAAATCCTGAGGGATAAGTAGATTTCTGGTCCACCCGCCCCCCGCCGCGCGGCGGCGTACCGCGGTACCGCGTACGGCGGGCGCAGGGCGCAGGGGCGCGCGGCGCGGCGCGGGGAGCGCGAGCGTCCGCGTCGGCCGTCGCGATCGCGCGCAACGAAAATACCTATCAGGGCGTTTTTAACATCTGTATTTACCGATTTCAACACAACTCCTTTTTTGAAAGTCGGTTAAAAAAGTAGCCTATGTTACTCCTTGGTTAATCCTCTACTTGTCTGTGAAAGTCCCGTCAAAATCGGTTCAGCCGTTCCGAAGATTAGCCCGTTCAAACAGACAGACAGACAGACAAAAATTTTAAAAACGTGTGATTCGGTTATGGTATCGTTCAAATAACCATATGAGCTTAATATGTGGTAGTTATTTCGAAATTACAGACAGACACTTCAATTTTATTTATTAGTATAGATTAATTGGATAAAATTTAATATTTCATTTACTTTCCTATGTAACAGTTCGAGGATTTTAGTATCGAGTAGAGTGACTAAAGATTCGGGTAACGTAAAGAGCGTAAATGACTTGCGTTTGTCTGGTGGTCCAATAAAGGATTCAACTGTAGAACACCGCACGCTGCGTACCAAAAGAAAGGACTTATCCTCTGAGGAGTTGCTCGAAAAACTTATAGCCAGCTTATCTACAGACATCCATCAAAAGAATAGAGTATACAAAAATGATTTTTTAAGAGTAATAGACAAAGTTAAAGAGTTGAATTTATCTTCTAAAAAGCAGGGGTTGCTCTTAATTAAATGTTGTACTGAACTGCTTCCCGATGAGACACCTAGCTCCAGAGTTGCTTTAGTTGAGCTGGTATGGAACACACTCAGGTAAGGTCACTCACTGATGCCTGTGACTGTCCGCATGGATCTAGGTTTAATAAAAACCCTGTGGGAACTCTAATTTTGCAAGATAAAAAGTAAATTAGATCACTCCTCCACTTAGCTATTCTGAAGTCAAAGCATAGACAAACAGGAACACAAAAATTATAAAACAGTTGTTTGTGCTATGCTATTGATCAAATAACCATTTATGCTTATTAAGATTCTTAATAATTTAATTTCTTTATATAGATTGCTTTTGGTATCCAAATATGTAATCTAGAATTTAGTGTTCATTATACTTGTACATTTTAATATTTGGCTGATCACATAAATATTACTAAAGTAATAACTATAGTTTTCATATGCTCAACAGATTTTAAATGATAATTTAAACTTATCTCTTTTCACAGACCTCATACTAAGTTCGATGTAGATCATTACAATGAGCTTCTGCGAGTATACATAGCCAACGGTAGGACACTCAATGCTAATGTGTTTCTTACTCAGATGGGATCGGTAAAACCAAACTTGACCACTTATGAATTAATACTGAGGGTTCTTGGAGAGGTATGTTATTTATTAACTTTGAGATTTTTGCTTTCCTTTTTGAGGCTTTATTGATGAATCATCGAAAATGAATTGTCTAAACACAGACAGTTCATCGTTCATAGGCACTGTGCCATAGAAAATATCGTATTGTGCATTGTTCATCGCAAAATGAACAATAAATGGGGCACTGTCTAATTTGGGCTTAACTGTAATAATTTTTTACGCTTTTGAAAAAAAGGAAGTCCTTCATTGAATCTGCTTTCTGAACCAGTGGTATAGAGTAACCATATCTCATGCAATATATATTTGGCTTATAATTTTTTTAAGTTGATGTATTTTCAAATGTTGCTTTCTTTACTATAAGGTAAAATATATATTTTTTAGGCAGGTGATATAAATCAATCTACAGAGGTGATCTCAAACATGAAAGCCATGGGATTGCCAGCTACAGAGAGTGTGTTTAATTCCTTGATAATTTGTCAAGGAAAAGCTGGGTATGTTATTGCATCAATTTAAATTAACTATTAACTTACTGACGTAAATTATAGTATAAAAAAATTCAAAAAATTACATTCATTTAATCCCCACAGCACCAAAATTTGTTAATCAATATCAAGTTCAATGTTATAACCCGCGGCACGCACATCGAACGCTGAACGAAATGTGGAGGGGATAGCTGCGTATGGGAACTGTCGCGCACGTAATACAATAGCTTACCCCCTCCACTTTCCGTCAGCGTTTGATGCACGTGCCGATGTTTATACATATCCGATCAATATTATTGACTGAATATGTTAATGTTCTCTTGGTATAAGAGTGTGTGAAAGAGTGAAAATGAATGATTAGAAGTGATTTCATTTTCTACCAAAGTCAAAGATCAATGTTAGTTTGTCACCATTGAAATGTCAATCTCCCTTACAGGAACCTTGATAACATACAAGAAATACTAACAATGATGAAATCTCTCCAAGTAGAACCCACAGTGAATACTTACACCGCCACATCCAGAGCGTTAGCATGGAATAAAAAGAATAATCTGCTTCTAGAAGAATTAGCGAAGGCACAGAAGAAAGGTATAATGTTTGGAGAGGTTCACATTATGGAGATTGTTAAAACTTTAGCAGCTGTCGGTGAATATGGAGCAGTGCCAAAAGTATGATCATTTTTTTACACAACTTCCTTAGGCGCGTTGAGCACTTTTTGGGTGAACAAAAAGCGTGGAACTCGCATCATTGTTATCGAACGCTTTCCATGAACTGTATGTAGGTACAGTTGTATATTGTGTATACTGTGTATATATGTATACTTTTTGGGTCAGCAAAAAGCGTGGACCTCGCGTCATTGTGTGTGAACGCTTTTCATGAACTATATGTATAATTGTATACTGTGTATATATGTGTACTTTTTGGGTCAGCAAAAAGCGTGGACCTCGCGTCATTGTGAGTGAACGCTTTTCATGAACTATATGTACAGTTGTATACTTTTTCGGTCAGCAAAAAGCGTGGACCTCGCGTCATCGTCAGTGAACGCTTTTCATGAGCTATATGTATACTGTGTATACATATAGCTCTATGTGTACTTTTTGGGTGAACAAAAAGCGTGAAACTCGAGTCATCGTTACCGCACGCTTCCCATGAGCTATATGTATACTGTTTAAACTTTAATCCTTGATCAATTCTATCTGCAGTCCCCAAAGACTGCTCTCTTTTTTTTTAAATTCAAAGTTGTACACTTTTTAAATATCAATAACTTTACAAGTATACCATTATGCAAGTGAGGTAATTATGATAATTTAAAACTAAAGTTATGAGGGATCCAAACAATCCCTGGTCTTGAGCCCACAACAACCAAACCCACTTGAGCCCACTTGAGCCCACAACAACAAAAGAAGAGCCCACAACAAACTGCCTGTTTTAGTTCTTAGAACATTTTTGATTTTTCCGTTGGTTTCAGGTCTTAAAATATTTGCCAGAAGAGATATTGAACAAACCGTCTATAACGCCATACATGCAGAGCGTGTCCACACTACTAGTTCTCCAGAACCATCCAATGGTGGCGCTAGAGATTTACAAGTGCCTGCCCTTGCCTTCATTTGGACCGAAAGATGATACCGGGTTACATGGACGGAGTTTGGTGCGGGATTGTGTTAAAGCTTCTGTGGTAAGAATGTTTACACACATTCATGATTCAAGTATAAATTAAAAATTTAAAAAAACCCCCGACATTCACCATTTTGTGATGGCGGCCATCTTGAATTTGCATAGTGCTATTCTACTAGTCAAGCCCTTTCATTTGATACCCATATTAAGGGAGTTGTGAAAAAATATGTAATCCGCCATTTTGTAGCGGCGGCCATCTTTTATCGATTCAAACATATCACATATCATATAATCAAACATAGCTAACAACACTCTCGACTATTTCATCTTTCAAACAAAAAAAAACTGTATTCAAATCGGTTCACCCGTTTGAGCGCTACAGGGGAACAGACAGACACCCACGCACACACACACACACACAGACACTAACTTATAACACCCCGTCGTTTTTGCGTCGGGGGTTAAAAATCACCTTGAACATCGGTAATGTCAACATTAGATCAAAGGTCAACATTAGATGACACACTGTCGACCTTCCTGCTACATCATCAGACTTGACCATTATATGCCATTTACATAGCTTATTGGGTAGATAAGCTGAAGTATATATTATGTAGTTCGAAGAATAGATAGACGTTGTGGGCCCGAGGTGCCTGAAACCTTGCACCAGAAAGCTCAGAACCCCACACTAAGTGGACGGAACAAGCAATAAACAAGATCAGACAAGCCATACAGAGCTATTGAATACAAGCGGCGCAAGATGGCGGCATATACAATAAACCTGTGTCCAATAGTGGACGTCTATTATTCGACGACTATGACGAGATGTTGATTAGAAAATTATTCAGTGTCTACCAATGTAACATAATATTTCAAAGCCACTTAATTTCAGTACTTAAAAACATTCAATAAAGCTATATTTTCAGCCCTCCAGTGTAATAGGACTTATCACCCAAGAGTTGATGGCGTCGGGTCGCAACTTGATCGCGTTACAAAACGCAGCCGAAGCGTCGTTACAGCTGGGCAAAGTACCCCTGGCTTTGGACTTGTTTACTCGCATGAAACAGTTGGGCATGCCCGTAAGACCGCATTACTTCTGGCCCATACTGTTGCATACTTCCAAATCTTATGGAGAGAAAGGTATGATTACATGATTACATCTCCTTTAGAATGACCATTATAGTTGGGACATTACAAACGTGCCTACTGAGCCATAAAATAGACAAATAGGTTCCAGTTGTGCAGGCCTGTAACTGCGAGCGAGAAGTCCGATAAAAATGATTTATGACTCGGTTCGCACGTTTGTAATGTCCCAATTATAATAATTGTTTCAATCGATGACATTCGATTTAAAAAACTGTGACTGATTATTTCTAGAAGTAGAAGTAGAAATAATACGCCCCCCTTTTACCACTACGCCCCCCTTTTAAAATATTAATTAGTGACTCATTTTATAACCTCAGTTTTGATTTCACAGAGCAGTTTACATTTACTTGTACTTGTTGTTGCGTATGAAATGATGGTCAAATTCGAACATAGGCATTTAACCTATAAATTGTACCAAACCAGGTATAATGAACACCTTCTCAACAATGGCCCTCTAACCTATTAAGGGCCTGTTTCGTCACCTTCTGATAAGTATCGAATCTACAACTTTTGTCTTTGTCACTCGACATATAATAACGTTCTCAAAGGTGCGTTAAGTCTGCCAATCCGCTTGGCCAGCGTTGTAGACTATGGCCAAAACCCTTCTCACTCTGAGAGGAGACCCGTGCTCTGTAGTGAGCCGGTAATGGGTTGATCATGATGATGATGATCATGACTCGACATAATGTAAGAAAGTGACAAAACTTACGCTTAGGCTATCCGACCACCACATGTTTCTGGTACTTACCAGAAGGTGGTGAAACAGGCCGTAATTCTGCTGAACCAGGTATAATGAACACCCTCTCAACAATGGTCACGATGGACATAAAGCCGGACTACGAGACAATCATGGAGTACACACTGCCGTACGTCAGTTTCACGTCGCCACAGAATCTGATGAAGAAATTCCTCGAGACTGGGCTGAATGTGAGCACAGTATTGACGCCGATGATGGTGACGTTGCTGAACACCGGACAGGTTAGGGCGGCGAGTGAGATTTGTGAGTATTATTTTTAACCCCCGACGAAAAAACGACGGGTGTTATAAATTTGACGTGTCTGTGTGTGTGTGTGTGTGTGTGTGTGTGTGTGTGTGTGTGTGTCTGTCTGTTCCCCTGTGGCGCTCAAACGGGTGGACCGATTTGAATGCGGTTTTTTTATGCGGAAAAGAGATAAGAATATATTTAGCCCTTACATTTTAGTTTAGGTTTAGAGATTGTGTACAACAGAATTAGCCACAATCTCTAAACTAAATTAAATTGACAGGTCTAAAAGTAGTGATATCGTTTTCCGCAGGGAACATTGTGAAAGAGATAGCAATATATTTAGCCCTGTCATTTTAGTTTAGGTTTAGAGATTGTATACAACAGAATTAGCCACAATCTCTAAACTAAACTAAATTGACAGGTCTAAAAGTAGTGATATCCTTTTCGTAATGTTCTCTGCGGAAAAGGATAGTAAGTAATTACATTTAGAGCTGTTTGTTTTGTTTATTATTAACGGAATTAGCATCTGAGTTTTGTTAATTTTCGTGTTTAACATTTTACACATTTTTATGTCGAAACACCTATTATGCTTGAGTATCAAGTTGTTAATAATGTCAACAGGTGAATTGTTCCAAGGGAAAGTAGACAATGAGGTTATTCTGCAGCCCTTAATAAAAGCTTACCTCATGAGCAATGACTTAAAATCCACCGTCCACATATTGGAAGACATGACCGCTAAAGCAACTGACAAAACCAAAGATTGGGTGGGAAGGTTTTTTTCTGCGTTCATGAGACATAGAAGAGTTAAGGAGGATTTGACAGATGTGCTGAATATTGCTAAGGTATAGTCTTTGTTTATTAAATAAAATATTGGCCCTTCTCTGAGATCTCAGTTATAAATGACGATACATTCTAAGATCTATTTAAAGATCGCGCCATTCTAAGATCGCTAAGGCTTAACCGCGACAGAGCAGAAGATATGCTTTACTAGCTGGTGCTCGCGACTTCGTCCGCGTGAATTTAGATTTTCTTTAAAAATCCCTTGGGAACTATGATTTTCCGGGATAAAAAGTAGCCTATGTATTATCTATCTATCCAGGGTATTATCTATCTTCGTTCCAAACTTCAGCAAATCCGTTCAGTAGTTTTCGTATGAAAGAGTAACAAACATACCAACTTTCGCCTTTATAATATTAGTGTGATTATTGTAATTCCCAGATTTCGTTCCCAGATCGTTATCAACCGATAGGCGTCTACCGCTGGATATAAATCTCTTGAAAAAAGCGTATTCAATCATTCAATCATTTCTTTTAAGGACTTCAACACACCATGGTAATATGCCGCTTGCATTCACCTACTCCCTGTGATTCGTTGGGTCTGCCAACATTGCACTTTCTGGTTCCAAGTGGTCATTCTTTGGGCAGCCAAACGTCTATCGGTTTTTGGACTATATTCCCCATCTATTGCTACTGTTGTGCTATGCCTGTGATGTTGGGTCTTCAATGAATTTCTTGACTTCTGATTTGATTGGCAACACACTATTCGAATTTTTGGTGTTCAGTCAATTTTTCAAAATCTGACCAAAGGGAAAGGTTATAAAGTCTATCTAAATATATTTTGATTAAGAGATGAGTTTTTCAGCTAAATTGGCTTCATATTTTGGTGGGATGAATTCCATCATTATGACTAGTTTGATCTTCCAACCGGTCCATGGTCGATTTATGAAATTTTAATTAGATAGAGTGCTTTGGGTTGCTTTACTCATCACAGCTTTCTTTCTCGGATCGTAGAAAAGTGTAAAGTTACGATTATTAAAAAAAAAAACTGGTGAAGAAGAGAATATTGAATGACCTTTAGTACTTTATATGCCCACGTTTCAGGCATTACAACCAACCTCGATCAAGATATCGACAACCGCGTTGGACTATTGCCTGTCCAGGATCCCGGCGCATCACAACGAGAAGGTTGTGGGAAGTTTGAAGGACGCACTGGTCAATATCACCGACGAGAGGCTGGTGGACGAGGGAGAAATGTTCGTTCAACAAATGCCGCATCCTGTGAGTACTGTGATTACGTACCATTTATTTATTTGATGGCTAGCTTCTTCGGCTGCGGATATCGAGGTCCCGGGTTGAGTCCTGAGTCGAGCCAAAAAAGGATTTTTTCGGATTGATTCTGAATAAGAAAATAGGTCTATAGGACACTCATAATGCAACTTTTCAATGTAAGTTTAGGGTAAATTTGTTATTTCGCATGGATACACAAACGTGATCATTTGACGTCTGCATGTTTTGGCTTATTAATAGAACATAATCAAGATCAAGATATACTTAGTGACTCGTCAAGAATTTTATACAGAACATAGGTAGTTGGCTATTTTTCATTTTTATCAATGACCAAAAGAATCAAAACATAAGGAAAATTGGCTGTAAAATGAAACAGTTATTATTATTTTAAATTAAGGCATTCCTACGTACGTGTCACTCTGTCTTCCTCGCACACCCGCACATAAATAGCGATGGCGTCACTGTTCTGTTCGTGTATCACTTTTCTGTCATTTGACAAATACCGCTACCACCAGATTTCAAATGTTTCTAGCTTTTTATTTCAAAACGGATTTACTTTCTTTTTATTTTAAATAAAAAGGATAACGTAATCTTTTCATAAAAATAATAAAACATCCCTGTTATTGAAACCTATTTGCTTTTGGTGAGCAGAAACAAATGAACGAGGCATCCCTGAAAGCCCACCTGGCAGAGTTGGAGGCTAAAGGCATGAACACACGCGGGGTGTTGCGCAAACTGCTGCAGGAGTATTGCAGAGATGGCAACTTGGCCGCCGCGAGAGAGATAGTCGAAAAGTGCGAGAGGGAGGGTGTAAGTAAAGAACTTCTTTATTTATCCACAGTATTATTTACTTCAGAGGGACTTTATTAGTTGATTGTACCGGTTGTGCTACCTTTTGTGTATGTTATGGTTGGTTGGTTATTGTTGACCCAAATCGATTATAATAAAACACCAGGTGTCCATTTACTATTTTCTCAGTTTCTTTCGCATTCCACATGATTTAAGTTACATAACATAATTCTCTATCAAAAGTGTCCATTCACATAGTTCTTCACATTTGTCACGCTATATTGATGTTTCTCTTTTTTATTATTTTTAAATTACGAATACAAATTATCAAGGAGACACGATAACTGGACGAGTTACCGAATTAGGATGTCGGAATCAAATCTTTCCGTCTCTTTCGGGACGCGCAAAGCACGTTAAGCTGTAACATCTGGGGATAATCGTTAAACCTAAGAATCCCTGAAAATTGAAGTCCCGCACTCTTAATCGCATCGTATGCTAGAATCTAGCAACCCACCGCATTATTATTAGCCCAGTCTAATTAGACTAAAAAATAGGGGTGAGGTTACAATAATTCCCACCTGGCTGAAAATGGTAGGATTGTTCAAAACACTATTATAAATGAAATGTGAAAAGTCCTCATCGATCCGACACCTGGAAAAAAATGTATTCCTGGACAAGCACAGTTGACTCACACTTGCCTGAAAATTAGTAGAATTGTTCGAAACACTATTATAAATTAAATGTGAAAAGTCCTCATCGATCCGATACCTGGAAAAAAAATTACATTTTCAGCCAAGTGTGAATAAACTGTGCGTGTCCAGGAGTAAATTTTTTTCCAGGTGTCGGATCGATGAGGACTTTTCTTTCATTTATAATAGTGTTTTGAACAATCCTACCAATTTTCAGCCAGGTGGGAATTATTGTAGCCTTGAAAGTCTAAATTGACTGGGCCATACCAAGAAAATTATTACGTGAGTAATGCATAGTGGGAACTACCCTCAGTGAGGAATTCGATGCAAAGAAAACTTAAATAATCCATACTGCAATATTATAAATGCGAAAGTAACTTTGTTTGTATGTTACGCTTTCACGCCTGAACCGCTCAACCGATTTTGACGAAATTTGGTACAGAAATATATTAGACCTTTGAGAAGGATATGCTACTTTTTATCCCGAAAATATTAGAGTTCCCAAAGGATTTTTAATATTTATTGTATGTTATATGTTGTATAATAAGAGGTATTAAAACACAAATGTGGGTTTATCACATGATTGTTATAATACCTAATTATCAAAAGTTGTATATGAGACTATCCTACACCCATAATATGAATCCTCTATAAAAGATTCTGAAACAGTTAGCTTACTGCTAACATTAAAACAGCCAGTCCTAGTAACTATAATATCATCCAAAGGAGTGTTATTATGAAAACGGATGATATAATGTTGTACTGAATTTAATAATAACACTGCTTTGGATGATATAATGGTTATTAGGACATTGGGTGTTTTAATGTTGGCAATAAGCTAACTGTTTCAAAATCTTTTACAGAGAATTTACAGTATGGGTGTAGATAAAAATTCTAAATCCACGCTAACTAAATAGGGTATTTGACAACATTGAAAATATACTATTGATTGTGGTCATCTTATCAGATAATAGCCTAAAAAAGACATATTTCACTCAATCACACTAAATTATGTAATTTTACGCGATATTTTGCACGAAATAAAACATTATAATTTTTGAAATTTTATCAGACACGTGAACGCTCTGTGATTGGTTGCTACTCTGGTGACGTCACTTGAAATTATTATACTTGAGAGTACACTTTACTTGGTCGATATAATTGAAGTTTATCAACCAATCGAAAGTAAACTTTAAATTTGAAACAATAAGATTGATATTAAAATAGCATTATTAACCTCTTAATTTCACTTATTTGGTGTGACTTTCTAGCGCATATACTCTACAATACACAATTGTTTTCATACCAATAATTAGATAAACTCTTCCACTAATAAATTATCACTAGATAAACTCATAACTTTTCTTTATTTCCTCACAAAAACAAAAGATTTGTACCTAAATACACAAGTGTTTTTCGCGCCATCCGTCGTAACTAATCACGCAGCGTGCTCTGTCGCACGCACCGAGAGCGAGCGAGAAAAGTGATGATGCTAATATTTTTGCTATGTATTTAATACATAATTAAAGATTGTTATTTTTCTTGTTTCTTCTCCCGCATTCCATTTATTGCATTTAACTTTGTATTTATTGTATTTAACCTATTTAATTACTTTTAATTTGTATTTAACTATTTAATTATTGTTACTGGATAGCTACGCTGTTTTGTTGTGGTTTCTGGTTATGTAACCCATACTGTGCCCATACATACTCTGACCTCTGTGTGTGAACCTATAAACTTGCTCATTGGTTTGTGACGTCACGCGTATCATGTGATCAGCGCTATTACAGAAATGTCGTTTTTGGCGCGGTTTTCAAAACTTAAACTTTATCATTGATTTAATTCTTAATACTGTAGATATTCCGAAAAATATCAATGTAGTGTGTTTTAATAAGTAATAAAGAATAATTTAAAACAAATTCCAAAAATTAGTCAAATAGCCTATTATAAAATGTAAATCATCAGGTGTTCCTATCAGCGGGTATGAAAGCCTCTATATTCGACCTGCACGTGAAGATGGGTGAACTGGACCTAGCTGAAATGGCGCTCGCGGAGTTGAACAAATCCTCGCCCAGCTTCACGCTTGACGAGTTCAAGGTCATCGACTTCGCGACCCTGATGGTTTACCGGAAGAAGATTCGAAAGGCGTTCGATTTGATCGAAGACCAGTCGAAAAGGAGGTAGGGATTCTACTCATTTACTAATATTTAAACGCAAACTATGCTAAATTATATATTTTTTGAGTACATACTATGTATATATATTTTTGCTTCTTACCTGCCAAATATTATTTTTATTAAATTACACTACACTACACACACTAACATAGTATAAAACAAAGTCGCTTTCTCTGTCCCTTTTCCCTATGTCCCTATGTATGCTTAAATCTTTAAAACTACGCAACGGATTTTGATGCGGTTTTTTTTAATCGATAGAGTGATTCAAGAGGAAGGTTTATAAGTAGAAAAATTGGACCCGGTAGGTGGCGCTAATAGCGGGCAGGACGACGTCTGCCGGGTCCGCTAGTGTGACATAAAAATGGTCCGACAACCGGCGAACAAATTTTTTAATGATTAATAACAGGCTGAATTTTCGTGAGTAGGTTCGTTTCGATGAGACGACCAAGTTTCCCCTATGAAAATTCTCGATGGAGGTAGCTATTCGAGTGCGCAGGTGTTAAACATTTCGATTCGCTTGGGTGGGAAATCGTTCCACTTTTGTAGGACTATGTAGCCATTTCATTATACACGTATTTACTAAGTTGCATACAAAAAATCAGCCGGTTTACACTTCACAATCACTTTACTGTTATTATTTTATTTAAATTACAATTTATACAATACAATACTTACGGCCTGTTTCACCACCTTCTGATAAGTGTCGGATAGTCTAAATGTAAGTTTTGGCACTTTCTTACTTTACCTATGTCAAGTGACAAAGACAAAAGTTGTAGATAGCTATCTGATACTTATCAGAAGGTGGTGAAACAGGCCCTTATGGTTATAGATACAACCCCCTAGAAAACAATCCTGCCAGTGTCCAAGATCTTTAATAATACAAGTCACGGCAAATCAGTCTAGCGTTGACCTTCAATGCGCAGAAGTCGAAAATGAGGTATCTCGGGGTGGTGAGGGGGTCGCGGGGAGTGACGTCGTTCGTAAGCACTGATTAGCTCTCGCGGATCCCTCGTAAGCGCTGATTGGCTCTCCAATCGTATTGTGTCCCGCTCACTCGTACGACGCTGTGCGCACTTGAAGGTCAGCGCTCGACTTACGTGCCGGGGTTATAATAGAGTTTACTTGTAGACGGGTCACGGGCGGCCGAGCGATATCTATGAACTGCTGGCGCCTCCTGGACGCGGTCGCGGCTCAGGGCTCCCACGCGGACACAAAGCGCATGTTCGAATTGTTGACAACCCTGAGATATTGCAGACCGTCCAACACCATACTGGGACCTTTAGTGCGCGCACATTTGAAGACGTAAGTTTTTTTTTCAACTATTAGCCCTTGACTGCAATCTCACCTGATGAAAATACATCGGCGTAACCCGCCCGCGTCGGTGCGAATTCCGTGGTCCTATCGCGCCAGAGATGAAAGATTACGCGATAGAAATAGAGGGCTTTATAGGTGAATGCAAAGTTTAAGCGCAAATCACTGTACGAGCTAAACTACATTTTATTGCGTCGGTGCACGAGTCACTTTTTATTTAATTGTCTATCTGGAATGAGCCTTCTATACCAATTATATTATGTAACGGAATATTAAATATTCTGTGCATCGCATTAAGGAAATTTTAATAATTGACTGCAAACTGTACCTTTTTTTGTGTCCTGTTCAATGTTTTCTTGTGATCATAAAACAAAAATCGATTTTTATTTTTCTTAGGGCCTGTTCCACCACCTCCTGATAAGTATCAGATAGCTATCTACAACTTTTGTCTTTGTCACTTGACATAAAGTAAGTGGCAAAACTTACGTTTAGGCTATCCGACACTTATCAAAAGATCAACTGGCCCTTATTTACTACGTTCTTTTAACCGTCTCTGAATATTTCAGTGGCAACTTCGAAAACGCGGTCCAAGAATTCGTCCGTGTGGCGGAGAAATACAACAAGACCCCGCTGAAGCACGAACTGTTGACCAGAATATTGAGAGCCATGAGCGACGGCAAGGACGAGGAGACGTTCATAGTGAACGAGCGGACAAATGGAAGGTTGAACAAACTGGTCACCACCGTACTGAACGTCGATAAACGGGTGCACGGCGCTAGTGATGTGCACGTAAGTTTGTTTGGTGAAGGGCCCGTGGTCCCACCCATTTGTCCTATGGGTGGGACCACGGTATACTACTATGCACAGTACATAGATACAACCAGTAGTGAAACTACCTACAAACGTTCGAAACGGCTCACTCACACAAACATGCGCATCGACGAGACCATTTAGCAGCAGTCGCTACTGACATTCACGCGAAAACCCGGTAGGGGACCGTCGATGCGCATGTTTGTGTGAGTGAGCCGTTTCGAACGTTTGTGGGTAGTTTCAGTACTGGTTGTAATCTGTTTACTGTGTAATATGTATCCGTGGTCCCACCGAGCTAGGCGCGAATGATAGTATCGATGAGTATTGTTATCGATGTAGTTATTTTTATTAAGTAAATATTTAAAATTACAATATTTTTAACAGACTTCAAAAAAAGGAGGAATTGAAATAATTGCGACATACATACATACATAAAGAAACGTCTTTTTTTGAAGTGGGTTAAAAATAGTAATAATAATCTTTACTGTTCAAATACTTACTAGGATCCGAAACTAGGATTAAGTTATCTGAAACAGAAGAACTATCACAGTAAATTTTTTGAACAATCGGTTGTATTTCAGCTAACCCTCATAGCAGCATTAGCAGATGTGGGCTACAAGAAAACGCTTCGCAAACTGTTCCTAGACCCCACGGTCAGGTTCCATCCCGACGCGCTAATGCGTCACTGCGAGAGGTTCGCGGATGAGAAGAAAGTCGACGCTCTGGAAGCGGTCGCCGAGTGTGCGAAGAACCTAAGAAATTTCGACGTCGGGGAGATTTATAATATGATGCTGGAAGTGTACCGTAAGTATACCAAAAACTTTTCCGTTAGTATAGTACCATGATCTCAAAAGAATTAGTAGAAGATCGCTACCTGTATACCCTGATTTCTAATTCCGTGGAATTCTGACAGCTGTTATTGTCATTTACAGATGAGTTATTTTTATGGAGAACAGGGTTAACGAAGGAACATGGTTACGAACTTCGATTTTACCCCAAACTACTTTAATTCCCTGTCATCATAAAAAGCCATATGCCGAATAATAATATTACTCGTTCCACCCTAAAATAGAAAACACCAAGAGTGGAAACTAGAAAGTGCACACTAACAGCAATAGAAAACAAAAGAAGCACATTGAAAAAATTCATTCAAAAATGGAAGTCAAATGACATTCTCACCATGAAGTGTCTGTTAGGCATTTGTCATATCTACATGCGGCAGTTGATTTTTATTTACATAAGTTTTGAATTTTTATCTTTTTTGTGGGAATTGTTTTATCTCTGGTAACATTACGAAACGTCAAAATTCCACGGAATTAGAAATCAGGGTATAATAGTCAGTTAACAATGTATTGTAAGAAAAAGTATCGGCATCTACATTACCTTGTAGTTCAGTTTCTTAAAAACATAAGCTACTAAAAAATTTAAAATTTCTAGTATCTTACTTTCTATTAAGGCTTACTTTAGTTAAGACGTGGCAGTGTTTAAGAATACTCGGTGACTTCCCGTACAAAGTTAAGCAATAAGTACTGACCTAACATGGCATAAGTGGCTAAATAAAAAAATCAATCTCACACATTTCAGAACGTGATGACAATTGCCAAGAAGCCCTTTCTCTCTGGTACAAGATGCAAGAAAACGAAATAGCGCCATCGCAGAAGTTCGTACGCAACCTGTGTGCGCTTTGCAAGGCCAACAATAAACAAGTACCCTCGGATATTTCCATATTACTCGATAAACAAACCAAAGTTGTTGCTAAAAAGGCAGCATAAAGATTTAAGACTGGAGAATTTGTGTGGGAGATTCTAGATGTTTAAAATTATTAAATACGCTATCGACTGCAAACTGGATTTTTTGGTGTGCGTACTCCCAGCGGAATGTTGTCGAATTTCTTGATTTTAAGTATGCAGATATTTAGTGTGTTAGGACGTGTAAATGTGTGTGATAGTTTCAAATTTGTGCGTCCAACCGTTTTTGAAAAATTCGCCAAAAACACTTTCCGCCAGGAGAACGTTCTCCCAGCGGCATGTTTTTTTTCCAACGTGCGCACGAAAAAAAAAAATTAGTGCAATAATTAGTGCGTAGCGAGAGGTAAATGTGTGTCTGTAAATGGAATTTGTGTGTCTCAAGACTCCGGAGATATTCAAGATTCCGCTGGGGGAACGTTTCGCTGTTTGCTAGATCTCGTAAACGGCTACGCGTGTAGATGTGATTTTTTGTACACATGTTGCTATGAATTTGTGTGTAATGTTTGTGAAAATAGAATTAGAAAAAAAATTGCCGTTCCGAAATTATGTGTATTAAAGTGAAATCCAGTTATTAGGTCCTAGCACTTCGAATAGGAGTTCTGAAGTTTAATTTCTAACACTAATTTGTTCTTTATGACTGTTTACAATGCCTTCTTAAGTTTCATTGGTCTACAGTAGGTAATACTTAAGTTATGATCCAATATTACTATAACTTAGCCACTATTTTGTTCGACATTCGATTGGACGAGTTTTCTATGGATTGGCGAATGAAAATGTATTCCGATAATTAGTGTGTCGGTTCATTTATATATGTGCAACGTTTTAACTTAATAAGCTTAATAATTAAAGAGATATAATTAAAAAACCAGAAAGAAACGAAATGCAGACACAAACCGACCAAGTTTGAATGGTAACAAAAAAGCGGCCTTGTCATATATGGTGCTAACTTACCGAAATTGACAGCATAATAACGTTATTGATATTGTACAATCGCGTACACAATAATTAGTGAAAATTTTATTTATTTATTTTATTTATTAGGTTCACAAACAGTCACTTACAATATATTTTTAAATCTATACCAATTTCAAGACATATGCATGCAAAATGTAGGGACCACATACAGCGTTTCCAAAATTTACCAGTCATCACATACGATTTAGAAAAAATCAACAAAATATAAAAAAAATGTACAAAGAAATTTTTCAAAAGTTAAATTATTATCTTAAACTATGCAGCTACTTAAACTAATACTACGAGAGGTACAAATATAGTTGAACAAGTCATTTCATACCGACTGAAAATTTTAACAATAATAGTTTTCTCCTAACCCATGACAGCTCCAAACCTCAGCTGCTTCGATAATGGTGGAGCTCACACTTCACAGCACGTAAAAGTGATTGAAAAAAAAAGAAAACTTATTGATACTTTAATTTTTTTAATTGTCCAATGAACATTCTTACACATTAATAATGGGTACAGGGTATAAAGGGATCGCTCTTGAAAATTTAGCGCTATTATATTATACTACTTACCTGAACACAATCCAATACCAATAACCATTTGTCTTATACTTGTAGTATTAGTGGTTTAGTATTTAATTTTTTTCAAACCCGCGATGTATATCGTGCAAAACGCATTGCAAATTTTATAGGAAATGTTTTAATTTTTTTGGGTTTCGCACCTAGGGTTGTGATTTTACAACATACAAAATGTCATCGTGATACGAAACAAGAAAAAGTTCGTAAACTAAAACCCGACTACGCTTAATAATTTAATGCGAAAGCGTGGGGCAAGCAGCTAGTAGCGCCATCTGTTATGTCTATCCGAAACTATAATTTCATTAGAATAGAATAGAATAGAAAAGTTTTTTATTCAAATAAACTTTTACAAGTACTTTTGAATCGTCAATTGAATCTACCACAGGTTCGGAATGCAGTTCCAGCCGAGAAGAACCTGCAAGAAACTCGGCTGTTGCTCTTTTTTTAAAAATAACATTATAACAATTATTATTATTAATGTACATGATTGAAATGCCGTCTCGCGCATTGCTGGAACGAGTTAAATCCAAGCTTTTTTATCGTTTATATAATCTTCAATTGTATAATAAGCTTTTTTATGAGCATACTTTTAATAGAGTTCTTAAACTTGTGTAAAGGCAAGTCTAAGACATATTCTTTATTCAGATAAACTCAAGCGACAATATTTTTTATTCAAGACATATTTTTTATTCAGATAAACTTTTACAAGTGCTTTTGAATCGACAACATTATCTAGAAAACCGCGCGAAGGTCACTTCTCGTTTTTTTTCGTAAATAAAATGTAGCCTATGTCACCCGGACCATAACAACGAATCAATAGACACCTCATTCATCAAAAGCGGTCCAGTAGTTTAGGTGCTACAGTGGTACACACAGAATCTCATACGAAAATCGGCCACATACATACATACTTACATGCATACATACATACATACATAGACTGCTAAAATCATAACCCTTCCTCTTGGCTTTGCCGTAGTCGGGTAAAAAAGCGGCCAAGTACGAGTCAGACTTGCGCACCGTGGGTAAAAGTATTTAACGTAAGTCATAATTTTAACACAAATCCCTACTTAATGAACTGCAAAACAAATTTTGTTTGTAGAGATTTATTGTTAATATTACTTATTTTTAACCCCCGACGCAAAAACGACGGGGTGTTATAAGTTTGACGTGTCTGTGTGTGTGTGTCTGTCTGTCTGTTCCCCTGTAGCGCTCAAACGGATGAACCGATTTGAACGCGGTTTTTTATTTGTTTGAAAGGTGAATTAGTCGAGAGTGTTGTTAGCTATGTTTGATGAAAATCGATCCAAGATGGCCGCCACTACAAAATGGCAGATTATATTTCTTTTAAAACTTCATTAATAGGGCTAAAGGGCTAAATAAAGGGCTTGACTAGTAAAATAGTAATATGCAAATCCAAGATGGCCACGACAACAAAATGGCGAATGTCGGGGGTTTTTTAAATTTTTAATTTATACTTGTTTTCTTTGTAATCTACGTAGCCTTAATATTTATTTCTATAATACATTAACTGTATGTACATATAATATTATTTTGAACGCTGTTTATTACTAATTACTAATAAATAAATAAATATCAAAAAACTATGATACTTAGAGCGTTGGCTTTATTTTTCGTCCCATTGGCCCCTTGTAACACAAATAACTATTGCTGTTTTTTTGTATACAAAAAAAATGCTGACTGTTGCTGGATGCATTTTAGTTATTTCATATTTCATTATATTCATTATATTCAGTTATTCCATCTGAACTCGATTTATATAATCGAGTTCAGATGGAATAACTGAATAGTTACCTATACCTATGCTAATTCTTAAATCACAGATTTAGCACATAAGTATTATACACCTAAATATTATTATTAAGATATATATAGACTAATAAAAATATAAGTTAAGAACTGTGTTCGCGATTGTACAAAATCACTAAAAATATTAAAATGATATAGTATCAATTTCGGTAGGTTAGCACCATATATGACAAGGCCGCTTTTTTGTTACCATTCAAATTTGGTCGGTTTATATCTGCATTACGTTTCTTTCTGGTTTTTTAATTATATCTCTTTAATTATTAAGCGTATTAAGTTAAAATTTTGTAAATAGATAGTTGAACCGACACACTAATTATTGGAATAATTTTTCATTTGCCAACCCATAAAAAACTCGTCTTATCGAATGTCGAACAAAATAGTGGCTAAGTTATAGTAATATTGGATCATAACTTAAGTATTACCTACTGTAGACCAATGAAACTTAAGAAGGCATTGTAAACAGTCATAAAGAACAAATTAGTGTTGGAAATTAAACTTCAGAACTCCTATTCGAAGTGCTAGGACCTAATAACTGGATTTCACTTACACATAATTTCGGAACGGCAATTTTTTTTCTAATTCTATTTTCACAAACATTACACACAAATTCATAGCAACATGTGTACAAAAAATCACATCTACACGCGTAGCCGTTTACGAGATCTAGCAAACAGCGAAACGTTCCCCCAGCGGAATCTTGAATATCTCCGGAGTCTTGAGACACACAAATTCCATTTACAGACACACATTTACCTCTCGCTACGCACTAATTATTGCACTAATTTTTTTTTTCGTGCGCACGTTGGAAAAAAAACATGCCGCTGGGAGAACGTTCTCCTGGCGGAAAGTGTTTTTGGCGAATTTTTCAAAAACGGTTGGACGCACAAATTTGAAACTATCACACACATTTACACGTCCTAACACACTAAATATCTGCATACTTAAAATCAAGAAATTCGACAACATTCCGCTGGGAGTACGCACACGATTTTTTGAACGTATGCAACTCGTTTTTGTGGAGTTTGACGTCAAAATGTCGTCTTGTGCAAAGGCTCTTAGATTCCTTTCATAAATTGTAAAAGTATTGAATTTAATCTCCTCAAAGTTGTTAGATAGTATTGTCCTGATTTGAAGATGAAATTTTTCATTAACGCGAAAACAACTGCGGTTAAAAAAGCCATTAGGTGTATAATAACATTGTGGATGCAAATTGTTTGTAAATATCTGTGATATTATTAATTTATTAATACACGATTGTTTAGTTATTATGGTTTTATTTTTATTAATTAATAATTAATATCGTCTATAAGGGAAAGAAAAACTAAAGAGCATCATAATGTTATTAGGATTTATTAATATGCCGCCTTATTACTATTAAGATCTGCAATTATCTTCTTATTTAAAGCTGCAAGTTCTTTCATAGCTTCCTTCTTTATAGGTTCGTAATCAGCCTTCAGTGTTATTGAGGCTATGTCCTCTTCAAGTATAGTCTTTCTGTTCTCTAACTGCGCAAGTTGCTCTTCCAAGCTATTCAACTTTCCATACATTTCGTTGCCATCAAGAGATGCCTGCGATAACAAAGTAATTTAAGATGAGAAAATAATTTTGAGGGTCAGAGTTGTTGAGGTCAGGTATTCTTGAGCTAAGTTAGGAAGTTTAATGGGTATCAAAATTGCGAGGTCTATTTTAAGACGTCACTAATTATTTTAAACTAAGAAATCATGATAGCAAATTCGTACTATGGTAAAAAAATTGTTAAAGTTAATACCTGCAGTCTCTTTAGTTTATTAGTTGCTTCCACAACAGCACTTTCTGTAGGCGCCAGTTTTTCTTTTAGCAGCCTCAGTTCACTCTCTAAATTATTTTTCTGTTCTTCACCTAAAATAAAATTTGCAACGAATCAAAATATGAATAAATGTACTTATTCACTTTATTCATTTAAATTCTAGCGTTTACCTTCATCCCGCAACTTTTCCAAGTCTGATAAAGTAATCAGTTCCTCTTTCATAACTCCAGTTTTTTCTGGAAGAGTTTGAAGTTCAGTTGCCAATCGCTCGCGAGTTGCTTCAGCCTATTAAACATTAATTTCATCAATTATGGTATATTATATCCACTCACAGTTCACACACAAAAAGGGTACAAACCTTTTTCAAATTAGTCTGAAATCTTTCATAGTCCTTGGTCAAAGTTTCCACTGATTTCTTGCTATCATCGTAAACTGACGAATACCCTTCCCTCTGCTTCAATGAATCTATTTCACTTAAATCCATGTCAATATTAGAACTGCTATGTTCAAGGGCGAATACAATATCTTTCTCCAATTGTTCAATTTTCTCTTGTTCCTTTTTAAGATTTTCTTCATAAGTGGACATAAATGTATCCATGGTTTCTTCGCGTTTCTTTAGTTCTCTGTATTTTTGATGGCGTTCGGAGTTGCCTTCTTCAAGATCCTATAGTAACATATAGCATTAGCCTATAGAAAAATCAAAACTAGAATCTACACAATACTATACATATCGATCATATTTACCTGTTCAGCTTGCTCGATTAATTCTTGAACCATACGAATTTGCTCCTTTATATTATTTGCGTTGCTATCGAGAGATGCGATTGCTGCGTTGTCTTCACGAACCTACAAATTGAAGTTCTTAACTGCATGATACGAAATTCAGCTTTACAATTTGGTAATTTCTTAGCTCGAGTCTCTACGACAATGTTTATTGGTGTTGCTCATAAGTGACGACGGTTTACCTGTAACAACAATTTTTCTCTTTCCTCTTGTGGGTCCAACCTATTGTTTATTTCGTCCTTCAAATTATCTCGCTTTTCTTCTGCGGCTGCAAGTTTCCGATGTAACTCAAATAGATGCATTTTGATCTAAAGCAAGAATACGGTATTTAATATTTTAGAAAATTTATATGTAGTCTAACTTATTTTCTTTAACCTTTTAATGTTTTCAATGGCCTAGTTTTACTTTAAAACCCCTGAATTGGTAACAATATTCATTTAGGCCTACATTGTTATCATAATTTTTTTAAATGAAATTAAGCATACTTGACTTATTTAATTCAATATAATTAACTATCTACTTTTTCGACAGCCATGGCCTTTGCCTTAATCAATTAACTGTACCTACTGTTTGTGCTGTTCTGTAAAATAATGTCAAGATCTTAGTCATTTTTTTTATTTATTAAGACCAAATCCTTTTTACAACTCCAATATTTCGAGATGTTCCTTACCTGTGAGCCGGATATCTCCTTTCTAAATTCTTCTTTCTCTCTGGTGAGGTGATCAATTTGTATTCTGGCTTGTTCCACCTCTTCGCGAAGAGCGGCAGCGTTTGCTTCGAGCTCACTGTATTGCTCCTTTTGCTCTGCTGTCATTTCTGATAGTAGTTTTGAAATTGACGATTGTTCCTGAAAGAACGATATACTTTTGTTTTATTAAAATCTTGCCTGGTTTCATCATATCATACACTCTTAAAACAATAAAGCACTTGGACATATTGTATTGGGGTTGTTAGAACTGAACTGCTTCAATTTTCAAGGTTATTTTCCTTACCTTCTCCATTTGTTCTCTAAGTTGCCGTAACTGATTCTCCTTCCTCTGTTTCTCCAAAAACACTAGTTCGACTTCCTCTTGCAACTTCTTGTTGTTTATCTCGAGTTCCCTGGTCTGCTCTTCAACAGATTGTTTCGTGGCCTCACCATTGGCGATGCGGATCGCTGTGTTGTAATCTGCTAAACGTCCTTGAAGATCTGCAAAATTTATAACCATAATGGTTGTTTTAGCTGTGAGCTCTCATCTAGTGCCCCTTTTCTCTCAATGCATAACCCCCGGGCAATTAGCTGTGAATTCCCGTCCACTGCATCTCCATCTTATGAATTGCTTTTATAAATTCTAAACAAAAATAACAAAGAAACATTGCTCTAAACTGGATAGTGTATAAGATTTATTTGATACTTTAAAATAATAAAATATGTCCTCAGTCACGGATTGAAACAAACTGTGTCGTTGGATAATTGTAGTGTTCAAAAGTAGGTACCAACACAGATAATATTCAAATGACACCTGCTGGTAACGACGTTTCTTGAGTCTTCTGACAGTGGTTTACTAAGAGTAAGGACTAAATAGTAACGTACCAGTCAACTCTTGTGCCAATTCTCTAACTCTCTTCTCGTAGTGCTTCTTCGCAGACTTCTCCCTCTCTCCGGCGTCGGCTTGTTCCGTCAGTCTCGCAATTTCGGCTTTCATCTCTCGAACCTTAATTTGCATCTGTTCCTCCCAGTAACGTTTGTCCTGTAGCTGTCGTGTACGGAACCCTCGGACTGTGCTGGTGCGAAGACCGGAGATACCTTGCTGGGTTATTGGTCTGTCGATCTGAAGAGAAAATATTAATCAAGCAATCGACTGTACTATCAAATATGGACTTAAGGCCTGTTGCACAACCTTCTGATAAGTGTCGGATAGCCTAAACGTAAGTTTTGTCACTTTCTTACTTTATACCAAGTGACAAAGGCAAAAGCTGTAAATAAGCTATCCGATAGGTACCAGAAAGTGGTGAAACAGGTCCTAAGTTTCTTAATTAAATACCGAAAGATTAGAAAAAAAATCGACGTCATAAAATTTTCCTCAGAAACCTGGGGACGATCGATTTTATCCGCACTGCAATAAATCTGTGTCACATTGCTGAAGAAAAATTCGCAGCATACACAGAAATGCTGTTCCAGAAGCCCTAAGTAGATTCTACACTAGAATAATTATATATACCTTGGTTATGTTTACAAACCATAGAGAATCCAGTAACTGCTGTAGATTGTCGACTAGCAGTCGGAGGCGCCGGTCCGAAACCCGCTGTAGATAGACGAGAAGCCGTAGACCCTCTATACGCAGATGTGGGCCTCATTGTGGCACTTCTACAGATAGCGAAATAGTTAATTAAGGGTCTGTTTCACCACCTTCTGATAAGTATTGGATAGCTAACAACTTTTGTCTGTGTCAACGTGACAAAACTTACGTTTAGGCTATCCGCCACTTATCAGAAGGTGGTGAAACAGGCCCTTAGTGCATTAAACACAGACAATAAAAAAATATAATTTGTTAAGTCCATGAAATTGCATATTATTTTTTGTATTAGGCAATACTTAGGATTTTTTGTACTTCGTAATCATTATTTCCTTAAAGTTTTCCTTTCTATTCTGTTGTTTTCCGTCATAGTTCATCCGTAATATATAGGAAGATAATTATTTGGTGCTCTCAAATATTCATTCATGTCCAGCCGATATCGAACATCCAAGAAAGTTTTCTTTCCTTTTATGTAGATTGTAGGTACTACTGAATGTCTTTGGAGTTACTTAGTAACAGAGATTTGAAACAACAGTAGATATACTGCATTTTGTATACGTACATGAAAAAAATCGTCCACAAATCGTCGGTCCACGTATTTTAAGAATTGAGCTTGGAATCAATAACCTTAGTAATACCTATTATAGCAACAATGGCTGTCATGATTAGAGGCCACACAATGATAGAGGCATAGTAATCTTCAATGACAAAAATTTCAAATTCCAGTGTAAATAGGTATGCCAATTACTTATGTACCTACTGATTTTAAATAATCGAATAGGTTTCTAACTATTAGGTTTAACTATTAGGTTAGGTTTTAACTATTAGGTTTCTTCTCGGCTGGAACTGCATTCCGAACCTGTGGTAGACTCAATTGACGATTCAAAAGTACTTGTAAAAGTTTATTTGAATAAAAAACTTTTCTATTCTATTCTATTCTATTCTATTCTATTATCCTTTACTATAATATAAATCAACTATCCATACATATGTATCTTAATAGTTGCAAACTGCAATGCAATGCAAACTGTTGTTTTAATACCTAAGTAATTATTAATAACATTCGCATACAAGACTTTATCTACACCCATAATATATCCTCTTTAAAAGATTCTGAAACAGTTAGTTCTTTGAATTATGTTATGGTTACTAGGACATTGGGTGTTTTAATGTTGGCATATTGCCAACATTTAAACACCCAATGTGCATTTCACTGTTTCAGAATCGTTTATAGAGGATATAAAGCATCGGTGTAGATAAAATAAAGAAATAAATATCTTAGGTAAAATAAATAAATAATAAAAACTACTGTACCTTGAAACAGCGGATCCACTGTTGGTGTACTCGCGGAATCCTCTCCTCGAGACCGGCCGCTGGACATCCGCTCGTCGACCGGTGCCCCCACGCTCTGCGCTACTCTCGGAAAAATCCATATTCACCTTAATCTGATTAACTTTTTTGTTCACCTACAAATGGACATATAAACGCCGACACGTTCAAGCGCAATAACTTTGTTGTTTCGACGTTGCCATGGCAACTTGGCTGTTGTCCGTAATTTTTTTAATGCGTGAAGTCTGATAGCGTGGACCTATTCAATCTTTTGTTTTAAGAAATTTTACTTTATACTTTACTTATTGTCTTTTCTATATATTTTTTTCAACTAGCAAGAACTAGATCACTTTGACTCGAAAGAAACACGAATAGAAAATGAGATAGGTACTTTCAGACTAGATTACTGGAAATTCAGTCCAATTTACTGAAATTATCAAATAACATATTTTCTATTGACATAACTTAGATGTATTTAATGCTTTGGAAAGTAGGTTAGTTTACCCGTTCGGCAGTACTTAGTTGACTTTAGATTGCAAAATATCAATATTTGAATTATTTATCTGTTAAGTACAGATAAATACATGTCTACCTATCAAAATCTAAACAGGTCATCAAAATTATATCCATTAAAATTGTACTTACTTAACACATGCATTTAAATGCGCTGAATTAAAAAAAACATAAGATACCTACTTGACCATTATGCTCTACCTAACTACTACTTTAAAAAAAAAAATGTTTTCAATGCCTGTAAGGTTTTTAAAGCTTACTCTTTTAATTTCAAACATCAGTCAAAATTGTAACTACATTTCAGTAACTACGTCGAATAAAAAGACATACCTACCTACAAGATCCATCATTATTTTATATGCTCTATCTACTTACTACATATTTTGCCTTATAGATATATGTATAACCATTTATACATAACACAAGCAATTCTGGGTGCGACAGTTAGTTAAAATGGCAAGTAGGTATGAACAATGCGCCACCATAATTTTAAGTAGGTAAGTAATCGATAAAATTCAGGTACGCAACCAGTTATCTTTAGTATGCTGAATAAATAGTGCGTTGAATGCAGAACATTGACTAGAACCTTGTACAGAAATGTGATGAAAGGCTGCTTCTCTAACAAACACAATGCTGATTAAATATTATCCTTTTATTTTGCTATTAAACAGATATGTATATTGTGGTGTTGATCTGTTCTGTATTAACAATGGATTCAAATATCTCAACGATGAATTGAACTTAGAAGAATTTCTGGAAGAATTCATAACAAGGACGCGTTGGATCAATCAAAAATTAGACCATTTCAACGCGACAGATGAGAGAGTATGGAAAATGAGGTATTTTCAAAGATTGAGTTACCGGAAAGTGAATGGTCCGATTTACTTATTTTTGGGAGGCGAAAGTGCCGCTTCACCGCGATGGGCAGAAACTGGGATAATGTATGAACTGGCCAAAGAAACGAACGGTGCCTTATACGTAGCCGAGCACAGGTACTATGGTGAAAGCAAACCAGTAAACGGCACTGACGCAGAAGCCTTCAAATATTTGAGTGCTAGACAAGCCTTGGCTGACAATGCATATTTGTTAAAGTATCTCAAAGGTCTGCCTATTCACAAAAACTCCAAGGTTGTTGTTGTTGGAGGATCATACTCTGCCAACTTAGCCGCGTGGATGAAATTATTATATCCCGATCTGATCGACGCGGCTATTGCGAGTAGTGGTCCCGTGTTAGCGAAAACGGACTTCTATGAGTATCTCGAGAAAGTTAGTGACAATTACGAACAGTATGGTACAGAAAAATGTTTCGACAGAATTAAAAAAATATTCAAAAGATACGATAGGTTAATGCGAAGCTCTAAAGGGATCGAAATGTTGAAGGAAGAGGAGAATATTTGTGAAGAGTGCGATTTATCTGCGCCAGAAAATCAGCAGGTTTTTTTCAGTTACAAAGTTGGAGAGTTCATGCGCATCTCCCAATACGGTAATACGGAACAAATACAGAGTCATTGTAAACGGTTACAAAATGAAACGGTACCTAGAATACCACCAGATGAATCCACAAGGAGTCAATGTATTTGCTATGACTTTGATGAAATGATAGATGAATTTTATGTGGAAGAAAATGAATGGATTCTAGCGTGGCTCTATCAAACTTGCAATGAGTTCGGTTACTACCAAACGACGTCATCAAATAAGCAACCCTTCACAAATAATATGCCCCTTGAGTTTTATATTAGAACGTGTCACAAATTGTTTGGCCCAGAATTTCATGAAGAGAGAGTGAATAATGGTGTTGCAGCAGTAAATGATTTATACGGAGGGTTGAATCCAAACGTTACTAATGTAGTTTTTTCAAATGGAGACCTAGATCCGTGGAGCACTCTTAGCATTCTGGAAGACCTATCTTATGATGCACCAGCGGTAGTAATACCCAGAGCTTCGCATTGTAGGGACTTGTTCTCAAATAGAAGAGGCGATATTGAAGAATTGAAAGAGGCTAGAAAGTATATAAAACATTTAATTAAAAAATGGATTGGAGCTGAATGTTAGCTTTGGGGATAATAGGACGTATTTGTGATAGTAATTAAAATATGTGTGTGTGTTGCTTAAATCCATACTAATATTATTATAGATACAAAAGTAACTCTATCTGTCTGTTACGCTTTCACGCTTAAACTGCTGAACCGATTTTGATGAATTTTGGTTTAGAGATAGATTGGATTTTGTGGAAGAACATAGGCTACTTTGTATCCCGGAAAACCCAACGGTCAAAATCCACGCGGAAAAAGTCACAGGCGTCATCTAGTTATTTATAATATAATTTATTTACTTATCTAGTGTATAGTAAGGTTAAAAAGTGAAAGACGAAAGTTTATTAAAATAATTTTATATTTGATTCATACAGATTGTCCTTAAATTAGGTTACTATTTTACCAACACCCTTTACACGACGGATGTTGATGATATACGTAACTATAACAAAGTACAGTCGCCAAGACAGTTCCAATATAAATTAAATATTGACTTTTTATAAAAATATAGTATCGAACTTTACAATTATTAACAACAAGTCAAAAGTCTTGGCGATCTTACTGATATCAAATATATTTAACAAATCATTTTTACGAGACTTGTGTTAAGATCGATATATATATCATACTCTGATCGATTGTTCCTATTTGTACAAATAGCTATCGAGTAAGTTTTTAACAATTTCAAAATGTAGGTAGTTACAATTTTCTTTTTAGTTAGGTATTTTCGGTATAATAAATTAACAGAAGCTCCATATAGCTCTATCTGGATTGCAAACACTGATGGAATTTCATCTAAATGGATTGAAATTAATCTATATTAATTAATAATATATGTAATATATATAATGGTAACCTGTTTAGCACCTCCGATTTCTCCGAATTTCTCATCTATACTTCAAAATATGTTTATATATATAAAATTTCAACAAGGGTAAGACCAATATATATTTTTTAGAAAATATATTGCATATTCTAAATTAATTATTATATAATAAAAATGCTTATATAATATTAGAAGACTAAAGTAGTATAAAATATTGACAATATTAGAAAAATACAAAATCGTCAATGCTATTGTACAGAATATTAATTAACACTAAAATTAAAATAATTGAGTATTGATAAAAATAATATTCATAGTTATAATAGAATACATTTTAATTATTACATTAAATTATTTTTATTATTCTAATATTAAGAGCTAAACTATTGTATCAATCATAATAAGTATAAAAAACTATTTACAAAACAGTATGATTACTAACAGCTACCACGAAAAGAAAATATTTATAAAAATACGATTAAAACACTTTAAATCCGTTTTACAAAGAAATATTATATTTAAGTACATTATTAAAATTTTTCGGATTTCGGAGGATGTGTTATTTCGAGAATTTTATAAAATACATTTTTATTCCGATGGTAAACTACGCAAAGACACTTAGGTACAATTGAATGGAATACAGTTAAAATTTTGTCGGAAACAATCTCACGCAATTTATTTATTTTCAATTGATTTATTTTTATTTTCCAACCCTGTATTGACTAGGATTGACACCTTAACTTAATAAATAATAACATTTTTTATTGCAATAAGTACGATTTATATAAAACCCTCATAATAAAACCAATAGACATAATAATATATAATTGTATAGTATACATATGTATAAACAATATAAATCAGTCATCGAATATTTTTTTTTGTAATTTTGTAAATTTGAGAAAATTGTCCACACTTAGAACATTTTGTATTGTAGGTAGGTACATCATAAATTCTACATTTCTATGTTGGAATCTTTATTAAAATACCTATAGAAGAATTCTTCTGCAAGTCAAATCTGTGTTCAAAAAAAGCATTTTTAAAATTAATGATATAAAGTAGGTAGGTACCTAAATATTTATTGGCAGTGATTATTATTGAACGTAAAGCGCTTAATTTATTTCTAAACTTTAATTTTACATCTAAGTAAATCGAGTTGGTAGGTAGGTAGGTAGGTACCTAGCTTAGATTATAATTATTATTTTTACAGAAAAAAAAATACAAAATCCATATAACATCTAAATTGGCATGGTTACCTACCTACATGTAAATATATGGTAAATTATAATCAGTATAATTTACAAAATCATATTTACATGCCCTGAACAATAATTGATACAATCACTTCAAGTTCATACAAGAAACCTCGCAGTTTGCATCGAAGTGATGTTATCAATACAAGCTAATATGGTCCTTATCGAATGGGGATAAGGTAGTTAATCCCATTCTCCGATGAACATGTGGCGCGCGTTGGGTGCGGGGGGCGGTGGGAAGCCGCGTCCAGGCATTGGCAGGCGTCCGTACAGTGCATAAGGGTCGTAGTGTTCTCCATCTGTGAAAATAAAAACCGATCTATTTAATACATGGAATTGATGGGTACCCAATTGGGTACCTACCCATGAAAATTAAAACTTCTAAGGGTTAACCATAGGCGCGCCACATATTATCAGAAATTGCCAGAAATTGGCGTCAAAAACTTTTTTTTCGTGATCCGACAAAATTCTGATGGTTAGCGGGCTCCAGTATAAAATCTCTCATTCAAATCCCGGCGCTTTAGAACTTTTCAAACAGGCAATTTCTGATAATATGCGTCCGGAAGGCGTCCGGCCTTATAGTTTCGATCAGTCCATCCGTCCAAACCCATTTTTCGGTAACGTTTTTGCCCTAACCTAAGTGTTCAATTTTTTTAATTAAGTAGGTTAAAACTGTTAAATCCCGATCCAAGAAGCTAAAGCTGTCAAGCCCCTTCTATACCTAATACCTAATTTCGATGGGAAAAGTATCTTAGCTTCAAACTCTATCCTTACCTTACGCAGTTTTACCTACATAACAAAAATAAAGCAC
Organism: Melanargia galathea; assembly: GCA_920104075.1. Classification (NCBI taxonomy): domain Eukaryota; kingdom Metazoa; phylum Arthropoda; class Insecta; order Lepidoptera; family Nymphalidae; genus Melanargia; species Melanargia galathea. Next base: position 5,721,338 of record OV049859.1, on the reverse strand, counting down.
AAATACCTACTAAAACCCGACTAGGTATAGCTACTCCTCTTAAAAATGGACGGTTCATATTTTCGTAAATTATGCATTTTCGGAATCTACTTATTTGACATGAAATTCGATTGATTTCACCCCAACTTTATATTTTTTTATCGTATTTTTTGTTTTAACCAGCATATTGAATTTGTCATCACGTCAGACGACATGATGATTTCACTCAGACAGCTAAGTCAAAATCAACGATACCTACTTACCTCAATTTTGATACATAAGTATACCTATCTAAGAAACTACCGTAGTGGGGTATAAAGTTAAAAACAAACCAATGGGCATTGAAAAGTACTAGGGTACTAGTTAACAACGTATAATTCCGGGCTTGTTCGAACTATTGAGCAAAAACAACGAACACCTCGTTCGTACCCTGACTTAAGGCATACATGATCACGAGCGCGTGTACCTACTCGCCCTAACAACCTGCATGTGCTAAAGGTTTATGTCGGTGTATGGGGAAAGTAATTTTATTTTAAGAGTCGTTTGTACCACGTTTTCATGACCCAGGATTATGTTCAACATTTTCTTACAATTTCGACTGAATTTAACGAGTTTTATCATTGAGCAAATATGTGATTTTGTGAAAACTTTCATATTTAAATACATGCTTTTTGGATCTTTAATCTAAATTAAATAAATAGAAAAAGGATTAGAAACAATTTTCTCCATAGAAAATTTTTCCAACCATTGCTCCAAAAATCTTGATCTTTTTAGTTTTAATCCTAAAAGTTATTTTTTTGGATATTTTTTTGTGATAGGCAAGTCCCTCTGATACCTACTTACTTAATGACTTAGTGCACCTAGTTAGTGATTGTGATTTTTTTGATATTCTTATATCAACTATGGATGAAAGCGAAGCTTTTAATGGAGAAGGTCAGCGACGGTCATAGGTCGCTGTAGTGGTGTATGCTGGCATCAGAAACGAAGGTAGAAATCAGTATAGAAAAGGTGAAAGAGAGCGACGTTTAGAGGCGCAAGATACGCCATTTTTCAATGCTGAAATAGCGCGTGACGTCAGCAGCTTTAGGCGCGTCAAAAAAAGGCTGAGATGACGTAGCAGAGGCCTATGTTGATGTGGCCACAGCTCACGCTTTTCTATGACGCTCCCGATGCTGATGTTACTCGCATTTTCACATCTGAAAAATGCCCTTCTCGAGGGTCTTGCGGTCATGTGCCTCCTCAATAGTGGAAAAAAAATAAGAAAACACACAGAGTGTAGAAATCGGAGTTACCGTGAAGCATCAGGCGTGGTGCTACCAAGCTAAGCGAATTAAGAGAAAGTGGTAAATACCAAGATTGGAGCGAAGAGGTCCGCTATAATAAAGTGCGAGGTTAGTGTACTAGCGAGGCTGCTGGATCACCAGGGGGCGCAGCCTTCGCTCCTTTTCGGGATAGAATTGGTACATGAGCTTTTCTTTTCTCGGGGGACGGTCGTACGCACCGATTCCGCTCTCGTAGGAGCGTGCGTGCCAGAGTGCCGCTTGGGGCATGGGGGCGTGGGCGTGGGCGAAGGGCGGCAAGTGGCCGGGGAAGGGGCCGGGGTGTGCGTGCGCGACGCTGTAGCGCTTGCTGGGCACCGGCGCCTCCTTCAGCGTGAGGCGCTCGGCCATCGCGGGCAGCACGTGCTTGCCGTTCGCTTTCACGAAGTTGGGCACGCGCGCGCGCAGGCCGCAGTAGTACGGGTCATCTGAAAACAAACAGTTCACGGGTTAGGTACTTGATAGGCATCATTTTTTCTTGGTGGTGTGTCGACAGCTACTTTTTACGGTGTGAAAAACGATGGGATTGCAAAATATCTAGATATTTTGCGATCAGATGAATCTCAATGTTTGAATCTTGAATCTGAATATTTTCTTTCGAGCTTAGACCCGCTACGCTGATCCGATGCGGGTATAAGAGTCTTAACGAATGTTTTCACATGCTGCTAGAACTATGTAAACCACGCGCCTTCTGATAAAAAATTGTTAGACATAATCTATCCTGACTTAAGTAGGTATGTCAGCGAAGGAAAATAGATTAGGTCTAAGGTAAACAAATCTCAAAAAACTTCTAGGAGATTACCCGGCGCTTTTAGTCGTTCTAAAGTACCTGCCTACTTACTCGTATCTATCTGCATGATAGGTATAGAATTAGACCATTATATTTTACGTTCCCTGAAGAATTGGGTCAACGATTTGCTTATTAAAATACCGTTTCGCCAGATGCAACATTTAAAGTTTAGGTCGATGCCTACCTTTGCTTGCTTCTCACGAATTTGTTGAACCAAATGTTAAAGTTGACAGCCTAGACGTTATAAAGCTCTACGAACTATTGTAAAGTTAGTATGGGTACTACTAACTATTGTAAAGTTAGTATGTAAGGGTTAATATGAGTTTGTAAATCTCAATGACGATGATAGATTTAGAGTATCAATGAATGTGTCAGTAAAATAGACTTAAACAGCCATGTTTGAAGGCTCAATTTCGTCCATATACAGTAAGTGCTTCAACCGGAAACTTAAAGTAAACATCGGTCCTACTGAAAATTCGATTTTCAATCAAAGGACTTGAGATAAAAAAAATCTGAAGTTATTGGGTTTCAATCAACGTTTTCGAGTTGTGCAAACCCGCACTAAGGATTCAGATTGAATATCTGGCCAAGATGACCTCATTGCACGTAATGAACTTTTGAATTCTTTGATAAATGTGTATTATTCCTTGTTTGAAGTCTTCTCACATTTTGCTTAGAGAGCGTTGGTAGTTGTTAGTTTACTGGAGCAAGACTCTGATTTTTAACCGACTTCAAAAAAGGAGGAGGTTTTCTATTCGTCAGAATCTTTTTTTATTTAAAATTAGATGATTATTAAGCGCGATTGTCTGTTTCATAACGCATCATACCGAAACGCTAAAATCAAATAGTCCAGCCAGAGTCTTTATACTTAATGGTACTATTATATATTCTGTGTTAATGGTGTTCAACGGCCAAGAGTACCTAATGCCGTGTTTCCGTGGTTCAGCGACTTTTTGATAACAGTTTTGAATTTGAAGAGTTCCCTTGATTTTTCCAGGATCCCATGACCATCGGAACACCTAGGAAGTATACTCTTTCAAACAAAGTAAGAATTTTCCAAATCGGTCCAAGCGTCTTTGACTAATCGGGGATCATACATACCTACCTAAAAAAAAAAACCGACGAATTGAGAACTTAAATTTTTTGAAGTCGTTAAAAAAGATTTATAACAATGAACGCACGCTCTTCGATCGTCCGTGTTCCGCGTCCTACGCCCGCATCGCTAACACCGTCAATTCAAATATCAAGGATATGCCCAAATGTCAGTCCCATGTTGCGAAACGGTATTGTCTAGGTAACCTCTGCACTTAGCTCTGCGTCGTCTGAGCTCCGAATGTAACAACTGAGGTAACGACATTCGCGAGGCATGCAAAGCATAAGGCTTCTTGTTCAAAATGTTTGTGTATCAATAGTTCTTGTTAATAATCTCATTCAGGCGCGGTTTTTAACCACGCAAAAACGACGGGGTGTTCTAAGTTTGACGTGTCTGTGTGTGTGTCTGTTTCTCTTTTCCCCTACGCTCAAATTGGTGAACAGATTTGAATGCGGTTTTTTTTTGTTTGAAAGGCGAATTTCTCGGAAGTGTTCTTAGCTATGTTTGATGAAAATCGGTCCAAGATGGCCGCCACCACAAAATGGCGGATATCGGGGGTTTTTTAATTTTTTTTAATTTATACTTGTTCCCCCCCCAAGGGTAAGGGGGTAAGGGAGCTCATCTCCATCTAAAGCTCCAATTGTCAACCTCACCTGCACGCGGTGCCCCCTGCTGATTTACCAACGAGGCCCTGACGACCGACCGATGGCGATATAACCATCCAAAACTAGCTAGACTTAGTAAATGACAGAGGCGTCGGGCAGCAGCGACACCGGTGCGAACAGTCTAGCCCTGCGATGACCAACACGCCTGCCCAGCGTGGTCATTATTTGGGCAAATCCTCGAAAAAAAAATACTTGTTCTACCGTACGGCGTGTTTGCCGCCGTGCGTGTGAACAAGCTTCCATTGATCTATAAAATACTGACGATCGTGTCTGCGTTACGGCGAATAAACCGTAACTTTTCACGGCAAAAAAAAACGTGTGTGAACAAGACGCCTAACGCCATGATACAAGCACGCGTAAAATAAATTGTGGAATATTGATACAGTTTCAATAGCCGGCCTCTGTTGTGGAAAAGGTCACGCCGTTATTTTGTTGGAACGCGAATTTTAGTTGGCAGTTATAGGTGTAGTTAAGTTCTACCTACTATAATAAAATTGAACGAATTTCGGCTACGGCCCACGGCAGTCAATCTCACGGAATCTAGCCAACTACGCTGCAAATTTAATGTCCACAAGTGTGTGCACAAAAAGCTGTGATAGCCTAGTGGTTAGGACGACCGACTTCTAATTGGAGGTCGTGGGTTCGATCCCGGGCACGCACCTTTAACTTTTCGGAGTTATATGCGTTTTAAGTAAGTATTTAAATATCACTTGCTTTAACGGTGAAGGAAAACATCGTGAGGAAACCTGCATGCCTGAGAGTTCTCCATAACGTTCTCAAAGGTGTGTGAAGTCTGCCAATCCGCTTGGCCAGTGTGGTAGACTATGGCCAAAACCCTTCTCACTCTGAGAGGAGACCCGTGCTCTGTAGTGAGCCGGTAATGGGTTGATCATGATGAGTGTGTGCAGAAACAGGTATAGCTACTCTCTATTCCCTCACTCGCATAGTCCGATGAGACTGAATTCCGACACGACGGAGAGATCAGGTGCAGGATAGGTATACGTGTTCTCCGAGGCACGAGGGTGTAACACCGCTAACTTCCCAACTCCCAGCTGCCACTGAGAATTTTCTTGACAGAAAAATAATAACTAATTTGACTCAAACCCGGGACCTCGTGATCCGCAGCCGAATGAGTTAGCCACTAGACCAACGCGGCAGTCATAAATAAATACCTAACTATACCTATAGGAAATTAGTAAGAAGACGCGAGCGACTCCGTACCTAATGCGAGATCAGTAAGGCTAAACAAGTAATCAATAAAACACTAAATAAGTAAGTTAACTTAGTTAATCTAGGATCACCATTGGTATCTTCACACGCTGTCATGCAATGGTAATCCCCGATGAGATCACAGGTGGGAATCTAGTATGTATGTTATCCACAGGTGACATGATTTGATTACAAAGTGTCCCCAGTGGCTACTTAACATGCTGACACGTTTTGTTTTTTTGAATATAAGATACACCTACTTAGGTTATAGGTATTAAGTATTTTAAATTAAACCGCCCAACAGTACATTAGATATCTCATATCTAAGGTATAGATAACACAGTTAGGTACGCTATGTACCTATACTTTCATTTATACGCTACAACTTATTAAGATTTTAATTCGATGCCATTTTAGTGGACTAGGATTGAGGAATCGAACCCGGGTCCTTCCATTAATAAAGTCACAACGGTCTAACGAAGACCGCTGCTGCAGAGATGCTGCGTTATGCGCAGTTTAAATGATTGAAAAGATCGACCCCTGTTCTAATTTGATTGTAGGTGGAGTCGTATTGGAACGCATCGCTTGGCGGCTGCGAAGGTTGCTAGAAGGGTAAAAGACTTGGTAGGAATCTCTAAGGTCAAAACAAAAGTAAAAAACATATCTACTTTCTCAAGGAACAAATTTCGCTTAGAAATACATACTTAAAAGGCCGGAACAATGAACCTGCAATATTTCACCTGGTAGATATAGTATATTATTGATACATATAGTAACATATTGTCTACATAACGACACATTTTGACAACCGTGGCTTATAAATGATGGTCCGCGTACACACAAAATTGATATGGAAGTGTTCACACTTACGACATCGCATTGTAAATTATACGTTCGGAACATAAATCCCGAACGTCACACCGGAGTCGCGGCATTATATCATAAACGTGTCGCAAATACTGCGGTAGGTATGATGACGTAGGTACCAGTCGAAATATACACAAACATCTGTACTAAAATTACTAACTAAAATTACTGCCTATTTCTTCCACATCTGGCGGGTAGTTTGAAATGCAAATTGCCGAACCTATACTCTGTATCTCGCTATGTTGGCGTGTAAAGTATAACAAGTGATTATGTAGTTGTTTGGACAGCGTAGCGGGTCTAAGCTCTATATCCTCAAATCTCTCTCCTTAAAAGTGGAGGTTTTGCCCAGCTGTGGGACACTAACGTGATGTGGTGGTGTTTAGGTAATTAATGTTCATGTACCTACAGTAGAGTACGCACTACGCATCAAAAAAATTTTAAAAGTTTAAATTGTGATCTGATCTGTAAAAGCCGTGGCATGTGAGTTAGCTCATTTCACAGTTCACATCTTCATTTTCGTTTTGGACATCGTGCAAATACAAATAGGTCCCTAATTTTGGTTTAATCAACAATAATTATATCGGTCTACAGCTTTAGACTATATACACTAGCGGCACGCTATGATGGCCGGTTTGACACATTACAATAGTGATGTGGAATGTCAATTTATTCTCGAACAAAAAACAATTAAGTTTTGTTTTTGTACCTGATTAAATAGGTTTAATAAAACAAAAATGTATATGTTTATTTAATTTATTTGAACGAACTGAATATTTGAACGAAAATGAATATACATACTTTATATGCACACAAGAAACATATGAATACAAAAGATACCAAAAAAGGTGCCACAAAAGGCCATAATTAATCAGATTCGTCCATACTACTATTTTCAGTGTCGTCACTGCTATCATCACATACATTAATAATTATATGTTCGTTTTCTATAATATTATCTATTTTCACATCTCTTTCATAATCTTCCCTTATTAATTTAACAGTTCTATTCACAACCTTTTCCCAGTCTCCTTTAGTCACATGTTCACAAGCTTCTTCTAATAATTTTAGCATTTTTTTTGTGGTAAATGGGGGTTCTGTATTGTGTCTTGCAGCATATCCCTTAATTTGAGCCCACACCAACTCAATCGCATTATACTCACAATGGTAAGGCGGTAACCGTATAACTCTGTGCCCATGTTCTAATGCTATTTCGTCAATGACGTATCGGATCTTGGTTGGTTTGTTTTCTTTTAAAAGACGTACTAATTCCGCTTTTAACATATTCATGTTTGCATCTACGCCATTTTTACGAAGCCATGCGACGATATCAGCTTTCTTTTGGGATTGGGCAGGTGGCTTGTCAATTTGCATCGAGTGGTATGGGGCGTTGTCCATAATTATAATAGATGGTTCAGGGAGGCTACACAACATTGAGGTAAACCATTCAGTAAACTTTTCTCCATTCATGTCTTCATGATAGTCTCCAGTGGTTTTTGACGCAAAAGCCATGAGAGAACCTTCGACAAACCCGTTGATGGTTCCGGCGTGACAAATTATAAGTCGCGATCCTTTTCCTACAGGAACTTTGGAAGTAGATGCTGCTGTGTCATCGTTCCAAGAACGGCCTACAGTATGGTTAGCATTAAGCCATGTTTCATCCAAGAACACAACATTTTGCCAATTTTTGATTTCTTTCACTTGCCGTAAAAAAGTATACCTTGCCATCGCTATATCAAATCTTTCCATCAATATTTTGCGTTTGTTACATTTTTTGTATCGAAATCCAATGGTCTTCAAAATCTTCGTTAAAGAACTTTCCCCACCGAAGAATAATCCAGCTTCCTTCAGTGAATGCACCAACTTTTTTCTTGTTGGATACTCCTTCTGTAAATAGTAGCCGTAAACATGTCTTCGGATAGCATCGGCATCAAAGCTATCGATGCCTACGACTGGTTTTGCTCGTTTTCTCTTTTTTGGTGTGTGAAGTTTATTTTCTTCTGTGCCAGTCTCGCCATATTTTTTTTTAGTTATCCGTCTAACAGTTCGTTGTCCAATATTAAGCGCATCAGCTACGCGTTCAACCACTGACGTTATAGGTAAAATTGGCCCTCCATTTTGAGCTTCACGATCGAAATAGTTACGAAGGCGTATTACGAACTCACGTGTCTGACTATTTAGAACAGTTCTCTGCGTACGTTCGGTCATATCGACGAAATCCACAACAAAGGGCTTGAACAGAGTCCAAATTAACGAGCAAGGGTCAACAGTAATGCAGTATCAATATTTGAAATCCAAAGCCAGGTCAAAACTATATCACAATCGCATTGCACTGACAGTTTATACTTTTCGAAGCAACGTCAATTCGAAACTGCTTTGTTTTGCATTGAGCATTGACGCGAGTTTGCCGGAGGTAGTAGTTGTGCTAGCCAGCGATCCTATGTGACGATCGTATTAGATTCCATTTTTAAAAATTTATTGATATTTTTTTGCGATTTCAGAGGTTTGTCCACATAGTGAAAATTGTTCATATTCACAAGTACATTCACCCCTTAAATGGTGCAAACTGATTTTTCTACACTTGTATACATTTAAGAAATCAATTTAATAAATAAATTTTGAGTCCTAAACCTAAAACTACATTCGATAAAATTTATGAATCTCTGCACATCACTATCGTCAATAAAGTAATACAATTATTTCCTTCAAAGTCGTTATCAATTAATACGGAACTTCATGAGCGGACAAACGTCAAACCGGCCATCATAGCGTGCCGCTAGAGTAGGTATACGGCGTATATACCTATTATCTACCTACCAACCATTGTTATCAATAGCAAGCCCTTCAATATAAAAAGCCTCCATGTGACAAGCACGCTAAGTTCGCGCTTTTGTTTCAAACTATTTATTACCTTGATATAATTAAACAAGGACTGTACTTTTTCGAATCAAGGTTTAATTAAAGCTACAAACCACTGTCTCCAAAGGTGTAGGTTAAACTCTTTGTTTCCCTAATTTAATGGGCAGGGTGCGTATTTTAATTAGCGCCTACGCATCTATTCAGACAATTCGTAAATCCTAGAATTGTACTTAAAAACTTCTATCGAGATTGAATTGAAAACAGATATACTTAAGTATACTGAAATCAAAAATCTACTAAGTAATCTACTCTAAGTATATATTCCAACTCTGTGATTTAGCACTTATAGTCGTGTTTATGTAGAGTTGTATCTTATTTAGATTGTGCCTACCTACATTAAGTTTTAAGGATTTATTAAATCTGACCTATTGATAAATTACGGTTGCATTGAAATTATAGAATAGCACAAACACTTTATCGAGAAAAATGTAGGTAGGTATGTTTTTGGATTTGAAAATATTATGTTGATATAGTAACTCACCATATTTCTTATTGTCCTTTCCTTTGTCAGATTTTCCTCTCGGGAACTGTGTAGGAACGCGATCGCTCTCAATGTCATCGTAATCCGGCTGTAAAAAAAGGATAAAATAGATAATTTACAAAATGCCCCAATGCAGCAGATATCGTCTACTTGTTTCCTCAACTCCATTGCATTGTCCTAATCTATATCACTTAATAAACCAGGCTTTAAATAAGGCATACATTCTATGCACAATTGAAATGTTTAAAAGGACGGACATACATATAAACTTATAAACCCAGTCAATACGATTACGTTATCGGAACACACAGGATTGTATTAAAAACCTGATTTGCTAATGCAAAACGACAAAAAGCATTAACCAGCAAAGAAATAAATGCGTGGGTACATGACTATCCTTATCTTCTTACAAGGTAAAACGAGATCAATGAACAACTAATGGTGATACGACGCTCATATTGTAGACGAGACATATCGCTAAAAAGAAACGCCAGTTGCCACCCTGATTTAAATTCGCGTTCACATAAATCAATGTCGTTTAGTGCTGGTAAAAAGGTCCTTGATGTAAGTCCATTTGTTTAAAAACACTCATTCTATATAAGTAAATTGTCTATTAGGGAACTGGTCAAAACATAACAATAACTCAAAATTTGTTCAAAAACATTCACATAAGGCATTCAAAAATGAATAGTTAAATTGTAAATTCATAGAGAGCTAAAAGCTGATCAACTGTGTCCCAGTGAACTGGACCATTGAAAAATAATGAAGAGGTAGTGAAAAAAAAGCATATCGCTCAACAAGTTTAGATAAAACTAATTGATTTAGATAAAACTAAACTTGTACGCTTACGTTAGTTAGAAGATTCTAATATCTATAGTTTTACGAGTACGAAATGAGGTCTCAAGAGAAAAGCTACAAGATGTGCGATCTGACTAGAACATATTCTAGAACATATTCTAAATATAGCTCATACTCAGATAGTTTATAAATTCAACCTTCTAGAAATGCTTACAATAGGTAAATTGAAACCATGCAAAATACAAAAAAAAAACTTTGGACAAAAGTATTTTAATGCAATGATAGACTCAACGATAACTTCTTGCCGAGACATGCTCGAGTCAATCTCAGTAGTAAGTTAATAAAGGGCAACAAAGGCAGAATATAATTGATTGCATCTTACAGATGCTTATCAGCTTATAAAGTGTCAAATAAATGCACGAGAGTGTTGGATCAATGCAAAAAGAAACCTCGCAAAAGGGACAAAAGGCATTCCTCATCTTTGTAATGTCATAGCAAAAGCGAGCTATTTGGATAAACCAATAAAAAGATAGTCAAGGTTGCCACACGTACATTTATCTTTGGCGGCAATGATTGCTTTGATATGTCATCGATAAAGACTCCATCATTGTTCACTTGGCTTCGCTTAATATGCGAAGTTTAATTTTAATGCACAATACATCGAATAGTGACTTTTATTATGAAGATAAGAATATGATAGATGCTATTACAAGCTCTTATGATCCTGTCAGATTGTTCAATATGATAGGTTCAAAGTTTTTTGAATTGACAAAATAATATGAAGCGATCATAATTATTATTATGAGTGTGTAGTGGACGAACATTTAAATATTATTGTGGTCAATACAATTGCATTTGTTGGAAATACTTATCAATCTGTTGCAATTTGAAGTAATATAGTATCATTATCCTTGGCATGGTGAATCTCAGAAACACTTTGCGTAAATCGGACCTTTATCAAACAAAACATTAAATGTCCCTTATATTATAAAAAAAATTGCAATCTTCGGTCAAGGTTTTGATTTCCATTAAGAGGCCGTTGTGATTCATGACTCTGAATTTATTTTGATTTGTATCCTCTTTTACATTAAGATTAAGGATATAGGTCGTAGAAGCCTTTTACACATGACAAGCAGTTGATAACTTATTTTAAGAGAAAATGCATAAATATGTAAACGATAATTTGTATGCTAAGATAAACTTCCGAAATTTATATATGATCAGATTAATACGGTATTAATAAAGTAGATGAAAAAAAATAAAAAATACTCGTAATATTTTTGTAACTGCAACTTGCTAAAGTTAGATTAAGTTAATGTGGGCAGGATTAATGTTTCTCTGATTGGTTCTGTGCTTCGTATAAAAATCTACTACGTAAATGGAATTCGTAATAAAGGCGCGCGTGAAAAACGTGCAAAAACTACGTGCAAATTGATTTTAAAATAAAAATAGCATCTCATAGCACCTTAACCTTAACAATTGCAATGTTATTTGCAACTAAGATAATGCAATTTTCCACAACTAATGTATAACAAATTGGACGTTATTTGTTGGCCACTCATAATTTAAACGGAATGCTTGGAGCGAATTGGGTTTCATTAATATCAATCTTGATTTCAATCAATTTGAAGGGCAACTCCTCTCATTAGTTCGAGGGAAAATCTGCTATGTTCGTTATATTAATAAGCTTGTATTTCATCGTGTTTGTTTAGTGGAAAAATTATTTGAGCCATAAATGTTCACTTGCTTTATTTTTCATCTTTTTTTCACTTATGCTTGCGCCTTAAGCAATTTGTCATTCTTTCTACATCATTATTCATATTTAATGAAATTTTATTTGAGTAAGATACGTGCAGAAATGCTTTTAACGTAATGCATAATGTGGTCCTTTCTAAATTGTCTTTACCGCTTTGTTATTTCATTTCGACATAAATTTTATTACTTCGCGTACCTACGAGTATCTAGGTATGTGTGTTGGTCTGATTTGTTTTATAAGGTATTTAGTCTAGAAATCATTTAAAAGTTTATTTTGTTAACGTGCATATGATTAAGTAATTAGTATATTATGTTGTCTGTCCATTTTTTCTAGCCTTTCATTTTAGTGAAGCTTAAGATGATAAAAGTTTTATCATTTGATCCAATTCCTTATTAAGATGAAACCCTTTTTATTTTTTTGCTATTTAATTGTGTATTTCAACTTCTACATATAAGTTACTTTCCGTTTGCAGTGATTAGCAGCAGCACATACGATGTAAATTGGACCTGGCTATATCTTAAGCATGCAGTCCACACTTGCATTAACCACGTTTTTTATTTTAGTCCATTTTGTATCTGCGTGCCTAATTGCCTATCCGGGCTAAACCCGTCAGCGCTATCAGACATCAGAATTTCTTCCAAAATATGCTCGTCATTTGTTGCGGAATTCCAAAAAAGATAAATGTTGAAATCTTTGAGTCTCACCTTGGGAATGTCAGCTGGTCCATAGCCATTTTCCCTCGGGGGCAGTTTCGGGGGCTTGTCGCCTCTCCTCTGTCCCATCTGCATCATGAGTTGTTCCCTCGTCGCCGCCACAACGCCGTTGTGTCCGTTGTGTCCGTTGAGACCGTACCCTCCAGAACTGCCGCTGGAACCTGAGCCGTTGGCGTTTGAACTGGCGATGCTGTAGGGATCTTCATCGGGTATCGGGATGCGAGGTCTGTTCTTGATGTCCATTGGTCTTTGAACTGTTGACAAGATGTTTTATTTTTTAATTCAGTCAAATGATGAATAAATACTACAAAAAATAATCATCATCATCATGATCAACCCATTACCTGCTCACTACAGAGCACGGGTCTCCTCTCAGAGTGAGAAGGGTTTTGGCCATAGTCTACCACGCTGGCCAAGCGGATTGGCAGACTTCACACACCTTTGAGAACGTTATGGAGAACTCTCAGGCATGCAGGTTTCCTCACGATGTTTTCCTTCACCGTTAAAGCAAGTGATATTTAAATACTTAAAACGCACATAACTCCGAAAAGTTAGAGGTGCGTGCCCGGGATCGAACCCACGACCTCCGATTAGAAGTTGGTCGTCCTAACCACTAGGCTATCACAGCTTCAAAAAATAATATAATATGTATTTATTACTAACGTAATTAGAATATAAGTACCGAGAGGTTTGTTATTACTTTGAGATAGATTCGGTAAATCAAAGGGGTCACAGAAAAACAGTCTCTTCAGGATAAAATTTCCCCATACTGTCCAGAAAATGTCTAGATATAAAAATTCAATGGGAAATCTTAGATAGGAACTACATAATATGTAGTATTGTTTAAAATCAAAAGTATAGCTCTGTACATCATCATCATCAAGGTTGTATCACCTCTAGCGTATAGCCTACGGGTATACATATAAGTACGGGTTGAAACAAGCGCATAGCCTCAAAAATATTTTTTTCTCCTAACCTTCACTGTAATTATTACCCATCTTTTCAACTTTCGCGACAGACAATACAAACACAATTCTACTATGTTGTACTTACGTACAAATGGAGTCACCTGTTAGATCCTTGGAAGGTTAGATCTTATGAAATATATTACGATCGTTATAAATTGACTTATAATCTTGACTGAGTCTGCACTGCAATGAACCTTTGATCTTTAGGTTGCAGTCGGTTACAAATGAGCCAATTTAGCTCGAAATAAATATCTGATTCGGAATTAAAGCTGTGTGATTTTGATGTGGGATGCATAAGCCGAGTTATTCATAATTTGATTGAAGGTTGACCTAGATAAAAAATTGAGATTGATTAATATTTTATACGAAACAAAATTATAATATTTATTATTTTTGCATTATATTATTGGACACTGACTAGTTTTTACTTAATTAAGGATTTCACAGTTTGACTTTAAAATTTAAATTCTTTTAAAATATTGATTATTTTTTAATAATTTATTACCTAGTTTGATTATTTATTTATTTATTAAGTACTTTTCGTTAACGATTTTAAAACAGAAAATTATATTCTGTTCAGTTTTGCTTAAAAAATATATTTTTTAAAATTAAAAACAATACCAATTTAATTAAGAAAGCCTTTAAAAGTCTCAGATTATAGAGTGGATATCATCCAAGAGGCGATGCACGGGGTATTTACATCGAGCACTATAAAATTTTTAAGTGGCTGATAAGTAGGTCTAATCTATCACATAGGTTAGGTGAAGGAATATGGCATCCTAACGCATTAGTAGTGGTAGAGGATATCAAAAGATGATATCCTCTACTCTACCACTGACCACACCTAGACCTATGTATACTTAATTAATGGAAATATGTCAAAATACTTAGCAATACGAGTTACGACGCGGAGAGATTAGTGTTGCCAAAATCTTAAAGAAAGTTCCTTGTAAGTAAATGATGTAACGCGTTTAAAGGACAGGGTTTTCGCGACTAGTCTATAGGCTTTATGTAGGTACTACATATACGTATAGGTACTTATTGTGGATGGCAACCTTTATGCCGTCGCATAATAATCATAGATCCTCGTGTTTAGTGATTGCCATCCGATCTCTGGATCACGACGTTGGATTGCGAAATGTTACCGTGCCAGAGCGTGTTAGATAATCGATTGGATTGTTATATTCATTTTATTGTTCCATAATCTTATACCCTAGTCGGCTATGCAAAATCAAAACCAAAGGTAGGCTACGTATAATATACGGGGTTTGATTATCTCCGGGATTTGATAAACTCTGATGAGCATAATATTATTATTATAGAAAGACATGATAGGTAATAAAGGTAAGGCTTTCTATTGCCTACCTACTTCCAATAAAATCAGATCGGTAAAAAATCTAAGACTTTTTGCATCTCCCGTATTGCAGTTAAAATTAAGGTCTTGAAAGAAAAAATCTTGAGTCTGGTCTTGATTCTTGGTTGAATAAACGATATAAAGGTATATAAAGGTATGTTGTCTATCGGCTAAGATTAATTGCAATAAGGCTTTATTTTTAATCGTAGTTTCGATGCAACCACCATACCGACTAGTTATTATTCTGTACGGTCATCAGCTTTATGTAGACGTACCTACGAATCTCTACATAATTATGTATGTACCTACCTAGTAACTTAGTAAACACAATAGAGCTAAGTACAGAAATGTTCAGTAGCTTAATGATTTCTATCTTAGAATATCGTTTACTATCAGAAACAGTGTGCTTAGTCTAAAGCGGAGCACTCGAAAACGAACTCGAAAACTATTGATCGATTTCAGAGTAAAATAGACCTAAAATGGCTTGTATTAAGGTTTGAGTTCGCCAATACATTCAGCATTCGAACAATGCTGAATGTATTGGCGAACTCAAACCTTAATACAAGCCATTTTAGGTCTATTTTACTCTGAAATCGATCAATAGTTTTCGAGTTCGTTTTCGAGTGCTCCGCTTTAGACTAAGCACACAGGTATCAAATGCGTACTAAGATACTTTTAATCTATAATATAATAAAACTGTAACAGATCCAATTCTGTACATTGAAGATATTTTGAAAATTTTTATCGGAGGGCACTCTATAATCGATACTGAAGCCAAAACTGCAATTTTTTTCATTTTTGTCTGTCTGTCTGTCTGTCTGTCTGTCTGTCTGTCTGTCTGTCTGTCTGTCTGTATCTTGGCCGCGCATCACGCCGAAACTACTGAATGGATTCGAATGAAACTTGGTACGATTTGAGTTTATACTCCGAGGTAGGTTATAGGATACTTTTTATCCCGAAATTCAGCACGGTTCCCTTGGGAGAGGGGATGAAAGTTAAAACGTGTATTTAGCTGTAATTCATTAACGCGTTATTCAATTTCACTCATTCTTTTTTTGTTAGAAAGGTAGTACTTTAAGTATTGTCCCGTAAATATTTCAAGGTCATAGGTTTTTTAGTTTAGAAATGACAGGCATTTATTGGGTTACGATAACTTGGGACCCGGATCTTTGTACGTACGGCTTATTTTAAACTGGCGTGCGTTTAAATTTATGTTTGTCGTTCTGTCTATTTGTTCCAGCTAATCTCCGAAATGGCTGGATCGATTTTAATGGAACTTTCAATGTTATAAGGAGTAACAGGCTACATTTAGTTTAGGTACAAAAAAGGATTATGGGATCCAATCCGATCCTATATAAAACCTATATCCAGGCGGACGAAGTCGCGGGGGTCGGCTAGTGAAAAAAATAAAATTCAGTGAGTAGGTATAATATCGTAATTTCAACGCCTGCCCATTGTAAATAGCAAAAATACACTCAAGTTACTCGTAAAACATTGCAGCAACACGTTATTAACACAGACAATTAAATAGAAACCCGATTCCTTTTGCGACGCAAATTGCTATTTTAATGACTATTGTAACTCGCACGCTGTTAACACTAGAAGGGTATGAAAATAGAATTCAAATAAGTACTAGGTACTTATATTAAACATTTGCTTGTAGGACCGATTAAGATCGAGGACGACCTGCTTAGACGCCTAGTTTATTTAACGCCGATTTTTGTGAAGCATCTGCGTTAAAAGTAGTAGGTACCTACTCGTAAATGCATCACGTTCTCTTTTCAAACTAATTACTTATATTTTATTTTGTCAAACTGATAAAAGTCCCGCATCTGCGATAGGCCTTAACCCATTGCCTTAACCTCTTGGTACTGTCATTTTAAATTAAATCGAATGAGCCAGCGGAAAAACATGAAAGGCTACCTTTAGGGGCACAGTAGGCAATAATTAATTCTTAATAAGCTGGGCCCTTGATAGGTAACTAGTGACTCGTGGAATCGTCATTCATCTACCCTCAAGGCAATCATTACTATCGTTAATTATTCTGGTAAGTATAATTTAAACAAACTAATTTTGTGGTGATTAAACACGCTAACTTTCTTCCTAGTACCTCCCACAGAATTCAGAATATGTATTATTCACCTACTATTCTAAAAAAGACACGTATTTACCTATGGTTAAACTTTAATTTACGTTGCTTTGGATGCTATAGGTAGATAAAATATGTGGTTGGTGGAACAGCCAAAAAGCGACGACACAGAGTCGTTGGCCCGTTTCTATTATTTTCATATACCATTTCTATTACCGTTTTTTAGCATTCTGTGCCATTCACCTACTTATATTGTAGATTGTAGGTGTGAAGTGAAGGAAACCTGACGGAAGCTGCCGACCTCGCTAAGGTCGTCAGCTACTTTCGTTTAGTTCAGTAAGCTGCCATATTATCTAGTGTTCAGTCACATACGTGGTACTTTGCCGTATCTTTGCTAGGTACCTACGCGTTTTTCCATCTTACCTCAATGACAAATGCTATGCGACACGACGCGACGCGATACGAGTCTATAAAAAATGACAAAATCTACGCGACAACGTAGGCCACGTGAAGGCTCAGCTACTGTTTGATATTTTCGCGTCGCGTCGTATTATGTCGCGTTCTCGCGTTTGCCTTTCACCTAGGACAAGGGGGTAAGATGGCAATTGCATCGTTTTGGCGTCGTGCCAACTAGCTTACGATTAAGGATATCATAGGGATTTCAAACTTGTCGGGTTTACACCGATTCCAATCGTCAATCGTCACTTAGCATCACTTAACATTAGCTTAACATCCACTAAGATCGAATTCAATAGCTGTCACCGATAAAAAAATTCAAACAAAGGATTTAAAAAGGCTTTATTTTCTTAGATTCTCGATAAAGATGTACAGGAACAAGATAAGCACGTGTAACTACAATATGGTGTTGACCACCGCATGTGTCGGAACAGGGTTGGAATCCAGATTAGTATAGTCAAAGACCTGAATTCTTAAAGAATACAAAGTTACGAAAAGTAAGGAAATTAGGTATAGGTACTCGTAAATAAGGGATAAAAGAATTTTGTTTGATGCCAACTTCAAACAATTTTATGGAAGTCAATAAGTATATATTTAGGTAGGATTTTGAGGAACTCCTCTAGTGTTTTAAAAGCATAATATATGAATTTACTGTCCTAACCGATGGCGGATGAACTAAATTTTGCAAAAACTTAATTTGCAACATCGCTCATACAGGGGTCGTAATAGCATTTCTTTGGTTCGCCTGTTGCGGCGGAATCTTGTTGCTGATGTCACAAGTATTTTCAGTATTAATGTGTGAATTATGGTTTTTTTTATAACTGAACTGAACGGTAGTTTCAACATGGATCACTTTTGTTTTTCAATCGCATAAGACTTCCTTCATTCGACGATTTGAACTACTTTGCATAAAATCAGTCACGACCCGTGTTTGACCAACATTTAAACGTTTCAATTGCTAATCTAAGATTCTAAATGCGCACTCTAATGAGGTACGGGAGGAGAGGTATCGCCTACTAGAGGCGGAGATGTGCAGTAAAACTGCCTCAAACGCACTGGTGTAAAAGTCCACTAGAAGCTTTGCCAGTAGTGCTTTTAGACATTCAGTAATATGGCGCTGAATCTGCCTTTACACTGTCTCTCAATAATAACAATAATCATAAATAACTCCACTCAACGAGTAGCGAAGATGAATTTGGGCGGAGCACATAGTTTTTTAATTTATTTGTTATGAAGTTCGAAGAACTGATAAATGCCATGTGGAAGTCTCTACAATCAGAAGCGAAACAATACAAGCCGAAAACTCCGTCATGCGTAACTTTAAATAAAGCTTAATATGAAAATATTATGGTTAAGCTGGACAGCCGCGGACGGTCGTCTAATAATTTATGACGGTCACGATGACAACGATGATTAGTTCCAAGCTTACGTCTTTGTACCTAATAACTAGATGAGAGCGTTTTTATTTACGCCTGTAATATTATGAGGTCTGTGTCTCTATGGTCGATAACTCAATGGCTAGCAAATGGTTCTGTTCTGACGATCTAGTTATGCCACAGCCAGTCACGAATGAGCCCGACCTTCATGTTGAAATCGAAATTTGTCGGTCTGTAGAACATGTCCATGTTAACAAAGCAACCGATAGTGTTACAGAAACGGACATTGAAAACAATGCGAAAGACCACAACCATTAGACACTGTGTTAAGATGTTATCTTGGTGTTCTAGTTATTAACGTTTTTAATAAATCTTCTGTAAATGTCAGTCAGAGGAAATTAAAAGCTTTGTTGCAATGTAACTACTATGGGTTATATACTTATCCAAACAAAAACATTTCATGTGAATAATAAGGCCAACTTCCTATCAAAAAGTTTCGGCCATTAAAAGTACTGATATCAAAAATTATGACCAAGTCCTTTGCTAGGCTCGATAAATGAAACCATACAGTTTTAGAAGGTATATCTTCTTCGATCACCCTCAAGCTGTCATACCATTCCTAATGATCCTGTTAAAATATTTTTAAATAATTTATATCTTACTAATAACACTATAATATGAAGCTCATTTGGGACTGAGAATAGTTTTATTGTTTTCAACTTGACAACATTTTTGCACTCCTTTGAATTTGTTTAATTTAAAAAATGTTGCCAAGTTGAAAACAATAAAACTATTCTCAGTCCTAAATGAGCTTCATATTATAGTGTTATTAGTAAGACATAAATTATCTATCTATAATATAATAAAACTGTAACAGATCCAATTCTGTACATTGAAGATATTTTGAAAATTTTTATCGGAGGGCACTCTATAATCGATACTGAAGACAAAACTGCAATTTTTTTCATTTTTGTCTGTCTGTCTGTCTGTCTGTCTGTCTGTCTGTCTGTCTGTCTGTCTGTATCTTGGCCGCGCATCACGCCGAAACTACTGAATGGATTCGAATGAAACTTGGTACGATTTGAGTTTATACTCCGAGGTAGGTTATAGGATACTTTTTATCCCGAAATTCAGCATGGTTCCCTTGGGAGAGGGGAAGAAAGTTAAAACGTGTATTTAGCTGTAATTCATTAACGCGTTGTTCGATTTCACTCATTCTTTTTTTGTTAGAAAGGTAGTACTTTATATATTGTCCCGTAAATATTTCAAGGTCATAGGTTTTTTAGTTCAGAAATGACAGGCATTTAGTGGGTTCCAATAACTTGGGACCCGGATCTTTGTACGTACGGCTTATTTTAAACTGGCGTGCGTTTAAATTTATGTTAGTCGTTCTGTCTATTTGTTCCAACTAATCTCTGAAACGGCTGGATCGATTTTAATGGAACTTTCAATGGCAGATGGGTGATGTTATAAGGAGTAACTTAGGCTACATTTAGTTTAGGTACAAAAAAGGATTATGGGATCCAATCTGATCCTATATAAATCCTATATCCAGGCGGACGAAGTCGCGGGGGTCGGCTAGTTTAAAAATATTTTAACAGGATCATTAGGAATGGTATGACAGCTTGAGGGTGATCGAAGAAGATATACCTTCTAAAACTGTATGGTTTCATTTATCGAGCCTAGCAAAGGACTTGGTCATAATTTTTGATATCAGTACTTTTAATGGCCGAAACTTTTTGATAGGAAGTTGGCCTTATTATTCACATGAAATGTTTTTGTTTGGATCTCACTCCTTTTTTCTAAGTATTTCAAAGTTAATGCAATAAGTATAATGAAGTTGTGATGGCTTATAATCGAGTCTTTTTTCTCTCTTACGCTTCAGTATAATTAGGAATAGAACCCTATCACATTTTACGGTCTGATTAGATGTGGTTTAATCTTCAATACATAGTATAAAACAAAGTCGCTTTCTCTGTTCTAATTGGGTGAATTTTTATTTTGTTCGTCTGTCTGTCAAAATCACAGATAACAGAAACTCCACTCCAGAGTATTTCCACTCAGTGGTCAGTTTCAGAACTTAGAACCATACGGCTTAACTAAGAGAAGATTTTGAGTATTTGACTCTCATTAAGTTTAATGAATAGTATTAGATATTAGTGATACCTAGTAGCCGGAATCAACAGGACACCAAAGTCTCCTCCAAACCTCCAAAGTCGGCCACCCATCCATTTCCTGACTTGGGTCAAGGTTGCTTATCAAAATTATTAAGAAAATCGCGCTTCTGGTTTTATTGGCAAAGACGAATCTCAAACTACTGGAAGGAACGGGCTTAGGCACACAGATAGCTATTAATGTGGCGTACGACATCCGCAAAGAAAGGATTTTTGAAAATTCAACCCCTTAGGGGGTAATATAGGGGTTTAAAATTTGTGTAGTCCACGCCGACGAAGTCGCGCCCGCGACTTCGATAAAAAAATATACCTCTTGGCGTTTTATTATTTACCTACACTTTACTTTTTATTAGAACTCAAGACCAGTAAGATTGACCCCTTGCTAGAAAACTTAAAAAGTCACATCTCCCTAAATAGTGCACCGATTTCGATGAAACAAGAACCATATATAGCTTCGAATAAAGTAAAATACATTTATTAAAACAAAATGAAAATTTGTTCAGTATTTTTTGTGTGATGTGGGAACAGACAGATTTTTATATATCTTTGAATTGGTCAGTGTCTGATGCAACTTTTTGACATTTTTCGATTTTTTCCTTCATATACACACTAAGACTCATCTTCTTACCAAATTTCAACATTCCACATACACGGGAAGTGCGTCATAATTTTGATCAGTCAGTGAGTAGGTCTTGTTTTATGTGATTTTCAAACCTCTGTATCTCAGAAACGGTTCAACTTGAAAATTTGAAACTTTCAACTTATCATCACATCCACGAGTTTAACTTATATTTCAAATTTCGTAGGATTACTATCCCGCGAACCAGAGTTATGAGGGGGGTCAAAACAGCTCGAAATGGATCGTGTAAATAACACACTCGTGCGACAAGGCCGGAGGAACTTGGCCTGGCGCACTTCGTGCGCCTAGATCACTTCTCGTTATAATATAACTTCTAAACTTTTTAGTGGATTTCAATTAAAACATTTCATTTCACGAGGAAAGTTTTCAAGTAACTTTTACACTTTTATATTTTTTCGTCTGTAGAATAGATAACTAAGCCCACCCCTGCGAAGCTGAAAGCTGAGGCGAGTCAACATTAGGTAGTATAATTATCTATAGATAAATTTAAATGTGTGTTTCTGTTCGTCACCTTTTGCCTTTGTATGAAATTTCGCATATAACTTGCATTCCCGAGACAGGAACCTGTACAAGTACGGACTTTTACCGTAAGACAATATCTAATTCTCGCAAAAAAAAAAAAAAAACATTCCATGAAAAATAATGCATTTTAATGAAGACATAGTTGTGGGCATCGGTTAGGTTAGTGCTGCAAATGAAACAAAAAGCGAGCTAATATTAAATCTAGATCGTACACAACTTTTGATTTAAGAGAACAGATCTAAAATCAATAAATTTATTTGAGCTCTGCATCCGATAAACGGCGGTCCAGACCGCGAAACCACTGCAGGAAATCTAGCAGCGTATCTTATCCGAGCTGGGAAATCACGGGAATCTCCGTGTGCGGTTTCTTTCCCATAAATACTTGTATGATTTGAACAAAACCAATATCGGATCTGGAATAGGTGCCTAACTAGATACAAACCTAGTAGCCATGGTAAAGCTTTATAGTTAGAAAATTTGCCATAAAATTGAGTGGAATGAGGTGCAATACATCATGAGATCGAGTCGGATTGCATTGTTGCACAACAATAAAGCGAGCTACTGAGAACTGAAGCGCATAGATGGTTGTTATGAGAACCGCTAAATCAGACGCGCAATTTGTTATAAAATTGCTCGAAATGAAAATATTTGTTTTGGTGTAATACTATGTTTAGCTTTTAAACTTCTACGTGCTTCTACGTCTGAGCTCGTTTATCAATGGAATTCGATTGTTCCGGAAGTAAAGGTCGATATAAAAGCAACTTGCTAAATATTTATATGTGGAGCTGATCACCTTGCGTACACACCAGTACTTTTTTGAGCAGATTTGCTCCATTGATTAAAATGTTTTATTCGGAAGGCAAGCAATAATTCAAGGCAAGAGTGAATAGGCATTTTCTAGGCAAGCGCGTTCCAACTTAGACTTCATCATTGCTGTTCAGGCATGATTGTCGTCAAGCGTAAGCCTATTTCGCAATAAAAAAAAACAAACAATATGCCACTGCATTGTGTGCTTATTCTTGTGGTACGCTGCAAATGGAAACATTTACGGCTTTAGCAGCCTTGGGAACGAATGGCATATTAATCTGTGATAAAACAGCCTCAAATGTGGCTTTTACTAAAATTATATATGTAACTTGTTTTCCATCTAGATTGTCTTTGGGATGTGGATATGTACGTGATCCCTGAGTGCTATAGGCTATATATTATGTATCACGGGCGATTTGGTAGTATGTATGTATGTAGGTATGTACCACGCCAGTTTGGTATATAAAAACTGACAGAACCTCTTTATTAGGTACCTACTCAGTTAAAGATTATAATATTTTGTCGATTGAAAACTAGAGTAAATAAATAAAATTAAAGCCCTTAACGTGGTGTCGCCAGGTATGGACCAGGCACCAGTAGCTGACCACCTTCACCGTTTTTAACAAAAATAAGAGCTAGATTAGAGTTTTACCGCTGGCAACATTTAAACCATGTAGAATAGGGATCTGTTTGTCATATTGACAAATATCATATGAAACGGCCATTTTGTTTTAAAATGGCAAGGCGAACAAAATGTTGTGTGCAAATATCTTTCGATTTCAATAGTTTTCTTAAGCAAATCGCTAAGAAGGTAAATAAACGTTTTGATCGATGGATTCTCGTTTCTGATTAAAATGTAAATTTACAATGATTAAATCACTTAGATATAAACTTTAAAACATGCTTGTGAAGAAATAAATGCGACATAGAGTTATTTTCAAGTTTTAGAGGGGATGTCCATTACTGGATCGGAAACACATCAAAAATCCAGTCATGGACCTATCTATTCTTATCATTTAAACACAATTACAAGTCAAAATTAAACTTGTATAGTTTAACTAGCTTCTGCCCGCGTGAATTTCGGTTTTTTAACCCCCGACGCAAAAACGACGGGGTGTTATAAGTTTGACTTGTCTCTCTCTCTGTGTGTGTGTGTGTGTGTCTGTCTGTTCCCCTGTAGCGCTCAAACGGATGAACCGATTTGAATGCGGTTTTTTTTGTTTGCAAGGTGAATTAGTCGAGAGTGTTGTTAGCTATGTTTGATGAAAATCAAGATGGCCGCCACCACAAAATGGCGAATGTCGGGGGTTTTTTTAATTTTTAATTTATACTTGTCACAAATCCCAAGGGAATCGAGGATTTCCGGTTCCCGTTCCCGCTCCCTTATGCAACTTTTATAGCTACTTTCAAGGAGGTTTGCTATAGTAATCTACCTATAACCGTAGCTATAGATTTTGGTTTTTTCAAAATCCCGTGGGAACTGTGGATTTTTTCAGGATAAAAAGTAGCCTATGTGTTAAGTCATGGCATAATCTATCTCCATCAAAATTTCAGCCAAATCGGTTCAGTTCGGTATAGTAGAAGGATTGCATCTTAAAATTTTTTTTCCTTCAAATCATAATTTGACAAATTAAAAGGGTTGAAAAGGTGATTCCGAATATATAATTTTTTTGACTAAAAAATATTGTGATCAAAAGTGAAAGAGAAAAAAAATTATCACACAGTTGATATTTTTTATTTTTTAACAATACTTGTTTTAAAAAAATAATTATGGTTTCCATGCAAAAAAAAATCTGATGGGTGGGAAAGGGTTAAATAATTAATATCTATTATTGTAGTTCCATTTAGATGCGCCACTTTTAACATTTTTTAGAATGTAGGTATGAGCTCAAAGGAGCTTAGAAAAAACAAAGAGTTCCCGCGGGATTATAATAAACCTAAATCCACGTGGACGAAGTCACAGGCATCCGCTTGTATGCAATATGGGGCCTAGCTCTATATTAACACAAAATAAAGAAGTGTTAATAGTAAAACGTGTCATACGAGTAGCTATGAATGAGGAAACTTCTTTCACCTAGAAAGAAGATTCTCCATAGCTAAGGATCATCTTTTGCCCTCTTGGACAGTGTCCAAGCAATTATTACGCAAGAAGAAAGGAAACCTTTTACAGGTAACAGGCCTAGAAAAACACTTATTCATGTTTTCAAAAAACAGGCGAAAATTCCTCGCTGCTTATGTGAGCAGTATCGTGCTGCATCAGGATTAAGGAGCTGGGACTCAGAGGTCCGTGATTCAATCTAAGCTTGGTACCAAAATATGAAGTCATAGTGGACAGTTCCCGAATCCCTTTAGTTTAGGTGGGTAGTACCCTACAGCATCAGGATTAAGAAGTTGAAGCAAATAAAAAATTATGGAACCATTTTGTAAACGTCCTCAAATAGACAAGTGTCAAATTGAAATGTGACGAACCTTGGTTGTTTCTACGTAACTTTGATATTTATATATTATTCGAAATAATCAAGGAGCGGATCAACAAATTCTTTAAAAGCCGGCAACGTATTAGTGGTTCCTTTGGTGATGCAAATGTTCATGGGCAGCGGTAATCACTCAACATCAGGTGACCCGCTTGCTCGTTTGCCCACAATCCATATAAATAAAACAAGAGATAAAGTTCGTAAACTAAAACCCATCATCATCATCATCATGATCAACCCATTACCGGCTCACTACAGAGCACGGGTCTCCTCTCAGAGTGAGAAGGGTTTTGACCATAGTCTACCACGCTGGCCAAGCGGATTGGCAGACTTCACACACCTTTGAGAACGTTATGGAGAACTCTCAGTCAATCAATCAATCAATCAATCATTTCAATCAATAATAGTATACAAGTATAAATAAAAAATTTAGAAAACCCCTGACATTCGCCATTTTGTAGCGGCGACCATCTTGGATTTGCATAGTGCTATTCTACTAGTCAAGTCCTTTCATTTGATACACATATTAAGGCAGTTGTGATAAAATATGTAATCCGCCATTTTGTAGCGACGGCCATGTTGGTTCGATTTTCATCAAACATAGCTAACAACACTGTCGACTAATTCACCTTTCAAACGAAATAAAACTGCATTCAAATCGGTTCACCCGTTTGAGCACTACAGGGGAACAGACAGACACACACACACACACACACACAGATACGTCAAACTTATAACACCCCTTCGTTTTGCGTCGGGGGTTAAAAATAATAATTTAGAAAAACGTCTATTCAATTGTGTACTAATGGAAGAAAAGGCGGGGCAAGCGGTTAGTGGCGCCATCTGTTATGTCTATCTAAAACTAACTTAATATTCCAATTTAGCTGTGCGAACGTCACTTCTCGATTTTTTCGCATATAAAATGTAGCCTATGTCACCCCCAAACTATAACAACCAATCAATTAACACCTCATTCATCAACATTGGCCCAGTAGTTTAGGTGCTTCGCTAGAACAAAAAATTGGATACAAACATACATACATAGACTACAAAAATCATAACCCTTCCTTTTGGCTTTGCAGTAATCAGATAAAAACGAACTGTCCATCACTGGGTGTCCATAACTGGATTTAGACTGTCCATCATAAAGATTTTTACATATTTCAGTTGATCGTTTTTAGGTTTCCATATTTCAAAACTCGTTCGACTATTTCTAAATTTTAGCAGTTAGTGAGAAGCTCTGTATATCTGAGTATATCATTGTAAAATTATAACACTCTAGATTAAATAATAAAAAAGTTATAGCTCCTCATGTTTGACTCGGCGCTTAACCCTGTCCATAACTGGTGCCACCACGTTATGTAGTTCAAGCCAGTTTCGAATCTTGCCCTAAAATTTGTGTTCAGTAAAAACTAATTCCATGTAAAAACTTGCGAGTTTTTGCAGGTTGCCCTAAAAGTGTACAAAAGTAGAGCCATCTACATAAAAATTGAATTTTCTCTAGTTACGAAAACTTCACCCGCCGGCCAAGGCCGCGGCGACGTTGTTCCAAATGTACCTGTACATTTACAGTTCGGCGTGAGAATGTTGCATTACAAAAATTAAATTTTGTTCGTTAGCCGTTTCTTAATGATAAGTGTTGAGGTCGGTTCATTGTTGTGTTGCGAAGCTATACCCCGGTCTCCGGAGGTCTGAGACAAGGTGACGGCAACATTGGACCGGCATCAGTCACGTTCACATCATATTATACATGTGCGTTTTCCGCGCTAAATGTATTCTACTACTACTACTGCAGCCTTTTAACGTCCCACTGCTGAGCACAGGCCTCCTTTCTCATAGGAGAGAGGGATTTAGAGCTTAGACCCGCCACGCTGCTCCAATGCGTGTTGACGGGCTTTAACGACTATTGTCACATCATAGTGATAATAACCGGGACCGACTGCTTTACGTGCTCTCCGAGGCACGGGGGTGAAACACCGCCTCCGGGCTGGCACTGAGAAGTTCTTGACAGAAAAACCCAGTACCTAACAATTATTTGCCCAACCCGGGCATTGAACCCGGGACCTCGTGATCTGTGGTCGAATATGGTAGCCACTAGACCAACGCGGCAGTTATATACGGCATCAGTCACGTTCACATCATATTTAGTGTGTTTTTCCCCGCAAAATGTATTCAATGATAATTAATTAATTAATGAGTTGATAATATATCGATGACGCGTGATTGATTTTCTGTAGTGTCCTTGTAAGTTGTTAATGTTACCAATGGCTTCTGAATATTGTGTTTAAGCGCAGTTTATCTTATGACTACAGTAATATGATGTATTTATTCATATAGCTACCTACATATTGTAACTTTTTGTGTTTTGAAAAGAGCAATTCTTGAGTTTCATGCTCTACTCAGATAATCTGATTTCTGAACCGGTAGTAGAGTCTTGACTTGTCATACGAGCCACAAATTAGCCAAAATTACATAAATTATTTTGAACATCAGAATAAGATGCTGATAATTAGTATAGAAAATAACATTAGAATATACATTGACGTTTACCTATAAAGTAGTCTAAAGTCATGTAGGTAGTTGCTTATTTAATCTTCGCGGTCAACGTATTTTTACATCCAAGTCATAGTCTATAACCGTGACCGCGGAACGCAGAACTTTATACACACACAGATCACAGAACTCTAGACCGTCTTTTGTGGATAGATGCTTAGTAAGCTGTACCTGACTTACGGAATCGTATCGATGTATGGAATTTGATAATAATTGTTATGCAGCGTACATCGTATTTTACTTGAATGGAATTCTTATTCTGCTTATTAATAAACTTAAGTATGGACACCATCTTTAAAACGGTATGTCTTTGTCAACGTTGGGGAATTTATTTTGTACGATTTGTATTGCGCAGTCCTCTCGCGTAAAGTAGGTAGTTTCATTTGCGATTTTTGTTCTGATTACTTCGTGCTACTGGCCAGAAGGAGATTTGTCCTTTATGTCGTCTTTAATGATGAGAGCACGCCATTGCATTAAGTAGATACTTCATAGATCAGCACAATGAGCTTATCCATTATAGTTTTAAATTACTTTAATGCATACTTTTTGTTGAGTTGCGAAGCTGAAGTTAATGGATATTCCTCAAAGAACGGATAAGTAGACGTTGGGGTCTAAGTGTTTAAACACACTATGCCGAAAATACGCGACCGAAGTTCGGCGTGACTACGCCTGCAATACGTATTAAATTACTGATGACACACCAAACCGAAATTACGTCGCGTTATAGCGTACAGCCGAACTTCGGTCGGGCGTAAGTTCGGCAGCGATTCGGCGGCAATGTTTTGTATAGCAACACATTATACGCGACCGAAGTTCGGTTCGATTGTCGATTCTAAAGCCTCAGCAATTGCTATTACTGTAAAATAGTCCATTTTTTGGGTTTCGCACCTCAAAAGTAACAACGGAACCTTCAGAGTTCAGATCACTTTGTTTTGCGTACTGTAGATAACACGGCACGACGCCACGACAACGCTCGAGACACTGAATACCCACACAAAGTTACGCAACTGAATTTCTGCCGCGTAATTTCGGCCGCGTAATTTCGGCTCTCGTGTGTCATATCAGCTGAATCCGTCGGAACGTAAAATCAGCCACGGAACTTCGGTCGCGTATTTTCGGCATAGTGTGTTTAAACACTAAAGGAGATAAAATAGCGACCTTGTAACGAGAAACGCACAAGGAAGACCTCCCATTAGGTGGACAGACGGTCTGAGTCGCTGGACCCGCTGGATACAAGCGGCACAAGGTCGTTCTCTGTGGCGATCCTTGCAAGAGACCTATGTCCAGCAGTGGACGTTTATTGGTTGAGATGAGGACAACAATGTTTTTTGTCCAGCAATAATTTATTCTATAGTAGCACGATTAGTTATTTACTTAGCAGTTTTGGTCGTGTTTTTGAGATTATAATAACTTTTTAGTATGCGGAAGCATCTACATGCCTGTGGTCTGATAAGTTTTTTAGTGTAAACGTCGTATGTACCGGCCAAGGTAGTAAAATGGGATGGACGGATTGATTTCTTGTTTTTTTTTTTCGTTTCTTTTTTTTAAGCTTAAAATTTACGGCCAATGCGCATTCTTTACCAGATGCAAAGGTCATCATGTTAAACAAATAAAACATGTTAAATGTTTATCTATGTGTACTTATAGAAAACATACATAATACCAATATTCTACGAACATAATATTGTAGCTAGGTATTATTAATCAATTTTTGGAAATATTTTTCATTTTAAATAACCTACTGTAATACATAATATGTAAATTGAGGGGAACTCTCATCATTCACACACACATACATACCTATGTATACTCGTACACACTCAAAAAATCGCTTTACAACCATCCTGAGGTGGCGACCTTTTTTGAGCAAAACTCGCTACAAAAAGGTCTCTGATACATTGTCAGAGGATAATTTAAATGTGAAAACCAAAACAGTACCGTGCTGACTTACAGACCGACAACGCAGGGCCTAAACTGGTGGAACTGAAAATTTGAAATTTAGAGAAAATATTATTTCTTTAAATACGCTAAGTAGAGGTGCACTAAGAAAGGATTTATTTGCATCCCTAAAGGTATCAAGCTTAATTTTTTCCAAAATTTAAATCCACACAAACAAAGTTGCTATTATATGCATAGTATAAATTGTGTCATTTTACTTTATTCAATCTTATACTTAAATAGAAACAGATCATTAAATTGATACAGTAAAGATAAAAAATCATGTAAGGTTGTTTGTATAGGTACCTACAAGCTTTTGTCAAGTACCTATTGAAAATTTTCCACGGGTTCTCAGACTATTATACATATTTAAAAAAAAAAAATTAAAAACGATTTCACGTCACGACTAATTAACATTTAAATATTTAAACAGTTTTGCCAACATATTAATTAGTTCATTTCGACTTCAGATATTTATCTAACGAAAGAATTCAACGCGCTAGTGTTACTAAACTAATAGCTGTTTGTAATAAAACGTTAAAGGAATTTTTATACGAAACGAAGGATGCCGCTGCATAACTTTATAATTTGTACAAAAAACATACCTACTACCGCTTAAAAAAAGTTGTTTGAAATCTTCAAATTTGTAATAATATTAATATTACGTGATGCTTAGTTGCAGGACGAATCGATATATTATGTAGGTTTTTGCGACTTTTCGTGATGCTCATTTTTTGTATTGTCTACCGAAGTAAAGTAAAGGTTATATAATTTGTTGTACCAGTTTAAAATCCTTTTAAATATGACTCAAATTAATGTTGATATTTTTTATGGAACGTAGACGATAATATATTTAGATAATAATTAATATACCTAATATGTATGCATTTGATGGAAGAGAGGTTGTAGGTATGTGTGGTTTTTTGTATGTACATCTGTTACCATTTTCCTCAAAAAATACTGTATCGATTTTGATGAGATTTTTACGTTACTTAGATATTTATTTTATTTTATTTATTTATTTATTAAACACACACAACAGATTATGACAAAAATAAATAAACAGAAGTAATACATGCAATAATGCTTAAAACTAGCCACTCTCCAATAAAATGTGCGTTATTAAGCGATAATTGGTTGGACGTGTCTTTTTTAAATAAAACTAAGACTAAAACTAAAAATAACTAATTATAAATTAAATTGAATTCCACATTAAGATTAACTACTCGCAAAAATTTAATAAGTTTTAGAGACAAAAACACAGTGAGCAAAATAATTAAAAAAACAACTACTTATTGTGTATTTGACAAAGTGTTGCTGCTTCGGACTGATTTAATGAATACAGCCGATTTGCCGTTAAATATGTCAACATCATCAGAAAGAACCATTTCGTTATATAACCGGCACATTCTAACCACTGGATTATAAAAGGAAGTATTATTTTTATATATGTTAAGATGAAAGGTTCTACATTTCTTAGGGATACGACTAATCTTCGTAGGGTACCTAATAATAATATTAATCAAAGATAGCAGCACGGGAGAATCAATATATGAGTGTAAAATTTTGTGTAAATATATCAATAATGAAATGTCTCTTCGAATTCTTAAGGTTTCGACCTTATAGTGTTCTAATCTAAGTGCATAACTAGTCAAAGAGCGATACCGACCATTACGCCAAGCCAAAGTTCTGAGACAGCGTCGTTGAACTCGCTCAATACGATCTGAATGTATACCGAATAATGAGGTGACCAGATGACAGAAGCATATTCAACCACACTCCTCACAAAACAGTTATATACAGCCAACAAACTTTTCGGTTTTTTGAAATCTCTAGTATTTCTCAATACAAACCCCAGCATTTGATTAGCTTTTTTAATTATGTGGTCATAGTGATCACGAAATGTCAATTTACTATCGATAAGTACGCCTAGATCTCTAACCACATTTTTCCGTTCAAGTGTACTTTGATTAATCCTATACTCGTACAAAATATTCTGTTTTTTTGAAGAGCAGGTTATAACTTGGCATTTATTAGCATTCAGTGTCATGAGGTTCCTTTGACACCATTCCATCACCCGATTTAGGTCAAGCTGCAGTTTGACACATTGTTCGATATTTGTGATCTCACTGAAAATTTTTAGGTCGTCTGCATATAAAAGACATTCATTATGTATATACTTCTTAATATCATTTATAAAGATGATGAAGAGGAGAGGCCCTAGATATAACCTCAGAGCAGTATTCAGACTTATAATAGGCCATAAAGGAAGGCCACATAGGAAGCACTACATCTGAGGCGCGGAATTTTTTTATTTCTCACGTATATTGCAAGTTTATGTTATACATTATGATTTATACTTTTAAGAATAAATTCATGGATGCACGTTGGTGTCCACAGGCCTACTGTACTTGATTGGAGACAATAACTTTGTAACCTTCAAACCAGTAGACAAGTCCTACAGTCCTACGTGATTATAGATTAAAGCGAAACAGTTCTACAAAAAATACAATAATCACTTTATGATGAATCCGATGGTACATGGGTACCTTTTATTCGTTGATTACTATATTTGTAAGTAATATAAAATAAAAATAAATAAGGCATTGTTTTTTTGACAATTATTTTTTGAAATAATAGTTTTTCGTTGAAGTAGTTACTACGAAGCAGTCAATTCATTCAGAACGACCACTTTCGCTATTTGGTATTATGGTTTATTACGATATAAACGATGGAGAACCGAAAGAGATTTTCAAAAACGCAATGCAAGAAATCATTGGCTATCGCTTTAACGATCTTTAAGGCCGGTCATATATTACCTACCCACCTATATCAAAAATTATCATTCGGCGAGCAACAGAAGGGGACTTTCGGAAAAAATTGATGATTTGCGGGCTCCAGTAATAATGTCCTCCCGACCGAATTTCGGCCATGGCGGCCAATCTCAACCGAGGCAGAGACTAGCCATCTACGCAGGAGATATTATAGTGCACAAGTGTGCTATTATAATACACAGGTGCACTCTCTGTTCCCTCACTCTCATAGTCTGATGGGATGCCAATGCGACACGACCGGAGAGTGTTCAGACGCAGGACCGACGGCTTTACGTGCTTTGCGGGCTCTAGTACTAAATGTATAACAGAAAGCTTACCGGCGAAATAATATGTATAAAGAGCCATATACCATAACCTATCTATGTGCCTTTGATAATAATAGGTAGACACAGTGCATAATTTGTATTATGCACTGTAATCTATACCGTGCAGAGCAGTGCAAACTTATGCACTGTTATATCTATTCTATACCGTGCAGTGCAGTGCGTAGATTTTCAAGTTAAAAATGGGTGGGTGGCTGGGTGATTTTTATCTTATTGCATGAAATATAAAGTTCATGTCATGAAGAGAAAAAAAATAGGTATCACACGAAGGTCAGTAACATAAGGTACCCGGATATAGTCGTGTGTAGTTCCTGCTTAACAAAATGAAACTTGTTTCTAAAAACTATAGATTTTTTTATTTTGTTCCGTATACTGAAAGGTTATTATTTATGGTCATATAGCATTGCTCAGTAACAGGATTGTCTTGTTCAATCGATCTAGGTAAAATGCATACAAGTCGGAATGACAAATCTGTATATTTTTGTGAAGTATGCTTCATCAGGTAATAACTATAGGTACATAGCAGCGGAATTTTTATTTAAAAAATCCCTGGATCCATTTGTTGAATGATGCTATCATTTGGCACCTACATAGGTACTTACTTTTTAAAGTTATTCTCGCAACCCAGAATCTGCTTAGACCTATAATTATTACTACTAAATAATTATAAGTGACCACTCCACTTAGGTCCTACTTACTAAAGGTAATATTGGTTAAAAATTTAAGAGCAAGAAGTTCCTTCTAGCGCTCTCATGCGCTTCGACAATACTCTTGCCTGTGTATTCATTCTGTAATGTACTATTGTGGATTAATTCAGTACAATTCCAATAAATTTTATTTATTTGCTCAAAACATCTGATTAAGATTCAGGAGTTTGATTTAGACGAGGCGGATATCGTAATGGGTTTGTGTTCTATCAAAATCGACTTACCCGGAGGCAACTTCGATTTCAGCATGTCCATGGCGACAACGTTGATGATCAGGACCCAGATGGGGCACTCCAGCAGTTCGTTGTCCGCCTTCACGAACGCGATCGCGCTCAGGCACTGCGTCTCGAGTCGCCTGCGGTCCGGGTACGCGCGCCGCAGCTCTCGGTTCACGTTGGATTGGAATTTCTTCATGTCGAATAGCTGCCAAAGAAACAAATATATGGAGTTAAATACGTAATATAATACAAGGGCTTACTTGTAAATGAAAAAAAAAGAGCTAATTATTCGCTTGGTGTTTTTAATTTTTTTTTAAATATTAGGTAAGTATTTAACTAACCGAAACACAGATTAATAATGTTACAACAATGCAGTCTCATATGAAATGTAATTTAAATGCATTTTTCTTTTATGTGTATGCATTTTTCTTATATGTGTGTGTGTATGGTATAATTTTGAAATTCTCAAAATAGTAAAAAAATCGTGGGCGAGATTTTACAGCTATTTTTTAACTGACAGGATGATGTCTGGTTTAATATGAATGAACAAAGAATAAAATATTCAAAAGGATACTTATTATTTTAATCTTGGCAGTAGGTATACATGATATTACGAAATTAATTAGAAACAGGACGGATTAGAAACGAGACAGCAATAAATATTAATGAAAAATCCGTAGTCTATCATATTTTTTCTTAAAATCTAATTATTAAATTGATTATATATAATTTTCGATTAACAATATTTGTGTAAACATTAAAAAATATAACTAATTCGATGATATAAAATCATTAATTATTATAACTATAAAAAAGAAGGTCGTTATTTTAAGAGGCGTTAAAGAATCATTATAAATAGATGAAGCCAGATGATTTAATACATCACTTGAAGATGTTATCAGATTTGTATTACACAACGAAGCATAGTTCGGTAATGAGAAAACAAACGCTTAGACCGCTCGGTACTTGTGATTGTTACTTCATCGTCAGTTCTTTTTACATATTATAATTACTTATCTACATGCTTACTGGGCTGATTAAGTCTTCATTATGAACTAGCTTTTTGGGTATTTGAACATGCAATCGTATAGCCCTCGAATTGCAGTCTACGTAAAACTGGTTGACAATTGTAAATTTTTAAAGCTGGCTTTAGATCTCAGATAAATTTGGTTATTGGGATCTTGAGACGCCTCATTTCTGATGCAGATATATTGCTGGGTTTTAGTGGGTATACTGGCAGTGCCAACAAGTCCCACATATCCGCTTATTAGGTAGGATGCGTCAATGTATTTCCCAGCGTGAAAAAATCTATTTATTTCCCTAAAAACTGTTCCGTGCAATTTTTGCTATTGCACGGAGTTTAATTAAAGTTAAATTGTCTCCATTTAATGTAAAACTTCCAACCAAATTCCACTATTTTTTGTACGTTCCTAAATCGAATTGGATTCAATTAAAGATTTAATTTTCGAGACCGAAGATAAAAGAGCTGCGTAAGGTGGATTAATGAAATTGTATCAGGCCTATTGGATTACCCAATGATTGCTACAAGCACAGCAGCTGTGGTCCGGCGACCGGCGTCTATGCTCGGTCCAAAATCGATTTGACAGAGCACGGGACCAGACACGTCGATGCTATCTATAGAAAGCTGGCCGCAACATACGTAAATCATAGTGGGGTCATTTCGGACTGGTAGTTAGTACAGTGTGTTTTATTTAGTACTAGCTAATGCCCGCGACTTCATCCGCGTGCATTTTGACTGTTGGTTTTTTCGGGATTAAAAAGTAGCCTATATCCTTCTCCAAGGTATAGTCTATCTATAAACCAAATTTTCTTAAAATCGGATCAGCGGTTTAGGCGTAAAAACGTAACAAACAAATAAACAAACTCACTTTCGCATTTATAATATCAGTTAGGATTCCCATATACTGATATTTAATTTTTAAAAGGAACGTTATCGATGATTTGTATTTGTAATGGTGGTCAAGCTCAAATTCTTGCACTGAATGCTCTAAAATTTTGCTTTCTCACGGAAATTGAATAAGTCCTTAACTCTAAACAAAATAAGTGAGGCAATGACCATTCTTTTCCTGAACAGTGCTATCTCTTGCATTGTTCTTCTTCTTCGTATTACATAAACAGTAGTTAATGGTGTATGAATTACTAATGAACGTTTTGCATCGGACTAGGAAGTGAATTCACTATTGTTTGAATTGACCCAATTAGTAGACAAGCAGGTATGTTGCAGATGGTTTTTATTGGGCAAGACAATTTTGCAACATAGGGAAGATCTGCAGAAAATAGGAGGTATAATTATTGCCAATGATGAAGATTTAGTGTAACGTTAATTGTGCGTAAATCTGTCATCTAGTCAACAATTAACTTTAAGTTGAAAGATTACTTTCAAGCCACTGCATTCTGCTGTTTAAAGTGACTAAGTAATCAACGCCGAATACATAAAAAACATCCTTTTCTACTCATCGCGTGGCCAAAGAATACTGACTATTAATGCGTACCGAAGAGACATAAATTCCACCCTTCCAACCGTCGCCTGCCATCGCCGGCAAGTGATGTCTTTTGCCCGCTTGATTTACATGTAGTGCTGTCATTGTCGCTTGTGTAGTTGTAGTTTACAGTAAATACGGATTGCTGAACTTTGAATTCAGAACTCTATACAGTTGGCTTTATTATAATCGTCGCCTGAGATTCATACTAGTAAAATAACTAAAGTACTTTAGTACTGTTATAATACATATTGGTTAGGTGTAAGAATAAAATAAATGAAAAAAAAAAAGAGAAAAAATAAGTGTACCACGAAAACAAATGGAACATCATAATCATCAAGAACGTATTAAGAATGTGAATCGTGAAATTTCGTAAGACAATCAAGAAAAGTTATGAGGCAATGTCATGGCCAGGTATCGTGCATGCCCCGATCGTGATGCACTCGAAATGACCACTGCACTACGTAATAATAATGACATGACGTTAGATATTGGTTAATTTATAACCGCATCATTAGTTGTTTATTAGACATGTTTTGGCTTAATATTGGTCTCGTAATTATCCCCGTTAATAATAAAGTACCTAGGTATTGGATTTTTAAAATTGTGGTATCATTTCATTCATTTACCAGAATTTAAACAATATTAGAGCTGAACCAGTAAAGTAATATATTGTAGATAATTAAACACAAAATTTAACAACAGAAAACATTAGCAAATTACGAGTCAATTCAATGGTGGTCAGGCAAAAGAATTAACAGCAACAGGGGGATTTAGTCAACGGCCTTGAGACCATTCTACGTGAAAATGATTCGATGTATCAACTCCACTATAATTATTCATATAAAAATAACTTTACTTTATGTAGAGGCATGAGCATTAAATTTAAGAAACAATTGCAGCAACTGCGAAAGCGGAATGTCAAATGGGTGTATTTGTTAATATAAAATCGTAACGCCTCCTTAAAATTACCCTAGCTAGCAAGCAAGCCGGACAATTATGCGGGCAACCGTGAAATTAATAGACCAAGTTTCGAAATTTCACTGCACAAAGGCGTCCATCTTGACGGAAATGATTACACGTAAACACCCGTTTCGTATACATGGACCAAGTGGTATTTAACTTTACATTAAGTTCATTATGTCGTCATTATTCTGTACGCAGCAAAGGCGAAAATTGTTTAAAATTATGTACATTGCAACACTGCATTGTTGTAAATTGGGTAATAACTAATAATAGTTAGAATTCATTGCTATGGGCGATTATTGAAATTTCATGAATTATAATTTTTTAACAACCTTTATATTAAAAACTGTTTCATAGCTTCTTTCGATTTCATCAAGTGTGACTAATAGTAGGTATATTTCGACGGTTACTTCATCCACTATAATTTTATATTTTGGTTTAAAGAAATAAACTAACTATTCTCTCAGCAAGTTTTCTTACATACATATATGCACCTCTAACTTTTCAGAGTTATGTGCATTTGCTCGTATCACTTGCTTTAACAGTGAAGGGAAACATTGCTAGGAAACCTGCATGCCTGAGGGTTCTTCATAATTTTCTCAAAAGGCGTGTGAAGTCTACTATTCCGCACTTGGCCAGCGCGAGCGTGGTAGACTACGGCCAAAAACCTCATTCTGAGAGGAGATTCCTGCCCTGTAGTGGGCCAGCAAATGGGTTTATAAAGATGATGATCATCATCATTATCAACCCTGATGATGATGAACAATGATGATGAAGATTAATGAAAATTACTCACCTTAAATATTTTCTCTTGTTCGAGTGCGTATCCCGGTAGTTTGACGATGTCTTGTCCTATTGCTGTCTCGTCGTTGCTGGTGGCGGCCGTACTCTTCACTATCACGTTACTCTTGGAGTAGCGTCTGATGAGTATGTTGCCCGCGTCGTCCATTTTTATTTTGACGCCCTGTTGAAATAAAAACATCAAATAATAACTTCGCATTTTTCGCATATTTTTACTATATTTACGAGTATGTATTTACTTCCTCGAACTTTTTTGTATATTGATCTAAAATCATTGGAGAAAATTATATTTTAATATTTTCATTCATTTATTCATGAAAACATAAGAGCAGCTTAAAAAACCTTCTAGATGTGACACGATCACAGGATATCAGGATAAGTTTTATAGTCAGATTAAGGGCAATAAGCAATTTATGGCCCTTTTACGAATCACTTCCACCCACGACCACTCACTCATTCGTTCCAAAAATTCGTAAGCGCCTTTACCTTGCATATAAAAAATTAATACCTGTAATTGGACGACTTTCGGTGACTGCCAATTTGGGATTAAATGTTTCATAAATGCGGACAAAAAAGGCGCTACCGAAATACATTTTTTGGCTCTCAAGGGAATTTAAAAAGGTGCAGGGATAACAGTGTAAGCTTATTGACTTGTCAACTTATGAGCTTAAATGCTCCTGGAGTTCTAGCTAATTTATAAATCCAGTGTGGAGGCTAAAAATATCCAAAAATATACCATATCTAATTAAATTTCACGCTCTGATATCTGCCGAGGTAACTGAGAAGGATTCCAAAAATAATGTATTACATTTTTATGCATCTGATGCAATGCAGTAAATACCTAGATTACGAGTATGCATAGAACTCAGCTGAAGAATAAGAAAAACTTTCTAAATAAGATACATAAGGCCTCTTATTGACACACGTTTTTTGGCCGTGAAAAATAACGGTTTATTCGGCGTGAAGTAGACACGATCGTCAGTGTTGTATGAAGCACAATGAAATCTTGTTCACATGCACAGCGGCATTATGTTGCGGCAAGCACGCCGTACGGTTAAGAAACCGTGCTGTGAACAAGAGGCCTAAGAACATATTTATTAACTTTATAATCGTAAAGTCGCCAAACAATAAACAGGATTTAATAATCCATCTAAATAACACTATAAATTACTGAGAGAAACAAAACAGCACCGAGACAAATTGAAAGT
This sequence comes from Melanargia galathea, assembly GCA_920104075.1. NCBI lineage: Eukaryota > Metazoa > Arthropoda > Insecta > Lepidoptera > Nymphalidae > Melanargia > Melanargia galathea. The sequence continues at coordinate 5,681,843 of OV049859.1, read as the reverse complement.
CACATTAAATGTAGGTACGGTCATAATTTAAGCAGCACCAACTTTATTCGACCCATTGCCTTCCATTCATACGCGTGATATTTATACAGCGTCCTTCGGTTGCGGGAGATGGGGGACACGAAGGATCAAGTTACAGGGTGATTCACCTTTGTCCGAATAAGAAACGGTAATTGTTCGTACAGGATCCGTTAGCCATGACGTCACTGTCCTTGAGCAAGCAAGTACGAAATGTGTGTGTAGAGTAAAGACAGGTTGTGATTTATGATTTCTGATAACAAGAACGCCTTATAAAAGAATGATTTCTGGTTCCATATAAGAAGGTAATAAAGTGACCTATGACATCAGATGGCTTTGTTGAGTCTGTATATTTAAACTAAGTTTGTTTAAGTATATAAAACTTAATGTATTTCAGCTCTTTGCCATTTGTTTAAGCCTATCCATAAAAACTTATAATCAGCTTCAATTGACTTTTCCTATAGTGTTTTGTCTTTTGATGGAAACGATTATGGAAATCTTTTAAATACTCATAAAGCAATAAATAGGTACACATGTTTACTACAATGTTTGTATATTAAGATAATTTAAAAAATATTGTGTTCATTTAGATGTAAAACGTGATTCAATTATGTATTTGTTAATGGTTTTCAGGGTTGTCCACTCGTGCAAAATTACTTTTACAATGTCAGAATACACGACCAAGACCAGTTTAATTCCAAAGAGTTGTGATTGAAGTTGTCATTATAATCGGTGTTAACCAAGAAGGTTAAAACTATATTCTATAGACACTGGAGTGTATAAACATTGTGGTGAAGACAAGGTGAATGACTTTGTGATACCTTAGTGATATTTTCCTATACCACACACACACTTTATTTAAGTAGGGGTGAGAAAGAGACAAAAAATATCAGAACTTGTTCAAGGCATTCGGCCTTCTTTGTTTCAACGTTTTGTTTGTATTTCATTCTCCAGTGTTTATACTTTAACCTTCTTGGTGTTAACCCTATGATAATACAATGTGAAAAGACGTGAAACAACATTAACGGAACGTGGGTTAATTGTCATTTAGTATACCATCGCGGCAATCGGCCGTGCATAACGAAATATAACTGACACCAATCAAACCAGTGTCACGTATCTTATTCGTTAAACAACCATTGATCTATTCAAAATAAAGGGTTTTTGTGGGTTAACTCAAAATTCAAGATGTTTGAACTTCGTCGATATTTTCTCAATGTTGTTCGAAAGTTTCCCCATACCTACCCATATTAGGAAGCGAAAAGTTATAAACTAAAACAAGACTATATAAATATCTGCTGTTCTGTCCTTGTCTTATAAAAAGACAATGCTTGTGGTTTTTCATATGAATAGGAAACATGGGTGGTCTTCTAGATTACCGTTGTTATTAAATCAATTTTCTGTACGACATCAAAGTATCAAATCGCATTAGTTCTAAATCATTAGTCAAAAAAAGGGTGTACACTGCACACGTTACGTCTGATTATTTTAACCATTTAATTTGCTGTAAGCAATGTTTGGCTACTTGTTAAACTCAAGTAGTAGACACAGTCCATATAAAGTCGATCATTAGATAGTTAGATACTATAATATTATTAGAATCACAAAATAGCGTAATCATATTATTCTTCATAATTATTATTTACTTCATTAATATTTTATTATATCAATATACTATATTTATATATACTATATTATATACTATATTATATTAATATTTTATTATATTACTAATACTGTAAAATAATAGTAAAATAAACCAAAGCATATTTTTTACTGAAATTAATTAAAAATCTAAATCAATTTATTTGTCTACTTGATTATTTCTATGATTGATAAAAGATAAAAATATATGGATTATTCCTTTCCTTGTTATATAATACTAGTGTTGCGCTCGGTGCGCGAGCTGCAAGCAGCTCGCGTGCCTTGTAGTCTCTTCAATATTCGTAAAATTAAGAAATGGGAGGCCATACCAAATACCAGAATATTCTGGAGAGTCTCTTGAAAGATAGAAAGAAATATTGGTATCACGTTTCGTATCTTTTCTGAAAGGACACTAATCAGTTCTATGTATGCGTTTAGTGGAAAAAAAAGGATCTATACAAAAATGTTCTGGAGAGCCACTTGAAAATTAAAAAGAAATTTTGTATGGACACGAATTTTTTTTGTTCCGTAGCTATCTTTTTTTTACTGGCTCACCAAAGGGCCTAAAGTCTTGAACATTTTTAGTTTCAGGACCATGCCTCTATGACTGATAGTTTTTGAGGGTCGTTAGGGTACTCTGGTATTTTTTCCACATTCACTGCGTTTTGTGATTTTCGTGAAAAAAAAATTTCAAGTTCTATTTATAAGTGTAGTAGGGGAAAAATTTTTCATACAAAAATGTCTAAGAGAGCCTCTTGAAAAGAACCCAAAAAATTTGTATGGAGAGAATTTTTTTTTGTTCGGCGGCCATCTTTTTTTTACCGGTTCACCCAATGGCCCAAGGTCTTTAATAACATTTGTTTGGGACCATGTCTGTATGATTGGTAGTTTTGAAGGACCCATGGGGTACTCTGGTAAATTTTCCACATTCATGACGTTTCATAATTTTCCTGAAGGAAAACTCATAAGTTCTACGCACATAAATAGTGAAAGGAAAAAGTTCCATACAAAATTGTTCTGGAGAGCCTCTTGAAAAGAACCCAAAAAATTTGTATGGAGAAAATTTTTTTTGTTCGGCAGCCATTTTTTTTTACTGGTTCACCCAATGGCCCAAGGTCGTTAATAACATTTGTTTGGGACCATGTCTGTATGACTGGTAGTTTTGGAGGACCCATGAGGTACCCTGGTAAAGCTGTGATAGCCTAGTGGTTAGGACGACCGACTTCTAATCGGAGGTCGTGGGTTCGATCCCGGGCACGCACCTCTAACTTTTCGGAGTTATGTGCGTTTCAAGTATTTAAATATCACTTGCTTTAACGGTGAAGGAAAACATCGTGAGGAAACCTGCATGCCTGAGAGTTCTCCATAACGTTCTCAAAGGTGTGTGAAGTCTGCCAATCCGCTTGGCCAGCGTGGTAGACTATGGCTAAAACCCTTCTCACTCTGAGAGGAGACCCGTGCTCTGTAGTGAGCCGGTAATGGGTTGATAATGATGATGATGATGATGAGGTACCCTGGTAAATATTCCACATTCATAACGTTTCGTATTTTTCCTGAAAGGACACTCATGAGCTCTATGCATGCGCTTAGTGAGGTAAAAAAAGTTCTATACAAAAATGTTCTGGAGAGCCTTTTGAAAATTTAAAAAAAAAATTGTATGGACGCGAAAATTTTTTTTGTTCGGTGCCTATCTTTTTTTTACTGGCTCACCAAAGGGCCCAAGGTTTTGAACATTTTCAGTTTCAGGACCATGTCTCTATGACTGATAGTTTTTGAGAGCCTTTGGGGTACTCTGGTAAATTTTCCACATTCATGACGTTTCATATTTTTCCTGCAGGAAGACACATAAGTTCTACGTATATAAATAGTGAGACGAAAAAAGTTCCATACAAAATTGTTCTGGAGAGCCTCTTGAAAATTAGCAAAATTTTTGTATGGAGACGAAATTTTTTTTTGTTTGGTGGCCATATTTTTTTCACCGGTTCACCCAATGGCCCAAGGTTTTGAACATTTTTTGTTTCGGGACGGTACCTTTCCGACTGATAGTTTTCGAGATCCCTTAGAGCACCCTAGTCAGTTTTCCACGTCCAGGTCTCTCTATAATTTTGTAGACCTTATATTTTTGAATTTTACACACACAAAAAGTATGGCGAAAAAGTCCCATACAAAATTGTTCAGGAGAGGTGATCAGTACGTGACTTCAAGTAGCTTTATATATATAATATAATTATATATGGTAAACGAATGAGACACAGTTTAATTTTTTATATAAGGATCGTTAGGGAGTCATTTATAAAACAATAAAATCAATGAAATATAAATAAATCATCTAACAAAAAGTCAATCGGTAACATCATGTAGGTATCTCGTATTTTTAGAACCATCAAAAAACGAAGCTACAATCACAAATCAAAATACCGATATTGATCTGCTAATATTCAAATGATTTATAGGTTATTCTAATTATCTAGACCGTTTAAGAGACGGAGAGACCTTCGGCTTGACAGCTCGTTAGCTCATCAGCTACGTGTCAGATTATTTTGACCCTATTGTTTGGTTCGTTTGTTTACTTCACAGTCACACGTTTTTATCAAACGCCATAACAATATGCTCCATCGCTTCCTATATTCACTTATGCTGTAGGAACAGCATACGTTACCTACTTAAAATTTTCTTAATTGCAAATAACTTCAAATAAAAGCAATCCCATCATTAAATCAGTAATTCAACATCATTTTCCCCGATACAGTATTACCTAGTGTGGGTTTCAACGGATATAACCTTTGCAAAGTTGTTTTTGGTAAATAAATGTTTTTTTATTTTTTTTTTAGTTCTCATCTTGCGCCGAGAGCTGATGATGGTTATTTCTTCGCGACATTTTTGTATGAATTTTTCTGACATACTATTATATTATGTATGTCAGAAAAATTCATACAAAAATGTCAGATAAATTCAGCAAATCGTAGACTTGCCGTATCTGCACATTAAAGATTTTTGCAAAATAATAACTGAAGAATGTTAGTGATAAGTAATAATAGAACGTAAAAAGCTATTTTCGAAAATTTTGTCTGTTTGTCTGTTTATCTGTTTGGATTGAAATGAAATTTGGCATGATTTAAGTTCATACTATGGAGTAACATATAGGATACTTTTAATACCGAAATTCAGCACAGTTTCCTTAGGAGAGAGGATATAAGTCAAAATGTGTACTTAGCTGTAACTCATTAACGCGTGGTCCGATTTCATTGACTATTTTTTTGTTAGAAAGGAGATAATTTACAAATTACCAGCTAATCCCTGAACGGCTGGATCGATTTTGATGGGATTTTCACTGGCGAATGTTTACATTCTGATGTACCTAAATATCCGCCAGTGAACTTTTAACAGTTTTTAGCAAGTTATGAGCTCAAAGGAGCTTAGGAAAAACAAAGAATTCTTAAGGGATTTTTAAAAACCAATATCCACGCGGACGAAGTCACGGGTATCCGCTTGTCTGTAAATACATAGAGTATTTAGCACGGGGGCTGAATGTGACTGTGGTGATGCTATTTTCACTTTTTGAACCGAATTTATTCAGGAATCTAATAAATCTAACATTATGAATCTATATTATGAGAAAAAACGCATAAGGCTACAAGACGTGTAAATGATACTTTTTGTACCTGACTTCCATTTGTTGTTGGTTAACATGCGTATAAATTACTTAATTCTTAATCCTAATAGTGGCCACTTAGGCACTTATTTATATTGATTTGACGAGTGCTTGTCAAAACTTTTTGTTTGAATATTACTGTGGAACCAGCCACACACGATTACATCATTGCTTTAAAGGATTGCTAGTCCAAAAGTTTTATTTACGTATTATTAATACGTATATTATCTGTACTGCAAGTACCTAATTGTAATTTAAAAAGTAATATTTTCTTTATTTATTATTTTTTATGGAAATGATCACTGATTTTGTAAATTAAATTTAGTTTTTCAACTGGTAGCTAATATCCATAGACGGTACCAAATTCATTCAAACATTTCTTAAATAATTAAAACTACTATTTAAATAAAATTATTTCTCAAAAAAAAAAATCAACTCTATATCCCTGAATGTTGTTGAATTTTGTTCGCCTTGAAGTTTACAATTCATTTCGAAATTCGTTCCCAAAATTAATAATAATTGTGCACATCAGGTAAGTATACAAATTCATCAAAACACAAACTAATTCATCATTATGTTCGTATTTCGTACAGTAATGTTTTTTTTAATGTGTGGGCGTCTCCTTAAAATTTGGATGTTCGGACTTGGGCCATTGATCAGGTCATCTTGAGCCGGGTTATTACGTCATACTTTGCTTTATTTAGGGGCCTTTAGAGTTTTTACTGCACGTTTATATAACGCAGCAATTAAATAGTGTACTATTGGTACGCATTTTATTATTTTAATAGACTTCTTAATTGATTCAAATGTACCTATTTAAATACTGATTTGTGAGCTTTTAATTTATTTTTGCGTTACGTGATCCTTAGTGGTAAGTATTCAAGTTTAAAAAATCCTTATTGAGTTACAATTCTATTTCTTCTTCGATCATTGCTAATCACTAATTATCACATTAATCTCTGTATCTAAATAATTTTACATATAGGTACGTCGACAATATACTAATATTATTCCTCATTTTGTAAAGTAAAAATTGTCCAATCTAATTCTATCAATACCTTATTAGAAACAGCAATTAAAGAAGCCCCAGGTAGTAACATTGCCTTTTACAGATAAGAGAGGATACATTATACAACTTCTGAGATTGGATTCTCGGTCATTACTGTTTTTGGAGTTGTTGGTAGCATCAATTTATGCGTACACTCTAGATATTTATGTAAAAATTTAGACATATTACTAGATCAAGGATAGTCGCTTCTACTTTTCTAGCTAACGTACAAAGTGATATTATGTATCTTTACTCGAATTTCATGAACCCCATTTACTTGTTTTTTTTTTTTTTTTTTTTTGCTATAGTGATAGTTGAAATTAAAGCTTTTGTAATTATCATATTCAGAAAAGATTTATCAGACATACATAGAAAACGAAAGAAGTCAGCTTCATCGAGCGCACCGCAATAATGCGAAAACAGAAATCACGTCTACATCGGCCTCTGCTGATGACATCATTTTTATTCGATCCACCCGATCAGTGTTGAAATCATTAAATTTTTTCAATTCGGTTCTTACAGTTTTTGCACCTCTTGATCCACCTTAAGATGAAATGCGTAAAATTGGAAGGAGTATGGTGTAGTATACTAAACTCGGGCAGTGTGGTTTCTAATCTCTTCTTAACAATATACCTAAATCAAAAGTAGAAGTAGCAAAGTACGCTTAGTAAAGTAGCCATCATAGGCTGAATCTTAACTTGCCAACAGATGTTAAAGCAGGCATGTGCTAGTCTTACGGCCTGTTTCACCACCTTCTGATAAGTATTGGATAGCCTAAATGTAAGTTTTATCACTTTCTTACTTTATCTATCTATTCTATACATATAATAAAATCGTAGAATTGCCGTATCTGTACATTGAAGATTTTTGCAAAATAATAACTGGGGGATGTTAGGGATAAGTAATAGAACGTAACAAAGCTATTTTTGAAATTTTTGTCTGTTTGTCTGTTTGTCTGTTTGTCTGTTTATCTGTTTGTCTGTTTGTCTGTTTATCTGTTTGTCTGTTTGTCTGTATGTTTGTGCGCGCATCACGTAAAAACTACTGAATGGATTGAAATGAAACTCGGCATGATTTAAGTTAATACTATGGAGTAACATATAGGATACTTTTTATCCCGAAATTCAGCACGGTTCCCTTGGGAGAGGGGATGAAAGGCAAAATGTGTACTTAGCTGTAATTCGTTAACGGGTGGTCCGATTTCATTCATTCTTTTTTTGTTAGAAAGTAGATACTTTAAAGACTACAGGCTAATCTCCGAAAGGCTGGACCGATTTTGATGGGACTTTCACTGGCGGATGTTTACATTTTGATGTACCTAAACATCCGCCAATGAAATTTTAACAGTTTTTAGCAAGGTTTAAGCTCAAAGGAGCATAGGAAAAACAAAATGATACCCACGTGATTATTAAAATCAATATCCACGCGAACGAAGTCGCGGGTATCCGCTCGTGTCAAATAACAAAGACAAAGTTGTGAATAAGCTATCCGAAACTTATCAGAAGGGCCTGTTTGCCTTAATATAATATGAATAAATATCTATATTTTACCTGTCCTATGTGTTTTTTCAGTTCTTCTGTTTTTTGATCTCTGTGTGGGTTGTCGAATCCGCAAAGGCCAATTCTGCAAAGACAGAAACAGAATGTCAGCAAATAGATGCAGATTCATTCGAAACACGTGCCGCATATATTTTTTATGTGATGATTTCTGCATTGTCTGGAGGATAGCCAAACGTTAGAAATACCTCGATATGGAAAAACCCTATGTTAAAAAAATAAAATATCAAACGCTCGGCTCCATACAAACATCACACTAAACGCGCGCGTACATATGTATGTCTAATTTAAGGATTTTTACACCGCAGAGTGCGATGGCTACGAAGCGTGACATCAGCGGCACGGCTTCTGCAATTGTTTTGAAAAAAGCTTCACAGCTTTTCAAAACAATTTTGATGATGACATTGACATGAGAGTGTATACAAACGCGTTGCAGCGTTTGCAAAAGCACCGCAGCGTCCGAAACAAAAAACTTCGCGGTGTGTCACAGCCGTTTATTTGGTTTCTCAGTGAATTTATTTGCACGGAGGCGTACAACGCCGCAGCAGTGCTTCGGCACCGCAGCGTGCTTCGTGGCATCGCTTTAACAACTTCTAGGAGCAGCGTTGGACATTCTCCCGTCGCGCGTGGTGTGTCGAAGCCATAACGGTGATATACAGATAAACAGACCGCAGAATTCCGCAGAGTAATTCACTTTGTTCCGATGCAGCACATAATTTCACCTGTCATATAAACGTGAACGTTTACAAGATATTTACATCCATCGTTACGCACGGAGATACCGCATTGTAGTAATTTATTAGATGGTAGGTATGTACGAGTATGATTCAAAGAATAAATGCTAACGCAGTATAAAGAAAGAGATTCTTATAGGATAGAATCTTTGGATATAAATATCTGTATATCGTGTAAGCGCCAAATTCTATTAACCTCTGCGATGCGCCCGATGCTATCGAATCTTGTTGCTGACTTAATACGCAGTATCATTATTTAGAAATGCGTTCCGTGTCTTGGGAGTCACCTTTTATAATATAATATGTATTTCGCGAAAAATATAAATTGAGCCCCACTAATGGGGTGTCATTATCGAAAAATATGTAGGTAATAAGCGTCTAAATGTAAGCCATTAACAAAAGATATGGCTTTCAATTATTGTGTTAGTTATTTGTATTGTTTGAGCAAGTTATGCTAATTATGTATACTGATTTCGATTTCAGGTGTAACGTTTGTTGTAAAGTGTGTTGCTTTATGATACTTAGTATGGGAAATGATAAATTACTTAAGAGAGATTCAGATTTTTTTTACAATGAAGTATAAAGAGTATAAATAAATATATTAATATTAGAGAAATATAATACAGTATTTTTTCGTTAGAGTGGTTAGAGCTCTTATCCGATCGTTTCGTTCATTTGTTTTTTTTTTCACAGTTTGACTCAGTTTTATCATATCAACTCATTTGTAACCGACTTCCTTTCAGTACAAAAAATACAGTGCTACCCATTCACAAACACATATTATTTAGTAAGACATGCGGCTAGTAAGTACATTCACTGTAGTAATCATGTGGTATCCACTACTAGTAAGTATAACTATAATTTTTTTTTCTAAGGTAAAAATAAATAATTTAGTTCCCGTTGCGTGCGCTCAATGAACGCCGTTTAAACAAACGAGTCTGCAATCCGTTTCTCATGTAACAAATTGAAGAACGACAGCAGAGGAATTTGTTGAGCATCAACAGTTCCGTCACGTACACTATCGGAATATTGTTTTCTCAAAACTGTTCCCCGTTCGCCCTGAGAAATAACATTTGAGACCGTAGAGCGACGCGGTCACAGAAGTAAAGTAGATACAGCAGTTTCCATATAAAGTTCGGAGTCATTTTCTTTCGCGAATTATTTTAGGTATGTGAAAAGTCAAACTTAAAGTCAAACAAACTTATCTGACCCGGTGGAATGACGGACACCACTATGAAATTGACAACATTTAATATACGGTTAGTGACGCTGACACCGGGTCAGTTAAGTTTGTAAGACTATAATTGAATATGCTAAAAAATTGCCATAACGCGCCATTACAAAGACGTATGTAAACGAGTGTGACAGATGTTTGCCTGTAAACGTAAATCATTGCGAGTCACCCTTGTATGTACAACGGAGCGTTATTGTTGAAACAGGCACTGTTGTGGAATATACACGATCCGTTTTAACGGCTTAGTTTAACTGTACAAGTAAACCAGAGAGCGAAAGTCTTTACTTGTATTTTATCACATGGACAGTACCTACCTACCAATATGATAGTTTAATATGTCATGTCAACAGATACCAAAATGTTAGTTTAATATGTCATATGTTTAAACTTTGGAAAATTATGACGTGTGCGTTACGTCAGAACGATGTATGCGGAATATCTTGCTAAGACTTCAACTTGCTAAGATTTTCGAATCGATTACTATCGAACTACAATTTTTATGACCACTTGGCTGGTATTTTGGCAGAAGGGAACGTTGTCAATGGCGACTCCCCATCGCCAGGTGGGGCCGCATCGCTTGATGCTTGAGACTGATCATTATTCCACAAGCGACGTTGTTGCTCCGAGCGGCGCTTACAGATAGAAAATTTTCTATTTGACTATCGTGTAGTTCAAGCGCAAGGCTTTTGTTATTCGATAAGCAGAACGTCGATTTTAACTGTTCAAACGATTAGTTCACTATCGAAAGTTGGATGTAAATGTTTATCGATACGTAGAACACGTGCTTGAAAAAATAACGAAGGAAAGGGCAGCGCGGCTAACAACTTCTTTTGACGGGTCGCGCGTTTAGGTATTCAATTTTCATTTGAAAAGATATAGGACAAAAGATTTTTTTTTCATCGATTCGTCAAGCTCGCGCGTATCTCGCAAAAACGACGAGGTGTTATAAGTTTGACGTGTCTGTATGTGTGCGTCTATGTTCCACCGTAGCTTAGCGCTCAAATGGGTGAACCGATTTGTGTTGTTAGCTATATTTAATGAAAATCGGTCCAAGATGGCCGACGCCACAAAATGGCAGATTATATATTTTTTCACAACTCCCAATATGGGTATCAAATGAAAGGGCTTGACTAGTAGAATAGCACTATGCAAATCAAAGATGGCTGCCACCAAAAAATGGCGAATGTCGGGGGTTTTATAAATTTTTAATTTATACTTACGAATACGAAGATCGTGCAAAAACATATTACTTATAGTAAATCGATCGCATCGCTTATTCACGCGATCGCGAGGTCGTACAGTTTCGCAAAAAACTGTTAGCGAAAATTGCAACTAGTAGGTTAGTATCTAAACAAAGTATGTAGGTGGTTGGTTAGTAGGTAGGTATATGAATAGATAGGCGTTTGAATGAAACCCAATCCAATTAACCTAAACACATCGATAGTTCGTCGAACCAGTTGCGAGTGAACGGCGAGGCGAGGCGGCCTTGGCGGGTGACTGCGGGCTGCTGTCACGCTGTCGTGTGCGCGGCGCCCGGCCCGCGCGCGTGGCAATTCTCTTATTTATTATCTACTTATTACTTAGTGGGACCAACAGGAATTGAAATTCCTCGTGGTCCCACTGAGTGGGTCAACCAGTGGGACCACGAGACAGTAGCCATATTTAAATACTTAAAACGCACATAACTCCGAAAAGTGAGAGATGCGTGCCCGGGATCGAACCCACCACCTCCGATAAGAAGTAGGTCGTCCTAACACAGCTTTCCTGAGATTAGTTCCTGAGATTAGCGCGATCAAACAAACAAAATCTTCCGCGTTATTATAGTAAGTATAGATTTATGTGTATATTTTTAGTACTCTTCTTTACTGAAGACGTCTCGCTCTCTAAATGCAGAAATCACTGTTTTAGACTCCACTCACAAACGATTTGTCGCTGCCATGGAGAGGGCTCTTAATCACATTTACCCGATGGAAAGTGATGATGCGACTTTATACTGAACGCTGTATGAAGATGCTGCTAGGTACTTCAATCTAAATTTCATTATCATTTAATAATAATAATAATAATGTCCTGAGTCTTCCCGGTCGAATTTCGGCCACGGCGGCCAATCTCCACCACTAAGGAGACTAACGCAGGAGATATTATCGTGCACAAGTGTATGCACATACACAGGTGCACTCTCTATTCCCTCACTCTCATAGTCCGATGGGACGCCGATGCGATACAAACGGAGAAAGATCAGGCGCAGGACCGACGGCTTTACATGCTCTCCGAGGCACAGGGGTTGGAATTTCTTGACAGAAAAACCCAATACCTCATAATTTGTTTTTTGGCCCAACCCCGGAATCGAACCTAGGTTCTCGTGATCTATAGTCTAACGTGCTAACCGCTAGACTAACGAGGTAGTTTCAGACCATGATCATTTATCATTAGTTGTGATTGTAGGTCAAGCGCAAAGTTATCCTAAAAACCGTTGACCCACATTCCTCTCCTCACCAACTGACACATAATCATAAATACCCAACCTCTTTATATTCCCTGCAATAAACTAAGCCGCGTTGCGTGCGCTTCCGACCTTTGTGTCGTTTTGCTTTATTGCTTTAAGCTTTTCTTATATCATCTTACAATTCCGTTAAATTGACACAAATTTCGATTCGACCTGAAAAGGTCATTCCGAGAATTTTACAAGAAATGTTCGCGTCATTACATACCTTAAACACAATATCAAACAATACTATATGCTACAAAAGCCGAATCACTCAGCAGCTGCAGTCCAATCATAATCGATGCTCTCAAGTTCATATTACAAATTATACTCAGGCTTTGTCCTCGGGATTAGCAGATAATACTTGTAGTACCGCCCATTGTATCGCCAGTCACGCACATTATTTGAGATTTTATAGGTACAAATATCTGTAAGAAAAAATATTAATACCTACCCACCCTGTCGTTAGGAAGGGGGGAGTACGCTCGTGTCATTCGCTTTTTTGTGCTCGCCACGAACGCACCGTTCGTGTCTCCCTAAATTGCCTAAACGTAAGAGAGTTGAGTATAGTTGTGAAAAAATATTTAATAAGAAAATTAAAAAGTTGGAGAAGAAATTGCGCCGGCGACGTCGTAGCCAATCTTCGAATTCTTCCGAATCACTGGATATACAAGGTAAGTTGCATGTTTTCTATGAAGTACCTACCTTACATTTTGGTTCTTAAAAATAAAATATTTTTAAGTGTGTAAATTGAATTTCCTGTTGGGTCTGCGTTCTTTTCTTTGGAAATGTAACTACCCTCTATTTAGTTTTGCGAACAGTATTTTAGGACTGTTACCTACCTTACATCTTGGTTCTTAAAAATAAAATATTTTTAAGTGTGTAAATTGAATTTCCTGTTGGGTCTGCGTTCTTTTCTTTGGAAAAGTAACTACCCTCTATTTAGTTTTGCGAACAGTATTTTTAGGACTGTTACCTACCTTACATTTTGATTCTTAGAAATAAAATATTTCTAAGTGTGTAAATTAAATTTTCCGTTGGGTCTGCGTTCTTTTCTTTGGAAAAGTAACTACCCTCTAGTTTTGCGAACAGTATTTTAGGACTGTTACCTACCTTACATCTTGGTTCTTAGAAATAAAATATTTTTAAGTGTGTAAATTGAATTTCCTGTTGGGTCTGCGTTCTTTTCTTTGGAAAAGTAACTACCCTCTATTTAGTTTTGCGAACAGTATTTTAGGACTGTTTCTTAACTAATGTTTGCATTATTTTCTTTGGAAAAGTAACTACCGTCTATTTAGTTTTGCGAACAGTATTTTAGGACTGTTTCTCAACTAATATGCGGATTTAAACATTTTATCTACAGTTTACAAAATATAATTGGTAGGTAAATAAATATTTACGTGTCTGGGTTTGCGTACTTCTCTCTGGAGATGTACTACCCAATAAATTAGTTTTGCGAACAGTATTTTAGGACTGTTACCTACCTTATATTTTGGTTCTTAAAAATAAAATATTTTTAAGTGTGCAAATTAGATTTCCTGTTGGGTCTGCGTTCTTTTCTTTGGAAAAGTAACTACCCTTTATTTAGTTTTGCGAACAGTATTTTAGGACTGTTACCTACCTTACATCTTGGTTCTTAAAAATAAAATATTTTTAAGTGTGTAAATTGAATTTCCTGTTGGGTCTGCGTTCTTTTCTTTGGAAAAGTAACTACCCTCTATTTAGTTTTGCGAACAGTATTTTTAGGACTGTTACCTACCTTACATTTTGATTCTTAGAAATAAAATATTTCTAAGTGTGTAAATTAAATTTTCCGTTGGGTCTGCGTTCTTTTCTTTGGAAAAGTAACTACCCTCTAGTTTTGCGAACAGTATTTTAGGACTGTTACCTACCTTACATCTTGGTTCTTAGAAATAAAATATTTTTAAGAGTGTAAATTGAATTTCCTGTTGGGTCTGCGTTCTTTTCTTTGGAAAAGTAACTACCCTCTATTTAGTTTTGCGAACAGTATTTTAGGACTGTTTCTTAACTAATGTTTGCATTATTTTCTTTGGAAAAGTAACTACCGTCTATTTAGTTTTGCGAACAGTATTTTAGGACTGTTTCTCAACTAATATGCGGATTTAAACATTTTATCTACAGTTTACAAAATATAATTGGTAGGTAAATAAATATTTACGTGTCTGGGTTTGCGTACTTCTCTCTGGAGATGTACTACCCAATAAATTAGTTTTGCGAACAGTACTTTGGTATGTTTCTTAACTAATAATTAGACACATGCTGACCTACATAATAGAATTATAGTTCAGTAGAATGGAAAAATTCACCAATTTGGGTTTGCGTACTTCTCTTTGGAGATGTACTACCCAATAAATTAGTTTTGCGAACAGTACTTTGGTATGTTTCTTAACTAATAATTAGACACATGCTGACCTACATAATAAGATTATAGTTCAGAAGAATGGTAAAATTCACCAATCTGGGTTTGCGTAACTCTTTTTAGAGGTATGCTACCCACTATATTAGTTTTGTGAACAGTACTTTGGTACTGTTTCTTAACTAACAAGATAAATAATGTGGTTTTCAAAACCAGAACATGTGGCTTATGATGAGATTAGGTGAAGACCCTATGGTGTCTAATACTTATGGAACTGAGATTCAAAAGGATTTGGCCGTTAGGTTGGAGCATGCTGCCACGCATGGGCTCAATAAAGAGCTACGCAAGGAATTAATTAAGAAGTACTTGCTGCCGAGTAACTGCAAACTCATCAATGCCCCGGCTTTGATTGCAGAGATAAAAATAAATAAAAAAGTAACCCTTTCTGACGCGAATGTTAAACGCGACAAAAATATTGAGAACACTAAGACAAATGGCCACTGCTATAACGAGCGGATTTTATGCAACTTGCAGTTTAGCGATTCGATCATTCGAAGGAATTTCATTTTGTCATCCTTAAAAAAGAAAATGAAAGATCAATTGCACCAGACCAAACTAGGCACTTTATTGCTTGGCGAAAAACTGCAAAATCAATAAATAAATCTGGAGCTGACTTAAAATCCTCATTGCCAAAACCACAGGCAACAAAAAGCCACAAGTGGCAACACGAAGTTGAAACTGGAGGGGCCCCTCCGTGAGTCGGAAACAGACAGTTCATCCGAAGATGAAGGGACCACTTCCAAACTTTCAGCTGTCGAGCTCATTGAAACACTCGCGGCAACAGCCGACGCACAATGGCCACTAGACCGGGTAATATATACAGGCACATTGCCTTTATTTTGTAAACAGTGGTCAATGATTACTAATAACCCATTCTTTCTTTCCCGTATCAAGGGATATACAATCATATTTATTGGTCCAGTTAACCAATTATTGTCTCCTCCAATTGAGAAATCGTATTCTGACACAGAGAAATGTTTATTATATGAAGCGATAGATAATTTAGTATCTATCGGAGCTATTTCTAAATGTTAGCCTACGGAAGGTCAGTTTTTATCTAGCGTATTTTTAGTGTCAAAGCCAAATGGTAAATTCCGTTTCATTTTAAACCTCAAAAATTTAAACAAATTAATAACTTTTCCCTTTTTTATTATAAACAAAGAGAAAAGCACCATGACACCAAGCAGAATTTGCACATTTTTGGGATATGTGTTAGACTCAGTAAATTCCCAGATTACGCTACCTGCGGAAAAAATAGATGGCGTGAAAAATAAAATTCAAAAGTTTTTTACTCTCTATAGGTGTAAAATGCGTGAATTTGCACAATTTATTGGATTGTTAATTTCAGTCTGCCCCACTATAGAATACAGCTGTTAGTATACTAAACATTTTGAACGCATTAAATATTTATGTTTAAACTCAGATAACAACAATGATAAAATTATGAATTTGGCGGTATCAATACAGTCTGATCTAAATTGGTGGTATAATGCAATACAGAAACCATTCAGTACTATCAGAGACCTATGATCTGGAAATTTTCTGAGATTTTTCTTTCTAACTACGGGGTGGGGAGCTGCTTGCGGTGAAGAGAAAGCATGTGGATTGTGGAGTGTACATGAACAATCGCAGCATATTAATCTCTTAGAAATTCAAGCTGCTTTCTTTGGTTTAAATGTTTTTTGCCGAAAATTTAAAACACTGTCAAATTCTGATTCGTGTTGACAACACGACTGCTATCTCTTATATTAATCAAACGGGAGGAATGAAATTTCCTCACCTCACGGATATTACTAGACAGTTATGGCAATAGTGTCAATGTCGTAATTTGTACTTATGTTATTGCTTGTTATATAAAATCATCAGATAAAAAACCGCAGATGTGGATATAGAATGGAAATCAGCCGATTTTGCATACCAGGAATTACTTTCGACGTTTGGTATACCTCAAATAGATTTGTTTGCTAGTCGAATAAATAATAAATGTACTTATTATGTTTCCTGGTATAGAGACCCAGATGCTATACCTATCAATGCTTTTACTATTTCTTAGATTAATTTTTATTTTTATCCTTTTTCTTTATTCGCTATCATATTAAAGATGTAAAGAAAGATTATCTCTGATAAAGCTAGAGGTATAATTGTCGCTTTATCTCTATGACCCACTCAACCGTGATATCCTCTTTACAGAAGGCTCTTGTGTTCTGACTCAATCACCTTCACGGCAAATAAACATCCAATTATATCTTTTCATTCTAGCAATATCGCAAAACACATAACAAGATTATCCTGGTGGCAGGAATCTTATGCGAACGGCGTGGCTAAGAAGTGTGCCACCATCAGCTATTAATATTATAATTTCTTCTTTGTCAAATAATTCTCGGAAGCAATATGATATTTACCTAAAGTTTAACTTTTGTAAAGAAAATAATTATTATGATTTGTATACTACACCAATCCCACATATCATATATATATATTAATAGTCTTTATGAAGAAAGTTTTTTCAATATGGATCATTGAATTCTTGTAGATCTGCGATAGCCCAGGGTTTTTCAGGGCAAAACCCTTGAAGAAGACGACAGGATAAAACGTTTCTTTAGAGGAGTATTTCGTTTACGTACACCGTCGTCAAAGTATTCCATAACGTGGGACACTTCAATAGTTATTAACCATATAAGTCAGTAGTATCCAAATGAAACACTAACTCTTGATCAGATTTATAAAAACCTTATGATTATCTTTTTGCATTATTAACTGCACATAGAGACCCTGTCAAAAATTAAAGTAAAAAATATTGAAGTTTCTTCGACAAAAATTAACATTAAAATACCAGACTTTTCAACCTGCAGTGGTTGTTTACAGCCAAATTTAGTGCTTCCATAAAAATATGTCTGGAAAAGGCCTTATCAGCTTACTTAAATATGACAAGTAATTTTCGTAAAGATAATATCGATTACCTCTTCATTAGCCTTAGAAGTCCGTATAAGGCGGTAGGTTCTCAGACCTTAAGTCGATGAAAAAAAAAGGAGACCTTACGTGATAATGGAATCGATGTAAATATGTTTATAGCGCAGAAGAACCGCTAGATGGAGCGGATCTTCTAATACATTCTATCGGTTCTACAATAAAATTATAATCAGGATGATTCTTTTGCAAGAGCAATTATTGTCAATAGAACTAATAATCAAAATTTATAAGATTGTTATTTCTGATTAAAGTCGAATATGTGAATCATGATTATAGAATAAGTAAAGCATTATATTTCACTTAAATCTCTAAAAGTCTACAAGTATTATCTGCTAATCCCGAGGACAAAGCCTGAGTATAATTAATGATTAAACGAACTTACCTGTACGTGAAGTTCTATCATAATTATACGAAGGCTTTGTCCGAAGGGATTAGCAACCCTCCCTCCCTGTTACTTCAACGTAACCCCCCATATTGCGTGAAATATATGCTATCCTCTAAACTGAATGACACGAGCGTACTCCCCCCTTCCTAACGACAGGGTGGGTAGGTATTAATATTTTTTCTTACAGATATTTGTACCTATAAAATCTCAAATAATGTGCGTGACTGGCGATACAATGGGCGGTACTACAAGTATTATCTGCTAATCCCTTCGGACAAAGCCTTCGTATAATTATGATAGAACTTCACGTACAGGTAAGTTCGTTTAATCATTAATTATTATTTACTAGTGACCCGCCCCGGCTACGCACGTAGTAATTACCCGCTACTATCCCACCATACCTACTTTGTTTTGTTCTATCACAAAGGGATTAGGCAGCGTTTTCGATGAACATCCAAGTGGCTTGACATTTCCAACATTTCCAACAATTATTATCATATTTCCTTTTACCTTCTAAATCACTGTTTGTTGGTGAAAACCGCATGAAAATCCGTTTAGTAGTTTTTAAATTTATCATGAACAGACAGACGCGGCGGGGGACTTTGTTTAACATGTGGCTGTGGCTCTTATGATAAGTCAAGACTCTTATCACCAGTTCGAAAAGCGAATTCTGCAGCTTTTTCATCCACAAAGCGTTGCGAAAGCCGCCTTGTATTGATACCTCCATCAAAATTGACCTTGATAAACTATTGTTACACTGTCAAAGTTTAATAAGTGTAGGTATTTACGAGCGCATATGGGTGTGACCGTGTGTATGAATGTATTGGTGGTTATGGAGATCGGCGTTGTACCGTAACAGAATATACAGCGTTTAGCTGAGTGAAGACCCTTTATGGTGGGTCCAAATATGTATCACTTGCCCGATCCGAGCACCATCAGCGTATCACGTATCAAGCCCCGTACAAGTTGTGGACGCCTCGATTTGCTTCGTATCCGTATCTTTAAAATAGTACAGTTTACAGTACTATCACCTTCGATGATCGGACAAAAACCGACACGAAATGGGTCGGGCCGTATCATAACGGCGTATCGAGATCGCGTATCATTATACGCGTATCATCACCCGTCCACATATGCGATCATGATATACGCGTCAGCGATACAGATACGGTGATTGGATCGGGCAAGTGATACATATCTGGACCCACCTTTTGGGGATCACTGAATTATGTTTATTTTTGTGTTTTCTCAAAATAAATTTCTTTCTTTTGTAAGTTTCAGGTTGCCTACAAATAGTAAAATTATACGCGTAAGTGTTTTTTTTTTTTCATCAAAAATACTTGTTATTATGTTTAAGACGATTAATCAGATATAGCACGTCTTGTTTTCTGAAGAATACTAAATCCATTAGAGGAGTCATTAAAATGCGTTACATTATAATAGTTATTTATGCAACTGTTGTGTAATAAGGGGTATTAAAACACGAATGTGGGTTTATCACATGAGGCGAAGCCGAATGTGATAATAGTATCACATGAGTGTTTTAATACCTAATTATCAACAGTTGCATACAAGACTTTATCTACACCCATAATATGAATCCTCTATAAGATTCTAAAACAGTTAGCTTACTGCTAAACCCCCGACATTCGCCATTTTGTGTTGAAGCCATCTTGAATTTGCATTGTGCTATTCTACTAGTCAAGCCCTTTCATTTGATACCCATATTGAGGGAGTTGTGAAAAAATATATAATCCGCCATTTTGTGGCGGTCCAATTTTCATGAAACATAGCTAAGAACACTCCCGACTAATTCACCTTTCAAAAAAAAACGCATTCAAATCGGTTTACCCGTTTGAGCACTACGGTGGAACAGACAAACAGACACACACACACACACTCACACACCCACACCCCCATCCCCACCCCCGCATTCAAACCGGTTTGAGCGCTACGGGGGAACAGACACACACACACACACGCCCACACCCACCCTCACACCCACACTCCATCCTCACCCCCGCATTCAAACCGGTTCACCCGTTTGAGCGCTACGGGGGAACAGACAGACACACACACACAACACATACACACACAACACACACACACGCACACCCACACACCCACAACCGCATCCACACCCAACTCACGCCCAACCAACGCCCACGCCCACGCCCACGCCCACACCACCATTCCCACCTCCACATTCAAACCGGTTCACCTGTTTAAGCGCTACGGGGGAATAGATACACACATACACAGACACGTCAAACTTAACACCCCGTCGTATTTGCGTCGGGGTTAAAAACGGATGTTGTAATATTGTACCGAATTTCATTACATCACTCGTTTGGATGATGTAATGGTTGTTACAACATTGGGTGTTCTAAAGTTGGCAATAAGCTAACTGTTTCAGAATCTTTTATAGAGGATTTAAAGCATGGGTGTAGATAAAATAATTTTATTGCTATCTTTGAAATCCAATAAGTGTCAGGACGAGTATGGAAATTATACTGCAACAGCATTTGGGTAAGGCCAAAATTATAGAATAAGTACTTTATAAACAAGCTGTGGATTACTTATATAAGAAGTAAATATTATTATATTAATTATGTAAGTATCTATACATATTATGACAAAATCGTAGACTTGCTGTATCTGTACATTAAAGATTTTTACAAAATAATAACTGGGGGATGTTACGGATAAGTAATAGAACGTAAAACAGCTATTTTTGAAATTTTTGTCTGTTTGTCTGTATGTTTGTGCGCGCATCACATAAAAACTACTGCATGGATTGAAATGAAACTTGGCATGATTTAAGTTCATACTACGGAGTAACATATAGGATACTTTTGTAATTTTGTATCGAAATTCAGCACGGTTCCTTTGGGAGAGGAGATAAAATTTAAAATGTGTACCTACTTACTTAGCTGTAATTCATTGACGCGTGGTCCGATTTCATTCATTCTTTTTTTGTTAGAAAGGAGATACTTTAAAGATTACCGGCTAATTTCTGAAAGGCTGGATCGATATTGATGGGTCTTTCACTGACGGATGTTTACATTTTGATTTACCTAAACATCCGCCAGTGAACTTTTAGCAAGGTATGAGCTCAAAGGAGCTTAGGAAAAACAAAATTATTCCCATGGGAATTTTAGAAACCATAATATCCACGCGAACGAAGTCGCGGGTATCCGTTTGTTTGCAATAAGTCAGAAGGTCACAACTCACAGCGTGAAAAAACTAGATTGGTCCATCATAGATCACAACGCAGGATGCTAATCATACATATATATACATATATATGTATGATTAGCATCCTGCGTTGTAAATTTATATACATTTATATACATGTATATAAATTTACTAACTAATCGATCTAACCTAACAGTGTACATATAAGATAGAGGTCGGCTACTTTAACCAAATTATCCTACCTAACTTATTATATTAAAATAATATTTCATGTATCCTACACGTAATAATGTATATCATAAAATTAATATTTTATGGTGATATATACTAACTTTATGATTCATATTTTACTTAGATATCTTAAGTTGCATTAACCGACACTTAAGAAGGAATAATAAATACTGATAGTCACTGAAGTAACTTATTTATCAACATAATATTAGTTATTATTATTTATGTACATCCTACTAATATTATAAATGTAAAAGTGTGGATGTTTGGATGATTGTTACTCAATCACGCAAAAACTAGTTACTTTGCTTTGGATTTTGCTGAATTTTGGAATGGAGATAAGTAGATTATACCCTGGATTAACACATAGGCTACTTTTTATCTCGTAAAATCAAAGAGTTCCCACGGGATTTTTAAAAATCTATATCCACGCGGACGAAGTCGCGGGCAACAGCTAGTAATCCATATTTAAAATATTTATGAGAAAATGCAATAATTTGTTATACATTTATTATGAGTTCCTTGATAATGATGTCGCCTTCAATTATTGTAATGTTAGAAAACTGCATTCCTAGCAGATATAAGAGAGACTCGAGGCCCAAGTTATATAGGTACCTATGTAAATGATAAATATATAACGTGCATATTATATGCACGTTATAATTATTGTAACACGAAAAAAACTAAGTGTAAAATTAATACTATTTTAATAAAACAATTAACCATAATACCCATTTGTTTTATAAAGTTAGCTTGTAGAAACAGATCATTGATTTAGATGACGATTTAATTCATTGTCAAAGAAAAAAATGTTAATAAATATATTTATATACAAAATATTTTTTTTACCATGCACATTTCTCAACAAATAAACATTTCTAAGTACCTACCTACCCATTTAAGTTGTATGATAACCGTCCTCAGATATAAAATTACAATAATATTCTACGGTTGACCGTGAAAATGTGTGACTTATCCAAAACTCAAGGCTATCACTATGACATGACGTGCTAATTTGTACAATGAAACCTTCGAATGAAATCAAAAATCACTTGGATATTGGTAATAAATATAAAACCATTTAAGTCGTTAAAGTTAATACCGAATTTAGAATTTTAGTTACAGTTACATTGGCGGTCATTCAATGCATTTTATGTACAGCAATCTAATACGAAAATTTTAGTTAGAAATAACATTTATAGGTATTGTAGATGTAATATAATGTGAGTTTTGTAGGTACGTTATTTTCTCGATGTTACATACATATATATGTCATATCATTATGTCAAGGTACACGCGTGAATACTTTTTTTTACAAAATGAGTTCTCCATGAATGATCCAATGGGAGCCAACCCTAAGATTTTGTGCTTATACAAAAAATAATTGTTTGTCGTATACTTAGTAGGTATACTTATGCGGATAATAACTGTCCAAAGATAATGTCAGGTGCACCAGTGATGCAAAATCACATGCATCAGGTCCGACCATGGACACGCGTGACTCGCTCAAGGCTCTCATAATGAAATGGTTTCCATAACGAGCACTAATTCGTTACCTTTCCGTTATCTAACACAATAACGTGTTATTTCGTTATTAATTTTTCAGTCACGAACTGGACGAAATTGTGGCTCTGGTATGCAGATTATGTATAAAGATTGTTCTTGATATTATAATCTGTGTAACAAACATGCCATTGTTGAGAAAATAGCATTGAAATTATTGTCTTGAAATACCTATATAAATTATACGTGGAAATAAAATTTTAAAGGCTTTATTTATCCAAAAAAAAATTATGCCTATTATAACGCTCTTATTTGACTAATATTTTACGCATTACCTATTTTGGTCTCGAAAGGTCGATGGTTCAGTCCTTATTCAAACCCCACTCGTTACAATATTTTCATACCCACTCCTAACACAATCTTTCGCTTATTTGTTTAAGGGAATATTAGTCATGTTTATCTTTTCACTTTATCGTGGCTAATATTCTTCGTTCATCTAAAAAAAATGTTATAAAAAATATAATTTAAAATCACTGTATTTGCTAGTAAGTACTTCTCATTGCTTATAATAAAATATCGCCTTGAAATCGAGATCGAATGCTCTATTAAACCAGAGTGAGATATCAATTACTTTCAAATAATTGATATCTCACCAGTATGTTTTGCCACATGTACCAAAGTGTACGACTATTTTGGTAAATATAATTTTATTGAAATTAGAAAAACTACGTACATGAAAAACTTAATTTCATTCAATCATTATAATAAATCTACTTTTATCAAAGAAATTTTTTGTTTAAGTGGATATTAAAAAAAACTGGACTTAACAATTAATAAATAATTAAAAATTATCATATTATCTCATCATCATCATCATGATCAACCCATTACCGGCTCACTACAGAGCACGGGTCTCTTCTCAGAGTGAGAAGGGTTTTGGCCATAGTCTACCACGCTGGCCAAGCGGATTGGCAGACTTCACACACCTTTGAGAACGTTATGGAGAACTCTCAATCATATTATCATCAAATTCTCTATTTCATCATCATATTATCTACTTAACCATTATTTATCACAACTTTAGGTGTTAAAACAACACTCATAGAGATGACAAGAATCTAATGTGCTTGTAATAGTGTTCAAAAAGCAAAAACCTGTAAAAAAATAGTAAAATATTTGTTTTATAAATAAAAATTTAAGTGACATTTAAGTGACTGTATAAAATCTAGTTTTAAAAGTCACCTGATTTTTTGAGACAGGTTTCGCGACCGCCTAAAACCTACTAAAACCCATGGCGCCATTTTTTGTAGTTTCTTTTTTTCCGTAGGTACAAAAACATGATTGCCCACATGACTTTATCGGAACGTCCATCCATTTATTCTGGCTTTGCATACGAATGATGCATGGAATTTCCCTATGTAATTTTATATAAAAAAACATGTTACATAATATTATTCAATTTTGATTTTAATGTGCATGATTGATAGTTGGAACAAGTATTATATTTGGATACAATGTTCTTATAACAAGGTGAGTTATTGTTATCGTTTGCTTTGTTCATTATATTTTATTGTCTTACTGTGAGCTTAAGCTTTTTGCATTTAGATTTTAGTCTCAATAAAATCATAGTCAATGTTTTACCCTATTTTGAAAATTGAATGTTGTTCTTATGTCTCTTAGTTGTGGTAGGTACTGCTTTGAATTATTTTTAAATGAATTTAAGTTTTATACAAAAAATAATACAGTTTCATACACAGGTAAATACTAAATAGATATTATACAGGGTGTAAGGAGACCACTATCGGAAAAGAAGACACGTAAGAGTAGTAATGATTACTGACAAGATACAACAAAAAAAAATATCCTGAATTATTAAAAGTTCGCAATGTAATGCAATCAGCTGACGTTAGAGGTCAACGAATGTTGGGTAAATAGCTAAAATTGTCGCCGCGTTTTGCACACTTGGTATAGATATACGAACAATACTAAATACCAAACCGCTAATACTACAAGTATAAAGACAATTAATGGTTATTGGTATTGGATTGTGTTTAGGTAGTATTACTGCTCATCCACACGTTGGCGAACATGCTGGCCCATCTTATGGCCCAATACGTTGGCCAACATGTAGAGCTGGAGTTTGTGCTATTTTGGTAGGTATTGGAATGATGGCCCGCAAGTTGACGCGAGATCCATTTCGTGTCGGTACATCAAAGGGTTTGAGACAAAGTTTGGCCACCGCATCCACACGTTGGAGACAAGTTCAGTTTGCTACGTGCTCTCAGAGTGATCGCACGCATGCACGTCTTTTAAATTTTATATTCACGCGTCGTAACTAGTATAATGTCCACAAAATGGCAGTAACAATGACCAATGAAGACACTTTTTGCTTTATATTTTATTTATATTGCTAGAGCCCTACTAAGCCGAAAATTGTTTGTGAAACCCAATAAATAAAATCACAAAAATAAAAAAATACAATTTTCGTATACACATTCACGTAGTTGCGGTATGCTGTGAATAATTAAACCGTAGCAGCTGTTAACGTCTCAATATTCAATTTAGTAAATACGTCCGCACATTGGCCCTAACCGGAGCATACTGAACGACCTTCCAACGTGTGGACACGAACACAAACTCCTCGCCAAATACCTTCCAACATATCCGCCATCATGTTGGCCAACGTGTAGAGGCCCTAATAATAGCGCTAAGTTTTCTATAGCAATTATTATACCATGGAAGTAGGTACATAGCATGCTAGGCACACTGAGGCCGCTGACACGCTTCGGATATGGCGATTGGCGAGCCGCGGAAGTATTCGACATGCAACTCACCAGTCACACTTTTATCATTATAAGGACAATCGATTTTTTTTCTCAGATACATAAAATATAACTGTATTGATATCCGTGTTACATTTAATAAAATTACAGTTCCATTGAAAGCCGTTTTTAGTACATTAAGTTTTACCTACGCTATAATTACATATCTACGTGCTACTTACTAAAGTTCTTGTTCACGAAAGTTCCGGCACACCCCTCAACATTCACACAAGTGAACCTACTACTGAGAAGGACAACGCTTTACGTAATACTACTAGGCGTACTTCTGCGGTGTTAGTATTTTTTGGGTGCAGTATGATAGCAAAGGGTGCTCGCAACAGCGTGGTTTTAACGCGCGTTCCGTATGGTTATGCCGAGTTTGTACACCTCGACAACGCTACTAGATTTCGAATATCGATAAACTACAATATCAGTGCAAAATCGAGAATCAAACACACTGGACCGTTGCCACTAGTGGTGGCGACTAGTGGCAACGGAAGAGATTCTTGATACATTTTATATGGTACCACCCACACTGAGCGTTCGAGTAGCCGCGTTCGAGCCACACACTAGTCGCCCGCGCCGCCACTTGTGACCCAGTGTGCGGGGGCTGTTAGTCTCTTATTTAAGAGATTGTATAAATTCAAATTAGCCCTAATGGTTTGTTTTACTACTTCTAGGAGTCTACATCTGACACGAAGTTACAGAGCATTTACCTTCCTAATGTCACTTTTGCGTAGAATGGAAACAATGGAAAGAGTTCGCCACGGTAAACCTTTGTCAAGTTCAAGGCACGTTGCCTACAAAAACGGATTTTCGCTTGAATGCTCGGATTCGCGAAATTCACCCTCACATTGTTTCAGTAAACCACAATAAAATTGTTGTCTATTTCTCGGTAAATAAGTAGGTATTAACTAATTATAACCAAAAAAAAACTAAAAAAGAGCTACCTGGTAGGGTGGGGTCAAGTAAAAAATTTTGCACACAGAAATCTTATTTAAGTTGCAAACCAACCCTTGCAAAAAAACCTATGCCCAGCAGTGGACGTCGAATCTTGGTTAAGATTATGAATATGATGATAATGATGACGGAAGTGTGTGATAGCCTAGTGGTTAGGACGACCGACTTCTAATCGGAGGTCGTGGGTTCGATCCCGGGCACGCACCTCTAACTTTTCGGAGTTATGTGCGTTTTAAGTATTTAAATATCACTTGCTTTAACGGTGAAGGAAAACATCGTGAGGAAACCTGCATGCCTGAGAGTTCTCCATAACGTTCTCAAAGGTTTGTGAAGTCTGCCAATCCGCTTGGCCAGCGTGGTAGACTATGGCCAAAACCCTTCTCACTCTGAGAGGAGACCCGTGCTCTGTAGTGAGCCGGTAATGGGTTGATCATGATGATGATGATGATGATGACGGAAGGAAACCATACAGACGTTAAATTAGTAAATAGATTCTTTATAGAGCTAATAATTATACTTAGTTTTTAATTTTCAAGATTTGAGTAAGTGCTTTTAATTGTCATCATTTCCTACATTATCTTAAATGTAATGTAAAAAAGAACGAGTCTGTAATATAAATCACTCCGATTACTAATTAACTTTACTTTTATTTAATTTTAATCTTCCTTACGCATGTTGTTTGTAATTAAAGAAAGTTGCTATGTCGTTGTGACGGGACATTAGTGCAGTGATTGAAATTATCGATACATCGATTTCAATAGTTAAGTTAACAGGTTTTGCTAAATTAACTTCACATTTTGCTTTTACAGCTTTGATAGGACCATGTAGCAACGTTCGAATAAAATAATATTATAAAATAGACTACTTCAATAGTAGAGAAGTCTATATTTTATATAATACTTATGCAATATCTTATGAATATTTTAAATATTTCCTGTATTAACAAAAACTATCACATAAATGATATAATCCCATTTTTGACAAGAAGCTGTATGTCATATTCATGGCGAACATGATAATTTTAATATTATTTGTTATAATATTTTTTTAGTTAAAATCTATGCCGTTAAATCGTTAAAGTAGAGAATAAGGTAACAAATATGAAAAAGTTCAGTATTTTTAAATAAAATTCTATTCCTTTTCGCATTGTAAAAATAATAGAGCAATACTATAAGACCACAGAAATCTATAATATAATAAAACTGTAACAGATCCAATTCTGTACATTGAAGATATTTTGAAATTTTTTATTGGAGGGCACTCTATAATCGATACTGAAGCCAAAATTGCAATTTGTTTTATTTTTGTCTGTCTGTCTGTCTTTCTGTCTGTCTGTCTGTATCTTGGCCGCGCATCACGCCGAAACTACAGAATGGATTCGAATAAAACTTGGTACGATTTGAGATTATACTCCAAGGTAGGACATAGGATACTTTTATCCTGAAATTTAGCACGGTTCCCTTGGAATAGGGGATAAAATTAAAACGTATATTTAGCTGTAATTCATTAACGCATTGTTCGATTTCACTCATTCTTTTTTTAAAAAGGTAGTACTTTATATATTATCCCGTAAATATTTCAAGGTCATAGGTTTTTTAGTTCAGAAATGACAGACATTACAACCCTCAGTATTGGGTTCAAATAACTTGGCACCCGGATCTTTGAACGTACGGCTTATTTTAAATTGGTGTGCGTTTAAATTTATGTTTGTATGTCTGTCTATTTGTTCCAGCTAATCTCCGAAACGGCTGGATCGATTTTAACGGAACTTTCAATGGCAGATAGGTGATGTTATAAGGAGTAACTTAGGCTACATTTATATTAAATACATAAAAGAATTATGGGATCCGATCCGATCCTATATAAAAACCTATATTTACGCGAACGAAGGTGCTCAGCTAGTCTTTTACTAAAGTTCTATGTTTAAGACTTATTGTATATAATAACTAGAATAATTATTTTGTTTAGATATTTATGTACAACCGAATTAAGGACATCGATTTTGTATAATCATACAGAAAAGTACAATCCATAGATAAATGAATAAGAAGAGATATGGCAAGGGGGCGTGGTTCCTGAGAACTTTTCTGGTGTTAAATACACCTGAGAACCGTTTCTGTCTTTAGTCGAATGTCGTCCACCGATCGCTTCACCGCTCTCGATTTTTAACAAAATGCCGTGTTGTTCAGTGGTTGTTTGAAAAAAGTCAAGCAAAAAAGGGAATCACACGAAAGATGGCATCTCATTTCACACTTAAGTACAAGTTATTGTTGTTATTTTCCATAAAAAAAACAAGAAAACATTATTATGTATATTTACATTATGCTCAAAAAGTGTTAAATTGAGAAGTCTGTATCTCATTATGAACAAAAACCATTGCTTGCTTAGTAGAAATCAAACATTGAATCGGTCGGTCTTAGCACGCAATGGTACTTGTACTATATAAATATATTCTTTCACTAAAACTTTAGACCTTTCATGGAACGGGCGCCTTCACTCAACATCGATAACGTGTGATGTACGGTGATTGAAATTGAACGCTGTGTACTAAAAGATAAAGTCTATATTTGCTGGTGCTGCTTGCACTGATCTATCAGTATGCAATATAGCATTTTGTAGCAAGTGGTGGGGACAAACTAACGACAGCAGGTTTCCATACAATTTGATGTAAAGGGCAATTCTCCCTCTTATTCATTATTCTATGGTACAATCCAACCAAATAAAACGGTGCACGACAAAAATTAACATGCAATATACATATATTTATTATAGAAAAATAAATAATATAATTTTATCGACAAATATAATCGATTAGACGTCGGAAAGCACTTTCGTTCACGGAAGCGTTCGTCGAAAGTAAAAGCCGATTGGTCGGTAGGCGGTAGGCGGCACTGGATTTACTCGAACGATTCACACAATCACGTGCAGGAAACGATGTAGGGTACAGATCGTTGACATGACGTGATGTTATTGTTTCCTTGAACTGTATGACTGATTGCGAATTTGGACGATAGTGTTATTGATTAACAACAACCGCCCATTAATTGGTCATGACCTAGTGGCTAGGACACCGGGGGTTCGGTCCCGGGCTCGCACCACTAACTTTTCGGAGTCATGTGCGCTTTTAAGTAATTAAATGTCACTTTATAGTTTAGGTTTTCATTATTTAGAGTTTCATTATAATTTGGAGGTAAGAACGTCCTAAGCGCCTCGCAAAGCGTGTCGCTAACGCGTTTCTGATGGAGGCGAATTTTAACCTTTAAAGTTAGCTCAGGAAAAATAGATTGTAAGTATATCTGTACATTTAAACAGTCACTTAGCCACAGATAATGTGCGCTTGTCCTTGTAGGAGCGGCTCATGGTTTAACACTAATTAACGGATTACAATACATTGTAAATAACTTGAGGGTTTTGTATGCGGATTGTTGGACAAACCTAAAGTTCAGCTAGGGTCAGTCTTTGTGATAGGCCTACCTACCGTCTAGCTAACGAATCTTCAAGGTTTCCGTGCGACGTATTATTATTATAGCCAGATTTTGTTATGCTGTGTATTACGAAACGAATAAATACGGAACCCTAAAAACAATACTTTTTAAGTTAAGTAATTGTACTGTATTGTTTTCGAATCAGACTTATTAAAGAGCTGACGAATGATGAATATGCAACAAAAACATTTTTTATTTTACCAATATTCTACCCATAATATCAATTCAGAATCGTCAGATCTTCAGTTCTCAGCGTTTTGTAGAACTTCTAATCTATACTAATAATATAATAAAGCGGAAGAGTTTGTTTGTTTGTTTGTTTGAACGCGCTAATCTCAGGAACTACTGAACCGATTTCAAAAATTCTTTCACCGTTGGATATGTACGTGATCCTAGAGTGCTATAGGCTATATAATATGTACCACGGGCGAAGCCGGGGCGGTCCGCTAGTACATATATAACTTCTAATAACAGTTCTACTTCTGCATCAGGATTAGAGCTGTTGGAATCGAATCTTTATTCCTAATACCCAAAATATTTAATCGGGTCATCATTACTCCTCATGGCTTAAATTAGCATTAAACTTCTCGCATCAGGATTTAAATGACAGCCAAAGTTTACATAATGGTGGATTGGATCATGGGAACGATTTTGTGTGCTCTTTAATAATTAATTGGTTGGTTAGGCTGTATTTAATGGGAAAATCAAAGCACTTTAGTAAAGATCTATAAATAGTGATTTCCATAAGTACCCTTGATTTTCCATCATAGTGCATCCAAAACAAACGGTAACTTGTAGGTCGATAAAACAATAGGGCTAGTGTTGTGATCCGTAACGTCGATATTTTGTGCCAAGGCCTGTGACTGTCGGATGCACCGCTGTCACCTTGTCTCTACAATTGGGTCGATTGAAGATCAAAGAGCGTCTAAAGCGTTCCATTGTGTTTGGGTTTGTAAGAGCTTTTACGATATTGGTAATATCGATGCGAATATTCGCAGTTACCGAACATAGTTTGGTTAATATTAACAAGGAGGATTTAACATACACACACACACACACACATACACACAACTACACACGCACTTTTTACGATATTTGTTCTAGCTTTTATTCTCTGTTAATCTATTAGGTATTATATTTTATTTTTTACCTTGTAATCTATGTGGCCGTAATATTCAATTCTAAATTAACTGTACATAATTGTAGAACGCTGTTGATTACTAATAAATAAATAATATCCACGAATGTTCCTGATTTGAGTTCTCGCTGATAATTTATTATTAATGAATAAGATACATACTAATAAGTATTCTTTGTAATTTCATTTTTATCGGTAGTTACTAAATTCTGCGCTATTGAAAGTTTTTTAGTGTAATTAAAATGCCAATAAAAGAAATTATTCGATTAGCAATTACTTTTAAACAACATCTCTAACAAATATTTTAATAAATTAGTCACGATTTAGTTCGATCGGTGTTCGAATTATAAATTGATTTTCCCCGGTGCAGTGTAAAATCGATTTAGCGCGCATCACTATTCACTTTCTTTTCTTTTCATTATTCCCTTGTATTTACTATTACCGACGCTCTAGTTAGCTTCTGTGTCAATATCACGTTAAAAATGACGGTCTTTTTTTTAGTGTTTACCGTAAAACTCATTTCAAAATGCTATGTCTTCAGATCAAATGGTGTTTTTATCAAAATAAACTGGCCAAATCGCTGAAGTTTCGTATGGCTTTAAATTAAAACAATACATATATATCATGTAGGCACAGCATGTAGGAATATTTGATCCAGCACTGTGACTGTGACTGTGATCTGTCAATTTAGTTGTGTACAATTAAATTAGTACCAATGTATACCAGTAGCTTTAAATATATTAATATGACAACAAAATATGTAATATTTTCGTAAAATGCAGCGCCAAATATAGTTCCTTGATTCCTAGTCACATTTTTTTGATGTGATCAAAAAATATTATAAAAACAAAAAAAAAGTATACCTAAATAGTTTCCGGTGGATACTTTCAATGGAATGATTATTAAAACATTGATATAATTAAAGCCCTAGCTTATTGTTCATTAACAAAAGAAAGCGTAATTATGAATGAATTTTATATTTTAGCATTGTACTTTTAAAGATTTCAATTCATTTTTATAATAAATAAATAAAAAGTTCGATAATTTAGAAGTTATAGCGAAAAATTCTGCATCGCGCTATCGAAGTTTCTCTCGTCGCGGTGTATAGATACAGGTTCCAGGGAGGAGTAACGGAGAGGACCGTCTCTACACAGTAAGCCGGTGGGTGACCGGGCCGGTCTAAGTCGGTCACAGTTATACAATGAAATGGCACATTGTATAACGATGCAAAGGCAAATGTGTATTCAAAATATTAATAGTTGAAATAAATACTTGGTTTAAAGACTACTAGCAAATCACCTTCCAACCATCCAACACTACTGTAGAGAATTTGCCCTCTTTTTACACCTGTTATTTTAGAATAGAATATTTTTTATTTAAATAAACTTTTACAACTTTTGCATCTACAACTGGTTCGGAATGCCGTTCCTACTGATTTATAAAACGCTTATTCCGATGTCTTGCACGCATTTTTTTAAATGCAAAATTCTGCAAAATGCTGCCTAAATTATTTTATATTTATTTTCTGCGGAACCTGCCCATACATCCAAGGCGACTTATTATTTGCACTAGTACGTTGCCAATAAATAGATAATAATACTGCGTTAAATGGTATTGCACATGTAGTTTAAATTCTTAATAAAAAAAAAGTATTTGCTTATAGCTCTTTTCCTGTCGGTAACCAGATTCTAGTATCCATAAAAAGATTACAAGTTTTTATTTAAAGTGCAACTATTATAAATGACCTCTGTAATTCGTCAAGGGTGTACACCTACTAAAGAAATAAAAACATCAGGTCACATTAAACGGCTCTATAGTGGTAATAAAACATCAATTTTTCACAATACATAATTTGTTTTATAGTAAATGAATCGCCTGAATAGAAAGAGTTTGATTTATTTTTGATGTGCAACTTGATGTTGCAACGTTGATGGCCTTTAGATGGAGAAGTCAACAAGGCGATGAGAAATACGTCTAAACATAACAAAAATCTGACATAGATTACATAAGCATAATACGTATTTCATAAGTTAACATTGCCTAAAATAGAAGAGGACTCAATTCTGAAAATAATTCTACATAGAGGTAAAAAACGAACAATCGAGAACCATTTAATTAAATTTGCAATTGTAACTCTTGATCCTAGACATGTGTTCAAGAGCCGCCATCGGAATGATATATTGCAGACATTGATGCAGGGATCTGACATAAGTAAGTCATTCGCGGGGGCCGCGCCACGCCCGCCCGTCCTGCCCTATATGCAGGGTAGAAATATGGAAAAAGACAGTTAGGCAAAAACAGAAACCGAAACTTTAGACCAGTTTTAGAGAACAGAAAACGTTTTAACAATTAATGATTTAAGGCTTATTTCTTGGTTTAACGACATAACAATTGTTAAATACGGGTTTTTATCGTGGTATGTACCCGTGTTTTACATTATATTATGTTTTAAAGATTGTCAAAATGGATAGGTACATACCTACAATTCAATAAGAGCATTTTTTTTTAAATAATAGGCAACAAACAAAGTTAAAAATCAACAAGTATGCACTACAAAACTAGATTTCATATTTCAGTTCTTTCTATATATCACAATGTTTAAGCGATTTTTTAGAGAGAAGTGTATAAGATCGACTTTCCAGTGTGCTTTTGAATTATTTGATTTAAAGCAAAGTCGACGCCATTTCACTGACTGCTCCCGAAGTGTCACCCTCTACAGTCATCTCATCGCCCATATCTCACGCAACGACAATGGACCACACAAACAGTGCTAATGTGTAAATCAACCTTTACATCAAGCGAGGTGACAATATGTGAATATAATACACACTGGGGGTCTTAGATAGCGAATAATAATAATGTAATAATTTTGCTTAATGAATACACAATAGATTCAGGATAACATTCCTGAATGAATAAAAAGATTGGCATTTTACCAAAGTAGCCGATCACGTTTGACAAAAATAAAAATCTCATAATTTCAAACGCTATAATGAATTTTTAACACTCAGAACATCAAACAAATGTCAGATGAAAAACAATACATTTGCATCTATAATTATTGAAATTTGAGATGAATATCTATTTTTTATTGATATTAATAAAAAATGTTTAAAACAATAAGTATCCATATTTCATGGTGCCGACCCGACAGACAGTTCTATACGGTTTTATTAACTGTGATATTATAATATCTGTCGCCATTAAGCCATTTGTATAATTCGATTCCGAGTGAACAATGCGTTTGTGTACGCGCAGGATTGAACCCGGCGACCTTCGCCACACCCACTGAACCATTGATATACGTTTGAGAACAGGATGTGCTCGTCACGACATTTTTGTCACACATTCTTATGAGCGATACTATCACTAAATTGCTACATATAAAACAAAGTCCCCCACCGCGTCTGTCTGTCTGTTTGTTCGCGATAATCTCAAAAACTATTGAACGGATTTTCATTCGGTTTACATCAATCACTACATAGGTATTATTATAAAATATAAAACAAAGTCCCCCACCGCATCTGTCTGTCTGTCTGTCTGTCTGTTCGCGGTAATCTGTAAAACTACTGAACGAATTTTCGTGCGGTTTTCACTAATCACTACATATATTATTATAAAACAAAGTCCTCCACCGCGTCTGTCTGTCTGTCTGTTCGCGATCATCTTAAAAACTACTAAACTGATTTTCATGCGGTTTTCACCAATGGACAGAGTAATTCACGAGGAAGGTTGAAGTAGATAATTTGTTAAGGTTTCGTGTAAATTGGTTGAAACATGACGATAATTGTTAGAAATGTTGGAAAAAGTCAAGGCAGCTGGGAGCTTTCATTGAAAACGTCGTCTAATATTTTTGAGATATACAAAAATAACGTATGGTAGGATAATAGCAGGTAACTACTGCCCGTGCAAAACCGGGGCTAGTATTATTATAGAACAAAGTCGCTATCCGCGTTCCTTTGCATATTCGCACACAACGTCTTTAGCTTCTTAGTGGTTTCCAATGCGGTTTTTAACACCATTCAGGAGAGTTTACACAGGTTTATATGGAAAATGGAAATAACGCATTCACATGTCTACAGTATAAACCTAACTGTTCTAAGTTGGAGAGAGTCAACTATTTATACTATATCTATACTAATCTATACTAATAAATAAAATTGAAGTGTCTGTCTGTAATTTCGAAATAACTACCACATATTAAGCTCATATGGTTATTTGAACGGTACCATAACCGAATCACACGTTTTTAAAATTTTTGTCTGTCTGTCTGTCTGTTTGAACGGGCTAATCTTCGGAACGGCTGAACCGATTTTGACGGGACTTTCACAGACAAGCAGAGGATTAACCAAGGAGTAACATAGGCTACTTTTTTAACCGACTTTCAAAAAAGGAGTTGTGTTGAAATCGGTAAGTACCGACGCTCGCGCTGCACGGAACTCCCCGCGCCGCGCCGCGCGCCCCTGCGCCCGCCACACGCGGCACCGCGGCACAGAGTACTGGTAGTATATACATAGGTAGTACCCACTACCTACCTACCCAAGTTTATTTTTATTTTTAGTAGGTAGGTACTGGCGTTAATTCCAACTTAAGTAAACCTAGATACTTATCTAGGTACCTAGGTACTTACTCTTTTTTAAAGCTTGCATTTAAAAAACCGAAATTTACGCGGGCGAAGCCGCGGGCAAAAGCTAGTTAATATAATAAAGCGGAAGAGTTTGTTTGTTTGAACGCGCTAATCTCAGGAACTACTGGACCGATTTTAAAAATTCTTTCACCGTTGGATATGTACGTGATCCTTGAGTGCTATAGGCTATATATGTACTACGGGCGAAGCCGGGGTGGACCGCTAGTGTACTTATAAAGCTGATCGCACACTACGCAAATAATTTAAAAAAAGCGATACTCATTCCCCCGCACCAATCGATGGCCGCCATCCGCAGTACCTATAACGTATAGCGTTGTCCGATGTCACTGGCAAGTTCGCTTGTATAAAGTGTCGGGGGTGTACTCGAGACGAGCAATAAGGGGAGCATGAACAGCAAGCACCGAACTTTCTGTACTGAACAGAAATTTCTGTACTAAAATATCAAATGTCTTCATTAGCACCATCTTTATGGTGCGGCAGCCCTGGAACAACATTTTTAGTGATTAATAACAAGCTGAATTTTCGTGAGCAGGTTCGTTTCGACGAGACGAACAACTTTTTTATCTATGAAAATTCTCGATGGAGGTAGCTAATCGAGTGGGGAGGTGTTAAAAATTTCGATTCGCTCGAGAGGGAAATCGTTCCACTAAATTTGTAGGACTATGTTGTCATTTCATTATACAAGTATTTACTAAGCTGCATACAAAAAATCATCTAGTTATTAATAATGTTTAATCATTTTTATAACCTCATTATTTGTAAATATTCGGAGTGGAGGACGCTGTAGAATATTATTTTAATAACCAGCTGATTTTTTGTATACGTAGACTAATAAATACTTGTATAATAAAATGGTCATATAGTCTTACTTTGGTGGAACGATTTCCCACCCGAGCGAATCGAAATTTTTAACACCTCCCCACTCGATTAGCTACATCCATCGAGAATTTTCATAGATAAAAAAGTTGTACGTTTCGTCGAAACTAACCTGCTCACGAAAATTCAGCTTGTTATTAATCACTAAAAATGTTGTTCCAGGGCTGCCGTACCATTATTTATTCAGCATTTATTCGGCTGTATCTTCGATCATTTTAAAGCTGGCATCTTTGTCTATTGAAATCAGTTACTTGGAATGAAGATGCATACCTATAAATGCTTTTATTATATTTATCTTTCGCATTTTTGTATTTAAAATGCGTACAAGTGTGGCTATCGATTTTACATGTTAAAAGATGCTTTCACACGTCAATGTATGATAGAGCATACTTAAAGTACGTTACGATGTGCATAAAAGTCTTCACTAGAACTACGTTAGCTGGCTAACTGTAAATCAATGCAACTGGTGTGTACAGCAATGTGTTTGCAGCCTTAAAAAATTTAAATAGCAATAATAGTTGAGGTATTTATTTTATTGTTATCTATTTATACTAAAATAAAAGATGAAGACATTAAGAATTTCATTGTTTTTTAAAGAGTTTTGGGATAGGCAAAAGTCAAGGATTTCTAAACAGTTCAAAGGTTAGCGATTAATTTGAATAATGACCATTGAGTTTTTTAATTTGTTTGCATTGTTTAATTTTGATTGTCAAACTTACCTACTACGTTTGCCATCAGATTTGCATATTGTGTACAAATATTTTAATTGGATTTGATGAACAATCACTTTGACAAATACGCATTCTTGTGACTTAACGTATGAAATTAGTTATTATCAAAAAAGTTTGATAAGTTACTAATCTTGTACCGTAATAACTATACAAGGTAGGTATAAAGGGACCGCTATTGAAAACTTAGCGCTATTATTATACTATTTAAACACACACACACACACACAAACATGTTTCAAACCAGCAATGTAGAGCGTGCACAACTAGGGGTCAATGCCCGCGAGCGGCGACCGGCCGGCGACAACTTTATATATTTAGGTCAGCTGATTGCATTACATGGCGAACTATTAAAAAATACAGGAATTATTGTAATTTTTTTCGCGTTTTTTTGTAGTATCTTGTCAGTTACTACACATCACTACTATTATTCTGTCTTCGTTTCCGATAGCGGTTCCCTTACATCTATATCTATACTAATAAATAAAATTGAAGTGTCTGTCTGTAATTTCGAAATAACTACCTCATATTAAGCTCATACGGTTATTTGAACTGTACCATAACCGAATCACACGTTTTTAAAATTTTTGTCTGTCTGTCTGTCTGTCTGTCTGTCTGTCTGTTTGAACGGGCTAATCTTCGGAACGGCTGAACCGATTTTGACGGGACTTTCACATACAAGTAGAGAATTAACCAGGGAGTAACATAGGCTACTTTTTTAACCGACTTTCAAAAAAGGAGGAGTTGTGTTTTTCTACCTATGTACACCGATATCTCCGAGATTTCTGAACCGATTTTAGTAATTATTTTTTTAATCGATAGAAATACTTTGCGACCCTGTTCTATAAAAAATTTGGATTCCAACTCTTCAATCCTGATGCTGTAGAGGACCTGATCCCCAAAACTAATGGGATTTAGAAACTTTCGGTTATTT
Source organism: Melanargia galathea (assembly GCA_920104075.1). Lineage (NCBI taxonomy): Eukaryota > Metazoa > Arthropoda > Insecta > Lepidoptera > Nymphalidae > Melanargia > Melanargia galathea. The sequence continues at coordinate 5,643,160 of OV049859.1, read as the reverse complement.
AAATTGATATTGCGGTACCAATTAAAGACTTTATCGTTGAATGAACTCGAGTAGGTACATCTCCAACTCCTCAACCCTGATGCTGTAAGGAATTGCATTCCGAAATCGTGGGGATCCCACGGGATTTTTCCGTTTTGGGGACGGGTTACTTAACAAATAAGCTACTTTTTAGTCTGGAAAATCAAAAGTTCCCACGGGATTTTTAAAAACCTAAATCCACACGGGCGAAGCCGTGGGCATCATCTAGTTATTAATAATTCTGCGTTTTAAACCGACTTTTAAAAAAGGAGGAAGTTTTCAAGTCGGCGAGTAATTTTTTTTAAACCGCATAATATCTGAGATTACAGTTAAGCACAATTCTGACATGTGTAAAAAAAAGTAATCTAATTAAGTTGTCAAGATAGCACTCAGTAACTAATGATGATAACAATGTTTATCATTCAGTCCATTGACGTTTTTGTCCGAATTATCTCCCAATTAGATCTAATTCGTCTTGTGTAGGTAGGTATCTTACACAGTTGATCTTCCGTGTAATTCAAATGATAAAATCTTTTGTTTTTAGTTGATGGTATGTAATTGAGTCATTTTTGAATCATAATATTATTCGGGAGCCATGCCTTGTTGGTAACCAAATTTTTTTAGACTAAGTAGATAACATTTAGCATTATTAAATGATTTCAAGAAAAGGAGACTTTATCTATTCAACACGTATGTATGTAATATTATTGCAACTGCAATATATTCATGTATGTATTTTACTTTAATAGAGTTTCCAAAAAATATACATACCCATAAGATTTTATAGATGTATGTATGTTTGTAACGACGACGCCTTATGTGCAAAATAATAAAGAAATTAAAAAGTTGCCGCTTAAGAATTTAATCTTAGCGATGCGCGAACTGCGTCAAAACAACCTTCTAATTTAATGTTACGAAAGCTCTATTTGTTTTGTTTGGCAATTTATGATCGCAAGTTGTAGTTGGTAGTTGATAGGATAATTAAGGCTAACGAGCCATTAAACGATAATTTCGTAGCAGTATAACAACGGTATGGACCAATAATCAAGCAAATTCCAGTTTGTGAATGGAATGTTCTCCAACCTGATTGTCTCTATTAGTCTATTGTCTTTCACGTATTATTTATATTATATTAAGATAAAATCCGCCATTTTGATTTTTTATGAATTTTATGTACCCAGTAGTATTTGGGGTGTGAAGACAAATCTATTGACGTATCATTTATCAAAATAGGTTGAGCCGTTGAGTAGTTACAAGCAGACATACATATAAGTACACACAGTTCAAACACATGGTCAAACGACTGGGCTAGTCGGGTAAAAATATGTAGGTACGTATTAAACGTCAATATAAAAGACATCAACGAGTTCACTGTATGATTGTTTATGGTTTTAATAATTTAATATTATTTGAATACTGGCTGATGCCCGCCACTTCGTCTGCGTGGATTTAGGCTCTTTAAAAATCGCTTGGGAACTCTATAATTTTCCGGGATAAAAGTAGCATATGTCCTTCTCCAAGGTCTAATCTCTGAACCAAATTTCATCAAAATCGGTTGAGCGGTTTCGTGAAAGCGAACATAGAGACAGAGTTACTGTTGCGTTTATAATATTAGTATAGTATATACAATGTAATGAACTAGGTGTCACTCGTAATTTCGTATTGAGGATTTTAATAATAATCAATAAGGAACTCTATTAATACAAATCAAAAGAATCCTACTGCCGTCTTCAGAATGTAAGTTGGTTGTACCAAACATTGAAATTGGGGCATATTATCAAGAAGTAACACACAAACTTTCATTTATAATTTTAATTAATAGGATGGATAGTGAAAAATAAGGTCAAGAAATGTCAGGAAAAAATAAATTGATGTCAAAATTCGGTTTAAAATTAACTTTTCTTTAATATAATAATATGTAGAGATACCTACCTATGTTAGACACCTAATATTGCAATAATATTACAGCGACAATTTAACGAATACAAGCGACCTTCTGATCTTGCTAAAGTCTTTGCAGACGAGCTAAAGGTTACTTGACCAATTTAAGGTATCAAATTACTGCGTTTCGACATAAGATGTATGGTGCAGACCAAGTTGGTACTTACCTACTGACCGCTGATTATGTATGCCAAAATTACTTGTGCTAAAATTATTTTGTATAATATTATTTAGTTAGGATGGTGTAGTGTGGATACCATTGTAGATAATTAACCTTCTATTACTTACACAGGTGGCGAAATTTGTTGAAAAATAAGTTGAGCCGCCATTAGTAGAGGAACCTACATTGTATCGAAATCACGCGATTCTTCATAAACTGTGTAGCAAAGCTCGAAGACTTAAGTTTATTGCATGCGAAAATTTGTCTGTTCGTTTGTCTATAACATTGTTACGGCTCAAGCGCTGAACCGTTTATATTTATGTTTAAGCTAAGCTGTAAGTAGATACATAGTACATAATATAAAAAATTAAGAAAAAAATATATAATATTTTGTACCACATTGTAGAGGAGCCCCGGCGGCTTAAAAATTTGAATGGCCTGTAAACTATAAAAATGTTATACAATATTTTATTGTTCGTTTTTTCCAACGTAATTTGTGAAATAAGCAGGAACATTAATAAATAATCAATGAATAAATTACGAGAACTTTCTTCAAATCGAAGAATCATAAAAAAGTGTTGCCGCCGCAGTAATATTTAATGTTCGTAACTATAACCCTTAAATATTGAAAAACTACTCGTAAAGTATTAACCGCCCATACAGTTTAATAAGAACGGAAATCTATTACAAAACATGCTATACGGACCCAATACTTATTACCTACTCGTATATATGACCGTAAAATTAAGAGTTATGACGTCTAGTGTACTAAATTGACTATTCTAAATCCCTTGGTAAAAGTTATATTATTATAAATCAGGTATTACCTATATTCAGTACTATTCAAAAAAAATTGAATAACTATAAAGACGAAGATTGTGTTGAGTTAGGGAAAGATAATATTTTAGGTAGGTTCTAGTAAACACTAATCCTAGAGATGTGGCAACGTCAAGTAATGACATGATTATATTATTGTCTCGTTCAATACTACGAGTAAAAGTATGACTATAGTTTTGTTATTTAAAAAAATTATGGTGCCTATTATATAATAGGCGAAAACCTCATGACTGAATTTCAACCACGCCAGTGAATATCAACATTTAAAGCCTATATCAATCAGGAGATATTACATTGCACAATTGTACAGTCTCTACTACCTACTCAATGCTTGTAGTACGATGGGACGGCAACACGACATGACCTGATTGCTTGGTCTCAGTTTGGAGCGCTCCAAAACTTTATAGTATACTATTGATCGAATCACAAATGACTTCAGAGCAAAATGAACCCAAAGACTTATTTTAAAGTCGTAATTCAATAGTTCGAATATTTATTTTACAACATTTCTGCTTGGAGCGCTGGCTGTTTTCGAATGCTGAATGTATTGGCTAACTCAAACCTTAATATACCTAAGCCATTTCAGGTCCATTTTACTCTGAAGTCATTGTGGTTCGATCAATAGTATAATATGAGGTTTTGGAGCGTTCCAAACTGAGTCTAAGCACTCTGAAAGAGATGAGGCACAGGACCAACAGTTGTAGTGCTCTCCGAAGTTGTAAACATTAGTAACTTCTCAATTCCCAGTTATTGAGTTTTTCAGGATAATTAAGTGATAGACCTATACTGAATTATTATTGTAATACCTGATTAAGTATTACAATTATTATTCAGTGATCATCATCATCATCATCATGATCAACCCATTACCGGCTCACTACAGAGCACGGGTCTCCTCTCAGAGTGAGAAGGGTTTTGGCCGTAGTCTACCACGCTGGCCAAGCGGATTGGCAGACTTCACACACCTTTGAGAACGTTATGGAGAACTCTTCAGGTATGCAGGTTTCCTCACGATGTTTTCCTTCACCGTTAAAGCAAGTGATATTTAAATACTTAAATGCTTAAAACGCACATAACTCCGAAAAGATTAGAGGTGCGTGCCCGGGATCGAACTCACGACCTTCGATTAGAAGTCGGTCGTCCTAACCACTAGGCTATCACAGCTTTTAAGTTGTTTTATTTATTCAGTGATATTAATGGGTAAGTAGTACAATTATTCAGTAATTAGACGTAAAATTTCACACATTACACTCACGTTAAGTACTCCATGTTCGTACGCACGCACCTAATCTTCATTACCTCATTCATTGCTTTCCCTCAGCACAATTACACAAAGGTCATCGCGGAGTGCGTAACAGTTAACACATCGCCGTAGGGCCTATCAAAAGATGAACATCAACAATGCAACCACGATTTGTTTACATTACAAGCAAAATTAAACTCTGAATACAACACAATAAGTTTTATTTTCATCTAAACCACGTCTCACCTTGCAGGTTACCCTAAAAGACACCCACAGGTGGTTTTGGTTCACCAATTGCAGTTATTAAGTCGGCTATAACTCTAATTGTCGTCTAGCGAAACCTTTTTTGGGTTGCGTAAACTTTGTCACGTTGTTTATAAAGTGAATGAAATGATTTTCATCAAGTTAAACCTTATGCCTGATTTGAACTTAAACCACTTAAAATTCTTTAAGCATGAATAGGTACTAAATTTTAAAGTACTACTATATGTATGGTTTATTGTACAAGTTATTCAAATGTGTGCCGTAGTTCACTCGGCGGTAGCTCGCAATGTGGTGGCAAAATTCCGAATATTTTCCTTAAAGTCGAGTTACGTAGAGATATTTTGAAGGAAAATTGTGAACACCAATTGTAATTTTCCACTAAGTATACTAAAGTATTTCCACAATAATTTGGGGCTTTAAATTGGGATTTAAAAAAACTTAATAAATTATTTTTAGTATATTTTTATATTTTATTATCTCTATCTGTTACTACAGCATTCATTAAGTTCCTATCTACAAGATTTGTGACCAGTTAAAACTATAAACACATTTAAATGACGCCATTACCAAATTTCTAAACACTGTGAAGAAACTTTTATCTATGCGAACAAATGAATTCAATGATTGATTGCAATTTTAAACAATATACTCTACAATTGTTAAAAGAACAAGCGATAACGAATAATCGATATAGGATCGATAATAATCGATATATCATGCAACAATGACACACACAGTCTGATATCGATTGTAGGTCAGCATGCTAATTTATTTTAGGTCATAAGTGTAATAAAGCTTTTGTTTTTTCTTCTGTTGTTTTGTAATTAACTGATTTGTTATCTATTGCAGTCACGGAAATAGGTAGGTACGATGGTGTTAATGAGAACTGAGAAGTTTTTCTTGTAACTGTACCTACGGGTCAGTGAGTTTTAATAGACACGATTTTTTATGACGAAATTTTATGATATTTATAAAATAACCGTAACAAACTAATATTTCGACAGTAAAAGCATTAACTCTTTATATTTCGGAAAAAGAATTTGAATATCAAGAAGCTTAATTTATCCAAAGGAAGCCAGTAGCCAGGTACCTAACCCATAATGAATCGTCTAATTCCGCACTCACTCAAAATCCAACACTCCACTCTCGCGCTTCAGATAAAATCTCAAAGACTGGCAATATAATAACACGTCGGGTTTCAAATCAATTTACCGTCGAAACAAACGTGCCAAACGTAATACAATCGCCTCAAAATATGGACACGACTATGTAAATTGCGCCAGTATTCACATGTCAGTAGGCACCAACGAAGTAACAGATCATTAGTGCATGCGAGAGGCGATATAGGCGTGGCGTGCAAAATTAGAGTATGACAAGCCTCTAATGCAGGAACAACTGTGAACACGAACCCGGCCGTGGGCGGAATCGCCACAAGAGATCAGTAATAAAACACGGGAGCGACTGTAACTAGCCCACGTGCTCGCGACCATCAGATTGTGCACATTTGCATATATTGACAGCTTTAGACCAAGAGAGTACGGCAAGAACTACTGCTAAAAAATTAATGGGTAAATTCTAACCTCAACCCTCAGTAGCGCAATAGTAGGGCAGTGGACTGAAAAATCGACAGGTTTCAAATCCCACACCCATTGCACTATTGTCGCACCAAATCCTAGCACTCGCTTTACGTTTAGTTGGAGGGGAAAGGATAATATTAGTAATTATTAACATGACTAATTAGGTATATTATACTTTATTTTAAAAGAATTTACACGACAATGTTTCTTCGTTTACAGAATATACATCCCGAATTCCTACATCTGCGAGATTTCAACCGAAACCTGGCAGTAGACAGAGTAGAACAGTTTTTGGAAGAAAAAATTCGGAAGTCACGAAATTTATCTCACTGTTATTAATAGGGAGTTTGAATGATGAATTGAATGAATTCTTAGTTCGTGTTTAAGTTTTATGTCTAGTGAGACTCTAGTAGAGGCTCAGCTGACTCTTTGTGTGTATCTAACCAAGAATTTAACTAACTTACCACTTTACCAATGTCCGTACAATAATGAGCACTATGTAACCGGGCTAGGACGCCCTGTTTCCTCTTGTAAAACGCACAAACTCGTGTATCTTAGCTCAACGTTGACCATCGCATGCGCAAATTGCATTAAATCTTAATTGAATTCTTACGAGTTGTTAGAAGTCAAATTGACCATTTAAAAAATTAGATCTAGCACGTAACGCTCTAAGCTAAGCTAAGCGTCAGCGGTTGATTTATCTGGGCCAAGATTAAAAGGGCCAAAGAAAGTGGGCTCAGATTGCGTGGCTGAATAGATTTTCTCTTAGGAAATAAGCGAGAAATTTAAATTGTGGTTAGGAGCCCGTGAGAGCTGATATAATGCTATTTGCAAGGAAAATTTCAGTGTTGCTCTTCAATTGATTTCCACCGCAAGCTTTTTGTATACCTTCACTATAACTTTAGCAGAATACGATGTAAAAATCACAAAACAATGATTTTGTAATGATATTAAGTAGTTACTCAGAGTTTATCTTCTCTGAAATATAACTGCTTAATAAATAAATATTTTATGGATTCATTGTTCCGTGTATCTAAATATGTATAATGTATAAATATGTATAATTTTTTTTTAAATGCGTCTATTTTCTAAAAAGTTAGCACTTAAGAACCTACCTCGTATATCAAATGTTTAATCTGACCTAGATATCTAAGAATAAAATTTGGAACACGTTTTATTAATTGTGTAGGCGTAGAGTCTCATAAAATATGATTTACGAGTTCACAACACATGCGCTGCTCGAATTATCATACCCAGAGTACATTTCATTGTTACATTTAATATAACAAAGTGTCTTGCATAAGATCTGAAACAAATTCGTTGACACTGACCAATAAGATCGCTTGCAAAACCCTACCTCAATGTCGTCCTACTTTCCAAACGTAACCGCAGATATAATCAAGTGGACTATACAAATAATGTTTTATTATGTCACACAACCTTTTAATTATTTTATCGATATGAAATATACCAAATGATACATGATAATAAAGATCAAAGTTAAATGAAAGTGCGGAAATAGGAACGGCTTGTAATCGTAATCGACGGACAATAGATATCAAGTGTATCCACTTTGTTAACTCTAGGGTATTATTTTGGTATTTCAAACATCCAATGAGAATTGAAACGTGCGTATAAGTCCATAGAGTTTACATTCGATTGTTGATAATGTATCAGGATCTGGCTGGCGCCAGATATAGTAGCCAAAAATTATTATGGCGCCTTTGAAATATGTAACGTAGGAGTCAAATCTTAAATTTAGATTAATGGTGTTGGTACCAACTGTGGTGAATTGTTAAGTTGTGTTTTTGTATTATTAGAGAATTTATGTATGAAGTCTTAATATGCAGCAAACGGGTCAAGGATTATCACTGCAATAGGTAGACGGTGTAGTTATGTAAATAAAACCCGTGATTAATCATTAAACATTGTGCATTTGACAAAGTCCATTACAATATTGAGATTCTCGTAGGCTTTAATTTCCATTACACATACAGTGGACGTAACAAAGAAGATAGTAGCAGAAAGTGGATAAATAAGGAAAGCATGGGAGTGGCACATTGGTTTTAAAGGCCTACGTATGTCCAGCAGTGGGCACACTCAAGATTTTGATGATGTGTTAGTGGAAGTATTAATTAAATTTTGTATAGCCATATATAAACTTGTTTTAATAATCATCGTAACTGGTATTTAAATAATACACAACGATACAACTCTAAAATCAAGATAATTAACAACCAAAACCGGAATTCGATTGAATAATATCAACCATTCTCAGTGGCAACGGTGAGCTTTATTTATACACATCCCACGTCATAAGGCAATAGCCTAGAAAATTGAATTATCACGACACTCTGAGGGCAAGAAAACTAGAGGCCGCTTATAGTAACAAGATGACTTGATTGACGAAAATGACCACAAATAGAAGAAATACAGTTAATCTATTCATGGCTAGGAACTCAATTATTACTCGATGACTAGGAACTATGACAACGATTGTCAGCATTGAAGGGACGACGGAGAAAAACAGAGCTACTTTGATAAATTACTCAATTTATCAAAGCAGAGCTATTAAGTATATATTATGTGAAAATGTTAAATGATATCCAAGAGATATTCAAGACTCAACTACAAATAAATTTATAATTAACTAAAGAAATGGCTCTCAAATTAAGTTTTTACTCTACTTATCTAAAAACTCTTCAAACAGGTAACTTAAGTAATTGTTAACACAGTATAGGTATATAAAGGTGATTCAGTGTCTATATTTGACTGTACATAATATATTTTGTAATTTTTAATTTCATTGTATTGTAATTTTACACTTTAATTTACTACACTTACTTTAAATTTTGTAATTTTTAATTTCACTGTATTGTAATTTTAATATTTGCTGCTGTCGAACTTTATATGCACTTTAATGTATAGAAAATTTCTGCAAATTAAGATATTTGAAATATGAAATGATTAGATATATGAAATTAATTAAACAGAATAATATGCTATGTTGCTAAGCGAAAGGACAGAAGAAGATTCAAAGGTTCATCCTATTGAAATGCAATGAATACGTAGAGTTCCCATAATGCACGTATAAGAAACACCATTAGCATAATGTTCAATACAGCCAATCAATGATAATCTCAGGTGGCTACCATATTACGCTTAATTCCACAAAAACCAAGGCCCTCGTCCATTGTGCGAGGTGCTCGCGTACACACGGCGCGCGGCGCGGGGCTCGGCGCGAAGTAACAAAGCCGAGATATCGATAAGAACACAATAAACAATAACATTCAGCTAATGTTGCAACACATAATAGTTATGCGACCGTGGATTGAGGATACTTTATAATACGCGATTATTATATTATGTGTGTACGATCGCGATGTACGTCTCGATGTACGATGAAAAACAATTTGCTTAACAAATGCTAACAAAAATATCTGTAACGGCTCAGCATCTGCCCCAAAAGGGTCCCAAAAGGTAGGGATTAGGTAACATGTTTCCTAACTACACAAGAGACTTATCTTATTTACCACGTAGCATATGTTACTTTTAAATTGAATTATAACATTTACTTTACCGATTTTTTAACAGAGCAAAGAAACGTGTTTTAAACTACGCAAGAGTTTTGCGTAGAAGTCGTAACAGAGTTCATGTTAAAAAGTGAAAAGATATTGCAGCTAATTGAATTAAAATGTCTAGTGTTGAGTACATTAACATGTCTAAAAGTAATCCTTCTCGCAAAGTAATAAGATTACTTTTGTAAACTTGAGCGGAAATACAAAATGCAAGTCGACACCTTATGATAACTTGGTAACTATAACAAGGAAAAGCAATAGAATAAGTTTACACAGGTGTAAAAGTCGTATGATATAAAAGGATGTAGACGCGTGCGGACTTGAAATGTCGTGTGGGCAGACTGTATAGACATTATCGACTGGGCAGGGCTTCAGAATTAGGGCTGCACCTGGTGCTTGCGGCGTAAGGCGTTCTTGGGCAATTTGTTGGGCTGTGAATTGTATTTGACGCTATTTGCATACAGTTTAGCTGGCGCAACAATTGCCGAACTAAATGTAATATTTTCTTCTACATGAAAATCTATAAAATTATATTAAACTTGTCATTTTTATTCAAGAATTAGATCTTTTATATAGTATCGTTAACGATGTGGTCGTCATTAACCAATAGACCAAATCTCTTGTAGGGAGTTCCACACGACGCGGTCTTGTGCCACTAGTATCAACCGACTCCCTGTGACTCGTTCGATGTCGTCTATCCTCCTTTTGGGAGGTCTGTCCTTACTTCGCTTTACGTTTCGCTTCGCTTTTCCTTAGTACGCCATTCTAGCTCCTTGGGATCCACACTATCGATTCTTCGAAATGTAAGACGTCGTGTGGTCGTCTTGCTCAGTAAGTATTTTAAATGGTTTATTCTAGCACACCTTTGAATGAGCGATAACATTATATGTGTACTTATTAAGTACGACTTTACAAATCTCGAAAACTGATGGTCTAAGATCCCGCTGTACAACGACCTTCACCGAGATGTTTATTTGATGAAACATATTTTATATTTAATTTAACATGTCAATAAATATATTACATATGGGTTGCCTAACAAATTTCAGTCCAGGATATGATTAATTAATAAATAAAAAATTAAATTTTTTTTGAACATTTCACCGGTTTGATTATTAGACAAATTCTATACCAATCGAAAGTATGATGCCCATAGAATATGCAAACGTTAGGTTGCCTATTCTTTTCCGGTCACAACTCTCGGGTAGCCAGGTGTAAACAGGTAAATCGATACGAGCAGTTTGCACCGGTCTGATTATTGAATTAAAATTAAATGAAAATAAAGATGATTTTATTATGAATTTGTCTAATAATCAAACCAGTGAAATGTTAATTTTTTTTTTCAATTATTAATTAATCATAATTATCCAGGACTGGAATTTGTTAGGCAACCCATATGCAATATATTTATTGACGTATTAAATTAAATATAAAATACGTTTCATCAAATGAGCATCTCGGTGAAGGTCGTTGTATGGCGGGATCCTATACTATGACACTTTGAAAAAAAGAACATAATAGATTTGACATAATTTAAACAGCAACAAAACGCTGAAATATTTTGCAGTAATAAAACACAGTGATCGTTTGTACCAAAAGGAAGCCCAAAAACTACGATAGAACAACTCCTTGCACCAAAGAACCGTACTATGACAAAGGGTGCATTCAATTCGCGGAGTCACACATAAATAACCGTCTCCCCTGTATCAGATATATAAGTTATCCCCGCTTCCCTAAACGGGTCATTTTGCACTGTTTTGCACCATTTTTGCTGGCGTCACAATGTAGTTTCTCTTGCGATTGTTCACCCAAGACCAAAGGCGGCTTTATTTATTGCCTAGTATAGCGTTTGTAGATACCGTGATACAAAGCATTTTGGCAGATATAGTATGTACGCTTGTGCAAGTTGTAACGAAATGGTAAATACTAATATTGTTGATACTAAAGTAAAACACACCGTTTTTATAAGATTTTGTTTTATTAGAACTTGGCTTGGCACACTGGCGTGTGTCTTGATTATAAATAATCAATTTGTAAGTCAATGTACCGGTATTAGTTACCTACTAGTATAATGACTTACATAATATAATAGAATTTGTTTAAATTTGATGGTATGCCAGATTCTAAACTAAACAAAATCGACGGAACTAAAAATCATTCTATCCTTTTATTTAGGGAACATTCTGAAAAGGACATATTTTTACTGCTGCAGGGAACTTAAAACCGCAAGTCGTGACAATCATTATGAATTGTATAGAATTAATTCTGTGCCTCCTGTGACAGGTGATACAAGTCAAAAATCACCATTTTACAGGAGAGCAAAAACAAGATTAAAAAAATTCTAGTTCGCGATCTAATTGGGCTAGGTTAAACTTGAGTGCTTTCTTTTGTAGATAAAAACATTCACTTTCACTGTGTATTTAAATTTTTGGGGTAAATATTATAGTTTTAAAGTAATTCTTGAAAAACCTGTGAGTTGTACCTTTTTTAATTTCTAATCGATGCTAAAATTACGTGATAAATGATACAAGTACAGTTAAATTATGTTACACCTATATATTGTCTTCGTGTAAATTGATATACATAAAGTAAAAATATCTAATAACTCATTAGAATATATTCCCAACCCAACGGTGCTCAAACAAAGGATAAATGTAATATCTCAAAGATGAGACTTTTTTACTTATCAGTCCCCTATTTTAACAATTTAGCTGATTTGTATCAGTTTGCTAAAATTTTGGTCTTCTGAAAAATGTGTTAAATAATACAACTCATGTTATACCCCTCACTAAAATGTATTTTTATGGTGCAAATAAATACAAGTTTTACAAAAATAAATCAACGTTTGTGAAACTTCTTCTAAACCAATAATTCACAATAAAATCCTAGCTGATGCCCACAACTTCATTTCGGGTGTATTCTTAGAAGTATCTTATATCGATTTCCAGGATGTAAACTGCAAAAATATAAAGGTTTTTATCTTCAAAATGATGGACTCCCACACAAAGATTTAACCCCTATTTCAACCCCTTCAAGCCTTTATTTCGCAACAAATGATAACTTATGTTGGTCTCCAAAGTCTAATTTATCTCTGTTCCAAATTTCATCAAAATCGGTTTTGCGGTTTAGGCGTAAAAGCATAATATACAGAGTTACATTCGCATTTATAATATTAGTATGGATTAAGTCCTTACATATTATGAAACTGGCGTTTTATTGAACTGGCTACTATGATCTCATATATCTTGGCGTATTCCAAATTTAAATTTATTTCAAAATTTGTTTTTTGAATCTAGTGATTCATTTGTTTTCGCTCAATTTGATTTTTCTTTGACATCGATCTGTTCAAAAAATGGAAAACTTATAGCATTATTTACGAATACGAGTTCCACAGTGGCACCAGTACTGCAAAAACAATTCGAAGGATTAATGATGAGTATGGGGAAACCCTTACTGTAAAAGAAAGCATGGTACGATTTTTGTTCCAACGTTTTTGTTCTGGAAATTTTGACCTAAAAACAAACCCCGTGGACGGCTGGAAACCCTAGTTGACAATGAAGAAATAAAGATGATTGTGGTAGCGGATCTATCGCAAACTATGTTAGAGTTAGTGGCAGGCTTCGGTGTGAGTGATATAATAATATTAATTCACTTAAAACAAATTTGAAAAGTGAAAAACTCGAGAAATAGGTACCTACCGCATGAATTGAGTGGAGCACACTAACAAACACGCATTAAATGCTGCGTTACATTACTCAATTGTCACAATAACGATGGAATTTTGAATCGTATTGTTATCAGTGAGGATAATGGTGTACGACAGTCGGAAATGCTCATCACAGTGGTTGAATCCAAGAGAACTGGCGAAACCCAACTGGTGAAACTGTCCCAAACGAAAGTTGACTCAGAAAAAACTACTGGTGTGTGTTTGGTGGACCAGTGCTGGTATCATACACTATGGCTTCCTAAGATCTGGCCAGACAATAAAGATAGATCAACAATTTCAAACCATGATGGAAACGTCACCAGTTAAACAACCTAAACTGGTCATTTTTCTTGCCCAATGCTGTTAACTTAGACCAACGCTAGACCTCATACTTCACAACAGACAGTCGCTAAATTAAAGGTGCTGCGATTGAAATATCTCCATTACCCATCACTCTCCCCGGGAGTTTGCTTCAACAGATTACTACTTTTTTCGGAATTTAGTCAATTTCTTGCAAGGAAAACAATTCAATAACAAAGTCTTAATATTTTAAAACTCTGTAAAACTCATGATCGCGCTCCTGAATAAAGCATAGCAAAACAGATATTACTTCTTATCGGTTGAAACAGTAATCTTGAAGTGGTAGGCTGTACTGTCTTTATTGTAATCGTAATAGCGTAAAGCTTTACCTCGTTTCAAACAACCCATAGTCTTGTATTCATCATCCTTGAATTCATTTTGTGTAAGAAAAACAGGGAATATTTTCTTTGGTATGCAAAACAGATCGAACATCACACCACATCAACTTTCCAATGCAAGAGTAAGAAATTGCTTGAAAACATGTTGAATCACAAGTCATTTAGATAACAGTACCTACCTAAACTTTGCTGTTTTGTTTGAAGCTGTAAGTACGCACTAGTTGGTACCAATCTCTTTGCAAGTGAATAACCATACTCATGTGCTTCTTTTTACGCTAAATTAACGCATGGTTGGTGTCAATTTCCATAAGAGTATGACTTGACGATTTCACTTGTATCATTTAGCACGTCTCCTTCTTCATACATTTTTTCTAGATTTGGTTTGAGTTTTAGATACAATTCAATTTATATTCGTTTACACAGATAATGTTGATTTGTACACAATGATGCAAGTCGAGATGTATCACTGATCACAAATTAGGCATAAATTTAGATTGTGATTATTAGGTATATGTATAATTGTACCCTAATCAGTTTTGAAAAAAATCTGTTCAAAGTGATATAACTCTAATTATATCAATATTCACGATAAATATACTAAAAATAAAATGTGAAAATTAATATAATCGCACTTATACCACGAAGCACGAAAAATAATGCATGCAGAAAATTACTTATTGAGGTTACAACTTGAAATATATCTATATTCACGATATTTTTGCAAAAATGCTGCCACTTATATCACTTTGCACAAAATTATCTCCGAAACTATAATAGTTAGAAGAACGTGGGTTAGACCAAAAAAAAGCTAATTTTTTTCTGATCATTTCTATGTAAAAATCTCAAAAAGGGTACAACTCGACTTAGATCACTCATCACAGGAGGCACAGAATTTATCCTAGGTACTTATTTATCTAATCGGGTAACTTTTATGAATATAACTAGTTAATAGTATTCAATCAGTATCATTATTATATGAACTGTCAAATATTATAGAAAGTTATCGAATCTGTGGCAACACTTGCGCGTGCATATTCAATAAATAGTTTTGGTTATGAATTATGACCGGTTGCTACATACTTAAGGCTTGGATAAACACATCGCGAAACGGAAACACATCCAATAAGAGACGAGGAGATCTGTAGAAGAACCAGAAGGCTCACCGTGTCGAGGCTGAGTATTTCGAAGAACGCCGGAGGAGAAGGACGCCGGAGTCCCAAGGTGCTGGAATTCAAAAAACAAGGAGTTGGACTGTCCTTCTCCGTGGAAACACAACATCAAACGAGTCGTTCTGGATACAAGCGGCAAAAGACCGCGTGCGTGGAAATCCCTGCAAAAGACCTATGTCAAGCGATAGACGTATTTTGGTTGTCAATACGTTCAGTGTCAAAGATTAGTAACTAAATATTACTGTGTACAGAAGCGACACTCGCTCCTCCTGACAATCGTCGTCTGCCGTCACCTGCAACGTGCTGTTACCATTGCGTGATGTTTGTCCAAGCCTTAACTTCCACACATGTGTCATGTGGTTGCGTTAAAACTTCGCATGTTTATTCTTAGAATCGAATTTGAGTGATTGGTTGAGGTTTTTATTCGTCGGTCAACTTTCTAATGCGTACAGTTAGATGCTGTATGCTTTTTGTCTTTAGGGTTTTTAAGAGTTTGATTTTTTGGGTTAATCTAATCATTTGTATTACTTCAACACTACGATGGCATTCATAAAATTAACTTCTTATTTGGACCCCAGTCTACTTATACGTTTATGTTTGGCTTACCTATAGAACATCTAAAAATTACTTGAACTGGTTCAACGTCACAATTTTAGCTATCGATAAGATAGTACGAATTAAGTGAAGAAACAAAAGAAAAGATTTTTGTTGGTAAAATTCTCTACCAAGGCAAAAAATACACTCGTATAGAGAGAAAAAGACTTAGATATTATCATCCAGGACTTTTATTTTTTTATAAATTAACATTTATTACATCTACCTACCTATTAGGAATTGGCGGCATTTGGTTAAAGAAAACCACACAAAGTTCTCTAATTTAGAAACTGCCTCAACTATCTTTGAAGGCAAAATACAGTCAAGATAAAAAGTGTTTAAAAAAATAATTCGAATAACATTATTTCTTTATTCAATTAAACGTTAGCAATAGCATCGGATAGTCAACGCGATGTCATCTCTCTAGCCCCACATGGCATCGAGAGGCGCGTAATGACACGGCAACTCGGCATTAGATCATTGTGGTGGGTTCGTGTCCGGAGGTTTCTGTTTATTTTTGTTACCAACTGATGATAAGTATGCCGCTTGGTAATGGCGTTAGGCTTAGGGCGTTCTTTGATGTAATTAAATTTTATTTAAGCTCATCTTTTTATTTTTGTATGCATCTGATTTTTTTAATTATATAATGAAATTTTAAGATCTGACACACTTTCGCTTATCAACTGGTGGTTTAAAAAAAAGACGAATTTAGATGGTTTTTGGTTTTTAAACAAATTGTACTGATTGGTGGTATATATGTAGGTAAACCCATCGCATTATTTTTGTATTCAACATTACATTTGTATTTAATTGTATCAGAATAGAAGAAGTTGTAACTATAGCGCTCAAATTAGAACCCTCAAAACTCAGCAGAATACGTAAAATCACGGATGAAAGATAATAAGTCTTAAATTCAGATAAATCAACTCTTCTCACAAAAATGAAAAGATCATAATACAACTCTACTGAGGGAACAGAACTATCCATAAAAAAAAATCCACAAAACTTTTTCACCTGACAGTACGCGACTAGGAAGTGTGTCGCACGTCGCCCTATCA
Source organism: Melanargia galathea (assembly GCA_920104075.1). Taxonomy (NCBI): domain Eukaryota; kingdom Metazoa; phylum Arthropoda; class Insecta; order Lepidoptera; family Nymphalidae; genus Melanargia; species Melanargia galathea. Next base: position 5,626,317 of record OV049859.1, on the reverse strand, counting down.
GATGCACACACACGAATTTAGTTCTAATGAAACCCTACACACTGATTTAATTAGCCAGATGTAATGTACGGAGCCGGGAGCTCGCAAAGTCGCAAACAATAAAGATCGAACATTCCCTCTAATAATTAGGACTGGTTTACGGAATACGGATGTCTGATAGGAAAATGGTCCCTCGGGAGTTAATTTTATTTGAATTAATGGACTCCGGTTTATAGGAAGCGAAGTTACTGGTATTGTTTTGCTTCAGTGGCACGCGATTCATTTTATTGTAAGCATTGAGTTCTGTACTCGCTTAAAAGGAATCTGTTTTCATGTAAGACTTCATTGTGCATTAAGTCCTGCATGAAAACATTTTCTGTTCCTTTTATCGGGATATTCATCTTCAAATATCGCAATATCCTAACGTGGTTTTAAAATTATTGAACTGCACAGAGCTGGTGGTTTGATCAAAAAGTTGGAGCGGTCTGTGATACAAAACTTGCGCAAATGTTTAAGACCTTTAAGACTAGTAAAAATGAAAAAAAAAACCATAAAAAACCGCTTTTTAATGAACTTTTACTCATAAAATATTTACATCATTTGCTACATGTGTATTAAGTATACCTACTAACATGTCTTTTATTTCGTGTAAGTATCTAGCAAGTCCCGCGAGACGCAAGAGTCGCAAAAGTCTTGAGTATACCAAAATTTTCAATACTGAAAATGCGGAAAATGTGACTTATGCAGCATCGTGTGCTCCGTAAAAATGCTTGAACAGAGGTCACGTAATGCTAAGCATTAAAAATGTAAAAATGAATATGTATATATTTCTGTCAGTTAAGTGCCATAACCCACTGGCGCGACACGTCGCGTGCGGCATGCCGCGTGCGTTTTTTTTTCGAGGCGCGGCTGCACGCGTGACAGGGCGCGGCAAGAAACACTCAGTCTCAAAATTGAGGTCGAAGAGATCGCAGCACTATTGTTTTAGTACAACCGCCGTCCCAAAAAAGCGAAACATAGATACTGGGTACATCCTCTATTTTTAGAACGTCCTACATGTAAAAACGTGTAGCGCGCTACCGGATGTCGCGCGCGGTTTTTCATTCAAAGTCAAGCCGCGCGCGACAGCGCGACCGTGCCGCGCTAGTGGGTTATGTGCCTTGCGTTTGCATAGAGTTTATATGGAAAACAAAACCGCGCGCGACGTGTCGCGCCAGTGGGTTATGGCTCTAATATCTACATAAGTATTCATAATTAAGATAATTATAAATAACAAATTATAATTATATAATTTAGTATTTTAGAGTAGATTCAGAATTCAAAAATGCTTTGCATTCACTTTCTACTCGGCTTATAGTAGGAATTACTTCACAATGGTACCAATTCTGATGTACACAATCTCTAAACTATAAAATGACAGATCTAAATCTATCGCTACAATGCTCCCTGCGGAACAGGGTAGCACTATTTTTAAATCTATATATTATGTATCAATTTAGTTTAGTTTAGAAAGAGTACAACAGAATTAGTCACATTATCAATCTAAGAACAGGTTTTACGAGGTTTCAATACTGATAGTCGATACGTCTACCTTCCGTGTGCATAGAAATTGTCAATTAAAAAGTCTAGCCGATACCGGAAAACGACCGGAAGAGACTGAATCTGGTTCGTTCTCAATTCACTCGCCCGACCAATTATCGCATCGGTTGCGCAATTGTTGTTAACGAGCTCTGTTAACTATTGTTAATACTATTAACGATTACGAAGCGATCCGCGATTTGAACTAGATTTTCGATATTTTTTTTCAAAGATAAGGTTAACTTGAGCACGATTTTTAACTGTTATGCTGTTTATGAGCCTAAAGGTAGAGTCCCAAACTTCTAGCATTATAATATTATATAAGATGATCCTGCGACTTCATCCGCGTGGATTTAGGGTTTTTAAAATCCTGTGAGAACTATTTGCTTTTCCGGGTTGAAAGTTGCCTATGTCAATTTCCGGGACACAAGTTACCTCCGTACCAAATTTCTTATAAATCAGTTAAACGGATGGACCTTTAAGAATCCCGTGGGAACTCTTTAATTTTTCGGGATAAAAAGTAGCCCATGTCCGTCCGTGGGATGTAAGCCAACTCTGTGCAAAATTTCCTCAAAATCGATCAAACTATTGGGCCGTGAAAAGCTGGCAGACAGACAGATAGACACTCTTTCGCATTTTTATTATTAGTATGGCTTGGTGTAGCAATATTTTAGGAAAGACGTGTCACCTCGCTTCTACTCTGCTACAATTTGATCTCATAGATCACGAGGTTGCCACATGAGAATATTTACTTTCTATGGGCACAGTCATTGGATTGTAAGGAATAAATCATCGCAATTGCTTAAAGTGCAGCAGCTGTACCTAAGCCTTCGGCAAGTTATCTGGTCTTGTTTAAATCTAGGTTCCTGTATATTTTACAAGCTCGCTTTAATTGGACTCTGTTGTTGATTGCTGATTTATTCGACTGCGTTGAATTACTACTAACTTTGAACGTTGAACTTACTAGTAATAACATTATTTTAAGCCGGATATAATTATTTATTTTATTTATATATGTATGTTATTATTTTATTTATAGTTGGGGTGGCATATCTGCATGGTACCTGTAATTTTTGTTTTGGCATGATTTTTGATATGTTGCTCTGTTGGCGGTCCTTAATAAATAAATAAATAAATAAATAAGTATGTAATTTATTAATATCCTGAAAACCTTAAACCTGAAATTGACAAACTTTGCACACATTGGCAATGAAACTAATGTATGGCTAGAAAAAGATCCTAGGTCAGATTCAAGTCAGCAGTAGACTTTCGACTACTACTTGTGCTCATTCTATTTAAAGATATCGTGGTGATTTGGTCTAATATGCTGGTCCAATTTACTGGACAGAAATAAAAATAGAAAAACGCTCGGGGGAATTTCCTTCAGCGTTTAGTCCGCGCAGTTTTGAGCGCCAAATCCTTAAGACTCGTGCAAAAAGGGTTGGCCACGCCGCAACGCAACGTAATCCCAAAATCCCACTTCATTATTTCCACACATTTTATAATGAACTATGTCACCCTAGATACGAGGCCTTATCATTACTAGATAGTACCTGATGTGCGTCGGTTTGTCGCGGCTGTATTTGCCGAGCCTTTAAGCTCTTCAATATGACAATATTGGAGCGGAATTATGCGCGTGTTTACTCCAAAATATTTCTAATATCTAAAAACTCTAATGACATAGTAACATAGATCTTTTGGTTTAAACTTTTGATACTCGAAATCGATCAACGTTTTCGCAATGTGCGTATCATACTAACCCTAAGGACAAAACCCTTAGCGTTAGTATGAGAGCACGAAACAGAGAAAAAGACCACGCGACGCATCACTAAAATTAGAAAAGTCGAGGAGCTATCAAATACAATCTGGACAATATTGGGACATGCAAGGTGATCTTACCTCATTCCGTCGAATCCGTCGTCTGAGCCGTTGATGGTGAGCACGGGCGCTCGCGCGTAAGCTTTCGCCACCCGCCGGTTCTTTTCGAAAACTATCACCTTCGCCCAGATCTCGTCGTCGATCTGTGTCCATTTGTCCAGCACTTCCTGTATGTGTTCCTGTTGACAAACATAAAAAAATTATTAGTTTTTTTTTTTAAAGAATATTAGCCATGATGAACATGACTAATATTTCCCATTTCCCCTCCAAATAAAAAAAAACTAGTGTAAGAAGTACGTAACGGGTGGTGTTTGAACTGTCGAACTTTCGGTTTTCTATCCACGCCCGTTGACCGTTGCGCTATTGAGACTTAAAGTTATGTTATTCGTAATCTATAGCTCGCCAATAGATCTACATAGGAGCAGCGTGGCGGGTTTAAGCTCTAAGGGTCTAAGCTCCAAATCTCTCTCCTATATATATGCCTTTTAGGTGTAAATCTAATGAAACCACAGCATCAAATAAATTAGGCATCCTACAAACTGAAACAAAAGCGACACATATCCGAAAACGCATTTTTACAGCCTTAATTATCTTTTGTCTCGCAATATAAAAGGACTTCGCTCGGTTACAAAATGGTGCACTCCAAAAACAACCTTGCTTTGTGGCGAAGTGTTTTTTATGTTTTTATGGAAGATTACCACAGTTTAGACATAATCCCGATGTGGCAAGTCTCGGCCGTTGCAGACGACACACTGGCGTAACGTCACGCTCTAGTTATTCTGCCAACATTGATCATAAAGTAAACTTGAAGCCATTCAATCAACGTGGCCTCTTAGTCTAAAGTACGTTATAGGAAACTATTGTCGTTGTCGGTATCGCCAACCGATGGACGTTCACTACTGGACATAGGTCTCTTGAACTTTCACGCACCGCGGTCTTGCGCCGCTTGTATTCAGTGGCTTAATCGTTTGATGTCGCCTGTTTACCTATTGGAGGGGTTTACCGACATTGCGCTTTATAGTACAAACTACAAGATCGCTATTCCAGCACCTTGGGACCACCAACCCGCATGGGAGCAGCGTGGCAGATTTAAATCCCTCTCTTCTATGAGAGAAGAGGTCTGTGCCCAGCAGTGGGACGATAAAAGGCTGTAGTGGTGATGGTGGTGGTGAGGACTACCAACGTCTATCGGTTCTTTGAACTGTGTCACTTCAGTTCCGACTCGTTGAGCTATGTCGATTGCTATAGAGTACTTTATAAATCCACCCAAGGGTTAGATTTATTTTGTGCTATAGGTAATTTGGTGGATTTAATGAAAAGTTATTTTCGGTTATCAACTTTGTTTATATATGCCGAAAAGGGTAGGTATGTAACAATATGTTTTGTATCCTTTGAGGAAAAAACACAAAAGCTATTTTTGTGAGTGACGACATTGTTATTTTTACCTACATATCATATATTCGTATATTTCAATTATGTTTTGCGTATGCCGTAAAAGCATTTGGATAATAGCTGGTTAAATAGTCCTAGAATATCTGGGGTATCTTGGAGTCAATCATATTATTCTCCCAAGAAAATCCCTACCATTATGTGAGCAAGGGATCCACACCATCAGGAATGAGGAAAATAACGTATAAGAGAGTGCTAAAGTAACAGCTGCCTTTTATAACGCTTATACTGACTGTGACCGAGTGATGTTTTAATTGAGGTAGTATAATATTATATTATTATGTTAACCTTAAGTTTTTTGTTTTTATGCGAATTGCGGGCAATCGAGAAAGCGGGTCACCTGATGTTAAGTGATTACCCATGAACATTTGCTGCATCAGGGGAAACACTAATGCGTCTCGTCTCCATATCAAAGTTATGTGGAAACACCACCGGAGGGAGTTGATTCCACAATTTTTGAGTCGCGGAAGAAGTCAGGTAGAGGTACATATGTAAATTTTCCATTATCCATATTTATTAAGAGTTTAGCGGACGATTTTAATTTAAAAAATATCTTTACCGAACTCTATAATATTATGTTATACTTAGTAGCGGTGCTTATCTTAGCAATAGTAAAGTTCTCGATTTTTTTTAGATCAATTCAAAGCATGCGGTAGTCATAATTATGCAAATCAACAATCCGCTTATTCAATTGTTTCTTGTAGTAATTACTTAAACGGTTATTTGCCTCGTTTTCGCCCGCAGACGGCGAGCTTCACTTTCGATTTTATACAGCTATCGTACAACAACATGAAAGTGGCTTCTGATTGCTGTTATTATTTGTGCTAACAAAAAAATTGTTACTCGACAACTTATCGGTATTTCTCGTTTTATATTTTGTTTGTGGTATACACCGATATTTGTTTTGACATTTTTCTTATGGACTTTAGAAGAGATGAAAAAAAGATTTTATCAGAGGGTCATTAATTCTGGTAACCTCTTTGAGATAACACATTGTTTTTTGGACGTTGTTTTTATTATTACTATAATATATAAGTAGATATCTGAATACATGTTGGCTAACGGTCATAAAATAAGTATGTGTAGTTACCTATATAAAATTATACAGCACTTGTATGTAGATTTTTGTGATGGTGTGGTGTGTTGCAAATGCTTTCATTAGTTGTAGCACGAGATAGAAGATGCACTTCATAAATGTCATGCAAATCTCACAATATGCAAAATGCCGAAACGTCGCATCATATAGTAAGTATTATTTGTAGCACTGTATTGTTTTGGTGCAAACCAGGCTTTACAGTTAATTAACTTCCGTTGTATTACATAGGTTTCTGCACATGCACTAATGTCCTAGTGCATGTGTAGAAGTAGTGTATCAATTGTGTAAGCCACACTACAAATGGCAGTCCTATATCACTGACATAACAAATGTAAAACACTTTCTCTCTATCATCCGCTGAATTGACTTCATTACAATCGCGTTTCAGTCATTTCACTTTGACATCTACATTATTGGGTATTATTATTATTATCTGAGTCAAATCTAATATACATTGAAATTCCCGTGTCACAGTGTTTGTAACAAAACTCCTCCGAGACGGCTTGACCGAATCTTATGAATTTTTTTGTGTAGTATATTCGGTAGGTCTGAGAATAGGACGTTAACTATTTTTCATACCACTATGTGATAAGGGTGGTCCACCCGTCCCAATTGGTGGTCCCAATTGGCCAATTTTTTTTATGATTCATCATTAAAAAATACATATGAGATTTATATGAATCCACGCGGATGAAGTCGCGGACATCAGCTAGTAATAATAGAAAAGTTTGTCTGTTGAAATCAGGTACAACTTAACAATAACAGAAATATTTTAATTTTATAAAAAAAATATTATATTTTCTTTCCGACATTGCGGCTATGATAATTATATACCTACTCTTGGGTACATTGGTATACACAGCATAGTGTGTTTTTTAGATTCTACGCGATTGTTAAACTTATTTAACACTTTAGATTTCCTTTACGCGATAAAAAATAATATACGCTCAGATTATTAAATTACACAAAGGACATGGCCGGAATTTGTATGGAGCTGTGCCCTTTGACATGGCCGGAATTTGCTCGAAATCGAAAAAAAAACTTACTTAAATAAACATAAATGGAGGTTAATTATTCATATGTGAAAATTGCTTTTAAAATAAACTAAAATATATCGCGGCAATTACATTTCTCCAGCGCAGGCGTGGAAAAAACACAAAGAATAAGAATGTTAACTGTTATTTGTTTTTCTAACTTTTCTAAGGTCATATCCAAGAAGGTTATATACTCTATACAGGGTTAAATAAAAAATACCAGAAAGCTCTCGGCACGTAATTTTTATCATTAAAACTAACAACTTTTGTTCTACGACTTTTTTTTTAACTCGATATTTTGTGAAATATTTAATATTCAATAGTTTACATAGATTATCTCCTTGTAGCTACTCTGTAACATCGGCAACGCCGCACGAACGCACGTCACGTGTCTTGGTCTCGAGTCTCGACTCTGTGCGCACAGAGTAATGTCACTTTAGAGAAATAACATATTTTTTAAATTTTTTTGTATGAAAAAAATTAATGCGGAATTTTGAAAAGTCGTAGAACAAAAGTTGTTAGTTTTAATGATAACAATTACGTGTCCAGAGCTTTCTGGTATTTTTTATTTAACCCTGTATAGACACTGGAGAGTGCGCCTGAAACATTGTAGTTAAGATAAATTAGTCATTTTATTTCAAGGTTCTCTCTCGAGTAAAAATGTCTTATCTAAAAATATTATTTAGGTTACCTACGCACAACGCAGATTGCAGAAGCCAGCCAGAAACATCAAAATAAGGATGGCGATCTGAGATCGATTAATCGGAGAATCGATTTTTGTGTACGTAGTGCGTAGGTACCACAGAATACATTACTCCTACCGTAGAAAAATGAAAACTCCATAGTAAAAAAATGAGAACCATTCAGCGCCATCTAGATTCAGCCCCCAACAACTCTTTGACAGCGGGAGATTCAAATATGGACGTTCTATACTTAACCTAAATAATATTTTTATACCCTGATTTCTAATTCCGTGGAATTCTGACAGCTGTCATTGTCATTTACAGATGAGTTATTTGTATGGAGAACAGGGTTAACATCTACGAAGTACGATTTTACCCAAAACTACTTTAATTCCCAGTCATCATAAAAAGCCATATGCCGAACAATAATATTAGACGTTTCGCCCTAAAATAGAAAACGGCAAGAGTGGAAACTAGAAAGTGCACACTAACAGCAATAGAAAACAAAAGAAGCACATTGAAAAAATTCATTCAACAATGGAAGTCAAATGACATTCTCACCATGAAGTGTCTGTTAGGCATTTGTCATTCTACATGCGGCAGTTGATTTTTATTTATATAAGTTTTGAATTTTTTATCTTTTTTGTGGGAATTGTTTTATCTCTGGTAACATTACGAAACGTCAGAATTCCACGGAATTAGAAATCAGGGTATAGATAAGGAATTTTGACTCGAGAGAGAACTGGTAAATAAAATGACTATTTTGTCTTAACTACAATGTTTCAGGCGCAGTCTCCAGTATCTACATAGAGTATATAAATAACCTTCTTGGATATGACCTTAGAAAAGTTAGTAAAACAAATATCAGTTAACATTCTTATTTTTTGTGTTTTTTTCCACGCCTGCGCTGGAGAAATGTAATTGCCACGATATATTTTAGTTTATTTTAAAAGCAATTTTCACATATGAATAATTAACCTCCATTTATGTTTATTTAAGTAAGTTTTTTTTCGACTAATCAGGGCAAATTCCGGCCATGTCTTTTTAACAATGTGTAAACACATTAATTAAGTCGAGGATATTACACAAATAATGAATTTCTTAATGACAGAGCGGCATGAAAGTAAATTAGCTTTGCATTCTACTGCCCACAAGGTAGTGTGGCGTGTCATAATTTGTTACATTGATAAAGCTACATAATTATTGTAAAGTTTTGTGTTTTGAAAAGAGCAATTGTTGAGTTTCTTGCCGGCTTTGTTCAGCAGTCCACTTTCCCAACCGGTGGTAGAGTTTTGACTTGTTACTAAAGCTATAAAATCTACATCAAATAAATAATTAGAACTTACATATTATGTAGGATGCGAAGTGTATGTTTTCAACACTCCAGTAGTTCATGCTTTATGAAACGTCTGTCTGTCGTCTGTCACAATGGATAAATTAAGCGTTCATCCATGAAAGTTGATTATTTATAGGGATAACCTATCTATATCCTAATCACTATAGCATTAATCCTTAGCGCTAGTGTGGTCTAGTTACTATAGTAGATCAATAAATAATCATCACATACTCATACGCAAAGTAGTGATCATAAGGTAGTTAATAAATATTTTCGCTAATGCGTGTGACTATCTACAATCTAGAGCATTGTGACGGGGACCACATCTGTACGCATTTGTGAATAAGGCTCGTTAGTGTCAAAGAGCTGGGGTTTTGTATTTATTCGTACTGAATCAGTCATGCTTGATCATTGGCCTGATTTATGGGTATCACTTTTTATGCGAGCTCTACATAGGGTCTTAATAAGCTGTTTCTGCTATTGACTGATCTCTATCGGCTATGAATGTACGCGATTGCGGCTGATCAGTGTGCTTAGTCTAAAGCGGAGCACTCGAAAACGAACTCGAAAACTATTGATCGATTTCAGAGTAAAATAGACCTAAAATGGCTTGTATTAAGGTTTGAGTTCGCCAATACATTCAGCATTGTTCGAATGCTGAATGTATTGGCGAACTCAAACCTTAATACAAGCCATTTTAGGTCTATTTTACTCTGAAATCGATCAATAGTTTTCGAGTTCGTTTTCGAGTGCTCCGCTTTAGACTAAGCACACTGTACTCGTACTGTTATGTTTCATACGGGTAAATTCACATTTATCAGCATCTATTCGCAATTGTCCTTTTTGCATCGACTAAGCTTTTAAATTTTTATACCTAAAATGCCTACAAGAGAGCACTCGATTTAACATCAAAAGTCAATGTAAGAAAAAACATGGCAATTTGTGAGAACTCATAAGAATAGGTGATGCATGCAGATTGCAGGTACATCTTAGATTCTTTTCTTTTTCAAAGTCCATTTGCATTTAATTTCTTCTGGAATTAAGTTAATATTAATAACGTTTATTTATACAAAATGACAATAGTCGCGTGGCACTTAAAATATAATCTGTAGTGACTGTAAGTAGGTTAACTAAACTATCTTATCCTAATAATTGAAGCATGCGTGTGTAGAAAACCACCCAACTGCGATTCGATGCTGACAAATGCAGTTACTTATTAGGATTCAAAATAAGTTTATCTTTACCTTTACAGTAAAACTGTAAAGACATTACGAGTATCTTTTTAACCGACTTCAAAAAAAGGAGGTTCTGTATTCGACCCGTATGTATGTATGTATGTATGTAAGTATGTATGTATGTATGTATGTATGTAAGTATGTTCGCAATTATCTCCGCAACTAATGAACCGATTTTGATGAAGTTTTCATTATCGTAATCTACATACTTTCGAGAAGGTTTTAGTATATAACACATTGAGTTATCATTCTTACATACGAAGTTATAACCATAAATGTATACATATGTCACTAATATGTTCTCTGATATTGCCAGACCTATTGCTGAAGTCTAATATAGGTACCTATTCTGTCCAAAGACTTCACTCTGCTACGCCTACGTAACATTGACCTTTTACAAAAACTTTTGGGCCGAAGTCAGTACAGCTGTACTATAGAGTGATTCCTTGGAGTTAGTGCATGGTTACGTGTATTTCCATCCTATACAAAGCCAAACCGCAAGGGTGTGAAACTGGTCGCGTATAGATTGTAAATTACTTTTTAATCAAGGTCTTCCAAATTATACAAGAGTAGTACGCATACAAACTAATCTCGTATAGATCGGAAGTTAGGTTAGGTTGGGTTAGAACATTAAAAAACAATTCACCTATACTTAGTATGACACATAAAATGTATGTATTATGTCACAGGATATTTAATAATAATTAATAATATATAGGTCATAATCTATTTTACATATTTAGTTCTCATTTATATTATTATTAATATAAAGAAAACAAATCGCTAAAAAGCATAAAATATTTTTTTTCAAAGAATAGAATAGAATAGAATAGAATAGAATAGAAAAGTTTTTTATTCAAATAAACTTTTACAAGTGCTTTTGAATCGTCGATTGAGTCTACCACAGGTTCGGAATGCAGTTCCGAGAAGAACCTGTAAGAAACTCGGCGGTTGCTCTTTTTAAAAATAACATTATAACAATTATTATTATTAATGTACATGATTGAAATGCCGTCTCGCGCATTGCTGGAACGAGTTAAATCCAAGCTTTTTTATCGTTTATATAATCTTCAGTTGTATAATAAGCTTTTTTTATGAGCATACTTTTAAGAAAGTTCTTAAACTTGTGTAAAGGCAAGTCTAAGACATATTTTTTATTCGGATAAACTTTTACAAGTGCTTTTGAATCGACAAATGAATCTACCACTGGTTCGGAATGGTGCTTACAATTCTACACGTTAAGAAGGGCAGACAAAAGTAGCCCCATTTCCGACGGCGGCACCCGTTCACGAGCATGACGCATGATCCAGCCATTGCTTCGCTCAACCATATTTGAGGGAACGTAACAACCCGCACCACACGACACCACCACAGAAATGTTTAAAGAGAGCGTGACATACTTAGGCTACCCATGATTAAAGCATCGAATTGAACACCAATAATCGAATACTCCTCAAGTTATAATAGCGTATAAAGCGAATAAATTAAATCCATGCTTTTTTATCATTTATATAATCTTCAATTGTATAATATGCTTTTTTCATGAGCACACTTTTAATAGAATTCTTAAACTTGTGTAAAGGCAAATCTAAGATTTGTTGTGGAATTTTGTTATAGAACATTACGCCCATTCCCACAAACGACCTTTGGACCTTTTTGAGGCGTAATCGAGGAATCACTAGTCCATCTCTATTTCTTAACCGCCTATCGTGTAATTCACACTTTTTATTGTAACTGTGAATGTTTTGCTTAACAAAAATTATGTTGTTATAAATATATTGAGAAGCTACTGTAAGAATACCTATTTCTTTAAATTTCTCTCGAAGGGAATCCCGCGGTTTTAAATTATAAATTGTTTTGTAAAACGAAAATTTTTCCAATATCAGCTGCTTTACCCCATAGTAAGATTCCATACGACATAATACTATGGAAATATGCAAAATAAACTACTTTTGCAGTTTCTACGTCTGTTAACTGTCGAATCTTCCTAACAGCGTAAGCAGCAGAGCTAAGCTTGCCAGCAAGTGTTGCTATATGGGTGCCCCATTGAAGCTTTGCATCTAGGGTTATTCCCAAGAACACAGTTGTGTTCTCAGTTTTCAATGGCTGACCACTTATCTTTAAATTGTTGCTAGTAATCCTTGTATTGGGCAATAAAAACTCGACACACTTGGTTTTTTTAGCATTTAAAAGTAGATTATTTATAGTAAACCAGTGTGAAACTTGAGATAAAGTATTATTTACATCGTCAAAATTGTCTTTAGTTCTATCGACTTTAAAAATTAAAGACGTATCATCAGCAAATAGTACAATATCGCAAGCATTTTTGACGAAATGTGGTAAGTCATTAATATAAACCAGAAACATGAATGGACCTAGAATAGAGCCTTGGGGGACACCCATTACTGAGGCTGATCCGGATGACTTAACATCATTGATGCATACCCTTTGCATACGATCACCGAGATAAGACGCAATGAGACTGAGTGCAGATTCTTTAATACCATAGTGGCCTAATTTTCGTAAAAGAGTCTCGTGCTCAACGCAATCAAATGCTTTTGACAAATCACAGAAGATACCAATGGCATTCTGTGACTTTTCCCAAGCATCGAAAATGTGCCGTAACAGCCAGAAAAATGAACCGACTTCAAACCTTTCGAACTAAAAAGTTTAAAATAATTTTTTTTCATTTAGATTGACGATTAAACTACCTAACTCAAATGATATATAATTTTTTTGAGTCGGCGCCAAACCACATTCAATTCGTCGGAATCGAATTCGGGGAGCATATTTTCGACTTGAAAAGTATGAGTCATTTGGCGCCGACTTCAAAAAATTATATATCGTTTGAGGTAGGTAGTTTAATCGTCAATCTAAATGAAAAAAAATTATTTTAAACTTTTTAGTTCGAAAGGTTTGAAGTCGGTTCATTTTTCTTTGAAAAAAATTATTACATTTTTTTATTAATCAGATTATTTCATCATCTAATAGGTATGATTAGAAAAAAAAACAGAAGCCGATCACGTAATGCAGGATAGATTATAAAAACGTAACACCAAGGCCTACCACAACCTAGTAACACTTTGATTTGTTAATAATTCATAACACAATAATTAAATTAACTAGGCTTTATTGATCTGATACATTAATAGAAAACCGCGGCTTGCAGATAGTTATTTTTTATTATTTTTCTTTCATGAAAAAGATTGATTGTAACAAAACGAAATACTTTTCTTTATGTTCTTTCGAAAATCTATGTATCGGATGTCTCATTATTGTTACCAGATAATAGGGAGCATAAGTCTAAGCATAAGTCTATGAAGATAACACCATATCTTTACCACTCGTATTATCTGCATAAACCTGCATTAGATGTGTCACAGTAAGAAATTTCTTAAAAACTACACGCATAATCCACAGTGGTGTAAGTATTGTATGAACGGAAAACAAGGTAATACTCGACGTTAACTGTGCGTAAATCTGTTATTTATATATTAATTAATTTAAATAAGAAATCGTAATATCCGTTAATGTATCATGTATCTAATGGCCATCGAATGTCATACGTTTGTGCAATCTTAGTTACTTTTTATTACTACATTCAACAGTAATTAACGCCTATATTTTGTAATAGTATATGTATAGTAGTAATAATTACCATTACTATAACTCACAACGAGTATACTATTGTTATTTCATAATGGCGTTTACAATTTTTCAAGTTTACATACTTAGTATTTTTTTTAAATTTCCATGAATGCCAAGCATGCCAAATGTAATTTTTCTTTTAATAAGCTTTCATATTTTAACATCTAATCGATCTTGGTGCTATTCGTAGGTAAACAGCGTTTACAATTTGGCTGGCAGTCACCGAACGCATTAGGCTAATGTGTAAGTGTAGGTATGCAAATGTCAATGAAAAGGCCAAAGATTGTCAAACCAGATAATAAAAAAAAATACCAAAAGTGCATTTTTCGATTCATCGTTTTTCATTAACTACATTAGCTGTATTGGTCCCAAAAAGACGAAAACCCTTTTCGTTAGCACAGGACATCAATATAAAAAGAAAGGACATCTAAATTGATTTTAGAGTAAAAAATAGTGTATAAATTTTTATGGTTACGGTCTTTTAATTTAAATGAGGTAAATAAGTAACCTTATTTAATTTAGGGAATGTGTGAAATGTGAATACGTACCTACTGTTGTACAAATTGACATAAAAAAATTGGCACAAACATCTAAGAGCAATGCCACACTGTGAGTAGTGGCATCACCGCGCAGCTTCTGCGCCGCCGTTACGGCGTCCTATAACGAGTGTAAGGGGACTGGACTGCTTGTTTTCAATGTAACGCAGTCAGCTAACGCCTAAATACCTAAATTTGTCGCAGGCCGGTCGCCGCTTGCAAGGTCAATGCCCCGAGTTTAGCACGCTGTTCATTGCCGGTTTGAAAAATACTAAATACCTAACCACAAATGTCTTATATGGTTATTGGTATCGGATTATGTTTAGGTAGTATAATAATAGCGATAATTGTCGAAAGCGGTCTCCTTATGCCCTGTCACAGTGCCCTATATAGGAAAATCCACTGAACAGTGGAAAAATAGACGTCGGTATTTCTGATATTTCTGCAGTGCCATCTTACGTAGAGAAATCCGCAGTGTGACATATCCTTAGGCCCTTTGTTAACACGCTGGAAACTCACGTTTTGTATGGATGCATGTAAAACGTGGATAAAACGTGGCGTGTTAACAAGGGGCCTTACGGTGTGCTGCGGTACCGCATCGCTCTTATACAGTTTAATGCAAGTGGGAGAGAAGACGCAAGGATATTATCTTGTACTGTTAATAAACTGAGGCGACGGACATGTCGAAAATTTCCGTCTGTGGACGATCAGCGTTAATCCTCCATTAGTTTACCCCGATTCCGCCGAGTTGATAAATGTGGGGAGACCCTAAATATTGCACCCAAGTTGAGCTCTCTGAGTGCACGGCTCTAACAATTTATATAATGATGTGGGACAAGCATGACATTAAGAGAATAAAATAAAACGTGTGCCATATAAGGCAAGGCCGTTTGAGGCAATTTATATAATTAATATACCTACCTAGGGTTAAGTAAGCTTTTGGCATGCGGACTTAGTTTTGTAATCGAAATTATATAGGTATATCTAGTTGAAAGGTTTCGTTTGTACCTATACTTTTAGTTATGTAAAAAAACTTTTCAAGTGGATTAAATTGGGGATGAATTTTTGTATGAGATTTGTATGAATCCTTGCGGGTGAAACGCGAGCATCAGCTAATTTTCAAATAATTTTGATATGTATATTATCTTGAAAAACTAGGTAGGTATAACTTTTTTGATCGAAATTAAAATACAAATCTTTGGGCTCGTATATCTTTGAAAACAACATAATAAACCTCAGTCACATACAGTGTCTAGAAAAATTCATTGACTTTGGATCCCAGAAAGTAAAAGAACGCGTAGATCAAAACGCGCCTCATTGGCTGGGAAGCGCGTGTTGTTGGCCATGAGTGAGTGTATCTAAGTATTCACTCACTCCACTCATATGGCCGGCTGAACCCATTAATTTATAATTACAATTGGTCATCTCCTTTTAAGTGATAATTTATTTGGAGTAAAAACTACACAATATACCCGTAATTCATAAAAAAAGCTCAAGCTGGTAGCTGAAGTAATAATAGAAAACTTATTATGTACATATGTTTCTACACACCTGTTAGTACCTTCCGCATTCTTATAATGCACTGTTTTTAAAGTACTACTATAAACTTTAACACAAGAGCAACAAGGTAAGATATTGCTTATGACGAGTTTCGAATGTTGCTCTACATAAACAAACAGTTAAACGAAGGCCTTGCGGTCAAGTTTCCGTAATGTTCTTGTGTTAGACTGGTCCTGATGAAGAATGTAACCTGTCAACGTGGATGAAGCCACTTTATTTTACATTTTAAACTTTATTTTTCATGGAATAAGGACGTCAGTAGGTATACCTATATCCCGAAATATCTTTTCGAAATACCCATTTACAAAAACATGGTCTTATAAAATTAAAATATAAAGCTAAATAAATAGTATTTTTTTACACGAATACAAAAAATCGACCAAGTGCGAGTTAGACCACGGTCTATTTAGGTTCCGTATAGAGATTGTGTACAACAGAATTGGCCACAGTATTCATTTAATTACTCAATTAATACTCATTAAATAAGATATTATTGTATTATGAAAAAACATCATTTATTACCTACTACTAGGTAGGTAAAGTTAAATAACTAAAGTAGTTAGTTATTTAACTTTTTTCAAAATTAAATATCAATTGACATATGTATAAACATCTACTCCTTTGAAATACCTTTACACGAAATACAATCTCTACATAATTACAAATGTATGTGATTATGGTAAAATGCGAATAATAAATTTAAGAAATTTGAATAGGTATTCGTCATACCCATAATATTATGGCCAACCGGATCTTGGTCCGACGGAATCGATGGCTCCACGAATAATATACTTAGTAGGAATTTACCTACATCCAACGTCTTAAACCCTTTACCTGCACCGTTTCTACCTGCTACACTTTTTCCGATTCAGCCCTTAGAAATATTATTGGATTCTTATGAAGCACATCACCAAAAATTCCGCAAAAGGTGTCCCAAGACGCTAGAAGTGCAGTTTTCGTGTGAAGCTAGAAGTGAAGTAAGCAGCATCAGGCGCGCGGTAAATATGACTGAGCAGAAGTTACGTCAGTGTCGGCCACCTCTGATCGAATACGCTATATGCGGCCGAATCTTACTGCTGACGTCACCCGCAATTCTTATTTAAAAATGCGATGCGTGCTGCTCTTGCAGCCCTTAGCCTCTGCACTCTTGCCTTAGAATAAATAGGTAAAGAAAGGCAGTCGTCGATGCGGCGATAAGCCGTTTTTAGCAAGCCTAAAAGGCTATCGTCGCGTCAGTGCTCAAGGTACTCATGCGCTTGTGTGCGTGTCGGCAAATGTAATTACAGGGCACACATGGGTTGGTTTATAGCTTACGTTTCGAGCGGAAATTTGTTAGAAACTTCCATTCTAAGCGTAATAGTTCGATGACTCTTGCGTGGTAGGTACATAATCAACTTATGTATATCGCTAATTTCCTATTGGGTGGCTTAAACGGTCTAACCCAGAATCGTACAGCTAGATTTAAAAATGATGGTAGGTAGGTAATAAGGCCGGCCGCACATTATCAGAATTTGTCTGAAAACTGTCTGTTTCGTGCATCCGGCGAGAGTCTGAAGGCAACATATACGAGCCAGCAAAATTCTGATCGTGTGATCTGTTGGTACCTACTAAACGAGACTCAGAAGTGGACATACTAGCCAACAAAACTCTGATGGTATGCTTCTGTAGATACTAAATGTCCAGACTAGGTACAGGTTGCCTCAGCTCTAACGCGTCCGAATGCTTTGTGACAGCTGATAGTGCGGCTGGTCTTTGTGGTCTTGTTTTGTCTAATTTGAACCGCTACAAAAATAAAAAAAAATAAAAATTGTATCTATCTACCTTATCTAAGTATATTTGACCAGACAGTTTAAAAAAATTGTGATTTGTAATATCCATATTAACAAACAAATCCGATAAGGTTTCAAATGTTAAAAGTTCACGGACAGGACGAAAACATAAATTTGTTATAAAAACCTTTTTGTTGAGATTTTTAAGACAGGTTGTATATATTTAGTTACCTACCTACCTTCGTTAAATTGCATCATTTTTTATTTAAGTTTTGATGTGTAAACTCACGTGGAAGAGATCAGTTTGTATAGAACTTTAGAATGTGAATTTATCGAAGGACGTATAAAAATCTTCGAAG
This sequence comes from Melanargia galathea, assembly GCA_920104075.1. Taxonomy (NCBI): domain Eukaryota; kingdom Metazoa; phylum Arthropoda; class Insecta; order Lepidoptera; family Nymphalidae; genus Melanargia; species Melanargia galathea. The sequence goes on along the minus strand of OV049859.1, from coordinate 5,608,177 downwards.
TGAAATCTGCGCAGAAATTGTATAGAAAATAATTTTTGGAATTGGTCATCTTACGTCATAAATACTTAATCAAAGGTAATGAGAGATACATTTATAAATAGGTAGCTTGCTAACGTCTGCAACTTCGTTCGCGTGAATTTAGATTTAAAAAAATGTAACTTCATAAAAACTTTGCCATCCCCTTTAGGGATGTAATTTCAAAAAGGCCCTCCTTAGTGCACCTCGGGGGTACCTAATCAAAGAATATTTCCTTTTTCAAATCTCCGTCAAACATCAGAGTCCTTCAGTTAGTTAGTATATGTACATATTATGTTAAGTAGTAGGTATGTTTTCCATGGCAAAACTATGTGCATTTGGTCTAAAATATTCACATTAGTATTTAAATAAAATACTTACATATAAAAAAAACATTATGACATCATAGTATGACAATAGCCATCCTTATTGTATGTTGATGAAATTTTAAAATTCAAATTAATCAAACAAAATACAATCTGTAAGCTTTATAAAAAACTTGATAGTTTGGTATTGGATTGGAAATATTTACATAATTTAGTTAGAATAAGAATCTAAATAGTAAGAATAATATTGTATTTAAATATGAAAACTATGCTCTAAAATTGATGAATGAATAATTAATAAAATAAGTTAACAATTTATAAGCTAATATAATTTCAATGTCACAGTGTGATGTCTCGAATTTAATGAAACTATATTCAATCATAAGAAAATAGAAAAAGATATATTAAGTATAAATGCATGCAAATTTTGTGAAGATTTTCTATAGAGTGCAAAAAATTATAACATAAAAAATAATTGCATGGAAATTGTTAAACAATCCTCTGGCAACTGTGAATTACTTAATTAACAAAAATAAAAATAATTGATAATAAACATAAGAACATATTATTATTATACTAAGTATAAAATATGTTTAAACCGCCATTTCTTATTTCTGTTTTGCTCAGTGTAAAACACACGTGAGCAAGACAGAAATAGAAAATGGCGATCAAATCCAGTGTGGTACAATTTCTAATAGCACCACAATAATTACAGTGAAAACCTTGTTCTTGAATAAAACATGTGTATTGTTAATATAACACGCCGCTGCACTTGCACTGAACCAGTTTTTCTTATCAATCTCTTCTTATTGACACGACTCGATAGTATCGCTGAGAGCGAAAGTGGACCCGCCGTGTTATTGTGAAGTATAAGAAAGCGTATTTTATGGTACCGGAATATATGCCTCCGGCTGCAGAATTTAACTGTTTACTGTTAAGGCGAGCACACTCTGCCGCAAGAGGCTTTAGAGGCGCATGTTTCATTTTTCAGTTCTGAAAAATGCATTGTGTGTATGCCGCAAGAGGCTTTAGAGGCGCATGTTTCATTTTTCAGTTCTGAAAAATACATTGTGTGTATCCTCTTCTTACGCCGGACGACTGTTTTCACGATGAACTAAAAAGGCGTGCAATCTGTTTTTAACCCCCGACGCAAAAACGACGGGGTGTTATAAGTTTCACGTGTCTGTGTGTGTGTGTGTGTGTGTGTGTGTGTGTGTGTGTGTGTGTGTGTGTGTCTGTCTGTTCCCCTGTGGCGCTCAAACGGGTGGACCGATTTGAATGCGGTTTTTTTTGTTTGAAAGGTGATTTAGTCGAAAGTGTTGTTAGCTATGTTTGATGAAAATCGGTCCAAGATGGCCGCCGCTACAAAATGGCGGATTACATATTTTTTCACAACTCCCTTAATATGGGTATCAAATGAAAGGGCTTGACTAGTGGAATAGCACTATTACAAATCCAAGATGGCCGCCGCCACAAAAAGGCGAATGTCGGGGGTTTTTTAAATTTTCAATTTACACTTGTTCCTTAGCTGTCTTAAAAGTAATTAAGCCCCTTGTCGCAAAAACGCGTAAGCGACGCGCTGGGCATGGCATTCTTTCTATCAGCCAATAATGTGCGTTTCATTGCAATGTTCCAACGTGGCGCGCGACCATACTTTTCTTTTCAAGAAAAATCCTTTTGTTTGTAGACCTAATGAAAAGTAAAGTTCTCATATTTAAGTTATTGATACTTACAATGTATTTTATTAATTCTTTCATAATAAATTGAAATGAATAAAGTAATGTTAATTATTAATAAATTTAAATAACAAATAGAGCAGCCTTGGTCATCCCTTGTTAACCTTTCTGAGATATGTCGAGCGAGTGAGTGGCAATGCTGACGAGGTATAGGGTCATCTGGTTATAATTCTTTAGTCGTGTTGAACATTATAATTTATACCTTTTTGTACGGAGAACAGAATAATGACAGAACACTATAATAACAGAATGTGTGAAAACTCTAAAAGGTTTCATTTAATTTCAGTGTAGGTACCTTTATGTTCGCATCGTGATTATTTTCCTTTCGTATAAATATTTTTAAAGCTTAAATTATTCGTGAGGTGAATTTTTTAAATATCTGTATAGATGATCAAACAACCTAAGATTTAATGCAGACGCACTGCATTTGGATTGCAAAATGCAGTTTGGAGGAGACTTAATTATTGCGATTGACAACCTCTGACTGTCCTGCACTGTGAGTTGTCAAAATCGGAAGTACACTATACCTACACTATTTAGTGACTCTAAACACAGTAGGTACACAGATGTAACCAGTAGTGAAACTACCTATACAAACGTTCGAAACGGCTCACTCACACAAACACGCGCATCGACGAGACCAATTAGCTGCACTCGCTACTGACATTCACGCGAAAACTCGGTAGGGGTCTCGTCGATACCGTAATGGTAAAGAAGGAGGCCGCTGAACGAGCTCGAGAGCGAGACGATCCTGGTCGGAGGCGAGGGCATCAGGGCCGTTCTGAAACGCGCCCCGGTCCGTCCCTGTGACAGTCTCTGGCGATGCGGTATCGGGGTAGCGGGAGGTTGGAGTGGGGGCTCTGACTACCATGCGACCCTGGGAAGATGGCAGCATCTCGTGACTGCCACACCTGTTTTTTTAGGAGCAAAGGGATTTTGCCTAGGACGTGCTCAAAGGAGTTTTGCGTTAGGGAGGCACCGGCGTATGTTCGCTAGAGTTCCCGGAGCCTTTCAGTACACGCGGAGGCTGGCCACCGGGGGGGGTTTTAGTGGGTACAAATCCCACATAACTCGACCTCTTCCCAGGAGGTCGAGTATCTTAAGAAGATTTCCCCCCGTCAACAAAAAAAAAAAAAAAGGGGTTTCGTCGATGCGCATGTTTGTGTGAGTGAGCCATTTCGAACGTTTGTGGGTAGTTTCAGTACTGGTTGTAATCTGTTTACTGTGCTCTAAGTGTGCCTAAACCACAGCCTAAACCAAGGAAGTATTTACCTACTGAATGTTGTATTGTGTCTTTATTGGTCTTTATACCAATATTGTTATTACTCTCTAACAGTTTATGAACTGACACACAATAATAAGACATCTAAAGACCGAGCTCATTAATAATTCTTTCCTAACTCATTTGAAAATGACCGACATCTATACACTGGCATTCCAATTTCAAACATTAGACGGGAACAGGTGTTGTCTTTGAAACTGTCTCTGTGAACTGACACAACCATTTAATACTTTAATCAGCAAACAATTTTAGTGCTTAACTCGAAGTCATTAAACTTAGATTGCTTTACGAGTCCACACATATCCACTAGCTAAAAAAGGTAGAACATGAGTGACACAGTGTAACGGAGGCTTAAAAGAAACAAAAGCCGTGCGCTAGTGTTTGATTGATGAGTTTGTTAGAAAGGAGATAGTTCTTTTTATTGGCAAGATGGGCTTGTAATGTTTTGTAAAGTTAAAAGGTAATTAGGAGCTCGAACGATACTACTCTGACTTTTTCATTAAGTTAAGATAAGTACTTTGTCATAATTAGTGAAGAAAAGTGTGATTTGCCAAAAACAAAATTCTAACTTTCTGTGTATGATGACTGATTTTCGTTGCTCAGTTTTCTTTGAATTTCCACGCAGGCAAATCATCGTCTTCAGATGATTGACATTGAATTAAGAATTTGCAGTTCTAATGCAAGTAATAATTAATTTACTAAAGGTTCAATTTCTAACCAGAAACTCTTTATAATCTAAAAAAACCAACGAAAAATTTACTCTTCAGTTAAACAACGGTATAACTGAGGAGTAAATTGGGTAATTTGCGGGCGATAGACCTACGCATGGAAATCTGCCAAAATGACGTTTTCTTCAGTTAAACACTTATACAAAATGCAGAAAGCAAAATTACAATTTTGATTCTTTTAAACATATTTAAGAAATAATAAAAATAAGTCGTGTAAATTAAAAACTGCATGTGATAAGGTGTTTTGAACTCGTGACTAGAGCGTAGAGCCCCTCAAATTGAAGTTACTTACGTAGAACAATACACAGCAACATTAACTTCTATTGTCGCAGTGAATCGCTATGTATCTTAATTTGCTGACATAACAGTGCCATTACGGGGGAAATGTGTCAGTTGTTCTGAATATTATGAGCGTACGACCCGCCGTATCGTGTGAACATCAACGCGCACGCACTGCACGCACGCATGCGAAAGCCTCGAGGCGGTTGCGTAAACGCCCGGAGTGCGTTTAACACTGTTCTGGAGTGTGATTCTCTTAAAAACGTTTATACGTTGCTAGAATCGATGTAGTCTACGATGTAACATCGTACACATCGACTAGACCTACAGCGGTTGTTAAATTTGGTATTCTGGAGTAGCATAAACATATCCGGCGATCTTATTGTCGAGACGAACCCTACGATGTTCAACCGGGCGACCCAGTGATGTCATGCTATTTTCATTTTAGTATCGGAAAAAGTTTACGATTCAGAAATTCAGCCTTTTTAATGGCTTTTAAATTATTATATGATACATTTTATTGTTTTATGACAAAATTACATAAAGAAATACAAAATACTCTGAAAAGGAACATTGTTTAGGACTTTTATCTTCGACTCAGGCAGAATGCTTGTTAACCTTTGCCGTCACGATATAAAAAATAACGTTGGGGTACCGGCAGGATGACATCACCATGTATGTAAACACTTGAAACTTGGGAAGGAATTTTTCTAACTCTTGAGAAACTATAAAAAAGAGAAACAAAGCGAAACACTTCAAATTCCACTTTAATTCTCGCAATACTACAGTGCTATGGCGACCTACAATTATAGTGTTCAGACTACTTCTGAGTACCATAAGTTGGTGTTCTGTGTTGGTGACAAGTCAGACCTCAGCAATAATTACTTTAAACAAATTTAAACTTACTCGTAAATGTGAATATGAATTATTGTGCGAAATTTCGTGAGATCGACAATCATTTCAGTCCCTGGGAATAATACTACATGCATTAAATGCTTTAAAGTTGGTAGAAACCATAGAAGTTCAGTGGCGATATTGATGACCAGTCAAACTTGAATAATGGACACAAGACAATAATAATATAATGATGAGGAAGTTGAAATTCTACAGTCATGAGCATCGACAGAAGATATCCGCAAAAGGTTCGTAACAAGATGATAGTTACTCATTACTTATGACCTAGGTACCTACTATATGCTCGCTCAGTTTATATCGGTTGAATTCTATAGCCGGAATTAGGACGGTGTTATTTCATCAAATACTAATTGATTTCCACGACTTCGTCTGCAAGGATTTAGTTTTAAAAATCTATATTATATTGTTGCATGTAAAGAATTTTTATTTTTTAAATATTCCTGGGTTAAAGAGTACCTAGCCTACATCATTCTTTGTACTATTATTAGTCCTCTTTAAGCCTGTAAAAGTCATATCAAAATCGGTTCATTCAAAAGATTAGCCTGACAGACATTCTATTCTAGTCAGAGTAGGTACCTATTCTAAAAAATTTCAAAATATTTTAGTTATGCTTCAAATAATTATAGCAGCTTGAAGTGTGGAAGTTTGAAGTGTCTGTCTTGTTTATTTATTATTTGTCTAATATACTACTTACATATATTTTAAGTTTGCTGTACTTACTTAATGTTTTATTTAATACTAGCTGACCCCCGCAACTTCGTTCGCGTGTTTATAGGTTTTATATAGGATCGGATCGGATCCCATAATTCTTTTATGTACCTAAACTAAATGTAGCCTGTTACTCCTTATAACATTGAAAGTTCCATTAAAATCGATCCAGCCGTTTCGGAGATTAGCTTGAACAAATAGACAGAACGACAAACATAAATTTAAACGCATACCAGTTTAAAATAAGCCGTACGTTCAAAGATCCGGGTCCCAAGTTATTTGAACCCAATACTGAGGGTTGTAATGTCTGTCATTTCTGAACTAATAAACCTATGACCTTGAAATATTTACGGGGCAATACTTAAAGTACTACCTGTCTAACAAAAAAAGAATGAGTTAAATCGAACTACGCGTTAATGAATTACAGCTAAATACATGTTTTAACTTTCTTCCCCTCTCCCTAGGGAACCGTGCTGAATTTCGGGATAAAAAGTATCCTATAACCTACCTCGAAGTATAAACTCAAATCGTACCAAGTTTCATTCGAATCCATTCAGTAGTTTCGGCGTGATGCGCGGCCAAGATACAGACAGACAGACAGACAGACAGACAGACAGACAGACAGACAGACAGACAGACAAAAATGAAACAAATTGCAGTTTTGGCTTCAGTATCGATTATAGAATGCCCTCCAACAAAAATTTTCAAAATATCTTCAATGTACAGAATTGGATCTGTTACAGTTTTATTATATTATAGATTAATTTAAAATGTTTCAGCTGGAATATGGCTGGAATGGATGGAAGAGATGGACGTAACTTTCAGGAAGGATTTTGAAGGAATCAAAATGTATCGATCAGCAGCGCGTAGGGCACATGATGAATCATGATTCAAGCCCCTATAATATTATTTAATGTATTACACAACACATTAAAATAGCAACATGAAAATTGTAAAATAAAAATCACTTTTTTAAATCTCTTATTTTTTTTACTAGTCTGTCTTTGAGGTTGGTATAGTATCATAGTTGGCTAGAAAAATATACTTTTACTAACCAACTTGAGAAAAAGGAGGTTATCAATTCGAATGTATGTATGTAATGTTATTGAAACTGCAAAATATTCACATATGATAATTCATATCTATAAGGGCTTCTAAACAAAAATATATACATTTCATCGGTGTATGTATGTTTGTCCACGCATTTCTCTGAAACTATTGATCGTATTCTGGCCATTCTTCTTTCTCTTTATTTATTTTTATTAGCTTAAAACTTCAATTTAGGGAACAGTGCAAGTTTTATCAAAATCGGTTCAGTAGGTACTTAATTGTCACGATATGAACTGTTAAGTGGTGAAGTCGGTTTAACTTTCAATCTTTTAGATTAACATGCTTTCTTTTATTTATTGCTATAGAATAGAATAGAAAAGTTTTTTTATGCAAATAAACTTTTACAAGTACTTTTGAATCGTCAATTAAATCTATCACTATTTATTACACAACTTATATCCATTTTTTAGAAGAAGGTACAAACAATATAATCTGCAGAATTCCTTCAAGAATCCATATTACAATATTAAAAATGCGAAAGTCTGTCTGTCTATCTGCTAGCTTTTCACGGCCCAACAGTTTAACCGATTTTGATGAAATTTGGTACAGAGGTAGCTTACATCCTGGGGATGGACATAGGCAAATTTTATCCCCGAAAAGCAAGTGGTTCCCACAGGATTTCAAAAACCTAAATCCACGCGGGTGAAGTCGCGGGCATCATCCAGTTTACAATAAATAATAAATTATTATCAGAAAATTGATAAGGGCAAAGTTATAAGTAGCAAATCTACTGTAAAACCTCTTAAAACTTAGACCTTAGACCTTAATGAGACAAAGAGTGGAAGTGCATAATAACTCGGCCTATACCTAAATATTGTACGATCCTATTCTTAACTTATCACACTTCTAATATTATAAAGGCGAAAGTTTGTGTGTATGTTTGTTACTCTTTCACGCCGCAACTACAGAACCGATTTGGCTGAAATTTAAAACATATATAGCTTATAAACCTGGAATAACACATAGGCTATTGTTATTATCCTGGAAACATCTACAGTTCCCGCGGGATTTTGAAAAAAAACCGAAATTTGCTATATCAATCTACAGCTACAAGCTGTGATAGCCTAGTGGTTAGGACGACCGACTTCTAATCGGAGGTCGTGGGTTCAATCCCGGGCACGCACCTCTAACTTTTCGGAGTTATGTGCGTTTTAAGTATTTAAATATCACGAGGAGGAGGAATGAGGAAACCTGCATGCCTGAGAGCCCCTGCATAACGTTCTCAAAGGTGTGTGAAGTCTGCCAGTCCGCTTGACCAGCGTGGTAGACTATGGCCAAAACCCTTCTCACTCTGAGAGGAGACCCGCGTGCTCTGTAGTGAGCCGGTAATGGGTTCATCATGATGATGATGATGAATCTACAGCTACAGCTATAGGCAGATTACTAAAGTAAACTTCCTTGAAAGTAGGTATAAAGGTTGGAAAAGGGAGCGGGAACGGGAAGGAAAAATCCACGATTCCCTCGGGATTTGTGAAAAACCGAATTTCACTCAAATCCACGCGGACGAAGTCGCGGCATCAGCATCACACATATATATACATAGTGATAACCCAAAGCCTCATTTATCTATCCCTCAATAACCATATTGTATGACACTTTTTGACACTTTTGATTGACGCCCCACTGCTGGGCACAGGCCTCCTCTCTTCTAGGATTTAGGAGAGAGGGATTTAGAGCTTGCACCCGCCACGCTGCTCCAATACGGGTTAGCGGGCTTTAACGAATATTGTCACATAATAGTGATAAAAACCGTGACCGACTGCTTAACGTCCTCTCCGAGGCACGGGAGTGAATCACCGCCAACTACCAACTCTGGGCTGGCACTGAGAATTTCTTGACAGAAAAACCCAATACCTAACAATTATTTGCCCAACCTGGAAATCAAACTCGGGACCTCGTGATCTGCAGTCGAATATGCTAACCACTAGACCAACGAGGCAGTTATTGAACTTGTTGAATATTGATTTATGATTGTTCCTAATTTATGTCATCTGCAAATGTTTTATTTCTAATATCTATGATACTATACTTACATAATTATTAAGACTATGAATAGTCCCCTCAATACAGTAGGTAAATCTTATAAGTTTTGAAACTTTTTAAATCTCAGAGACTAATAAGTCAATTCCAATAATATGTAAGATACCTGTGGTAATGGCAATTTCTATGAATGTAATTAAATACTGTTATTACTTATTTAATACAAAACATAACAATGTGTAAGAATAATCGCTAACCTATCTAACTTGTTGCAATGCTAACAAATGTGAAATTGTAAAATAAAAATCAGTTTTCTTGAAAAATATTTTTATTTTTTCTCACTCATAATTACTATCTTTGGTGTTGGCTAATTAAATAGTTGGAAAAAAATATGCTATGTAGAATTGTGCCAAATATTCTTTTAGCTGCTAATTTATACTATTCCTTATGTTATCCCTTTTGTAAAAGTATCATTATCAAGTACTTTTGATGAATCTGCAGAATTGCTTCATGAAATAGATATGTACTTACTTAGTTGTAAGTAAGGTGGACTCTGTGTGAATATATCTGAAAATTGATTTAAGCATTTAAATAATAATATATTAAAAATAGTGCAGAGAATATTAAAACTACCTAAGTAAGTTAAATCTAACAAAAACCATAAAAAACTAAGAAGGTAGGTATGGTTCTGTGACCCGTGTGGGGTTGCTGGTCCCCCATCGGGCGCGTCCCCCCGGTGGCGGATGGGGGAACGCCTCCCAGATATGGGAGGTACCGGGGAAACCCGGCGCGGACCAAAACCAGCAGGGGGTTGCCGCTTGGAGGATCCTGGTACTTCTCTGTTCATCAGAGTGGACTGTGGAGACTCCGGGCGGCGACAATTGGGGGGGAGGCTTTCGGGCCGTGAGGAAGAAAACCTCGTTAAAAAATTACAGGAGGGGGTGGCAACGCCCTGCGCGGCGGGTCCGCCGGTCTTTGGCCGGTGGGCGCTGGCTTCGGCCACCGTCGGGCAACCCGTAATCCGCACTGAGCGGAACCGGGGGCCCCACGCACTGAGCGAGGGGCCGCGAGGAAGAAAACCTCTATAAAAAATTACACGAGGGGTGAACCTCTTGAGGGTCGCCTGCGGGTGTGGCCCTCTTGAGGGTTGCCTCTAGCGAGGAACTCCGGGTGATGGAATGGCGTATCCGTCGCCCGTTGAGACGCCTCGGGTCGGGAGGCGCACCATTATGTTCCTGGTGCGCCTCAGACGGTGTTAGGGGGCCTTTAGGTCCCCCGGTGGAGGGTCTGCCTCGGCGGACGGCGCCGGCTGGGTCGCGGATGATTGCGCAAGTGTACCCGTAACCCAGCCACCAGGCGACACGGAGGAACATCGCTGGGTTTTAGTGGGTATTATAAATCGGGGCCGTCATGCCCCGTCGAGTCCCACACTACCTTCCGGAAGCATTGCAGTCCGCTGTAAGGCTTCCGGAGGGTGTGCGTAAATGCATTTCCCAGCGTCAAAAAAAAAAAAAAAAAGGTATGGTTCTGTGACAGTCAGGATCTATATGTGCTTATCAACTTAGGCTAGGTATATTAAACAATCTAACATACCTACCTACAGCACTAACGCAAGACTATTTACTTAGGTAAGTACCTCTTATTAACCCTATTGTACTATGACATTTAAAATATGATTAAATTACACCCTTGTTGATTAGGTTTAAATCTACCTAATTAGTTTTATCAGTAAGTAAATGTTACATATTTTCTAATGTGGGTTACTAAAATGATTATGATCCATCAACACTGTTAAGTTTTGAAACTGAGAGAAAAAACCAAGTTTATTCTAAGATATGAAAAGGTTTCAATTAATCTACGTGATTAAGAAACGGGCATGTTACCACGGAGTTGCTTACCTTTTTTACATTTAAACTCATTTCCATGTGAGCTATATCGTTTTGTGGTAAAAGAAAACTCACATTTTTAATTTATTCAAAGATTTCTTTAAGTTTATGAACCAATTTTACTCGTGATCGTGTTTACATCGTAGGAAAAAGCTAAAATCAAAACGCTTTTCATTTTGACATTTAAAATCGAAGGCGAAGGCGTACGATGTAGTCGCAGCCGCGGTAAAATTGCTTGCGGAATACCAATTTTCATACGTAAATGTCAAAATCAAGTTTCCCACATCCAGCACATTCGCTCATGAAGCGCTAGTGTCGCAAAGGCGAGTCGAAGTTACACAAGAGAATACCAAATTTACTTCGTCTAACCAAACAGCTGATGCGCAACTGCGGTAAATTTTATTTTTCCTTAGGGAATCGCATAGCTGATCACCGGGAATTGGGACTGTTGAAACTGGTGGTTTCGCCCCGAACCAAGACCTGTGGGCCTATTCTCTAGTGGCTATCTCTCTCTCTTAGTGGCTATTAGAAAATGTAAGTCACTGAGATTATTTGACATACATAATATTATATTTCTTATCCATTGAAGGTTAGCTATGAAATGTAATTTTTATTTCACACATTAAAGCAGCAATGTATATCGAACTAATTCGGTGGCTATCATTTAGTGATTATGAATCTAAAGAAGTTAGAAGATAACCCCCGCTGGCGTTCTAAAGTCGTATGTACACCAACAAACTGTATACAATGTATATAATGTATATAACATAGCGCTACAAAAATTTGAAATTGTATTGTCGGTGTTTAGCGCACTTGGGTGTTTAGCGCCATCTATCAATACAATTGTAAAGTTTAGACCGTGGGAAAGTGGTTTTATTATATAATTCTATCTAAGTATTCGGAGTAGTAGAAGTATTTGCTGTATAACTATGATTAAAATTTCATTATAGTTAAAAATCTTTTTTGAAACACATCTCGGGACAAAAGAGGTCTAAAATTGAGCGACTATGATAATCCCTCCATATCGTCCATTTTTGAAGTAAAATTAAAAAAATATATATATAATATGTATATATTCTTGAGCTCTGTTTAAAAAGATAATTTCAATCAATAATAAATAACACAGACCCAACGTGAGGCGAAAAATATTTTTGCCCGCCTTTTGATCATATGAGCGTGATTTTGGTTATAGACACATCTGACAAATCTTAATGTTCTGTGTTTATTATGAGTATATCTATACCTTTACTAAACCAGCAGTATGCAATTTTCCAAATAAAGTCAACACAACAATTAACACATACAGAACTGAACAAAAAAAGACTGCGAGGCGATGCAAAGTATCCGCTCTTTTTGCGTGCATTGCTAGATCAACTACCGGATAGCGAAAAAGGAACCTTATAACGATAACACCATAGTTTATGTTCGATTGATGTTCAACTAGTAATAATAAAGCTGCAGAACGAGACAGGTGCGCAAAATAGAAAGTTGTTCGCTTCCTGGTCACCAGTTCGCCTCGTCGCATGGCGTGTGGTCGCGGCTTTACTTTAATACAAGGCCACGGCCTGTAATGTAACTTAGTAACTGACCAATCAGTTGCTACTTACAATATTTTAAAATCAATCATTAGCAAGAAATGTTATCGGAAAACTTATTTGTACAAACTGGATTTGAGTTAGGCCACTATTGAATAATGGCTCATTTTAATAGTGCTGCAATGTTTTTGAAGCATTAATGAAATAGTCATCATATAATTTATTCACTTATTGAAGTACAAATTTTGCAATTATAATATTATAAAAGGTTATAAAGCCTTGGCGTCATTTCTTGTCGATATAAATAAGTATACTTAAATAAGTTTAAAATATTAGTTAAGTACAAATACTTTGTGTGTAAAAATTCAAAGACACCTAGGAATTATCATCATCATCATGATCAACCCATTACCGGCTCACTACAGAGCACGGGTCTCCTCTCAGAGTGAGAAGGGTTTTGGCCATAGTCTACCACGCTGGCCAAGCGGATTGGCAGACTTCACACACCTTTGAGAACGTTATGGAGAACTCTCAGGCATGCAGGTTTCCTCACGATGTTTTCCTTCACCGTTAAAGCAAGTGATATTTAAATACTTAAAACGCACATAACTCCGAAAAGTTAGAGGTGCGTGCCCCGGGATCGAACCCACGACCTCCGATTAGAAGTCGGTTGTCCTAACCACTAGGCTATCACAGCTTCTAGGAATTATGCTATGAAATATATATCCATTAGGGACCTATGCTATTAAATAAAGGGCTCATTTTTGTATCTTCCCCCATGCCTTTTAGGCAAATCTCTTTGTGTGTACTTAAACATTTTGTATCAAATGCATCTCTACATAAAATTTACTTTTTAAAGGTTATTTAATTCAAAAGTAACCTTATTATTTATTAAGTAAACCTATTTATTAATTTATTTTTTTATATATTTTTGTATTAGAATAGATTCCAAGGAAAACGATTCTTACTGGCCACTTCGTGGATGTTATGAATAATCATGAATAAATTAGTGTGTTCTATAACACTTGTGTAAACTTCAGCACAATTATGTTTGAATAATTTTGCAGAATGCAAATTATTTCCTGTTCAAGTTGAGCAAGCGGGTATGAGTTTGACGCAATTTTTTTAAACATTTTACTACAACTTGGATTTCATTACAGTCGAATAGACTGCAATACTTATTGAAACCATAAAGTCGTAATGTATTTTCTGAAAAATTAATTAATTTAGTCCACTGATAAGAATAGCCACTAAAAAGTTATCAAAATAATATGGACAACATTGCTTTAAAAATGTGAGTAGATGCAGATAAGAAGACTGGAAAATTAGAATTCTTCAGCCAATTCTGTCGATTTTTTTTTTATTACTAAAATAAGTTTATATTTTAAGATCTTAAAAGTACCCAGTCAAAAGATTGGATTCCATAATATTTGACTTAATGTAATGGCATTAATTATTATTTATGTCATAATATTATAATTCCAACAAGATTGTTCAATCAATTAAGTTGTACCTACCTGTTTTATTTTTACGATTTTGGATAATTTTACGATTTTATTATACAGCATTCGAGACGAAAGGAAGAGTTGGGAGCCGAGATAAACGACTTTCACTGCAGACGCTAAAAAGTGAAACTGGAATGAGCGGCTGCAACTCAAATTATGGCTAAATGGCAAATTTCGGATTTCGCACAGAGATTGAAGATGTTACACTATTGACTGACAACATAATTCCATAGAGTGTAAATGTGCGTGTTTTAGGTCATTTTATTAATTAAAATTAACCTGGTAACAAAATGATATAGTAAGGTCAAAGGTGTTTATTTGAATATTTTTATTTGAATAGCTACTTACCAATTCAGTTATAAAATTTTGGATAGTTTGTTTCAGACGCCTAAATGCACCTATTTATAGTATTATGTCTACAAAAAGGCTTTTGAGTTTTTATTATAATATCATAGTTAAAAGTTTTAAAATAGGCACTAAATTTTTATATAATTTAATATCCGCATAAAATTTCACATAACCTTGAAATGAATGTTGAAGACAATTTGTTGATGTACTTACTTTAAGAAATAGAGGATAGCATAAAAACGGTCAGAATAAAAAACCGAAAGGTGAAACAACTGTCGCAGACGAACACCGGGTAATTTGACTCGAAGGTCACACAGATAATAACAAAGGTAGATGTGCTTAACAATGAAAGGACAGATATAGATGCAAATCCTAAAATATGTGAATATAGGCAAAAATAAGATTTTTAAAATTATTTTCAAATCCAGACAACATAATATTAAAATAAAGAAACAAACGATCAGTATTGCAAATCATGCTGATAAAAGACGGTACGAAAACAAAATTATATACTTTGCCACTAAAGTCTAAATCGATTCAGGTTAATTTGAGCTTTTAACAGCACGATCAAGAATTATTGTTCTTGTTAGGTATAATGTACAATTTAGGAACTAACGATTGTTGTACGCGTTTATGAATTTCACGAATTCGGTATAATACGATGCCGATTTGGGTGTTGATAAAAGCTTTAAATGACGCCAACAACGGGAAGTAAAATGTCAATAAACGGGTACGAATTAAGAACAAAATAACAAGTAGATCATTAATTAAAATACCTACTGACTTTGCTTAATATATAAAATCATTTAAAAAACAATCGTTCATCTTGTGTTTAATATAATTCGGTTAACCTTGGTTAAAGTGGCCAATGCACCGTTTAAAGATATTTAACAGTCATGATTACAGAGAAATCCAATAATCATTAAGTGCATATCCTTAATATTTGACGCAAATTTTTATATTTGATCATATTTGATGACCCATGTCAAGATCAATGCGATTAAGATTGTATTATTGAAGAAATCAATTCAAAAAATATGTTGTTGCATTTATTAAATGGTATGAAAGAAAACAATGCTAAATATGCACTTTTACGAGTGTGTAAGCAAATTTTAAAAAGTTCTTTGACCCTTTAAAAGTTTGAAGAATCTTTATCTAATCTTGAGCTTAATGGTGCTTATTAATCATGACAAAAAGTAAATGAGTCACATAAACAAGGGACAATTTAAAAGATTGAAATATAAAACCGACTTCACCATACACAGTCTACTACTGAAGCAATTTTGTTGAAACTTACTCCCTAAGTTAAAGTAAATATAAGCCAATAAAAAAGAATGGTCACAATCTGATTCATAGTTTCGGAGAAATCCGCGAATGAACATATAATATACATACACCTATGAAAATGTATAATGATATAGATATTTTTTTTCCTAGTCAAATAGTCCGCCCCTGGTTGCCCCTGGGCCAAAGGTGCCCATCAAGCTGGCAGCATTACCACGCTGAATGGCGATGGACAACGTTTGGACCAGGTAGGCAACCACTATGAAACAACACCTATGAAATGTATATTTTTTTGGAAGCCCTTATAGATTTATCATAATAATCCTACTAATCCTACTAATATTATAAATGTGAAAATGTGGATGTTTGGATGTTTGGATGTTTGTTACTCAATCACGCAAAAACTACAGGATGGATTTGGCTAAAATTTAGAATGAAGATTATACCCTGGATTAACACATAGGCTACTTTTTATCCTGGAAAAATCTACAGTTCCTGCAGGATTTTGAAATTTAAAGCTATACAGCTATAGGTAGATTACTGTAGCAAACTTCCTTGAGAGTAGATATAAATGTTGAAAAAGGGAATGGAAACGGGAACTGAAAATCCAGGATTCCCTCGAGATTAGTGAAAAACCGAAATTCACGCGGGCGAAGCCGCGGGCAGAAGCTAGTAGTTATGTGAATATTTTGCAGTTCCAATAATTTTATATACATACGGTTGAATAGATAACCTCTATTTTTTGAAGTTGGACGAAAAAATCAGAAACAAAATATGATTTAAAATTAAAATGTTTTCAGCAGGTACAAAATAGAGTTAAAGGTGAAATACAAGGACAATCAAAAGTATTTCTGGCCGGATGTGGGAAGGTAAGCAGTTGTTCGTGCAAGGACAGCGGTGCCCCTAGTTCCCACATTATTAAGGTCATCAGTACAAGGATGGCTGATTTTAAACACTTTGTCTGCACGAATGCTCTGGGGTATTTTGGTAGATTATACCTAATATTTTTTTATTCTAAACGGATCTCAGGAGGACGATCCTTCTGGTAGATTATTTATTTTGGAAGTTTTGAATTTTTTATTGGAAAAGTGGCACTTACATATTCCTTTTGATGACAATGTTATTATTAAAATATTTTTATTGAGCTGTGATATTAATTAAATTACATTATCTAGTCTTTAAAACTAAACGTACAAGGACAAAAATAGAGGGAATGAAGCAAATCCCCAGGACACAAATTCCTGGTGTTTTGGGCCTTCAGCCCGACTTCAACTGCAATGGGGAAAAGGCAAGAAAAAAAGAAGTATTTTCAAACTAGCTGATCCCCGCAACTTCGTTCGCGTAGATATAGGTTTTTATATAGGATCGGATCGGATCCCATAATTATTTTATGTACCTAAACTAAATGTAGCCTAAGTTACTCCTTATAATATTGAAAGTTCCATTAAAATCGATCCAGCCGTTTCGGAGATTAGCTGGAACAAATAGATAGACCGACAAACATAAATTTCATCGCACACCAGTTTAAAATAAGCCGTACGTTCAAAGATCCGGGTCCCAAGTTATTTGAACCCAATACTGAGGGTTGTAATGTCTGTCATTTCTGAACTAAAAAACTTATGACCTTGAAATATTTACGGGACAATACTTGAAGTATTACCTTTCTAACAAAAAAAGAATGAGTGAAATCGAACCACGCGTTAATAAATAACAGCTAAATACTCGTTTTAACTTTCTTCCCCTCTCCCAAGGGAACCGTGCTGAATTTCGGAATAAAAAGTATTCTATGTCCTACCTCGGAGTATAAACTCAAATCGTACCAAGTTTCATTCGAATCCATTCAGTAGTTTCGGCGTGATGCGCGGCCAAGATACAGACAGACAGACAGACAGACAGACAAAAATGAAAAAAATTGCAGTTTTGGCTTCAGTATCGATTATAGAGTGCCCTCCAATAAAAAATTTCAAAATATCTTCAATGTACAGAATTGGATCTGTTACAGTTTTATTATATTATAGAAGATAGATAGATAACATCGTTTATGTTGGGTGCTATCATTTCATAATCCTTTACGGGTTAATAGGAATCCAAAAATATTGATAAAATCTAAATCCCCTCACTACGGCATCATTAATATCAGCAACCTTTTCCATATTGTGATTTCATGCATGCAACTAAATACCAATGGTGCAACGGAATGAAAACTAAGTTCTTTCGTAGCTCGTGGGATTAATAAATGAAGTCTTATCCTTGTTATTAATTTGGAATATAGATAGTACTAAATTGTTTAAAATCCGAATCTTTAATTCATGTACCTTATTACAGTTTAAGTGATTATAATTCAAGTTTAAAAATATCAAAAAATAGTATCTAGCTGTAATTAATTTTAAATACATGATCCTTAACAAATTTATCAATTTACTTATCGACCAAAAGGGGAAAATTTAAAGATTTTAGTAAAATGATAAGTCATTAAAAATCATGATTTATCAATAATCCCATATAACTGCATGTGAATGTGAGTCTACGCAATAATCGTCTATTGGTTGCTCGTGGCATTTCTCTAAAATTAAATGTCACATATTGACCTATGGTCTACCTATGGTCTTGCATTATTTAAATTATGAAGAGGCATATTATGTATAATTGAAGACTATGTATAGTAATGTGATATTTATTTACTTACACATAAACAAGCAACTGTTGCAATAATGTAATAGTAAAATTTAAATAGGTTTCTATTAAATAGGAAAGGAATAAATCATTAAAGATGGTGTCGGCATAGGATCAAACAAAGTGGAAATGCTCTGACAACTTATGCATTTTAATGATAGATCATCCTCACATTTGCACATGTAAAATGACGCAATTCTCCTGCACAATATTGCAGAAGTATTACGTAGGTACCTTACAGCATGGCCTTATTGATTTTGATGAATGTTCTACCGTCAACTTCATTGTGAATACGCAACACAAAAGTCATACAATAGGAATCCAAAAGGCAGATTCATTCATTTGGTACGCGGATTACAGTTTGGATTAAATTGTAATGGGCAATTTAGTAAGAAATATAAAAACTTCTAATTAATAATTTTACTTGAATAACTCTAATAAAGTTGACCAACCCAAGTAGTTGAAATAACTCTTGTCATATACTTAGGAATGTGGTAACGTAAAAATTCTAACATTGTTCGACTATCCAGCTATACTAATAGGTACTTTGTACTAAGGTAAGCCTTAACCCGTAGATCATAGAATCTTATTGTTATGTCATGCTTCCTATAAATTTATCGTTTTAATTAGTACTTTATTAATTACCTTAGTGATTTGAATTGTTTCATGTTCTATATTATCATCATCATCATCATGATCAACCCATTACCGGCTCACTACAGAGCACGGGTCTCCCTCTCAGAGTGAGAAGGGTTTTGGCCATAGTCTACCACGCTGGCCAAGCGGATTGGCAGACTTCACACACCTTCGAGAACGTTATGGAGAACTCTCAGGCGTGCAGGTTTCCTCACGATGTTTTCCTTCACCGTTAAAGCAAGTGATATTTAAATACTTAAAACGCACATAACTCCGAAAAGTCAGAGGTGCGTGCCCCGGGATCGAACCCACGACCTCCGATTAGAAGTCGGTCGTCCTAACCACTAGGCTATCACAGCTTTTTTCTATATTATATACGTGTAAAATATTAGTGGCATGCTTTACTTACGTACAAGTTAAACGTCATAGTAGAGATTTAACAAGTGCACGTAAAACTAAGTTTCACTTTCGGCACGCATCACGCATTGGAGGTCGTTGGTATCTTAAACCGCAAACAATTTTGGTAGAGCAATTTCGACTCTATTTCGTGTGTGTTTAGATTGCAGTTTTCTTTGTTAAGAAGAGTCGTGATTTCTGTACAATCAAACTATCTGTTGCCATCACAAACTCCGGTGGAGATGAGAAATGGCGGTAGTGTTATGTAAAGCGAATTTGGAATTTCTATCGTCTGGTTTTGTATTTGTTTATCTATTCGAGTACAGTTATGTTGTCCATTTGTCCATTGGAATCATTTGTTGGATAATAAAAGTGATCTGTAGTAACAAATTGTACATATGCAACATACCTATTTACCTAATAGTTTATTTACACTAAGACTGTCATTTTACACTTGTTCAACATTCCTATAAAGTTGAAATACGTTAATTAACGTCATAATTTTATATTTTTTCTTCTAGCAGTTCTTTCAAATGATAAAGTAGGTATTCTTATAACTTTTATTTTGTCATTAGTACAGTTATAAAACTGCCCAATCTATCATCAATTCGTCATTACCACTCCTCTAGAGAGACAAGTAGATACAAACTGCACTGCAAATACGAGATTAGACAAAATGTATTACAAAAACTAGTACAGTCGTCGAATTACCAGTCGCCAGACAGGTATTGGGCAATAAGACTTGCGACACATGAGAATAGTGACCAGTGCCAATCGTGTAATAAGGACACGGTTGTATAATTTACGTACGCTGAGACTGCTTGGAACCTTGTCTAAATAAGTCAGTATATTGTGTGGACATTGGGCAGTGGGACAGATACAGTTAAAATTGCATTAATTTAATACTAAATACGTTGAGATAAAATCGAGAGTGACGTAATCAAAAACCGAACTAACTAACTAAAACTTAATTTGACTATAAACAAACGAATGACCAGGCCGCTGCATGTCACGCTTACTTACGAATCTCAATAGTGTTAGGATTTTTAATTTTTAAATAAACTGAAACTAAATAATTAGCCTTGTCTTATTCCATTTATTGTTTACTTTTAATCAATAATAATTTTTTTGACTACCTAATTAAAGTAAGTCTTTCTACTTAAATAAACTAAAATGTTAATATGTACAAATAGCAACTTTCGTTTAAGTTTCAACATAGACGATTATTGAAATTAAACATTAACTACCTATTGGATAAACCGTTATAATAATAAGATTAATAACAGACAGATATCAATTAAGGTTTCGACATGTACGAGTAAAGGGATTTGGAATTTTGAACATGACTTTGAAAAATTTAATACAACTCTCGTCTTTAGATCAACCCGCTCAGATAAAAATTTAAGTTATTTCAACATCATAAATTATACCGAATCGTATTAAGTAAGTAGTTAATAGTTTTACGCTTTTTTAGGAAGTAATGGTTAGTATTACCAACTATTACTTTATATTTACTTTATTACTTTATATTACAACTATTAGTAATACTAACTATTACTTCTTAAAAAACCGACATTCTACTCTATTCGGATTCTGTCGTCAACTGCAACATAAAAGTAAGCGTTTTTTTTGTCTCGCTTGATTTACGCATAGCGTTGTCCTTAGCAGTAGTAGATTCGCTTGCATGAAGTGTCGCTTGCATGAAGTGGTATAAATAAGATGTACCAATGCAGGCACTTATAGTCAGAGGTGGAATTTTGTTAAGCTGAGAGGCTCCGAGATTATATCTGATGGTGCTTGCTGGTCAATTTAGTGGTTCATTTTTTGTGTCGCTC